>CM046877.1:636600369-637941743 GCA_025667525.1 Glebionis coronaria
CATGCTAATGAGACTTTTAGTGACATAACCTAACTTTAATAATCCATTTCATTTCATTTATCGGGTCATATATTCATTCATCGGGTCATACAATCATTCGGGTCCAAATCAATAAACAAACAGTCGGGACAAATGGTGTCCTATTTTATCAAAACTAACATGTTATCTCCCTCGCGAGTTTATAAAACATTTCATAAAAAACATTTAAAAGAGTGCGAGGCTATGAACTCACGTTGATGTGGGAAGGCGGTTATCGGCGATTTGGATGTACGGTACGTGCTTCAATCACGGAAACCTAGACAAATAATACTCGTCTTAGACACTTGTCCAATGACTTTATAAAAATAACAAATATACATATGATGATTTTGCACATATGATGATGATCAAGTGGGTTTATATATTCTTATTTACTCATTTTAGTGTTTATGTATTGGTAACTTTTTACTAGTTTACTAGTTTTACCTATTTACATGTTTTAGGTCCAATAAGCCTATTATAAGTTCATTAACTTGTATTAATCCATTTTATACTTGTATTATCAGTATTTATACTTTACATGTTGGGCCCAAATGGGTTAAGCCCAATAAGAAATTTTTATAAGTGTTTAACTTATTTAGTTAAATTATTAGTCCAAATATGCTAACTTAGCTCGTTAATGTCCGTATGTCATATAGTTCGGGTTTTATCGGTTTTTACTTGTATTAGGTACTTATATATATCAGTATATGACTTTTAAAAACTTTACATTAGACGGGTTTGATCGTCTAAGTTTTAAATGGCGTAAAACATTAATTTTACGGTAATAGCCGAAAAAGTCGTAAAAATCATGTTTATAGTTTTTATAACTTATAAATCTTATTCAACTACCATTTTTATAAAGTGTCCATTTATTTAACCTTATACATATTTATATAAATTAAATTTATAAGTTAGTGGATTTTAATTCACATTTTATACTATATTAGTTTGAGTGCTTATATAATACTATTAAACATTAATTCTTCAAAATCTGATTTTTAGTTTCATCCTCACCATTTTTATCATATCTTGAGTTCTATAAGGAGATAGAAGCTCATTTTTGGACACCATAAAACTACATGATATGTGCTACAGTTAACTTAGTTTTAGCTACTGCTCAATCCAAATCTAAATATCCCTAACAGTCCGTCCAAAACTGACTATTCAGATTGGTACTTTAATTTTGTTTTAATCATATCTCACTCATTATAATGATTCCATTGTATGGCCAACTCTCACATGTGTACAAGACCTAATACTTACTGTATATTGATTCCACTTTGAAATTTTATCAGTTTAACATGTGGTTAGTTACTTTTTTTATACAGCCAACTTATTAAGCAAGATTTTAACCTTTTTACATATGGTTTTCCATCTTTTTAACCATGTTTATCAACACCAAATCCCCACACAATATTTTTATCATCATATAATCATCATATACATATACAATAGGAAAGAAAATTCAAGATTACATAATCAAAATAACAAGAGGATGGGAAGAACAATCTCTATACCACCAAAGTGATGAAAAGATGGGGTTGATGATGAACAAGACTTGGTTTTGGGTAACCAATCTTATGAGATATCAACATCACTTCTAGGATCACCAAGTATTTGTAAATTCCTCCAAAAATCAGACCTTGTTCTTCATGAAAACTCCTTGAGAAATCAGCCCTTGG
This sequence comes from Glebionis coronaria, assembly GCA_025667525.1. Lineage (NCBI taxonomy): Eukaryota > Viridiplantae > Streptophyta > Magnoliopsida > Asterales > Asteraceae > Glebionis > Glebionis coronaria. Next base: position 636,602,073 of record CM046877.1, read on the forward strand.
ACATCACCAAATCTTCTCCTTGGATGTTAAAATCACCACCAATCAATAGAGCTTGAAAAGGGCTTTATCATATGTGTGAATAACATATGATTTCATGGTTAAATTTGATCAAATGAGGGTGTTTAGGTGTGGTTCTTGGACGAATTTTAGAGAGACAGGGAGGAGAGTTGTGTGAGATTTGCATGGAGTTGAATAAATGAAGTTGTTAGTTTGTGTTGAGTGGTTTTGTTGTGCATGTAGTTTGTGTAAGTAGCTAGGACAAGTGTCCTAGCTTACTTAGTAAGCTTTGACACATCTTAGATGTGTTGGTGAAGTTTTGTCCTCCCATTTGTGGGGTGAGGCAAGTGTAAACTTGTCTCATCCCACTAATTTACGGGTACTCCTCGATTCTAGTTTCCTCGATTTGCGTGCCCTCGGGTCGTTTTACAAAAAACGTTTTTATAAATTATGAATCAACGGCACAAAACGAATCTAATAAAAATTGTCTCATCAAAAACGGAGTTGGAAAACGTAAATACGTAATCCTAAGGTTTCCGGTTTAGTCGTAAAGGACGTTAAATTATAATCGTAAGTCCTAATCTCTTCTCGTAAATTTGTGAGTTTATGAACCAACACAAATTTAAAACTCCAAAATAATATTCACGGATAAATTTATTTCCTGAAATGGCGGACTGTCACCAAAGACGGTGTATGTAAACGTAAGCACGTAACGTAGAATCCTCCGGTTTAGACGTAGTCGATGCTACTTCAAGACGCAAATCCAAATTACTTCCCAAAAATAAGTGAGTTCATAATATAACATTAAAATAATGTTTTTAAATAATACTTGAGATTAAAATATCAACCATAAATTGACGGATTGTCACAGCATTTACCCCTAAACAGGTTCTTTGTCCTCAAAGATCATCTTATCTTACTACTCGCTTCTTATAGAGTTAAAGCCATGTGGGTATTTCCTCCACATTCGGTCTTTTCTCACAAGTGTAATTCATTACAATACGCGAGTTTCATCAAACATAACTACGGGTATAAGATCAGGCTTAATGTTGACTTACTTTCTCTATCCATGATGTTCACGGGTTTTTGGTGAATGCAACTTTTCGTTGATCTAAACTTTATCAAGAAGTAATCAGATTTTCACTTGATAGACATTTCATCAAGTTAGATATACGAATCATAATTTACGCATCCCTTGAAGTCCTAGGGTAGATCCAGCTTATATGCCTTTCAAACCAACTTTTACATCATCTCAATGGTCCCATACAACGGGGACTTATTTCCCATGATCTTTCAGATCATCTATTCATTTTTCCATGGTTAAAATTTTTGGCATAACTTCGCTACCCATCTGGCACTTCAAGATCTACATTTCATATTCACATAACCTCCTGCCCACTACCGACAGTCAATAATCAGATCCAATAAGCCTATTATAAGTTCAACTACCATTTTTATAAAGTGTCCATTTATTTAACCTTATAAATATTTATATAAATAAAATTTATAAGTTAGTGGGTTTTAATTCACATTTTATACTATATTAGTTTGAGTCCTTATATAATACTATTAAACATTAATTCTTCAAAATCTGATTTTTAGTTTCATCCTCACCATTTTTATCATATCTTTAGTTCTATAAGGAGATAGAAGCTCATTATTGGACACCATAAACTACATGATATGTTCTACAATTAACCTAGTTTTAGCTACTGCTCAATCCAAATCTAAATATCCCTAACAGTCCGTCCAAAACTGACTATTCAGATTGGTACTTCAATTTTGTTTTAATCATATCTCACTCATTATAATGATTCCATTGTATGGACAACTCTCACATGTGTACAAGACCTAATACTTACTGTATATTGATTCTACTTTGCCATTTTATCAGTTTAACATGTGGTTAGTTACTGTTTTTATACAGCCAACTTATTAAGCAAGATTTTAACCTTTTTACATATGGTTTTCAATCTTTTTAACCATGTTTATCAACACCAAATCCCCACACAATATTTTTATCATCATATATTCATCATATACATATACAATAGGAAAGAAAATACAAGATTACATAATCAAAATAACAAGAGGATGGGAAGAACAATCTCTATACCACCAAAGTGATGAAAAGATGGGGTTGATGATGAACAAGACTTGGTTTTGGGTAACCAATCTTATGAGATATCAACATCACTTCTAGGATCACCAAGTATTTGTAAATTCCTCCAAAAATCAGCCCTTGTTCTTCATGAAAACTCCTTGAGAAATCAGCCCTTGGACATCACCAAATCTTCTCCTTGGATGTTAAAATCACCACCAATTAATAGAGCTTGAAAAGGGCTTTATCATATGTGTGAATAACATATGATTTCATGGTTAAATTTGATCAAATGAGGGTGTTTAGGGGTGGTTCTTGGACGAATTTTAGAGAGAGAGGGAGGAGAGTTGTGTGAGATTTGCATGGAGTTGAATAAATGAAGTTGTTAGTTTGTGTCGAGTGGTTTTGTTGTGCATGTAGTTTGTGTAAGTAGCTAGGACAAGTGTCCTAGCTTACTTAGTAAGCTTTGACACATCTTAGATGTGTTAGTGAAGTTTTGGCTTCCCATTTGCGGGGTGAGGCAAGTGTAAACTTGTCTCATCCCACTAATTTACGGGTACTCCTTGATTCTAGTTTCCTCGATTTGCGTGCCCTCGGGTCGTTTTACAAAAAACGTTTTTATAAATTATGAATCAACGGCACAAAACGAATCTAATAAAAATTGTCTCATCAAAAACGGAGTTCGAAAACGTAAATACGTAATCCTAAGGTTTCCAGATTAGTCGTAAAGGACGTTAAATTATAATCGTAAGTCCTAATCTCTTCTCGTAAATTTGTGAGTTTATGAACCAACACAATTTAAAACTCCAAAATAATATTCACGGATAAATTTATTTCCTGAAATGGCGGACTGTCACCAAAGACGGTGTATGTAAACGTAAGCACGTAACGTAGAATCCTCCGGTTTAGACGTAGTCGATGCTACTTCAAGACGTAAATCCAAATTACTTCCCAAAAATAAGTGAGTTCATAATATAACATTAAAATAATGTTTTTAAATAGTACTTGAGAATAAAATATCAACCATAAATTGACGGATTGTCACAGCATTTACCCCGAAACAGGATCTTTGTCCTCAAAGATCATCTTATCTTACTACTCGCTTCTTATAGAGTTAAAGCCATGTGGGTATTTCCTCCACATTCGGTCTTTTCTCACAAGTGTAATTCATTACAATACGCGAGTTTCATCAAACATAACTACGGGAATAAGATCAGGCTTAATGTTGACTTACTTTCTCTATCCATGATGTTCACGGGTTTTTGGTGAATGCAACTTTTCGCTGATCTAAACTTTATCAAGAAGTAATCATATTTTTACTTGATAGACATTTCATCAAGTTAGATATATGAATCATAATTTACGCATCCATTGAAGTCCTAGCGTAGATCCAGCTTATATGCCTTTCAAACCAACTTTTACATCATCTCAATGGTCCCATACAACGGGGACTTATTTCCCATGATCTTTCAGATCATCTATTCATTTTTGCATGGTTAAAATTTTGGCATAACTTCGCTACCCATCTGGCACTTCAAGATCTACATTTCATATTCACATAACCTCCTGCCCACTACCGGCAGTCAATAATCAGATCCTAATTTCAACAATCATTTCAGGTCTCGTGGGTCGAGTATTTTGTAAGGTTAGGTTCGCCATCATAGGAAACCTTAAACCTAAAAGAAATGTCCAACTCATGGTGGGTGTATGTCGGATGTCTTCATCCCAACTCCTGATTACAGATGCTCTCATATAGATCCTAACAAGATTCGATCTCGATCCTAATACGATGATTATCAATGATAATCTCTCCAAAGAAAAGCGATTATATGATTTATTACCAAAGGTCAATCATTCAAACATAAAACAGCACTTCTAGTATTTTGTATTGTTACTTTACCTCGTCCCTTCGATTGGGGTGGTACACAGTACTCTCATCAAGATTCGTTCTCAATGACTTCTGAGAAAATCTGTAGAAATTCGATGCGAAACGAGGATCTTGATAGAGATGATCGATACAGGCACACCATGTTTACACAACTCCTTTAAATACAAAAGAGTCAATTTCTTCATCGAGAATTTATCATTAACTGGAATGATATTAGTAGATTTGGTCAGTCTGTCGACGATGACCCAAATCGAATCAAATTCAGATGATGACCTTTGCAATAGTTAGACGTTTACTAATGTATGAGGCGATGTCTGCCTTCATAATTTTCCATCAGTACAACTTCTTCAGAATAAAATACACTAAATCATAAATAGCATTAATAGAATACTTAATCTTATGAGATTTCAACATGACTAAATCTCTAAATCTCCATATCTAGGCAACCACAAACGGTCTTTAAAACATTTAACGCCATCGGCTTCTCAATTTTAATGGTTCACATTAGCCGCGAACCCCTTTTTATTATCTATATTATCCTTTTTACAAACATCGTTTATTTTAAATTGTTCAACGATTTATTTTGCACAGTCACTATTAAGGAACACACCCTAATTGATTCTTTATCCTTTCAATATGATGTGTCAGTATCTATATTCACCTTTCCTGGTGAAATAATTATCATAACCAAAATTCACTTAGAATTTCTTTCTTTCTTCATATTTTCTAAGTCTTAATTTTGTCTCATTTATCATTTTTATCAGTTTTGCTCAATCCGACGTCTAAAGCGTCGATGATTATTACAAGTAATTAAATAATAAATATTTAATTTTTATGAAACGTAAATGTAAAAATTTAAAATTTCTTAGTTGAAAAGCAAAAATTGTCGTTTCAAATTTCAAGTCATGGTCTAAATAGTTTCCTCAATCCCTCTTAGGTTGTCTTGAGGTATACACAAACATTTACCCCTAAACAGGAGTTTAGTTAAATGTTCTGGATTTAAGGGAATGATTCCTTAAAAATTCTTTTGATAAAACATTTGTCAAAACATAATTGCACTTTCTTTTTGGTAAAACCCAAAGTCTCAAATGGCTCAAATTTTTTTAAAGAGTCAATATATTCCATTATCTATTAATCACATGGTCAAATCATGTAAAGGATTAAGCCGTTAATCACATGTTAATTATTCAAGGTACAAGTTTTCATTACTCGGCCAATTCAGGGCAGTCCATAAATGATTATTAACTCCTTCTTATTCTTATAAACAAACAGATGGTCCTTAATGATCACAAGCATGAATTTATCAAATTTCAGCCTACACACGTGATTCACCAAGTTTATGAATGCTACATGTGTATTAGTCAATCCAAACGACATCACGTGAAACTTATAGTGTTCATTACAAGTTCTGGATGTAGTGATTGGAATAGATAATCTTTTCGCGGATGCGAAGTTGATGATAACCATGTCGTAAATCAAATTTTTGAATATACGCTAGAACCTTGTAAATGATCGAACAAATCTATCATCTTGGGTAGTGGATATAGATTTTTTTTTAATCGTCAATTTACCTAGTTCACGGTAATCAATATATATAAGAAATAATAACACCATAGCTCTTCATGATGACGAGCTTGGTAGAATAAAAGCTTTCTCCGACAACTCTCTCAGTTGTACGGTAATTCTTTTAATTCAGATGGTGCTGACGTATAGTGCACATACCACAAGTGCAAAACCGGGAATATAATCAATACCAAATTCAACTTTCCTTAATAGCGAAAGTCTAGGTAATTTACCAGCAAATACCTCCTAAAGTTTCAGATAACGGAAACATCTTTTTAATAAATTCACTTTAAGTTCTTTCTAGATTACAAGGTCTATGATTAGTTTATAACCATTCACGGTATAAGTTCAAGTCTAAATGCAGGATATGGTCATCCATCAAGAATTATTTAGATCACTTTTGATAATCAACATCTTATCATTTAGGGGAATTCTACTCGAGTTCCCATCAATTAAGACAATGTCGTCCTGTCATAATCAATCAATCCATTCTACTGGCACTATCAACTTTCTAGTTTCATTACCGTTGATAAGATGTAAACTTCTCAAAAGACTAATAATAACTCATAATCCTTCACAAATTCAAGGATATATGGAGACATAACTAACCTTAAAAAGAGAAAGGTCAATGCATAATCTACGCGAGAGAATTTCAAATCAGATACAAACGAAAACATTTAATGAATATGAATATATCCTATGTTTTCATAATTTGAGTACGCATTCGAAAGCTCCTCGGATCGTTACCCCGGTCATTCAAATGAAATCTAATCAAAAGAAATGATAGGAACGTCAATACATCCAGTCGGGTATCAACACTCGGTAATCAGATACTTTTCCAAAGAATCTCACCACGGGAGAATTGGACAAGGAGGGAATATCAATTGTCAAATAAGACAAATTCCACGGATGAGTAAATTCGACTCATAAGAATAAATAGTATAAGCACATATTGTAGGTGTCCCTATCAATATGTCCCTACTTTTTTTGCTTCTTGCAGATCTCATAAAATTTAATCTTTCACAATCTTCAAAGAAAATTTAGTGTTTTTATTAATAATTTCATGGTGACTACTAATCAGCCTTGCATGGTCCCTTCCAAATTGTATGTAAGCGCGCAACTATATACAATTTCAAGATTAACGATGCAATACTCAGTTCGTCAAAATTTTATCATCATGTTTATAATAAAAACATTTTCATGGTTAATTCTTAAATAAGAATCAAAAATAAATTTACAAATATTTTCTTTGTTATGAAAACAATTAAGTTTTCTAAGGTGTTTTATAAACAACTTCATTTCGATAACAATCACTTATAAATCTCACTTTGAATAATCCTTATAGTAATGAAAATTCAATTTTTCTCAATGGATACTGTTTTATCTTATAAAAACAATGAGTGATCTGCAAAGGAGTGATGAAAGCTTGTTCACCAAGAACTAACTACAATATGCTAGGAAATGAGCTTTAGCCAAATAATCATGAGGTTCATGACCTCGATGGCACTCAGGAATACAAAGAGAATAATCCACAACGTAACTCAATTCGAGATAAGTACTTGTTCAATGGTTGCATCACTAATGCGAACATTAGGATGAAGCAATAAAAGATAGATAACATCGATACATGTAAGATTTAGCAATCAAAGGTAGTCTTTTCATTAATCACAAACAAGTCAAAATTGTACCGTAACACATTACGTGTCACTATGTCATACAATTCCAAGAACTCATCCTATCAACTGATGTCTCAGTTAAGTTAGGGATTTTTAAAAGATACCACAATGACTACTAATCTATAAGAGTCATTAGGTGTTCCACCTGTCCCGGAAGATCCATCGGTCCCAATTTAGAAGAAGATTTCTTCAATTTATTTCTTGGACACTGGGCATCCTCGTTAGTGGACAATGGCCTAGGAACAACCCTTAACACGAACTAACAATCAAATAAAAACTTATAATTCAATCACAGAACTTAACGACTTCCTCTTAATAATCTCATATTCCATACGGGTTAAATTTTAGTTTATTCAAGTTTCAACCAACTCATACTCAATTCGATATCCTACCTCATTCTCCAATACTTTCAACCTTGTTCTTAGACCTTAATAGGGAAATAAAAGCTCAATATGAACAACACTTAATTTCCAATCCTATAGCTCTTACAACAATAGTTATCAAATGAGTCACTAGTATGAAATGACTCATACATTCAATTAGACTTCTCGGAAAGGTACTAGTGGCATGAGGCTTTTGGGTAATGGTTCCAATGACAGCCTCAAGTGCAACATTCACCCTTTCGATTTCAAATTTAAGAATTGGGTGACAATGAATCAGATGACACATTTCCAGGTGGTAACGTTTTGTCAAACTCCACTCAATAAGGAAAGACCGTCATAACATCGATATCAGTTTTAATCTCGCCAATTCTTCTTTAATATCACAATCAACTAATATCAACATTTCTACGAATATTAACCATTTGTTGGGATCATAAATATCCACAACTTGGTTTAGATCTAGGATAGCTAGAATTCCTACGAGAATAGCTTCGATTAATTTACTAGGGGATTTAGGGTTCCTTGTGACAATCTACGTCGTATAAATACCTCGTATAAATATCAAAATAATCATCAAAGAATCATGTAATAAAATTACATCATATATATAATCCAAGTTATATATATATTAAAATAACACTTCTCAGTCTGGCCTTGTCGGTAACTCGGGAATTCTTCGGCACCATTATAGTCAAAAGATTTTTAGTCAATTTTAGAAAAATGTTTATAGTTAAAAGATTTTGAAATGTTTTATTCAAAACCTTGGTTTTAAAAATCTTTCGTTCTCTATAACGAGAGCTCTGGTACCAAACTGTAACACCCCCAAATTTAAACAATTCAATACAGCGGAAAAGGTCAGCGATAACGCCGAGTGAATTCATAGATTTCAATAAAACCATCAATATATCATCGGTATATAATTATTACCGAAAACCATTTTATACAAATCTTTGTAATAGGCCATAAAATAGCCAAAGTCATTTTATACTAATCTTCATCAAAAATCATAATATAGGCTTTCGCCTTCAAAATCATTATACAAACCATTGTCGTTAAAAACATCATACAATACGTTTTATAACGTTGTATATAGTTAAATAAAAATCATTATATGAATATGGTTATGTAAACCAAAACACGAACATAATATCAATAATAAGACCCTGTATTGCTAGTCAGGCAATATATCGTATTCAATGCATAAAGCAGTATTTTCGCTATTGGATTATTATAAGCCGCATGACATTGTTACCTTACTATACCAAACAACGGGTAGCTAGCCCGAAACTCAATTTTCCCATCTAAATTAGCGTGTCGTCACAATAATCACGCTTGTGTAAATCTTCTCATACATAAATTCGCTTACCAATCAATGTGGCACGACGGGGATCAACCGTCAAGGCGCGAACTGGGGTGATCGTCCCCAAATAGTACTATTATATGCATAAGCGTCTACCAAATCCCGGTAGTTCACAATTCATGCTAATGAGACTTTTAGTGACATAACCTAACTTTAATAATCCATTTCATTTCATTTATCGGGTCATATATTCATTCATCGGGTCATACAATCATTCGGGTCCAAATCAATAAACAAACAATCGGGACAAATGGTGTCCTATTTTATCAAAACTAACATGTTATCTCCCTCGCGGGTTTATAAAACATTTCATAAAAACATTTAAAAGAGTGCGAGGCTATGAACTCACGTTGATGTGGGAAGGCGGTTATCGGCGATTTGGATGTACGGTACGTGCTTCAATCACGGAAACCTAGACAAATAATACTCGTCTTAGACTCTTGTCCAATGACTTTATAAAAATAACAAATATACATATGATGATTTTGTACCTATGATGATGATCAAGTGGGTTTATATATTCTTATTTACTCATTTTAGTGTTTATGTATTGGTAACTTTTTACTAGTTTACTAGTTTTACCTATTTACATCTTTTAGGTCCAATAAGCCTATTATAAGTTCATTAACTTGTATTAATCCATTTTATACTTGTATTATCAGTATTTATACTTTACATGTTGGGCCCAAATGGGTTAAGCCCAATAAGAAATTTTTATAAGTGTTTAACTTATTTAGTTAAATTATTAGTCCAAATATGCTAACTTAGCTCGTTAATGTCCGTATGTCATATAGTTCGGGTTTTATCGGTTTTTACTTGTATTAGGTACTTATATATATCAGTATATGACTTTTAAAAACTTTACATAAGACGGGTTTGATCGTCTAAGTTTTAATTGGCGTAAAACATTAATTTTACGGTAATAGCCGAAAAAGTCGTAAAAATCATGTTTATAGTTTTTATAACTTATAAATCTTATTCAACTACCATTTTTATAAAGTGTCCATTTATTTAACCTTATAAATATTTATATAAATGAAATTTATAAGTTAGTGGGTTTTAATTCACATTTTATACTATATTAGTTTGAGTGCTTATATAATACTATTAAACATTAATTCTTCAAAATCTGATTTTTAGTTTCATCCTCACCATTTTTATCATATCTTGAGTTCTATAAGGATATAGAAGCTCATTTTTGGACACCATAAACTACATGATATGTGCTACAATTAACTTAGTTTTAGTTACTGCTCAATCCAACTCTAAATATCCCTAACAGTCCGTCCAAAACTGACTATTCAGATTGGTACTTCAATTTTGTTTTAATCATATCTCACTTATTATAATGATTCCATTGTATGGCCAAATCTCACATGTGTACAAGACCTAATACTTACTGTATATTGATTCCACTTTGCCATTTTATCAGTTTAACATGTGGTTAGTTACTGTTTTTATACAGCCAACTTATTAAGCAAGATTTTAACCTTTTTACATATGGTTTTCCATCTTTTTAACCATGTTTATCAACACCAAATCCCCACACAATATTTTTATCATCATATATTCATCATATACATATACAATAGGAAATAAAATACAAGATTACATAATCAAAATAACAAGATGATAGGAAGAACAATCTCTATACCATCAAAGTGATGAAAAGATGGGGTTGATGATGAACAAGACTTGGTTTTGGGTTACCAATCTTATGAGATATCAACATCACTTCTAGGATCACCAAGTATTTGTAAATTCCTCCAAAAATCAGCCCTTGTTCTTCATGAAAACTCCTTGAGAAATCAGCCCTTGGACATCACCAAATCTTCTCCTTGGATGTTAAAATCATCACCAATCAATAGAGCTTGAAAAGGGCTTTATCATATGTGTGAATAACATATGATTTCATGGTTAAATTTGATCAAATGAGGGTGTTTAGGGGTGGTTCTTGGACGAATTTTAGAGAGAGAGAGGGAGGAGAGTTGTGTGAGATTTCCATAGAGTTGAATAAATGAAGTTGTTTGTTTGTGTTGAGTGGTTTTGTTGTGCATGTAGTTTGTGTAAGTAGCTAGGACAAGTGTCCTAGCTTACTTAGTAAGCTTTGACACATCTTAGATGTGTTGGTGAAGTTTTGGCCTCCCATTTGTGGGGTGAGGCAAGTGTAAACTTGTCTCATCCCACTAATTTACGGGTACTCCTCGATTCTAGTTTCCTCGATTTGCGTGCCCTCGGGTCGTTTTACAAAAACGTTTTTATAAATTATGAATCAACGCCACAAAACGAATCTAATAAAAATTGTCTCATCAAAAACGGAGTTCGAAAACATAAATACGTAATCCTAAGGTTTCTGGTTTAGTCGTAAAGGACGTTAAATTATAATCGTAAGTCCTAATCTCTTCTCGTAAATTTGTGAGTTTATGAACCAACACAAATTTAAAACTCCAAAATAATATTCACGGATAAGTTTATTTCCTGAAATGGCGGACTGTCACCAAAGACGGTGTATGTAAACGTAAGCACGTAACGTAGAATCCTCCGGTTTAGACGTAGTCGATGCTACTTCAAGACGTAAATCCAAATTACTTCCCAAAAATAAGTGTGTTCATAATATAACATTAAAATAATGTTTTTAAATAATACTTGTGAATAAAATATCAATCATAAATTGACGGATTGTCACAATGTTGATCTTGTTTCTTGCGTTGATAGGGTTTGTAAGGGTTTCATCCGTTTAAGCGTTTATCATGTTTATTCTATTTATAAATACCATCTCGTATTTAAAGATCAGTTCAAACCAAAGTATCCCTATTTATTCTCGTCTCTTTCCGTCTCTCCAGTTGAACTCTGAGGGACCACAGTTCCTTTAGGGGGGTCGACTGTGAGAACTCGTATTTTTCCCGGTAATTAGTTTATTCTTTTATTCGTACTTCTCGATTTTACAATGTTTTACTTGTTCCTGTTTACTTTTTCATACGTAAATCTTAAGATCTCGAGAATTTTAATTAAATTATATTTTAATTATTTTTCTGATCATTGATAATATTTTATTCAGAATTATAAAAAATTTATTTTTATTTTTCCATATTTATTTATTGTAGTAACCCGAAATTTAAAATCAACATTTAGACCGAGCTCTAATTCTATTCCAAACATTCGGACCAATATTAAATAATCGACTTTTATTTGTCGTGTTCCTTTCTCTGAATAATATTCAATTCTCGGCTAACCGGCAAGGTTAGGGCTTTAACGTATCGAATACGTGCCATTTATTATTTATCGGCAAAGTCTATGTCCGTCATTAACCGTAAATATTATCGTTATGACATAGAAGTATTTTCTATTGTCGTCGTCTAAATTTTTTTGGTTTTATAAGCATTCTTCGTAATTTACGTTAAACCTTTAAGTGTCATTTGTTTATATGACGCGTTAACGTTTATTAAATTATAAGCCCTCATTTATTTAGCAAAATACCAACGTCCTCCGAATGTCGACGTTTTTATTTTAATTTTCGTGCTCTACGCGTAACTTTCAAATTTCGTACTTTTTAATATATCGGACTTTAATAATACCCACTTTTTCGTATTATAAATAAATATAACAAAAATAAAAACATTCTTTTGGTGCCTCACTTTGCCGATTAACATTCTCCACTTTCTTTATTTGTATGGCTTATTATTTTCTAGCTTACACATGTTCATCTTAGTTAACATATGAAAGGTTTTACATTCATAGTTTATTAATTAGCTTGTAAATACATATTTTAATACAACACTTCACTACAAAAATGAAAGACGACAATTTTGTTTGTATATAGTTTTACACGTCCTAACATTTCAAACACGTATACATCAACCTAAAAGACACGTTTGCCAATTTGCCTTGAATATCTTATGGGTCGTAAAAGGTTTTTATTTCATTTTCACTTGTGGACATCACGCAGGGAATGAGACCAATATGCTCGCCTCTTCTTCTCCGTCGTGCAACAAACTAAGCATAGGGTTGAAAGTTGTGAGTTAGTTCCATCTTTTACTCATTCATATGCATACATGCCTAACTAAGTGTTGTGCTTGAGAGGCTTTAATGTATTTTCCCTTAGTGAGGCATGATACTGGATACAAATTGACATTAGAAATATAAAATGTAAGCGACTATTATCATGTACGTGGGTTGAATCACGCAAACAATGTAAACAGTGTGCAAAATATTTAAAAACACAAATTGCAAGTTAAAAATAGTCGCAACCCGCCACCTTTCGACCCATATTTCACCTTCAAAAAGACCTTGTCATAAGACGGTTAAATGACGGAAGTTATGGCCATCTACACAACCACACTTTTATTTCGACCCAAAAGTTATTATCGAGAACCGCAGACGAGATCGAGACTCGCTCGTTAAACACTTTTCTTTTAAAAGTAGTTGCACGACACTTACTTCAAACCCGATTTTAACCTATCAAACGACATCGGTTTAAAAAACATAAAACACCTACTTATCAACCACCCGGTTAGCTACCCAATGGTACTTGCGGTTTATTCCACGAGCTACTATTGAGTCCGCTATTCACGCCAAAAAACTGTCGATATCACCCTCGATGGCTATACAGAAAGGAAAGAAATGTGCTTTAGAAAATAGACATTTTTATCAATGCCCCTGTTACCCAAAGTGTGGCAGCAATGTTTCCTTAAAGGAAACTGGACATGATTTATTTTCTTTAAATAATCACTAATTTATTAACTATTTAGATTTTGTAAAATAAAAATAACAAATTCATTTATTATGTTTTGTGATAAAATATATTTTGGGATATTTGATCCATTAAATGACCTAACTAAATAAACTTTTTCGATTTTGAAATGTTCGATATTGCTAAAATATATCCCGATTAAATGACTACGTTATTATTAAACGTTAAATGTTCACAAGTATTAAAATCGTTGAGTTCTGTAAAAACTCAAGCACATACTAGGGGACTAAATGCTACGTTTATTTTTGTGTTGCATGTATAGTAATACATATCTTATGTAACTTAGGTTACGAATTGTTTCAAGCTATTATTTCTCCACGTCTATATTGTGCTATTTTACTGTTGCTATTGCTTCGAGGTGAGATCATAGCCCCTTTTTACTACTTGTACATTGTTTCTAAACGCGGCGTGAGATTTTACATGGTGGAACACATTCATTTAAAATTGTATGCCATCCAAAACTAATATGCTATCCAAAACTTGTATGCTTTTCCGAACTTGTATGCATTTCAACAGTTTTCATTATTATTATTGCTTTTAGTACCAATAGCCATAAAGTCCCCTGTTTATCATGAACCGTTAATTATTGAGTACCAAGCGCGAATGTTGTGGATGGATCCATCGAGATTGACAATCCCCGTCCCGTAATACTTTGATGCACTAACATTTTTTTATTATTTGAGTATTTAGGCTGAATACTCACAGGGGCACTTTTATTCGTTAAGCTTCGGTGTCATGAGCTAAATAGCAATAATAATTGTTTCGTACTATGGTTAATGTACATAGCCATTTTCCCTAGTACTTGTTTTACAAATGAATTCTTGTGTTCCATAACTATATTACTAAACCTATGAATATCACTCAAATTTTTGTTGACGTTTTACATGTTTAATCTTAGGTAATACTGTAATGCTTAATTTTGCTTGGATGGAAGCCAGCAGGATATTTTCGCAGCTTGAAGATTTCTGTGTAGTTTAAAGCTTTATTTTGTTAAAAGTTGCCAAACAATATTTATCATGTTCTTTTGGTAATTATGTGTCAAAATATGTGTATCAGTACTTTATTATGTTTCAAAACTCTGGGACCTTTAAGTTAAAAACCTTGATCTTTTTATGATGTAATGTAAATGTTTTATTACGCCAACTTTGTATTAACTATATTTTATTGTTTCTTGTACGATGATGTGGCACCCCATGCTGCCTACGTGTTTCCTTGCCTGATTTCGAGGGTCTCACACGTTACATGAGCACAACATTTGAACTAGAAACATTTGATTACTTTTTGAAACATGCGAGCACAGATGAATAGGACATATAAACGTTTATTATCAAATGACTACTCGTCTCGACTTAAAGGAAACTATCACTAGTACAAAAAATGGTATCCGCCACACTCAAAAAGAGTGACCGTAGGCCTATAGTCACACGCGGTTTTTCTAGCCATTGTGACCAAAGGTGTCGTGACCGTAGGTACCATACGGTCGCAGAAAGATCTAAGTGACGTTAACCAGCAAAAAAATGTGACCAATACTCGAAAATGTATGACGAACTAGGTACAATATTTGGTGTTTTAGTGAATATGTGTGACGGTAAACACTCTACAGTTATACGAGTTTTGTTTAAGAGTGACTATTGTTTATAAGTTTATCACATGAATATACAATATGTGTGACATTTACTATGTGATTAGTGTATTTTGTGTGACTATATGCATCAAATATTCACATGAAGGGTATGTTTGTGTGACCTTTTATGACATGTAGTCACACATGTTGGGAATAAAATGTAGCCAGTTCACTTGAGCGCTGACAAGAGGAAAACAAGCGTTGATAGGAAGAAAACAAACGCTGACAGATCAAGCATTGACAAGAAGAAATCAAGCGTTGATAGGTTGAAGACAAGCACTGATAGAAAGATATGGTCTACGCGTATTATGTTTCTAGTAAAGATAAGTTCAACATTGTATTTTCTATAATTATCTTTACCTAGAATAGTTGATACGTAGACTCTTGTACAAGGCTTCTTATGTCTATAAAAGAAGACCTTTAGGTTATGTTTCATAATAAGTTTTCATACGTTAAACACTTTCATTGTAAGCAAGTTCGTTATTATCAATCAAGTGAAAGTTTGTTTACATCTTTGCGTGTTCTTGTTTAAGAGTTAATTCCGCATAACACTTATATTACTTTATACATAAACAAAGTTTCTCTACATGTATAACTTGATCTAATCTCGTATACACAAGCTTAATCGATCTAAGTTTGGGATCAACAAGTGGTATCAGAGCCTCGTGGCTCGTGATGCTAGAACCAACAAGGTGTTCGTGTATCGAGAAGAGAAGAAAAATCCGTCTAGGGTTTTTCTGGACGTTTTTGTGTGCGCAGCAGTATTCAGAAGGTCATAACTTTTGATTGGACCGTTGGATCGTCACGAAATTTCTTGTGTGTATTCTATACACATATATCTAGACATCCACCGGAGGGATTGTCGAGTTTTTTCCCAAGAAAAAGTTATTAAGCGTCAAATTCAGCAGCAGGATGAATGCAGTTTTCTATGAATAGCCATGTTCAAAACACGTTTTCTCCTTCGTTAACCGTTGGATCTTCGTGGTTTTTGAACTGCAGATTCTTGGCACTTGTGTCTAGTATCTCACCGAAGGGATCTTCGATCTGAGCTCTTTTGAAGAAGTTATTCGAGGTCAAAGTTGGCTGCATAATGAGGTATTCAAGTTTCTGCTTTCACATAAAATCATGATTAGGGTTTTCTTTCAACCCTAAATCAACATATAAAACAGAAGTTTATAAGGATTGTGGCTATTGTAATTCAAGATAATACATGATCTAAGGTTAATCTACAAACCCTAGATTAGGGTTTTCGGTACATAAACTATTAATCCCTAGATTAGTGTTGCTGTCGTTATGTGATGAGATCTGCAAGGATTGGTCGGTTTCAAGATTGTGTGCTAATGAAGTCATTATGTGCATCACGTGATAAATAGTGAAAGATTTTGTGGTTCACGTTTATAAAGTTCTTGAATAAGGCAGTAGTGTTCGTCCAATGTGGTTTGTGATCAAGAGAAAAAGAAAAGGCAGCATATGAATGTGCAGATCGTGTGACATAAGAAAAGTATTGAATTAGCTGTTGTATCCATCACATGGAGCCAGGATCATAGCAGGAACATGAATTTGTGATGTTATTTATGGAAGTAGATTTTGGTTCCCGGTTATTTGGGATGTGAATATAATATGCATAAGACCATAAAATTTCGGTTATATGGAAACGTGTATTATGTTCTCCTACTTTGTAGGAATTGGTTCTGATGGATTATTCTACAACAGCTATCACGTGAAAAAGTTAAGCAGCTACAAGAAGTGGGGTCAAAGATTGTTACGTGATATACGGAGATATTTTTGGAAAATATATGATACTTCACGTAATATTGGTTTTGAACGTGGGATCTAATTTATTTTAGACGTGGAGTTGAAGTAAAGTGGTATATTTTAAAAGTAAAGTATTCTTTTCTAACCTACTATTAAGTATTATTTGGCCACTGTTGAGATTATAGCTGCTGCAGTTGACGTCAGCAATTGAGCCAAGTCGCTGACAAGGTTTAAAGTTGACGCTGATGTTTGTTATTTTGACGCTGACAAGAATAAGTCGAACGTTGACAGAGAGCGTTGACATGAGTTTTCCGAGAAACGCTTGCTCAAGCGTTGATAGGTTTTGTCCGATATTGAACAAAGCATTTGGTTAGGATATTGGACAGTAAGGGTTCTCGGATGACAAAAGGATAGTTGCTGTTTGAGAAAATTGGTACGTTTTTAGCACACAAAAAGGAGGAATTTACACACGAAGGTACATGGAATCTCTGTTTTTATATAGAATATCAAGTTGATATTTATGGCTCGGATATTTTTAAGAGGGATTAATGATTTTAATGCGAGTTAGAAACTATTCATGAGAATTTGATGGATATTTTAAACTATGTAATCGGGATAGCCTTGTGAAAGAGTTATCCGTTAAGGTCCTTTTACATATGGTATGAAGATGTTATTTCATTAAATTCGTCATGAAGAGTGTTGGCTTAAGGGGAAGAACTCTTATGGTAAGTTTGATGCTTGAAGAAGATTTTCGCGAGTTTGTGTTTTATCATATCTTTAAATCATGGGATCCATCCATTGGTTTGAAGATAACTTGTTCGTGCTTACATGATTGGTGACGAAGACTTGTCATAACACTTGAAGGAGTTACATTATCGTGCTCAGTGTCTCACAAAGGATGAGAATATTGACAAGGGATCGAGGTCTACTTATACAATTTAAAGTCTTCTTATAAGTTCTTCATCACATGGATAGTACAAGACATGGAACATAAGGTTGGGTTATTCTACTTCTACATCAAGAATATTATATTTATTTTTCTTCAAGATCATTACACAGAGCCTACATTTGGAGAATCTTCAAGATTGCATACATTGTTTACTTCCCTGTTGATGTGACAAAAAGGGGAAGACATACATGCTACAATTGAGGGGAAGCAATTTGAAGATCATGTAAAACTTACAAGAGATACACAAAGAGTTTTTCCGACATCAACTAGGGGAAGATTGTTGGGTCAAAAAGTTGATGTGGCAGAAACTCAAAAACGAAGAAAACATGAAGGCATTTGTCTAAGCGTTGACAAGTGTATCCAGGCGTTGTCAAGAACAAATCAGGCGTTGACAGAAGCAAGCATTGTCATGTACAATCCAAGCATTGTCATGAACAAACTAAGCATTGACAGAAACGTTGACAAGTGTATTCCAGGCGTTGTCAAGAACAAATTAGGCGTTGACAGAATCAAGCATTGTCATGTACAATCCAAGCATTGTCATGAACAAACTAAGCATTGACAGAAACGTAGACAAGAAGCCTTTGGAAGCTTCTATTTAGATATGTATGCAGAATATATTCTGTATATGTTTATTTAAATAGAAGATTTACATGTTTATTTGATATTATCTCTTGTAAACCATAATCCTTACACTATAAAAGGAACCAATGGTATTAGGTTTATTCATATCATTCATTCACAATGTAAACCTAAAAGCGTGTGTCGACTAGACGTGGGATTCAATGTATACACGTCTAGCGGTTGTTTGTTATTAATATAATGAGCAATCCGTTTGTTTTAATTCATGTTCTTTGTGCCTAAACACCTTGTTAAACGTGTTTCATTCTATTCCACCTTGATTCAATCAAGTGAATGAGATTCGTTCCTAGTAGCTAAAAGATCCGTGAATCTTAGGATTCCTCAACAAAAATCATGCTAATGGCTCTAAGTTTGTGACATACAATTAACCAAATAGATACCAATAGTAGTAATATGTGTGATTGTATGCTTTGTCAAGTCAAGCCAATTGTATTTTTTGTGACTATATGCATCCAATAGTCACATGAATTGTATGTTTGTGTGACCTTTTATGACATGTAGTCACAAAAATCATGCTAATGGTACTGAGTTTGTCACATACAATTAACCAAAGAGTTACCAATAGTAGAAATAAGTGTGACTTTATGTTTTGTCAAGTCAAGCCAATTGTATTTTGTGTGATTATATGCATCCAATAGTCACATGAATTGTATTTTGTGTGACCTTTTATGACATGTAGTCACACAAATCATGCTAATGGTACTGAGTTTGTCACATACAATTAACCAAAGAGTTACCAATATTAGAAATAAGTGTGACTGTATGATTTCTCAAGTCAAGCAAATTGTATTTTGTGTGACTATATGCATCCAATAGTCAAATGAATTGTATGTTTGTGTGACCTTTTATGACATGTAGTCACACAAATCATGCTAAATATACTGATTTAGTCACATACAATTAACTAAACAGTTACCAATAGTAGTAATATGTGTGACTGTATGCTTTGTCAAGTTAAGTCAATTGTATTTTGTTTGACTATATGCATCAAATAGTCACATGAATTGTATGTTTGTGTGACCTTTTATGTTTGTATGTGTGACTGTATGCTTTGTCAACTCAAGCCAATTGTATTTTGTGTGACTATATGCATCCAATAGTCACATGAATTGTATGTTTGTGTGACCTTTTATGACATGTAGTCACACAAATCATGCTAATTGTACTGAGTTTGTCACATACAATTAACCAAAAGAGTTACCAATAGTAGTAATATGTGTGACTGTATGCTTTGTCAACTCAAGCCAATTGTATTTTGTGTGACTATATGCATCCGATAGTCACATGAATTGTATGTTTGTGTGACCTTTTATGACATGTAGTCACACAAATCATGATAATTGTACTGAGTTTGTCACATACAATTAACCAAAGAGTTACCAATAGTAGTAATATGTGTGACTGTATGCTTTATCAAGTCAAGCCAATTGTATTTTTTGTGACTATATGCATCCAATAGTCACATGAATTGTATGTTTGTGTGACTTTTTATGATATGTAGTCACACATTGGAATGTGACTAACAAATATAATAAGTGTGACTATGTTTCATCTTCTAGTAACCTTTCAGAATTCAATAAAAACGAAAAACAAAATTCTGAAAATCAAATTTCAATTGCATTAATATATAAAATTGAATGTACATAAGCAAATCAATAACTGTAATGTCGTATTATTTACAAGTAACATACTTTTCACAAAGAACCACACTTGTAAAGATTTTGAATCACCGTATTATAAAGTCTTTTGAGCCTTGTTATTCCTAGCTTGTTTCTTCATATGAGGAATAGTCGTAAATGTTCTGCCTACTGGAACGTTCATCGAGCGCTTAGTTCCTATCTTTGGTGCGCCTTCAACAATAGCTTTTATGGTATTTGGTGGTGTTCTTTCCTGTATGGAAACAAAAGCCGTGTATTAAACATTGAACTAAATATGAAAAGCTACGTATATGTAGGATGAAAAATCAAGTGTATGTACCTCTTCCAAAAAATAACCTTTTCCTTTGGCCATGCCACGAAACTACCTTTTACATCCTTAACAGTTTTTAAACCATTATTTCCGTCATCAGGTATGAATGCTGCATCCACTAGGGTTTCATCTACTGAAACTTTGTAGCCATTTTTGGTAGTGGTTGGTTATGAATCATTACATTGTCTCCATCCTTAGACTTTTATACCTTACCGTTACCAATGATAATTGTCCTAGAGATGTTCCACAGTTTGCACTTAAATGTCTGAAGAAAAAATGTTTACATGCGTTAATGAGGAATAAATTAAACAAGTAACTATATGAATAATGATGAAATACTTACATCTGGTAGTGATGGTGGAGACTGATTTACTTTCGATTTAGAAGGTGTACGCTTCTTTCGTAATGATGCAATAGGTACGTCTTGTTGTGTCGAGGGAGACAGATTTTGTTGTGATCCGAAAGCTGGATAAATATCTTATTGAGATTGGGAGTTTTGAAGTGGAGACTTCTTTTCCAACGATCTAGTCTTAATTTTTGCTCCCCTAGTTCTAGCAGGTACCTGCATATATACATAACACAGTAAATAAGTCATGTATAGTACAATTTAGATACCAAACATGTTTTTTTTATAACTTACCTTGTTCGCAGTTGTAGTTGCAGCTGCAGTTGCAGTGTCCAAATCCTTGTTCGGAGTTACAGTTGTCTTAGACATTGGAAATAACACACCCTTCTGAAGTCCACGACCACTGATCGACGTCCTTTGCTCTTCACTAGGTATTGTGCTTAATGTATTATGTTCTAGTTGTAATACCTGCAATATATAAGTATGTTAATTGTTAATGGCATTACAGACTGAAAATCATCAAATCAAAATTAGAAAACTAGTATTACATTTGGCTGACTTGGCGTTAACTCTTCTATATTAACCCCATGTGCAGCCATAACTTTCTTCATTTTATTAAGAACTTCCTGTGTTTGTGACATCTGGGTGGTTAATTCAGTGACTATAATCCCTTTTTCTTTCTTGTCTATCCTTATCAAGTTCAGTTTCAAGCATCACAATCCTTACATCAGTTCCTTGTTTCCTTTAGGTAGATCAAAGAACTTCCTGCATGTAACTCTGCCTCCCACTCCTCTTGCTTACCCTCCCTTGTCCTTTCCTAATACATGTGATAATGCATTTGTGCCACTATCAACCGTCAAGGTTCCATCTCTGATCTGGTCCTTTGCTTCCAGCTGCACACAAAAAATGGTAACTAATTTATTATACGAATATAAACATAATATACAAAAATTTGCAATAACAATTACAATCTTAGTGCCAACTTTTATTGTTTCATCATCTGTCTCTTTTCCTTCTTTTCTGACCCTTCCATTAAACCACAATACACCACGGGGGTTCTTGATCTGGTTTAATTTGTTGTTTTATGATCTTCCAAACATCAAATACATACAGATGAAAAGTTAAACCAACATGGACAACAGTGTTAGGATATTACACCAATATAACCTTACCATTTGCTCTTTTATATATACATAACCACCACGTCCCATTGTATGCTGATAAAGAGACTTGGAACGCACCAATTTATTTGTAGCTGATTTCACCTAACAAAAGAGATTACTAGATGAGAAGTTGCTAGTACGTAACAGAGTGTGTTTGTCATACGGAGTTTCCAAACAATACATACATACGGTTTTTATAAATGTAAAACGAAATAGAAATTAACAACCTTAAATTCTTCTGTGGTTGTGTGGTTTACAAAAGCAACCCACTTTCGGCATTGATGATTGCTCTGTAATTATTTGGAACTTCATTCAGTTTTTCAGGTTTATCTAGGTTGGGAACTATGTGCTTTGCTGCCAATTTACTTCTGAAATTTCTTAGAAGTTCACCTAGCTTATTCATTACCAACTTTTTGTAGGACACATCAAATTCAAAGTATTGATGCACATATTAACATAATGTTAAAGTAAATGTAGGAATAACACTAATAGTTGGGTAAAAAATTTGTATGTGTATCGTGGTTTCAGTCCAAAGTTTTTCTCTTTCTTCCTTCTTCACATCTTTCCATGATAAAATCTTCAATCCTATCTGCTCCCGAACCGTGTCTCCTAAAAAACTGATAAACGAATGATCTGTTTGGCCCTGATATTCTATTCAGTGCATCAAAGTTTACATTTTTCTTCATGACACCTGGTTTTCCATATTTTATCCGAAACTTGGATAACCTAGTTATACCCCTCCTAAACCTTCTATAATGATGTCTTCATCCTCATCTGATTGATCACCATAATCCTCTAATTCATAATCTCTTTGATTATGGTGATCTACATCATGATTTTTAACCAAAGAATCATCATCGTTAACAATATAATCTTGATCATCGTTTACAGTGTTCATGATTATTGACCACAAATCGATGTGTACAAGAACAATAAGTGGAAATGGTATGAAAAAGTAATTGAGTTTTGTATATTTTGTGATTTTGGAGAAAAATCAGGGTTTGATATGGAGATGGAGTTAGAAAATTATGGTAACTGCATATGCATTTACTTAGCATGGACATTCAAAATTTTCGTGAATATTTTGGCTCCAAATACAAAAATTAAACAACCAAATATTTTGAACTCCATTTGCCTCCAAATTAAACATTCAAACTAGGTAAACTTTCCCTTTGAGTTTCCTGGTAAAATAAATATTGAACAAAATTTTAAACTATTTTACACATTTTAACATTCAACCAAAAACCTTTGA
Organism: Glebionis coronaria; assembly: GCA_025667525.1. NCBI lineage: Eukaryota > Viridiplantae > Streptophyta > Magnoliopsida > Asterales > Asteraceae > Glebionis > Glebionis coronaria. The sequence continues at coordinate 636,625,490 of CM046877.1, forward strand.
TAGATAACTGATAATTGCTTGAGTACAGATATTGAATTGTACATGGACTTAAAATACTTATTAGTGTCTTCCTCCTCATCACGTGTATCTTCCTCAAGCAATAAACTTTAAGTTTAAACAACTTTACCTTTATTAGAATTTATATTCTTCTTAAGTTCTAACTCATAATCCTCATCACTCGTGTCTTTCTCCTCATCACTTGTATCTTCCTCCTCATCACTAGAATCTACCTCGGCATCATTAGTGTCTTCCTCCTCATCAGATGAATCTGATTCATCCTCTGCAGTAGGTTTGAATAGAATAGGAGTTTCTAAACAGGGAGGACGAATAGAGGGAGGACGAACTTTTTTGGAAGATGTTGTGGCATTAGGTACACCTAAAATTTGAGTTTAAAGCAAGGGAGGACGAACAGAGGGAGGACGAACTCGAGCGGACGAACTTGTGGCATTTGGAGTTTGAAACAAGGAAGGACAAATAGATGAAGAACTTGTGACATTATGTATGCCTACAATAGGAGTTTGAAATAGTAGAGGACGAAAACAAGGAGTACTTGAAGAACTTCTTGGCAAACTAGGAATAGGACTTGTATTGCTAGGGGTGGGCGAAGTTTAGCACTTTCAGAAGTAGATGATGAAGTGTCGGATTCTATATGAATTACTTCTGCAAACATGTACATATTAATGTTAGTTATATGTCGATGAATGGAGTGTTTGGCAGTATGTGTAGCATGATTGTGGATGCCCTAATAACATTTGGATTTGTTTATACATATGTTTGTATAGGGGACCATATCCTTAAACTATAACATATCATGGGACCATATCCAGACACATTAACAAAACCCATATCCTGGATTGAAACATAGACCATATAAACACATTAAGAAGGGTTAATCCTATAAATTGAATCACGCTAATTAAATATGACATAGGTCCACATAAATACATTAAAAGTAACTGTAAACTCTAATATCATAACAAACTTACACTATTCGTATGAAACATAATATTAAATTAAACAATACTGATTTTTGCATTACCTCTTTCCTGGTTTTTCATGTTGTTAATGAATGTGTAGATTGTCAACTATTGTTTATGAGGTTTGATTTTTTGATCGGTTATTGGGTGGTTAATTTAGGGTTCGTTCTTCCTGTGTGATTGTGAAAATGGCGGTGAAAACGGTGGTGGTTACAAGATGGTTACCGGATATTATGTGTGTTTAATGAAAATGTAAATATTAAATTTACTTAATAATAAAATTATAATTAACATATAATTTTTAAAAGTTAATAATAAATAAATAATAACTAAATAAAAAAGAATATACGTTTTCTTTTTATAAAAAACAAAAATCAAAATATTACTTTAATTTTAAACATAAAATTATAGTTAAATAACTTAAATATATTAGGTTATAATAATGCTTGACAACCGCGAGATAAATATTTTGGTTTTTTTAGCAGTATGTGGGATTTAGTTGAGCTTTATATCAATCGCCTTGAATAATCATCTCAAGCAATTTAATATGAATAAGGTCGATTCTGAATGGTCGGTTTAATAAGGTTAGGGTGAGGACATTCTACTTTGGTATTGGGTTACGGTTTATGGTTGAGTTTAAGGTTTATATATGGTTTAAGGTATATGGTTTAGGGTTTCGGGTTTGGGATTTATGGTTTAGGGTTAATGGTATAATTATCTAGGGTTTATGGTTTAAGGTTTACGATTAATGGTTTAATTAGCTAGGGTTTGTGGTTTAGTTTAAGGTTAAATGGTTTAAGATTTATGATTTAGTGTTTAGGGTTCATTGGTTTAGGGTTTGGGGTTTAAGGTTTATGGTTTGTGGTTTAAGGGTTAATTAATGGTTTAATGTTTATAGTTTAAGGTTAAATGGTTTAAGGTTTGTGATTTAGTGTTTAGGGTTTTTTGGGGATAAGGTTTAGGGCTTAGGGTTTGTGGTTTAGGATTTAGGGTTTAAGGTTTAGGATTAATGGTTTACTTTGCTAAGGTTTGTGGTTTAATGGTTAATTAATGGTTTAATGTTTATAGTATAAGGTTAAATGGTTTAAGATTTATGATCTAGTGTTTAGGGTTCATTGGTTTAAGGTTCAGGGTTTAGGGTTTAGGGTTTAAGGTTTATGGTTTATGGTTTAAGGGTTAAATAATGGTTTAATGTTTATAGTTTAAGGTTAAATGGTTTAAGGTTTATGATTTAGTATTTAAGGTTTTTTGGGGTTAAGGTTTAGGGCATAGGGTTTGCGGTTTAGGGTTTAGGGTTTAAAGTTTAGGATTAATGGTTTACTTAGCTAGGGTTTTGTGGTTTAATTATTAATTAATGGTTTAATGTTTATAGTATAAGGTTAAATGGTTTAAGATTTATGATCTAGTGTTTATATATGGTTCATTGGTATAAGGTTCAGTGCTTAGGGTTTAGGGTTTAAGGTTTATGGTTTGTGGTTTAAGGGTTAATTAATGGTTTAATGTTTATATTTTAAGGTTAAATGGTTTAAGGTTTATGATTTAGTGTTTAGGGTTTTTTGGTGTTAAGTTTTAGGGCTTAGGGTTTGCGGGTTAGGGTTAGGGTTTAAGGTTTAAGATTAATGGTTTAATTAGCTAGGGTTTGTGGTTTAATTATTAATTAATGGTTTAATGTTTATAGTATAAGGTTAAATGGTTTAAGATTTATGATTTATTGTTTAGGGTTCATTGGTTTAAGGTATAGGGCTTAGGGTTTATGGTTTATGTTTTTGGGTTTATGGTTTAAGGTTTAGGATTACTGGTTTTAGCTAGGGTTTGTGGTTTGAGGGTTAATTAAAGGTTTAATGTTTATATTATAAGGTTAAATGGTTTAAGATTTATGATTTAGTGTTTAGGGTTCATTGGTTTAAGGTTCAGGGTTTAGGATTTATGGTTTAGGGTTTATAGTTTATGGTTTATGGTTTATGGTATGCATGATTATGATTTATGGTTTAATTAAGGTTTGTGGTTTAATGGTTTATTGTTTACGGTTAAATGGTTTAAGGTTTAGGATTTAGGTTTAATTATTGGTTTATGGTTTAAATTGGGTTTATGGTTTAATTGGTTAAGGTTTATGATTTAGGGTTAGCATCATTCGAGATAAATGGGTTTGACATTTCATATTTTTTAAAAACTTTAAGGTTTTAAAATAAATCAGATAACAAATTAATCATCGTTAATGTTACATTCAGACGTGAGCTTGTTGAAATAAGTCATAAAACCGTTTAAGCACCCGACTTATATTATATAATTAATAAAAAAGATTTATGTTATAATTATTAATATAATTATCATGATAATTAAACATGGCCATTTTATTTAAATAAACTTTAGGTTAAAATAATTATTAATATAATTATTCATGTTACATTTAATTAATTAAGAAACATAGCTTAATTATGTTATATAAAATTTTTTACCAAAGTTTACTTAAATTAATAACATGCTTTAATTTATTATCCAATAATTATGTAAGGTAAAGTTCAATTAATAAAATCATGAAATATTAATAAGCTTATACTAATAAACTCGACTTATACTAACGTGTCTAAAAAATGAAGCCTTTTATTTGCATGCAACTTGATATATTGCACCGGTACCCCGTCCACTAATAACTCACACACACACACACACACACACATACACACACACACATTTAATATTCGGAGGTCAAATAATGAATCAACCACCCACCCACCCAGACATAAACAGTAACAAATCTTCGAACCCTGATAAATCAAACCTAAGTGACTTGATGTATATTGATTTTAAGATCACTGCTGAGATGATTGATTATGTGATGGATAAGTATGGAACCAACTGGATATATTATGATCCGATTGCTGACACTATTATTGAAGACTTGATGCAGTTAGAGTTTAAAAAGGGACTAAAGGAAAATCAAAACAGGGTTAGGGTTTTTACTTCGCAACAGTATTATTGAAGTTTTGATGATTTGTTTTTGTTTTGATGATGTTGCATGTTATGAAAATACCAATAACTGATTTTGTTTTAATATTTGTTATATAGATGACAAGGCAGATGAGGCTACGAAGATTGATGAACCTATGAAGGTTGATGAAGCTATGAAGGTTGATGAAGCTATGAAGGCACATATTAAAGGTTAATTTTGTGCCATTTTATGTTTATATGTTTGTTAGAAAGGCGTTAGATGGATCAATAGTTAGTGTTTACTATGTAAAGTTTTAGGAGTAGTGAAAATGATAAATGGTTCAAGTATTCTGTTGGTTATATGATGATGTAGATACAGGAGATAAGGGGGTGTTTGGTTTAGCTTATATAATGGGCTTATAAGCTTATTATCTTATATAAGCTTATAAGCTCAAACCAAGTGTTTGGCTAAGCTTGTATTAGTGGGCTTATAAACTTATATATGGGTGTTATTATAAATCATAAAAATATGGCTTTTTAGGAAGGTTTGGGCTTATATAACATATTTACCATTTTGCCCTCATGTTAACTTAAGTTTATATAAGCCATGGGCTTATAAGTTTATTAAACATAGGTTTATATAAGCAAAAAATGGTTTATATAAGCCCATTATATAAGCTAAAAAAACACACAATAAATTTTAAAAAAAGGGGTTGGTCATACTTGAAACCTTAAACATTTGATTTGAGATTAGGTTTGATTATCTTGATGTGAAAACGTATAGACTTCATGGCCAACTTTTTTGAATCTAAGATGGCATTGATAGAACAACCTACATCTTTTAGTTTACCCTTTTTTTATGTAAGTACCTCTTACTATGGCCGTGTCATTTCCCTTTTTCATGGTCCTTGTTAACATTAACTACGGTCTTTAATAAACGACCCTTTTCTTTTCTATTGATTGATCGAATGTTATCATTCCCAGTTCCCACTTTTGGGGCTTCATGGGGTTGCAAGTTATCCGAGTCACCACTATAAATGCTCTCACTTTTCAGTTTCAATTTCAGTTTTAGTATCCGAATACTCTTTCCAGTTGAGTATCTAGATACATACTTGTGTGGTTTATATCATGCATTTAGTATTTGGATTGATCCATGTGTGGATTATATTTTGATACTGAAACTCAAAGTGAGAGTGAGCGTGTTCAGAGTGACGACTCAGATAATTTGATGCCGAAATAAGCGCCAAAATTTACAAATGGGAAGGAAATCCTTCGACCAATCAACAAAAAGGAAAAGGGTCGCTCAGTAAAGACCTTAGTTGATGGTAGTGATGCCCATGAAAAAGATAATGCGACGGCCATAGTAAGAGGGGCTTACATAAAAAAGGGTAAACAAAAATATGTAGGTTGTTCTGTCGATGCCATCTTAGATTCAAAAATGTTGGCCAGGAAGTCTATACGTTTTCATAGCTGCATTGGTTCAGTTACTATGTTGTTTATATGTTGGTTATATGCTGATGCAGATACAAGAGCTAACTTAAAGAAAAAAGAAAAAGGCAAGGGATCAACAGAAGCTGATAAGGCATTCGATCTTTTTAATCTAAATAATAGATTGGAAAAGCGTGAAAAGGAATTCAAACTTCTTAAACAGACACAGTTGCAGGGAGGTAAGTAAACTAAATTTTAACCTTTAGAGAAATATAGTTATTCACTAGCTTCGGTATCACATGTATGCTCTAAAGTATTACAGGTCCATATAGACGACATCTCAAGCCTGTTTCCTCTTCGAGGTAAATATCGCCATGATTCCTCTTTCTCGTGAAAATCATCATATTCATCCCCAATATGTGAATTGAATATGCATTAACATCTTTTTGTTTAGTCTTTTTAGTAAAGGACCTCTTACTTTGGCACTCATATTCGCTTTTTCATGGGTATTGATGATATTGATATCAATCGAAGACCGAATGTGAATGTCAAATTTTGAGCTACTTACATAAAAAAAGATAAACGAAAAAGAAGTAGGTCCATATTGGATGAATATATTGGGCATGAAGATGAACATGTTCACGAGATAGAGGAATCGTAGAGATATCTTTTTTTTGGTAATGGGTTTCCCCGGTAAATAGATTAACCAAAAAAACAATTAAGTACAAATGGAATGTGGCTAATGTACCACATTAACCTCAAGCTAAACAGCTTGATAAACACCTAAATCTAGTGCTTATGACAAGCCATAAACACTTACAAAACACCCAATACCCAACAAGATGAACTAGCTAATAGCTTCCATGAAGGAATTTCCACCTGCATTTGTTTTAGGGAATAAATTGGTTGTTTCATCATAAACCATTTCAACCTCATCATCTTCATCATCATGATCTAATACAGAGTAAGTATTTGATGTAGATAGCCCAACACCTGATGATGACGTATCAGTAGACTTCAACTTGGGCAAAGAAACACTCTTCGCACTAGTCACTCCCTTCATCGGGTTACTAATTGTAGCTTTAGGAACAAATTTAACATTTGGCTGAACCAATGAATCAGTAAACTTACCGCCCTTGAAAGATTTCGTCATCTTTCTCTTTCTTTTGGTCACCGTTTGGAAACCATCCTTATTCTCAACAACAAGAGTAGCACCAGAAGTAGATGGACCAGTACTAGCAGTAGGAACTATAGGAGAAGCAACCACCTTATTAGAGCATTGATCAATAGAGTGACCAAAAGTCTTACACTCAGCACATCTAGGAGGTCTTCATTCATATTCAACACGGATAGCTTCCTTTATAAAACCCTCCCCCGAAAGAGAAGGGACACCAATGGTAACAACATCCACAAAATCAACCTCAGCATTAACCTCAATTAAGCATCTGGCAAAACTACTCCGACCCCATGACTCATTACACATAGAACTAGTATAGGAATCAAGCATCACAGGGTTTCCAATGAAAGAAGCAATCAAACTAATTCCTTCTTCTTCAAAGACTTGAATAGGCACATCATGTAATTTTACCCAGACAGGAATACGATTCAATTCTTCTTTAATCAACCTAGTATCCATCGACCATTTTTTGAGAATCGTGGAGATATCTACCTCGAAGAGCAAACGGGCTTAAGATGTCGTTTATGTGCAGTTGTTAAACTTTATAGCAGACATGTGATTATGTATTTGTAGTTAACTTATGTGGTAGTATGGTATGTAGATACAAGAGCTCACTTGAAAAAAGCGGAAAAAGGAACCGGTTCAATGGAAGCTGATACCACAGCTGATCTTTCTAACCTACATAATAGGGTGGAAAAGCTTGAAAGGGAATTCCAACATTTCAAACAGAGACTGTTGCAGGGAGGTTAGTATATTAACTTTTAACCTATAATAATTTTGTATATGAATGTTTTATTGTTTTGAGTATCTGGGTGGTTGTTAGTATCTGAATTTATTAAAATTTGTCTTGTAATTTACAGATGTTATCATCATTGATTCCTCTGAAAGCTCTAAAGAAGATACGCTATCATCATATGAAAGCTTTGAAAGCTCTGAGGAAGATTTGTTGTCATTAGATGAAAGCTTTGATCATGTGAACACTAAAGACTTCCAGCACCCATTTCATGATGACCAGGATGAACCTTCCAAGTATTCCAGCACCTCTGCAGATGATTGTAGTTCGGACGAGACTTGGGGAGAGACTAATTTACCGTCCAAGAAGAAAGGTAAAGCTATTGGCTCATCCAGTCAGACTGCAGGCAAAGCAATTGGATCATCCAAACAGATAGTCAGTCCAAGTGTTATCAAGGGATGTACACCAAAAGCAGAGTCATCTTCTCGGTCTCCATTTTCTACAATAGAAAGGCCCCTACCTATCAGAAATGCAGTATGTTTCCTGCCTTGTCCAAAAAAATTGAAAGAATTTGAAACAAAGCTAGGAAAAAGGAAGAGGGGGTAGGCTATGGAGGAACCCATGGGGGTAGGCTATGGAAGAACTTGTTATCTCTATTTTATGGATGATTCTGATTAATCTTCTTTAGACTATTTCGGTTAAATGTAGGTATAGTTTATGTAAACAATTTTAAACACTAATCTGCATGGATGGGTGTACCCATTATTTTTTGGAATGCAAATATGTTATCATTCACATTTTGTATGAACCTGCAATATTATCATCAATATTATGAAATTAGACTTGTATTTCATGGATGTAAACATGGTTCATCTTGTATTTTATTTATTCATGTTGTGAGTTGTATAATCCTAGATGCATAACACATATAACCAAGATTTTTGTGTCAAAGTTACCTGTTACACATCCGGTTAAGGCTTTCCACTTCGGTGGATCTTATAACCCTTTTTCCCTAATTCTCCCGCAAAACTAATTAAGCTTTGAGCGGTTTATGTTTTCGACTTAGCTTAACTCTAAGGTGCTTTTAAGTTTTTGCTATTACATCTGCAATTATTTTCCAATTGGATAGAAATTTGTTAGGCTCTTGCCTTAATCTTCTGAGCATATGTTTGTAACAATACTTCTAGGCCATTCTTCACTCAAAACTAAGCTAATATTGAGTATTTTCTTGAAAAGCTGCTTGTTTCGGCTTATTTTGTTATTAATCATTATCTAGTAAAGCACATGTTAAGATTTTTTTATCTTTTTAATCTATTTTCACTAGTCCTCCCAAGTATTTATTCCAATTCGTGTCTAATTTCCCATAACAACTAATTTGTTCAAACAATGTGCTTAATTATTAATCAAACTGAAAATGAAAAGTTTGAAATGACTAAAGTAAAATAAAAATAAGACAAGGTGAAAACTGATCAAACATAATTCAATTCAATAATACTAAAGGATTACATGTTTTAAATAAAAACAAACATTTTTTTCTCTAACTAATCAAACTTTAGAGATTTTTCAGGATCAAAAGCCAAATGAAGTTCATCGTAATCTAAGGCCTCTTTGAACTCGTCTTCTTCTTCTTCAATTTCATGCTCAGAAAAATAAACATCATCATCAATGATTTGACCTTCTTCCTCCAGTTGCCTCCTATACGCTTCCTCCCTTTGTCGCTGTTCCTCTTACCTCCTTCTAAAGGAAGCAGCTTCCTCCCTCTCGCGTTGTTCTTGCTCCTGTTTCCTCCTTCTTAAGGAAGCAGCTTCCTCCCTCTGGCGTTGTTGTTCCATTCGGGCATTCTCTTCGTCTTCCAGCTTCCATTGTCGTTGTTCGTAAGGACAATCAACATGGAACTCTTCATCTGCATTAGCTTTTACTTTGGGCACCACACAAGGTTTCCTGAAAAGAACATATAAGATTATTAGTACTAAATGATAACAAAGATACAACGTTAATAAAATAAATAATGATACAAACTTGTTAGGAACTGCACTGGTATCTTCAAAAGCAGCATAAAATGTTCTTTTTGATGAAGAAGCCATTTTTTATTCTAAAAATGCTGATAATTAAGTGTTTTGTTGTATTTTTGTTATGATTATTTTCATTACTTAATCCTTGTTTATATATCCAACGATGGAATACAAATAGTCAGCAGCCTACATGCCAACATCTAATGCATATTCATGCATGTAATTAATTTTTATGAAGTTCCAAAAATTAGCATTCTCATTGGGCGTGTAGAAAGTGTGTGCTTTCTGTGTTTTTTGGGTTTATTATGTTTTAAAAAAATAGCAAAAAACAAGGTCTAGGACTCGAACCCTAGACCTTCCATTCAAACACTAACACACTTAACCAGTTTGCCACATGAACATATTTGGTTCTAAATATGTGACTAATATTAACATTAGGGAAAATTGAGATTACATTTGGTTATAAACATTTGTCACATGAATATTTTACTGTGTGACGTTTTCAATGTGTTGGTCATAGATAATCCCATTATAATGTGACCATAAGTATAATTTAGATACACATTTCTCAAATGTTGTGACTATTGGCAAACATATAGTCACATAATTATTTGACGAGTTAATATGATCATGTATTATACTTGATCATAGTCTTCAAGTAATTCTAAAATATTTGTCACATTTAAATAAATATAGTGGAAAATGTTTCAATACCTACTTTTAATTTGCCACACACACAAAATTCATGTGTGGTTGTTATTTAACAAAAAATACTACACATTTAAATAATGTGTGTGACAACCTTGTTTATCAATTTGTCACTTGTAAAATAAGTCTATGTGACCATATATTATTTTTGGTCACATTCAATGTGTGTATGTCAAATATTCGTCACACATGTATAGGTATAATGTGACTACTACTTGAACCAGACATTGATTCGTTAACACTCTCAAATTATTAAGTGACTAACGACTCATCCAAAAAGCATTTGCTAGCCCTAGTCACGTAAATATTCATATGCGTGACAAACAAAATACGAAATGGTCATGCAAACTGACTTCAAGTGTGACCGTTTATTTATGACTAGCGAATTCAGTCACACAAAAAAATTATTTGTGACTACTCGAAATTCGGTATGTGTGACCGAAACCCATTTTTGTACTAGTGTATTAAACCTTCTAGATGTAATTACAGCAATAAACAAGAGTTTACAGAATTTAATCATATGATCATTGAACTAAGCTTTTCAAAATATTGAGCATGGACTGTTAGAAATATAGTTCAATTATGGGTTATTTTCACACCTGGTAATAGGTTTGGAGGTATGGAGTATCCACCCATTGGTACCTGAACACCCTATCTCATATAGTGGTAAAGTATGTTTCAGCGGTACTTAGTTTATACTAAAGGTACTTGGTTTACACTAGCGGTACTTGTATATACCGCTAGTTGTTTGTAAGTATTGCTAGTTATATGCAAGTACTGCTAGTGATATGCCCAGCGGTACTAGGATGTAAGTACCGACGCTGGTGCTGAAACATGTAACGGTATTTGACCTATTCAAAGTAGCAGTCAACTACTTTAATGACCAAGTTTAATGGGTCATGTAACCACTACGTCTTGGTATTATGGAGACTATTAAGAGAATTAATTGGTCGTTAATCTCTCTTATTACCATTGACCAGTTATGAGTTTATACCTATAAAAGGGTAATCACTATTGCATGAAAAGCACAGAGAAAACAAGAATCACCTTACAGCAAAGGATTATAGATTTGTGCCTAATTATATAACATACATTTCGTCTTATCCCAAGTAAGTATTCACGATACCCAGGCAATAGGGTCGAATAGTTTACTTTGGAAAGTGATCACACGATTCCAAGTGATATCCGGTAACCATTGTTTGGTACGTAGCTTGGTTTGATTATCTATACCCTGGTTGGGACGAATAAACACCAACAATCAAAGTAAACTATTTTGTGATAATCAATGGCGGGTGCAATGAAGCATTATGGTGGCTAACTTTTCCAAGCTGGATAAGTTTGAAGGGGTAGATTTCAAGAGATGGCAAAAGAAGATGCACTTTCTTCTTTCTACCATGAGTGTGGTGTATGTGCTGACTACTCCCATTCCTGATGGTGGTGATGATGCTACCTTGGAGGACCTGAGGAAAAGCAGCAAATGGGAGAATGACGACTATGTGTGTCGTGGTATTACTCTTAATGGTATGTCTGATTCCTTATTTGATATTTACCAAAATTCGGAATCTGATAAAGAACTATAGGATTCCTTGGAAGCCAAATATATGGCTGAGGATGCGTCAAGTAAGAAGTTCCTTGTGAGTGATTTCACAAATTATAAAATGACTGATTCAAGACCAGTCATGGATCAATACAATGAACTTCTTGGAATACTTAGTAGATTTACACAACATAAAATGAACATGGATGAGACCATTCAGGTCTCTTGTGTCATTGACAAATTACCTCCTTCTTGGAAAGATTTCAAGCATACCTTGAAACATAAGAAGGGGGATTAACTCTGGTTGACTTGGGCAGTCGTTTACACATTGAGGAATCCCTTAGGGTGCATGAAAGTGATAAGCCAAAGAGAAACAATGTTGCTGGTTCATCAGTTGTCAATATGGTGGAGCATAACAACTCCTCCAGGTACAATGACAACAACGGCAAACGTAAGCATCAAGATAACACAAAAACTAATCCTAACAAGAAGTCATCATCAGTTACTTATTGGAAGTGTAGGAAACCTAGACACTTGAAAAGGGATTGCAAAGGTGTTGGTACTGGAAGCAAAGCTAGTGGATCAGGCACAAATGGTTCAGTGATTGGTTCTAACAACACATCACTGAAAGGTCAAAATATGTTTAATGAATCTCTCCAGATTTATTATGTCACATATGTAATAGAAGCTTATTTTGTGCAGGATGATGATGTGGCGTTGTGCGTTGACTCTGGAGCAACAGTACATGTATGTAAAGATAGATGTTGGTTCAAGACTTATGAGTCACTGAATGATTGATCTATTCTTCACATGGGAAATGAGTCAAAAGACCTAGTGCATGGACGTGGTTGTGTAGATCTTAAGTTTAGTTCTGGAAAGATTGTTTCTTTGTTTATTGTTTTGCATGTTCCTAATATTAGGAAGAACTTGGTTTCTAGTAGTATTTTGAATAATTGTGGTTATAAACAAGTGACTGAATCTAATAAATTTGTTTTATCTAAACATGGTGTGTTTATTGGTTTTGGCTATTTGTGTAATCAAATGTTCAGGCTTAATATTGATTCTAATGTGAATGTTGATTCTGTCCTGATGACTACCACTAAACTGAATGATTCATCACTATGGCATGCTAGGCTAGGCCATGTCCACTATAAAATGATGCAAGATATGTCTAAGGATGGGTTAGTCCCTGGTTTTGACATGGATTCTGAAAAGTGTCAGACTTGCATGCTGAATAAAATTAATAAGAAACCATTTCAAAATGTAAAACGTGAAACTACAGTTTTGGAGCTAATTTATAGTGACCTATGTGATTTGCATGCTACTCCCTCATTAGGGAATAAGAAATACTTGGTAACATTTATTGATGATGCTTCTAGGTTTTGCTATGTTTATTTGTTACATACTAAGGATGAAGCATTAGATGAATTTAAAGTATTTAAAACTGAAGTTGAATTACAACAAGGAGTTCAGATTAAAAGATTTAGGACTGATAGGGGAGGTGAGTACATGGATACTTTATACTTTTAGTCTGTTGGAATAATCCATGAGACGACTGCCCCTATACTCCACAACAAAATGGTATATTTGAAAGGAAAAATAGAGTACTAAAGGAGATGGTTAACTCCATGTTGTCCTATTCTGGACTGTGTCAAGGGTTTTGGGGTGAAGCTATGTTAACAGCTTGGTATTTATTAAATAGGGTTCCCAACAAAAGGAACAGGATTACCCCTTATGAAATTTGGACTAAAAGGAAAACAAACTTGAACTATCTCAAGGTTTGGGTTTGTATGGCTGTTGTAAGACTCCCTAATCTAAAGGTGAAAACTTTGGGTGAAAGAGGCATTGAATGTATATTTGTTGGATATGCTGAGAATTCCAAGGCTTATAGGTTCTATGTTATTGAACCTAATGATTTAGTTTCTATAAACTCAATCATTGAATTAAGGGATGCTAACTTTGATGAGACTAGGTTCTCAATAGTCCCTAGACCGAGCCTTAGGAATCCTACTGGAACTAAGGACATTGGTGCTTCAGTAGAACCTGAAAGGGTCACTGATGAGGTTGTGGTTCAGCAACCTGAGCCTGAGCTTAGACGAAGTACAAGGCATAGGACTCCAAGGAATTTTGTGCTTGAGTTTCAACTATACTTGGTTGAAGGAACAAGGGATGAGGTCTCTCATCAATACTCCTATTGCTTTAATTTTGAGGATGATCCCAAAATATTTGATGACGCAGTGAAGTCCCAAGATGTTGCTTTTTGGAAAGAAGCAATAAATAATTAGATGGATTCCATCATGGGCAACAACACTTGGGTGTTGGTTGATCTACCTCCAGGATGTAAACCACTAGGTTGCAAAGGGATTTTCAAAAGGAAAATGAAGGTAGATGGAACTGTTAAAAAGTTCAAGGCAAGGCTAGTCATTCAAGGCTTTAAACAAAAGTCAGGGATAGACTTTTTTTTATACTTATGCTCTAGTGGCACATATCAGTACCATAAGAATGCTGATTACTTTAGTAAGTATTCACAATCTGATTATTCATCAGATGGATGTGAAGACAGTATTCTTGAATAGTGATTTGGATGAGGAGTTTTATACGAACCAACCTCAAGGTTTCATCATGCCAGGTCATGAAGCTAAGGTGTGTAAACTGATTAAATCCTTATATAGACCGAAGCAGGCACCTAAGCAATGGCATCAAAAATTTGATGAAGTGGTTTTGTCTAATGGTTATTTACTTAATCAATCTGACAAATGTGTATATAGAAAATTTGATGAATCTGGTAAAGGAGTCATCATTTGCCTATATGTTGATGGCATGTTAATCTTTGGTACTGACCAAGTTCAGGTTGACTTAACCAAAGAGTTTTTGTAAAACTCGCATTAAAATACCATGAACAATACACATGAACAGTACACATGAACAGTAAATACACAAAAATACGATAAAATTAAAACTTTCCATTTATAATATAATTCACGTGTCACGATATTAAATAACATGTATGTACGTACAGATGTATTATAAATGTATACAATCACGATAATTAAATTCACGATAAATAAACACGAACGTGCACGACATTTAAATTGACTTAGGAAAACGTCTGGTTTTGCCTTCGGGCTTTATGTTGACCGCGGCTATCAAAGGAGAAAGAAGGAGTAGGCCTTTTGGCCCATGACCCAACTAAAACACATGTTAAACAAAACTCGAGGGGATTACTTTCATAAGTTATTTTCACAAAAAAAGGAAGCCCTAGCCTCCCTCTCTCTCTGCCGTCGACCAACAAGAACAACAATAAGGTGTTTGTAAGGTTTGATCTTCAAGGTTTACTTGTTTGTGTTCGTGTTTGAAAACCATAAACAACTACGCGATTGGTATAACATAAACCTTTCTTTTTCTTCCTTTTTATTTTCTTTTTATGATTTCATGTATTAAAATCAAGAACAAATCATAAAACATGTGGGATTAATTAAATCAAGGATAAAATAGGGTGTTTGGTGTTTGTTTGTTCGGTCGAGACCCACAAACCGAGAACCAAATCTCTCGGCGTGGCTACAGCACCACCATCGAGACCCTCAAAGGTCTCGGCTTGGGTTGGTTTGGCTCGGACGCAGGCAAGGGGACCCCGACCATAAGTCGGGGTGTGGTTTTGGTTTGTATCACGTGTCAACCGAGACCAATAGGGTCTCGGTGGGACTTTTGTTTTAACAGTGGGAACCAAACAACAAAAACAGTGGCAACCGGTGGGAACCGAGCCGGCAGAGGCTAGCCGTGGCTCGGCAGCGGGGTAAACGACTTGGACAGTGGCAACCGGCTAGGCCGGGTAGCCACTGTCAAGGGTGTTTGGCTCGACTTATATGTGGAACACGGGTACGGGATCGGGTTAATTTTAAATCATGGGTTCGGGTTTCGGGGAAGTGTTAAAAATCAGAGAATATGTTTAATTAAATTATTTCCTAGACTATTTAATTTAATTAAATGCATGACTTAGGTTAAATATTAAAACAATATTTCATGTATAACCTAAAGTATTTGACTTAGATTAATTTAATTAAAACATGTATTTTTAATTAAATTCTTATAATGTATAATTTAATTAATTAACCAAGTTATTTAAATAATAAGCTATAATACTTGAACCATGACTTATATTTTACTAATTATGCTTTACTTGACGTTAGTAATTCGGCTTATTTCTAATTATGGAAACTTACTATTTTTGGAAACTTTTTTTTTTAGAAACTTACTATTTATGGAATCCTGCTATTTTTAGGAAGTTACTTAGTATTACAATACAAGTATTATAATACCATACTACATGAATAATAAACAACAGAATACTAAAATAACTACAGTTAACGTTTCAAACAGGTAAAGCATGACATAACATGAATAAATATCTAAGAACACACAAAACCAGTGAAACACATGAAATTCAGACAACTCATTCACGTCCCTATTCTTATGTAGTATTATCCGTCAAGGCGGGGTAGGTTCTTCAGCGTTTCCGTTAGCTTCTACTGGACACAAGGTACAGATTTCCTGTCCTTCAGTAAGGACAATCTCTTCCTTTATTAGGATTTCCCATATACAGCCAACTGTTTTCCCCAGTAGTTACAGATTAAATGCTTATGTTTTATTAGTTACCTTGGCCATATACATGCATGTCAGTTTCTCCTAGTTATGGAGGTACCATAACCATAACACTAGAGGCACTAGTGTTATGACTTCACCATGGCGGAGTGATAGCCCGTGGCGTCCCTTTCAGTTTATTTGGCCTATATATTATATTATCATGTGGGGCGTATGGGAACATCCTAGTTACAGTGTTAGTCAGGATTTCATGGTTAATGTGGTGTGTGCCTTGCATCCTTCACAAGGAGCTGATCCCTCCTACCCATTACCATATTAATTAGAGGCATCACCTATAATTTACATGACGAGGTCACCCCTCCAAGTATTCATGCACATTGTTGACCTCATGACCTATATTGGCTTTTGGTATATTAAACTAACACATATTTTCATAAGTAACATAAGCTATGTTTACAGAACTAAAACCAGTAAACATGTTATACAACTAGGTTTCCCTGGACTTATTCATTTTCCGCTGCCTTTCATGCTTTATATGCTCTTTTATGCTTTTATACTCTATGTTTCTATGCTTTATTGTATATCCGTGCATTGGGTGTTATGCTCAGTCGTTTTCCATTTCTATGTTCCCAAACGGCAGGTACCCAAGGTCGCAAGTAGGATCTCAAGAGTATGTGCATTCGGGTGGAAGCTATCCAGTCTTCTATATCTTATGCATTTATCATACTTTGACTTAATTTATTTCATGAGTGGACATTGTTTAGTCCTTTTCCTTTTCAGTACTTATGTATGCTTGTGTTGAGTTACTTAGACTACCAATGTTTGTTTCCGGTAATTCTATTTATGGTCATGAATGTTTAGACATTCACCTTACATGCTTTGATGACACGCCATATATTACTGTGATATTCCATTTTAACAAATGGGGTGTTACAATCATGGTATCAGAACCAAGGTTTTGACCTGTAGCTCTATAAAACATGACCTGTGACTTAGGGGTAGTCACCAACGTCTTCCTAGAACTGAAAATTGGTTTTCATGCGTTCATTTCATTTTCATTTCATGTATTCATTTCATGCATTTCATCTCATTGTCGCAGGAATTGACTAAGTAATGGTTGGTACAGGACTGGCCCTAATTAGTCGCATGTGTTTTATCGAAACTTTTGTTCGTTTAGTGGACCGACCCATAGGCGTCCACACTTGCTCTTTTGTTTTGTGAACCGACCCATAGGCTTTCACTCATAGACATATCATCATATTTAATTTTACCATGCATTTTAAAACTGTTTTATGCATCATAAATAAATTCATGTTTTACACACTGTTCATGCATTTTCTATTCATGTCATATTTTACCAGACTTATTATTTATGTTGCATTTTGTATTAAACTGTCAGATGGTGAACACACGCAATGCTCAAGAATTGGTTGCAGCTGTCAATGCAGCTTTGCAAGCCATCCTTCCCCAACTTCGCAATGAAATCAGGGACGAAGTTCATGCTGAAATTCAAGCTCATGGCGTTCAATTTGGCCCTCATCCTCAGAACAACAACAATCCTTCACCACCACCACATGTTACCCTTATGACTTGGTTGGAGTGATTCAACAAACAGCGACCACGTTTGTTTGAGCAGACTGACAGCCCCAACGTGGCTAAAGCTTGGATTTCTCACATCGAGAAGATATTTTATACGATAGGTTGTGACGGTGTTTTCAAGGCAATACTGGCTTGCTATAAGTTTGAAGGTGATGTGCTGTAGTGGTGGAAGTCAGTCAACCAGTCCAATGGTGGTGATAATTGGGTTGCACTGTTGACTTGGGACTAGTTTAAGGAGTTCTTCCTTAATTAGTACTTCCCACATGCTTAGCAGGAGAAGCTAAAGAGGGATCATCATAATATCCGATAGGTTGCTTGGATAACAGCAAAGAATTCATGCAGAGGTTTCTCCGTTTGGCTGGTTTCTTGGGAGCAGTAGTTGGTACTACTGAGGAGCAAGCTGAGAAGTTTCGTTGGGGTCTACGCACTTTGGTTGCCAACAGTTTAGTTTGTGCTATGTTCACTACAGTGGCACAGGTGGCCGATGCAGCCCGAAAGCTTGAGATGCTTCAGGAACGAGAGGAGTTTGGTGATGATCGATCAGTGAAGAGGTATCTTCAATCACCAATTGTGAACGATTCATTTCTTTCAGTATTTCCATTTTCATATCATCCTCTGTCCAATTTTACATTTCATACAGAAGACTGACGACCGTAAGCCTACGACCGCTCAGCAGCAAGCATCTAAGAGGAACTGTCAGACCAACAACCGTTCTGGTTCAGAGAGGCGTGGCGGTAATGATAATTAACGTAACAATGCCAATAACTCGAACAACAGCAGGTCCCTACATTTACCTTCTTTCATGATAAACTATCTTATGTTATGGTTTTCTGACACTCCAGCGATTCAAATTCAAGAACAACAACAACGGCAGGGATCAGGACCGTAGAGGTTCACAGCCTAACCGTTCTACTTCATCTGGTAACTATTAAACATTTTATGTAACCATTCTTATGTTCCATGATCATGTCTCATGCATGTAATCCTGAAACAGGCTCTCAGCTAGCTAGGACGCCTGTTGGAGGATTCACGCATCCTATCTGTCCTACTTATTCGCCCAGACATTCTGGTGTTTGTCGTCGAGGTATTGGTGGTTGTTTCAAGTGTGGCCAACAAGGCTATTAGCAGAAGGATTATCGCCAGGGTGAGACAGAAGGCACCTCTGGACATTCTCCAAACCACCTCCTACTTCTGGTCGTGTGTTCACTACTACTAGAGATCAGGCGATGAAGACTTCAGGTACCATCACTGGGAATCTCTTTATGAATGGTTTGGCAGCATGCGTTCTGTTTGATACTAGAGCGACTCATTCAGTCATATCCACTATTTTTGTTGTACGTGTTAGGATTTCCCCTATGCCATTAGATAATGCCTTATGCATTTCCACGCCACTTAGGGACTCTGTACAAATCACCTAGGTGTACAGAGATCTTCCCCTAAAATTTAATGATAAAATCCGCAGAGTTGACGCACTTCCTTTGGACATGTGCGATTTTGATTTGATATTGGGCATGGACTGGTTATCCAAACACCAGGCTACGATAGACTGCCACACTTATCGAGTTATCTTCGGTAATGTTAAATATCCATAGTACATACACCATGGTTTTCTGCCAGGGAGGTCGGTACAAATTATTTCATCCATGGAGGCGCGTGCATTACTAACACACTAATGTCATGGTTTCATAGCCAATAATTATGACATTACTGCCGAGTCTCCATGGATCCAAGATCAGCCTATTGTGTTAGAATTTCCTGACGTCTTTCCTGATGAACTTCCGAGCATACCACCTGTTCGTGAAGTCGAGTTTGGAATTGAGCTCATCCCAGGTGTAGAGCCAATTTCCAAGGCTCCTTATCGCATGGCTCCTATAGAGCTTAAATAATTAAAAGATCAGCTGCAGGAACTTTTGGAACGAGGTTTCATCCATCCCACTGCATCACCATGGGGTGCACCGGTACTTTTTATGAAGAAGAAAGACGGCAGCATGCGTTTGTGTATTGACTATCGTAAGCTGAACAAGATCACGATCAGGAATCGTTACCCTTTGCCACGAATTGATGACCCTTTCGATCAACTTCAGGGCGCCAAGTATTTCTCCAAAATCGATCTGAGGTCCGGCTACCATCAGTTACGGGTTAAAGAGCAGGATATTTCTAAGATTGCTTTTCGTACACGTTATAGGCACTACGAGTTCGTAGTCATGCCATTCGGACTCACAAATGCTCCAGCAGTCTTCATGGATTTGATGAATCGTGTCTTCCATGAGTTTCTGGACAATCTCGTTATCGTGTTCATTGATGACATCCTGATTTTCTCCAAATCCAAGGGGGAACATGAGGAACACCTTCGTACAGTCTTGCAGATTCTTCGTCAAAAGCAGTTGTATGCCAAGTTCTCCAACTGTGAGTTCTGGTTAAGCAAGGTGGCATTTCTAGGCCATATTGTATCTACAGAGGGGATCACCATGGATCCTGTAAAGGTTAAAGTTATCACCAAATGGTTGAGACCTACATCTACAACAGAGGTCAGAAGTTTTCTGGGTTTAGCTGGCTACTACCGTAGGTTTGTAGAGAAATTTTCACGGTTAGCCTTACCTTTGACTAACTTGATGAGTAAATAAGAGAAATTCTTCTGGACAGAAGAACGAGAGAAGAGCTTTGAAGATCTTAAGCAGAAGTTAGTGAGTGCACCTATTCTTACTCTCCCATCTGGCTCAGGTGGATTTCAGATATATAGTGACGCTTCAGGAAAGGGTCTAGGTTGTGTTCTCATGCAACATGGGAAGGTTATTGCATACACATCATGGCAGTTGAAACCTTATGAAGAGAACTAACCTACTCATGATTTGGAGCTTGCAGCAGTTGTTTTCGCGTTGAAGATATTGAGGCATTATTTGTAGGGTGAATCATGTGACATATTCACCGATCACAAGTGTCTCAAGTACATCTTCACCCAGAAGGAACTGAACATGAGACATAGAAGATGGTTAGAGCTACTGAAGGATTACGACACCAATATTCAATACCATCTTGGTAAAGCGAATGTGGTGGTAGATGCTCTAAGCAGAAGGTCGGGTATGATTGCTGGCATTTGGATTGCAAAGGATATCATCTGTGACCTAGAGATGACTGATATTAAGTTTTGTGTATGAGGACAGCACGGTTACTGGGCTAATCTTAGGGTGGAACCAGACTTACATTCTAAGATTAAGTAAGCTCAGAAGGACGATGGTGAGATTTGGGCTATCATTCAGAATCTTGATCAGCTGACGGAGTTTCGCGTGGACAATGACTGTATCTTATGGCATGGCACTAGACTAGTGGTTCCTGATGACTCTACACTCAGGGAAGCTGTGCTGACTGAAGCTCACAGCACTTTATTTACCATACATCCTGGTTCTACCAAGATGTACCACGACATCAAGCAGCATTTTTGGTGGAGTGGTATGAAGCAGGATGTTGCCACCTTCGTTTCTAAATGTATGATCTGCCAACAGGTTAATATCGAACACCAGAGAGCTAGTGGTTTACTACAACCATTAAGGTATTCCAGCATGGAAGTGGGCCAAAATCTCCATGGATTTTGTTACTGGTCTTCCTGTGACTCAGAGAAAGAACGACGCTATCTGGGTTATTGTTGATAAATTGATAAAATCTGCTCATTTTCTGCCGATCCGCAAGGAGCATCCAGTCAGCAAATTGGCAGACACTTTTCAGAAGGAGATCATGAGACTACATGGTACTCCATCAGAAATCATCTCTGACAGAGATCCCCGGTTCACATCACGTTTCTGGCAGAGTCTGTAGAAAGCTTGGGGCACCAGACTTAAGCTCAACACTGCCTTCATCCTCAGACCGACGGACAGTCGGAACGTACCATTCAGAGATTAGAGGACATGCTACGTGCGTGTGCTCTAGAGTGGACTGGAAGCTGGGATGATTATATCTATCTAGTGGAGTTTGCATACAACAACAGCTAGCACGCTAGCATCAAGTGTGCACCTTTTGAGATGTTGTATGGTAGAAAGTGTCGCGCCCCAATCTGCTGGGATCAGGTGGGAGAATGACTAATTGAGGGTCCAGAGATGATTGATGTGACCAATGAAAAGGTCGTTCTCACTAAGGCAAAGATTCAGGAGGCTCGTGCTCGTCAAAAGAGATATGCTGATAAACATCGTAGAGATGTATCTTTCAACGTAGGTGATCACGTTTTCCTCAAGGTATCACCTGCACGGGG
The DNA here is from genome assembly GCA_025667525.1 of Glebionis coronaria. NCBI lineage: Eukaryota > Viridiplantae > Streptophyta > Magnoliopsida > Asterales > Asteraceae > Glebionis > Glebionis coronaria. The sequence goes on from CM046877.1 coordinate 636,647,428, forward strand.
AGTTAAACGTTTTGGAATCAATGGGAAGCTTAGTCCTCGCTTCATTGGATCGTTCGACATCGTAGAACGCGTTGGTGAAGTGTCATATCGTTTAGCGTTACCGCCTCAGCTATCACACGTTCACAACGTGTTCCATGTGTCCTTACTCAGAGGATATAACTATCATCCAGTTCATGTTGTCCAGTATCCGCTTGATCAGATTCGAGAGGATCTTTCATATGTCGAAGAACCCAAGAGAGTTCTTGATCGACAAGATCGCGTCATGTGGAGGAAGACGATCCCTTTCGTAAAAATCCTCTGGAGGGATCATCCTGAGCGGGAAGCCACTTGGGAGACGGGGGAGTCTATATGGACTTCTTAACCTCATTTCCAGTTCTGATTCGGGTATGTTTCTTTCAGTTTATGTTTTCACCAATTCGAGGACGAATTGTTCTTTTAGAGGGGAAGAGTTGTAAAACCCACATTAAAATACCATGAACAGTACACATGAACAGTAAATACACGGAAATACGATAAAATTAAAACTTTCCATTTATAATATAATTCACGTGTCATGATATTAAATAACATGTATGTACGTATATATATATATATTATAAATGTGTACGATCACGATAATTAAATTCACGATAAATAAACAAGAACATGCACGACATTTAAATTGACTTAGGAAAACGTATGGTTTTGCCTTCGGGCTTTATGTTGGACGCGGCTATCAAAGGAGAAAGAATGGGTGGGCCTTTTGGCCATGACCCAACTAAATCACATGTTTAACAAAACTCCAGGGGATTATTTTCATAAGTTATTTTCACAAAAAAAGAAGGAAGCCCTAGCCTCCCTCTCTCTCTCTCAGCCGTCGACCAATAAGAACACCAATAAGGTGTTTGTGAGTTTTGATCTTTAAGGTTTACGTGTTTGTGTTCATGTTTGAAAACCATAAACAACTACGCGATTGGTATAATCATAAACCTTTCTTTTTCTTTCTTTTTATTTTCTTTTTATGATTTCATGTATTAAAATCAAGAACAAATCAAAAAACATGTGAGATTAATTAAATTAAGGATAAAAGAGGGTCTTTGGTGTTTGTTTGTTCGGACGATACCCACAAACTGAGATCCGAAGTTCTCGGCGTGGCTACAGCACCACCACCGAGACCCTCAAAGGTCTCGGCTTGGGTTGGTTTGGCTCGGACGCAGGCAAGGGAACCTCGGTCGCAAGTCGGGGTGTTGTTTTGGTTTGTATAGCATGTCAACCGAGACCAATAGGGTCTCAGTAGAATTTTTTGTTTTAACAGTGGGAACCGAACAACAAAAACAGTAGGAACCAGTGTGAACCGGTGTGAACTGGTGTGAACCGGTGGGAGCCAAGCCGGCAGCGGGTAAACAACTTGGACAGTGGCAACCGGCTAGGCCGGGTAGCCACTATCAAGGGTGTTTGGCTCGGCGTATATGTGGAACACGGGTACGGGTTCGGGTTAATTTTAAATCACGGGTTCGGGTTTCGGGAAAGTGCTAAAAATCAGAAAATATGTTTATTTAAATTATTTCCTAGACTATTTAATTTAATTAAATGCATGACTTATGTTTAATATTAAAATTGATATTTCATGTATAACCTAAAGTATTTGACTTAGCTTAATTTAATTAAAACATGTATTTTTAATTGAATTCTTATAATGTATAGTTTAATTAATTAACCAAGTTATTTAATTAATAAGCTATAATACTTGAACCATGACTTGTATTTTACTAATTATGCTTTACTTGACGTTAATAATCCAGCTTATTTCTAATTATGGAAACTTACTATTTTTGGAAACTTTCTATTTTTAGAAACTTACTATTTATGGAAACCTGCTACTTTTAGGAAGTTACTTAGTATTACAATACAAGTATTATAATACCATACTACATGAATAATAAACAACAAAATACAAGAATAACTACAGTTAACACTTTAAACAGGTAAAACATGACATAACATGAAGAAATATCTAAGAACACACAGAACCAGTGAAACACATGAAATTCAGACAACTCATTCACATCCCTATTCTTATGTAGTATTATCCGTCAAGGCGGAGTAGGTTCTTCAGCATTTCCGTTAGCTTCTACTAGACACAAGGTACGGATTTCCCGTCCTTCGGTAAGGACAATCTTTTCCTTTATTAGGATTTCCCGTATGCAGCCAACTGTTTTCCCCAGTAGTTATAGATTAAATGGTTATGTTTTATTAGTTACCTTGGCCATATACATGCATGCCAGTTTCACCTAGTTATGGAGGTACCATAACCATAGCACTAGAGACACTAGTGTTATGACTTCACCACGGCGGAGTGATAGCTCGTGGCGTCCCTTTCAGTTTATTTGGCCTATATTATTATATTATCATGTGGGGCGTATGGTGCATCCTAGTTACAGTGTCAGTTAGGATTTTATGGTGAATGTGGTGTGTGTCTTGCATCCTTCACAAGGAGCTGATCCCTCCTACCCGTTACCATATTAATTAGAGGCATCCCTCTAATTTGCATGACGAGGTCACCCCTCCAAGTATTCATGCACGTTGTTGACCTCATGACCTATATTGGCTTTTGGTATATTAAACTAATACAGATTTTCATAAGTAACATAAGCTATGTTTTCAATACTAAAACCAGTAAACATGTTATACAACTAGGTTTCCCAGGACTTATTCATTTTCCGCTGCCTTTCATGCTTTAGAGGCTCTTTTATGCTTTTATACTTTATGTTTCTAGGCTTTATTATATATCCGTGCACTGGGTATTATGCTCAGCCTTTTTTCCATTTCCATGTTCCCAAACGGAAGGTACCCAAGGTCGCAAGTAGGATCTCAAGAGTATGTGCATTCGGATGGAAGCTATCCAGTCTTCTATATCTTATGCATTTATCATACTTTGACTTACTTTATTTTATGTTGGACATTGTTTAGTCCTTTTCCTTTTCAGTACTTATATTTGCTTTTGTTGAGTTACTTAGACTACCGATGTTTGTTTCATGTATTTCTATTTATAGTCATGAATGTTTAGACATTTACCTTGCATGATTTGATGACACGCCATATATTAGTGTGATATTACATTTTAACAAATGGGGTGTTACAGTTTTTGCCATCAATGTTATCCATGAAAGACATGGGGGAGGCTGATGTTATCCTTGGCATAAGGATTAAACATGAAAGTGATGGTATTGTAATTTCTCAGTCTCATTATATTGAGAAGGTCCTAAAGAAATTCAATCACTTTGATTGTACTCCAGTGAGTACACCAATGAAACAAGTGAGAAACTAATGCCTAACAATGGTCAAGCTGTCTCCCAGCTTGAGTATTCTTGGGTGATTGGTTGCTTGATGTATGCCATGACTAGTACTAGGCCTGAAATTGCTTTTTCTGTTAGAAAACTGAGTAGGTACACTAGTAATCCTAGTACTCAGCATTGGCAAGCTATTCAGAGGGTAGTGAAGTATTTGAAATGAACAATGTATTATTGTTTGTCATATACTGGATATCCTTCAGTGTTGGAAGGTTACACTGATGCAAGTTGGATAAGCAATACTGAGGATAATTCATCCACAAGTGGTTGGGTATTCCTTCTTGGTGGTGGTGTAATTTCTTGGGCATCGAAGAAGCGAACTTGCATTACTAGTTCAATAATGAAATCTGAGTTTGTAGCTCTAGCAGCTGCTGGTAAAGAAGCTGAATGGTTGAGAAACTTGCTTCTTAAGATTCCTTTATGGGTCAAACCTATGGCACCCATTTCTATCCGTTGTGATAGTGCAGCTACATTGGCTAAAGCATATAATAAGATGTACAATGGTAAGTCTAGACACTTAGGTGTTAGACATAGCATGATTCGTGAGCTCATCATGAATGGGGTGATTTCTATAGAGTTTGTGAGGTCTCAACAAAATTTAGCTGATCACTTAACGTAGGGATTGGCTAGAGACTTGGTGATAAAGTCTGCTAAAGGGATGGGTTTAAAGTCTAACCTAGTCACTGAATGCTAGGACACTCAACTCCCTCCTAAGGGAACTTGGGAGTTGAGTTCAATGTGGAAAGCTGAACATTCAGGGGACTAAAGCACATGTATATCCCAAGGATGTGCTTGTACCTACTGAAATGAGGATGAAGTTATAAACTTCTCAATGGTTAATGTCTTTGAAAAAGTGCTTAAGCAGGAGCACGAACTAAAGAGGAACCACCTATGTAAATGTTGAGATTTTGCCGTCTCAAGGAGCATGGACTTGACTCTTACAAAAATTATGAATTTTTATATGGACACATGGCTAGTAGTGTCACGAGCAGTTTTGTGTTTGAAAGTTGTGTGTACTTTATCTTCAGGTATTCAAAGTAGTTGAAGGGTTCAATTCTTAGAACACTCTGATTCTCGAATGTTTGAAGTAATGTACTAAGATGGAAATTCAATCCTTATGATATTTTTATTTATGCACTGGTTTTGTCAAAAATTTTCATGCAAAAGAATCGTACTATATTGGGGAGGATTGTTGGAAATATAGTTCAGTTATGGGTTATGTTCACACCTGGTAATAAGTTTAGAGGTATGGAGTATACACCCATTGGTCCCTGAACACCCCGTCTCATATAGTGGTTAAGTATGTTTCAACGGTACTTAGTTTATACTAAAGGTACTTGGTTTACACTAGCAGTACTTGCATATACTGCTAGTTGTCTGCAAGTACTGCTAGTTGTTAGAAATACGTTTTTAACGTATATTAGAAGTATCGGTCACTCCACAATATTATTGAATGTTGTATAGCTCGTAGTTAAATATTTGTTTAATTTGTTAAGTAAAACTGGCTCATGGGCTTGTCATGGGTCGGCCCAAGTCCATTAGTGGCTTGGATATAAATACCCCTTTCCACCATGGAAAGGGGGTTGGTTGGTTGGTTGTTTCACTTTTGATTTTAATAGAAAACACATATTTCTCTCTCACTTTCTCTCACTACTTTCTCTCTCTAGAACCATCAACCCACCTTATTGATTCATAAGATTATCACAATTCTTCAATTGGTATCAAGAGCCAAGGGGTGCTTTAAGGTAAGGATTAGTGTTGCTTTTTAGTTTTTGAATGTATTATTGATTTGTAGGAAAATCTACCTTGAATCTTGTAATTTTTGGTGTTTTTGTTGTTGGGATTAGTTGATAAGTGTTGGGTTTAGCTTATTTTGGTAGAAATCACAAAACTTTTCGTGGTTTTTGATCAAAAATCGAGGTTAGATTCGTTTTGTTCTAAGAAAAAACAGTTTACTTGGTCTCGAAGTCACTCTTGCCAGTTTATTCCGGATCAACAAAGTATTCCGAATCAACCAGTTATTCCGGATCAACCCGTTATTCCAGATCAACAAGGTATTCCGGATCAACAAGGTATTCCGGATCAACAAGTTATTCCGGATCAACAAGGTATTCCGGATCAACAAGGTATTCCGGATCAACAAGTTATTCCAGATCAACAAGGTATTCCGGATCAACAAGTTATTCCGGATCAACAAGTTATTCCGGATCAACAAGTTATTCCGGATCAACAAGTTATTCCGGATCAACAAGGTATTCCGGATCAACAAGGTATTCCAGATCAACAAGGTATTTCGGATCAACAAGTTATTCGGGATCAACAGGTAATCAACCAGTTATTCCGGATCAACCAGTTATTCTGAACCAACATTCCGAATCAACAACTATTTCGAATCAAGGTATTTTTTTCTGAACCAAGGTCTTTTACGAGTTTTTTCGACGATTTTTAGAGGATTTAATCTTGGTTTCTCACACAACAACACAACACAACTCACAACCTTACTTCACTGCTCGATCAACCGATAATATTTGATTCTTTAAAGTGATCAAAATGAATCCGAGTTCATTAATGCCTCAAATGACATCACTTACGGATATTTTCGTCATTACGGGAACGGATAATCGCCCTTCTATGCTCATTAAAGAAGTCTTTGAAGCATGGCAAGGCTGTATGATGTCATACATTAAGGGAAAATCGACATATGAGGCTTATGGTCAAGTCAATTCTAAATGGTCCACTTGATTATGGTACCATCGTTGTTAACAATGTGACTCGACCACGGGAGTTTGAAGAACTTACGCCAGCTCAACAACTTATTACCGATGCAGACGAAAAGGCTCTTCAAACCATTCTCCAAGCTCTTCCACATGACATCTATGGAATGGTAAGTCAATATACGGTTGCAAAGGAGTTATGGGAACGTCTACAGGTTTTGCTACAAGGTACGTCTCTTACTAAACAGGAACGCGAATGTCAGTTGTATGATCTGTTTGATAGGTTCACGTACACTCCAGGGGAAACGCTTCACGACTACTACTTCAGATTCACTACTCTCATGAATGATTTGAATGTGTACAATCTCGTGATTGCTCCATTCCAGGTTAACACCAAGTTTTTGAATACTTTACCTCAAGCTGAATGGGGTGAGTATATTACCGATGTTAAGTTAACCAGGGATTTGCATAAGTGCAATTTGGATCAACTCTATGCTTTTCTCCAGCAGCATGAGAAACACGTGATCATGCACCGTTCGCCTCGAGGTATGTACCCTGAATCTTTAGCTTTTATGGCAAATCAACCAAGCTTGTCATATAACAACACTCCTTATATCATGGGACACCAAGCTTATCATCCATCACCTTACATGACTCCAAGCTTCCCCCAATATTCGATTCTACCGCAACCACCCACCTCACATCAGCAACAATATCGGTTTAATGCACCTTTGTCTCAGAGAGAACCACAAGCATCACAATATGCTCCACAACCTCACCCATATTCACCAGCAAGCATTGCACCCTATGCTCAGTCATCATACTCTCCATATCAAGAAAATGCAGCATATCCACCAAGTTATTCTGACCACATCAGTACTCCTTCTAGTGCTTATGCCGCTCAACAAGACCAAGCAATGTATTGTGATAATGATGAGGTTCCCATTCCTGAATTCAAACAAGGAACTGGCCCAGCTGAAGTGTTAGCCACTATGTCTGCTTATCTCACAAGGACATTGAGCAAACGAGGATTTAGAGGACCAGCTCCTACTAACAATCAACTGAGGAATTCATCCAATTCTCGACAACAAGCTACCATTGAGAATGGCAAGGTAATGGTTCAACCTATTCAACCTTATCAGGGGAGACCCACTACATCAACCACCAATACACGCATGGTCAATCCTGCTCCAATGGTCAACACTCCTCCACGGGCTAATTCCACAGGTAAGTTGAGAATGATTACATGCTACAACTGTAAGGAAGAAGGTCACATGTCTAGGGATTGCACAAAACCCAAGAGGAGAAGGGATGGTCAATGGTTTGCGGCAAAGATTTATTTGGTGAACGCTCAGGCACAAGGACAGGAACTTGATGAAGAGGAGCTAGCATTTCTTGCTGATCCAGGAATTGCGGAACAAGAAGTTCTCACTACACAGAATGCAGCATACCAAGCAGATGATCTGGATGCTTACGATTCAAACTGTGATGATCTTCAATCTGCTCAAGCAGCTCTTATGGCAACTATCTCTAGCTTTGGGTCAGATAAAATATCTGAGGTACTTATTAATACCACTGATACTAGTATTCAACCACATCAAGTTGGGCAAGAGGGTGATGATCCGAATGAGTCTTCGGTGGTGAGTCTTTCAAATGAGGAGACAATCAATGATAGCAATATCAATGTAAGTGACTTTGAGTGAATCACAACCGGGAGTCATTTCGCATACGCATATTCCTGCTCAACAACATTTGGTCATGGTTCCTGCAAAGTTACTTAGCCAAATGAATACTGCACTTTTAGAAACCCTAGCTACGAATAAGAATCTGTCGGCTGAGCTTGCCTTGTGCAACGAAAAAGTTCAAACTTTGGAATTAGTTCCTTCGTCCAATGTTCTAACAAATCCCGAATATGATCATTTTCGAAACAAACAAATGGGTCATTTGCAAGAAATTGAAACCTTAAGAGCAAATCTTTCCAACGAACTTATAGAAAAAGAGTTAGTGGTCACTAATTTTCACAAACTTCAAACGGATTTTGAATTACTCGAGTCTAAAAAGAATGAAATGGAAACTAATGCAGCTAACAGAATTAACGGTTTAGATTATTTTCTTTTAAGACAATACGCTGCCTCTCAACTAGTGCACTTATTTGACGCATCGTTTAGAGAGTTTAACTTATCGCGTCAAAAAGACCTTCCCCCTAACCCACGGTATGCAAGACAAGCTTTTATCCATAATCCAAGACTTTATGATGCAACCAAATTAGGATTGGTCTTAGATCCGATTGTTATTTTCGAGGATCGCATGAATAAGGATCTAGTTGATGAGAGTCGGTCATACAACTTTGCAAAATATCCCCAGTGTGATTATTTTAAAATGAATCAGGAGCTTGCAAAAACTGACTTTAGAATTCGCTTCCATATGGATAAAGATCTCATCACAACACCAACCTACATGTTAAATGAAGAAAACCCTAGTACACTTCCTACACTTGTCAAAATGGAAGGACCTAAGAAAATTCCAAAGGATCTTCCACCTATTAGCACTGTATGGATAAACTTGCAAGAGATTAATCAATACTTTGCTAGTTTTGACAAGGTCATCCGGGAATGTACGACTTCAAATGGTCTAAACGCCGGAGAATGGGCTTTCGAACACATGAACGAGGTGTTTAAGAATGAGATCAACCCTTTTATCGAAAATCTAAAAGGAATTTTTGCATCTCTTTCGGAAAATCTCGATTTTGAAATTAAAGAAGTTTAAAAAGTGTTTTATGAAATGGACACCGCTTACGAACTACAATTAATTGAAAAGGAAAAGATTTTATCCGAGTATGACCGATTCTTGTCCCAAGTAATTTCGTGTGATGTGCTTACTACTGTGAATGTTAATTATTCGAATGAGCTTACATCCGCTATGAATAACTGTGATGCTGTGAATATATGTGATGATGTGCATGATCTCTCTGTAAATATTGCTGAGACTGTAAATGAGATAGATAATCATTCTTGTCACGAGTCTAACGCTGAATTTTTAAAGCTTCAAGATTCTTACAATTTACTTACAAAACGCTTTAATCAACTTGAACAACATTCTATATCTTTAGAATTAAAACAGCAAACTCAAAATGAGGATCTTTTGATAACAAATGGTTGTGAAAACAGTGTTGAGACGAGTGACAAGATGATTGAGATAGTTAAAGCAAGAGGAGAGTGATGGTGAAGAAGAGGGTGATGGTGAAGAAGAGGATGATGGTGAAGAAGATGAAGACAAAGGTAGTGATGGTGATGATGATGATGATGGTGATGGTGGTGATCAAAATGAGGAGAGTGATAAGGGTAGCAACGGGGATGATGATAAGGATGATGATGACAACGAAAACAGGGATAGCGGTAAAAATGACCAGCCTGATAAGTCTAATGACGATGAAACGGGGGACAAGGTTGCCAGCAAAAAGAAACCATCCAAGTCTAGTACCAAGTCTCAGAAAGATGCTGCCCGAAAGGAAAATTCCACATCTACGGAGTCAGGACGAACCAAGTGGCGCCATGATGTGAATGCTGTTACTGCATCATCGATTCCCGGTACATCTGTTTCTGTTTCTATACCTGTTACCACTAATCCTGTTAGTTCTTTTGTTGCTCCTGTGATTGCAGAACCAGTAACTGAACCTGAATCTGCACAACACTCGCCTGTTCATGACACCGCCGAAATGCCTGAATCAGAACCAGCAAGTGTTCATGTTTCTACTCCTCTGCAAAAAGAACCAGCATCTACTGTTCCCGAGTCAAGCACACGGGACTGGGCGGATACATTGGAGATTGATGAAACTGCACCGCCACAAGCTTGGATCACGGCAGCTGCAAAATATGATCCAATCACAGACGCTGATAGAGATGTCCTATATCTCCGTATCCGTAGTCCGATAGACTTGTGTGCATTTTGGGCTCATGATTTCAAATCTTCGGTCACTCCGTCTTTGGTGAAGAGATCGCTAAAGGACAAGATACTTCATGCCAAAACCAGGTTAAGCCTCATGGAGTACGAGTATTATGCTGACGAGGTCCTGAAAGCTCTCAATACTGTTCAAAGGCCAGGCCTTCATGAGTCAGAAAGAGATCCACCTCCACTTGATCCCTCTCAAGATAATCAAATTGCTCTTGACTTCTTTGTCACCTATGATCTTGAGTATCTCCTCAAGGGATCATCCAAGTACGCGACCTCCCTGACCTTGTTGAAAGCTGCTAATTGGGGGACAATACCTTTTATCGAGGAAAAGGTCAATCGACTCTGGGTTCCAAAGGTAAGCCGTAATTATGACATGTATGCTGTTATAGGAGCATCACATTGGGACGAGCGAGTCCGAAGGGCATACAGAGGTTGCTGCTTAGCCAACTCAGGTAGTATTGTCAAATCCGATATTCGCATCTCAAGTATTTTGGGACTGAAGATTGAACCCAAGAATGGATATCATCATGTGACGGAGATTCGTCTAAAAAGGGAGGATGACAGAGAATACAAGATACAGCAGGGAGATTTTTCTATCATTCGCCTTGAAGATATCGAAGACATGTTGCTTATGATGACCCGTGATCAACTTACCCATCTTACTCGTGAAGAAATCATTGCCTTGAATATAGCACTTCATATGTTCACACGAAGCGTTGTTATCAAGAAACGAGTTGAAGATCTTCAATTGGGAGTTGAAAGCTACCAAAGGAAGCTTAACATGACCCGTCCAATGAATCAAGTTCTACCTCAACATGTCAAAAGATGTCCCTATACCGGCACGACCGTTCCGATGTACGAGATTTTCTACATGAACAGTCGTGGGATCATGAAGTTTATAAGGGTAGGTGAGCTTCATAAATACAGTGATGGGACTCTCATATACGTCAGAGGAAAATTGGAGCATCTTAATTCTGGTGGAACATTACTAGAATGATTGAGGATTGGCATCCGGGTTATCGGAAAATGGCTACATATGTGATAAAGAAGATTGATGAAAAGCTCCGGGAACGTAGATTGATGAGGAGCTCAGAAAGATTCGTTGGTGGTAGACCATATGGAGTGCAATACAAGTTACTGCAACGATCCATCTAATGGGTCGTACATCTCAGGTCCACTCTATATTGGCTTTTAATTGTGAATATGTAAATTTTTTAATATTGTGCTTTTATGGCTTGATGTAGTGTTAAGGTATGATAATTTTTCAAGAATTTTTCACGAGATTTTAAATCTTTCAAAATATGTCATACTAAAGCACTACAATTAACCCTTATTAATTTAAGGGGGAGCATTAATAAGTTCTATGGCCAAACATTAATTTCATTTTTACCCAAAGACCGGTTAATCCATTCAATATCCCAAATATTAATGGTTAACATTTTGGATAAGGGGATAAAATGGGATTAAGGAGACTTAAACGATACATGGCTAAAAGATGAAAAAGACTTAACGATAATCCAACTTAATATGTGTAAAGCACGTGTTAAGGGGGAGCGTTTTTTGATGAACAAAACACTTAAGGTACAAAACTCTTGATTTCAATATCACAAGTACCTTAAGTAATTTTCAAGGATTTTTCATGGTGACTATACTTTCCCAAAACACGCTTAATTCACGACGGATGTGGTGACAAAAGGGTGGTAGGAATAGGTATTAGTCCAATGATTCATCAGAGCCGATGGAATCTTCCCAAGGACAATTCTCTAGATAGAATTAGAAGTCCTAGGAAAGTTGGAGTTGATTGTAAACGTAGCAGAGTACCGACTAATTACTGATGCTAGCACTGGAACAATCACAACAAGGTGCTAGTGATGATGGATTGGTAAGTACTGAAGGGGTTGAAGAATGAAAAAGAAATGTAAAGATAAAGGGTGTAAAGAAAGAAGCCCTCCTTACAACTTTAGGCAGAAACCGGGTCAATACATATGCTATTGAGATCATTTGTTAATGATTCTCGATATTGAAGAAAGAAATCATGGACCCAGTGATGCAATGCACAACCCTTCCCAGCTAACTCAAATATCTCTCAAAAGGTATTTGTTTTAATCACACGGAGATCAACACGTTATCTATTGGTTTATTCACTCCGAATAGACTGATATTGAAAAGGTGGCACTCCTCTCCAGCCATCGTTCACTAAATCAAAACGCACTATCGAGTCTAGAGCCACGAGATCATCAAAAGTCTCATTAGGACACTTTCCATTTATTCCTTGCTTTCTCACACACTGTGAAAAGTAAGAGATCTTTATGAGTCCTACGCAGTATTCTTGTAATATTGCCAGAACATCCGAGTGATACGCAAGTATTAAAATGAAGATGGAAATCCTGCTTGAGCCAACATCAAACAAGCTCATGGTAGGTGACACGTGCGGTTCTTTAAGAACCAATCTTGTGAAAAACTGGAAAGAAACAGTAGTTTAATTCTTAATTGAACTTAAACTCGTTCCAGACCTCTACGCATTATCGTATGATCTTGCCAGAACACTCAGAGTGACACTCTTTAGTGTTCACAGTGACGAGAGGAAATCCTTCTAGTAGGGGTGTGCACGGTTCGGTTTGGGGCGGTTTTTGGCTAAAACCGAAACCGAACCGACATATTCGGTTTTTAAAAAACCAAAAATCGAAACCGTTCGGTTTTGGGCGATTCGGTTTTTTCGGTTTGTAATCGGTTTCGGTTTGGCTTTTCGGTTTTTCGGTTTTAAAACCGTTTATATTTGGTACGTCCGATTTAAATTAAAAAACATGTTTTTCGTGAAAAAATAGTTTTTTTTATTTCAATCTAAGCCTAATAATGTTTATTTCAAATTTCTAATCTATAATTACACATATATTTTTAAGATAAACACACATGCAAATAAACGTGCGTACAAACGATTATTGTCATATATGCAATTATATATTGTCAAGTAAGTACAAATATATATCAAACACGCGTATAAACAATAAGATAAATTATATTACTCCTATTTTTCTCTAAAAAATGAATATTAATTTATAATTTTTTTTACTTATTTCTTTATATTATATTATATTTATATTTTTTATATAATAAAATGGTTCGGTTCGGTTCGGTATTTACGGTTTGGTTTTTGGATGAAAAGCGAAACCGAACCGTAACTTTTCGGTTTTTGAAAACGTAAAAACCGAACCATCGGTTTTTATATTCGGTCGGTTTTTTCGGTTCGATTTTTTCGGTTTTTCGGTTCGGTTTCGGTTGTTCGGTTTTTTTTTCTCACCCCTACCTTCTAGTGTTAACATCAAACAGCACTTGGTAGTAGGGATGGCAACGAGGCGGGTTTGGGGCGGGGCGACCGTCCCCATCCCCAAACACGATTAGTAAAGTTCTCCCCAAACCCGCCCCAATCCCCATCGGGGATTTAATCAGGGTGCCCCGTTGGGGCATAATGCTCTTCAAACCCGCCCCGTACTAATCGGGTATCTTATCAAGTACCCTCTTTGGGTGAAATTTTCTATCAAAACCGCATCATTTTACATTTATTATTATTTTTAGACGGTTAAAAATAAGCTTGAAGTATTAAAAACTTACTAATTATATAATAATGAATTACAAACAAGACTTATAAGGTTTAAAACGATACTATTATACATAAATAATGATATGTTACACCACAAAGAACTTACAATACATTAAACAACTTTTTGTAATAACAATTTGCAATATTTAAAAGATAAAATACTAAATAAATATTTATTATGACGTAAATAGTAAGAAAATACTATATAAAAATACTTATATTTATATATGTGTATATTAATCGGGCGGGACGGGTAGGGGACCTTTTTCCCCGCGTTTGCCCCAAATTCGATTAAAAATCCCCGTTTAAGCCCCAAACCCGCCCCATAACCCAATAAAGTTAACCCGCCCCGCCCCAATTATTTCGGGTTTCGGGTTTCCCCGTCGGGTTCGGTTTTTTTTGCCATCCCTACTTGGTAGGTGACGTGCAAGATTCTTTATGAATCAAGCTCGTGATAACTGGAAAGCAACGATGGTGAAAATCTTAATTGAAATTCACTTGTTCAAGGTTTCATGAATTGACGGCTTCAATCACAAGGATAATTTATCCAAGTGATTCACTCTTTATGTTCGCAGTCAAGCTTAGTGATCGTCGAATAAAGAGAACGGGTTTACCCGCAAAATCCTGTCAGGAAGTTACTTAATTAAAACTATCCGTCATAGTTACGATATCTAATATCGTCCAACGGTCTTCACCGACCGGAGGTAAAACGCTACCGATTTAGAATGAAATGTTCTAAGCCATTTCATTCGTGTCTTATTATGTTGCTGCGAAGACGGTGGCGTTGCGGTGTACCAGCTAAAGTCGTTCCCACATGCTTATGTTTTTCTGCATCAAAGTTCAGCAAAATTCAAGAAAGTACAAAATGAAGTCTTCCGCTATACCAAACTCTGAAGCTTTCAAGAATTCAACAAAAAACATAAGTGTGTGGAACATGGAGTCACGAGGAGGCAAGATTCACAAGAAGGCAAAGATCGCACGTGATTGGTCAAAAGAACAATGCTCTCAAGCCAAAGCCTAAAAGATCAAATCAACATATTCACAACAAAAAGAAAAAAGAAAAGACTACGAGCTGAAGAACGAAGACTTAGTATAGTATGCTAGGTTTAGAACTGTGTAACGTGGAGTGACCTCCCTTAGGGGGAGATTGTTAGAAATACGTTTTTAACGTATATTAGAAGTATCGGTCACTCCACAATATTATTGAATGTTGTATAGCTCGTAGTTAAATATTTGTTTAATTTGTTAATTAAAACCGGCCCATGGGCTTGTCATGGGCCGGCCCAAGTCCATTAGTGGCTTGGATATAAATACCCCTTTCCACCATGGAAAGGGGGTTGGTTGGTTGGTTGTTTCACTTTTGATTTTAATAGAAAACACATATTTCTCTCTCACTTTCTCTCACTACTTTCTCTCTCTAGAACCATCAACCCACCTTATTGATTCATAAGATTATCACAATTCTTCACTAGTTATATGCAAGTACTGCTAGTGATATGCCCAGCGGTACTAAGATGTAAGTACCGGCGCTGGTGCTGAAACATGTAACGGTCTTTGACCTATTCAAAGTAGCAGTCAACTACTTTAATGACCAAGTTTAATGGGTCATGTAACCACTATGTCCTGGTATTATGGAGACTATTAAGAGAATTAATTAGCCGTTAATCTCTCTTAATACCATTGACCAGTTATGAGTTTATACCTATAAAACGGTAATCACTACTGCATGAAAAACACACAGAAAACAAGAAACACGTTACAGCAAAGGGTTATAGATTTGTGCCTAATTCTATAACATACATTTGGTCTTATCCCAAGTAAGTATTCATGATACCCAGGCAATAGAGTCAATAGTTTACTTTGGAAAGTGATCACACGATTCCAAGTGATATCCGGTAAGCGGTAACCATTGTTTGGTACGTAGCTAGGTTTGATTATCTATACCCTGGTTGGGAGGAAGATACACCAACATGGACTTGTTAAATTTCTCGAAACGAGTAGTTATATGACTTATTCAGCTTCTCGGGGATCTTGCAATATTTGCTACCATTACACTAGTAGAGCCATAGAAACGGTTTTTAAAGAAGTAAATTTAATAAAAAAAATGCTTTGCTAACCTATTGAAAAAAAAAGAGAGTTAATGAAAATGATTATATTTTTTGATTATGTTTAGCGAGGAGTGGTGGTGGAGCTTTTTGGAGCGATGAACGGTGAACGAGAGAATTTTTTATTTTAGTACTTGTTTGGAAAAAAGAGCATTGAGCTTTTTAATTTTGAGTGATCGTTTAGCACATGAAGCGGTGAGCATTTTAGGGCGATACTATTTTTTAGTTAGACGCTTGTTTTAAAAAGCGATGACAAATGAGTGATGAGTGGTCACAGCTACCGCTCACTAAGTGAAATGGATCATATCGTGTAGTACTTATACTGGTAGTTACAAAAGACTAATTAAAGTCAAACTAGCAATTCTAACTAAACTATGAAACATTAAGTTGAAGCTACAACTAAGTTACATTGTGTTACATTCAATTAAGCATCTTATGTGATTAAGATACATCTTGTGTAAACCGCTTCTTCTATCCCAATTGATTTTGGCTTCTTCTCACATAGAGCTTACCCTTGTAGTAGAATTGAAATTGTCAGGTTGGCTACGAAGCTGTGTCTTCACCCTTCTCTACTCTTCGAGTATCCTATTCGATACGGGCGGAGCCAGGATTTATAGTTAGGGGAGGCTAACCATACTTAAGGTAAAGATTCATAGTGTTGGGGGAGGCTTAATATAGAAAATAGTAGAAAATGACTTGTAATACACATAAATAATAAGCAAAATAGGTTGATTGAGGGTGCCTCAGCACCCACTAGTCCTCTATTAGCTCCGCCCCTGTTACTCGAGACTTTATTATGTCAACAAGCTTCCATCAGAACCGAGAAAATAGTACATGTCGGTTATACTTTTACCGACACTAATCTAAATGTTGAGTTCTAGAACCAATCTGATTCACAATATACCTTGACTACCTAATTATCAACAACAATACATACAAAACAAGTCACCACAATACTTAGATCTACATAAATATACAAGAATGAAAGAATGATAAAGATCTTTACAAAAATCTTTCCTTGACTCTTGAAAACTAACACTTGACAATGATGTAACTGTTCTTTGCACTTAAGATAGAAAAAACTAGAGAGATGGCTCACTTGTTAAACAAGATTAATAAAAAAATGATCAAGGATTAAGAATGGATTACCAAGAAATCTGTTTTCTGAAAAAGAGTGTGCAAAAGGTAATTTGAGGTCTAAGTTTTATTAAACAAAGTTAGAAAACGTAATTGTGAACGTAAACTATTCAACCCTCCCGCTTCTAGTTTTCACAGTAAGTATATGATTTGGTTGATCAAATAAGGGTTTATTAAAAAGTAAACATTGCTCTTCATTAATTACTAGTATTAAAAGTAAGAGCCCCGCCCAAAATATTCAAATGGACGTAATTATAATTTTACTTGTAACGTAATAGAGAAAATATGTGCTTTCACCCTAGTGTCTGAATACAAAAACATACTCTGTGAAAAATAAATGCGCCACTTTTAGCATTATTAGGGTGACTAACAAAAAAAGCCTTAATGGTAAAAGTGTGTCCAAAACATCCTTACCATATTACCCAAACGTAAAAAAAGTTAATGGGGCAACTTGTATCCGTAGTTCGTGCATTTGGTCTCATACTTCCTCTTTCCCTTTTCAACGGCATTATGCAATGTTGCCCTAGAGCCCAGGATCAAATTCACCCATGCCAACAAAGGAAGAGATGCAAGTCACATCTAAACAAGCATTTAAACCTTGGAGCCAATTAAATAGTAAAATATCTGCTTGACGTAAATCCTTCTCATCCTCTATGAGGAACCAAATTTGAGCCTCCTTACGGACCATGATCCCAACCTTGGAACATATATCAACTAGAACATATTATGCTTGAACCACACACCCACCTCAATAGAGGAGTGTATCACATGGTCTCCGTATTGGTCCATCTGATGTACATTACAACTTGGGAAAAAGCTACCTTCGGCAAACATAAGTACGGCAAGCCTATAGCACAACATCGAACGGACATGACGATGGTTCAACCTCTGCCTAAGTCGTGAAAAGGAATGGCGAAATGAAAATCATGTGCGTGTGATGCAATTAAGAATAACCACTTGCCTTAGAAGGGGTTGAATAGTTTTCTCGATTTAAAGTTTACATTTTGATATATTTAAATTTGGTTTGTATGATTTCAAAGATCTTGATCTTGTTACTTAGATTGACACACAAGATATTGTAAAGATAGTAATAGGGATGAGCATATCGACCCGAATCTCGAATCCGAACTCGAATCGTACTCGAAAGCGTACCGATTTTCGGTACCCGAATCTTGTTCGGTACGATAACGAGATTATGAAATAAGGTGGAAAAAACTTAGGACCAGTATTCGGTACGGGACCGGTATCAAATTGGAAAATTCTCAGAAAATCCGGGAAAATCCCGATTTCCGGGTACCGGTACCGATATCCGAATCCCATTCGGTACGGGATCAGTACATAACTTTTTAGATCGGGAAAAGTCGGGAGCACTAAATCGAGACGAGTTCGGGACAAGATCGGTGCCGAGCTCATCCCTAGATAGTAAGGAAAAACACAACCATGACACAAGTGTTTATAGTGGTTCGGCAATAAGAACACCTTCCTTTACTCACTCCACTCTCCGAGTCACCTACTCGAGAGTTCGTAAACACTACACCATAAACTCCCTCATCGGCAGAGAAGCCTCACAACGTCGCATGCACCACTTTAACGATAAAAAGGTAAATACCGAGCTTTTCACACAATGGGTAAAACCATCCCTTACGAAGCTTGCACCATTTAACGGTACTAAGCCAAATATCGGGTTCACAATAAAACCGACACGACACACATTGCAACTCGTCATTTGTGAGGACCGTGGAAACAACATTAACCAACATCTCATTTTTAACTATTTTTTTCCAACCCTTATATGCGCAGCTAAGAGTGGGGATTTGGTCGGATTGATTGGGTTCGAATTAATCGAGTCGGATTGAATTCGAGTCAAAGCTAAAAATAATTTAACCGAACCTGACCCGATTTGAACTCGGGTTCGGTTCTATTATTCGGGTCGAGTCGAGTTCGGGTGAACCAGAATACGGGTAAAATATTAAAAAAAACTTTTCTTTTTATTTTTTTAATATAATTTATATTAAATTTAAATTTTAAAACCAAAAAAAAATTTATTCGGGTTAATCGGTTTGACCCGAACCCGAATTAGACATAAATATTACAGTATACATGATGTCCGACCTGATTTCGAATTCAGGTTAGTCGGGTTGATTCAACTAACCCGGATTGAAATTTTAACACGAATAACCTGAGCCGAATATGCTTGGGCCGGGCTCAGATCGAGTCGGTTCGGGTCAAGTCGGATTTTTTCTTTTTTTTTTCTTTTTTTTTTTTTTTTTTTTATCCAACATTTGATTTCCTTTTTTCTTATTAATGTGGCACACACACGAAATAAATACTCGAGAGGTATCATATTTATAAAAAATGAAATATTATTGTGATATTACACAATAACTAGATTTATAAAATATAACTAGTTTTAATTTATTGATTTATCATCAGTTATATTTCAATATTTTTATTACTAACTTTGGCTCAGCAACGCTACAAGGCTCAAGCGATACGACTTGGTTAAAGGCATTGGTTATTGCCATTGTAACCCGAAATAAGTTTGATGAATCCAGTTCTCCATTGCTCACAACATTACCACATGATTGCCATATGGAACGCAAGCCTCGAAAAGCCAGGGACGATACTTTTCTTGAAATAAAAGAGACCCTACGAGCCATGTGAAGACACTTGCGGAGTTCTTAGGGTATCCGTTTTCAACAGAAGAAGAGAATGCATGTGTGATTGAAAAGATCATAAATCCGTGCGGCTTTCAGAATCTTAGCAACTTAGACGTGAACAATACTGGAGAATTTCATACAGTAGAAAACCGACTTTTTTTCAGGAAGGCGAAAGATGGTGACTGGGAGAACTACTTCACAGCCGAGATGAAAGTTAGGGAACGAGCTTCCAGAAAATAACTGGAACTGGTTTGATCCCGTTCTGTATGTCTATGTTTCGTTCTGTACGTCTATGTTTCGTTATGTACGTCTATCTCTGAACAAATACTTATGTATATGTTGTACCTTAAACTATCGACGTATCAACATATGCTAAATGCCTACAGTTCTCATCTTATTGCGGCTTTTTCGTTGTAAATTACAACATTTGTATATGCAAGCAACTGCCTCAAGAAGAGGTGAATACACCCGCTAAGTACCTGAACAAGTAAACTGTAAGTGTCTCTTGTGATGAGTGGCATCGTTGTCCAGGTTACATAATTTTTATGGATGCAGTTCGGAACATTAAAGCAGGCGCGGGTAGGCAAATCCCATCATACGAATAAACATGCAGTCGGGAACATTTAGGAACGCGTATTTATCAGCATTACATAAATAAAAAAACTAAAGACCAACACAAATGTGAGGTTCCGTCAATATAGCGAATGCTTCTTGGTGGATTGAACTTGGTCTAAATATTAAACACATTAACAAAACTCTCCAATTCACGATGCGAGTTTTATATAATTCAACTAAAGTGCAGATGGTGCGAATAGAATTTAACTTAGACCCGGCCTGTAACTCTGTAATAACTCAACGAAATGGAAAAATATTTCCACATGTTAAACTAATGAAGCTGCGATCACCATATCTTCTTTTTGGCCCAGAACAGCAGAAAAACAACTCCGAGCACAATTGCAACCGGAGCCCACTTCCTAATCAACGCCTGCAGTAGTCGTCACGTACAAAATTAGATTCTACAAAACTTTTACTATCATTTATAATTGTTGTGAATAGAAAT
The DNA here is from genome assembly GCA_025667525.1 of Glebionis coronaria. NCBI lineage: Eukaryota > Viridiplantae > Streptophyta > Magnoliopsida > Asterales > Asteraceae > Glebionis > Glebionis coronaria. The sequence continues at coordinate 636,667,982 of CM046877.1, forward strand.
AAACCAACCTGGCGGTTTAGATCTCTTGCTTTATCGGCATATATGCGAGTATCTGATGTTAAGCGGCTTGACATTTGACTCACCTCTGCATAAATTTACAAATTCAGCAATTTCATTTGACGAGTTCGATGCACTAGATCACCATATAATTCTACGAGCAACGTATAACATTATCCAGTAAACTACCGTACCTAACTACCTAAGTGCACCATCTTTCCATGAAATTAATAACTAATACGCTTTGAAACTGAGCATTTTGTTAATCGCGTCTACAGCCACTTGGCAGCAGCCCAGGGGTCAAATGTGGCCCCGTTGTTTAATTAGTTAGGGTCGCTTAGCTAGCAATATAAACGTTACATGAGCACACCATTTGAATTAGCGACTTATAATTTTATCACTGGATTACGTTACTCATAGTGTGTGCACAAATGAATATTGAGCATCACAACAACCACAACAAACATACCCAGTCCCGCCAGAGTGAGGAATGGGGGAGGTGGGATGTAGACAGTCACACCCCTACCCGAGTGTAAAGGGAATGCTTCCAGAAAGAGCTTCGGGGCAAGTACATGTAGGTCTAGTCCAGGCCCCCAAATCATTAGTAATATCAGTGGGAGCAGACATGACGACCTAAAGTTGCTTACTTTTCGTGCACATTACCATGCTTCCTTCATCGTATATTATCCAGAGCATCGGCTTATTGTGCACGGTATGACTTAATCTAAACTAGAGGGAAAAGATCATTATATAAAGAAACTAGCTAATAAACTGAGAAGAGCTTACGGTCCAACATTGACGGTTTTGTAGTTAACCATAACCCCGGCCATGTTCAGCATTTTCTTAAAAACTTATAGTATTCAGTTTATATTCCCGTATGGATACGTACATCATCTAATAGAAATAACGAAAGTAATAAAGGCTAAAAGAGAAGAGCTTACGGTCCAACTTTTCACCAACACCAAGGACTTCCTGTACATTACGAGTCATAATTTGGTGAACTTCATAAAGTTCATCATTCAGCTTAGAGATATTCCGCTGAGTTCTTGTGTCCTGGTACAATTTCTTAGTCCTCGATATGAATGTATCTATTCAACAAATAAGAAACCAAAATTCAGTATGCAAACTTATGAACATGGGTGTTATCGTAATGAAAAAACGTTTAAATGAAATTTGTAAGGCTATAATAAGTAATATTTACCAAATTTTATGAAAGCATAAGGTCTTGCAGCAGTTTCAATCTGATTCCCATAACCACGCTCAAATTCATTCTTAAGATCTTCGAGATATTGGAAGGCAAGTTTCTTTGGATAAGCACGATCGCACATTGTTAAATAACATACTCGACCTTCAATGATATAGCTGATTATACAGGTTAAGGAAAAGGACTCATTCCATATAGCGTGTATACTTAACATAAAGTTTGCATATGGTTAGTATAGGTACGATATGCAAAACACTCGCATTCATTCTTAAGATCTTATTCGTAATGTAATGCAGTTACACATCAAGGAAAGCATTTTATCACAAAACACGGGCAAAAGAGCTAAAGCAAATCAAGTTTCTAAACACAGCTATCACTCGTATCAGATCGCGTGCATGCTTGCTTATATAATTGAGTTAGCACACGTGTAAGCAACAACAATACATAATGCTCAAAAATATCCACAAATTAGAGGCTTTATACGTCAGGAAAGAAAAAAAAGTACTAATAGGATGTTTGTGCAAAGCTTATTTGATGAGCTTATGAGCTCATAGAAAAACTAAAAAGCTAATAAGCTCAACTGCTATGACTTATGGGTTTATCAAAGTAGCCTTATGAATTAAGTTATAAGCTCAAGTTGATAAGATAAAAATCGGGCTTATTGACTTGTAAACTTTTCAATAAGCTCGTAAGTCCATCAAATAAGCTTAAAACAAACACCCGCAAAATTAAATATCAGCCAACACCTCTTAACAATCAACGACTAAGAGCACCTAACAATGGCCAGAAAAAGTCGGAACTTCCGCAATAAAGCAACGAAATCCAATGAAAACACAGACACATACGCAAATAGCCAAATACAAATCTTGTTTCTAATATACTCCTAGCTGCGCCATTGTTTTCTATTTTACCAACATAAACAAACTACTAGCCACAAAATCAAAAATCCCGATACCGTAAGTCCGTAAGAAAGGAAGGATGCTGAAAAACATAAGGACCAGTCTCAACCGACACCCTCGAGGCATCATAAGTCAATCAAATAAGCTTAGACAAACACCCCCTGGATGAAAAATCAGCCAACACCTCTTGACAATCAACGACTAGAAGCACCTAAGAATGGCCACTAACAGTTGGAACTTTCAAAACACACATACGCAAATACAAATCGAGTATCTGATCTACTCCTAGCAGCACCTATGCCTCCTATTTCAATAACCGAAACAAATAAAAACCACATTGACATCACATACTCAAAAAAAATAATAGCATTAAAAAAAAGGATACTGAAAAACATAAGGGGGTGTCTTTCTAAGCTTATTTGATGGGCTTATGAACTCATATAAAAATTAAAAAGCTAATAAGGTCGATTTTTATGGCTTATCAAGTTAGGCTTAATGAACTAAGTTGATAAGCTCGCTAGCCATATAAATTAGGCTCAAGTCGACAAACACCTCCTAAATTCAATATCGCCCTATCAACAAACACCAACAATGGCCAGAAAATGTTGGAACTTAATAGGTCCACTTAATCTAAACAGCAATGCTACGACATAAACATATACGCAAATACAAATCGGGTATCTGATCTACTCCTAACAGCAAATACAATCACATAGATGCTGAAAAACATAAGAACCAGTCTCAACCGACATCCACGAGGCATCATTAGTCCATCAAATAAGCTAAGACGAAACACCCCCTAAATTTAATATCGGCCACCACCTATTGCCACAAAAGGTTGGAACTTTCAAAACATAAGCAAATACAAATCAGGTTTCTGATCTCCTAACAGCCCCATCGCCTTCTATTTTACTAACCTAAACAAACTAGTAACCACAAAAGCAAAAATCCCGAATCAAACCAATCTAAAAAAACTGCACTAAAAGCGTAAGAAACAAAGGATACTGAGGGAGTGTTTGTGTAAGCTTTTTGATGGGTCTATGAGCTCATAAAAAAATTAAAAAGCTAATAAGCTCAATTTTTTTGGCTTATGGGTTAATCAAGTTAAAGTTATGAACTAAGTTAAAAGCTCAAACTAATAAGATAAAATTTGGGCTTATTTACTTATCAATTTTTCAAAAAGCTCATAAGTCCATCAAATTAGCTTAGACAAGCACCCGCTAGATTCAATATCGCCTTATCCACAAACACCAATAATAATGGCCACAAAAAGTTGGCACTTATGATATACAGACGCGCAAATACAAATCGGGTATCTGATCTACGACTATCAGGTAATCTCAACGATAGTACAAACATAAAAGTGTAAGAACACAGATACTGAAAAACATAAGGGCCGGTCTCAAGCGACATCCTGAGATAGACACATCATTTTGACCCCTGGAAAGATTCTTAAACAAAGGCTTGATCTAAACACCAACAATGACCAGAAAATGTTGGAACTTAATAGGTCCATTTCATCTAAAAAGCAATGCACGACATAAACAAATCGGGTATCTGATCTACTCCTAGCAGCAAATACAATCACATATACAAAAACCGTAAGAAAGGGTGATACAGAAAAACATAAGGACCAGTCTCAACCTACATCCTCGAGGCATCACCCCCGAAATTAGATCTCGGCCAACACCACTTGACAATCAACGACTAAGAGCACCTAACAAAAATACACACACAAATACAAATCGGGTACCTGATCTATTTCTAACAGCATATAAAAACCGTAACAAAAAAAGGATACTGAAAAACATAAGGCCCGGTCTCAAGCGACATCCTGGACGCATCATTCTGCCCCCTGGAAAGATTCTTAAACAAAGACTTAACTTGCTGCTTATAAAAATCAGCATCTTGCATATCGCGCCCATCGTCAAGTCCTTCCGCCAACGGAAGCCCATCCGTAACACGCGCAATCATCGTCAGCTTCACCATCTTCTTCACTAAAATTCACCAAATCTTACCAAATTAACCAACTTTATAACATTTTAACACATGGGTATGCAAGATCATCAATCTTTAATTAAAAAAACGAAAAAAAAATTTAAAAAAAAACCTTAAACCCCTAATTTCATCAAATAAACTTTAAATTAACTAACTTTATAACATTTTAACATATGGGTATTCAAGATCATTAATCTTTAATAAAAAATTAAAAAAAAAAACCTTAAAACCCCTAATTTCTTCAAATAAACCTTAAATTAACTAACTTTATGACATTTTAACATATGGGTATTCAAGATCATCAATCTTTAATAAGAAAAAGTTAAAAAAATTAAAAAAAAAAAAAAACCTTAAACCCCTAATTTCATCAAAGAAACCTTAAATTAACTAACTTTATAAGATTCTAACATATGGGTATTCGAAATTAACTAAAATTATCACATGGGTATGCAAGATCATGAATCTTTAGTGAAAAAAAAAACGAAAAAAAATGGGAAAAAAATATTAAACCCCTAATTTCATCGAATAAACCTTAAATTAACTAACTTTATAAGATTCTAACATATGGAAGCCCATCCGTAACACACGCAATCATCGTCAGCTTCACCATCTTCACTAAAACCCCTAAATTTCACCACATCTTACCAAATTAACCAACTTTATAACATTTTAACATATGGGTATTCAAGATCATTAATCTTTAATAAAAAAAAAAAATTTAAAAACCTTAAAACCCCTAATTTCATCAAATAAACCTTAAATTAACTAACTTTATAACATTTTAACACATGGGTATACAAGATCATTAATCTTTAACAAAAAAAATTTTAAAAAAAACCTTAAACCCCTAATCTCGTCAAAGAAACCTTAAATTAACTAACTTTATAAGATTCTAACATATGGGTATTGAAAATAAACTAAATTTATCACATGGGTATGCAAGATCATGAATCTTTAATGAAAAAAAACCAAAAAAAATGAAAAAAATGGGAAAAAATACCTGAAAAATGGATTTTCAAGATTGGATCATGAATTGATGAATTGGGTATTTGAGATTTGATGGATTTGGGGGATTTGGGATTTGGGATTAGGGTTTTGGTGGATTTTGATGAAATTTTGTGACTTGATGAAGAAAGGATGAATACCTGACAAATATTGAGTAGTTAAAATATTTTATTTAATTTTTTATTTATTATTATAAAATATATTTTTATAAAAAAAAAAAAAAATTCTTACCGGATAATCGAATCGAACCGAACCGGACCAACCGGATCGGACCGAATGTATTTTGGTCCGGTCCTTGGTTCATGATTTTGTCACATACGGTGGTCTTCGGTCTGATCGATTTGGGCCGGTCCGGTTCGATTTTACAAAAAATACGTCGATTATACCTAAAAGGACTTGACAATACCGAGAGGGATCAGATCGACTCGGACGGGACCAGCTCGGACCCTTTTGGTCCGGTGTTTTTGACCATTTCGATCCCGGTCGAAACCGGACTGAAACCAATGCTCATCCCTAGTATGAGCGTTGACATGATATATCCGAAAAAAACTGATTGAACGCAACGCATTTTTGTCCAATCTTAGTTCATACTTTTCGTTATGTTCGGCCATCTGTCTATTTACGGTTCGATTTACAAAGAACCCAATGATTATGTTTTGTAAGACTGAACCGGGTAGAAAACTGAACCAAACCGGATCATTTTATTCTGATCTTCAGTCGCGTTTTCGACCAATTCGGTTTTAGTTGAGTTCTATCTTGATCGGTCCAGTTTGATTTTCGAACCGTAGCCACCCCGATTTTAAAGTGTTTATTTTGGCTTATGCAAACGGATAAACCGCTCATCTTGGTCGGGCTTGTGGCTTCTGTGATCAACAAATATTTCGTAAGCTTATTTTTTTATTATTTGAAACTTTTTAGTTTATGTAAATTTATCATGTCGTTATAATTTTAGGGAAAATGATTAAAAGAAAACTCAAACGCAAAGTGAACCATTCTGGTGCAACCCCCTAAGAAAAGTATTGCATCAGATTCCACCACTAAGAACCTTAGAAGCAGAATTAGGGAATTATATGAGTCTGCTAGCAAGCCTTAGAAATGGTGGTTTGCTAATCAATGTCCTCCATGATATAAATGGATGCCTAAGGTTATGACAGAAAATGTGACTACGTGCGTTAGTGTGCCTCTAAGTGATGAAACTAGGGAAACTAATGAATCGGAAATCACAACTAACATGGAATCCAATTTAGCAAATGCTCCATCATGTTTTAATTCTTCTGCAGGTGATCGAAATAATTCTCTTCATACTGGACTCCGGATGCACGAAGCACATGACGGGGAATCTCAAGCTTCTAATTAACTTCGTGGAGAAGTTCCTGGGAACGGTCCGATTCGGAAATGATCAATTTGCACTGATCCTAGGATATGGAGACTTGGTTCAGGGGAATATCACTATCAAAAGGGTTTACTACGTCGAAGGGCTCAATCACAATCTTTTCTCGATTGGTCAATTTTGTGATGCAGATTGGGAGGTTGCTTTTAGAAAGAAGACATGTTTTGTTCGTGATTATGCTGGCAATGACTTACTTACCGGAACACGGGGTACTGATCTCTACACTATTTCACTACAAGACTCCACATCTTCAACTCCAATCTGTTTCATGGCTAAAGCTTCAACGAATCAAGCTTGGTTATGACATCAACGTTTATCTCATCTTAACTTTGATACCATCAACTTGCTTTCCAAGAAAGATATTGTGCGAGGCCAGAAATAGGGAATTGATTTTGATGAATCATTTGCACCAGTTACTCGTATGGAAGCGGTCAGGATTTTCCTTGCTTATACTGCACATAAGGGATTCATTGTCTATCAAATGGACGTAAAGACAACATTTCTTAACGGTCCTTTGAAGGAAGAAGTCTATGTCACGCAGCCGGAAGGATTCGTCAATCCTCATTATCCTGACAAGGTGTATCGTCTCCACAAAGCACTATATGGACTAAAGCAAACTCCAAGGGCGTGGTACGATGAGCTCTCTAAATTTCTGGTATCCAAAGGTTTCTCAAAAGGTTCCATTGATCTAACTCTGTTCACTTATAAATATGGGGATGACATTTTGCTTGTGCAAATTTATGTTGATGACATTATTTTCTGGTCTACAAACCCAAAACTTTCAAAATGGTTTGAAAAAGTAATGCACAACAAATTTGAAATGTCAATGATGGGCGAACTAAAATTCTTTCTAGGAATTCAAGTTCACCAATCCCCAAGTGGTATCTTCATAAACCAAGCTAAGTATTGTCAAGAGATAATCAAAAAGTATGGTATGAGTTCATGTGACCCCGTTGGGACACCATTATCAACCACATCGCTAGATGCTGACTTGGAGGGAAATGCCATAGATCAAACGAGATATCGTTCCATGATCGGTTCCCTCATGTACTTGATAGCAAACAGACCTGATATTTCACATGCTACGTGTTATTGTGCACGATATCAAGCACGACCCACTGAAAATCACCTCAAGGAGGTTAAACGGATCTTTCGGTACCTTAAGAATACCATTCATTTGGGACTCTGGTATCCGAGGGAAACCGGTTTCTTTCTAACGGCCTATTCAGATTCTGATCATGCAGGGTGTCTTGATACACGAAAAAGTACTTCTGGTGGTGCACAATTTCTAGGTCAAGATAAGCTTGTGGGATGGTCTTCCAAGAAGCAGGATTGCACGTCACTTTCATCAGCCGAAGCGGAGTATGTGTCTTTATCTGCGTGTTGTGCTCAAGTTCTTTGGATGAGAACACAACTCACGGATTATGGCTTCCACTTTGATAAAGTACCTATGTACTGTGACTCAAAGTCGGCCATAGCCATCTCCTACAATCCGGTACAACATTCCCGCACGAAGCACATTGATGTCAGATACCACTTCATAAAGGAACAAGTTGAAAGAGGTATCGTTGAACTATACTTTGTTGGAACGGATTACCAATTAGCCGACTTGTTTACGAAAGCTCTGTCGAAAGATAGGTTTGAGTACCTTGTTAGGAAAATTGGTATGAGATGTTTGACTCCAGCGGACCTGGAGATTCTGGCAAAGGTGCCTGCTTGATTTATCTTTCAAACATCTACTTGTAAATATCATTGAAAAAAAAAGCAAAATACAAAAATATAAAACATATAAAAACAAAACACAAAATTAAAAATCTTTCAAAATCCAAAAATATTCTTCTCGACATGTCTTTCAGCATCGATAATATGGACGTGCCTAAAAATGTCGCTCAATAACGACACGGGTGTGTACATAAAGCTCGAATGAAAGTTGTAAATATTTTTCAAAACATGTCATTTCTTCTTTTAATAAAGGAAATTGTCTATTTTGGACAATATTTCCAAACAACGGGTAGAGAAATCTATCACGGCTTGAGCTAGTCACAAAACATCTAGTTCAAGCAAATCTTAGGGTTCTAGTTTAACTATGATAAGATTTATGCTTTTCTTTTGGCTTGTTTTATTTCTCATGCATCTTTGTATGATTTATTTCCTTGTATCTTTTATCATGTTTTCTTTTAACATGACTTATCTTGGATCTTTGTCTCTTCTAGTTTTATTTTTTTGTGTGACCTTTTCTATATATTGTTGGGTGTCTCTTCTCTACTACTAACCCCTCTATGTAGCTTGTCACCATATATCGATTCCTTGGTGCCCCAAGCAAGGGGGAGTAAGCACCAAGGGGGAGCATTTTCAAAGTCTGGTTCTTTTCTTCTTCAAAGACTTTTGCAACCTTTTTGCTTCGACAAAGGGGGAGAAATGAAATGATAAACTCATCTTCGAAAATCTTATTTTATTAGATGATTGAGTTTATTTATTGTCGGAATCAAAAAGAGGGAAATTGTTAATGCAATGATGACTAAAAACGTTATTTGGATTTTTCGGTCTCGCTTTGTTTTGATTACGACAATATGTAATAACAAGCATTTACGAAAATAACGAAAACCCAATTCTTGAGTTCAAGTATTTTTCATTTCAACCATTATCACTTAAAGTATGAACAAACAAGTAATTATCCTAATTAAGTGATCAAGGATTTATTCTTTTCTTAAAACTCACTTTTTATTAAGTGTGACAAGGTTTTATTGTTAAACTTTCTTTTTAAGAAAATGTTTTATTAAATTAATTATTTGAAAATTTTAAATTTGAAATGGCATATTCTAACTAGGTTTGGAATATCCTTTCAGGATATTTTTATCCCAGATTCGAACCAATCCACTAAAAGACAAAAAGGAGCGGAGTCTATGCAGGCGGTTCCTTAGCACCTATAGTGGTTCCTTATCGACATGGAACCGCGGGCTCCAATAAGGAACTCGTGCAGATATAGCCGTTGGATGTTTGTCTTATAAATAGTGGACCATTCTCAGACTTTCAAACCACCTCTTTTGCACATACATTTCCAGATTCTTTCATACTTCTTAAACCACTCAAATCCTTGATCATTTGTTTGATTACTACTTGTTTAGAAGTGAATCTTTATCCTCTCATCTTTTCCTCTCAAAGTGCAAAGATAAGAACACTATCATCCTTGAAGTGTTGTATCTACCTCAAAAATCCATTGAAGATCCAAACTTATTCATTCATTGTTGTCTCGTTGTTGTGAAGATCCAAGTAGTTGTGTCTATTTGGAAGTTGTGTATGTATTAAGGTTAATACTTGGTCCTTAAAGTATATTGGTGTAGATTGATCCTAGATAAGATTAGGGCTCGACTTTTATCTTAGAGTCGAAAACCGGTTAAGCGAAGTTGTGTACGGTTTCTCCACCTTAAGGAGCTTGTTGGTTAGTGAACTCTCGAGTAAGGTGTGCTCGAGGAGTGGAGTAGGAACGAGGAGTGAGCTTCGTTGCCGAACCACTATAAATCCTTGGTGTTTGGTTTGATCTTTCCTTCCCTTATCTCTTTACATTCATTATTCTTTATACTTGTGATTATTAGTTTAGTTGCACTATACTTTGCTCATATTGTGTATAAGAAGGTTTCACAAAAATACTCAAGCTTAAGCTTTTGAAAAAGGATTTTTATAAACCAATCTTTAACAAGCAATTTTTTAAGAAACTATTCAACCCCCACTTCTAGTTTCTACAGTTTCCTCTATATCCCAGATGAGCTCACTCTCTGTGTGACTTTTTATCACCAAATCGTCGACGTACACCTCCAAGTTTCCCCCTATTTGGCCTTCGAACGCTTTACCAACCAGCCGTTGGTACGTGGCCCATGCGTTCTTGAGACCAAATGGCATTTTTGTGTAGCAATACACACCCTGGCTGATATGGAATGCTGTTTTTTCTTCGTCTTCTTCTGCCATTTATATCTGGTGGCATCCCTTGTACACATCCAGGAAGCATTTGAAGGGGTACCCGCACAACGATTCTACTTTCCAATCTATTTCTGGGAGTGGATAACAATCTTGGGGACAAGCTTTATTGAGGTCCGTGAAATCAACGCACATGCGCCAGCTACCATCATGTTTTTTAACCATTACTGGGTTAGCGAGCCAATCATGATAGTAAACTTCCCTCATGATTCTTGCGTCTACCAGCTTTTTCACCTCCTCGAGTATCACCTTGTTGCGCTCTAGGGCCTTTCCTCTTTTCTTTTGCCTAACCGTAGGGTATCCTTCGCGGATTTGAAGCTTGTGTTCGGCTATTGACCTTGGTACCCCCGTCATGTCTTTGGGTTCCCATGCGAAGACGTCTAGGTTATTCTTCAAGAGGCGACACATGTCCGTCTTTCCTTTGTTAGATAATGTTCCCCCGATCGTTATCTCTTGATCTGGATACTGCGGATGAACTACCACCTTTAAATTTGGTGGTGAGTTTATCTTAGGTTCCATTTTAACCCGAGGGGGTTCTATGATCGCGTTGCACTCTGGAGGTGTTATCGTTGTGTTGAAGATCATTACGATTCCTCCATCCACTGGGAACTTTATCATGCCATGAGCCATGGAAGGTACTGCTCGCATTGCTAGTATAGCCGGTCGCCCTATAATTCTGTTATATTGCGATGGCGACCGTATGATCAGGAAGTTCATGGAGACTTTGTTGAATGCTCATTGTTTCCTACTTTTACTACTAGCTTTAGTTTTCCTAAAGGCCACACCGCTTCCCCACTAAACCTGATGAGCGGGGAGGTTGCGGGCACCATTTGGATCTTTACTTTTGCACTAAGTTTCAGGAAGCAGTGTTCATACATTAGTTCTGCTGATGAACCTCCATCCACATACATACGATGTATGCTATGCTCACCAATGCTTACTTCTATAACTAACGGGCCTTATGCGACGTTCCTCGTGCTGAGTGGAGGGAAGGAAATGTCTTTTCCTTCGAGAATTTTTGGCTCACCTTTTGTTTTGGTCCTTCGCTGCCATGATTCCACCATGTAAATACTCGTGCTAGCGATTTTTTGTTTTTCGTCTTTCGCGGTTTCCTTGACAAGGTGTTCCAGGTTGCCTTCCTTTACCATATTTTCGATATATTTTTGCAGCTGAATATATTCATTTGTAGCATTCCCCCTCTCATCATGGTATTCGCAATATCTGTTGCCGATGCGCTTTTCGACCGGGGTGGTCATTGGCAGTGGTCTTGGGAAATTCGCACCTTCTGATACGAGGATATCTTTTGGGGTTAACTTAATGGGGGTAAACATGAAGTTATTAGATCGCCCCTCTCTTTTCCTTCCTAGGTAATCAAGACCTCTAGGCCTGCCTTGCCTGTTAGGCCCTTCACTGGATGCGTTGCCAGATCTGTAGTCATAAGTGTTTCGTGTTACTTTTAAAGCAGCTGATTCACCCTGTATGAAGGATCTTACTCGCCTTAGTACTCCATCGAAGGTTTCGGGCGTTTTTTCATTCAGCTTTTTTTATTAGATTACTGTTTCGTATACCCACCATGAAGCAAGATACATTAAAAATCTCTGGAAACTCTTTTATTTGAAGTCACTCGCTCTTGAAACGTTCCAGGAAGTCTTCTAGGTATTCGCCCTGGTTCTGCTTGACTCTGGAGAGTGATACAACACTCCTATCATGTCGCACATAATTTCTTTTGAATGTTTTCCGCAACACTTCATACCCATTGATTGTTCGTAGCGGAAGTATCTCGAACCATATTCGCGTGTTACCTACGAGTGTAGAGTTGAACATATTGCACCATACAGGTTCTGGCCATTGTTCAATACCTGCTTGGGATTCAAAAACTTTTAAGTGGTCTTCTGGATCTGAAGTGTCATCATAAGTTTTCACGTTTTATGGAATGCGACGCTTTCTTGCATCCGCGTAATACTGTATGTGCCTCGTAAAAGCGTTTTTCCTGGCTCTTCTCCACGGTTGCGAGAAGCTTTGGTCATCCGAGGAGTGACCTTCATGCATGCGTTTTTCAGGGTGGTTATCACCCGACCTTGACAGGTTGCTTTCAGAGGATTCGGCGTGCTTTGCGCGCTTCATTTCTTTTATTCCCTTCTCGTGTTTAGCAACCAACGGGATGAGGGTTTGTAGGTTATTGGCTACGTACTCCTCCATTATGCTTGCCTCGTAGCAACAACTTCCTCACTTTTCTCTTGGAGCATCCTCCTTTTTTTTTTATTAGGAGGAGGCTGAGTTGACTCTTGTTCTGCGCCTCCTTCCTCCACCGCGGGTATGGGAGTTGAAAACAGTCCGCCTGTTCTTCTGATAGGTGGATTGGTTACATCCCGGGTGTTTGCTTCACTAGTAGATCCAGGAGTAACATTCGCGGATGTGATACGACCATCTACCGTTGAGGAACCTTGACGGCCTTCATGCATGCCGCTTTTCGTCATTAGCTAGAGCTTAGTGTAGGGTCCCACGGATGGCGCCAACTTGTTGATACAAAAGTTGGATGGATCGAGCTTGACCCGAATTAGGCTTAATTCGGGGTCTTGTGGACTCTGGCTCTTGCACCAAGTGAAACTTGTTTTGAGGACCCTGCGCACTAAACAAATATCGTTAGGCTTACCGTGGGTTTGTGACCCACGATTAGACTCCAACGTGAGAGTAAGTAACCGGTTTGAGTAAATTAGTGTTTAGGGTATTGTGTGTATCGTACCTTTGTGGAACCATGGGGGTTCCTTTTATAGCCGAGAGAGTCCAAGCTGGGCTCCCTGTTCTTGCGACCTAAGGAAGAGATAATGACTCCAAATAGCTTGATCCTTATCACCTAACTAAGGTAAGTGTATATCTCTTTTCCTTAGGCGAATATAACTATAATATAGGTTATATTCTGTATGATCTTGTCGCCCTGCGACAAGGACACGGTTAAGTAATTAACCGCACGTGCGACAACGGCTTTCCGGGCCTCCTGGGCTGTGCGCGTGCATCGCATAGATACCAATCCATTCCTGATGGATACAGGTAGTACCCGTGAGTCGGACTATCCAGACCGACTAGGGACTATACGTCATCATATATCATACCATGTAGGCACCAATGTCATTGAAGACCCGAACATTCAAAAAACAAAACAATACAACAAAAGTTATTATAAGCGTCGTAAGGAACTTAACAACCCTCAAACCGACCCGTACGAATTTGTGTACAATGGGATTCCTAAAGAGCATAGTTTATTGAAGGAGCAAACACCATGTGTCAATTGTGGAGCAAAGAAGATACAATACGAGTTCCCAACATTTTGTTGCATGAACGGGAGAACGACCTTGCAGCCCTTAGATATTCCTCCAGAACTACACAACCTATTCACATCTCAATGTCAGTTACGAAAAATGTTTAGGAAAAACATACGTGCGTACGATACAATTTTTTCCTTCACATCGATGGGGGTAAATCTGGAAAAAAATACAATACTAAGGGATCTGGAGTATATACTGTTCGTGTGCAAGGAGGGATATATCATAGAATTGATCGGTTGGTTCCTAACGATGGAGTGCCAAGATACTTGCAGTTGTACTTTTATGATGCGGAAAATGATTTTAAACACAGGTTAAAATAGCCTAATCTTGATACAGAGATTGTCACGATATTATCACGTGTTATTGCACCAAACCCATATGTTCAGACATTTCGATCACTTGGTAACCTTGGTACACTTGACAACTATAGGGTCGAATTAAATGCATCAGTTAAGGATGATCAAAAACAGTACAATCGGCCAACAACATCTGAGGTATAGAATTTTCATTATGTCCTTTCTACGACCTATCTAAATATGAACCAATTAATATTTAATCTTATATTCTTTCCGTAAATAAATTGTCACATAGGTGGCTGGTATTTGGGTCGAAGGTAATAACAACATCAGTACATTTAAGAAAAGTATTGTTGTGTTTGGAAGGTCTGAATATCCTACATAAATACAACCTTATTTTGCTTTATATGATCCTTTGGCTTATCCAATTTTCTTTCCAAACGGTGAGGCTGGATGGCATAAGCGAATGCCAAGGAGAGGTGTAGACATAAGATAACTCGTCGATGATGACGATGAAGGTGCTGAAGACGAAGAAGGTACTAAATCAAAAGTATATATATAATAGCTATTAAATATATGCCTTACACAATATTTGTAACATCATCACGCAGGTATTAACACAACACTCGGTAGGAAAATAGTTACTATGCGAGAATATTATTGTTACAAATTCAAAATTCGGGAATATCATTGCTTGATCTTCTTTGGAGGCCGATTGTTTCAACAGTTCATGGTAGATACATACATAAATATAGAGACTTCACGCTTGTAATTTTGTCAAAACAATCAATCCACAATTACAGTACACTTGTATCAAGGAATAGTTGATTCTGTGAATGCCGGGGAGGTTCAATCGAATAGACTTGGACAAGTTATTGTCTTGCCTGTCACTTTTATCGGAGGACCCCGTGACATGAGAAGACGATTTTTAGATGCCATGACGTTAGTACAAGATGCTGGGAAGCCTGATATTTTTCTAACCATGACTTGCAATCCAAACTGGCCAGAAATTGTAGAAGAGCTTTATGAAGGACAAACAACACAAGATCGACCAGACCTCGTTGCAAGAGTTGTTCGTGCAAAACTAGAGTCTCTCAAGTACTATCTATTCACAAAACATATCCTTGGTGTTGTTTCCTCGCATATATATGTTATCGAGTTTAAAAAGTGTGGGTTACCACATGCCCAATTTCTTCTAATTATGTGATCAGATGACAAGCTAGCGAATCCCGATCACTACGACAAAGTTGTTTGTGCTGAAATTCTAGACCTAGATAAATATCCTGAATTGCACTAGTTGGTCATGAAGCACATGATGCATGGTCCGTGTGGTCATTTAAATACTAATTGTACTTGTATGGAGGGTGAACTAAAAAAATGTCGTTGGAATTATCCTAGGCAATTCCAAGAAACAACGCAACAAGGAGATGACTCATACCCGTTGTATCGATGGAGAGACAATGGTATTGAGGTAAACGTACGAAACAACGTACTAAACAATAGATGGGTTGTTCCATATAACCCCAAATTATTGATGATTTTCAATTGTCACATCAATGTGGAGGTGTGCTCAAGTATAAAATCCGTTAAGTATCTCTTCAAGTACGTAAACAAGGGTCATGACAAACAAGTTGTAAATGTTGATCATGAAGGAGAACATGTCCTCGACGAGATAAAGAGATTTCAGGACGCGCGTTATGTATCGCCTCCAGAAGCTATGTGGCGAATTTATGGCTTCCCTCTATCTAATATCCTTCCATATGTAATGTCACTGCAAGTTCATCTACCAAATAAACAGTTGGTTCGGTTTGCAGAAGACGATGAATTGACTGACATCATTGAGAGAGAAAAGGATAATTGATCGATGTTGACTGCTTTTTTGAATTGAACAGTTGATAATAAAAAGGAAAAATGAGAGGAAGAATGGTTTCGGCTAATCCTGCTGAAGGAGAGAGGTTTTATCTACGGGTACTATTGCAACATGTTAAAGGACCTACAAGATTTGATTTTCTTTACACGACAAATGATGTATTATATAATACATGTCGTAGATCGGCCTTAGAAAGAGGTTTAATAAAGGATGATAATCACATACATGATTGTCTACGTGAGTCCTCTACATACGAGATGCTCGGCCCTCTTAGAAGACTATTCGCTACTATTTTAATATTTTGTGAACCAGGAGATATTCGAAAATTATGGGATGAACACTATGAATCTCTTTCAGAATACTATAACTTAGAATCTATGAGTGCTGAACGGGTTCAAAATATGGTTTTAACGGACATATCAACGATTTTACAATCTATGGGTAAGAGTCTTAGTGATTTCGATCTTCCAAACATTACTGCGGATGTGCGTTCATATGCGTATGGATGTCGTGAAGTACACGAGGAATGCTCGATAGTTTTACAATCTGAAGATATACTAGCTCGACATTCACTAAACGCTGATCAACAAATAGAATATGATACAATCATGAGACATGTTGATGACGACTCTCCGGACGTGTTTTTTATTGATGGCCTAGGAGGAACTGCGAAAACGTTCTTGTATAAAGTTTTGCTTGCCACTGTTCGTTCTCGTGGACTTATTGCACTTGCTACCGCGTCATTAGGGGCTGCAGCAAATAACATGACAAGGGGAAGAACTGCTCACTCACGCTTTAAGATTCCTATCAATCTGACTACATACTCAATATGCACTATAAAAAACAAAGTGGGCTTGCTAAGCTACTTTGTCAAGCCAAGTTGATAATATGGGATGAAGCCTCAATGTCTAAAAGACAAGGTGTGGAGACAGTAGATCGAACTATGCAAGACATTACCGGGGTCAAACATCCTTTCGATGGTAAGATCATGGTTTTAGGAGAGGACTTCAGACATGTTTTACCAGTCGTAAGACGTGGAACACGAGTACAGATTGTAGATTCAAGTCTCTGAATGTCACCAATTTGGCCTACAATTAAAAGAATGCGATTAACCATAAATATGAGGGCACGGAACAGATCCATGGTTTTCAAATTTCCTGTTATGCGTCGGTGATGGAGTTGAAGAGGTTATTGATGAAGACTATATACGAATACCTGATGACATGACCATTTTATACACTACCGAGGTTGCCTCAAAAGATGCGTTAATCAATGAAATATTTCCTTCCTTTGCTACCAACGTTCATACATCCGTTGATATAGTTTCAAGAGCAATATTATCAAATAAAAATGAACACGTTAATAGTATTAGTGAAATGTTGATTGGCAGATTTCCTGGAGAAGAGAAAGTTTACTATAGTTTCGATGAAGCGAAAGATGACACACACAACATGTATCCTCTTGAATTCTTAAACTCCCTCAATGTGAGCGGATTGCTACCACATTACTTGCGCTTGAAAGTTGGATGTCCGATTATTCTTTTGAGGAATCTCGTTCCAGCAAATGGATTATGTAATGGCACGAGGCTGATATGCAAATGCTTTGATCTAAATGTCATCGATGCTGAAATTGCTGTCGGGCAGCACGCTGGAGTTAGGGTTCTCTTGCCTAGAATCCCTCTTGCTCCATCTGAAGAAGACATGTTCCCTTTCAAGCTAAAGAGAACCCAATTTCCTGTTCGGCTTTGCTTTGCCATGACTATCAATAAAGCCCAGGGGCAAACAATTCCAAATGTGGGTGTCTATTTGGCCGACTCTGTTTTCTCACATGGGCAACTTTATGTTGCGTTGTCTAGAGGAATCTCACGTGCAACTACCAAGGTACCAGTGAAACCAGTCAAAGAGTTTGGTGAAGGAGTATACACCTCAAATGTCGTGTACCAAGAAGTTTTACGCGACGAGTAACATCGGTTCCTAGATTTTATCGATACTTGATCTAATGTTTCACTTTCAATTTTACTATAAGTTTTTTTATAGTTATTTCATACACTCTTAAATGAGATTTTATTTAAAACTGAATCTTCGCATGTTACGACAGTTTGCAACTACAATTTAATGTTACCACTATTGACCTTATCGTTACTTATTTGCCGCTACGTAATCCCGCTGCTATGCGCGGGTATTCGCCTAGTTCGTAATTTATTGCTAGAAAATATATAAATGAAAAAATGTTTGTTCATCACAAAATTAGTCATCGAGTATTTTTATTGTTGCATAATATGCGAGTACTCTGTTGGTTTTAACAAAGTACTAATAATCATGCATATACACATTTGTAACAATAAGTTTAGATTCCTTGTGTGAATTTTTATTTAAAAATATTTTTTAATATCATTTTACATCGATTAATTAAAAAAATGTTAGCGGCTTATATATGATATTATATATGGAATATTCGTGTTTAGAATAGTATCATGTGTTCAATAACAAAGCAAGTCCCAAGTGAATAGTTGACATACACGTCTAAGTTATCCTCATTTTTATTTTATTTAAACTCGAGTGGTGTGGCTCATTTTTAAAAATGACCAAAATCTCTTTACTTGACTAAACAATCGGATAAACTTTATGTATCATCTTCTGTGACTCGAGGTATGTTGTTATTATATTATATTAATCTTCTATGTTATACCATTGATTTAAAAAGTGGTTTTAATTTATTTAATCTTATGTTGTGGAGTCACCTATGTTAATTTCCTTAATTTAGTGATATGTAAAAACTAATATGCTGTTGAGTTCAAAACTTATTTTTATACTCATGTATGAGTAATTTGTAACTATACTTGCAAAACATTTTGACATAAACATACATTAACATAGTTATAAATAGTGGAGCACACTCACCATAACATTGCTAGGATATAATGATTCATATACCTTTATTAACATATATTTTCATGCTAACATTAAAACATTATTTGCATAACAAGCTCTTTGAAACATAACATCATTTGATATCATAATTCAATAAAATTGACATTATTATCATTCAAACAAATTTAGCCATACACGTACCTCACTAGTCACTTCCACTAGTTACAATCCTACTTAAAAATGTCATAAGCTCCTCACTTGATTCGTATGAGGAAATTTATTATAATTATTTTTTAATTTAGTAGTAGGATAATAAATTAATAACCTTTAATCATTTTACCCTTTCAAAAACCGTAAATTCAAATTAAGAAATTCACTTACTTGTAATGCGTTTGTGATTAAGGGCTCTTAAAAACTTAATTTTCACACACTTTTTAGATCAATTTAAGCTTTAGAAGGAGATTAACTCTTTATATCTCTTTCTTTCTTCCTAAACTCGACACCAACACCCAACACATTATAAACCTCTTAAAATGACTAAGAGCTGATTGTTATCAATTATAATTTGTCATATTGACTATTATAGTTCTTAAATTTTTAATTTTCACACTTTAGCCACAACTTATTACCCTTTCACATTTTTGCACTATAACATATAACTTTGTCATTTTTTTAAATACCTTTTACACAATATTGTACTATCACTTTATTATAATTGTAACTTACATATAGTAATTAAATATATAATAATACCTTATAGGTTTTCAGGTATAATAATCTTTCTCTCTTAAACATAATTTCGTCCCCAGAATATATCCTATAAATAAATGAGGATAGTTTTTCTTTATCCTTTCTTCCGGTTTCCATTTTATACTCGTAGCCTTACGGGTCTTCATTAAACGTTCACCAAATGCACATCTTTGTTACGTATTTGTCTCTTCTTTTTTCCTAATATGGCCTTCGGTTCTTCTTGTTAGGTTAAGTCTGGATCAATTCAATGTCATCTGAATTTACCATACTAGTTTTTTCCGCTAAGCATTTTAAAAAATATAATAACCGAAAGGTTTTCATAATACCTTTCATTTCTTCGGTTGTCCGAATACATACATAAACTACCTCTTCAACACACTTCAAAATTTTAAACGACCATAAAAGCATTGGACTCAACTTCTTCTTATTCTTAAAAATCTCTACATCTTTTCATTAAGAGACTTTTAACATTACATAATCTCCAACTTTAAGTTTGACCGGTCTTCTTCTACTATCGGCATAGCTATTCCACTGGTCTTCTACCGCTTTAAGTATTTCACGAATTGTTTCAATCGTTTTGGTTGTCACCAAAAGTCCAAAATATATTTGTTCTTGTCAGTTCTTTCATCAGACTTCTCTTCTAGTAAAGAAAAATAATAAGTATACAACAATATCATTTAACGGTTGATGATTTTTCATTTCTGGTTTCTATTTTAGGCGACGACGCATGATAAACTCAAGTGTAGATTATTATATAATATTATGCTAAAGCAAGAGTAAATAATTATGAAAGAATACATCACCTGACCAAAATAGATTAAGACAAAAAAGATGATCGCCTAGTTAAATTTGCAGTTATTAATGGGCTTTTTAAATATGGGCTTTAAATGAAATAGCTAGTATGGTTAACATCAACTGAAAAAATGACGACCCCTCCATTGGGCTTCCCTTGAGCCGTCGCCCATAAAACCCATAGCCAAATCCGTTCCTGTACAGGGTATAAATAACCCCAATTTGGTTTTTATTGAGCTTTATGGCACCTATTCCCTTAGCATAAACATCTATGTGGGCCAGTAAAGGGAATGCTGTTGCAAAATAGTTCCCAAACTCCCACGACTGATAGCTTAGCGCGGTCCATAGAGAATGGTCACGTTAGATAAAAATGAATTAAGATCACTCGTCAAACCAACTTTTGCCGAGTATCATGACCTAAACAAAAAAGAATAGTACGTTGACAAGCCGATGAAGAAAACCCTTATACCAAAACTTACAATGAAAAATAGTTAAATGCCAGGAGAAGATCATTACATGCAATATAGCAATCATAAAAGAATAAGAAACCAGATAATTAGCTACACTTATCTAAAAAGGGGATCAACTATATGCATGCCAATGCAAAGTTCCACTAAATTAGAACGGATACAATTTCGTTGCAAAATTATTGAAGTGCGAGTATCCGACCTCCCACTTTATTTAGTACTCCACAAATGGGTATTCAGAGTCTAGTGAACCATGATCCTTCTTGAGCTTAACTTATGCCAAACCGCGTATTGGTGCCCATGGGCTGCAAGTTCCCACTCTGGACCAGTGGGGCACCACGAACCGCTGCCAATTTTCATGCACAATTTCTCTCCGATTATCGCTGCATAAAGGTTGGATTGAGCTTCGAGTATTCTAACAGAAGATCTGCTGTGTATGTCTTGCTGCTTGCGAATATGGATCTGCATATCATTTGGAATAACATGAGAGGACGGACCAAAAAGTGAAGCTTTTAGCGGATTTATCGGGTCACTTTGGGTCATGTTTTCACTCAAACGGGCTACGTGTGGTCATTAAGAAATCTAACTATTAATTGAGCAAGTCAAATGGGTCAACCAGCTTTTAAACACATATGACTCAACTTTATAAATTGCTTTACTAGAAAAACCTATTATACAATTATAGCAATAAAAATCTTTTAAAGTTTTAATTATATTTTTTTCCTGATTAACAACCATAGAAAATCTCATGAAAACTAATAAAAAAAATGTTTCCGGCGAAACGTGTAAAATTACATGTTATAACCCTAACCCGTATTGACCTGCTACCCTTAATAGAAGGAAGTGATAATAATGGGGTTAATCAAAATGCTAAACTTACCAGCTTCACAATTTGGTCGTGCATAACAGTGCCCCAGTCATATAAATGATCATAGAAGATTGACGGCATCCCTGGATGCGTTAGGATATATGCATAGCCCTAAGCATAATTTCAAAGTTAGATACTATTATAGCTAGGACAACCGTAAGTTATATATTCTAAACTCTCGAAAGAGGTCCATAGTTTGACTTCTAAGTCTCAAATAAGTAAGGTAGTAATAGAATAGAAACATTTCAGAACTAGAAAAATACATGGTGGTAGTAACGTAATATCTGTACTTGAAAGCCAAACGTTAAAAACATTTCTAACTAAAATGATCCAAGCAATTCCGCAAAAATGAATCACGTAATATGAAAATAGTTATAAAACTCATTCCACAAAATATTTTATAAAGAAAGATAAACACACAGAAGAAATGTTCCATACCTCCATTACATGATGAGAAGGAAATGGCCAGTGACCCTGCAACATATACACAAGTTCAGTAGATCAGCAAATGTTCAAAGAACAAATAAAAATTCAAGTACTAAAATATATTTAATGATAAACGCCTTAAACTAAACCTTGTAAACCTAAAGTACCTGAGTTGATCCAGTGTCATGATTATCGAGGAAAGTAACAGCTCGTGAAGGCCACCATCCAATTACACCGGGTGGCTTTCCATGTGCATCACGCAGACGCCAAAGTTGCCCCTTAACAGCTTCCTGCAGGAAAAAGATGAATATAAAGTTTTGGTTAAAAAAACACCACTTAAATAGACTACTATCTATCAGTGCTAAAATTCATAGCCTACTTGAAGAATTCCTTTAGTTGTGAAGTCAAATGCCGTAGAGAGTTGCCCTGTTCCATCAATCCAATTGACAATACGCTGCCTATGACTATCTGCAAGTCAAATAATAGGAATAAACAAAGACGACCAAAAATATTACAAAAGCTAGTGGTGCCAATTAGACTCGTTCATTTATAAAAGGAGCGCCAAGTCGGGTTAAATTTAACCCCTAAGGTTAACTTATTGAGAAGTGGATCAAACAACACTAGAGGTGCCCACTCTTCATGCGTAACTGAAAATGTAATTACTGAGTATAATATTAGAATCATATATGATACACATTATTACATAGAAATTAAAAGAATTTGGCAAAAAGTATTCTAGATCATCCCGATCCGACGAACCCTTTTTGACAAGTTGTTTAACCCACCCAACACACCTATGTTTCCACATCTAGTATATGCTGTTTATTAACATTGAACTATAAATTCATGTCTGAAATGAAATACCTTGGTTGTCATCTAGGTAGGTTCCTTTGTAGTTACATGTGTCCCAGTATTCCCCAACAGTAAATATTGGCTTTGCACCCTCAATGTATTCTTTCACGTATTTTGCAGAATAACTAGGTGTTAACATCAATAAAATAGGATATTAGTAACGATAAGTTTCAGATAAAAATGTATGTGAACAAAAATATAAAAATCTTATTAAGATTACCCTCTTGCAAAATCAAAACGGAAATCCTGAAAACCAACATTGTGCCTTAGCCATTTTAGCCAGCCAATAATGTCTTTTCTAACAAAGTCTTGTGTGTGATCAATATTCGGGACCCCATTAAAATTGTCTCCAGTGCTACGGTTACCCTGTAAACAAATATAAACAAACAATTATTACATTTCATGAACTTGCTACCCGTGTTCACATAAAAATTATATCATTAATTGCTTACTATAATCACAAACATTATTGTATTTTTAGCGGTCATATCAAGCAATATATGCATACCCGTCCACCAGTACATGATGTCACAGCACGTTCATCCCATGATAATGGTACCCCATCATAGCGATTATACATTCCACCATGCCCTTGGGTGGTCCCCACACGATGATTGATAACTATGTCAGCCATTGGTCGAATATTGTACTTTTTCATTTTGTTCATTAATGCTTTTAACAAAGTCTCAGAACCATATGAAGAGTTGAGAGAATAAAGATTCTGGGGAAGGTAGCCTGTAAAGAAGACGAAAAGGTTCAATAAAATTTAGAAAGTAACAAAATATTCTTTTATTTTACTAGATTTTGTTGTATGAACCTTCAGGAGAAAACGAATTTGTTGCAGGTGGCAACCAAGCTGATGTGATCCCGGACTTTGCCATATCGGGTACTTTTCGCTCCAAATTTCTCCACCAGTCGTGTTTACGTGACTCCCAGTTGAAAGCCTGAAAAGTTACAGATCTTTGAGTCGTTAGTTAAACTTGATTAGTTCAATCCTAAGCGGTAAGATGGCAATTTACATCCTTTACTAATAAATGGGTCAACCACCACCAAATTGCATACAAACGGCCTAATGGCAAGGCACATAGCTTCCTGAAATGAGGTCTAGAGTTCAAACCTCACTAGGTACACATTTGGGGGTGGTCATGGAAACGGTCAAAAACCTCAGTAGGCAAGTCCCCTCCCCGGGTAACCTGAATAGAAAAGTGTCATCCGCTTTTACTTATAAATTGGTCAATTTGGACAATATCTTATCTAACAAAGTGCATTCTAAACCTTCCAATGCATATGGACTCCCAGATTACTTAACAACTTGGATCATAACTTAAATACAAAATAATATGAATGACTACAATTTGACATGTTTGTACCCATACCCAAAAATGAACCGTTTTGACCTGTTTCCAATCTGAACCAACACGTCACTTAGATACAGTAAAAAAAGATGTTAGAGTGAAGCATGACAACTTGTCACTTTACCTGAAGTAATACTTCTCTTCCATTGCGAATCACTAAAAAATATATGATATAAAATATTAAATAAGATGGTTCCAAATAATATCCTAAAGAAGAAACAAATGTTAATTTACAGCTAATAGACGATACCAATTTGTGTTTGCTGAATACCATCGTCATGGTCCTATAAAGAAAACCAAAAGGAAAATGAGACAAGGAAGAAAAACGAGGTTATCTAATGCTAACGTTAAGCAAATAATTTCCATAAGCATCAACCAAACAACAAACAAGAAAACAAAATTTAATGGAGAAGTAGAATGCTTACATTTCGCACAAAACCCATATTATATAGATTGTGGGTGCTGTAAAAACTTTATGGGGCCCTGATCAATGAATATTAACAAGAAGATATATCCTGCGGTAAGTACAAACTTGTTTCGTGAGTCAATGTGCTTAGCAAAGTTAATTTACAAGCAGAAATTATCTAAAACTCTAACACAGCATCAGCATACTCCACACATTCCACAAAAATATACTGATAAAACCTATAATGATTAGTAGCGTGTCTGGTGTTTAGAGTTGTACTTCGACTAAAATTATTGTTTTATGCCTTTTATAAACTTAAAGGTTCGATGTTGCACATAAAATTTAAGTTTGATAAGTACGTTGCTTGACTTCTTAACGGTCAAATTGGTCTCCTATAAGAAAACTACTGTTTTTCAAATTCAGTTATGCATTTTTACTCGGTTGACCTCTGGACCCATATGAAAGCACCTGGAACATGAGCTTCGCCACCACCTTCTAGAGCCACTTAATTTTAAGGATGTTTACTCAAATGTCACAGAACTTAAAAAATAACAGAATACATGAACTACGATAAACAAAACATATATTTTTTCATAAACACTTCCAAATTATTTCATGGGGTAAATGAAACGTTCAAATGAGATAAATTAAGTTGATTTTTCAGAAACAGAATAAATTTTCATCAACAAGAAGATAGAGTGGGTGTTAGAGTTAAAAGTCTAATTTGATATACCAATAAAATAATCAAAATCAAATATAGCCAACTGTAACAAGTGCAACAGAAACATTGTTTAGATGAGTTTATGTAAATAACACACTTTAAGAGGTGTTCGGGTGAGCTTATACAATAGACTTATGAGACTATTAGCTTATTAGCTTATACAAAGGGTTTTTTATAATTCCCAAAAATTGTGATTTTTTAGGAAGGGTTGGAGTTGTTTAACATGGTACATCAAAAAACAATTTATGGTCGTTTACCACCATAAGCTAAAAGGATAGGCTTATGAGCTTATAAATTATAATATACATAAGCCATAAGATGCTTAAACTAACCTAAGCATAAGCCAAATGCCGAAATTCATAAACCTGGATAAATATTGAAAAGCTCAAAACACCCTCTTAAATGATGGTATTAGTTATGAAAATACTATGCCAAACAGAATGATAAAAGATTTACCTGAATAGAAATGACGTCGTATGACTGGTATTAAATTGAATTTCTTATGCATTAAAAAGTTGACAAAATATTGGTGGTATTTAAAGGAAGGAAACGAGTGAAAAACGAAGGATTCTTTGAAAGTGGAATGAAACATTTCCATCCAGGACCAATGAAAAGTGAAAAAATTCTTTTTTTGCGGTGAATTTAATACAGACACTTCGCTATTTTGAGATTCCACAAGAAAGAGGAAAAGGTTCTTCTTCTTCAACTTACTTTATTCGCCATTTTCTAAAAATATTTTTCTTTTGTTACACGTTTTGACTTTTCATATGTAACTTTTGGGCAGTTTTTGAAAGGAGAAATGACAGAATCATATAATTTTACAAACAAACTTTCATACAATGTTGTGGAAAATGAGTTAGACCAATGATATTCTATCATGTTTTTTGTTTCTTACTTTTACAATCCATAAACTAATGATTTAAGTTTATTTGGATACCATACTTTTCCTTGGATATGAGGGGACTAATCTCCACCATCCATCTTCATCCTAATCCAATGGATAAAATTAAACAAAAACCCATTTCCTCTTTTTTTTCAAACATTAATATCTCTTAAACCGTTAATCGTTATGCGAAAAAAATATACCGTTACGACGTGCATTTAATTATCTTCCTACAGATAGCTATATGATATACTTTCGACAAAAAAAAAGTTTTCGTTTTTTTCACGTTTTTTTTTTCATTGACGAAAATTATCATATATGATACTAAATATCATATATGATAGTAACACTAGTATCATATATGATATAACTTATTATATATGATATAAACCAATATCATATACGATGCAATAATAATTTGTAACCTAAGACTGATATTATATATGATAAAACACTATTATCATATATGATATTTTACACAAATTTTAAAAAACAAAAAAAAAACCGAATTTTTTTCCTTCAAAAGTATATCATGATGCATATCTGTAGAAAGCTTATTAAATGCTCGTCGGGATGGTATATTTTTTCGTTTAACGCTTAACGGTTTAAAAGATATTTAAATTACAAAAATAAATGAAATAATAAAATAATTTTAATCTTATCCATTAGATGAAATAGAGATGGATGGTGGGGATGAGTCCCTTGGTATCCAAAATTAATATGGTATCCAAAATAACTCTACTATATAACTTATCATATATGATATAAACCAATATCATATATGATTCAATAATAATTTGTAACCTAAAACTGATATCATATATGATAAAACACTATTATTATATATGATATTTTACGCAAATTTTAAAAAACAAAAAAAGACGATTTTTTTTCTTCAAAAGTATATCATGATGCATATCTGTAGAAAGCTTATTAAATGCTCGTCACGATGGTATATTTTTTTTCGTTTAACGCTTAACGGTTTAAAAGATATTTAAATTACAAAAATAAATGAAGTTGTCGCTCCAACAAACGAAGCACAATCAAATACGTCTACACATACAATTGGTCAAGATATACCTTCAACGAGTAATTCTCAACCAACATTCGAATCAACTACCCATCTTATGCCCATTGATGATGAAGAGGATGATGATGATCACGATCTGGAATTCGCTCAAATGCATGAACTTCTATTCTTTGGTGTACCAATTCTCGACACTAATCAAGTGGGACCATCCACCTCAGAGGAAGCTCCTACTAGGGTCTACTCCAATCCACAGATTCATGAACCTGACAGAAAATAGACAAAGGATCATCCTATGGATACTATATTTGTTGCCCCTAATCGTCTGATATCTACATGAAGTCATCTACAAGAAAGTGCATTGTTTTGTCACTTCGATGCCTTTCTCAGTGAAGTTGAACCTAAGACGTGGCAAGACGCTTTTAAAATATCTTGTTGGATAGAAGCTATGCAAGAAGAACTTAATTGATTTGAACGTCTTGATGTATGGGAACTTTTCTCATGCCCGGATAAAGTGAAGTTACTCACTTTGAATTGGGTTTACAAGGTGAAACTCGATGAGTTAGGCGGAATATTGAAGAACAAGGCTTGACTAGTAGCTCGTGGATATCAACAATTGTAGGGTATCGAATTTATGGAATCCTTTGCACCCGTTGCCCGTTTGGAAGCAATTAGACTATTCCTCGCTTATGCAACTCATATGAACATGATCGTCTATCAAATGGATGTGAAGACGACATTTCTTAATGGTGAAATCAAGGAAGAGGTCCATGTTCAACAGCCGTATGGTTTTGTGAACCCTAAGTATCCCAATCACGTGTATAGGCTTAAGAAGTCTCTCTATGGGTTCAAGCAATCTCCACGCGCGTGGTATGATCTATTGTCACAATTCCTCATTATGAAAGGCTTCACAAAAGGCAAGGTAGATCCATCGCTGTTCATTCATAAACGAGGGAAAGACATGATTATGGTACAAATATATGTTGATGATATTATATTTGCAGCCTCGACCTAAACTCTTTCGGATGAATTTCAAACCAAGCCCGACTTACTAGTTAATTTCAAATCACATAAGCAGTTTTGAGTATTCGGGTAGGAATAATCATCTGCTTATTTTGGGATAGATAAACAGTTAAACACTTAAGTAATAAGGCAATATGAAACTGCTTAATTAACCTGCTTTTTAAGAAAGGCATGTTCCAACAAAGCCATCTCACTTCAACAAGGTTTATACCAGGGAAAAAGGCATCTATTTCTAAGGCTATTGCAGCATAGAAGGCATCTTAATTATGTAGACATCTCCTTTAGCGCACGTAACTAGTGCCCTACATCACTGCCACATTGGTTTAAATTTGCGCGCATCATTGCGCAAATTGCATGCATCATTGCATTGCATTTGTGATTTGGCATCATGACATTTAATGGGGGGCCATCTCCGATTACGCTCGCAATCAACCGCAATTCATTGCATTTTTAATGCTAGCATTAGTCACAATTAGCGTAATTTATAATTGGGGCAAATTTGTATAACTAAAACCATTTTTAAGTATCCCAACTATTTTGATGAAGCTTTAAAGTCCACTTGGGTCTTCTTGGACTTTAAAAAAATTATATCTCAATTTGACACGTTATGTAGCGAGGTTGCAAGAGTCGCAAATTGATAGTTCGACGGTTAATTCTCCATCATTTTGTAGGTTTTAATCGGTATATGTACTATGGACGTTTTCGAGTTTTTTTAAAACAAACTTGTATTAGATATAAACAGCTACAATAAGTGACCGTATTAAGTTTACCGCTAGTTTCAAATGATCCTGGCAAGATTTTTAGATTTCTGAGAAGTTTGACCACTATCGATCATTATTGACCATCGTTGACCACGGTTGCCTGATTTACACAAATCGAAAAGGTTATTGGGCCAACAACGATTAAAAGGCAATTAATCGGTTTTGCAAGCTTTTTTTCTTTTATGACTGATACTTTTGAGCAGCTTATCTCCAATCCGAATGATTGTTTAAGATCTCTAATAGCCGATTTAAGAGAATAAAAAATTAATAAACAACTTGTGAAAGGTTTTGTTATTTCCATTCAAGTTGTCTTGAAAATTAACACTAAAATATGCTTCTAAAACAAGTTCACATATTTGAAAATTAGTTTTTAGTCTCGTACATGCACATTATTAAATTATATTTTTTTATAGTATAATCACTATACTACACACATATCTTAAAATTTTGAAACTTTTTGTCGCCGTTTACAAATGACTAAATTTGTTCTAAAATATAAATATTGTTGTCTATATGATTATTGAGTTAAACTTAGTAATTTTGGTGATTATGCAAGTGTATGGGTTTTGATCGGTTTGGTTATCGAGTAGTTTGGTTATTCGTTTTCGTTGGTTTATTTGTGAGAATAATCAAAACTTGAACCGAACCAAATTGAAATAAAAAAAGAAAATTTAAGTTTGCGCACTTGTTTGGATGCTTCCTTTAACCAAATTGAAAAGTCTTTGTGGCATCAAATCAATTCGTGAAGTTGAAAAATAAAATATTGTATTTGTCACTACAACAATCGACTCCTTTCCCAGCGATTTTTTGGGCTTTTCCCCAGCGACTTTTAGATGGGGATACGTTTCCCCAGCGACATGTCGTTGGGGGAAATCCGCTGGGGTACGCTCGATGAGAAAGGTATCCCCAGCGACTTACCCCAGCGACTTGCAGGCCCCACAGACTTTTCATGGAAAAATAGATTGCCACGGTGGCAATATTTTCCCCAACGACATGTCGCTGGGGAAATCGTTGTTAAATCATCAAAAATTAAGTTGAACTTAATAGTTTTAGCTAATTACGAAGTTTCCCCAGCGACATGTCGCTGGGGAAAACTTCCTTATTTTTGACTTGTCAACGCGCTGTCGTTGACTTGTCAACGATTTTGCAAAGTGTCCCCAGCGACATGTCGCTGGGGAAAATGTCGATACGTTTGACTTGTCAACGCTTTGCGTTTGACTTGTCAACGATTAACCAAAGTTTCCCCAGCGACATGTCGCTGGGGAAACCTCTGCAGGTTTTTTTTTAAAATTGCCTGCACAGCAGGCGTTTTCCAGATTTTTTCCGGAATTCTCGGAAAAAATCTACCAAAACCTGTAACAAAAACCTGTATTTGCTCACCAAAAGACACATATAAAGTAAACTTGGAATAGAAATCAACACAAACGCGGAATAAGTTTAAACTTGCACCAAAATATAATATAACGTTCTAATTTAGTCAAGGATACTAGGAATAAGTCGGGATAGTTAAGGATACTAGGGAAACAAGCGTTCTAATTTAGGATAATAGGGAAACAAGTCAAGATGAACATAAAGAAACAATGTACCATACTAACAAACACATATATGACACGACTAGCTCACGTCATCGCCACCATCCTCGCCACCCTCCCGATCCTCAGCATCATCACCGGGCGACTCCCGCTGGCACCAACACTCTCATATCTCGAAAAATGATCATGATACCTGCCGTCGTTTCTCAGCAGGCCCATCATGAAATCAACATCCCGGTCCCGACGAGTCTCAGGGGGTGGTGACGAAAAGCTTGGGGTAGAACTGGCGTATCCCGGCAATACCATACCCACACCAGGATGGTGGCCGCGAAACTTGCCTCCTCGCACCATCCTGTTGATCTCGGTAGTGGTGTGCTCACCCGTCGCCTCTAGCTCCCTCATCTGATCATGTGTGGTGACAATAACACAAGATAGTAAATATATTAGTCGGGTTGCTAGATTATTAATCAATGATTCATTAAAGTGTGTTTTGAAAAGAATACTTACATACAACTGGAGAGACTGCTCATCTACAACACCATCTTCATTTGTGTGCAAACGATAGAACATGTCGATCTCTGAAGGCTCCTGTTGGGTTTCAGACGCCTTTTGCTGTACATACATACGTAAGTAAGATCAATATAATTAAATGCGGCAATAATAATATGTATGTAAAATAAATAATAATAATAATAAAATAATAAATATAAAAAACAATAATAATAATAGTAAAATAAAAAAATAAAAAAACAATAATAATGTAAAATCGATAATAATAATAATAATAATTACCATGAGCTGTCGAGTGCGAGGGATCGACCGAGAACCATGCCGGGAGATAAGTGTTGCCTTGGACCGATTTTGGCTGTTTGTTAAGGATCGCTTCTTGTTATTGGCGTCAGTCCAAAACGCTATTTGTTTCTCCCACTCTTCAACTATGTACTCGTCGGGTCTGTTCCGCCTAATTCGATCCACATCGTATTCTCCAGTCTCGGGGTCTTTTACACAGTAATCTCGCTTCAGACTGGCCTTGTTGGTGTTGTATGATTTTTGTAACTGGGCATTAATGGTATTATAAATATTCGGCCACCGAGGGGTGCTCTTTTGCGGCACGAGATCGTATTTTTTCTGCAATCAAATACAACACATTGAAAACAGAGTTAGAAATATAATTTACATATTTATTTAAATTCGTTTATTTATTTATATGATATAAATAAATAAACGAATTTAAATAAATATATACAA
Organism: Glebionis coronaria; assembly: GCA_025667525.1. Taxonomy (NCBI): domain Eukaryota; kingdom Viridiplantae; phylum Streptophyta; class Magnoliopsida; order Asterales; family Asteraceae; genus Glebionis; species Glebionis coronaria. The sequence goes on from CM046877.1 coordinate 636,699,917, forward strand.
TACAACACATTGAAAACAGAGTTAGAAATATAATTTATATATTTATTTAAATTTGTTTATTTATTTATATGATATAAATAAATAAACGAATTTAAATAAATATACACAATACAACACAATAAAAAACAGAGTTAGCAATATAAATATATATTTATTTAAATTTGTTTATCTATTTATATGATATAAATAAAAAAACGAATTTAAATAAATATACACAATTAAATAAATGAACACGATAATTAAATAAACATAAAATGATAACTTACCTCAATAGCTGCCCTGGCCGCCGCCTTGTGCCCTTCGGGGACCTTGCTCCACGAAGGGTAATACAAAGGTATATCCCTAACGACCAACCCGAATAAGTTTCCCCAATGATCTGCGTAGGGGCCGACAGGTGTAACAAGGTTATCTCTAGCGGGTACAAAGTCGATCTTGACTGGCCGGTTGTGATTCGCGGCCACCGCATCCAGTAATTTCAGGCAACGGGTCTTGTCCCGGGTATTCTCCCTGCCGGCTCTCCTCTCGCCCAAATTGGGCTTTTGCTTTCCTTTTTCTGCAAATCAAGTGAGTGATAAAGTCATAAAAGTTAAGGCAAACAAGTTCAACATGTGTATCAAATTTGTATTAAATAATCCAGAAATTCTTACCCCGGTTGACGAAGCAACCCCCGCAACCGAATGATGGAGGACGTGGACGTGAAGGATCCTCGCCACCACCGTCCCCGCCGTGTCCCCGTGCAACATCAGTCATCTGTATATAGGTACAATTAGCATAACATGTAGAAATTCATGAACAAAATAATACAAGCATGCACAAATCCAAATATCAAAATAAATTTACACATTTAAACAATCCACAACAAATTTTATTCATTCATTCATTCATTCATTCAAATATATAAGTGTATTTTGCAAGTTACAACACAAAGTTAATCTTCTTCGTCACTAGAATAAAATTTCTCAACACCATCATCATCTTTGATGAGGTCTTCAACATCAGAATATGCTAAATCATGAGGAAGGGGGTCTTCATCATCATCGTCTTCGCTAGGAACATCATCGTTATCTGGCGGTGCGCCAACCTCCGTTGATTCACCATCTATATGCAAATCTATATAGAAGGTGTAATTACCGAAGTCATTCCCACTAGTAGAAGGTGGGAGATCACTAGTAGAAGGTGGGAGATCACTAGTAGAAGGTGGGAGATCAGACGAGTTGTCCAAATGTATAATATCAGGTTCGTTCTCTACCACGATTACACCATTGTTCAAAAACTTTTTATGATTAACATGTTCGACGACCTTCACGTTAGGTTTTGCTGGATCTACAAGGTAGAAGACTTGTTTGACTTGTGTTGCGAGGATGTATTGTTCACTTTTCCACCACTCACCAGAGCCGACGATTTATGTCATTCCGTTTCTAACGGTAAGTTTCTTGACCTCTACCAACGTTTTTGCGAGTGTCGAACCACTTAACTTTGAACAACGCAACTTTAACCGACAAATAGTCAAACTCGAGGATTTCTTGAAGCTGGCCATAAGTGTTAGTTTTCCCGTCAGGGTCAGTCGAACAAACGCCGCTATTTTGAGTTACGCGACGTTCATCGCGGCTCTATACGACAAACCTCACACCATCTACTACGCAACAGTTTACTGACATTGGAGCCTTTGATGGTCCATTAGCCAAAGCGAATAACTCGCTGGTTAGGCTAAACTCTGGGTCTTGGGGATTTTGTGCGTGACGTTCAAAGATCTATGAAGAAGATAGGATTAGATAGAAAATAAAAAATATGATATTGTTATTTTTACACTTAAGTACACAAAATAAGTGTTAGTTTACCAGCGTCTTAAACCAGTGGGGGATTCTTCTAGCATGTCTTTTTCATTTTTTCCTGGAAATAAACTGAAAAACGTTCATGCTATTAGAATAAGTCGTCGAAATGATAAGTTAAGAAAAAAAAGTTACAAAACTAAAAAACGCGTACCTCCGGAACTGGTGTTGGTACATGTCAATCTCAGGACTGTTGTTAAGTACATACCATCTCGCTTTCTTGTGCTCGTCGGTAGGAAAATGAGGAAAGGACAGTAAACCAATCGACTTGCATACCGATCGGAACACCTGAAACTTACACGTTAAGGGAGGGGGGTCCACATTACGATCAGGACGATTAAATTTTGTGGTAACACCCCGAAAATATTGAGAACTTATAGTCAATGCTTCTTCTGCAACATAACCCTCCGCGATCGAACCTTCCGGCTTAGCTTTATTTCTTACATAACCTTTTAGCTTCTTCATGAATCTTTCAAATGGATACATCCACCGGGGTTGAATAGGCCCGCCTTCAAGTGCCTCTAGAGCTAAATGGATGGGCAAGTGAATCATAATGTCAAAGAAAGCAGGAGGATATATGCGCTCAAGCTCGCATAAAATTTCAACCACCTTGACCGAAGCTTTCAACATGTCCTCCTCCATCAAAGTTGTATAGCAGAGTTGCTTAAACAAGGAACACAGATTGATTATTGGTTTTGCAATATGTTCGGGCAAGTAATTTTGAAGTTCGTAAGGAAGTAAACGTTGCATCATTATATGACAGTCATGAGACTTCAGGCCCGTTATATTTGTATCATTATCGGTCACTTTGTGCTTGAAGCATGATCCGAACCCATCTGGTAGTTTAACACTTTTGATGTATTGACAAAACTTTTTTCGGTTCTCTGGTGTTAAAGAATGCGCAGCCTGGGGCTTCACAATCTTCCCCTTGTGGTTTACGGTTAGCCACAAAGGTCTTCGAATGCCCATCTTTTTCAAGTCTTGTCTTGCCTTTGCGGTGTCTTTACTTTTGTCATTCATTAACAAAATGTTCAAGATGGCCTCCAACACATTTTTTTCGATATGCATGATGTCTAAATTGTGTCTTAGTGAAATAAAAGGCCAATACTCAAGCTCGTAAAAAATAGACCGTTTAGTCCAGTTAAGCTCGTAAAAAATAGACCGTTTAGTGTAACATTGCGGGAAATCTTCACACCCCCATGTATCGGATGTTTACCCGGCTCACGCCTTAGCAATCTAGCATGTTGCGCCTTGATTACATCCGTCCGGTTATAATCTTTAGGTGGATCTTTCTGTTCAGGTTGGCCATTGAAGTCAGCACGTGAACTCCTCCATTTATGGGGCTTCTTTAACCATCTATAATGGCCAACATAAGCTATTTTGCTTGTGACAGGAATAGATGGAGTTTCTAGGTTACATGTAGGGCATGCATAGTAACCTTGCCCACTCCTCCCAGACAAACTACTTCGAGCAGGAAAATCATTTATGGTCCATAAAAGCATCGCTCTCATCTTGAACTGCTTTTGTGAAATAATGTCTGTAGTATCAACACCGTTCTTGTGCCATAAAGTCTTCAGGTCTTTAATCAAAGACTGCAAGTAAATATCAATGTCCTTGCCCGAGGATTTAGGGCCAGGAATTAACAACGTCAGCATAAAGTTACTTTCGTTCATACATAACCAAGGAGGCAGATTGTATGTTGTCAATATCACCTGCCACATGCTGTAGGTCTGACTAAGGTTGCCGAACGGATTGAAACCATCAGCACACAACCCTAGTCGAACATTTCTTGGTTCTGCTGCAAACTCTGGATACTTCAAGTCAAACTTCTTCCAAGCCGCGCCATCAACCGGGTGTTGCATCTTACCAGGCTCCGCACACTTTCCAGTAGCATGCCAAGTCATGTCTTTTGCAGTGTGTCTAGACTTGTACAAATGTTGTAGTCTAGGAATGATCGGAAAGTAACGCAACACCTTCCTAGGAACTTTCTTCCCCGGTGTGTTAGTGTCTTTTCATCTACTCGTATTACACACCGGACTGAATTACAGATTTTTATTATCCTCCCAAAACAAGCAGCAATCGTGTTCACAAGCATGTATCGACTCGTACCCTAACTCGATCGTTTTAAATGTCTTCTTTATTTCATAGTAGTTCGGTGGGAACTTGAATCCTTTACTATCGGGTAATGCATATCGGAGAAACTCTAATATTTCATTGAATAAAGAATCTGGCATTTTGCCTTTAGCCTTAAAATAGGTAAATTTTACCATAAAGTCTAGTCGAGACACATGTTCACAACCATCATACAGCGCCTCGTTGGCAATTGCATACAACTCTTCAAACTCGGTACGAGTGGCTTGAGGCGGTTGAGTCGGTTGGTTACTAGTCTCACCAATATTATCTCCTTGTGTTGGTTCATTCGAAGGAATATAGCTAAAATCATCGAGTAACGCTGTCATGTCACTCATCATAGGTTCTCTTAGGTTATCTATCACTGGCGTACGTGGAGCCGGTTCACCGTGTTTGACCCATGTGGTATAAAGTGGGTCCCACCCCTTTATAGCAATTTCATCTCCAATCCATTCGATGGGTTTCCATAATACATTTCGACATTTTTTGCATGGACATCTAATTTTCCCCGCAGAATTCACCAACGGCCGGCAATGATTGACGAACTTTGTGAGACCGTCATTAAATTCTTTGGAAAGATTCGGTTTTTTTATCCAAATCTTATCAACGAATACCATAACTGCGTTTTATCCGTATATTTAGTTATTATTACATGGAAGGCAATTATGGAAAGCAATCCTAGATGTTTTGTTAACCTAGTGCAACTATGAAAGGCAATCCTAACTCACTCTTTGATGCTTCGTCTCATATATGAATGCGTACAACTGATTTACTATTTGAGAAAATTTCGGCAGTATTTCCCCTCAACTCCCCAAATATGTGTTTAAAGACATATTCGTAGGAGTAAAGGAGAAACACTGTCGAAATCATCTCAGATAATAAACCAGTTATACGCATTCATATCCTAAATGAGACAAAACAATCAAAAAGCAGTCCCAAACAGGGGACTTTCCGGAGTTAATTCCTATTAAATTAACTTCGGACGGGTTTGCTATAGGTTGATCAATTTCAAACGGGAATTTTCTGAAATTAATCGCTAAAATCCTAAAACATTCCTAAGGTTTAATTCAATAAAACATTTATATCAAACAGCTTATTCTGATAAGCTTTATCAGAATAAACTGTTTTCAAACAACTTATCCTGATAAGCTTATCAGGATAAGCTGTTTGAAAACAGCTGGATAAGCTGTTTTCAAACAGCTAATTCCGATAAGCTTATCGGGATAAACTGTATTCAAACAGCTTATCTTGATAAGCTTATCAGGATAAGCTGTTTGAAAACAGTTTATTCGGATAAGCTGATCAGGATAAGCTGTTTGAAAATAGCTTATCCTGATAAGCTTATCAGAATAAGTTGTTTTCAAACAGCTTATTCCGCTAAGCTTATCGGGATAAGCTGTTTCAAACAGCTTATCCTGATAAGCTTATCAGGATAAGCTGTTTGAAAACAGTTTATTCGGATAAGCTGTTTGAAAACAGTTTATTCGGATAAGCTTATCAGAATAAGTTGTTTGAAAACAGCCTATCTTGATAAGTTGTTTTCAACATTAGAGGTTCAATGTATTAGATAGGTTTCAACATTAGAGGTTCAATGTATTAGATAGGTTTCAACATTAGAGGTTCAACGTATTAGATAGGATTCAACATTAGAGGTTCAATGTATTAGATAGGTTTCAACATTAGAGGTTCAACGTATTAGATAGTAATCAACATTAGAGGTTCAATGTATTAGATAGGTTTCAACATTAGAGGTTCAATGTATTAGATAGGTTTCAACATTAGAGGTTCAACGTATTAGATAAGGTTCAACATTAGAGGTTCAATGTATTAGGTAGGGTTCAACATTAGAGGTTTAACGTATTAGATAGGTTTCAACATTAGAGGTTCAACGTATTAGATAGGTTTCAACATTAGAGGTTCAACGTATTAGATAAGGTTCAAAAAAATTTATTTTATTTTTGAAAAAAAATTATTTTCGAATTAAAACTTTATTTTCAAAAAAAAATTATTTTCGAAAAAAAAATTTATTTTAGAAAAAAAAGTTTTACTTTAAAAAAAAATTATTTTCGAAAAAAAAGGTTTAATTTTCAAAAAAAACTTTTTTCTTCGAAAATAATTTTTTTTTTGAAAATTGTACTTTTTTTTTGTCGAAAATTAAACTTTTTTTTTGAAATAAACTTTTTTTTCAAAAATATTTTTTTTTTCAAAACATGTTATATTAAAGTTCAATATACATCCCTGGAAAAGGAAAAAGACAAGGATGTCCTCTCTTTAAACCTTGTTAATTCTTAACGAAAAAACATTTGCATCGTTAGTCCACGAGGGATTTATTATGCCCCGCGCATTAACGGAGGGATGACTGTTGTCCAAAAAACTAACGAATGATGTAATTCGATTTTTCGACATACCACATGGATGATTTTTACACTTCCCTCTTTTATTTACATTAGTGTCTTGTTTTTTTCCATAGGATAGTAAAAGTTACAGTATTAATAAGTGTTGTTATTTTAGATTTTAAACTTTTTTTTTTCATTTAGAAGATTTATGTTAACATACTTAAACAAAAAATTCATATTTTTGTTAAACAGGATCAAAGTTTTTTTTTCTTCTACTTTTTAGCTAAAATAAGATCTAACATTTTTTAAACAATATCAAATTTAACTTTTATTAATTAGCTGGTTATACACTTTACCTTTTAGGTGTTTATATTTTATAAGAAATAATAGAGAGACTAACTTGATAAAGAGCGTTGATATATGAACCTAATTTGCAGGCTTAAAAATACACCTAAGTCTACGTGTCGCTGTGTGGTTGGCGAAATGCATGAGGCCCATTATTTCATTTTTTTGTCTTTCTTCATTTGAGCCTTTCATTCAACCACTTGTTTCGATCGTGTGATTAAACCTCTTTTAATGCTTGCGAATTAGGTATATCTATCATTTTTCTTTAATAAAATATATTATAAAATTGAGTTTTTTTATATACACCACTTTTTTAGTTCTTATTCATTGTCTAAAATAAGTATTTTGCTTTGTTTAATTTATGCTGACTGGACCTACGTTAAAATGTACTAAGAAAATTTTTTTCTCCGTTATCAAACTTGCCCTCATATACTATTTTTTTTTGCTCCGCCACTATATATAATATATATACATAGCAAAAAAAAGATGCAATTTCGTTTTCCAAAAATAGAAACACATCCATGCTCTGAAATTATACACTGAAACATTGGATGGTATCGTTTTTATATAAGGGGAAAAAAGATCAGAATGGTCAATTTGAGCACTTATGATCCATCACATGGTTTTGTCAAAAGATTTTGACATATATGGTCATCACCACTCAAAATCTGACACGTCACTTACAGCAAGTGATCAATCGACGGTGTTCAATCCCCAAGTGCTCAACTAAGCACAATACTTTTTATTGAAAAATGCAAAAAGTAAAAAAGTTAAGCAATTGATGGTTGAGCGATGTCAGTTGATCATTTGGCATAGGACACATGGCATGAATATAGTAGGGTTGAGCAGTTGTGCATTTGTGTATGAATAAATATATCAAAATCTTTTTACATTACCATGTGGTGGATCATGAGGTTGGATTATGACCATTTTAGTCTTTTTCCCTTTATGAAAATGGGGCACAAGGTATCGATATGATTACTTTTACAGTTTTACTTGTTTGTCCGTTCAATAAAGAAAGAGAATACTATTAAAGGAAGTGATAAATACAATAATTAACATGTATATTTGTCATTTTTCTAGTTTAGTGTATGTTAGAGTATATTAGGAGTATATTAGGGCTGAGCATCGGTCTAAGATTGGACCGGACCGGTTAAAACTGGACCGGACTTAGGACTGAAATGGTCCAAAACTTCGGACCGAGACCAAACCGAAATAGTCCTGTTCAGTCCGGGTCGGTTCGGTCAGGTTCGGTTCTTGATCGATCCAGTCCTATTAAACAAAATCGATAAGATTTTTGTATGACCGAACCAGACCGGACCGGATCGATCGAACCGAGAACCGAATTTGTCCAAAACCTCGGACCAAAGATCGGATCTAAATTATTTGGTCCGGTTCGGTTCGATCCGGTCCGCTCCGGGTCGGTTTTGAGTGCTCAGCCCTACAGTATATTGGTTAAAACATGAATATTTGTGATAGCTCCAATGTTGTGAGAAAGGCAGCTTACGCGCGTTATTATTGTAAAAACTAATATTGTATATAAAGGTTATATTATGATGAATGAAATGTGTTTTTGAGTTGTTATGATATCACGACAAGCAGGAGCTTTTGTTTTTGAAAAGTTAGCAAAATCTTGCTCTATGCGGTCAATGGCGGACACAGAAAATTGGATAGTGGGGGGCAAATATTTTTTTTTTACAATAGCAAGGTAAAAAAACTAGAATCCGAATAAAAAATCGAATATTTTAACTTAAACATGTAGATTTTTAGGTTTTAGAGTGTCAAAAGTTGGATTTCAATGTGTGAGTGGGGGGCAATTTGTGTGTCGAATTGGGGCATTTCGAAAAAACTGTTAACATCGAAGAAAAAATACACTGTAATCGCGTTTTTTTTTATCAAGCCATTGGGGGGGGGGGGGGGGGGGGGGGGGGGGGGGGGCGTCACCCCGGACCTAACACATTGGTCCGCCCCTATGCGGCATACTGGGTGATACCTACACGGTGTTAGGGTACTCGTATACGGCGTATAAAGTCTTAAGGCGTGTTTATTTTTGGTAAAAACGTTAGAACCACGTCTGACGCCTGACCAGTTAGACGCGGTCATTCATAAGTGTCATTTGTTTTTCACTCAGATTCAGAGGTGATAAGATATATTATGTTTGACTCGGTCAGAGTTAGTGAACAAATCTGACTCTGTCTCAATCCTTCAAAACTTAACCTCAATCTTACAAATTCATTTTCACAATATCAAAACAACAAAGATAAACACATATCTCTGGTACAAAATCAATCAACAAACCTTGGAAAATCAGAACTCACGCACCAAAAGACTTCTATGGTCTCGAAAGTTTCAAAGATAAAAAACGAAAATTGGGATTCTCAAGGGGTTTGTGTTCTAATATAAAGAAAAGATCATAAGTTACCTTTCGATATCTTTGAAGTTTAAAAAACCAAAAAACAAAGAGGTTGTTGTTTGATAAGATATACGGAGTATAAGAACAAGAAAAAAAATTGGATGATATAGGTAGGTCTAGCCTAGGCCTTGGGCCGGTTTTAGTGCAATTTTGGATGGCCCAAAACTTTCTTTTAACATGTGTTACGGGTAAATTGGTTGGGCCACAACATAAAACGCAAGTCGATGGTCATATTTCATAAGGAGTATAACACTAGTTGTAAACGTCAAGTAGAAATTGCTAGTAACAAATAATTAACGATATACTAATTGATTGGGTGATCGAACTCGTGATTTGATGATTCGACTGAGTTAATCTGGTCCTTGATCTTGTGACCCGATGATTCGACCGGATTGATATGGTGGTCAAACCCTCTTGTTAGGATCATAGATTATCATCATTCTACAAAATTATACTAAGAAGACTCAAATACTCGGTTTTGAGAGTATTATAGAGAAGAAGTGTGTGTAAAATAAGATGAGAAGGCCTCTATTTATAGTGCAGTCTGGGGTAAAAGTGTGCCGCACTTCTCCAAATGTGCGACGCACATTGGAGGTGGTGATTGTGCGTCGCACTTTTGACTTTGTGCGCCGCACATTTGGTGCGTCCATAAAGTTCTTCTCATTATTATTTTATTATTTCTAATAACGACTCCATGTTTGATTTCTTTCACTTTGAGATTTCAACCTTTACCTGCATATAAAACACAATGTTTTAAGTTTGAAAGTTCTTATTTATAATACAAAGTGAGATAATAGAAACGGATTAAATATGTATATTTTGGGCGTTATCAATGAATTTGATGGTCCATAGCGGTGTCAAATCTTGGTTTAATATTATTCAAGAGGTCTCTCAAGATTTTGTTAGTGACGAGTTGTCTAGTGATGGCGTATATAGAGTTAAGGTCATCAGGAATGCTATTGATGGTTTATTCCTTCCATCACATTTAGTTCCAACAAGGTGGGTGAGAGTCGTCCCTACTAAAATTAATATATTTGCTTGAAGGTTGAGGCGTGATCGTTTACCTAGGAGGTTAAACCGTATTCGTCGAAGAGTTTCTTTAGAGTCCACTTCGTGACCGATTTGTGCGGTTGAGGAGGAGGATGTTCATCATTTGTTTCTTCGATGTTCTATGTCTGGGGATGTCCTCAGGCGTGTTTGTCGTTAGTGGGAATTAGATTATCAGGATTGTGATTTGATTTTGGACTGGTATGCTTGGTTCTCTTTTATTCGTCTTTCTTCAAAAGTCAAAGGTTTATTAGAGGGAGTGTTTTTCTTGCGTGGTGTGTTATTTGGGGGTTTCAGAACAAAAGTCTTTTTTATTCAAATCCGCCTCCTCGGTAGGCCATTTTTTATGATATCTTATCTTCTTCCTTTCTTTGATGTTATAATAGATGTACTAAGTTGTTTACGTCTGATGATTGGCTTAAAAACCGATATTTCATTTTTTTTGTAATGCTGTTCTAGCTCCTTGCCAGTTAATAAAATTATTACCATTCATAAAGAAAGAGATAGTAGGAAGACAAAATGTACTACTTGGTTGACACTTTGGTCGACTAACAATTAGATCGTTTTTTCGACTTGCGATGTAAGATGATAATGTAACAACAAAAAATTGTTGATGAATCTTTGTTACTTCATTCAAGTTTTCCTAAAATTTGGTAGCGAATTTTTTTTTAATAAAGTTTAGTTATGTAAGGTTCTTTCTATTTGTATAACAAGATTGGTCCACCCGCGCTTCGCTGCGGGGTGGATGTTTTTTGGTGTCCTGTGGTATACATGGTCGTTGCAGCCTTGCCAGGATGCCGTACCGAGCCCAAAAAATACGGCAACTATTTCTCTCTCATTCGAATCATATAAAAACAGGTGCTGCAAAAAGAAAAACAATTTCAAAATTAGCAACCAAATAGATGATAACTACCATGATCTGAATAGATAACAACACATAAAACATGAGTATAAATTTATTTAATAGTCCCTTAGAGAACAAAAAAACTAATAGAGGTGATAGGACCTTGTTTGTTATTTTCATACAGAAGTGTATACTAACAGTGAAGAATTTATATTAATGCAATCATCTAGAAACATTTTAGGAATATAAATCCACTTCTAAGATTGTCACTAAATGAAAGGCCATTGATCAGGAATTGGTGAATATGTTATAAAATTGGAAGTGATCGTCTTACAAACTTGTAGGGGACGGACATGCTCATCAAGTAATTATCTTAAATGTTCTTGCCACAACTGATTCGACTTGGGTAACCTATCTGTCCAATTACATTAAAAAAATACGGGTTTTGCGAATAAAAGTGTACCTTCAACAGGTTATGGAGTCAGCCCACTCTGAAGGTGCTTCGTCGAGTATTAGTGCTCCATATGCGTCTGCCACATAATCAATGAGGGACAATATAAACTGCATATGGCAAAGTAAACATGAACATTTTACAATGGATACATAAATGGTTGAACCACTCACCTTCAAGAGTGATTCCATTTTGCTCATCTCACGGCTTACAAATGTGAATAGCCAGCAACTCTTAGCAATTTTGTAGCGGCTGATGCTTTTCTTGTTAAATTGAACGATGATATTACTCTTTCAAAAACCTAATCACTACGGGTCAAAGCAAGTAGAAAATCGTAAACAACCTACCTAAACCTGCTTATAGGCGTCTTCAGTTCGAATAATTTTTTTCTGAATCTAAACAATCTTATAATTTCTATATACACTTGTAGGTGTTTTGCTTAAGGCGCAACATATTAACATTATAAATTTGAGATCACATGGTTTTATAACAAAACATTACATATCAGTTCCATAATCCGTAATTTATTAAAATGTGTACATTGCATTTATCATCATCATCACCATAAGCTTAAAGTAAAAGGAACCTTCTCAAACGATTTTATGCTATTTTACACGGTTTAAACCCAGTAGTCAGACCGAATAAAACTCTTGCTTTTAAACTTTTGCTAGATTATGTAAACATTTTAGTAGGTCAAAGCCGTCAAATTAAAATAAAAGCTAGTTAAATGGACATTTGTTTGACCCTAAACTGTTTTCAACTAATGCTCGACTTGGTCATATTTTCACCTCTAAAATGACATAAAACATACATGTGCTCTAACATGCGCGTTTAAGTTGTGTTATACATAACTAACGATAATATATGCGATTACTTATCGAACTTCATATGATTAAAATAAGATGTTATACATTAAGCCGACTTAAAACCAATGTTTTGAAACCCGGGTTTTAAATCGACATGGTCGAGTCACCGGGTCCGGGTCAACCCGGTTTTTAAAAAAAAATATTTTTTTTTATATTTTTAATAATTAACAAAAATTAAGTATAATATCATAAAAACTTTCGTATATTGAAGATATAAGTTGTTTACCAACTAATATAATATGTAAAAATAAAATTTTGTTGTAAATACGTGAATTTTACATAATTTTTTTTAAAAAACCCAAAAAATTCAAAACCCGGCCAGATCTCGAGAACCGGGTTGACCCATGTCACCTCAAACCCGGCGGGTCAAGCCGAGTTTCGAAAATATAAAACCCGGGTCAATATGACCCGTTTTTTCAGCAGAAACCGGGTCAATCGGTTGATCCGGGTCTGAAAACATTGCTTAAAAGCACTTCCTCTATAAAAGTATTATGAAGTACAAACTATACATTCGTCATTTTCTTTTCTAATTTCTGTCAAGACACAAAAAGACTAAAACCTTTACAGCAGCCTACAACCAAAGGAAAATATAACATTAGAATCCGTGGCACGCCGTTTACTATATAAATAGATCAAACAATAATAAAGCGCTTAGGATGAGCTATAGTAGTCAACATTGTACCTCTACAATACTTGTATTGTTAACGCACACGTAAGGAAGATCTAAAACGAATAAGACGTGCATTAGTCGAAATAAACTGGTATAAATCTTTCTTGTACATAAAAGTTAAGTAAGTTTGGCTATGTATGAATTGTCGATTCAACCGAAGACATGTGATAAATAATGATCTAGTATCTCTTATGAGTGACTACTGAATCTTACCTAGAATATATCTTGAATTAAATAAGTCTAAATCTAGGATCCACTTTTTAAACTGTTGACTGATTAATGTCTGTTGGGTTTAAGAAAACACTTATATAGTATGGTATTTAACACATAAGAGTGCGTTTGGCATTGCTCATTAAAAGTAATAATCCGCATGAAATAAGTTTTTATAGCAAATACGTAGTTTAGTCCAAACTATGTATAATTCATTACAAAAATCAAAGGAACACTAAAAGAGATCAAGTAAAGTACCATTATCTCCAGCTGCAAGGTAACTCTTTGGTCACGTCAAAGTCTGTCGACATTTTCTTCACCTTATCCAGATATACTTGACTAACTTGTATGAAAAATGCAACTATTATCTGATTTGGCTTCTTGAAGTCACAATAAGAATTAGAAGTTGAGTTGGGATCCTCACCAAGTCCACTGTGGTTGTAATGTTCAATATACGTGTCTGCACACAACATGTAAATGGAAAGATCAGGAAAAAAACGACTTTAAGGATTACCTGATATTCGGGTATCGAGCACATGCCTTTTCACTATCCATCCTCATAGACATCGCAACTTTTATCCAGGGTTCACCTGTCCTACATATGCAAATTATTTATAAAAAATTATTTTCTAAACAGATGTGTATGTGCAACATTAATAAAAGAATACTAAAAATTGCCTCGTCGACCTCAAATGATCCATCAAATTAGATTATTGTCATGCCCGATGCATATTAGCGCCCTTTGCCCAATTTGTGTCATGGTTGTTACCAGGCCAGGTTTGTTGGTCTTTAGGGGAATACTCAATAACTTGTATTCATTGTTTCTTTGTTGTAAATAAATATGTGACACATACATTATTAGATTATGCTTATAGACCTAGGTCACTAAAACCTAAATGCTTATCAGGAGCGCCTTCGATTACGGCCAGTTATGTTTTTTGCACAAAAGAAGTAGCCATCAAGTTGCACTACTAACTCACAACTTTACATTTATAACAGTTGATAATCAACAACTATCATCTTTTCCAAATGGTCTCAAGTGTGTAACTGCCACTACCTCTCTGTAGTGAACAATATCTTCATCTATTCTATTTTGCATGTATCAAAACCCTTTACCCCAAAAAAACCAATTAAGCGAAACCAAACAACTATAAAAAAAATAATTTCATTAAAGATCAAAGAAATAAAAAGTCAATACAACTTACTTATCAGAAGAATCATTAATGCGCCATAGCTGCAAACACAATGATACTACAATAAAACAACAACATAAATTAAAACACAACAAACCCGAATCAAATCAAATAGTACACAGTAAGCATATTCCGTTTGGAAAATATGAAACATGTTCTTAATGAAACCCGATTAAAGCTGCATATAATCTCACGTGCAAAGACCGATCAACAGAATTTGGGTGATTTCGTAATGAGAGCGGTGGGTAAATGAAAACAATCAAAACCAAAACCGATGACAAATAACAATTTCCAAAAACAGGCCACCAACGACGCCTACCAATCAACAACGCCGCACACCATACTCGGTTGTAACGAAGAGACAGGTGGCATCGGAGGATAAGTTTAGTAATCTGGAATATAGTTACTTATTTCTGTTTTCTATTATTTGTGGCAGATGAAGTGTATGTTTTTGTTCTGATCTACTAAAAGAGACTGTAAAACTTATGTTAGACTTCCTTATCCACACACGGTGGCGAGTTTTTTTCCCGCCAAAATGAACCGATATTAATAAAAAAATCCCCAAGGCTTCATAAAGTAAAACAGTTATATTTGATGAACTGTGTGTTTTTGTTCAAATCTACTAAAAGAGACTGTAAAACTTATGTTAGACTTCCCTATCCACACACGCGTCCGGACAGGTGGCGAGTTTTTTTTCCCGCCAAAATGAACCGATATTAATAAAAAAAACCCCAAGGCTTCGTAAAGTAAAACAGTTATATTTGATGAAGTGTGTGTTTTTGTTCAGATCAACTAAAAGAGACTGTAAAACTTATGTTAGACTTCCTTATCCACACACGCGTCCGGACAGGTGGCGAGTTTTTTCTCCCGCCAAAATGAACCGATATTAATAAAAAATCCCCAAGGCTTCGTAAAGTAAAACAGTTATATTTGATGAAGTGTGTGTTTTTTCAGATCTACTAAAAGAGACTGTAAAACTTATGTTAGACTTCCTTATCCACACACGCGTCCAGACAGGTGGCGAGGTTTTTTTCCCGCCAAAATGCACCGATATTAATAAAAAAAATCCCCAAGGCTTCGTAAAGTAAAACAGTTATATATATTAATATTAATTAAATATCTGTCGATATGCATACCTTAAACTTTTAAGACTTTTTGTCAATGTCGTAAAATTTCGAGTAAGTAAAATGTGGTTCATCAACTTATCACTTGTAATCAGTTTTAAATGGAATTAATCAGTGATTAACTGGATTGGTATTTTTGAAAAAATTTGTATATTTTTGACAAGTTTTGGATATTTTCGGCGAGTTTTAAGTATTTCGTGTAAAAGTTCTTTAAAAGCAAGTTATAATAAATTTAAACAGTTATTATAACTGATCAAAACTTAACTATCGTTGACCAAATTTAACCTATTTATTCAACCTTGTTCAAAAGTCAACAAAATTGATGACCCTATAACACCTAAAAAGAAATTAATCAATTCTTTAAACCTTATTTTGCAAGTTTTTGTCACCATCTACAAACTAACCTTTTGTCACCGTTTACAACTAAACTTTTCTCAAAATAATTAACTACTGTAGTACTTTAAAAGGATAATTAACTTTTGTTTGCATTTTAGTATTCGAAAAAGTTTACAAGGCAACTTTTTAGAAAAACTTAAGTTTAACGCCAATTGACAATATTCTTTTCAATATCCTTTCCAAGGATAACGGGTTATCGTAAATTAGAGTCGGCATCTATTAGGCTAAAAAATAAAAATCCCCGCAGAAATGAATAGAAAAAGAGCGGCCAAGACCAATAAAACAGGTAAATCAAGCCCAATCAAGATACTTTTATTTTTGTTTTCTTCGGTTAATCATATGAAACCTGTCACCGCAACACCCGAATACCCTGCAAGTTGTTAATTAAACGTATATACGTTTGAAATATGACATTACACTATATTGATTGTACGAGGGGTGTTTGGTGTATTTTGCATCCACCTAATAACATGTTAATTTATCATAATTGTATATTTATTTGTCGCTATACACGTACTTTTAGTGTGTTTTATGATTATGTAGCTTATGAGCGAAATGGAATAAAAATAGACGCTTTATTAATTTTTTTTGGAGAAATGATATTGAGAGCACCGGTAAATAAAGAAAAATGTCGAAGAAAAAGATTTGAGGACGTCGGAATATTTTTAGTCATCTTTTATTTGTCCGGGTTTCGTTTGAGCAATTTTTGATGTTCGGCTATTTTTAATTGGGCTAAAGTTATTATATCTCAAAAGAGAATAAATAAATAAATAAAAAGCCTATGGCCCATCGGAGAGAATACATATATTGGAATAAAAAAAGGGGCCACCTCCAACAGCCGCATATTTTGTAATAGAAGAAACAATTCATTCTTGTTGTGATAAAAAAAAAGTGGCAAAGTGAAAGAGATAGCAAAAAAAAAACAGTTGGATTGGGGGAAGACTATTAGCCGCAAGAGATAAAGAATAAATAAGGATGAACACTGTATTGTGGGTCGAGTATACCGCGATTTCTGGCTAATTTTGCAATAATTCCTTCCGATAACTTTATTTATGATTTGATCATTATTTTTAGATTATCATATTTGTTAGCCTCAAAATATTGAGTCAAACAAGAATGCTCCATAGTTTATTATTCTAACATTTATTAAAACGTTGTAATAGGTAGTATAATAGTCGTGACATTTCGGCATTGATGGCTAGCTTAAAAGCACTCTTTCAAGGTATTAAGCACTTTATTCAAGCCCGACTCAATCAAACATATAGCCCATTATGCCACATGTAAGCAAAGCTATATATACCCTTCCTAGCATGTTAGGAAGGGTGTTGGTTATTCATTTTCTTATTCCAATCTTCCATAAGTTTCACACACTTCTCTCTCTTTTCTCTCTCTAGTATCTCTCTCTAGAATTTATTTATCTTCTAACTTTCTTCTTTAATTCGTGTAGAATCATCACATAATTTATGAGACAACAATTGGTATCAATCGCCATGGGGTAGATTTGTGATTGGTTGTTGTGTTTTCATTTGATTCGAATGATTTGATCCTTATTTCATCTCTCGAATTCAAGATTTTTGGGTTTTCCATGCTCTAAATCTTGATATACATCTCCTACATAGTTGTGGTAGGGATTTGGTTTCTTTCAGTTGGTTAAAATCACGTATTTCTTGTAAAAAATCTAATTTTTTACCAGAAGTTTCGGAACTGCACAAGTATTCCGATAGAATTCCATCGGAAAAGGGTTTTATATTCCGATATAAATTCCGATAGAATTCCATAGGAAAAGGGTTTCTTATTCCGACAGTTATTCCGACAGTGATTCCGACAGCTCTTATTCCGACAGTGATTCCGACAGCTCATATTCCGACAGTCATACATTCCGACAACATTCCGATACTACATTCCGACAGCATTCCGATATTACATTCCGACAGCATTCCGATACTACATTCCGACAACATGCCGATGGACATTCTGATAGCACATTCCGATGGACATTCCGATGATATGTTTAGCTAAATTTTGTTCGAGTACTTTTTAGACTTAGCCACTATCTAGACTAGTCCCGGAACATAGTTTACACGAAGAATAAAAAAAAGTATAATTTTTCCCGTCAAGTAAATTCAAATTTTTTTCCATACTAGTTTTAGGACATTTCTAGCTCGATTTCAAAATTTGGCGTTTACAAAATTTTTTGGTCTACCTTTTTTTTCGGACTGGGGAATTTATTGTCGGACTGAAGAAAAATCCGAATTTTCGGAATTTAAACCACAACAACAATCACAACACATCTACTTAAGATCCTTTTTCAACATGGATTCTACTCAAGAGTATCGTGTCACAAACAACAACATCATGGTGGAGAGAAAAAAAAGAGAGACCACCAATGCTTGTGTCCGGTCGATATGCACAATGACAATCACGATTTCTTCGATATCTTGAAACAAAACCTAATGGTGATGTTCTTCGCCGTTGTATCACTGATGGACCTTATACTCCCACTACAGTCACCATTCCTGCAACTCCAGCAACCGACTCGACACCAGGTGCCGCTGAGCAGACTATTAAGGAAACATATGAGAATATTTCCAAAGAGAACCGTGCTTGGATTGATGCAGGGAAGGAAGCGATCTATCTGATTCTAAGTGGGATTTGGGATGATATTTACTCAACGGTTGATGCATGTTTAATGTAAGGTTTTGCTAGTTGAAAAAGTTCGTTTTCTCGGTGTCTAATCGAATTGATTTCTAGTTCAAAGTGCGACTCAATTGTTCTTGGTGGAAATGAAAATGGTTTGGTTATCTATTACTAAGTAAAATGAAAATATAAATTGCGATAAGTAAAAGGAATGCAAAAGGAATGCGAAAGGAATGTAAAAGGAATGCTGATAGGAATGCTGATAGGAATGCTGATAGGAATGCTAATAGGAATGCTGATAGGAATGCTGATAGGAATGCTGATAGGAATGCTAATAGGAATGCTGATAGGAATGCTGATAGGAATGCTGATAGGAATGCTGATAGGAATGCTGATAGGAATGCTAATAGGAATGCTAATAGGAATGCTAATAGGAATGCTAATAGGAATGCTGATAGGAATGCTAATAGGAATGCTGATAGGAATGCTGATAGGAATGCTGATAGGAATGCTGATAGGAATGCTGATAGGAATGCTAATAGGAATGCTAATAGGAATGCTAATAGGAATGCTAATAGGAATGCTGATAGGAATACTGATAGGAATGCTAATATGAATGCTGATAGGAATGCTAATAGGAATGCTGATAGGAATGCTAATAGGAATGCTAAAAGAAATGCTGATAGGAATGCTGATAGGAATGCTAATAGGAATGCTGATAGGAATGCTAATAGGAATGCTGATAGGAATGCTGATAGGAATGTAAAACCCTTTTCCAATCAAGATGATCGGAATGTAAAAGGAATGTATAAAAGGAATGTAAAACCCTTTTCCAATCAAGATGACCGGGATGAGGTGGCTGGTCGGAAAGATGCAATCGGAAAGGGGTTTTCCCTTTCCGATTTGTGTGGGATCCGAAAAGCAAAAGTAATAAGCTATGGAAAATAAGCTCAAACCAAAAACTTGAACGAATCAATAAATAAGCAAACAAAATAAGCATGAATAACAACTTTTCCAAACTTAAAATAAACAAACTTTTAGATCAAACCATAAAAAGATGAACTTTTTAAGCACGAAAACATTAATGAACAACACGGATCATATGTAATTCGCACCAAAAGTAAACTAGAATCAAGAAAGGAAGATGAGAGATTAAATAAGAAAAGTAAAGAATCAAGAACAATAAATAAAAACTTACTTGAAAATTAAATGATTAGAAGTGCATAACAATTAATTAAAGTGCAAGAAATGAAATAACAAGTACGAAAATGGTGGAAGTGGTGGTTTGTCAAACCACCCAACAACAAGAAATGAAGTAGCTAATGGCTATTTATAGTGGAGATTAGGGAGGAGCTTAGGAAGCTTCCTCTCTCTTTCCTCTTTTCCATAATTGCACACTTAAGTCCTTTTCTTCTTAATTGTTTGTTAATCTTGGACTTAACGACTTTGTCTTGGGATTTCTTTAACTCGTCTTGAATTTTATTTATAAATAAGACTCGAGTTCTTCGGCTTTTTAGTAAACTTCCGTCTTTTGACTTTTTCTTCGATAAATCTTCAGAATTGGTCTTGGAATTTCGTTCTTTTTCCACTCTTGATCTTTTGACTTCATCTTTCGTCTTTTTCATCGATAAAAGCCCGTGAATGCCGTGTTTTCTCCACTTTTCACCTTTTCGTCCTAAATCACAACAAAAACACAAACCACGCATAATTCCGACATAAATCGCATAAGATACACGTTTTGGCTCGGTTATTATTGTAATTAAGTGGTAAAAAGGATGGGTGTTTTCACACCTATCAAATCCCCTACACTTAACCATTGCAATGTCCTCATGCAATGTATTAGTTACAAAGCACTTTTACATTTTTCATCACAATCAATCCACGTTGGCTTTTATTAAAGAGATAGAAAATTATAAACATACAAAGTAAAGAAATAAAAAACATACCTTAGGTTTTGAAAATGTCGTGAATGATCATCATCCTCAAGTTTTCACTTTCTCCAAACCAAGCTTAGAAACGAGATCATTGTTATTATAAGTTAGTAAACTAACACGAACTCATGCGGGCCAATTATTCACTTAGACTCCCTTATTCCTAGGGGTATCTCTTATATTTTATTGTTGTCTTGAATGATCACGAGGATGCATTTTTGACTTATTTCGATAGTTATTTAGTCCGAAAATAAAGTGAACGATTTAATCAATAGTTAGCTAAAGGACAAAATCTTTTAAAACTGCTTCTCGGGACCTCATAAAGTTCATATCTTGGCATAACTCGCTTCACGATTTGAGACCTTTCTCGAACCGATATTTGGCAGCGACTTCATACTTCAAACCTTGAGAGACGTTCATGAAATTATGGTCTTCTCTTCATAATGGAATTTCTTCACTTGAAGTTTTGAGAGATTCATACTTGGACCACGACTTCTTCATTTTTCTCCAATCTTTATTTTGGACTTTGATATACAAAAATCCGCCTCCTTTTATGACTTGGATCTATTTATCCTCATACCTTGCTAGGGTCTTTTCGGATACACTTCTCCATGACTTTTGGGGAGATTTTGCTTTTCGTCGTGTGTCTCGATCCTTCATATTGATTTTTGATAAATGATTCTTCACATCACTTTTGGATCTTTAGCAACAAAATGTAGCCCTCATGCCTTGTTAGGGCCTTTTCGGACTCGCCAATCTTCGCATCCCGCTTCAATAAGTTATGCCTTGGCTATGAACTCTAATCCGTACCCGAGCAACTTTTAAACGATCTTGGGCTAGAAGCTAAGTAACCTTTTAAATCGTACAACCTTATTTATTGCAGATAAATTTATTAACAAGCGATGGGAGAATAGGCTTATAATTAACTCACATAAATTCACGAAAGAATACCGAACTTATAATTGACTCTATCATCTCTCGTTCTCCACAGTTTAAAATCTTAAGGAATGAGACTCGTGGATGCTTAGCCTATTAAATCAAAGTTTTGGGTTTTCGAGTCATCTATAGGATCTTGCAAATTCTTAGACTTTTTCAAGTTTTAGAAATCGCATTTTAAAGTTCCCTTGATAAACGACTCTCTAGGATCAATTATAGGAACTTGCGAAAAGTTCTTGTTCTTAACCCGTGAGAGTTAAGACTTTCGCGTTTTATAGCTCCCTATATAAAAGCCTAGCAAAACTTGACTTAAACACGTTAAGGATACTAGCTAGAGTAACTTAGATAAGTAAACTCGGGTTGAGTCAAAAGATTCACGACGTTTGAAAATTAAAACCACTTTATTAAACATTTATTCTAGCAAAGAAAGAAAATAACTATACAAAGGGAAAAACTAATAGGCCAAAATAGATCAAAAATTTTGAAAAATGTCGAAAAATTGATTTTCCGGTTAAAATGAGGACAAATACAAGGAAAAGACCACTTAACTTCGATAGAAGTCCCCCCTACACTTAATATAAACATTGTCCTCAATGTTTAAGCATGTGGGAGTAAACTCCCCTACACTTAGGACATTGTGCACTTTGTTTAAATCTCGTTAAGGAAGAGACAACTAAAGAGATTCCTATTTTAATATTGAGAAATATAAAATAGTGAATCGAAAAGAGTTTAGGATAGAACCGGGAAGAAGGGAAAACGGAATCACGGTTCGTCAAAAGTCATCAAGAGTGTGTCTTTGAAGCTCTAATCCCTGCACATGATAAGAAAGAAAGCAAGAAACACCATGGGCCCCCCTACACTTATGGTAAAGATAGATAGATAATTGGGTTGCCTCCCAAAAAGCGCTTGTTTTTGGTAACCGAGTCACGAGCCTGACTCGTCCCCGAATTAAATGGTCTATGGGGAAGCCTCGAATGTGATACCGGGATCAAAGACCTTGTCCTCGTTCCTGGAGGACATCAACAAAGGAGAGGCGGAAGGATAAGTCTTGAATGGTAGGAAAGTCTGCTCAATATAAGAAAAGCAAGTGAAATCCAAATTGACGGGAGGTGGGGTGGGTAAGGGAATCACATTGTCATCCTCCAAAGACAATGGATGCAGACCAATTGGCAAAGCCGTAAAATTATCAATCATAGAATGGTCCATGTCACCTCCCGGGTCAAAGCATTTATCCTCATGAAAGTAGATCTTGTCGATATCCTCGTAGATAAAGAGTGTAGAAACTCGTTTGAAAAGATCACGATCAAGTACGAAACCATCATTCATTTGTGGGGATTGTTGATAAGGTAAATCCTCACGAATGTGGTAAACGTAATTCTCATAAGAGGAGTGTTGATTAGGTAACTCCTCGAGAATAGGATGATTGGTCAAGTGAGTTGGTTCGTCATTATTATGAAAAATAAGACGTTCCAACTCATCAAGTTCGGCATCAATGTTGGAAAAGTCGACCTCGCTTGTAGGAGAAAGCGGAGTTAAAAGAGCTAGCTCTCGGTCGATAATTTCCTCAATCTCGGGCTCGAAGACGAAATGATCATACTCACCACATGTTGAACTCTTGTTGGGAGGATCAAATATCGCATGTGGAGTTGTGAGTATGTGATCATTGACTAGCGAAGCAAACTTGTCCGTAAGCTCCGCAAAAGTCGGCACATCACACAGATTTTCTGGAATACCCGCGGGCTCACTTGGGATGACGACAAGTTCCTCGACACTAGACTTTAGGAGTTTGTCCGATTCAGTTGCCGAGATAACGTCAAGATGCTCATCCTCCATGATGAGAGAGCCAACGGGCTCCTCGGGTGTGATAGCAATAGACGAAGGAGGAATGGAGAAGTCTTACGTTGCTTTAGAAATTCCTCCTCGTCGAAAATAACCTCAATATCGTCATCGCTCTCCTCAATACCTAAAGGGCTAATAATAAGCTCAGGGATATGAGTACTCGTCTGATCTTGCTGCTGTAAAAATGACTCCATACAAGTTTGCAGCGTGTGTAAAAGCTTTTTCGTTTGTTCTTGAAAAGTTGTAGCAAGATCGTTTCTTTGTTCTTGAAAGGCTGTAGCAAGATCGTCAATTGGTTCTTGGTAACTCATCCGTGACGAGGCTGATGATCAATTGGGTATTGCAGGGGTTGGTCAAAACTGGAAGGGGTATAATTATAGTAATTTTGATCCCCCGTAAGACAGTGAAAACTTTCGTGAGGACCCCCACACTTATAGCACCACGGGGATGGAGAAAAATCCGGTGCATTTTGAGGATAAGGATTGTCATAGACGGGAGAGGGTGAGAAAGTATTGTAAGAGGACAAGTACGAATTTGCTGAATTGCAAAATGGACAAAATCCAAATTGTGTATCGTCGATATCAGAACCACACCGCTCACAAGTACACCATTGACATGTTTGAAAACCATGCCATGGTCTCCCACACCGTACACAAGACGAATCCATGAAGAAAAATAGACAAGCAAGAAGAATATTTTTGGTGCAAAACTTTGAAAAAGAAATGCATTTTATGATTTTTCAAATGTTTTTGGATTTTTGAAAATTTTTGGATACGAAAACTAACGTTCACAAGTGAACGGGTCCCAAAAGCCAACGCGTCTCTCACAAAAAACCTTTAATCCTCACGAAAAGAGCCGGCAGCGGCGCCATTTTAATGTAGAGATTTTGCTAGTTGAAAAAGTTCGTTTTCTCGGTGTCTAATCGAATTGATTTCCGGTTCAAAGTGCGACGCAATTATTCTTGGTGGAAATGAAAATGGTTTGGTTATCTATTACTAAGTAAAATGAAAATGTAAATTGCGATAAGTAAAAGGAATGCAAAAGGAATGCGAAAGGAATGTAAAAGGAATGCTGATAGGAATACTGATAGGAATGCTGATAGGAATGCTGATAGGAATGCTAATAGGAATGCTGATAAGAATGCTGATAGGAATGCTGATAGGAATGCTAATAGGAATGCTGATAGGAATGCTGATAGGAATGCTGATAGGAATGCTAATAGGAATGCTAATAGGAATGCTGATAGGAATGCTAATAGGAATGCTGATAGGAATGCTGATAGGAATGCTAATAGGAATGCTGATAGGAATGCTGATAGGAATGCTGATAGGAATGCTGATAGGAATGCTGATAGGAATGCTGATAGGAATGCTGATAGGAATGCTGATAGGAATGCTAATAGGAATGCTGATAGGAATGCTAATAGGAATGCTGATAGGAATGCTAATAGGAATGCTGATAGGAATGCTAATAGGAATGCTAAAAGGAATGCTGATAGGAATGCTGATAGGAATGCTAATAGGAATGCTGATAGGAATGCTAATAGGAATGCTGATAGGAATGTTGATAGGAATGCTGATAGGAATGTAAAACCCTTTTCCAATCAAGATGATCGGAATGTATAAAAGGAATGTAAAACCCTTTTCCAATCAAGATGACCGGGATGAGGTGGCTGGTCGGAAAGATGCAATCGGAAAGGGGTTTTCCCTTTCCGATTTGTGTGGGACCCGAAAAGCAAAAGTAATAAGCTATGGAAAATAAGCTCAAACCAAAAACTTGAACGAATCAATAATTAAGCGAACAAAATAAGCATGAATAACAACTTTTCCAAACTTAAAATAAACAAACTTTTAGATCAAACCATAAAAAGATGAACTTTTTAAGCACGAAAACATTAATGAACAACACGGATCATATGTAATTCGCACCAAAAGTAAACTAGAATCAAGAAAGGAAGATGAGAGATTAAATAAGAAAAGTAAAGAATCAAGAACAATAAATAAAAACTTACTTGAAAATTAAATGATTAGAAGTGCATAACAATTAATTAAAGTGCAAGAAATGAAATAACAAGTATGAAAATGGTAGAAGTGGTGGTTTGTCAAACCACCCAACAACAAGAAATGAAGTAGCTAATGGCTATTTATAGTGGAGATTAGGGAGGAGCTTAGGAAGCTTCCTCCCTCTTTCCTCTTTTCCATAATTGCACACTTAAGTCCTTTTCTTCTTAATTGTTTGTTAATCTTGGACTTAACGACTTTGTCTTGGGATTTCTTTAACTCGTCTTGAATTTTCTTTATAAATAAGACTCGAGTTCTTCGGCTTTTTAGTAAACTTCCGTCTTTTGACTTTTTCTTCGATAAATCTTCAGAATTGGTCTTGGACTTCCGTTCTTTTTCCACTCTTGATCTTTCGACTTCATCTTTCATCTTTTTATTCGATAAAAGCCCGTGAATGCCGTGTTTTCTCCACTTTTCACCTTTTCGTCCTAAATCACAACAAAAACACAAACCACGCATAATTCCGATATAAATGGCATAAAATACACGTTTTGACTCGGTTATTATTGTAATTAAGTGGTAAAAAGGATGGGTGTTTTCACACCTATCAATGTTCTACTGCTAAAGAGATGTGGTTTGCAATTGAACGACTGCAACAAGGAGAATCATTAAACAAACAAGATGTCAAAACAAACTTGTTTTGGAACTTTGGTATGTTTACTTCATTGGACGGGGAATCAATTAATTCATATTACTCGAGATTCTACAAAATGATGAATGATATGACAAGAAACAATTTGAAAGTCTCCACCATGCAAATTAATGTGCAATTTCTACAACAACTACAACCATAGTGGACAAGATTTGTAACTTTGGTGAAACAAAAAAATAAGTTGGATGAGGTCAACTATCACACGCTCTTTGACATTTTGAAACAATTTCAAAATGTGGCAAATGAACTTTGTGTTGAACGGGTAGCAAAGACTGCTAATCCACTTGCTTTGGTGTCTACCACTCACCATGTCCAAGATCATCGCTCTCGTGCTCCAAAATCATACTCCACTACATCCTCCTCACCAAGATACTCCACTTCATCCAAGTTTTCAGCTCCCACAAGATCACGAGACAAAGAACCAAGAGCACCATCACCATCATCTGAGCCATCATCTGAAGAGGACAATGATGAAGAACTAGCTCAGAAGGATAGGGAGATGAAACAACAAATTGCTTTCATTATGAAGACCTACAAAAAAATCTTCAAACCCACCAACAACAATCTTCGCACATCATCAAACAGAAGGAACCAATATGATGAGAGTCCTCGAAGGTATGACACACGTCAACGTGATAAAAGTCCTCCTAGGTATGATCGACGTAATCCAACACATGTTGAGGGTTCTGCAAGGTATGATCGACAATCTGCTAAGTATGATACTCAGAGGATTGCTACTGTTGCTGGGAATAGGGAAACTGTTGGTACTCAAGTGGCATTCAATGCTTTAATTGTCAAGGCTATGGGCATATGGCAAAAGAATGTAGGAAGCAGAAGCGGGTTAGGGATTCTGGTTATCATAAGGAAAAGATGCTGCTTTGCAAGAAGATGGAAGCTGGGTTAAATTGTCGGCTGAGGAAGGAGCAATGCTTGATGATACTGATGATGAAGCCTCCGACAAAGAACTTGAAGCACATTACTCGTACATGGCAAAGGTTGAAGAAGTTCTCAACATCACTGAAGATGACAATGGTCCTATCTTTGATATTGATCCAATAAAAAAGGTACACACTGAAGAGGAATATAATGTGTTTGGTAATATTCATGAGCATTGTGAGCTACCTACAACCATTAATGACACATGTATGATGGAAACGGTTGATATCAATACCACACCCGATTCATCAGACATGTACAATAATGAGTCTGAGGATGATTACCATGCAAATGAGTATGATGATGATGAGGAGCGTATTGCGCTTGCTAACTTAATTGCTTCTTTACAAAAAGATGTCAAAGAAACTAGAAAAAGTAAAAAGCAACTAAAGAAGGCAAACGCTACGCTCACTCAAAATTTTGAAGAAAGCAAAGTTGTAGTTATAAAATCTAGTGAGCTTCTTGCAAGCCGCAGAGCTGAGCTTATTCAAAAAGACAAAGAGCTTGCAAGGTACAAAGGGGGCGTTGTTACTACTGTAAAGGATGTTTATGGAACTAAATACAACGAAACTCTTAAGCTTTTAGAACAAGAAAAACGTAATTATAGCACTTCTTTAAGTACAGAACGACACAAAACGTATCTTGCTACCACCAAAGTGACTGAGTTAAGTCAAAAGACTGATTTTCTTCAAAAGGATAACATTAAACTAGTCACTGCAAAGACGGAAGAGGTTGCTAACCTGCAAAAAACTTTCAAAATTAAACAAGCAAAAGACATTGACAAAGTCGTAGAACTTGAAGTTCAAATTGATTTTTATAAGATAATTGTTTATAAAACAAATCAATCTATTCAAACCATGCGAATGTTGGCACCTCGTTTGATTTTCAAGGGTAAAGCTAGTTTTGCTGGTCCTAATTACCTCGAGCAAGCTCAATCTAAGAACCGGCAACTCTATCTTGAGGAGTCCCAATGGACCGACCTTGATTGCCTTCTTGTTAGGCCTGTTAGTGATGAGTCACTATGTTTTGAAGAGGAGAGTAGATCACCAGTGAATAAAGACTTTGTCAAACCATATAATTATGCTTATAAAAATAGTCTTTATAAAACTTTCAAACCAAAAAAACGCAGTCTCGTGAGCAAATAATTTACGAAAGTGAACAAATAATAATTAAATGGAGACAAATTTTTGCCACTATGAAAACTAATGTTTCAAAATTTATTGAGTATTTGCCATATAAAGCCTCTGTAAGCAAGAGTAAGCAAACACTTAGTTTTCTTAAACAAAACATCGAAAATTTCAAAAAGGTTGTTGAAGACGACTGGAAAGAACGTGAACGTTTGAAAGGAAACAAAGAAATTCATCACGATATAACTATGCTTGTGAAAAGTATTTTGATTCCGCTTTGCGGAAAGAACGCAAAAACATTTTATGGAATTTGAAACATTAATTAAGCAAGAAATGTTTGATGATTTGAAATATGTGGAATCTCTTGAACAAGAAGTGAACGACCATCAACCTGAAAGAGACGAATTTTCTATAGCATATGATCTACTCTTGCAATAATGCCTCACAAAAGATATTATGTGTGTTTATGTTACATCTTGTGCTGATATTGATGAATATTCTGATGTTGCATGCAAATATCTTGATCAAATCAAATAGTGTGAACCTCTTGAAACTGAGCTTTCCAATAAAGTTGACCAAAAATAGTTTTCGTTACTTCAACATAGATATGATTTTCTTCAAAAACATTGTCATTCACTTGAACTTGCTTTACAAAATAAAGTTGGTAGTTTCTCAAATGATACATCTTTGGAAGTTAAAATATCTAAGTCTTGTCGATTACTAAACGAAAAAAGTCTTGATATTGCGGATTTGAAAGCTCAGTTACAAGAAAAAGACATAGCAATAGAAGAGTTGAAGAAACTCGTTGCTAAGATGGGTAGTAAAGTTGTGGAACCCAGCGTTAAGAAATCTGTTGTTAGACAACCCAATGCCCATAAAGTGAATAGATCCTCTATCTTGGGAAAACCATACGCTTTCTCAAATTCCTCGTTTGCAAAACCTGTGTTTGCCACTAATATGACAAATTGTTGATGTCTCTTGTGAAGTGTGTTCGTACTCGATTCAATTCGAATTGATCACGTTTTAGGATGGAATTATCGTTATTGGTAACTAAAAGGGGGAGATTTTGATTATCTATATCTACTAAAATGACATAAGACAAATGACAATTATAAAGAGATTAAACAAATTTAAGACTTAATAAAAAGTAAATTTAAAAATAAAATAAAACAAGACAATATAAAATTAAACTTGACAAAAATGGTGGGAAAGAAATAAACTTTGAAAAACAACTAAGTAAAAAAAATCAAAGTATTGCGATCCGATCGCAACGAGCGATCGAAACTAGCGATCGCAGTCTTTGATCGTAGTCTGGATCACAGCTTTGATCGCAGCTTGTGATCACAGTATTAGATCGCAAGTAGAAACCCTAAGGCTTATGCGATTACAATACTCGATCGGAACCTTTAAAACCCTTAGAACTTTCGATGGAATGTAAAAGGAAAATAAGCAAAGACCGAATAAGCATTTTTCTAATAAGCAATTACCAAAAACTTATAAATAAGGTACGAATAAAAAAAACTTTCAAACACTAAATAAGCAAGATTTATAAAATCAACTTTAAAAAGATTAAACTTTTTAAAAACACTTAAATGAAAATAAGTTAAACACGAAATAAGCAAAAAGCACAATAAGGAAAGAACATCAATCGCATAAAAATGATAAGAACAATGGAAAAATAAGAACTTTAATCAAATAAACATCAAGATTAAACAAATCATATACTTGAGCCGAATCAAACTCAAGATTAAAACAAGAAAGGAAGAATAAGATAGATTATGAAAAGCTTTGAATTTAAGATAAAGATTCAAGATTACAAGATTTAAAGACTAAAGATTAAGCAACTTGAAAGAAAATTTAGAGAGATAAAGTAAAACTAGAGAGAGAAAGTTAATTCTCCTACTCCTACTTACCTTAAGAAAAACAAAAAAATGAACTCCCTCCTCACATGGAATGAGATGTGTTCTATTTATAGGAAAGGAGAGTTGGTAGGTGGTTGTGCTTCTTTCTTTCTTTCTTTTGTCTTCTCGAATTTTTAAATAACTCGTCTTTCTCGACTTTGTCTCGGGATTAGTCGAATGATAAAATGAACTCGTCTTCTAATTTTCTTCTTTTAGTAGACTTGGTTCTTCGACTTCTTCAAACTTCCGTCTTTAGACTTTTTCTTCGATAAATCTTCAGAATAGGCTTTTGACTTCCGTTCTTTTTGTACTTTTGATCTTTTGACATCGTCTTTTGTCTTTTTCTTCGATAAAAGCCCGTGAAAGCCCGTGTTTTCTTCCTTTTTCATCTTTTGGTCCTAAAACACAATAAAAACACAAACCACGCATAATTCCGACTTTTACGACATAAAATACACGTTTTGGTCTAGTTTTTATTATAACTAAGTGGTAAAAGGATAAGTGTTTTCACACTTATTAGCCCCCAAGATGTTTGTAAAGGAAAGGTTAACACAGAATCAACCCACAAGGAATACTAGCACCAAGCATTAAGCACAATAATGTGATTAAACCAGGGATGTATAGAATGACAACTAAACCCACAAAAAAAGTTAGTCAATCGCCTCAGACTTCTAAAAACACTAATATTCGTGTGTCTTATACTACAGGAGTAGTCTCCACTGCTAGTGTTAGCCGGCCTCAGCTTAAGAGCACTCAAGTGAATGATAAGGTTTGGAAACACAAGAGTCAATAGAAGATGAAGGAAGTAGAAGAACACCCTAGGAATTTGAATGTTTCTAAGAATAAAACGTCTGTTATCGAATGTAATGACGATTTGAATGATTTGAATGCTTTCAATGTGAAATTTGTTTGTGTCAAATGTGAAAAATATGTTGTTAATGCTAATCATTCTATGTGTTCTATGAATAATGTCAAAGGCATAGATACTAGGATTAAGAAGCAAGTTGCAATGCCTATTAGTGCTAGTAAACCCAAACGCAAAGTGAACCTTTCCAGGGCAACCCCCACTAAGAAATGTATTGTATCAGACTCCACCACTAAGAACTATAGAAGAAGAATTAGGGAATTATATGAGTCTGCTTGCAACTCGTGGAAATGGTGGTTTGCTAATCAATGTCCTCCAGGATATAAATGGATGCCCAAAGTTAGGACAGAAAATGTGACAACAAGTGTTAGTATGCCTTCAAATGATGCTAAGGAAACTAATGATTCTGAAATCACAACTAACGTGGTATCCAATTTAGCAAATGCTCCATCGTGTTCTAATTCTTCTGTAGGTGATACAAATAATTCTCTTCATACTGGACTCTGGATGCATGAAGCACATGACGGGGAATCTCAAGCTTCTAATTAACTTCGTGGAGAAGTTCCGGGGTACGGTCCGATTCGGAAATGATCAATTTTCACCAATCCTAGGATATGGAGATTTGGTTCAGGGGAATATCACGATCAAAAGGGTATACTACGTCGAAGGGCTCAATCACAATCTTTTCTCGGTTGGTCAATTCTCTGATGCAGATTTGGAGGTTGCATTTAGAAAGAAGACATGTTTTGTTCGTGATTATTATGGGAATGATTTACTCACCGGTTCAGGGGGTACCGGTCTTTACACAATTTCACTTCAAGACACAACTTCTTCAACCCCAATTTGCTTCATGGCTAAAGCTTCAAGAATCAGGCATGGTTATGGCATCAACGTTTATCTCATCTCAATTTTGATACCATCAACTTTCTTTCCAAGAAAGACATTGTGAGAGGCCTTCCAAGCTTGAAATTCATCAAAAATCATCTTTGTTTTTCTTGTGAGCTTTGTAAAGCTAAACGAAGTAGCTTCAAGACAAAGACTACACCAAGCTCTAAAGGACGATTATATCTTCTTCATATGGATTTGTGTGGCCCTATGCGTGTTCAAAGTATTAATGGGAAGAAATATATTATGGTAATTGTCGATGACTACTCAAGGTACACATGGACTCACTTCTTGAGGTCCAAGGATGAAACACCCGAGGTTCTCATTAACTTCCTTAATTTGATACAACGTGGTCTTCAAGCTCAAGTAAAAGTGGTACGTACTGACAGAGGCACAAAATTCTTGAATTCAACTCTGAAGAGTTATTTTGAAGCTGAAGGGATTGGACATGAAACATCTATTGCTCGAACACCCGAACAAAATGGCGTTGTTGAAAGACGAAACCGTACTTTAGTTGAGGCTGCTCGAACATCATTATCCGCTTCAAAACAACCATTATACTTTTGGGCCGAAGTCGTGTCAACTGCATGCTACACACAAAACCGATCCTTAATTATCCCAAGACACGAAAAGACACCATATCACATAATTCATGATCGAAAACCTTCACTCAAACACCTTCATGTTTTTGGATGTACGTGTTACATTATTCGCGATGGTGAAAATATGGACAAGATGAAAGAGAAAGGTGATGCATGCATTCTTGTGGGATATGCAACTCAGTCTAAGGGATATAGAGTTTACAACAAGAGAACAAAATTGATAGTCAAGACTATTCATATTAGATTTGATGAATTACAAGAAATGGCACTTGAACAAAACAGTTTAAGTCCCGATCCACAACGACAAGCGACTTCCGTTCACAACCGCACGGAAGTCGGAACTCAAGACCACAACAATGAACCGTCAAGTTCAAAGTTGGTTCAAGGAAATGTTCCAAGAGCAGACATGACAGTCAACATGAAAACTGAAGAGATGGAAATGTTATATGGACCAACGTATGATGAATATTCACGGGGGAGAAACATGTTGTATCGAAGTCTTCCGTTGTCACTCATGATAAGAATGATGATACCGATCATCGTCAACAAAAGGATACAACTTTATCTACTTCAACACGGGTTGATGCAGATTTACCTCCTCAGAATATTACATCAACAACCGCTCCTACAACATCCACAACTACTGTCATTGCTCCAGAGAACACAAATCAAGCAGACAATGCATTAAATGACGAAGACGAATTTATCAACCCATTCGGTACACCGGTACACGAAACTAGAGAGTCTTCTACTCGCCATGTTGATCCCTCAAATATGCATACCTTTTATCAACGACATCCTTCAACACATCATTGGACCCGAGATCATCCTTTGTTTCAAGTAATTGGAAACCCTTCACAACTCGTTCGTACAAGAAGACAACTTGAAACCGATGGTGATGTTTGTATGTTCGCACTCGCCGTGAGTACAACTGAACCAACAAATATCAAAGAAGCCTTAGCTGATCATGCTTGGATTTAATCGATGCAAGATGAACTTCTTCAATTTGAAAGACTTAAAGTCTGGGAACTTGTTGATAGACCATACGATGTAAATCCATTAAATCTTCGATGGGTCTAGAAAAACAAGATGGATGAAGAAAACACGATTATCAAGAACAAAGCTAGGTTACTGGCTAAAGTGTATGCCCAGAAAGAGGGTATTGATTTTGAAGAATCATTTACACCAATAGCTCGAATGGAAGAGGTCATGATATTCCTTGCTTATGCTGAACATAAGGGATTCATTGTCTATCAAATGGACGTAAAGACGGCGTTTCTTAAGGTTACTTTGAAGGAAGAAGTCTATGTCACGCAGCCGGAAGGATTCGTCAATCCTCATTATCCTGACAAGGTGTATCGTCTCCAAAAATCACTTTATGGACTCAAGCAAGCTCCAAGGACGTGGTACGACGAGCTCTTAAAATTTCTGGTATCAAAAGGTTTCTCAAAAGGTTCCATTGATCTAACTTTGTTCACTTAAAATATGAGGATGACATTTTGCTTGTGCAGATTTATGTTGATGACATTATTTTCGGGTCTACAAACTCAAAACTTTCAAAATGGTTTGAAAAAGTAATGCACAACAAATTTGAAATGTCAATGATGGGCGAACTAAAATTCCTTCTAGGAATTCAAGTTCACCAATCCCCAAGTGGTATATTTATTAACCAAGCTAAGTATTGTCAAGAGATAATCAAAAATCATGGTATGACCTCATGTGACCCCGTTGGGACACCATTATCAACCACATCCCTAGATGCTGATTTGGAGGGAGATGTCATAGATCAAATGAGATATCGTTCCATGATAGGCTCCCTCATGTACTTAACAACAAGCCAACCAGATATATCACATGCTACGTGTTATTGTGCATGATATCAAGCACTACCCACTGAAAAGCACCTCAAGGAGGTTAAACGGATCTTTCGGTACCTTAAGAATACCATTCACATGGGACTCTAGTATCCGAGAGAAACCGGTTTCTTTCTAACGGCCTATTTAGATTCTGATCATGCAGGGTGTCTTGATACACGAAAAAGTACTTCTAGTGGTGCACAATTTCTAGGTCAAGATAAACTCGTGGGATGGTCTTCAAAGAAGCAGGATTGCACGTCATCGTCATCCAACGAAGCAGAGTATTTGTCTCTATCTGCGTGTTGTGCTCAAGTTCTTTGGATGAGAACACAACTCATAGATTATGGATTCCACTTTGATAAAGTACCTATGTTTAGTGACTCAAAGTCCACCATATCCATCTCCTGCAATCCGGTACATCATTCCCGCACGAAGCACATTGATGTCAGATATCACTTCATTAAGGAACAAGTTGAAAAGGGTATTGTTGAACTATACTTTGTTGGAACTGATTACCAACTAGCTGACTTGTTTACAAAAGCTCTTTCGAAAGAGAGGTTTGCGTATCTAGTTAGGCAAATTGGTATGAGATGTTTGACTCCAGCAGAACTGGAGATTTTGGCAAAGAAGCATGTTTGATTCACCTATCAAACATCTACATGTAAATATTAATGATAAAACAAAATACAAAATTAAAAAATCTTTGATAATCCAAAAATATTCTTCTCGACATATCTTTCAGTATCGATGATATGGACGTGCCTAGAAATGTCGCTCAATAACGACACGGTGTGTACATAAAGCTCGAATGAAAGTTGTAAATATTTTTCAAAACATGTCATTTCTACTTTGAATAAAGGAAAATGTCTATTTTGGACAAATTTTCCAACAACGGGTAGAGCAATCTATCTTAGGTGGAACTTGTCACAAAACATTCAACGTTTTGAGCTCCACAAAATGGCTTGTAATCACTTTCAGATTGCAACCCGGATCTATATTCACGGGGGAGTGTACGATTTAGTGCGCTTACCCTCCACAAAAGAAGTTAAATCTTCTTACACTTAAGTGGATTTGTCAAGACATTCAAAGTTTATGAACTCAAGTTTAAGCTTTAGGAAAACCTTTTCGCCAAAAAGAAATAGAGTTTTTCAAAAAGCGTTGAACTAATTTTTCAAGAGTTTTTCAATGATTATTCAACATCTTTCAAAAATTGTGTGTTCAACAACTCCTATCCTCAAAAAGCGAAATGTGGATCATATCCTCACAATGACAATTCAATTGGATCAATTTTTGAGGGGGAGCGTTTCAAATTCATGCTAAGTTTGACACATTTTTCTCTTGAAAATTTTCAAGACTACTTTCCACAATATATTTTAATAAAATTTGGTATCTCTAATATCAAACGATTTTATATATTAGAGATAGGGGAGAAAATGTGATTAAAATGTGATCTAAAGACTCAAGCACTCATGGTTACGATCAAATACCCATAACATCTTTAATCCACGACGTTATTGGTGTCAAAAGGGTGGTTAGGTTTAAGTCCTATGACCCAACCAGAACCGGAGGGATCTTCCCAGGGACAATCCAATATATTATTAGAAGTCCTTAGGAAAGATGGAGTAGAATGTGAACGTAGCTGAATGCAGACTAAGTACTGAAGCTAGCACTAGAACAATCACAACAAGGTGTTAGTAATGATGTCTTGTTAAGCATTGAAGGGGTTGAAGAATGAAAAAGAAATGTAAGGATAAAGGGTGTAAAAAAATTAGCCCTCCATACAACTTAGGCGGAAACCGGGTCAACACATCATGAAGACAACGCATCATGGACCCAGTGATGTAATGCACAACCCCTCCCCAGCTGACTCAAGCTTCTCTCAAAAGAAGTTTGTTTAATTGTCACGGAGATCAACACGACTTCTATTGATTTTCTCACTCCGAGTTAGTTGATATTGAATAGGTGGCATCTGCTCCAACCTCTGACCACTAAAAGTGCACAAATCGAGTCTAGAGCCAAGAGATTAATCAAATCTCGTTAGGACACACGGATGACGATCAAGAGAGTCCTACGATATATCCTTGCGATATTACTAGAACACTCAGAGTGATACTACTTAGTATTCACAATGATGAGTGGAAATCCTTCCAGTGTTAACATCAAACATCACTGTGGTAGGTCATGTGTAAGATTCTTTTAGAATTGAACATGTATAAACTGAAAAGCAATAGTGGTTTGATTCTGAATTGATTCAAACTCGTTTCAGCTTTCTACGCAACATCTTTATGGTCTTGCCAGAACATTCAGAGTGATATTCATTGATATTCACAGTGACGAATGGAAATCCTTTTAGCGTCAACATCAAATAGCGCTACGGTAGGTAACTTGCGAGATTCTTATGAATCAAGCTTGTGTCAACTGGAAATCAACAATGGTAAGATTCTTAATGAATCAAACTTGTTCCAGGAATTTGAATTGACGACTTTAATCAAGCGGATATATATCCAATTGATTCACTCTTTATGTTCGCAGTCTTGATTTGAGACGGTCGAGTAAAGCGAACGGCTAGTACAGTCGCGAAACCCTGTCAAGGAGGTTCTTAATTGAATCTACCTAATCACAGGTACGGTATTTAATATCGTGTAACGGTCTTCACCGACCGGAGGTAAAACGCTACCGATTTAGGACGAATGTCAAAGCCATTCAGTCCGTCTCTAAGTTTTGTGTCGAAAAGGTGACGTTACGGTGTACTCAGCAAAGTCAAAGATTCAAAACCACATACTCATGCCTAAAGACATATTCAACAATCAAGAAAGCTAAAGACCTCGCAACTCTGATGATCAAAATCTTCCTTATAACTTAATATAGAGGAATGACCTCTCTTCAAAGGAGATTGTTAGCAAGCTTTCAAGATAGTGCAAAGTATGAGCATATGGATAAACACACAAGATCGCAAGATGGCAAAGACAAGTCAAGGATAATTTGAAGATCTCAAGATAAAATACAAAGTCGAAAGACAATGACAAAGGCTCAAAGATCACAGCATGAAGGAACAAGACTACTATTACACGTTCAAGACTCATTTATGACGAGATTCGTAATCTCCATTGAGCTCCAAATATGAAAGAGGAATGACCACACATTGGGGAGATTTTTAGCCTCAAAATATTGAGTCAAACAAGAATGATCGGTCATAGTTTATTATTGTAACATTTATTAGAACGTTGTAATAGGTAGTATAATAGTCGTGATATTTCGGGCTTGATGGCTAGCTTAAAAGGCCTCTTTCAAGGTACTAAGCACTTTATTCAAGCCCGGCCCAATCAAACATATAGCCCATTATGCCACATGTAAGCAAGGCTGTATATACCCTTCCTAGCATGTTAGGAAGTGTGTTGGTTATTCATTTTCTTAATCTAATCTTCCGTAAGTTTCACACACTTCTCTCTCTTTTCTCTCTCTAGTTTCTCTCTCTAGAATTCATCTATCTTCTATCTTTCTTCTTTAATTCGTGTAGAATCATCACATAATCTATGGGACAACAATATTTTTATTGCATTGATTTATGATTTATTTATAAATTATTTTGATTGACTTAATATTATGTTTATTTATTTGTACGAGACAATTTATTGTTAGTTAACGATTCATACTTATTCTATTTAGTTAAAGAAAAAGATGGTCGTATAATCAACATAAGTTGTACATAAATAAATTATTAAAACATAATTATTGGTTGGATTAATGTAAGATTTACTATCGCGAGTTATTGATAAACATAATAAGTGCCGACATTAATTCATTCATATTAATTCGAAATAATCTTTGTAGACGAAATAAAAAGTTTTGATAAGCATAAGTTTGATCAACCATAAATATTAGGAGCTGGAAGGGATTACATTTTTCTTTTAATTGTTTAAATCATTATTATATTTTTCTAGCTTTATTATTAGTTTAATAATTATTTTAATTTTTAATCAGCATTTTTATTATCAAGAGTATTTTAGTCGTTAAATTTC
Organism: Glebionis coronaria; assembly: GCA_025667525.1. NCBI lineage: Eukaryota > Viridiplantae > Streptophyta > Magnoliopsida > Asterales > Asteraceae > Glebionis > Glebionis coronaria. Next base: position 636,738,017 of record CM046877.1, read on the forward strand.
CAAATCAAAACTTTTATTGATCAGTGATCACCCCAAAACTTAAACTAAAACCACATATTCCTCGTGGATTCGATACCCGCTTACCCTATCTAGTATAAGGTAATTAGGTTATTTTTGACCGGCACTTCGACGTTGATCAAGGGGTAGTCGTGTTTAGAATAATACTGTGTCTTCAACATTGAACCGACGAAGAGTAAAACTTAGATTTTATTCGGTGTCAGAGTCGAGTTGAAAACTTATATATTTTAGAACTTTTTACTTTTACTTTCTAACGGTTAAATTAGGAAGTTTCATGTGTGAAAGTGTATATTAATTTGCTACATAGGGCATTTTTAGCGTGCAAGCTTATGAAAGCTTATTGGAACATCAGTTCATTTTTTTAATAAAGTACAAGCTACTCTTTAAAAAAGCTCGAGCCCATGCTCCAACAACATTTTTCAATAACAAGCTCCAGCAATCACCTCTAGCTCTAGCTAGTATTTTCAAACATTTCCTTGGTCATTGTGTTAATTTAGCGGTAAGTATTGAGCCCGTGGGACGAAACTGATTACATTCTTAGGAAGACATTGTACAGAGACAATGAGTTCGAACTCTAGAAGGAAAATTAATCTCCTAATAGCCACGGAAGTCCATCTGCGATGATTCCATACTATCAAAATAGATAAGGATACGAGTATTAGTCGACTTGCAATATCAATTCGGAACCCAAATAAAAAAACATGTTTTACATTTTGTTATGCCAAATAATAGTTATGCCTAGATACATTTGTAAATTGTTCCAGAAAGTTTAGATACACTATGTAAGTTTTTGTTTGAAATACTCTAACATTGAATCCCACATCGGCAATTGAATGAAATATTGATAGCTTATATATGATACTTCTATATGGAATATAAGTGTTTAGTATCATATTATGTCGTCAACGCCGTATCGAATCATGAATAAAACTTAAACTCTATTCATGACTTCGAGCCGGAGTTGAAAACTTTCATGATTTCTTAAACTTTTTATTTACTTTTTTGTAATTATTAATGACTGTATTATTTTGCAATTGTTAATGATTGGCAAAAAAAACTTTTGTTTTTATTTTATAATTGTTAATGATTGTTAAATTACATACTTCTACGAGTGAATCTATTCTTTAGTTGACGGGATGATATGTTGGACCACTTGTATCCTAAAGCCTCTTATTCTTTCGGACGTCATCAACTTCTTATAAAAAAGTTCAAGGAATGAAATGCTTGTGATTTTTAAGTAAAAAAAAATTTTAGTCTATTACGAGGAGTTCTCACCGCCTTTAGGACGAGTGGACTAATCTCCCGTGGGAGTTTGCTCGGTACCTCGATGGGTAGTATCCCTCCCAAATGAGATTTTTTCCATTCCCAAGGCTTAAACCCAAAACCTTTGGTTAAGGAGCCCAGTGCCTTAACCAACTGTGCGAACCTCAATTGGTAGATTTAAGTAAATAAAACATTGACAAACACCATGATCTTCTAATATAGTGATTATCGAGTTAAATATTCGTGTGTGTGGCCCACAAGCATCCCATTAGCCTTTACAAAAGAATAGCCCTTTTTTTTTAATTAACGTAGTTTATTCAGTTGTCTTAGCTGAGTTGGTTACTAAGGTTAAGTAGTTTTTTGGGAAAAGATTTCTAGAGGTCTTGGGTTTAAGATCTGACAAAGGCCTTTCAGGCGAAGCGGATAAAGAGTCTAACATAACTAGGCGAGGGTTCGAATAAAACATTCTTCCGCTTGGATGTCATTACACGACTCGACCCACTAACCACTAACATTTGCCGTTTAAAAAAAAGTAGCTTATTTAGTTCATTGCGTTTTATTATTTAGAGAAAGCTAACATTAATCAACTAAAACTTAAAGGGGTTAAATCATAATTATCCCTGAAATACAAGCATCGATTGTGTTTTAGTATTCTTGAAGTTTATAAGCTTGTATTTCTCAAAGAAAGTTTTGAGAAAAAAAGTATGTTTTATGCCATTTTACAATATCTTCAATTTTTTCATTATTCATCTTGGGAGCCAACGAGTTCAACTGAAAATCAAAATTGCTATGAGTCTAACTAGCTAATAAAATCGTACAAAAACGTATCGTAAAGGACCGGTTGGAATCAATATTCTTATGTTTTTCATTATTCAAATGGGTGAACAGGTCTCGACCAAAATTATTATTTTTTATTTTTTTCGGTAAATCATAAAGTATATCTACCGTCCTAATTATTACTCATACATTATATATTTGTAGTACTATCTCCGTCCTATTTTTATTGTCCTCATTTGACTTGTTGAAGTCAATATATTTCAACTTGGATCTTTAATATTTTAGTTTTTGTTACATAATATTTAATGATGATTATACAAATGAAAATACATGAAAAACGAATTCATTCATATATCTTCCATCAAATCTTATGTAACAAAACAAAAACATTAAAAATAAAAGTTGTTAAAAAAGGACATAAAAAAGTCAAATAAAAATGAGACGAATGAAAGTCGTCAATTTAGATACCTTGTGTAAAATTTTGCTTGAAACTGACATTAAATCCCACATTATCTAATAAATGAAATGTTGACGGTTTATAAATACTATCTATACTACATAACAACATTTTACACTTTTTCTTTTCATTTAGTTTTAAGTAGAACAACAAAAACAACTTAATGTACGACATAATATTACAGCCAAGAAAATCATATTTGAATAATACAACACTAGCAGGGTACCCGCGCGATGCAGCGTCGTGTACCCTGTGATTAATCGGAGAAAGGTAATAAAAAATGATTCTGGTCAGGCCTGATTCGCTTATCTGCATAGGCTTTGGTCGGTTTTCTCTAGTTTTCGATTAAACCCGTTGACCTAGTCCGATTTTAAAATCATATGTACCACCAACTTGTAAGTTATATGAAGTTTTTTTTTTGGTTTAATAATTGTACAATATGCAATAAGATGTATTATTCAATTTAAGGTATTTTTAAATATGATTAATTAAAATATTTAATATATCTTTTATATAAACATAAAAGAATTATATTTTTTGAGATTTTTAATAAAAAATGAAGCTTGTAGAAAAATTAATTGGACCAATCAAATAACTTGATTTTGACATATAAGCAAAATCAAGCAATGCGATTGGTTAAAAAAGTCAAAATTGAATTCAATTTAGTCAAAATTAAAAAAATTTGTGGAGGAATTTGATGAAAACACATAAAAATTTATGTGTCAAATTTGTGAAAATAAAAACTTAAAAAAAAGGAGAGGATTAATAAAATTTTAGTGGTTAAATTCTAAATAAGTTTGATGGACTTAAGTGTAAACTTATATTTTTTAGTAACTTTAAAAAGTAAACATAATACCCCCTTAGACTTTATAACCTATATTTTTATATTTTAAAAATATAACTTATATGTAATTTAAAAATCAACAAATTACATAATTATAAATATTAAAAAAACACAAATTATTGTGTATTTTTATTTTGACACTTAACAAAGTCAAGCAATATAATTTACGTAAATTATTATTAACACAAATATAAATATTAAAATAAATGCAGGACCTTAAGCATCAGTGTGAGAAGAAAATAAATAGAAGAGATTCTACATATTACAGAAACATATATTTTTTCAAAGTCGTTATATGTTACTAAACACACATTGTCTATAGCTAACATTTCAATTAAAAAAATCAAATCTTTTATGCAACAAATTTTTATACAAAATATGAATTAATATTATCACATAATAAAAATCATGTAAAACTCTTGGATCCCTAGCACCATCACTATTTAAATATTAAGAATTTTATATTATTATATAAAATAATATTAAACAATACACAATCATGAATTCATAAATCGTGTACGTGTAAAGTTAATGTAAATGGTTTATTGATTAATAACTAAAATATAACTATTTATAATAAAATATCGAAAGTAAAAAAAATATGAAATTCGAAAAATAAAAATTAAGGTGAGTTTATATTAGTTTACACGGTATACAGTAAAACAACAAGATAATCAAACATATAAACATTAGATGTTCTTAAAAAACATATACTCCCTCCGTCTCATATTAATAGTCGAGTTTACTATTTTAGAACGTCCCAAAATAATGGTCCACTTCTAAAATAGATAAAAAAAATTGAGATTAAGTTTATTATATTACCCTCACTTGAAAGTATTATTACAAATAATAAACAACTTGTAAATTAATTAGTTAAGGGTAACATTGTCATTGTATAAAAAGTAAGAAAGAGAGAACTGAAAAAAATATTGTTTTTATTAAACTGCATATTATTATAGGATGGAGGGAGTATGATATAAATAAAATTGTAATTACAAAATTATTACTTAATGCATCATTTGTATTTAAGTCTAGTTAATTAATACATATGCTTTATATCATATGTATTTATATGTATTTATACATATAAATACATATGATACATATGCTTTATAATATGTATTAATTAAATTAATCTTAATATGTATTTAAACTAGTTAATTAATATGTATTTATACATATGCTTTATAATATGTATTAATTAAATTAATCTTAAAAAATTAATGGTAATAATTTTTTTGTAATTATTGTATATTAAAACAGTTGTATATTTGGCTTTTGAATTTGTATTATTTAAATCATATTTTAGTTGATGCATTAAAAAGATGTACATCATGTTGTTTTAGTTGTACTATTTAAATGTTATGCATTTATGGAGGAGATGGTGTATAAAATTGTTTATATGTAGTATAGAACTATAGATATATTTTTTAGTAATGTTTTAAAAATAACATTAATGGGTGTATGATTTGTTTGTACTTATAAATTATGTTTTGTTATATGTATTAATTACATTTAAAATTTAAAAGACATTTAATGAATGAATAGTTTGTAACATAAACTTATAAGTTGTATTCTTTAAAATTAAGTTTTATGCATTTTGCAATTGTACTATAAGGTTTAAGAGTTGTACTACTTAATACTGAATGAGGAGAGAGATACCAATATCTTTTATATGTAGTATAGATATTAATGCATATGTACAAATCTAAGTAATATCTATCTCTTCCTTAATATCCCAAAAACTTTAAGTAATCTACATTGTCAAGCACAATGTACAATACTTACAATACACATATAATACTTAATTAATCCTATTATTAAAAATATCCTTTCACTTAAATGTATAAGTAATATAACACATGATACAACATATAATAATATGTATGGGTCGACAATAGAAACAGACATAGAAACTTCAGAACTAGTGACTCGAAAGTTTAGATCTGGAGTCATAAAAGCTCCATCAATTATCCAAGCATCACCAGAGTACACTTGTATAGACCACCTCCTTATAACGGGGAATAATAGATAAGAATATAAGAAGCAAAGATCTCAAACGAACGAATGAAAGAAACATAGGTAGACCATCAATCACATTTTAGTCATAACATATGACCTAATAACACCTAACAAACCTTCTTCGTTACTTTAATCATAATTCAAACATAAAAGAAAACATTTATAAGAACGTGTTCCTATTTTTTTTATCTATGGGAACAAGATGAAATGGATGAGTCATGTCATTATAAATTTTTCTTTAGCCAATGAGGATTATGCCACCAACGTTCCGAGAAAAAATATCATACAGCTTTGGTGACGACAGTGTGAATAAAAAATTATAATGGATATTAAAAAAAACTTAACAATGAAATGATCAAATGAAGATAATATAAATAAAAAGAGATATGGTGGAAGATGTTTGTTATGGATCTACCAAAACGCTGAAATATGGTGTTAGGGTTCATCATATTATTAGTGAAGAACGTTTGGCGTATGGTAAAAAAATGACGACATGAAAAAAAGGTTGGAGACGGTAAGTCTGATTTGGGAAGGAAGGTGACGAGGATAGTTAAGTTTTGAATTGGAGAGATAAATTATCTCCTACAACGTTGGATCTAATAAGTAAAGTGACGTGTATTTTTCAAGAGATTATTAATTTTCAAAACTTTTTTATAATTTAGTTACTCTTTGTTTCTTACAAATTTAGATGCGTGTATTTTAAAAAATATTATTTTGTATCGATATGTGGTACAATATGGATTAGTAAGAATAATCAATATGATTCCGTCATCACTTAATTGAGTTTTGAAATAAAGTTATAGTATATATGTCACGTGTAATAATATAACTCGATCAAAATTGTATTTTTGAATGAGATTTATCGTTATCCAGAAGTTAGTGCTAAAAAATAAATAATCCTATTATATTTGTCCATTAGAGAATTTAGTCAAAAGATATCCGTTGCTGCATCGTGCGGATACCCTGGTAGTTGTACATGAAGCATTCGTCTTATGAGTATGTATAATGTCTTCGAGATTGCTCCATGCCCAAATATAACTTAAATTCTATTTGGGAATTCGAGTCAATCTTGAAAACTTAAATAAATTCTTGAACTTTTTGCCTTTATTTTGTACGAGTATTAAATTAGAAAGTTTCATGTGTTGATCCTTACATTGGTTGGTCGACTTAGTATGTAAAATGACAATATGACATCAAAGAAAATATTGAATGACAATGTGTAACATAATTTTATTAATCATAAACACTGTCGATGTACTCATGTCAAACACTAAGCTCAAAAAGCTAAGCCTCATTTTATATAAGCGCATCTTAAATGAACCGGACTCAACCTTTTTATATAAGATCACAAGCCAAATGGCTCGAACTGAGCCGAGCTCGAATTTGATCTCTCTAAGATAGAAGTAGGCCTAGCTCGAGCTCTAGAATGTTATCTATCTTAGTCCTTAGAGAGATCAAAGAACCATGACTTGATACTAGAAACTATATAGATTAGAACATCTTTTTAAAACACAAAAAAAAGAAAGATAATCTACATGTTAAGATACTAATAAGTTGTATATTAGTATCTTAACGTGTAGATTATTTTTTTTGTATGTGTTGAAAAGATGTTCTAATCTATATAGTTTTTAGTATCAAGTCATGGTTCTTAGCAAGAATGAACATGTTGAGTATATTTTAAAATCAGGATTTTTTGGAATGAGATGTTTCAAAAGAAAGCTTTTGATTGTAGTTATGAGTCAGATCGAACATGGACAAAGGAAATAATTAAAACGAGAGAAAGCTTTTGGGAAAGGAAGAAGACAATGTATTGGGGAAATTAAGGTGTCGTTTGGTTCGGGGATATTCAAGGATATTGGGGGATATTCAAAATTTTTACATTTTAATATCCCCAAATATTGTGTTTGGTATAACCAAACAAGGAATTTAAAATTCCTTGAATTCCCAAAATGAGGGATATTGGAATTCCTCCAAAAAGTGAGGAATTTTAAATTATTTGAAAATTATTTTTCATAAACTTTTTTTCTTGTCGTTATTATTTCGGTTTTTATGTTTAAATAAAAAAATTATAAAATTTTAAAAATTTATATAAAATTTATAAAACTTATATAAATTTAAGTAAATATTTATATAGAATTTTTTTATGAAATATATATATATTTTTATAAAATTTATTGAAGTTTCTTAAAAAATTTACATACTTTTTTATAAAATTAATGAATTTTTTATAAAATATATATAATTTTTTTTATAAAATTAAATGATTTTTTTAAAAATTTTAATGAATTTTTTTATAAAACTTATATAAAATTTATATAAATTTTTTATAAGATTTTTATAAAATTTATATAATTTTTTTTTTTAATTTTATTAAATTTTTATAAAACTTAATGAATTCTTTTATAATATTTATATATTTTTTTTATAAAATTTATGATTCTTTTTTATAATATATAAACTTTTTATAAGGTTTATATATATATTTTTATAAAATTTATATAAACTTTTTATAAATTTTGTGTAAGAATTTAAAAAATTTATATAATGCTTTTATAAAATTTATATAAATTCTTATGATATTTATATATATATTTTTATAAATTTTAAATAAAATTATTATATATTTTGTATAAAATTTATATAATTTTTTTAAAATTTATATAATTTTTTTAAAATTTATATAAAAGGTGAAAATTCGAATTTTAATCTTTTAAATAGAAAATATATATAAAAAAAAATTTATTCGTTAATTGGTTCAACCTAAAATCAAGATTTCAAAAAGTTATAAATTCTGCCAACCAAACAGGCTTAGGCATTTTAAATTATAGAATTTTAAATTCTGAGCAATTTTAATATACTAGAATTTAGAATTTTAGAATTTTAATATCTTGAACCAAACGACCCCTTAGGGTTGTGATGAAAAGACGTAGTTTTAGTCGGTTCTACACCTGAAGTTGGATACCCAACAACCTCATACTCACTTTCTCCATAATATAATGGGTTCATACCTTAGCATTACAATTAATCTCCAAATAATCAGGGAGGTTCATCTACGAAGACTTGTGAGATTTTTTTTTTTTTTTTTTTACATTAATCAATTTGCAATTTCAAATTAAAACCCAAGAAAAAAATAACTTTTTTTCTTTAATCGAAAAGATTGTACTAAAAGATAATTACCCAGTTTTATCTCCTCCTCCTCATTTGTGTTGTTATTGTTACCAGCCAGGATATCACCTAAGTACATCGGGTCGATGATATATAAGACCGTAAATAGTCTTAAAATCAAGCCCCCTCTTGTTTGCAGAGCCAAATTTATTTAGCAACTGCTGTTCAACGTATCAGCTGATGAATAGGGGTCTGCTAAGGAAGCTTACCGCAAGGAAAATTTGGGTCCCGAATTTAAGACTATTTATGGACTTGTACAATGTACTCCCGATATAACCAAAGAGGTGTGTAATTTTTGCACGAAGTGCCTATGCGGATGCTTATGGACACAAATTTGGATGCAGACCGGTTGGAATTTGCACAAAGAGCTTGAGGTTGTCCCTTTTGAGCTACGAACCATTCTTCATAATGTTTGAGCTGCGAGGAAGTTACCATATACGTGACGTTTTAGCCACAGACATGAAAATACTCTTAAAAGCTTGTTAAATAGTTGAAAATGGATAATCATGTCCGGAGTGTACCGTACTGCTAACGAGGTTTTCCATCTACACTAAAAGACATCAGGACACGTACGGGGCCAAATTATGGAGATGGAGGGGAGGCATTGATTTACGTTAGTTTCTTTTGTATGTTGTATCGCCATCTAGGCTTTAATGAAAATTAAGTACTCTAGTCTAATCATGTGTTATGTTTTCTAGCTCAAGTACGATGAAATGGCGCCAACATTGTGTACGTATTTGCATCTGCATGTTTTATCAACCTTTATAGATACATTAATCATTTCATATAACATGTGTAATAATAAGCAACACAACTTAAGTTAGGGTAACAGTTCTTAGGACTGGCCGACGCTACTAACTCAACACCAGTGTGTCGACGGCCATATTATTTCAAAAATAATCCCGCAAGTTTTTTTTACCATATAAATGGTCATATGTGAACCTGCTATCAGGTGAGACACCAACATCCTAAACACCGTCGTGGACTTGTTCGTGCCAATGTTGTAAAACAAGGGCTAGGCGGCGCCTAGGCGCTAGGCAGTCATACCCCTCCTAGGAACTAGGCGGTCAAAAAAGATCAAAAAGTCAAGATACTCAACAAAAAGTCAATATTTTTTTTACAAAAAGTTAATGGTTTTCTTTCTAATATACTAGCAGGTACGCGCGCGTTGCGGCTACAGGGACTCTCTAACATAATTTTCGATGAACACTATTTCTAATATACTAGCAGACTCTAATATAACATAGAAGTTATAAAATTAACACATATAGTGAAAAACAAGTTCATTTAATAAATATGTAAAAAATATCGGTTCCAATCGGGTAGAACACGAAATACCCGAACTGAAACCGAGAACCGAAGCGGAACCGAACATGCACTTCGGTTCGGTTCACGGTTCTTGAAATATGAAATTTTCGGTTCTTGGTTCTTTCGATTCCGGTTCGGTTCTTTGCGGTTTCGGAACCGTGCTCACCCCTATGTGGAAGTGTAGATTAGCTTACTACTTAGGGCACGTTTGACGTGTAAATTTACGAATGCTTTTGAAAACATGAGTAGTTTTTTTTATAGAACATAAGCTACTCGATCTTAAAAATAAGTATTATTTAGATGACATAGTTTGTAGCAGCCTATGAAAAATATAAGCTAAAATAAAATATCAAATATAATGCTTCGAAGAGTTTAAAAATAAGCTCAAGTTTGTGTTTCAACAAAATGCTCCAATAACCAATAACCAGCTTCAACAATCAACTTAAACTCCCACTAGTACTGTCAAATATAACTTAGGTTAGTCATTATGTTGAGGAAAATGTTTAGAGATAATATAATAGGTTCAAACGTTAGGAATACAATTAATCTCCAAATAATCACGGAGGTTCATCTACGATGACTTGTGAGATTTTTTATTTTTTTTTGAAAACCCAAGAAAAAAATAACTTTTTTTCTTTAATCGAAATAAGCACAGATATTATGAATCTTTTTCTTTTCGCTTTTCGCCACTTCCTAGACTACTCCTGTTACCAGATTCCTTGGTCTTCAAATCTTCAATCCTTTTCATAAGGTCTAATTTTCTTTCTTTTTCAGATTCGATGTTCGATCTTAACATTTCATTATGCAATTCCAGCTCGATCGCTTGATTAAAAAGATCGAATGCTTCGATCTCCCGTGGATCCAGTGGAGTCAGTTGATCCGGTGGATCCATTGTCACAATATTAGCCAGGTAGTAGTTTCAGAGGGTAGAGATGGTTTCTATTTAACCTAACCATTTGAATGGGACCGTACTGTAACCCAAGTAGCTTTTTTTTGGGCCGGGTAATAATACTCAGTTAAATTGATACAAGCCATTATTTACCACAAAAACATATAAAAAAGGCACACTTAATTTATGTCACTTTTACTATTTTGAAATAATAAGCCCTGATCTCCCGCGTCTAAAAGACGGTGAGAACTACTCGTAGTAAATTTAAAAAAAATAATAAGCCCTAACCTCAACCCATTTGCTAAAAAAGATTAAAATTTTCGATTTCAACTTATGATATAAATCCTAGTCAGGCCCACTTGGCCAAACATTTGTAAATGTTTATGGTGTGTTTATTTTGTCCCACATAGGAGCAAAGTGAAAGTAAATTCCAGTATATAGTTTCCAACCATTTCAAATGTGTAAACATGAGATCTTATACTATGAATTGTAATTACATTGTAATTACGGGGTGGCGGCGCCCCCCATAGTTAGACTAAAACGACGAGATTTTAGTGTATTTTTTCTATAAATTTTAGCATTATTTTTAAATGCATCCACTCGAAACTTATATCGCCCCCCACTTACACATTGAATTCCCATATTTAAAGCTATAAAACCTAAAATTCTTCAATTTTTTAGGTTATAATACTCGGTTTTTTATTTAGATTATAATTTTTTGGCTCTGTTATTGTCAAAAAATTTTTTTGCCCCCCACTATATAATCTTCTGCGTCCGCCACTGACTATGAATACCGTTGCATGCGATGCCACAAATTCTATGAGCTTCTCATTTTATTAAACTTCGTTATTCATCTTTTAACAAACTAAATTTTCTATTTTTCAACTTCACGAATTGATTTACTATAAATGAGTCTAGTTATCAATAATTTTTAAACTAACAATAGCTAAGAACATAAAATATAAAATACAAATGACACTAATATAATTAGAATCATTAGTAAATAATCTGTTTTTAATATATCAACTCAACATTATATTTTCTCCAAGAGAAATAAAATACCTATCTAAGAGTCCAAATTAAACTGTAAAATACTAGATGTGTTTTATTGATTGACTTGTCAATTACGTCACATAACATATATGTTTATATTAGATACATAATTTTAATACTAAGCAACCTAACCATAATGGACCCAAGCCCACAATCATGTTTGAGCCTTAATCTAACCATCTAACACTCCTCGCAGTTTGAACGACAAGCCTTCCGGACGGATAACCTCGAATGAACGTTGAAAGAAACTTCTTTTCCTCGTCTTCTTTTTTTGTATGTTGTAGCTCAAACCTAATTGTTTTGGCGGCATAGTTGCTTATTGCCGCAACATCCTCTTTTGTTTGGCTTACTTTGCCTTTAGAAGAGCGTGGCAATTTGATGATCAACTTTTTTTGTCAACGACAATGATCTTCAACAACGAACAACAATAAATGATGAACAAAAACAATGACTCAACATAATATTTTTTACGGCTAGGGTTTAGGGTTATGAATTAGAAATAAGAAAAAAAATTCAAAAACAATAAAGTGAAAAATAACTAGCACCCCTCCGGATCATCGGCATGTAGACGATGATCGGAGGATAACAAATTTCGTTGGTGTATCTAAATTGGCTTTGATACCATGTAAAATACTAGATGTATTTCATTGATTGAATGATCAGTTACATCACATAGCATATGTATTTATCCTAAATAAATAACTTTAATATTAAGCAATTTAACCCTAATGGATACAAGCCCACAATCGAGTTTGAGCCTTAATCTAACCGTCTAACGTAAACTAAATAATGATTACACGTGACTTTAGATAACATCCTAATCTTATGTACTTAACCTACTTTTTGGCCAGGGGATTTAAGCCAATCAGTCCAACTAATACAATTCTTACCTTTAAATTTTAATAAAGAGAAAAAAATATTGAATGGTATAAAAAAATTCACGTTTTGTCATGGCATGAAAATTAAAAATGCGGTTATTCCTAAAGCGCCAAAACATATAACTAGTGGCGGCGATAATGACATAAACTCGGTCTTTTTCGTCCCTTGAAACTATCTTGGTTGTTAGTCATATCATATACTAAGGGGGTGTTTGTTTTTGCGTTTCCCCATAAATAATCTCCGAATCTCAGCTTGAAACTGAAATAAGCTAAAAAAAAGTGTTTGGGTAAAAAATGGTAAACTGAGATTATCTGCGTTTTCGAGGGACCAAAACGTCGTTTTGTAAAAGTTGTTCAGGGGTCCAGTTGCAAAACTAAAGATGGAGTTTTAACAAAATTCCATCAGATCCGATCTCAAAGATTTCTGGGTATGAATCTCATCTTTTTTTCTTGTTTATATTTATTTATGGTTATTTGATTATTCATGAATAAGCAAAAAAATTGAGGCTTATGAACTATAAGCAAAAACCGTAAAAGCTCATAAGCCCAAATACAGGGGGTGTTTATTTCGGCTTATACAATGGGCTTATAGCTTATTTGGTTTTCAGTAAATGTTTCATAAGCTCACTTTTGTGTGGCTTGTTTTGAAACTTTTGGGTTTATATAAGCTTGTCATCTTGTAATAAGCTTATGTAAGGCAAAAAAGTTTCACAAAAGCCACACAAAAGTGAGCTTATGAAACATTTACTGAAAACCAATAAGCTACAAGTCTGCTATATAAGCCAAAACAGACACCCCACAAGCTTAAACAAACACCTTAACTTATTTAGGTTTGAGTTTCCGTAATAGGGTCTATTAGAGAAACATCATTTTGAGTTTCCGTCACTTTTTAATGAGACGAAGTTTTGACTTTTAATAAGCTCCCCTAAACACGCCACTAACTGGTTTTTTTTCATATGTCGAGTTTAAGGATAAGTTTTCGTTGGAAATACGTTTTACGTATTAAGAAGGATCGGTCACCCCAACAATAGTCCATGTAATAGCTCGTAGTTTAGTTACTTATCTTTATTTAACAAACAAACCAAAGCCTAGCCTACAACATGTGTAGGCCGGCCCAAATGTAAGCCCAAGCCCATGTCAAGGGCTTATGTATATAAACCCTCTCCTTTGATGGATAGGGTAGTGTGGTTATTCATTTTTCACATAGTAAACATTGGTTTTCTCTCTCTAGAAGTGTGTGTAATCCACCATCTTTCTATCTCTTTCTCTCTCTAAAACATAAGAAAGATTTACATATCCTACAAATGGTATCAAGAGCCATGGGATGATTGTATTGTTTATGTGTTTGTGTTCTTGATCTTTGTAGCCTTTTGATCCATTTAAACACACGTCCAAAATTTTTTTGTGTTTTTTATGGTCTTTTCTTGATACAAATCTTCTACATAGTTATGGTAGGGATTTGGTATAGTTACTTTGGCTAAAAACACAAATTTTTTGGGTGTTTTGATCATTTTTGGCTTAAAATCACGAATTGGTTGAGTTTTGTCCGAAAAAAGTGGGATTTATTCCGATCAGGTCATCGGAAAAGGGTTTATAGGACATTCCGATAAGTGTAATCGGAATAGGGTTTAGGGATTCCGATTTTGGTACATTCCGATTAGGTATTCCGATTAGGTATTCCGATTAGGCATTCCGATTTGGCACATTCCGAAAAGGAACATTCCGATTTGGCACATTCTGAAAAGGGACATTCCGATTTGGCACATTCCGACAAGGGACATTCCGATTTGGTTTATTCCGATTAGGGACTTTCCAATCAAGGTTATTCCGATAGGGTTTATTCCGACGGCTTTCCGACTGATATTTCGATCACTATTCCGATCAACATTCCGATATTCAAAAATTATTCCATAAAAAACAAACACATTTACTTTCTTTCATTGATCGTGTGTAATTTTGACTTGGAATTTTTGGTTTATCGAGGACATATTTTAGGGGATTTTAACATTGTTTCTCGACTTCAACTCACAACAACAAACACATTTACTTTCTTTCATTGATCGATTAACGTTTGTAAATCTTAACTTATTGAAATGGAGTACACATCTCTTACGGATAAGTCCATCCTCTCGGGTACGGATAATCGTCCACCAATGCTGGTGAAGACTATGTATGAGGAATGGGCTTCCCGAATGGAACTTTACATGTTTAACAAAGAGAATGGACATCTCATTTGGGCATCGGTGCTCAATGGACCATTAGATTATGATACAGTGACGGAAGGTACAACTACTCGTCCTCGCACAACGGGTAAATTGACTGGAGATATGAAGATTCAAGACAAATGTGATAAGTATGCTACAAAAATCATTCTCCAAGCCCTTCCTCCAGATGTCTACAAACTCGTCAGCAAACATAAAGTTGCCAAAGAGTTATGGGATAGAATTCGTGTTCTCATGCAAGGCACCTCGTTGACTAAACAAGAACGAGAGTGTAAGCTTTATGATACTTTTGATAAGTTTGACTATGTGCCAGGGGAGACTCTCAATGATTACTAACTGAGATTTACCCTATTGTTGAATGAGCTCAATATCTATGGCATGACAATTCCTACCTTTCAATTGAACACCAAGTATTTGAACACTCTTACTTCAGAATGGAAAAAATACGTGACGGATGTTAAATTGGCTAAGGACTTGCATAACTCCAATGTGGATTAACTTCAAGCTTTTCTTAAAATACACGAATGCCATGTGATCGAGGCTTGGTTGTCTACACCTCAAGTTCATGATCCACTTGCAATGTATGCTTCTCAACAAAACATGGCTTATACTTATCAAAAACCATCATACTTGCAGCAACCACCACCACACACCTATCAGCAACCATCTTATCAACCACCAATGATGCCACAGCAAGCATTTCAACAAGGTGTTCATCAACAATCTTTTCTGCAGCAACCACTATATCAGACATCACCATCACAAGCCAACACTTCTCCAATGGGCTACACTCCTCAGCAAGGATATTTTCCAATAGAAGCACAACCAGCACAAGCTTTCTACTCTAATGAACTTCCACCAATCCAAGCACCGGTCTTTACTCCAAATGATACGCCGGCTGATGTCCTAAACCATCTCACAGCCTACTTGTCAAAACTTGTTGCAACTAGAGGATTTCCACCAACAAACAATCAGCTCCGCACCTCATCAAATCCTCGACAACAAGCCACTGTTCAAGATGGTCAAGTGACGGTGCAACCAATTCAGGGAAGGCAAAATTCTTATGGACCTCCTACAAGGACTGGGAACAATCAAGCTGTGAATTCTCAAGCTAGTGGAAATGGGAGTCCTATTGGTCCTAAGAAGGTTGTGACTTGCTACAATTGCCGAGGACAAGGTCATATGGCTAGGGAATGCACTCAGCCGAAAAGGAGGAGGGATGATGCATGGTTTCGTGAGAAGATGTACCTGGTTGATGCTCAGTCTAAGGGGAAGATTTTGGATTCAGAGGAGTTAGCATTTCTTGTAGACCCAGGGCAGCAAATACTGAAGGCATTGCAGTCGTTTCTACTTCTAATGCAGCTTATCAAGCAGATGATCTTGACGCATATGATTCGGATTGTGATGACATTCACTCTGCCCAAGCTGCTCTCGTTGCTAATCTCTCTCACTACGGTTCTGATGTCGTCAGTGAGGTACCAACCACATCTAATAATATTGATGATAACCAACATCAAGTTGGGCATGAAAATGACAACCTCGAACATCATTCGGGAACTAGTAACTCAAATGATGTGGTACCCAATCCTACACATTTGAGTGAACCTCAACCAAATGCTACGACGGGTATGGCATCTTATGCTCAACATGATTTGGTCATGGTGCCTAAACATATTATTGATCAGATGCATATGGCTCTCAGACAATTCGTAGATACGAATTCTACCCTAACTGCTGAGCTTGCGTTGCATAAAGAAAAGGTCAAAGCTTTTGAAATGGTCCCTCAAGCAAAGAAAATAACATGTTCTGAATTTGACCAATTTCGTTTTAAAAAGATTGAACACTTGAAAGAAATAGAATCATTAAAAGCTAATCGTTCCAATGAATTAAAAGAAAAAGAGTCGGTTGTCAATGATTTTCAGAAACTTAAAATGGATTTCGAAACTCTCGAGTCTAAAAAGTTTGAATCGGAATTTAATGCTACCAAACTTCTTAAATTCAAAGAACAACAACTTTTAAAACAATATGCTTCCACAGAAAAGGTTCATCTTTTAACTAAATCATTTAAAGAACTCGAACTTAAGCGTCTTCAAGATTTACCACCTAATCCCGGTTATGCAAAACTAGCTCAGGAATATATTCCGTGTCTTTATGATATGACCCTAATTGGCAAATCGAAAGAAGCACCTTTTGTTCGTAGTACTGAGGAGACACAGTCACTTGCGGATGAAACTCATTCTAAAATGCTTTCAAAATTCCATACTATTGATTATGACAAGTATAACAAAGATCAATTGTCTAAAAAGACCCGCATTCGCTTACAAAAGGAATTAGCTGAATTGACAGTTCTTGTGCCCCAAAGTTTGTCAAATGAAAACCCTCCTAGTACGTCTCCTACACTTGTCAAAACGGATTTAACGAAGTTAATTCCACCGGTAAGTAAGGCGTCCGTTAACTTAAATGCGGTACACCAACACTTAGCCGATTTTGACAAGGTCATTTTGGAACGTATGACGGCTTCGGCCATAACGGAAGGTGAATGGAACTTTGAGCACACTAGAGTTGCGTTTCGAGACGAAATTGTTCCGTTTGTAAAGAATGTTAAGGCTTGTCTTAGTAATCTTGATCAAGATTTGCTTTTGGAAATAGAAGAAGTTAGACGTGTTTTCAATGAAATGGATGATGCTTATGAAAACAGTTTACTTGAAATAGAACGGGTTTCACGCCAAAATGATCAGCTTCTGACGCAAGTGATGTATCATGATATAGTTTCCGTCTGTGTGAATAAAAGTGTTGATAATGATTCTATTGTGCATAATGTTGAATCTGTGGATAATTTGGTAGATAGTACTTGTCACGAATCTGAAGCTGAATTTTTAAAGCTTCAAGATTCATATTCTTCGCTTTCAAAACGTTTTGATGAGATTCAAACACATTGTATTTCGCTTGAATGCAAGCAACAATTTATTCAAGAAATCTTTGAAACGTCATTCGAAGGTGTTAATATCGATGATGCAAACTTTGAAAAGAATTTTCGATTGAACTTACAATCAAAACGGCGTCAGCCAAGTGACAAAGTTGCTAAATCTTTGCCAATAGAAATAGAGAAATCTAAGGAGCTTAACTGTGTGAACGTACTTGAGGCCGCTGAGAATTTTAAACTTGATCTAGATAATCGAGTTTCCAATATTTTGTCCAAAATTGATAACTTAAAACAGAAAGATACACGACTATTTGATTCAGTAAAGCCCGCATGTGCTAATACCACTGCACAGAATCAATCCTTGATTGAACAATTGAATCGAAAGTCGGTAGAAATATCTGATTTGAGGGAACAAATTTGTGATAAGAATCTGGTCTTGGCTGAGTTAAAGGAAACACTTCGTACTCTCAAAGGTAAGAATGTTATGGATAACGCAGCCGCTGTCTCAGCATCGTCCTCTAATGCAATCAAAAGGAACCTTATAGCCGTCACACCATTTAATAAGGGCCCTAGCACTAAACCATCTCAAACTTTGGTCACTAAAGATAAGACGGAATCAAAACCAGCTTCTAATATTCCCATGTTGCCTTCTACAGGAGTAAGCACCACTACTAAGGCTCAAAGATCTAAGCTTAAAAGAAACAAGAAGAATGATAGGATCTTGCCCCCATCTAGTAGTCAAGTGAAGAAGAAAGTAGAAGCCCATCCTAGGAATGTTATTTCTGTTTTGAATAAAAAGAATCATGTAGCTAAACCTAAAGGCTCTGCGGTTGTGCAGCGTTCTAAGCCTAGTGTGAATTCTAATTTGAAATGTTGGAATTGCAATGAATGTATGTTTTCTAGTCGTCATGATTCTTGCCTTATTGACCATGTGAATGAGATGTATGCCCGGAAAAATGGATTAGAATGGAAACCGACTGGGAAAGTGTTAACCCAAGTTGGTTGGTTGTGGCGCCCCACTGGTAGAACTTTCACTATAGTAGGAAATACGTGCCTTTTGACTAGGATCACTCCCACTAAAGCGAAGAAAGCGTGCCCTTTAACTAGGAGTACCAAGGCTACCAAAACACAAGCGTGTCCTTTAACTAGGAACACCGATGCTACTGTAGGAAACAAGTGCCCTTTAAATAGGTCTACTCCCACTATAGTGCCCGCGAATAATCCAAAACCTAAGAAAGTTGGAACAGTAAAACCTGTTAGTGCTAAGACTCACATTAGAAAATGCAGGAAATCTAAGGGTCAAAAAAATGTTAGCAATTCTGATAATATTTTATCTGTATCTGCAAACACTCCGGAACCAATAGTTTCCAATGCATTGTCTACTGTTGTTGTTGAAAACAGGTGGTCTAAATTGTTCTCTGGTATTTGGACTCTGGTTGCTCCAAGCATATGACCGGAGATCGCTCTCAGCTCAGAAATTTCATCAGCAAGTTTCTTGGTACGGTTAGATTTGGAAATGATCATATTGCAAAGATAATGGGTTACGGTGAATATCATATTGGGAATGTTATAATTTCAAGAGTGTATTATGTAGAAGGTCTCGGTCACAACTTATTTTCTGTGGGATAATTTTGTGATGCAAACCTAGAAGTTGCTTTTCGAGAGCATACCTGCTTCATTCGTAATTTGGAAGGGGTTGATTTATTGAAAGGTACTCGAGGGAATAATTTGTATACTTTGTCTCTACAAGACATGATGGCCGCTTCTCCCGTATGTCTTCTCTGCAAAGCATCGAAGACTAAGTCATGGTTATGGCATCGACGGTTATCTCATCTTAACTTTGACGCTATTAATCACTTGGCGAAAAACGAACTTGTTCGTGGTCTTCCTAAACTATCATTTCACAAGGATCATTTGTGTTCCGCGTGTACAATGGGGAAAAGCACTAAGAAGTCATACAAACCCAAGACTGAAGACACCAACCAAGAGAAACTTTATCTTTTGCATATGGATCTTTGTGGGCCAATGCATGTTGAAAGTCTTAGTGGCAAAAAGTACATCCTCGTCTTTGTCGATGATTACTCTCGGTTTACATGGGTGAAATTTCTTAAGGCAAAAAATGAGGCACCTAAATTCATCATCGGATTTCTTAAGATGATTCAAGTGCGTCTCAACACTATTGTCTGACGCATTCGTACAGATAATGGAACCGAATTTGTGAATAAAATTTTGCGTGATTATTATGAAGAAGTTGGCATTTCTCATGAAACATCCGTTGCTCGCACTCCACAACAAAACGGTGTCATTGAAAGGCGAAATCGCACACTTATGGAAGCTGCTCGAACGATGTTAATTTACGCAAAGGCTCCATTGTTTTTATGGGCGGAAGCAGTATCTACCGCAGTGTACACCCAAAACCGGTCACTAATTTGTAAACGCCATGGTAAAACACCTTATGAGCTTCTCCATGGAAAAGTACTAGATTTATCATATCTTCATGTATTTGGTTCTCTTTGCTATCCAAATAATGATGGTGACAATTTGGGAAAACTTCAAACAAAGGCTGATATTGGTATTTTCATTGGTTACGCACTCGCAAAGAAGGCATACCGAATCTACAACCGTAACTCTCGCAAGATCCTTGAAACTATGAATGTTGATTTTGATGAGCTGACAGCAATGGCTTCTGAGCAAAGCAGCTCTGAACCCGCACTTCATGAAATGGGACCCAGTAACATTAGTTCTGGTCTTGTCCCAAACAACCCTACTTCATCATCATTTACACCACCTTCTAGGACTGAATGGGATACGTTGTTTAAACCGTTCTTTGATGAATTCTTTACTCCTTCAAGTATTGTTGCTCCAGAACCTGAGGTAATAGCTCCGGTAACCGAAGATGTCGCTCCAGCAACCGTTGCACAATCAGATACATCTGCACCTACAATTGGTCAAGATATACCCTCAACAAGTAATTCTCAACCAACACGTGTTTCAAATACCTATGTCATGCCTATTGATGATGAAGAGGATGATGATGATCACGATTTGGAATTCGCTCAAATGTGTGGACTTCCATTCTTTGGTGTACCAATTTTCGACCCTAATCAAGCCGGGTCGTCCACCTCAGAGGAAATTCCTACTACGGTCTACTCCAATCCACGGATTCGTGAACATGACATCAAGTGGAAAAAGGATCATCCTATAGATTCTATTATTGATGACCCTAATCGTCTGGTATCCACATGAAGTCAGTTACAAGAAAATGCAATGTTTTGTCATTTTGATGCTTTCCTCACTGAAGTTGAACCTAAGACATGGCAACAAGCTTTTACTCAATCCTGTTGGATAGAAGCTATGCAAGAAGAACTCAATGAATTTATACGTCTTGAAGTATGGGAACTTGTCGCATGCCCGGATCAAGTGCAGTTACTCACTTTGAAATGGGTTTACAAGGTGAAACTCGATGAGTTAGGCGGAATATTGAAGAACAAAGCTCGACTAGTAGCTCGTGGATACAAGCAATTATTGGGCATTGACTTTATGGAATCCTTTGCACCTGTTGCCCGTTTGGAAGCTATTAGACTATTCCTCGCTTATGCAGCCCACATGAATATGATCGTCTATCAGATGGATGTGAAGACGACATTTCTTAATGGTGAAATCAAGGAAGAGGTCTATGTTCAACAGCCGGATGGTTTTATGAATCCTAAATATCCTAATCATGTGTACAAGCTTAAGAAGTCTCTCTATGGGTTGAAGCAAGCTTCTCGCGCATGGTATGATCTACTGTCACAATTCCTCATTACGCAAGGCTTCTCTAAAGGCAAGGTGGATCCCACGCTGTTCATTCAAAAACGAGGTAAAGATATGATTATGGTACAAATATATGTTGATGATATTATATTTGCAGCCTCGACCCAAACCTTATCGGATGAGTTTGGGACACTCATGTCTTCCAAGTTTAAGATGTCAATGATGGGCAAGGTATCATTCTTCTTAGGTCTTCAGATATCTCAGAGTCCCAGAGGCATCTTTATCAATCAATCCAAGTATGCCCTTGAATCGCTTAAGAAATATAAGATGGAATCTTGCGACCCCGTGGATACTCCAATAGTGGAACGAACTAAGCTTGATGCAGATCCGCATGGAGTTGTCGTTCATCCGACACTGTATCGTGGAATGATCGGCACTCTTCTGTATAGCACAGCTAGTCGACCTGATCTTCAATTTGCTATATGTACGTGTGCTCGGTATCAAACTAGGCCTACTGAGTTACACTTAGCTACTGTTAAACGGATCTTTCGATATCTTAAAGGAACCATTAATTAGGGACTTTGGTATTCGAAGGACTCTTCTATTGCACTAATGGCATATGCAGATGCGGATCACGCGGGTTGTCAAGATACAAGGCGTAGCACGAGTGGAACTTTGCAACTACTAGGAGATCGACTAATCAGTTGGGCATCGAAAAGGCAGAAAAGCGCTGCAATTTCAAGTACGGAAGCAGAATACATAGCTATGTTCGGTTGCTGTGCTCAAATTCTTTGGATGAGATCGCAATTAACCGACTATGGTCTAGGTTTCAACAAAATTCCGTTGTACTGTGACAACAAGAGTGCAATTGCCTTATGCTGCAACAACGTTCAATTCTCCCAGTCGAAGCATATTGACATTCGCTACCACTTCATCAAGGAGCAAGTGGAAAATGGAGTAATCGAGCTTTACTTTGTCCGATCTGAGTATCAATTGGCGGATATTTTCACGAAGGCTTTAGATCGCGCTCGAATTGAATTTTTGGCCGACAAGCTAGGAATGAGAACCTTCTCGCCTGAGACTCTAAAGGAACTGGCAGATGAAGCGAAAGAATAGTGGTGGTAAAATTATTCTCCGTATCCTTGGGGATCATTTGTATATATTGTTTATATTTTTATCCACAAAAGCAAAATACAAAAATATAAAACCATATAAAAACCATAAAAATTGAAAAATTCATAAAAATCCAAAAATATTTTTACTTTATTTTTCAAAGGCATGTCTTTTGGTACGATAATATTTACGGCCTTAGAAATGTTGATTAATATCGACACGCGCCATAAATAGAGTTCGTACAAAAGTTGTAAATATTTCATAAAACATGCCCTAATGGCTTGTTGTTATTTCTGACTGCAACCCGGTTTTCATATTAAAGTCAAGTATTTCTTATGAAAGCTTTGGCTCACAATGGGAATTAATTTTCTCGGGCAAGGTTTACTTTAAAACCTTGTAAGGGATCAAGTTTAGTTTATAACTTGGTCTAACACAAATCAATGTACGCCTCAGTGCATTTATTTGTTAAAACAAGAGAAGTCTTGTTTTTATGAAGCTATCATCTCTACAACCATAGCAATCTACAATTGGTATCTACATACTCGACGATGCGACTACTCAAACGACGACTACAACTCTTTCAATAGAACACGGGTCAACAATTGAGGGGGAGCAATTGTCAAGCCTTCAGAATCTTCGATGCCGAACGTGCCTAGTTCACAAGTTGGTGTCAAGACAACAATACCAATCGTACATGTGGTGTCAAGAGATGACTTCATACGTGACAAGGGGACCGACATATGCTGACAAGAACCATTTGATCTTATCATATGATGTTCTCATCTATGAGGTCCAACCTTGTCAATTCTTTTCTAATATGGTGAATATGTGATCATGTTACAAATCGGTATCATATCTCATGCGTTTGATATCATGAAGATAAAATGGACTTGCATTTTTCTTCCCAAATCCTTTGTTAAAACTTCATTAAATCAATTGATATTAAAAACATCGATTGGGTTAATATTTTTAATATGGGGGAGAAAATGTGATTTAATATGGGATATTATCACAAATGGTTTCACTTAATGTGCTGGCCCATCCCGACATATGCGAAATGTTTTCGAATATCGTGGCATATGTTAAGGGGGAGCAAAATGGATTTGCATATCAAAATGGATTTTCATGGTGACATATACTTACCCAAAACCTATTTATTTCACGACGATAAAGATTGTGGTGATATAAGGATGGTAGGATAGGTTAAGTCCAATGATTCTTCTAGAACCGGAGGAATCTTCCCAAGGACATTCCATAGCTAGAAATAGTAGTCCTTAAGAAAGATGGAGAAAGATTATGAACGTAGCTGAATGCTGACCAAGTACTTAAGTTAGCACTGGAACAATCACAACAAGGTGCTAGTTATGACGTATTGGTAAGCATTGAAGGGGTTGAAGAATGAAAAAGAATTGTAAAGATAAAGGGTGTAAAGAAAGAAGCCCTCCTTACAACTTTAGGCAGAAACCGGGTCAACACATATGCTATTGAGATCATTTTAATGATTCTCGATATTGAAGACAGACATCATGGACCCAGTGATGCAATGCACAACCCATCCCAGCTAACTCAAATATCTCTTAAAAGATATTGTTTTAATCACACAGAGACAACGCATTATCTATTGATTTATTCACTCCGAATAAATTGGTATTGAGAAGGTGGCACTCCTTTCCAGCCACCGATCACTAAAATCCAAAATGCACGATCGAGTCTAGAGCCATTTGAGATCATCAAATATCTCATTAGGACACACTTTCATATTTCCTTGCTTCTTCACACACTGTGAAAAGTAAGAAAGATTTTAAGAGTCCTACGCAAAATCTTCATGATATTGCCTGAACATCCGAGTAATACGAAAGTATTTACAATGAAGATGGAAATCCTTCTTGAGCGAATATCAAAAAGCTCATGGTAGGTGACTTGTGCGATTCTTTATGAATCAAACTTGTGATAACTGGAAAGCAACAGTGGTTTAATTCTTAACTGAATTTAAACACGTTCTAGGCCTCTACGCAAAATCTCAGTGATCTTGCCAGAACACTCAGAGTGATACCTTAGTGTTCACAGTGATGAGTGGAAATCCTTCTAGTGTTAACATCAAACAGCACTTGGTAGGTAACTTGCAAGATTCAATATGAATCAAGCCTGTGACAACTGGAAAGCAAAGATGGTGCGATTCTTTAATGAATCAAACTTGTTCCAGGAATCAGAATTGACGGCTTCAATCATGCGGACAATTTTATCCAAATGATTCACTCTTTACGTTCGCAGTCAGCTTTGGACGGTCGAGTAAAGAGAACGGGTTTACCCGCGAAATCTTGTCAAGGAGATTTTTAATTAAATCTACCTGCCACAAGTACGATATTTTATATCGTCCAACGGTCTTCACCGACCGGAGGTAAAATGCTACCGAATTAGAATGAAATGTTCAAATCCATTTCGTTCGTGTCTACTTATGTTGCGGCATTTGAAAACGGTGGCGTTGCGGAATCTGAGAAGAAGTCGTCCCCGCATGCTTATACTTTATGCACTCAATACCTCATCTAATTCAAGAAAGCCTAAAAGTTAAGTCTTCCGCTGTATCGAACTCTAAAGCTTTCAAGAATTACTAAGGTATAAGTATGTGGGACGTGAGGTCACGAGGAGGCGAAGATCACAAGTGATGGATGCACAAGATCAAGGCAAGAGATTAATGCTCAAGATTGATATCAATGATCACATCAGCATGTTCACCTAAAAAGAAAAAGAAAAAGAAAGACGAAGACTACGAGCTCAAGACAAGCATAGTATGCTAGGTTTATCGTATTATTATAACTTGGGTAATGCCCTTGTTTGGAGTGACCTCCCTTAGGGGGAGATTGTTGGAAATACGTGTTACGTATTAAGAAGGATCGGTCACTCCAACAATAGTCCATGTAATAGCTCGTAGTTTAGTTACTTATCTTTATTTAACAAACAAACCAAAGCCTAGCCTACAACATGTGTAGGCCGGCCCAAATGTAAGCCCAAGCCCATGTCAAGGGCTTGGGTATATAAACCCTCTCCTTTGATGGAGAGGGTAGTGTGGTTATTCATTTTTCACATAGTAAACATTGGTTTTCTCTCTCTAGAAGTGTGTGTAATCCACCATCTTTCTATCTCTTTTTCTCTCTAAAACATAAGCAAGATTTACATATCCTACAGTTTTGATACCCCAATTCGCTTTTTGGCGTATTTAGCAGTTGCTCATAAGCCCGTGATATTAGATTGTTACCAAAATAATCTTCCTATTAGACCTCAACAAAGTCATTACTCATGCTTATTCCCGCTGACATGTTTACGAGTAAAACATAATCCGAATGGGTCGATTTTGAGCCATAAAATGAAAGATCGGAACCGGGTAGAAAATAAAGTCAAGTAAGCTCAACATATGCCATGACCCGATTCTTAGGGGTTTTGGTATTGGTCACTAGTCTGCCGCTGTTTGATCTTTTCCACAGACCTATTCAGGGGGTTTTTGGTTTGATATAGCTGCCGTCATAGATTCGTATACTGTCATTTACTTTAGTGTCAAAATGCGTCTTTGTTGTCATTTACTTTAGTGTCAAATAGCGTCTTTGCTGTCATAGAGTCGTTTGATCGGCGTTACTGCACCTTTTGTTAGTTAATTACAGTTTTTAGAAATTCTGCTAGTTAGACTAGGAAATTTCCCCTCGCCTCTAGTTAGTTAATAACTTGTATTGAAGAATATCGTTCATCCTTTTGGCTAACAGAGAACCAGACTATTATAAATAGGCGCCTACATATGTAAAAAGCATGCCTTTCACAGACTTTTGGCTAAGATCAAGTTTAGTATCTGCTCTTATCAGTTTAGTATCTGCTCTTATCAGTTTAGTATCTGATATTGAGGTTCACTCGATATTAATCTTATTTTTATGATAAAAGACCCGCACAATTGATACACTTGTATCATATTAAGTGTCAGTGTCTTGCTCAATCCAAAATATGGCACACTTGTTCTTATCTTTGGGCATGTCCCCTTCATTGGGTTAGGCTATGATGTTGATGCTTAGGCATGCCTTTTGATTCTGTTCACCCTAATGCCCAGTTATGTCTATCGAGTTAAACAAGCAAACTAGCTAGCTAACTAACTATAAAGCAATAATTTAACAGCTTAAGGGGGTGTTTGTCTCAGCTTATATGTGGACTCATGAGCTTATTTGAAAACATCTCACCTGAAAATACTACAGTCGATCACAAGTCTTGCCCAAAAAACGAAATACTTCAAAAGTATTGGGTAGCATATATGATTACAGTGTAGTAGACTACTTACATAGAACTAGAATATCGTCTTGGTTGGTCTAGAACTTAAGCCCGGGGTCGTTGTTTATGGGATTTTTCTTTATTTTTACTTCTAGTCTATAATGGTTGCATTTTAGGAGAATATGTTAGCTTATTGGTGGTTATTAAGTTAATGACAAAGTTTCCTATTAAGAAAACTTCCAAACATGTGATTTCTAGTTCGAGTGTGGACACAGTACAAGTGCACAGTTACGAATATCGTATAAACTACTTGTCTAGTTCAGCTTTGGATTCAAAAAATGTAGTCAATACCTTTTGTTATGTTCAACACTCTTTCCATGTTTCATATTACGTTCTATGGATTTATATGTTCTCTTTTCCTCCTTTTGATAAAAATTTTAACAACCAAAGCCATAATTGTAACACCCTATTTTGATAAATGGAATGTCACGCATGATTATCGCGTGTCATCAAAGTATACAAGGATAAATGTATAAAACATCACATGACCATAAAGGACATACCGGAATCAAACATCGGTACCCCAAAAGTAGAACTCATCACACACAAACATAAGTACTGTAAATGGAAAGGACTAAACAATGTCCATGGAAATGAGTATCAAAGTATAATGAAATGCATAAAGTAATGAAGGCTAGGAAGCTTCCAATCCATATGCACGTACGCTTAAAATCTACGAGCGTCCTTGAGTACCTGCCGTTTTGGGAACATGAAAGGAAAACGGCTGAGCATAACGCTCAATGCACGGATATACAAATAAACCATGAATAACATAAGCATATAAGCATAGAGCAACGGAAAAGACTAAGTCCTGGATAACCTGGCATGTCTTAGTAAAACTGGTTTTATAGTTTGAAAAGCCTTATGTTTATCTTATAAAAATTGTTTAACATGTTTACCATTAGCCAATATAGGTCATGAAATATCACCGTGCATGAATACTTGGAGGGGTGACCTCGTCATGCAAATTAGAGGGGCTGCCTCTAATTTAATATATTGTTTGGGTAGGAGGGATCAACTCCTTGTGAAGGATGCAAGGCATACACCACATTCACCTTAATAATCTGCTGAAAACATGTAAACTAGGATGCACCCATACGTCCCACATGATAATAATATTATTGCCAAAAGCTGAAGGGATGCCACGAGCTATCACTCCGCCGTGGTGAAGTCATAACACTGGTGCCTCCAGTGTTAGGGTTATGGTACCTCCATAAATAGGTGAAACTGGTCATGCATGTATATGGCTTTAGGTATCTAATTAAATATAAGCAATTCAAAAACATATAAAACATATACTGGGAAAACAGTTGGCTGCATACAGGAAATCATAATAAGGAAGAATGTCCATACTGAAAGGACGAAGAATCTGTACCTTGTGTCGAGTGAACGAAGAAGACGAACGGAAGAGAGTCCTACTTCAGTATCACTAATGCTACATAAATAATATACGTGTATAAGTATTCTGATAACTGAGTACGTAACTGGTTTATGTCATGTCTTAACTTTTTTATATGTTCATGTCATGTTTTACTGATTTAAGCTTTATACTGCGTTTACCATGTATTCTGTCTATTCTGATTAAGTATTACTTGTATTTCTTGTATCATTATACTTTTTGTGTAATAATAAGTAACTTTCTAATAATAGCAGGTTTCCAAAAATAGAAAGTTTCCAAAAATAGAAAGTTTCAAAAAATAGAAAGTTTCCAAAAATAGATTTACTGCTTAAAATAGATAAGTTTCTAAAAATAGAAAGTTTCCATATAGATTACATGCCTTAATTAAATAAGTTTCTAAAAATAGAAAGTTTCCATAAATAGAAATAAGCTGGATTATTAAGCTGATAATATAAGCTTAAGTGTTTCCAGGTTTATATTCTAAGTCATGTGATTAAGTAGTATAGTTTATTAATTATTACTTATAAATTAAATAAACTATAGGTTAAAGTATTTAATTAAATATAACATGATTTAATTGAATAAAAGGTAAAAATACTTAGGTTAAAACATGTATTAATATTTATTATTAATATAACCTAAGTCATGTAAATTAATTAATTATAAGGCATGTTTAATAATTAATTAATTATATAGTCAAACTTAAATAATAAATACTTAGGTTAAAATCCATGTATTATTATTAATAATAACTAAATTAAATTAATTATGTACATGTTTTAATTAATTTAATTTAATCTTGTAAAATTAAACTTGTAAAAATAATTAACTTGTAAAATCATGTCGTGACCGAAACCCGTGTCTTATTTATTAAACGTGTCATGAACCGTATTCGTGAACCCCGTGAACCGGTCAACAAACGCACCCTTAACAGTGGCTAACCGGCCTATCCGGTTGCCATTGTTTGTGTAAAACATCCACCGGCTGTGCCGGTGCTCCCCTGCTGCCTCAGCCCTGGTTCCCCCTGCTTTCCTTAATTAGCCACCGGCTTAAGCCAGTGGTGGTTCTTGTTTCTGCCGAGGCCCAACCAAACACCAAACACCCCCCCCCCCCCCTGACAAGGTCGGGGGTTCTCTTGTTCTTGCGACCGAGACACAACAACACCACACCGAGACCATGGGGTCTCGGTTGATGCGTGACAAGGCAAGCCGAGACCTTTTGGTCTCGGTTCCTTGCGTCGGCCGAAACAAACACCCCTAAAACCATATGTTTTTAAACCCCCATGATTAATTAACATGTTATTTACTTGTTTTTAATAAACCATGATTTCATGTGTTCTTGATCTATTAAGGATAATTAAAAGAAAGGGTTTAAAGGTTTACCGATTTCATGAAACAAAGGAGAACGATAACGCTAACAATCTTGCAAGAAATCAATCACCAAAAATCAACAAACACACCCTCTTGGTGGTGGTTTACCCGGCGGCCAAAACAGACAAAAAGGAGAGATTAGGGTTTAGTTTATTTTCTAATTTCCTGTAGTTATGAAAATATCTTTTCCCTTTTCTTGGTTTAGTAAAAATTAAAATGGGCTTGGCACTTTCCCTTTGTTTTGTCCGCGGGTAGATGGGGCCCACAAGGGTAACCCGAATGTTTTCTCGTGTCTAATATTATACGTGTTCTCGTGTCGTGTTTTACGTGATTCAATTAGTTATCGTTCATGTCGTATTATATTTATTCATAACCGTAATAAATATACGTAAATACATAATATTGAGCTCGTGATTATTTACATTCATGTTTTCATGTTCGTATGTTCGTGATTATAATTATTATTGAAATAATTATCATGTCTTAATACGTATTAAATACTTATCGTGTTTTAACGCGTACGTAATACTTGCAAATATTGTTCGTGAATCGTAAACGTGCTATAAAAGGAAAGTTCTAATCATGTACGTACGATCATAAGGGTACTATTCATGGTAAAAGCATGCGGGTTTTACAACTCTCCCCCCCATAAAAAAATAATTTGTCCCTGAATTATAGATAATGTAACTAGAAAAGAAGAACATACCCGAATTCAAAATATGAAATGAGGGTAAGAAGGCCGGATAGACTCCTATGTTTCCCAAGTGGCTTCCGGTCGGTATGATCCCTCCACAGGATTTTGACGAATGGAATCGTCTTCCTTCTCATGACTCGTTCTTGTCTGTCAAGAACTCGTTCGGGTTCTTCTATGAAAGTGAGATCTTCACGAATCTGTTCCAGTGGATACTGAACCATGTGAAGGGGATGGTACTTGTACCCTCTGAGTAAGGACACATGGAAAACATCGTGAACATGAGAAAGCTGTGGAGGTAATGCTAAACGGTAAGATACTTCACCGACTCGTTCTATGACATCAAACGACCCGATGAATCGAGGACTGAGCTTCCCTTTGATTCCAAAACTCTAACACCATGTGCCGGCGAAACCTTAAGGAAAACGTGATCTCTTACGTTAAAATGTAAGTCCCTAAGATGCTTGTCTGTATAACTCTTCTGACGTGACTGTGCTTCTTGTAGTTTCTGCTTGGCTACTGTGACCTTCTCGTTGGTCAACTCTATCATTTCTGGTCCTTCAAGTGTTCGCTCACCAACCTGATCCCAGCAGATTAGGGCGGGACATTTTCTTCTATACAACATCTCGAATGGAGCACACTTGATACTTGCGTGCCAACTGTTGTTGTATGCAAACTCTACCAAACAGATGTAATCGTCCCAATCTCCCGTCCATTCCAACGCACATGACCTCAACATGTCTTCCAATGTTTAAATCGTTTGCTCCGACTGCCCGTCTGTTTGAGGATGGAAAGCCGTGCTAAGCTTATGTTTTGTACTCCAAGCTTTCTGCAGACTTCTCCAAAATCGCGAAGTGAAACGATGATATCTGACTGAGACGATGCTGGATGGAGCACCGTGAAGTCTCATGATCTCCTTCTTGTAAGTGTCGGCGAGTTTACTGACCAAATCCTCCTTGCGAATCAGTAAGAAATGAGCTGATTTGGTAAGTCGATCAACGATAACACAAATCGCATCGTGCTTCCTCTTTGTCGGCGGAAGACCGGTAACAAAATCCATGGTGATCTTGTCCCACTTCCACTCTGGAATATCTAACGGTTGAAGAAGACCGCCAGATCGCTGATGCTCGATCTTAACCTACTGGCAAGTAAGACGTTTGGAGACGTAAGTCGCAACATCCTGTTTCATACCACTCCACCAAAAGTACTACTTGATGTCATGGTACATCTTGGTCGAACCAGGATGAATAGAGAACGGGGAGCTATGAGCCTCAGCTAACAATGCTTCTCGGAGTTCTTGATCATCAGGAACACAAAGTCTCGTGTCCTGCCATAAGATACCATCTGCGTCTACTCGAAATTCTGTCTGCTTCTCCAAATTCTGAATTATCGCCCAGATTTCTCCATCATCTTTCTGAGCTTCCTTGATCTTAGAGAGTAACTCGGGTTCCACTCTAAGATTAGCCAAGTAACTGTGTTGTCCACGTGCCATGATCTCTATGTCTAGTCGCTTCAAGTCTCTTATAATTTCCTCCTCAATTTTAATGCGGTTTATCATTCCGGACTTTCTGCTAAGTGCATCTGCCACTACATTCGCCTTGCCGGGATGATACTGCAAATTAATGTCATAATCCTTCGACAGCTCTAACCATATCCTCTGTCTCATGTTCAATTCACGTTGAGTGAAGATATACTTCAAGCTCTTGTGGTCCGTGAAAATGTCACATGATTCTCCATACAAGTAGTGCCTCTATATCTTCAATGCAAACACGACTGCTGCAAGTTCCAAGTCATGCGTAGGGTAATTTTCCTCATAAGGCTTAAGCTTCCGTAAAGCGTACGCGATCACTTTCCCATGTTGCATGAGAACACAGCCAAGTCCCTTTCCTGATGCATCACTGTAGATCTAAAATCCACCTGTACCAGATGGGAGAGTAAGAATCAGTGCAGATACTAAGTTCTGCTTTAGATCTTCAAAGCTCTTCTCTCTTTCTTCAGTCCAGACGAATTTCTCCCCTTTCCGCATCAGTTTGGTCAATGGTAGTGCTAAACGGGAAAAGTTCTCCACGAACCTACGGTAATAACCAACTAAGCCTAGAAAACTGCGGACTTCAGTTGCTGATGTCGGTCTTGGCCATGTGGTAATAGCCTCAACCTTTGCTGGATCCATCGTGATTCCTTCTGCTGATACAATGTGACCTAAGTATGCCACCTTGTCTAACCAGAACTCACACTTGGAGAATTTAGCATACAACTGCTTCTAGCAAAGAATCTGTAGTACTGTACGAAGATGGTCTTCGTGTTCCTCCTTGGACTTAGAGAATATCAGGATGTCGTCAATGAAGACAATGACGAACTTGTCCAAAAATTCATGGAAGATTATGTTCATCAAATCCATGAACAATACTGGAGCATTGGTAAGGCCAAATGGTATGACTACAAATTCGTAGTGGCCATAACGTGTACGGAAAGCAGTCTTGGCGATGTCCTGCTCCTTGACCCGTAGCTGATGATAGCCCGACCTTAGATCAATCTTGGAGAAATGTTTGGCCCCTTGAAGTTGGTCAAACAGATCGTCTATGAGTAGTAGTGGATACCTATTCCTGATAGTAATCTTGTTGAGCTCGCGATAGTCTATGAAAAGACGCATACTGTCGTCCTTCTTCTTAACGAATAAGACCGGTGCGCCCCATGAAGATGCGGTCGGTCGAATAA
This sequence comes from Glebionis coronaria, assembly GCA_025667525.1. NCBI lineage: Eukaryota > Viridiplantae > Streptophyta > Magnoliopsida > Asterales > Asteraceae > Glebionis > Glebionis coronaria. The sequence continues at coordinate 636,771,179 of CM046877.1, forward strand.
AGCCTCGTTCTAGAAGTTCTTGTAATTGATCCTTCAGCTCCTTCAACTTAATGGGAGCATGCGATAAGGAGCCTTGAAAATCAGCTCAGCTCCTGGGATGAGCTCGATGTTAAATTTTACTTCACGTGCAGGTGGTATGCCCGGAAGTTCTTCTGGAAATACATCTGGAAATTCTGACACTATCGGTTGATTCTGAATTGATGGGGATTCAGCATCCATGTCATGAACAGTAGCTAGATAGCGTTCGCAGCCATGTGAAAGTAATGCACGTGCTTGCAGGGTTGATATGATTTGTACAGACCTTCCGGGTACGAAACCGTTGTGAATGTACTCTGGCGCATTAACATCACCGAAGATGACTCGATATGAATGGCAGTCTATGGTAGCATGATGCTTGGATAACCAATCCATGCCCAAAATCATGTCAAAATCATTCATGTCCAGCAAAAGTGCGTCAACAGGACGAATCTTGTCATCAAACTCTAGGGGAAGGCTCTTGTACACATGGGTTATGCGTACAGAGTCTCTCAAAGGCGTGGAAACATTCAGTATGTTCTCTAGTGGCATGGGGAGTATCCTAACATTCTTGGCATAAGAAGTAGAAATGACCAGTTAGTAGCACCCGTATCAAACAGAACACATGCAGCTTGACCATACATATACAAGATTCTAGTGATGGTACCTATAGACTTGTTGGCCTAATCGCGAGATGTCAAGTAAACGTGTCCACTAGTAAGAGGCGGCTTGGTATCAGCATGTCCCGATGTGCCCTCCATTTCGCCCTTGCGACAGTCTTTCATGGGATGGCCAGGAAGACCACACTTGTAGCATGCGTTGCTGTCGCGACGACATGGCCCTGGGTGCCTACGGTGGCAGGTAGTGCAAAGAGGATGAGTATATCCTCCAGCAGGTGTTCTGACTGGCTGTGAGCCTGATAAGAACAATATGAATAAGACATGATAATAGGTACAAAGGACAATGCAGATAATTCGTAAGATGGAATACCAGTGATAGCTTGACGGTTAGGCTATGAACCTCTCTGGTTCTGGTCCCTCCTGTTACCATGATTCTTGGTAGAAGATTTTTTAATGTGTCAGAATTAATACTTATAGCATATAATCATAAGAAAATGAGTAAGTAAAAGGACCTGCTGTTGTTAGAGTGTCCAGCGTTGTTACGGTAATTATCATTACCGCCACGCCTATCCGTAGCAGAACGGTAGTGAGTCTGACCGTTTCCCTTGGGCTGAGTAGGTTTTTGCTGAGTAGCCGGCTGAGACCGGTCCCCAGTCTTCTGCCTGGAAGATACAGTTTTAAAGAGATGAAATATTGACATATACTGAAAGAATACGGATTGGTCACCGTTGAATACGAATGTTTACCTCTTATCGGGTCTCTCTGCTTCCCCGAACTCATCTCTTTCCTGTAGCATCTCCAGCTTACGTGCTGCATCGGCCACTTGTTCTACTGTGTTAAACGTAGCACACACCAAGTTGTTTGCGACCGATGTACGAAGAGCCCACCTAAAGTGGTGTGCTTGCGCTTCAGGAGTACCTGCTGCTGCACCCAGAAAACCAGCCAAACGAAGAAAGCACTGCATGAACTCGTTGCTATTCTCCCTAGCCCTCTGTCAGATTCCATGGTACTCTCTCTTCAGCTTGTCTTGCTCAGCCTTGGGAAAGAACTGTCCCATCACCAAATCCCTGAACTGAGCCCAAGTCAAACCAGCCACCCAATTATCACCTCCCTCGGACATCTTCAGTGCCATCCACCATGATAGCACATCACCTTCGTACCGGTAGCAGGCCCAACCTCGACTTGAAGACGGGGTCACAGCCCATAGCATCGAAGATCTTCTCAATGTGAGCCAACCAGCTTTCAGCTTCACTAGGGCTATCTGTTCTCTCGAAAGCTCGAGGGCGTAGCTTATTGAATCTCTCCAGCCATGTGACCAATGATGCTGGAGGAGGAGGTACTGGGTGTTGCTGTTGATTGTTGGCAGCCTGAACCTCAGCCCTGATTTTGTTCCTCAACGGAGGAAGCATAGCTTGCATTGCAGCTTGGATTGATGCACTGAATTGTTCCTGCTCACCTGTGAGAACCATCTGACAGTATAACATAAAATACATGATTAAACTGATCAAAACATAAACTATATACATGAAAAAAAAAATTAAACTAATAAATCATGAGAAAAATTTTATGCAAGAAAATTTATACATGAATGCATTATGCAGTTTTATGAAAACTTTTGTATGCGCGAGACTGAACGCCTATGGTCAGTTCACTCAAAACAAAAGACATGGCGAGGGGACGCCAATGGTTCGGTCCCAAATTTAAAAGTTTCGATAAAAGCACATGCGACTAAATAGGGCCAGTCTTGTACCAACCATTACTTAGTCATAAACCTGCGACAATGACATATATATGTATGCATGAAAATGATGAATGCATGAAAACCGACTGTCAGTTCTAGGAAGACCATAGTGACTACCCACTAATCACAGGTCGTGTATTGAGAGCCTATAAGTCGAAGCCTTGACTCTGATACCATAATTTTAACACCCCATTTTGATAAATGGAATGTCACGCGTGATTATGGCGTGTCATCAAAGCATACAAGGATAAATGTATAAAACATCACATGACCATAAAGGAAATACCGGAATCCAACATCGGTACCCCAAAAGTAGAACTCATCACACACAAACATAAGTACTGTAAATGAAAAGGACTAAACAATGTCCATGGAAATGAGTATCAAAGTATAATGAAATGCATAAAGTAATGAAGGCTAGGAAGCTTCCAATCCATATGCACGTACGCTTAAATCTACGACCGTCCTTGAGTACCTTCCATTTTGGGAACATGAAAGGAAAACGGCTAAGCATAACGCTCAGTGCACGGATATACAAATAAAGCATGAATAACATAAACATATAAGCATAGAGCAGCGGAAAATACTAAGTCCTGGATAACCTGGTATGTCTTAGTAAAACTGGTTTTATAGTTTGAAAAGCCTTATGTTTATCTTATAAAAACTGTTTAACATGTTTACCATTAGCCAATATAGGTCATGAAATATTAACGTGCATGAATACTTGGAGGGCTGACCTCGTCATGCAGGAAAATAGAGAAAAGTAGGAGTACAGGTTAGAAAGTTACTTATTATTACACAACAAGTATAATAATACAAGAAATACAAGTAATACAAGAAATATAATAATACAAGAAATATAAGTATTTTTAGAAAGTTACTTATTATTACACAACAAGTATAAAAACTGTTTTACTGATTTAAGCTTTATACTGCGTTTACCATGTATTCTGTCTATTCTGATTAAGTATTACTTGTATTTCTTGTATTATTATACTTGTTGTGTAATAATAAGTAACTTTCTAAAAAAATCAGGTTTCCAAAAATAGAAACTTTCCAAAAATAGATTTACTGCTTAAAATAGATAAGTTTCTAAAAATAGAATGTTTCCATAAATAGATTAGTTGTCTTAATTAAATAAGTTTCTAAAAATAGAAAGTTTCCATAAATAGAAATAAGCTGGATTATTAAGCTGATAATATAAGCTTAAGTGTTTACTGGTTTATATTCTAAGTAATGTGATTAAATAATATAGTTTATTAATTATTACTTGTAAATTAAATAAACTATAGGTTAAAGTATTTAATTAAATATAACATGATTTAATTAAATAAAAGGTAAAATACTTAGGTTAAAACATGTACTAATATTTATTATTAATATAACCTAAGTCATGTAAATTAATTAATTATAAGGCATGTTTAATAATTAATTAATTATATAGTCTAACTTAAATAATAAATACTTAGGTTAAAATCCATGTATTATTATTATTAATAATAACCTAAGTCATGTATAAATTAAATTAACTATGTACATGTTTTAATTAATTTAATTTAATCTTGTAAAAATAAACTTCTAAAATAATTAACCTTGTAAAATCATGCCGTGACCGAAATGCGTGTCTTATTTATTAAACGTGTCGTGAACCGTATTCGTGAACCCCGTGAACCGGACCCGTAACTGGTCAACAAACGCACCCTTAACAGTGGTAACCGGCCTAGCCGGTTGCCGCTGTTTGTGTAAAACAGCCACCGGCTGTGCTGGTGTTCCCCCTGCTGCCGCAGCCCTGGTTCCCCCTTCTTTCCTTAATTAGCCACCGGCTTAAGCCGGTGGTGGTTCTTGTTTCTACCGAGACCCAACTGAACACCAAACACACCCCCCCCCCCCCCCCCCCCCGACAAGGTCGGGGGTTCTCTTGTTCTTGTGGCTGAGACACAACAACACCACACCAAGACCATGGGGTCTCGGTTGATGCGTGACAAGGCAAGCCGAGACCTTTTGGTCTCGGTTCCTTGCGTCGGCCGAAACAAACACCCCTAAAACCATATGTTTTTAAACCCCCCCTCATGATTAATTAACATGTTATTTACTTGTTTTTAATAAACCATGATTTCATGTGTTCTTGATCTATTAAGGATAATTAAAATAATTAAAAGAAAGGGTTTAAAGGTTTACCGATTTCGTGAAACAAAGGAGAATGATAACGCTAACAATCTTGCAAGAAATCAATTACCAAAATCAACAAACACACCCTCTTGGTGGTGGTTTACCCGGCGGCCAAAGCAGACAAAAAGGAGAGATTAGGGTTTAGTTTATTTTCTAATTTCCTGTAATTATGAAAATATCTTTTCCCTTTTCTTGGTTTAGTAAAAATTAAAATGGGCTTGCCCCTTTCCCTTTGTTTTGTCCGCGGGTAGATGGGGCCCACAAGGGTAACCCGAATATTTTCTCGTGTCTAATATTATACGTGTTCTCGTGTCGTGTTTTACGTGATTTAATTAGTTATCGTTCATGTCGTATTATATTTATTCATAACCATAATAAATATACGTAAATACATAATATTGAGCTCGTGATTATTTACGTTCATGATTTCATGTTCGTATGTTCGTGATTATAATTATTATTGAAATAGTTATCATGTCTTAATATGTATTAAATACTTATTGTGTAATAACACGTACGTAATACTTGTAAATCTTGTTCGTGAATCGTAAACGTGCTATAAAAGGAAAGTTATAATCATGTACATATGATCACAAGGGTACTATTCATGGTAAAAGCATGCGGGTTTTACAATAATGAAGATAATTAGCAGAATGCTACCATTCCATGTCCAAAATCCAGCCTTTGCGGCCTAACCAGTTTGATTTTGTTGGTATTTTTCTTGATGTGGTTGTAGTCTGATAGGTTTTGGACATGGACTTGAACCATGATAAGACCCATGTCAACCAGAAATCTAAAAAGCCGGTGCCACAAACAACCAGGTCCAAAACAACGAGGTCCAAAACAACGAGGTCCAAAACAACCAGTTCCAAAACAATCAGGTACAAAACAACGAGTTCCAAAAAAATGATGGTCCAAGTAATATCCAAGAAGAGCTGGGTGCTTCATATCTAGAAGGTAACGGGGATATCAACGAGTTCAATTCAGTTAGTGTTGGAAATGATGTTGAAATAATATTTCCAGAAAGTAGCTCATCAAAGAAGAAGAAGAAAGATGACGGTTCTGCTACTCGTTCAAAAAAGGCAAAAGCTACGGGAGTTACATCTTATGAATTGAAACTAGATTCGTTGATTCAAACTTTAGCGGCAAGAAGCTCACAAACAACCGCACCACAAAACCATTCCCCATCTATTGAAGAATGCATGGACATTGTTGCAAGCTTTTCTGGTTTTGAACAAGGCTCGAGAGACTTCAACAAGGCATTGAAGATATTTTGGAAAAAGGAAGCGAGGGAAAGTTTTATGTACCCGTCATCCTCTTTGGACAAGATTGGCTTCCAATACTCACTTCTAAATGAGTGACTCTTCTAAATGAGCGACTTTGATGCATGTTTTATTTCATCATTTAGAACTTTTGTTGTTATGTTATTGTTATGTTATTCGACAATATGTTTTTTTTTAACTTTTGTTGTTATGGATTTAAGTGTTATGTTATGAAAATGATTACTGCTTTATGATATTTGCTGATTATGTTCCTTTACTTTTTGTAACTTAATTTTTTTGTTTTTATTTCACACAGTGTTCTTTCTTTATGTTTGTTACAACAGGATGGATTCCGATAGTGACGATGACAACAATGATTCTAATAAAGAAGATTGGATGGAGGATGAGAACACGTGGTTGCTAATTTGCAGTTTAGCTGTCAAAGGGATAATAAAGGGTCAAAATGCAGTGAACAAAAAGGGACTTAAATGCCGTACTTCTTGTCGCACGGGTAATATTTTAATTCAATAAATATTAAATGGTCATCCTAGACGTTTCTACGAAGATTTTCAGTTACACATCAGTGTATTTAAGGATTTGTGTTCAGATCTTAAAGAAAGTTATGGTTTAAAGGCAACACGTCATGTCTCGATTGAGGAGTCTGTTGGTATTTTTCTGTTGATATTAGCACACGGGTGTGGAAATAGGTTAGCTCAGGAAACTTTTAACCATTATGGAGAAACTATACATAGGCATTTTATAGAGTTCTTCAAGCAGTGCTTAAACTTAGCGGGGACATGATCAGGCCAGGCGCAAATTACAATGAAGAAGTACCACCACAAATTTTAAACAATTCCCGTTGTTCAAGGTATGTTTTGTGAATTTTAGGTTAAAATATACTTGGTTCATGCGATAGATTTCTCTTCTTGTAGAATTGTATTGGTGCTATTGATGGGACACATGTGAGAGCATCGGTCTGAGAGCATGAACAAGCCAAATATATTGGTAGAAAAGGATACGCGACCTAAAATATCATGGCAGCCTGTGATTTTGACATGTGTTTCACATTCGCATGGGCGGGATGGGAAGGGACTGCACACGTTACAAGAATTTTTAATGAAACTTGCGCAGGCCAGAAGTCAATTTCCCTCGTCCAACCGGTGGTAAGTTTATTTTTTATTGCATCTATTATAGTTTAAAAAAAGTATTGCCATTTTATCCTTTAGTTTTTGTTAGTATTAGCTCACAAGCAGGGATATATTCTGATTATTAGCTGTTTTTTATTCGTTTGGTAATATATTGCTGATTGAGATTTGTGTGTTTCATGCAATGAAGACATCGTTAAGTTTAGTTATGCGTGTTCTTCATAATAAGGCATCAAAATATCTATATATTATCCTAACGTGATTATACTATAATTGTTAATTCTCTCATAAGCTAATTGTTATCTTAATTCTGTCATAAGCTAAAATCCTTTGACAAGCTCTTTTTCAAAAGTCATCTACACCTCACATAAGCTTGAATGAATCCTATGTGAGGTTTTGTTTTCAAAAGCTAAGGAAGTTCATATAAAATCACATCAAAATAAGCTATATTTCTAAGAGTTTTCATACGTGGTCAGGGGATTATTGGATTGATAACAATCTTAGCTTAAAGTCTATGTATAAGCTAAAGCTTAAACTCTCGTAACATTTAAATATTCCACCGAGATACAAAATATTTATAGTAGAGACTATAACAAATAGGTGACTAATTTTGTAACATGCTAAAGACTTCTAGCAAAAATGAAAACTTTTCAATCATAAAAGACATTATTTATTAAAATCTAACTACGGTTTTAAGTTATGCAGCAAGTTTTTTTAGGTACTCGCAAGTCGCATCGTGTAAAAATACAGTAAGGTACAGGTTTCCTAATATGCAAAATATTGATATCATTTTTAAATACCTAATATGCAAAATATTGATATCATTTGTTATTTAAACTCTTTGACTCTTTGTGGTGATAGTTAGCAATGACCAGTTGTAACAGTATTGATGTTCAGTTTTTGTATTAATTAGATACTTTCCTAACTATCTAGTTGAGTCGTGAAATTTACATTAGTTTGGAACACATATCAGTCTGCAAAGACCTGGTATGAGTACAGAAGTCATTTTCACAGACAAGCAACCAATGTGCTAAAAAAATCATAATATGTTGTTTACCAAAATAGCATTTACAGTAAGTTAAGTGGTTAAACTTGTATAGTATAGCCTAAAATTTGATTACGTATTTGAGATAAAAAATTTACTAGAATGGGTTGGTATAGCCGAGGAGCAAAAGATGTATTCATTTTAACACTTAGAGTTGCAATTTAATCTGAATTTTTTTACTTTTTAGTTGGTAAAAACTGATTAGAAAGTTTCCCATAAAAATTAGTGAGATTTGAGATGAAGGATTAGTGAAGGGAGCTCCTAAAAGTACTAAAATGCAGATGCCGTAAATTTTACAACAAGTAAAAGGAGTATTATGCATTCAAGCATAATTCATTAATGATCCTTTCTTGGTCTTCCCCTGTATCTTTATTCAAATTCCTTAAAAGGGGCAACGTAGGAAAATAGAGTTGACCAGTCAACCTATAACTTGTACTCCTGCACAGCGGAAAGCCGATATAAAGCCATATTTTTCAAGTTGGGCTCGCATGGACTAAAGTTCTGAATCATATGGTAATTTGCTATTCCATCGATGAGTGCCAACATCCCGATTGAGAAGCATCCCGATTGAGAATCTAGTACTATGCTTAATATCTATCTAAACCCCTTTTCATTACAGTTTAAAACTTTAGTCTATGGACATTAAGATTGCCGACAGCCTGTCTAGTTCTTTCAAGAAAAATTTCAAGAAAAATTTCCAACATTCAAAAATAACAGCAGCCATGTTTTAAAACAAAAATCAAAATTTCTAGTAACTCGATACTTAGTGATGAGACCAACAAACATCCTAATAATAGATCCCACTTACATAAACAAATTAGGCCTAGAAGCCTTGTATTTGGTCTTGAGCTTCCTGGTTGGGGGACGAACCTTCTTGAAGACCAATGGAAACTTGATTTAGAGTTGTGGAATTGCTTAGTGGACTCCCTCTTGCAAAGCTTGGCTGGGATGGCTGCTGTATTGATGACCTGGATGCAAGGGTGACAGACTCTGTGACGAGAAGCCATCTTATAATATAAAGGGTAAAAGTTATATTATACCATCGTACTTATAAAAGATGTATCGACTTTAAACACTTACAATTTAATCGCTAGACATTACCAATAAACTTTCAAATTGATGGTAGATTTTACCAATCTTACCCTGAAATGACTCTATTACCCTTATATTCTTTAACATTTTATATTCTATTAAAAAAACTCAGATCAGTACCAAACAATGGAGGTCTCTCCTTGCTGACTATATCCAATCTTGTACAGTAACCGAACATATCTGATTCATTCAAATTCATATTGACCACATACCACAGCAAAATCAATACAGCTCGGTAATCGAGTTCATGTCACTCTATATACAAAACCACATACCCATAGTCAAACGAACCCTACCAAAACCTGGCAAATGATGTTCTGCTCGTAGGCTTTTTTGTAGACATGTTTTGTACTTCCATGATTAATGTTGCTAATGATCTTAACATTCCATCATACTTATTCTTTGCTTCTCCTGTGGCTTATCTTTGTTTTATCCTCCACCTTACAACCTTGTCATCCGATGAGACTAACGCGGACTTAATGTCTCAGTTAAAGGTACAATTTTACCACCCATGTATCGTTGAACGCACATCCATTGCATTGTATCAAGAAAAAAGATCTTGGTTACACATGCTTTGTGCATCATGCGCTTAGGTGCAAAGAGACCAAAGGTATTGTAAACCGGTGGGGATAGATTATTGATCATGTTGGACTAGTTAAATGGCTTGCAAACCGGTCAAGTCATGAAAAGATTAACGAATGTGTGGACCAACAACCTTCGTTATCTGTTGTTTTTTATGTTTTGGTAGCATGTGGAGCAACATCTAAATGCTTTTGAGTGGTGAATGAGCTTGGATTGAGTGTAGAGATAAGGTGAACATGTGAGGAGAATATGTGGAACACAAATACTTCTTTTAGTGGTAATATATGTAATTATATTAAAGAAGATCAGGGTAATAGAGTCATTTCAGGGTAAGACTGGTAAAGTCTACCATCAATTTGAAAGTTCATTGATAATATCTAGCAATTAAATTATAAGTGTTTAAAATCGGTACATTTATAAGTACGATTATATTGTATAGCTTTTACCCTAATATAAACTCTGGCTCCATCTCTAACTCAAACCTAAGCCTCGACCTGAACCCCAGCCCCAACCCTAACCCATTCCTCCAAACATACCCTAAAACACAATCAATGCTTGTAGCTTATTTAATTTTTAATGATCTTAAAAGAATCATAAGCATTTGATTTCTTGAAACTTTTATAAAAAAATTGATCTTTATTTGTATAATAGAACGAGATTTACACGTTCGAAAAATAAAAGACTTTAAGTTCGGTCTATAAAGTATAAACTATCACACATTCACAGGTAAAAATTTATAATTTAACAATCACAAACTAGAAAAAAAATGTTAGGAAATCATAACATTCTCAAGTAAAAGTTTAATCAAACAATCACAAAATTGAAAAAGTTAAGAAATCATATAAGTCTTCAACTTGGACTCAAACTTCCAAATAGAATTTACTAAGTTTTATTTGGATGTTTTAGTTGATGATCAAAACATAATACAATTATAAAGATGAATACTTCATACACTATGCCATATATATAAGCCGCCAGCTTTTCTTTTAATTACCCGATGTGGGATTTAGTGTTTAGTGAGTCTGGTTAATTTGGAAACTTATTTTTTGTTGAAATCTAAGGAAAATATTATAGCTATCCATTACTTAAGATTAAAAAAAACACGGATGGACCATTTTTGCCAAAATGTCCAAAATTTGCAAAAAAACAGTGACGGAAGGACTAAATTGTAAATATGACAAAATTTGCAAAAAAAACAGCTGTGCTGATGACATACTCGGAATATTGTTCTTCGATTTTATACAAACACTATATGTATGGAATGACAGCTTGGATAGATACACTCATTTGTTTCGGCTTTATAGCAGACTAATGCCTTATTTGATTTCCGGCTTATGTTTCATAGGCTCAGTTTTGTGCTTTATTTTGAATCCGCTTATATATGGTTATTAAGCCGAGAGTGGCTTCAAAATAAGCCGCACAAATATGAGCTTATGAAACTTAAACCGAAAACCTCGTAAGTCATTAGCCAAATATCAAGTGTTTGGATTAGCTTATGTTTCATATGCTCACGTTTCGTGCCTTATTTTGAAACTTTACGGCTTATATAAGTTATCATGTCATAATAAACTTACATAAGCCGAAAAGTTTCACAATAAGCCACAAAAGGCGAGTTTATTTATCAAATATAAGCCGAAACAAACAGCGCCTAACAAACACCCCTTGACACTAGTTACTAGTGATGCCTAAGGTCTTCGTAAGAGGTCTTAGGTACAAACCTCACTAGGTACGCATCTAGAGGTTGGTCATGTACCCCGGTTAGGCTGAGAACTATGAGTCAAAGACTCCCCCTCAACGGATAACCTGTAGAGGGAAACCTGGTTTTTTATCTCGTTGTTGTGCATCACGTGTTTTACATGTGCGAGACCTGCTTTAAAAGTAAATTTAAACTATGGGGCGAGGTGCACCGGATCTTAACTACTCTATAGTATTTGCATAAATCTCTATAGGATTCAATACTAGTTTTCCAATGTGTGTGAAGTATGAACTGCTATTAGAAATTATATTTCGCTGTCAAACTTAAAGAAAACTTGAATGGAAGTAACAAAGACACGTCAACATTTTCTTTGTTGTTATATGTTAATACTAGTTAACCATTAACTACGAGTACGCAGCGGAATGGATCTAGTATAACATACATGATTAAGCACATAATAAAAACAATTTAAAACCAACCTTTAATTAATTGAATAAATCAATTAATACGTCTTGATCTTGATCTTGAACTTTAATGGTTAAATTACCGTCTCCATCGTTTGCTCACACGACACGTCAAACGAACATCACTACGATGCTAGTAGTAACTTCACTTCTCAAACAACAAGTGTTTAATCTTGCAACTAGAAACCCTAGATCCAAAACCCTAATTGGGATTACGTAAGGATCGGTTTATAGAACGTTTACAAGATTGATTAACCCAAAATCACATAAACCCTAATTAGGGTTTATGCATGTCGAACCACCAAGGGAAAACTAAAACCTAAATTTAGAGATCTAGGGTTTAGTTATAAAGCTTAAGACTTTATAAGAAAACCACCAAAAAGGATTGATCTTATAAAGGTTTAACCTTTATGTGATTTTAGGGTTAATGGGAAAAATCGTTTGGTTTGGTGTGGTGTTTGGGTCGATCGGACGCAATAACAAGAGGCAAGGGAGAGATAAAAATTATGAGGGGTATGGGATTGTATTTATACTAATCCTTGCACCTCCTCAAAATCTTTAAGGCCCAACCCAATAAACCAATTAAGGAAAAGATTACCTTAATCAAATATTCTTGAATATTTACTTACCAAAAACCAATAACCAAAAATCTTCTAGAACCCCTATATACAATATTCGGCCGAATGGCCTTAGGGTTTCTAGAAGTCGATTTTCTTCCAAAATTTAAATAACGCACTCGTATTAAATTAATTAAATCCCGTTAATTAATTTAACCACCGTTAATTAAATAATAAGTGAAGTTTTTATTAAACGTTTAATTATAAATAATAAAACGTAAATAAAAGTGTGTTCTCCGTATTGAGTGTGTGCCCTCGATAGGCTCACGTATTTCCGATGGCTAAACGATCGCATATCCCAACAGCTCCCACTTGTGAGAGTTTAGACATACAACGTCCATAATGAAGTATCTAGCAACACTTCATTATAACCGGAAAAGACTGAGGTATAGTTTCAAGAAGAATATCTTAAAAGTATTAATGGTATACGATTATGTGACTTGCTAATAATCATCCCTTTGTTACTAGTACCGTTTAAACTATGGATATGGATCCTAACTCATTCCATGAAGTTTAAATTTTAGTTTCTCGTTATAGAAGTTAATTCAGATATACCAAACGTAAACAAGTATCATCTTGATTTACACTTTGGGTGCGGCCACACAATTATCTGATTAATTCTGGAGAGGGCCCAATGGTACTTCACTGCACTATATCAAGTGGAGGAACAAATTCTATATTGACTACAAGTGTCTGTGGATGCTGCTTCACAACACTTCCAATTAAAGTCTTTATAACTAGGTCTGGCGAACTAGCGTTGGACATAGAATCAAGAAGTAATATTCACACATGCACAAACTTGTTTGCATCTCAAGTCTAAGGATGATGACTTAATCACCATTTTCGAAATCTTACTCATGACAAGGATCCAAAAGTAGCGATTCGAAAGTTTGGGGTGTCCAATACGCATCCCTTATGAATAACATATGAGTTTGGTGGGAACAGTCCATATATTCAAAGAATATAACCAACACTCACATTTGTCTTAATGTAGACAATACTCCCATATTGCTAACCGACAATGGACATATTTAGAATAATCAATTCTTCAAGGATTTAAACATACAAACATAGGGCAACAATAATTATATGAATGAATAACAAATACCAAGTATCTTTATTCATCGGAAAATAATTATTGTCTTACCATCCCAATTATCCAAATACTAAAATAGATATGCATGAAACTAATTTAGCAAGTTGAAGTCAAATGTTTCCAACATTCTCAACTATTCTTTAACAATAAAGCTAAATAGTTATCTAAGTAAAGTTTCCGAATACTTGTTTCAAATTTCTCAATTGTGAAAGATTTGGAAAACAAGATGAGTGTCTTTTCTTACATGCTCATACTATTTGCAAGTTTCATAGTAGGGGATATCGTCAATCCTTGCATAAGGTTTTTAACATCAACGATATACTGACAGTCATCTTTACAGTTTCTTAAAATGTAAAGTATTCTTATTCCTTAATGTGTAATGCAACAATGCTCATTGTGAGCACATCTAGTTTAGCAGATTTATCATAAAAGATAACATCTCACTTACTAGATTCATTATCCTCTAGCATCAGTGTACACATACATCACTATGCTTTATAATTCGTAAATATTTGCTTTTAACAACAATCTAAATACTCTCAATTAGATGTTGTTTTGTCATCTCACTTTGCTCTTGTACAAAAATGACAACAAGTCATATACACAGTATAATATTTATACATAATGAATCCCTAGTTAAAAACATAAGGTTTCCATTCATGTAATAAATCATGTCTAGTGAAATATATCATTCAAGACTTGTTTCAATGATGTATTGCATTGTGTTGGACTTAATTACCGCATATGCTTATATCAAAAAACATTTATTCCAAAGTCATTTGTTTTATTCCATAAATTCTCAAGTGAAGTTTCATTCCAATCTTAAGGATTATCATCTAGCTTAAATGGAATGATATCTTCAGTATGTTATACAACATATGAATTTAAAGAAAAAACATAGTGCTCCCATTCAATGTCAAGTGTACTCCAAACTCGTCTAAATTTAATCGAAATCATATTGAATTAAATTCTAGATTTAGTTTCTAGATGCCTGATTTAATTCATACTTGAATTAATCATCTTGTATACTCAATAAAGATTTTATAGACTCGTTAATCCTTTTGATTATACACCATCCTCGCTAAAAGGTAATCATAAAAGGAAACTATAAAGTTTAATTGACATATTCCATTTACATAGAAACATATATGACAATCAATTATCTTTATTTAATCAATGCTTGCATAGAAGAATGATTTAATCATAGTCAATTGCTTGAGTATAATTAAAAGCTTCCTATTATTAGTCATGCATTAATTATGTATACCATTTTGTCCTTGTGAGTCTTTCTTCAAAAGAAACTTCTTCCAACCTCATATGTTTATAATTAGAAGAAATCAATCAAATTCAATAGATTGATTTTCCCTTTAAGGACCGCATCTTATCATTCATATTTATAAAATATTTATCAGATTCAAGATATGATAATATTCATTAGCAGTTAGTAGATTACAAAGATCTCCTAACTTATATTCCTCAGCATTGATATTAAAATATCAATCCAGTGATGAGGTATCTTTGCAGATTTATGAATGAGAGTAACATTTACTTTGGTTTGACATTTCCATGCTTAACCAAAATATGACATCAACAAGTGGATTTTGAAGGTTGTGTATTTTGCTCTTGAATATCTTCAAGATTTGTTATAACTCCCACTTACTTTTGTAAGTAGAGATCATTCTCTACATACTAAGTATTTAAGCAACAATAAATTGTTCTTAATAAAGAGACTACAAAACACATTTTAAATTCTTATCTCAAGTTTGTTAATAGTATGCAAAGTATCACAAAAGTGAGATGCAAAAGTCTTTGACGGATAATAAAACACTCGTAATTATTAACCGGTTCAATTTAACCTACCCAGTTTTAACCATTATCTATATCAAGATTAAAACATTATGACAAGTATGCATGTAATTGTCATAAAAACATAAATAAAAGAGATTTTAAAGCGAAGCATGCGTGTTTTATTCTATGTGTAACCCATGAATGCCATACGAATTGACTCGTGATGCCACTTTTAGAATTTTGAATACTAGTTAACCATTAACTACGAGTACGCAGCGGAATGGATCTAGTATAACATACATGATTAAGAACATAATAAAAGCAATTTAAAACCAACTTTTAATTAATTGAATAAATCAATTAATACGTCTTGATCTTGATCTTGAACTTTAACGGTTAAATTACCGTCTCCATCGTTTGCTCACACGACACGTCAAACGAACATCACTACGATGCTAGTAGTAACTTCACTTCTCAAACAACAAGTGTTTAATCTTGCAACTAGAAACCCTAGATCCAAAGCCCTAATTGGGATTACGTAAGGATCGATTTATAGAACGTTTACAAGATTGATTAACCCAAAATCACATAAACCCTAATTAGGGTTTATGCATGTCGAACCACCAAGGGAAAACTAAAACCTAAATTTAGAGATCTAGAGTTTAGTTATAAAGCTTAAGACTTTATAAGAAAACCACCAAAAAGGATTGATCTTATAAAGGTTTAACCTTTATGTGATTTTAGGGTTAATGGGAAAAATCGTTTGGTTTGGTGTGGTGTTTGGGTCGATCGGACGCAATAACAAGAGGCAAGGGAGAGATAAAAATTATAAGGGGTATGTGATTGTATTTATACTAATCCTTGCACCTCCTCAAAATCTTTAAGGCCCAACCCAAGAAACCAATTAAGGAAAGGATTACTTTAATCAAATATTCTTGAATATTTACTTACCAAAAACCAATAACCAAAAATCTTCTAGAACCCCTATATACAATATTCGGCCGAATGGCCTTAGGGTTTCTAGAAGTCGATTTCCTTCCAAAATTTAAATAACGCACTCGTATTAAATTAATTAAATCCCATTAATTAATTTAACCACCGTTAATTAAATAATAAGTAAAGTTTTTATTAAACGTTTAATTATAAATAATAAAACGTAAATAAAAGTGTGTTCTCTGTATTGAGTGTGTGCCCCCGATAGGCTCACGTATTTCTGATGGCTAAACGATCGCATATCCCAACATTATACTAACTAAGAAGTATGTAATACCTAGATATTTTTTAAATTATATGGTGTGCTTGATGTGTCCCACATAGGGGCGAGAACGACATATGACCGGGTGCATAAATTGTTTTTACTGTAAGATAACACATATAAAAAGTGAATTTAAACAAAGGGTAAAACACGCTCTGATTGACCGGGTGTATTTAAGATGCATTTATAAAAAATCGATGTTTTTTTCACAAATTAACAATACACAGAAAAATACATATGGATCACGGGCACGCGCGGAACCTCTGCTCCTGTCCCCGAGGGGCAAAGTGAAAGTAAATGCCAATATATGGTCGCAAACCATTTCACAATGTATAAAATTAGGAACTTATAGTCTGAATACCGTTACATGCGTTGCTACACATTCCTCGTATTAAACTTCATTATTCATCTAATAATAACAAAAAAAATCCTCTATTTTTCAACTTCAAGAATTGTGCAAACTTAACTTTTCATCTTGATCAGACTATGCAAGAACTGCGAACGACACGCTAAACATGAAAGGGCTACTTTAAGTCAAAAATCCACTTCATTTCTTAGTCTGCGAATGTTTGCCATACAATAATGTACTAAAATGCCCCAATCGAAAACCTCGAACGAACACATCTCGAACACAAATAAATAAACCAACCAACCTTAAATATTCGGTTATTCGCGCATTACGGCAGTATTTATGCTATAATTAACTGGATAAAAACAAAAACAAAATGATCCCGGTCGAGTTTGATTTGTCCTTTTTATCCCTTTCGACCAGTTTTTTTATTCATTTCCGTATGGCTTTTTTGGCTAGCCAAACTCATGACGACTTGTATTCTGTTATACATGCCTGAGGTGTACGCTAACCAATTGGCTGGGAAAAATATGCAAGATAATCCCACGAACGTGAAACAAGTCTGTATTACACTACAACAATTTTAGGGTTTAGGGTCGAAATTTTCGACCCTAAATACAAAGGGTTTTCGACCCTAATATTTAGGGTCGAAATATTCGACCCTAAGTGGTCGACCCTAACTTTTGGACCCTAAAAAACTAGGGTCGAAAAACCCTTTGTAATTTAGGGTCGAAAATTTGGGGCCCACCACTTTCCAAAAATCATTTTGACCAAAAATTAGGGTCGAATCGCTTTTTAATTTAGGGTCGAAATTTTCGACCCTAAATTATATCCACGTGTATTTTTTTATCTTTGTGAAATTTTTTTTTTTTTTTTTTATTTAATATCCACGTGTATATATTAAAAAGTTTATAAAAACGTTTTTTTTTTATTTAATAATTTAGGGTCGAAAATTTCTTTAAATTTAGGGTCGAAATTTTCGACCCTAAACATTTTATATTATTTTTTTTCCAGAATATTTCGTGCAGGAAGGGGTTTAGGGTCGAAAATTATGGTCGAAAATTTCGACCCTAAAACTTAGGGTCGAAAATTTCGACCCTAACTATAATTTAGGGTCGAAATTTCGACCCTACCTATATGATTAGGGTCGAAATTTCGACCCTAAATAGTTTCTGGGCAAAAAAAAAAACTGCATTTTGTAGTTTTTTTCCAGATTTTTTTCCGGCATTTTTTCCGGAAAAAAATCTATATTTCAACAAATCCACAATATTACAAATCACTAAATAGTACAATACTACTAATTTACAATACGTTAAATAGCCAAAACGTTAGAATACATTTCACCAAATCCTTATTTCACAAATGTAACAAGTCTAAAATTATTACACATCACAATAAATCCATGTTTCACAATTTAACAAGTCTTAAGTTATTACACAAAATAAAAAGTCTAAAACCAACAACTCCTAATCTGAATAGTCCCCGTTGGCCTGATCATTATCACCCGAATCATCCCCCTCATCAGCATCCGAGTTGGCCTGATCGTATTGCATGATATGAGCCAATAGGGGATCGTATTACATGATATGAGCCAATAGGGGATCGTATTGCATGATATGAGCCAATAGGGGATCGTATTGCATGATATGAGCCAATAGGGTATCGTATTGCATGATATGAGCCAATAGGGGATCGTATTGCATGATATGAGCCAATAGGGGATCGTATTACATGATATGAGCCAATAGGGGATCGTATTGCATGATATGAGCCAATAGGGGATCGTATTGCATGATATGAGCCAATAGGGGATCCTATTACATGATATGAGCCAATAGGGGATCGTATTGCATGATATGAGCCAATAGGGGATCGTATTGCATGATATGAGCCAATAGGGGATCGTATTGCATGATATGAGCCAATAGGGGATCGTATTACATGATATGAGCCAATAGGGGATCGTATTACATGATATGAGTCCTTATCATCACAACCACCAGCATTGGAGGGATAACATTGGAGGGAAAACATTGGAGGGAAAACATTGGAGGGAAAACATTGTAGGGAAAACATTGGAGGGAAAACATTGGAGGGAAAATGTTAACAATTACCCTCACTTTTTTAGCATAAAAAGAGAACCACACACACTCCTTATCATCACAACCACCAGCAGATCACACACACTTATCATCATAAACAAATTGTTATTATGTATATGTTGAAGCATGAAGCTTTTCCGTGCAGGTGTGGACATGGAGATGTAGTTCTTCGAGAATCGTGGACAACTGAAAACTTTGGTAGACTGTACTATGCTTGTCCACGTTCACGGGTTCAACCTCCAGTTTCATATGGATGCAAATTTTTTTTGTGGAAAGACGAACGCGTCCAACTACTAATCAATTCTCTTGGAGGTTCAATGAGCTTTTCTCCTCCAAGCTCTTCTTCAAGACCTTCAACGAGCTTTTCGACTCCAAGCTCTTCTCCCAGACCTTCAACGATTCCAGTTTCTTCTCCAAGCTCTTCAGCGTGTGCAAACTGTGTGCGCTTGAATGGAATGATAATGGTACTTGAGCGTATGATAGAGTTGTACCGCAACTCCGATAGGCACACATTGGATTCAGCTGCACTACTTCACGACCTTTACGATGACATGGGGAACCTTAGTTTGAACTAGTTTGTGATGTGTTTTTTTCCGTGTTTACGAGTCTAATATCGTTGTAATATCAATGTTTAATTAAGCGCGTGTTTAAGTGTCCGTGACGAATAAAATTATGTTTAGGAGTGTTTGGTTCTGTGATTAATTAGTATTCTGGCTTGAATCATTGTGAGAATTTAGTTTGTTTGAGTCACAAAGTTTAGTTTAAGTCTGTTGTGTTAGGTTTTGCAGTCAAAAGTTCAGTCAAAAGCATTTTACTTCAATCAAATTTTGCTCAAACTTATAAATAAAGGAGCCTTTTTTATTCATACAAACATACAAGTACATTTCAAACACAAAAACCATAAAAGATGCAGAAGCATCATTATACACAACAACATGTGTTAGTATGGTTCTTATTCTATATGAACAACAATTATTAATTAGATTAAAAGAGACACAGTCTTAACGAATTCCTTCATCAAACTTTGCTCAAACTCATAAATAAAGGCTCCTTCTAAGCATTTACGAATGCTTATTTATTGATCCTTCATTTTCTTAACGAATTCCTCCTTCTCAGTCATTCTTGCTGCTGTATCTTTAATTAAACCTTCCAACCGACTTGAGGTTTTCTTATCCTTCTTTTGAGTATCTTTCAATACTTTAGCGCATTTCTTTAAGATATATATATCTCCAGCACGTTCTAATTCCTGGATAAACTGTTGTCTTTCTTCAACAGCTTCATCTAAAACCTCATGTAAACGTTCAAGTTTCAGACCAAAACGTTTGTCCGCTTCGGCAGATTGTTCAAAATATGCTACCATTCGATCAGTCCAATTATCTGAACCAGCAACTTCTTTTAATTCTTCTAACCTTCCTAACCAGGCCATTATTGTTGTTTTTTTTAGTATTGGAAAACTGAGGTGAGTGATAATTGGAGGCAAACTACAAACCATTAAATAGCAAAACAACTACCCAAAATAGATGGCACACATACATCTATTATCATCTTCCTGTTCACAATGGGTACATAATGAAAGCACTAAAACTAGTACCATCAATAGTGGGACTAATGAAAGCACTAAAACAATGGGTACAGTCATTTGTAGTCTAGTTGGTTTTTCATAGTGGTAACCAGCTTGATCTTTCTGGATTTGTGCTGTAATTGATAAACTTGTTATGTTCTTGTAGTTGCTAAGTTATTTGCACAGCTTTAGTTCTGCTTAGACTTATCTATTTTTAGCTATTACTGCATTATCTAAATATATATACATATATTAATATTTTAAAAGCATTAACACTTAAAAAATTTTTTTTTTAAATATATTTAATAATTTAGGGTCGAAATTTCGACCCTAAATATAAACCGCGAATTTTTTAAATTTTTCGTGAAAAATTTTCGTGTGAAATTTTAAATTTTTCGTGAAAAATTTTTAAAATTTTAAATTTAGGGTCGAAAATTCGACCCTAAAGTTTTAAATATTAAAAATAACTTTTTTTTAAAATTATTTTTAGTTATTATAAATATAATATATAATACATAAATTAAAATTATTTTAAATTTTATATTTAGGGTCGAAATTTCGACCCTAAATTAATAAAATTAAAATTTAATTCTTTTAAAATAGTTTTTAATTATTAAAAATAATTTATATAAAAAATAAATTAAAATTTTTTAAAACTTTTAATTTAGGGTCGAAATTTCGACCCTAAATTTTTTGGGTCCCACCTGCTTTTTGACCAGCCTTTTTGGGCTTTTTGGGTTGAAAATGTGTGGGCCCCCACCTCAATTTAGGGTCGAAAATTTCGACCCTAATTTTCGTCCGACCCTAAACAATGATTTTGTTGTAGTGTTAAGACTAGGTTTATCAGTGACACTGGTGCAACCGGTTGGATGTACGGATTAACAAAAATACCTATTAAATTAGCAAAAGTGCAAAAGCAACCCAACTCTCCTCCCGACCGGTTCACAACGTGATTCTCAGATTACACAGCCAACCTCTCCACGTGTCACAACATTAGTAGTCACTCATAAAACAAAATGAAAAAGAATACCAATAATCTCAGATTTTTCATTCAATACTTGAAAAAGTGTTTTTAAAACACAAGTATTAGTGAAATTCATCATCAATCTATAAGCTCAAAATGAGAATTAAAACAGCCTACCTTTGACCTTTTAAAAGATCTTGATGCAAAGTGGATTCATGTCTTCTTTGTGGGTTCATACTCAACAGATTCATCCTCTTTCATTAAAATGGAGTACAAGTGATTGTTGGTTTTAATAATGAATATGTTTGTTGCGGCTGTGAGATATATTAGTGCAATAATTTTAGGGTTAGGTGGTATAAATTTAAGTTGGGCTGATCATGTCTTGTGGGTTAGTATTTTTTATGTGGGCTCAGATTATACAAAAATATAACGGGTAATTGTATACAAAAATATAAAGGGTAATTGTTATATAAATAACTAAAATTAAGTTGTTTACTGATTTAATTTTATTTAATATAAAATTTGGGTAATTAAATGAAATATTAAATAAATAATATTATAAGTTAGGTTGGTTTGTTGATAAATGGTAAAATGGTTGGAATTGGTTGTATGTATTGGTTGTATAGTTGGAGAAATAAGAAAATAATATTTTAATAAAAAGTTGGGTTGAATGAGGTTGTGAATAAAGATAGTCTAAAGGGTTTTTATTAGCTTTTGTTGTAAAGAAGGAATTTGGAAAGCATGCACATGCACATGCAATACGTACACAATGTTGGGGCCATTATCGTACTTGAGCTACAAAACATAACACATGATTAGACTGGAGTACTACTAAATTTTTATTAAAGTCTAGATGGCGATACAACATACAAAAGAAACTAATAAAAATCAATGCCTCCCCTCCATGTCCATAATTTGGCCTCGTGTCTAAAATGTCATATATATAGTAACTTCTTTGCGGCTCAAACATTATCAAGAATGGTTCGCAGCTCCAAAGGGACAGCCAGAAGCTCTTTGTGCAAATTGCAACTGCTTCGCATTCAAATTTGTGCCCATAAGCATCTGCATCTTCATGCACATGCACTTTGTGCAAAAATACAAGTCTCCTACTCTCCTTGGATATATCAGATGTACACTCTACAAGTCCATAAATAGTCTTAAAAGCAGACAACTTCACGACCCGGAGTCGCTAAAGAAGTTTGATTCTGCAAACAAGAGGGGGCTTGATTTTAAGACTATTAATTTACGGTCTTATATATCATCGACCCGATCAACCTCAGAGTAGGAGATATCGTGGCTGGTAACAATAATAACACAAATGACGAGGAGGAGCAGGTTGAGATAACAATTAATACTAAACAATAATTTCATTGTATTAACTAGGATAATCACCCGGAGATAAGGGAAATGAAATGGAAGTATCTTTAGTTTTATAAAGGCAAATATATAGTGCCCTTTTTGGTCATGTTATGTGATGAATTTATAAAGAAATATAAAAACGTTAGGAAAATGATGATGAAAATGTCAAATGTGATATTAATTTTGTACGGGAGAAAGTGCTTGAGCAATAATTGATTTTCAACGTGAGTTGCCCTACTTCATATAGTAACTCATTCATATGGCATGTGCTGATGTGCGATATACTTATTCAACGTTTTGTCTCAATTTCGACCGTCGAATACCGACTCGCGAATTTTCAACTTTGAAAAAAGTCTTAAAAGTTTAAAGTATGCTTTTGCAAAAATAACCTAATTATACAAGAACAAAAAACCTTACATAACTAAATTTTATAGAGAAAAAATGATCTCGGTCGGGTTCAGTTAGTCCGTTTTTAACGCTTTCGACCGGTCCTTCTCGACTCATTTTCGTACGAGGATTTTAGCTAGCCAAACTTATGATGACTGGATTTCGGTTAAAACCACTTGCCCTTAGAAAGGATAATGAAAAATATAAAAATACTATAAAATAGCGTTAAACTCAAGTTTTTCTCAAAAGTTAATTTGAGAAAATATAAATATAAGTTTAC
The DNA here is from genome assembly GCA_025667525.1 of Glebionis coronaria. NCBI lineage: Eukaryota > Viridiplantae > Streptophyta > Magnoliopsida > Asterales > Asteraceae > Glebionis > Glebionis coronaria. Next base: position 636,794,768 of record CM046877.1, read on the forward strand.
GAACATCAAGAACACTTAAACAATGCTTGTACTTTACTTTAAATTTTATTGAGAAAATATAAATATTTAGATTTTATTTTTATCCGCTTGAGTTTGGTATTTCGATTCGATTCGATCCAATCCAAATTCTACGATGTTTAGTTTTCGGTTGTACCCACAAAGTCGTCTTACTCAAACTAACCGCACCTAATAAAACGAGCTACCCAATGAGCGTCTCGTTGTCTCTATAGAAGCAAAACTCGAATGGATAGAATACATGTTGCATATGCAAACTTACCAAGTTTAACTCGATGAACCATATAGACAAGAATATAAATATCTTAATACAAATTTACTCAGTTAATTTGTAAACGGTGACAAAAGCTCTTAAAATTTTAAGTTATACGCATGTACATATATCATAATTATACAGATATATAAAAGTCTTAGGAAACTTTATGAAAAAAATCTAATCTAACAAACTTGTGTATGTAGGAAACTAAAAGCTATCTTTCAAATGTGTCAGCACGTATTAGAAAAATTTATTTGGGTCATATAGATTGAAGATAAGCTACAAGCCTCAAACAAGTATCAGTGTAAGCAACCGTTATCAGCAACGGTCAACAACGATCGATAATGGTCAAACTTCTCGAAAAACAGCGCAGGTTGTTTTACAAAAAAATCGAAAATACTTGTAATTGTTCAGACCGATTACAAGTTACAAAATAACAAAGGATTAACCGCCGGACTATCGATTTGGGACTCTTTCAACCTTAGTACATACCGTGCCAGAATGAAATACATATTTTTATATTTCAACAACTAAAAAATAAAAGTTAAAAAGTTGAGAAACAGTATACGTTTACAACTTCGAAGGAGACCCAAGTAGTATTTAAGTTCCACTTGCGACTTGATTCGTTATTGAAGACATGATAGTATTCTAAACACGAGTACACCATATACAATGTCATATATAAGCCGTCAACATTTCCTTTTATTGGTCGATGTGGGATTAATGTTAAAAAGTTTTTTCGAGTAAAATTTGTATAAGCTTTGAGAAACTTTAAATATAAGCTTGTAAACTTCAGGAACACTAAGACACAAACAGAACCTATAGCTTATTTTAGGGATAATTCTGATTTAATCCTTTTAAGTTTTACTATAGTTAATTATTGTTGTTTTGTAAAGGTTAATTGGCTGCTTGGGCTTACGAAGTTAGGCCACTTGTAATTAGGCTAGAAACGAGCCGAGTTTGAGCTTACTAAAACTCAAGATCGACTCGTTTATGTTTTAGTGAGATCGAGTTTGGGTCGGTTCGAGCTTCGTGATATGATATATAAGCTCGTGGTATGATATATACGCTTAAGCTTGGATTGGCTTCTTGAGCTAACATAAGCCCACACTGTCAATAATTAATATGATTATCTTATGCATTGCCATACAACATTTTCTTTAGTCCACATAACTATATGGGATTCACATATAAAAATTCATAATTTGACTATTAAAAGATAGTAAAAAACTTAAGAAATCATATAATAATTCAAGTTTCACCGGGTGAATCTTCCAATTTTAAAAACATAATATTGTATATAAGCCCCAACATTTCCTTTAATTAGTCGATGTGGGACAACCTATACATTCTCTATGGTTTTTTACCGTATCCGGTTTATCTTTTTGGCCACTAAGTTGTATCGGGTTTTATCACTTAACACTAATCGTATCGAGTTTAGTCCATAAATAAACTAGTGGTCAAATGATCAAATTCAATACGGGTCAAAAACTAAAAGAAAAGTCCATTAATTTTTTTTTCTACAAATCAATTCATAAACCTACAAAATTACATGAATGATTTTGAGCAATTAACTCTAGTTAATTATTGATGTTATCTTTCCCTAGTTAATTATTGATTTTTTTGCTAATATAGATAGTATTAGGGACGACTTTTTCGTCCCTAAAATAAACCCGTCCCTAAACCGAACTATTGTTGTAGTGTCTACATCTCCATAAATTGGCCCCGTTTCCTGATGTAGATGGCAAACCCCGTCGGTAGTGCGGAGGCTATCACCGTTGCCTCCACACTCCCGACATGACTCACCATTTTCAGCTATTTAACAAGCTTTTAAGAGGATCTTCATGTTTGTGGCTAAAAGGTCACATATGGTAACTTTCTTGCAGCTCAAACATGATCAAGAATGGTTCGCAGCTCAAAAGGGATGGCCTCAAGCTCTTTGTGCAAATTCCAACTTCTTCGCATCCAAATTTGTGTCCATATAAGCATCCACATCTACAGGAAAATACACTTTAGGCAAAGATTACACGCCTCCTTGGATATATCGGGAGTACATTGTGCAAGTCCGTAAATAGTCTTGAAATCGGCCCCCTTCACGTTCCCGGTGTCAAACTCCCTTAGCAGACCCTTATTCATCAGCTGATAGGTACGGTAAACCGGAGTCGCTAAAGAATTTGATTCTGCAAACAAGAGGGGGCTTGATTTTAAGAATATTTACGGGCTTATATATCATCGACCCGATCAACCTCAGTGTTGGTGACATCGTGGCTGGATGTTTTTTCTTTTCATAGTATTAGCTATATATGAAAAGAAATGGTAGTAAACAATATTTCATAGTATTAGCTAGGATGTTTTTTCTTTTCATTGTCAGCAGTGTGGGGGCTATCACCGTTTTGCCTTCACACTCATGACACGATTCGCCATTTTCAGCTACTATTTAACAAGCTCTTAAGAGTATCTTCATGTTTGTGGCTAAAACGTCACATATGGTAACTTCCTTGCAACTCAAACACTATCAAGAATGGTTCACGCCTCAAAAGGGACGGCCTCAAGCTCTTTGTGCAAATTCTAACTACTTCAATTCGAATCCAAATTTGTGTCCATAAGCATCCACATCTATAGGTAGACTTTTCTGCAAAAATTACATGCCTCCTTTGATATATCTAGAGTACATTGTATAAGTCCATACATAGCCTTAAAATCGACCCCCTCATGGACCTGATCAAACTATTTACGGTCGTTAAGGAAGTTTACTAATGGAAATATGAGGGGCCTTGATTTCAAGACTATTTACGGTTTAATCTAATATGATGCGATGCAGTTTTTAATTATATAAAAACCAAAAGTGTAGTGACGGTTTGGTTTTAATCAAAACTCGCATCAAATCGCACAAAACCACATCAAGCTAGCCCCTAGTTAAAAGGATGTCCTTACCTAGGAGTTACATATTAGCACCCAGTCGACCAACTAGGTTTTAAAGCATTCTATTGTAGAGACTTTCATGGAACTTTTTATGTCAATTTGAGAATTTTGATCACCTAAGATCAATAAACCTACTAAGATATGTCTTAATTCAAGTTGATTCAATATGAAATCAAATCAAGCAACTACACAATTAGGCTGGTTGTAGTTCGGTTGAACCCTCCAACCCCGGAAAGAACAATGAAAACATAAGGATATTATAAAATAGCGTTAAACTTAAGTTTCTCTCTAAGTTTCCTTGAGAATCTCAAAATATAACCTTGTAAACTTTAAGAATTTTAAAACACAATCAATACTTGTAGCTTATTTAAGGAATAATGCTTATTTTGTCCCTTTATATAAGTGAGTTTTGCTTTGTAAAGGCTAATGGGCTGCTCGCCTGTTTGGGCCCATGAACACACAAGAAGTTAGTTTCCTTGGGCAAGAGCTCGGGTTTGAATCGTTTATAGTTTAGAGAGCTCAAGCTTGGCACGGTCTGAGACTTAAGATTTGATCTCGGCTCGTGATATGATGTACAAAGCTCGAGCTCAACTCGTTTATGATGAGCTTATAGAGAATGATGCTAGGCTTCTTGACCTTGCTAGCTCGACTCGTTTATGATGAGCTTATAAAGAATGATGCTTGGATTCTTGACCTTGTTATATTGTCATCGTGCCTGATACTTCAGTAAGTCGACAAAACGATCGATTTGTTAGTCGACTAAAGTGACAACCAACTAAGTAGATCTTGTCTATTGACTATCTCCGGTTCACACATAAAAATTTCTAATTTATCTGTTAGAAACTAAACATAAAAAGTTGGGGACATGATACGCTTCTAAACACGATTGCTCCATGTTCAATAGCGTATATATGCCGCCAACGTTTCATTTACTACCTTATATGGGGGATTCAATGTTATTTTAAAACAAAAAATTACGCACAGTATCTAAACATACTTTTACGAATGTATACATGTATAGTTAATAACTAACCAAGTATACACACGTTGCGATAACACATATCTAATAATAAGAGTTCTTTGTGAGTATTTTTTTAACCTTATATCTTTATTTTTATTTCAAAAGTACTAGTTAAAATACCCGTGCACGTACGGGTTTTTTTTTTGTTTTTAAACATTATTATATATTAAAAAATATGATGTGTTTTACTGAAAACTTGACATTCAAAATGAGTAGAAAAGAAATACAGTAGTAATAAGTGTATGAACTTCATATTAACATGCATGAGTACATTATTCAGAAAGTTACTTCAAGAGTATGTATCTTACTCTGTATATGATTAAGTACAACACAATGTACATAATTAACTCTTCTATTCCATGTATAAATTACTTGCCTATATTTATTATTGTAGCAACCTTTACCCGAGCCTTTACGACATCGTCATACAGCCATCTTCGCTTTTTTTAGTCAGTCTGTATCACTCCAATCCTGTTTTGACCTGTAATGGGTCAACCCGATTTGACTTGATCGAGCCAAACCTGTTTGATCCATCACCAAAGTACTGTATATTATATAGATGCAGAACAGACAACTTTTATGACATTAACTCAATACAAATATATATTGGTATTTGATTATTGATCTTTTCCGTGTTGTCTTGTTGCCTGGAACATATCAAGCGCAAGACATCATAACACATATAACAACAAAAGCAATACTATAGTTAGATATTAAAGCGAAAGCCATATCAAAGACCAGCTCAAAACAAACACCAACTTACCTTTATCGCCTCATTTCAGCCAGTTGTCGCATCCTCTCATCTTAAGTAACTGTATCATAATTATAACCATGTGCTCTTTTTTGTCCATATCAGTTTCATAGACAAGCGAAAGAGCATAAGATCTGTAGTATGCATGAAATATCAGTGTTGTTGTAGTAGCATAATTCATATACATCATATTTCTATAGCAGCCTAATGCAAACACACCTTATTGTTGTTGTAGACTAATCTAATCACATGTTACTGAGGCACTTGCACTATTGTAAATCACTTTATTTATGCATATGCTTGTTCCAAATACCCCTCATTTCTACATACGTTAACAATCAGTATTTGTAACACGAAGATGATTAAATTTTCAATCAGTTTGTTACCTAAACTTCTAATGGGGGGATGAGTTTAAGAAAAGACATAGCAACATAATATCCTCCAACCATAAACGATTGAAGCAAGTTACTAAATTTAGAGATAATTACCAATGTAAGCTAATTAAATTTACAAATAATTAAAAAGGTATGTGAATGCATTAATTAAAACTTAACTTTTTCAATTTGCAGTTGTTGTCTGTGTAGATACCATGATCCGTACCTGCTTATAACTGTATTACCCTTGGCTTTCTTTGCTGATGGTTCCTTGCATCTACTAATGCCATTGTGACATGGTTTAAATGCCTCGGATGTTGGCGTGGCAACCGTTCAAGGATGCAATTTCGCCTTTTTTTTCCCAGATGGCACCTTATTTGAGCCTAAGGCAGTGATGAAAACATTCTGCGTTTGTGTTTTGTGAGCCACAGTTTATAGGCTCCCATGTCTTGGCCGGGCAACCATACTTTTGTTGTGGTTGCAGCCATGACGGGTGTTCTGAGTGGTTCCCTCAAAAGCAGATCTGAGCCTTAAAATAAATAGTCGCTTTGTTTTGCACTATATGTGATGATATGTGCAAAGTTCCTTCCTTTCTGTACCATACTTCAATTGGCCGATGATGAATATGAGTGCTTTAGAGACTTTTGTGACCCGCGTGATCATTAAAAAGTGTGAGTCCTAAGGCGGTGATGAAAACATTCTGCGTTTGTGTGTTGTGACCCACAGTTTATAAGCTCCCGTGTCTTGGCCGGGCAACCATACTTTTGTTGTGGTTGCAGCCATGACGGGTGTTCCGAGTGGTTCCCTCAAAAGCAGATCTGAGCCTTAAAATAAATAGTTGCTTTGTTTTGCACTATATGTGTGCTTGATGATATGTGCAAAGTTCCTTCCTTTGTGTACCATACTTCAATTGCCCGATGATGAATATGAGTGCTTTAGAAACTTTTGTGAGCGACGTGATCATTATGAGTAAAATTGCTATTGTCTTAAATATGAATTGTTAAAGCAGAAAATTTTATTGTGTATCAAAATGTCTTACAACCTAAGCCTCCATATGGCTATCTAACTTCGACAGGAACTCAGCCTCAAGCCATCCTGGACCAACACAAGTAACAAACTATAACATGTATTAAATAACTTCAGCTAACTTTTAACGCTTTCACAACTACTTTTTCTGCACAAAACGCAGGCACGCCATGGAACAGCAGGAACTTCTGAAGTTAACGTTGATATATTTGTTCAAGTCGATTCTGAAGTTGAGGTTCATATGTCTGTTCAACTTGAATATGAAAACGATGATTCTGAAGTTGAGGTTGATATTTGTCCAAGTTGTTTGTCTCTGCAATAATGTATATACAGTAAGTTTGATTTCGCTTCTGTTCAATTTTGTTTGGGTTTGATCATATACAGTTACGAGATACTGATACAACTCTTACAAAAATTATGCAACCAAACATATGCCTCAACCTATGTACATTAGTTAACAATCCCTACTGTCCAACAGTTAACAGGTTGTATATCTAATAATAATCAAGTAAATTTTCCTTTATTTCTCATTTTACTGAATTATTAATTGGACTTTTGAATGGTGATGTCCAAGGCACAGCAAATTAGTTGCTTAAGAGAGGAACTTTTTTTTTGCACATTAACGAATGAATCACTTACCGCCTACCTTATGATCCGAGGAAATGAGATTAGGAATAGGATTATGTACGACTTATCTATCGCCCCCTAAAAACATTACCAAACACGAACACAGCCCGCCGCGGCAAAGCGCGGGCAATATTCCTAGTGTCATATATATAGTAACTTCTTTGCAGCTAATACATTATCAAGATTGGTTCGCAAGGGACAACCTCAAGCTCTTTGTGCAAATTCCAACTGCTTCGCATCCAAATTTGTGCCAATCATCCGCATCTAAACGCACAGGCACTTTATGCAAAAAGCTAACGTCTCCTTGGATACATCGGGTGTACACTCTACAAGTCCATAAATAGTCTTAAAATCAGGCCCCATACTTTTCCCCGTGTCAAAGTTCCTTAGCAAACCTCTATTCAGTAACTCATACACTGAATCAGGGTCACTAAAGAGGTTTGCTACTCGAAAGATGAGAGGCCTTGATTTCAAGACTATTTACGGTCTTATATATCATCGACCCGATCAACCTATGAGTAGGTGATATCCTGGCTGGTAACAATAACAACACAAATAAGGATGAGGAGCAGGAGGAGATAACAACATATAGTAAACAATAATTTCATTGCATTAGCTAGATTTTTTTTAGTGAGGTGAGTTCAAGATGAGAAAAATGAAATGATGTATCTTCAGTTTTATAATGCAAATAGCATAGGTTTATAAAAGATAAAATAAAAATCATTATGATGAAAATGTCAAATGTGATTCTTGTATGGGATATCATTTTAGAAAGTGACGGATAACAACTGCTAGTTGTAGCAATAATGGATCTTCAACGTGAGTTGCCTTACTTAATATAGTAAGTCATTATTCATGTGTAAATTTAAGAAGAAGATCACTAGTCTTGCTTAAATGATGCCTAAGAATATAGTGTGTTTAGATTTTATCCTAACCAGTACCTTTAGTGTTAGAGGCCTGGATACGGCTCCTGGTGGGCTGGTGGGCCTGGCTGACTACCATGGCACGATGTCCTGAGCCGCCAACCACATCGTGTCATGCACCACGGGGTTTGGGTTGGTAGTGGCCAGCAAACGTTATCGTCCACGGCGCGAGTCCATGTTGCAGCTAAACACACCATGGCTCGCGTCATGCGCTGCTTTATGATTTTTTTTTTAAAAAAATTTTGTTTTTTGGAAAATTGTAAAAAGTTACAGTTATCCAACGGCTATTTTTTATAGTGTTTTTTTAGTGTTTTTTTTACCGTTTGAAGCTAAAAGAACCCTAATTTCCCCCTTTATTTTCGCTATAAATCCCCTTTAATACTAACAAAAAATTATACATTCTTCTATGATCAAATTCCTCTAATTTCTATATTTTTCTATCCATCATGAGTCAAAATCCAAACCAATACCCTAATCAATGGATAAACAATTTTTTATCCGATCCTCAAAATCAAATTCCGACTACTCAACTACCAAATTCGTCTACTTCGTCTAACCCGAATACTCCTTCATCCGCAACCTCTAGCACTTCAAGAAACCAATTTTCTTCATCCTCCAACTATAATCATATACCAAATCCTTTTGCTAACTTCCCACAACAAAACCCATTTGTTAATTGTATACTCGAGGCATTCAATTTATGGTTCCAACAATCTCAACAATTGCAAATCTTCCAACAATCACAACAACAAAATTTCCAAAACTTTCTGCAACACTCGTCACAAGAACCTTAAGAGCCCGATGAGCCCAATGAGCCCGATGCGCCCGAAGAACAACCCTCGGGTCCATTGAGAAAAAGTGGGAGAAAAAAACATATGTCTAAGTGAAACCCGAAGAAAGACCCACCACCACCACCCCCGAAGTCGAACCGTTATTTTGGACCCAACGTGAAGAAGAAGTTTTGGCCGAATGTTGGATTGAAATATCCGAAGACCCGAAGGTCGGTTCCGATCAACCATACAATATATTTTGGTACCAAATCATGAATATGTATAACGATCGACTTAAGTATGAGGGTTTTAAAGCTCGGAACAAAAATATGTTGGCCGGGAAGTGGACAACTTTGAACCGCGAGGTTCAAAAGTTTCATTCAGTTTATGAAAATACCAAAATTTTGAGTGGCGAAAATCAAGACGATTTGATGTCTCGTGTGATGAGCTTGTATCGAGATGAAAACGGGAACAAATAGTTTCCACACAAAAAGTGCTTGGCTTGTTTTGAAAGACAAGTATAAATGGAAAAATTCCGATTCAACTCGAACACGTCGTGTCAGAGGAAAGACAGCAGATTTAGATCCGGATCTTTTCAATGGAGATGGATCCCTCATCCATCCGGTGTTCCAAGAAAGTAAAAGGTTCAACGCTCCTCAAGTTCATCCGTCACTTTGAGATCTCAAGAAGAACAATTGGTCGAATTGCTACAACAACAAATGTTATCGGATCGTGATGCAAAAAGTAACGATTGGAACGAGAGGTGGCGGCAAGACTAAAAGTGGTTGAGCTTCAAAAAAGGAACGAAGAATTGCAAATCCTTCGGTACGACACTACAGGATTAAGTGCACAAGACGTGGCGAGAATCGAAAAGCTTAAAGACGAGGCGCGCGTAAAATATTTTAATTTTTAAGTTGTAATTTTTTTTATTTTTTTTCTAATTTCGTGTTTGTTTTTTTAATTTCGTATTTTTTAATTGTAATTTTCTTTTTCGTAATTGTATTTTTATTTTTATTAATGAAAAATTAAGTTTTAGTTAATTACTTGTTGAATTTAAAAAAAAAGTGGTGGGGTCACGATAAACCGAGAAATAGTCGTGTTAACCAGGGAGGGAGGTTGTGAGGTTATGGGAATTTGTTGTTATGGGAGAAAAAGATGACGTGACACCACTTTTTGCCTACGGATTGAACTCCACGACTCAACCGTACCTAGCCCTCTTAGTAAGAATCTGTTACCTATGATCCTTATTATAATGGCCAGAGGTCGGTAACAACGATGACCCTTATTGGCTTCGGCATTAGGACTAGAGGTCGACCAAGCCCTAGGTTAGACGTATCATGACCAAAACACTTACAATTACCTAGCTATAGTCTATAACTGATGACTTGATGAGGTACGCTGCCCATTAATATTAGTCTATTGGATAAGTCGGATATCATAAATTTAAGACTAGGTATTAAACTCATCAACTTGTATATATAAACATCTCAAAACATACGAGTAAAATACCAAAAGATTTATACTTTCGTACATAAACGGATAACCATCATTGATCAATCTACTCCAGTAGTGCATCAACTTCATTTTTATCATGTAAATTAAATATGGTTCTTCAAATTCATCATCCCGAGCTAGAATGATTGTACAATATGTATTTACTTGATATGAAACAACGTGGAGTGTAGTATACCTGTTTTTTTATTAGGCCTACTGGGTTATTAGTAATTAAGTAATAAACCTGATTTTGTAGACTCGGATCGAAACGCGATCTTACGATATTACGCACGTTCTTACGATCTCACATGTGATCCTACACTGATGCTGATGCTATATCGATCCTACATAGTTTTATATTGTGAACACGTAAGATCGTACGATCTTACGTGCAAGATCGCGATCTTAACAGCCTTGGCTAATACACTTGTCCTATTTCGCTTGAAATTCCAACTTTTAAAGGAAAAAACTATGTATAAGAAAAGCGTGCACCCTAAATGTTATTGATCATTAATTGTGTATTCCTAAAAAAGCTTTGTTTCACGTATAAGCTACATAAACTTTAGTTTGAGCATTAAAACTATTTTTAAATGTAAATAAGCTTTCGAGCTCGAGCTTGAGTTGTTAAACGAGCATTAGTTTATTGCACGAGTACATAAAGAAGTTAAATATCTTAAATGAGCTTTGAGCTAGATCTCGGACAACAGAGTAATATTCCAATTCAAATTTATAAAAGTTTATTCGAGCTCGAACCAAGAAATTATTAAATGGGCCTTGCTCGTTTAGGTCAAAACACGACTCGGCTAAGATTGTTAGCACCCCTACTGCTCGTTATTTCTATTGTATACAATTACATGAATCAGAGCCTTATTTCATATTATAACGACAACCTTTTTCGTGGCATACATATGATGCATCTTTTTATTGGTTCCTATAAAATGTTGTATGTTTCGTGCTACTCCCAAATAAGTATATCTGAGCGTCATAACTTCGTCCGTTACTTTTTTTACTATACATTTCTCTATTAGTTTCTTGAAACTTCAGAGAATCTGTTATATACATTTTTATAACTCTTTTTACATTGATTGCATTACCGATGGTCTTTAGCTGATGCAGGCAATGACGGTTGTGTTTCCCAGGAATAGCTTTCACAGACCCTTGTAATTTAGTCGGGCAATCACAACTTGAATGTGGTTGCACTCATCATGAGTCTTTCGTGTTGTTTCTACATATGCATATTTGAGCCTTTTTTATGTCCTAAAAAATGGTTTGGTATACATCTATATAATAAATCTTATGTTAATTGATCTCAAACTTCGTAAACATTTTATCCTTTTACAGCCTTTCGTTCAGGTTTATGTATGATCACCCGTTCAAATTAATTAAGAGCCTTGATAACGCTCAAATACAGCATGTATTTATAAGCGTTATCTTCATTATTAGTATAGTATTTGTGGTAATAAACGGACTTTTATTGCTAATATTGTGCAAAGTTCGGTTCTTGTGTTTTGTAGTTAGCATGGAAGAAGAAACGCGAAGTTAAGAATAAAAGACAAGGATTGGAAGCGAAAAGATAAACGAGGAATGGAAACGTAAGCTCTAGTATGAATAATAATTGATAATTAAATAATCTTGGGAAGTTTGGAAGAAAGAACAAGGACCAAAAATGAAAAGGAGAAAGATGGTAAAGAAGTGGGCAGTAGAAAAGAAGCCACCAGCAAAATCAAAATGATATGCGCATGAGTCAATTTGGTTTCTTGGTGATTGACACTCACCAAGACGAGTTGGTTAAAGGAACGTGTCAAAAGATTTGTCTTGGGTATAGGTCGAAAGGACCCATTCAAACTAAACATATCTCTTAATATTTTCTAGCAAATGGCGATTATAATGAATTGGAATAGATAATCATAGATTGAAAGAGTTTGTCTAAATCAATTTGTTAATTTGGATTCCATGAAATACACCATGGAATGGAGTACATGTACTTTAGATTTGTGATTCATAGTTGTTAAACACACACAAATTATCTCTCCTACGGATAAAATGGAAGTCACACAAGTGTTACTTTTGATTATGTTTTCTTTTACAACAATAGTTTTAGCGGTAATATCAGTAGTGACAACCCTATTACCAACACCATTACCATGTTATGAATATACGCAAACCTCATGGGACGATCTTGACTTACCCAACTTTGCTACAAGTAAACGAATATACTTGCTCGTATGCGTAGTTAAGGAATTAATAAGTCTTGTTTATAAATTTACAACTAGGAGTGCAAGACGCCCAACAAGCCTTCAACGAGAGCCTCGTTTAACGCCTCAACTTAATAGGGATACCTTGTTAGAATAATCCCTTTCCTTGCGTGCCGAGGATAGGTCCTATTTATAGGCTCCAAATCCCTGATGATGTCCGTCTTTAATTGTGGAGAGCAATGGCAATAGTCACCATGATTGCTCATGACTTCATGTAACAACACAGAAAGTGTAGCGCACATTGGCGAAGTGCAACACATTTATATGCCAAGTGTCGCGCACATTTGGGAAGTGTGGTGCACATTTGGCTTTTTGACGTTACGCCTGATGTCATCATTGTGCGACACACTTTGCTTGATTTCAAGTGTTGTCTCATTTGGTCATTCTCTTTATTTAATCTTCCTTTTTCGTTTATTTCCTTGTTGTAGAGTCTTCGTCCCATGTTGCCATATTACGATTGTTTAACAACATTAGTATCAATTTACTTAAAATTTCCATGATCTATATAGATATTATCGCATTATAAGTTGGTAAATATGTATAAATAGCGTCCTCATGATACTTGACGAAAATTATAATAATGAAAATACATTTAAAAATCAATTAATTTATATATTTTTCATTAAGTATAATATAACAACAAAAATACTTAAGGTCGAATTTGGAAAAAGAAACTTGAAGAGTACGTAAGTATGCGACACTAATTTTGGAACATGTGGAGTAGTTATTGGTTCGTTAACTAGTTTACGAACTTTAACCAAATGCCCTTTAAGTAATATGTAATTTACCTATTAAATAAGCAAAGTCAACACCAAAGGTGTTTGGGAAGCCAAAACCAAAAAGGTAATAGGCATGGGTGATATGGGGTAAGGGATTTTGACTTTGAGTTTGACTATGATTTTCTAGTATTTTTTTATCGCTAGTTACAAAACTAGCATTCGGGTTATATCGAGAAACTTGTAGTGTGGAAACACGTAGGTACCGCTTATTTTAACGACTTAATAGTTTTTGGTTCGCATGGTTTAACATATGTGTGTGTTTCCGAAGAAGTATCGATTTTTTACTAGCTTTGTTGCTAGAGGTACAGTTTTTCTTTATGTTTTTATGTTAATTATTAGTTATATGCTTTCATTTCCGCTACATTTACTCTCTATTAGTGTTTAATATTAGCTATTGATTCATTAATTCCAACAACATTTACATATATTTCCTTCACACTTTACACATACTAGATTTTTGTTTTGAGGTTTAGCCCTATTACACACATCTTTACATGACTCTTTTGTGCAGATAAATTTAGCAGCAAGAACATAAGAAGAAACATCTTCAGCTCTAAAGCCTGTTGTACAATAAAAACAATACAAGACGTTAGACGATATAATAACTAACAAATGAAATGAGTGACTTTTTAATGTGATGTTTGTGAAACAAAAAAAATGACTTACCACACTGTGGGCATTCTTTTTCAGTGAAATCAGCCATACCCATCATAAAGTTTGTAGTTAACATGAAGAAGAATAAAAAACAAACAAAGCTGCTCTTTTCCATTGTAACTTTTGAAAAGAATATCGAAATGCACAGAAAATTAAGAACCTATAGGATGTTTTTATAAGATGGGTTAAATACATATGACAAATAATTCCTTCAATATCATTTAATAGTGTAGCATATAATATATTAAATACAGTTTAACACCATTCAATATAATCAATATAATTTAATAGCATTAAATACCACTAGTTTTGAATGCCTCTACACACCATGACTTAGGGGGTGTTTGGTTAAGCTTATGAGTGGGGCTTAGGCTTATATTATATAAGCCATTTATTTTTTACTAGACGAGTACCCGCGCATAGCGGCGGAATTTGGTTAGTGGCAAATAATTTACAGTATGCGATATTGTAAGCGTTTCGTGTACGTTCAAAATAAAGCATGAAAAGATCAAATTGAAATTATAGAATGTTTTAACATATGACAATTCAATGCTAGATAAAATATTAAATAAAGTGTATCAAAAAGCCTATAAAAACTTTTAGTAAAGCTGAAAGTAAAACATTACATCAGAGTTTATGAGCTAACTAATAATACACGTTACTCGTTACGTAAACCCTACATATTATATTAGTTGGTAAACAATTTAGAAAACCGGGTTAATCCGAGTTTACCCGATTTCTCGACCAGGTCGATTTAAAAACCGGGTTTCAAAACATTGAAAAATGGCATCGTTCATAACTTCATATGTTTATTTATTCTCGTTGCACGTTAATAATTCATCTCCAAATGACTTTAGTGTGTTCACATAATATAGTTTATATATGCATTAAGATGTTTGAATTATAAATGTAGTAAAGATTAGTGGGACCTACATTTTTCAACCATTCAACATTTTCAACTTTCAACCAAAGGGATACACCATTTATAATGTAGTATAGATATATCATAAGCATATATGCCTATGTTAAGTGTTTGGTTAGGCTTATTAAAATTCATAAAGTAAAATGACAAAAAAACATATGAATGTTAAATTATGTAGTTATTAAATTGGAGTATAAAAGTCTTTTTATATGTAATAGTTATATAAGCCCACCTTTTGTTATAAAAGTCTCAAATATTTGGCTTACCAAAACCCCCTTATATAAGCTTATAAGGCTACTTATATAAGCTTAACCAAACACTTAGTTTCGACTTACAAGCTTATATAAGCTAATAAGCTTATAAGCCCACTATATAAGCTAAAACAAACACCCCTTATACATAAAGGATAAAAAACACACAGTTTAAATTGCATTTATCACTGCTTTCTTTTAACAAAATATCTATTTTAACTTTAGCAAATTAATCTTTGTAATACTAATTTCAAACAAAAGCAATATAGTAAATTTGTTAAACTTCCTTAGCTATTTTTATTAATAGAAAAGTAAACTAGGACATAAAAAATGTTGAAAATAAAGGTAGACGAAGCGAGTAATAATTTTGTTATTTTGGTTATAAGTAGGTTATATGCTTTTTTAAGAAGTCGGGTGTTTAGATGTTTAATTAGGTTGTTTTTTACTTTGCTCCTTATAAATGAATATAATCTCACTTCGATTATTACATTTTGAATTTATTACTCTTTTTACTCACAATATTATTATTTGTATAGTTATATTTTAATTATTAATCAACAAACCAATTACATTAAATATGAACTCACGCAATTTGAGCGGATAGTATAATGGGTAATAATATTTGAATAATTTTGTTTCGAAGTTAATTACTTTTACATTTTATACATCCATGATTTTGTAATGTTTAGTAAATTTTATGAAACTATATTAACTTTTTAGTATTTAAATAGATATAACACCCATGCACGCATGAGTTGTACATAATTTCTTATTTATGTGTTAATATCCATTTATGTTTTGAGAGATCTTTGTTGAAAAAAAGATTTGACTTTTCTAACTTAAATTTTAGTTATCGTTTTTTAAAATAACGATTTTGAAAAAATATGTGTCGTTGTAGAATCCTATTTATTTATTTTCATCCCACGATAACGTGTGACGTCGTGCTTCTTTTTTATATTTATATTTATGTTAATAATTAGTTATGTTGATTTTTAAACTCGTACGTGAGTTAAACCAACAAAGAGGAATTCCATGGTTTAATGGGGGTAATTTTTTTTAAAATTTACATAATCTCATAAAGAAATATAATATGAGTAGTTCGTATATGTACAATTTCATGAATTTATTTACATGTTACATGTATTTATTTGCAACCAGTGCTAGGCAGTTTTTTAGATCTGCAGCTATGGCGTGGCAGCCAATTACATTTACAATTATGTATGGTGAAAGCAAGCTTCAGTTGTATTTATAGTTATGTAGTTTTGTGGCGATGCTTAGTTTTAACGCACAACCGATTAGTAGCCATGGCTAGGCAGATCCATGATCTGTAGCCATGGCGTGGCAAGATATATATTTATTAGGTAGATTCTTAAATCTGTATCTTTTCTTTTTTGACAATTACTGTACTATTTTAGGGTATATGATGACCCACTGACAATTCCTTCAAATGATTTGGTGTTTTTTAGATTAAGCTTTATGAGCACGGGCTTACAGCTATGTCACTATATAATTTGTTTATGACATTTGTTTACTACGGAATAAATTAAATATGGAAAAAATAAATAATAAAGAGGCGCTAAAAGTAGTATTTATCAATTTCTACTTCTACTAAAAAGAAAAAGAGTAAGTAATAGAATGAATCACTAGAAGTGTAAATAGTAAGCAAAAGTAAGTAAAAGTGTAAAAAATTTAATGATTCTTTTTTAGTAGACAATGAGTAAGCAAAAGTTGTGGGTTTCTTTTGCATACGTATATATTTATTGTATTTTATTAAAAAAAAAAGTTATAATGACTTAAATAGTTGTTTATCTTATTAATAAGCAAAACTTTTATAAAATGAATGTCTTTTATTTTGTAGCTTGTTTTCGACACTTCACTTAGCTCCTTGCAATCTAAAATGTAAAGGTGGCAAATCTTGCCCATTTTGATACATATGGGCACTTTTTGCCCATTTTCAAAAAAGGATGGGGCACTTTTTGCCAATTCTTTATAATGAATGGGCTAAACGGGCGCATATGTAAGAAACTAAATGGGCTTAACGGGCGCACTTGTAAAATACAAATTAGTATACTCGACGAATATTTTTTATTAAATTTTTTATCCCGGCTTTCAAACAAGTATTTTTATTTTTTATTTGTAGGTTTTTATATGTTTTTTTTCCTTTTTTAGCTTGCACCCGTTTAGCCCACCGCCCGTTTAACCCGTTACCCGTTTAGCTCACCGCCTGTACCCGCCCGCCCGCCCATTTTGCCACCTCTACTAAAATGCCATGACGATAGTATGTTAATATTTCTAACCATCTTCGATTAGAATTAGGATGATGTGTTACCTGACAGGGCAAGCTTGTCAAGTCATAAGCTCGCTAAAAAGTTATACAACTTTCAACAATTTGTTTAGACAATTTTTTTACCATCTCTCTTTGGCATTTTCCTTGAAGGAACCGGTCTACTCATGATGTTCATTGCTCTCGGAAGCAACTCAGCAACTTAATAACCCAATTATTTATTTTGGGGTTTAAAGTTGTCATCTTTGAATAAACCATCCAATAGTACATATAAAATCCGATAATTTATGGTGTTTTTCGATTCGGTTTTTAGATTTTTCAGTTTATTCCATTCGAGTTATTCGGGTGAAACTTCTTTTTGGATCAATCCGAAAATCGAACCAAACTAGCTATCAACCGAACTGAAAATCGAATTTGAATTCATGTCGGTTTTCGGTTGATCCGAATATCACTATTTTATTTTTTTTAAATATATAAATATATAAATATCTAGAATATTTTTTTTAGATTATCAATACCCAAAGTGCAACTACGGAATATACAATGTACAATGATTATTAAGCATGTTTTGATTTATATAAAATCAATTTAAAAGTATGAAATTGTCCCTTTTTCAAGTATAAGAATTATTCTTTTATAGTAAGATTAAATTTTAATGTTTATTTTATATGTATAAATATATAAACAAATATATATATTTGTATACTTTCGATTTTCGGTTTCGATTGTCAAAATAATATTCAACCCGAAAATCGAATTATTAGTTCAGTTCAATTCGATTTTAGCAATTTTGCTTTGGTTATTAGTTTGATTTAGTTGTTTTCAATTAAGTTCGGTTTTGATTTTCAATTTATTTTGGTTTTTGACATCCTACCGATAAGCCCAAACATAAGCCCAATAACCCCTCGTGGATCCACCGAACATCTTTATTACCCCAACCCTAAAAAGAGCCCAAATAATCTACTATAAAAGCCACCATCCAACATTCACAAAAACCTAGCCTCACACACTTATCCAACTCATTTGAAAAAAAAGAAAAAAAAAAGTTGACAGGTATAGACATGCAAGATCTTAAAAAAAAGACAGAAATAAGTAACTAATTTTATTTTTTACTAATATCTCTAATGTAGTTTCAAATTTGTTCAACATACGTAAAATTGACCTAAATGTGACTTGTTTGACCAAGGTTTTTGTTGTTTGATCAGTTTTCACTTAAGAAGTTACAATAATGAGCCATATTTTTTGTGTAAACTTTCTTGCGTTGTGTTCTCGAGATATTTTATTAAAGTAAAGTAAAGAAAATGGAAAAAATGAAAACAATTTGTGTTCTCAAGTATTTCATCAAAGAAAAGAGAAAGGAAATGAAGGTAAAGTTAAGTGTTATTTGGGTGAATATGGAAGTAACTGTTTACTCCAATATTAAGGTGAAACATTTTACTTTCCTTTACCTTTTTTTAATGAATGAACTTGAGAACACATTGTTAGTCTTTGACATTTTTTCATTGAAAAGGTTACAGCAATAGTCCTTTAATGTTTGTGTTTTCTACCGTTAACCCCTTGACTTTTTCATCTAATATTTTTATTTTACTTTTTATTTTTTGCAATTTATTTATATTGTTTTGCCTTTTAACAAAAAAAAAGATAGTGTTTTTAGAATTACTTTTAGAAAATTATTAAAACTATTTTGACTTCCACGTTTATTAATATTATAATTTTATTATTATGTTACATAATCATTTCTCATAAAATTTAATGGAAAATATTACTCAAAAGTCAAACTCAATAATTCAAAAACTTAAACTAATGATGAAGTTAAATACAAAACACTAAAAACAAAAGCCCAATAACCAACCTCTCATTGATCCAACAAGAACTTTGTTTTCCTAACCCTAATAATCCACTATAAAACCAACCCATCATCCAACTTTCACAAAACCCTAACAACACACTAACAAAAGCAGGAACAAATTACTTATGTATATATATTTGTTGCAAAATGCAAGTGTATCATGGAGAGTATGTCACTGCTAAAGTATGAAGACATCTTGATAAAACTAAGTAGATGTCTTCAAATCTTAGTTATGTCATACTCTCACATGCGACACATTGCAAGTAAACAAACTCACGTAGTTAAATATGCTCAACGGGTTATGAATGGTTATATTATGACCCATAATTCCACAAAGGCGCTTTTTTCATAAAATTAGCTTTGTAATCTAAAAAAATTAGTGGCGCATTTTGTTGGCCGTGTGTCATTTAACACTATGTAAATAATAGTAATTCATGTGATAGATATGAATAATTATATAGATCTTTACATGTCATTTTGTTTTTGTATATATAATGGGGAAGAGGGTACGATGTTTTCACTGCTGTTGAATTCATCATACGATTTTATAAATTTCTCCATATATTAAAAAAAAACAGAAGTATAATGCTTGCAGACCAATCTGTGTGGTTTTCAAGTTTCGCTCTTCTGTTACATTTTCATTGGAAAATATTTATTTTGTATCTTTTTACCATTAGTAAAGGTCAAAATTAGAATTCGATTACTATTCAAATTGGCATCACAAGTTTGGAAACTCACTTGATGAGGCATAAGCTACGGGTGTTAAAAAAAGTCGATCCAATCTGAATTCGAATAAGCCTGTTAGGGTCGGGTCATTTGAGTCAAAAAATCGGGTCTATTGAATTGACCCGAATTTTAAATAGGTCGGGTTTGGGTTTATATGTTTTAGCCTTGACCCGAATTGATCTGATTCGGCTTGACCCGAACCTGACCAACTCGATTTGACTCAACTCGACTAACATTCTTTTCCAATGAAAATTTACTTAAATAAACACTTTAATTTTTTACTTATATTCGGGTTGACCCGGCCCGAATTAACTTAAACCTAATTGACCCAAATTCTAATTAGACTCAAGTTCAAGTATGATATTTTTAGTCTCAACCCGAATTAACCTGATCCGAAATCACACCCTAGCATAAGCAGCATGCTATTCCGACATAAGAAACTTACATAAGATATAAATTTGACCTTAGTAAAGTATCATGTTAAGTCTAATATTTCCTTTGTCCTAATTTATTTGTCCAATTTTGACTTTTTAAGTCTTCAATTTTGACTTTGAATTAAAAATTTTGTGTTATGTAATACTTCATGAAAACTATATAAATGAATTGAGTATTAAATGTATTTTTATTAAATATTACATAACACGAAAAATATAATTTATTGTCAAAATTGAAGAAAAGGTATTTGAAAATTTTTAAATGAACAAATAAATTGAGACGGAGGAAGTAATTTTTATAATGATTTCCACCCAGATACTTTTAAATGGGTTGATGTGGTTATACGATGTCTCAAACTGAATAGCAGGTTTAATCTACATACTATCTCAGATTCACACATAAATATTCTGATTCAATAATCACAAAATAAATAAATAAAGTAATTATTTAGATTTAATAATCACAAAATAAAAATAAAAAGGAAAATTATTTTCAAACAAAAGTTTACCATAGCTAAAGAACTGTAATATAAGAAATACATAAAATGAAAAGCCAATATGATTGCAGTTATTAGTAAATAATCCATTTAAATCCATATATCAAATTAAACAAGAACAACAAGAACAATAATACTTAATCTCGTCAAAACAGAGTATAAAGAAAGTGAGATGTAGACAGATCAAATCATTATTCTTGAGAAAAAATAAAAAATAAAGAGGCTATTTCAGTATTTCTAATCCCACTAAAGGAAAAGAGAAGAAAAATGATATAAAGCCAATACATTTAATAATAAATATTTTTTTAATATCAAACATTATATTAAAAATATACTACTCTCTCCGTCCTAATATAAGTGTCCAGTTTATTTTATTTTTTTGTCTTTTTTGTTAATTTTGACCGTAAATATATAATTTTGTTTAATATAATATTTAATGAAAATCATACCAATAGAAATACATTTAAAACTCCATTCATTCATATATCTCGCATCAAGTACTCTATAACATACATTAAAATATTTAAAGTCAAGGTTAAACCAATTTAACTCTGAAAAATCAAACTAGACATCTATTTTGAGACGGAGATAATACTATTTAATGATTACACAAAACTTTAGTTAACATTCTAAGATTTAAGTTTATTTGGATACCAAACTTTATTTGGATACTAAGGGACTAATCTCCATCACTTATCTCCATCTTAATCTAATAGATAAGATTAAACATAAAACCAATTTCCTCTTTTTTTTCAAACATTAATATCTTTTAAACCGTCAATCGTTATACGAAAAAAAATATACCATTACGACGGGCATTTAATTATCTTTCTACAGATATGCTATATAATATACTTTCGACAAATGATTTTTTTTGTTTTTTCCGTAATTTATCATATATGATACTAAATATCATATATGATAGTAACACTGGTATCATATATGATATAACTTATCATATATGATATAAACCAATATCATATGATATAAACCAATATCATATGATATAGACCAATATCATATGATATAAACCAATATCATATATGATTCTGTAATAATTTGTAACATAACACTAATATCATATATGATAAAACACTATTATCATATATGATATTTTACGCAAATTTAAAAAAAAAACGATTTTTTTTTTCTTCAAAAGTATATCATATTGCATATCTGTAGAAAGCTAATTAAATGCTCGTCGCGATGGTATATTTTTTTCCGTTTAACACTTAACGGTTTAAAAGATATTTAAGTTTTAAAAATAAGTGAAATAATTAAATACTTTTAATCTCAACCATTAGATATGATGAGGATGGATGGTGGGGATGAGTCCCTTAGTATCCGTGATAGATATGATATCCAAAATAACTTGACTCACATTCTAATCTTATCTACTCAACCTACTTTTTATATAATGTGAAAAAACTTTTTGAAGTTTTACTCATAAATATGGTTAATTAAATCATGTGAATTTTGACATTGTTTACAAGTCTTTGTCACCTAAATCATCACACTTCATATAATGATTTTGCTTGTTTATATATTTTTTCCGTTCTTTTGTCAATTCTTTTTGTATATATTTTCAAATCATGTAGATCATAGTCAACATTTTGAGTTATTTTGCAATTTTTTATATGTTAAAAGATTAATCTTAGTTTTTTATTATTTAATACTAAATTTTATAAAAAAATACGAATAATTTTTACCAAAATGTTCAAAAATTATAAAAACTGATAAAGGAATTAAAGTTGTAAATATGATAAAAACCGGTTATCACTAGTAATAAAAGTAATGAAAATAGTTATTGTGTAATATCACCGGTGATATTTCATTATCTCAACATTTTCTCATCAAATTTACAAAATTAGTCTCTCCGTCTGTTTTTTAAACTTTTTTGGATATTTTGACAAGAATGATCCTTTTGAAATTTTTTTAAATTTTAAATTAATCTTAAGTAATTAAATCAAATCAAAATAAATAATAAAAATTTATCTTTTAACATGTGAGAAAAACAAAAATACAAACAAACTCTTTTTTATAATCAATAATATGAAACATTAATTGTTCACACATTAAATTGAGCTTAGAGCATATGCAACGCTATTATTTTTAAAGAATTTTTATTCATGCCACATTATACATTTCATTATTTTCAAACTATCAAAAAGCTATTCATAAAATCTCTTTCAATGCATAAAGTCTTGCAAAGCTTTTCAAATAAAAACAAGAACAGTAAAAAAATACTCTAAAAAGGAAATCATTAATTAGAAAATTGTACTTTAAAAGCCTTGAACCATTTGACAAAATACAAGCTATTTGGAAAAACAAATTAAAAAGTCTTTTTTCTCAATGCAAAAAAGCTATTTGGAAGGATTTGTAAAACAGTAAAAAGCTTTTGCTCAAGCTAACGCTGCAGATGCTCTTACACCAACTTGACCTAGAGGTTGGCCAGTCTATATTTAGAAACTTTTAATTTTTGTTATCAAACATAAATACAAAATCTATTCAATTTGTTTGACGACAAGTCTCTTTCATAACTAGTGGATTTTTTTCTTATGATGGTTTGTTTTTATATCCTCTGAGTTCCTTATAGTTCAGGTGTTAACCAGATGAACTAGTTTTTGATTAAACCGGTTTGGGTAAGAACTAAACCGGTTTTTAATCAAACCCGGTCAAAACTAGTTTTGACCAAAAATGGTTGAGGCGGGTTGGATTCTGAGGAGAAAAAACCAAACCGATACTAATCGACTTGTAACCAGTTCGGTTTGGAAAAACTGGTTATAAACCGGTGGGAAAAATGGGGTCAAAGGTATATAGAAATGCAAATCTCACTTTTTAATGTATTTAATCGGTTTTTAATACCGGTAAGTAATCAGATTATTGATACCCGTACCACGGCTAGGAATAAAAATTGGTTACTACGTGAGTATTTTTCTAACCGTTTCGGTCAGAGTTAATAACCGATGTTGACTGGTTTCGGCTTCGGATTTTTTTCCAAGCCTAATATGCGTGCATGTTCCACAAGCTAATTAATCAAATGATATGTGTAACCAACTATCTCTATCTCTACTACCTATAAAGGAAAAACTACCAAACCTTAAATGTTGAAAAACACATTAACTATGGAAATGTTGAAAAATATAATGCATTATGTTAAGAAACTTCTTCTACACGACTCGGCCAATCCTATTAAACCTCATTAATACAACATTATACGCACACAAATGCAAAATTGATTCCCTCTCCAAACCCTAATCACACAAAATAATACTGCCGTCACCACTACCACATATATCAAATGAACACACACATAAACTCACCCACACACATCTCTTTACTGCCGCCATCATAAACCTAATCACTATCTCCCTTTTCCTTACCACCATCTCCTGGCGTTTGGTTTGCTTGTGCGTTATTGGTTTAGTGAGTTTCGATGGCTTGGTGGTTTTGAGTATGTTTGATGATTTTGGTGTGCTTGGTTGTTTGAAGATATGTTGAGGTCTACATTACGTTATGTGGTTGTGCTTGTATTTACCTGTTTCTGGTGTGTTTACAAGTTATTGTTATTTGATAGTTTTATTGTGTTTGGTAGGTTCAAGATTATTAAGATCCACATCAATTATCATGTTCTTTTATTACTTTCTTGTAAGATCTTTTAAAATTTGATAATTTGTTGGCCATATGTTTTTTCATCTGTCGAAATATTTTGTATACCTCGAGTTTTTGTAAGTTGTTCTAACGGATTCAACTTTTAATTTCTTTCTTGAAAAGATTTCCATCATCCGTGTCTTTTATAAGAATATCATCTTAGGAATTTGTTTTGAAGATTTGATATGGTTTTTGGACTATGGATTTGTTTAAAAAACCACCGACCTCACCAGAGACAACCACGAGTCTCGCCAGCCGGCCTCACCACACCGCCGCCTTATTAAGGCTGATATCAAGAAGGTATATGTTTGTTTGATTTCATGATCTATATGGTTAATTGAAAGGGTTTATGGCTTTTTATGTTTCTAAAAAAGGTTGTGTAAGCTATCTGATATGTGTACATTGGTCATTATGTACTTCAATATAATATTAAAGAAATCAAATTATTTTGCATACAAACTAAGGGGTTTTGATTTAGATGGTTACTAATTAGCTGAAATTTATGTGTTCTTTTGTTATAGGAAAAAAGGGTTTTTTTTAATCAGAAATTAAGCATCCTCTTTTTTGTTTCTTATATAATCGCAAATTTATGATGTTGGGTAGTTATGTATTGAATTAACATATGGGTTTTAGATTGTTATATGCGCAATAGACGACCATCTTATTGTATGTTGTTGAAGAAAAAAAACTCCTTAAGACCATAAACTTTTGAAGCATACAAGGTAGAATAGAACATAATTTCGGTGTTTGGAATACGCATTACATTGTTCACAACTAAAAGTAATTGAGCTTTTTGCATCCAAAGAGTAAGTTAACGATTGATTTTACCATTTCCAAACAATGAAGAGGTGAGAATGTTTTGAAGATGTGTCAATATGCATTAAGTTATTTAGGTTTGGGATGGGTAGAAATTATTTTGAATTGTTCTGTTATGGGTGTAGGTCATAAGGGAAACGAGAAAAAAGACGTGGATTAAGCTATGGTTGTTTGCTCACGAGCCAGTATTAATCTGGTAGTGAAATACCTAAATCTATTTTACAAGTGCAAACACTTTACAAGTATACTAATTTTTCTCAAGAACAAGATTTTCTTGCAATTTAATCAACGCCTTACTTTTAGACTAATATTGAGATACTATCTACACGTAGATACATGTCGAGTGAGGGTTATCGGGGTTGACTGATGTGGACAAGGGGGAAATGAATCTGTCACCATAACCTATAAATCCTTTTCATATTAGTTAAATTATTTTTGTGATAGATTAGTTATAAACTATTATGGTTCATGCTTATGCAATGCACATTAAAGTAATGCATTTGATAGAAGATGGTATAGGGCTCCTCCTGAGGTATGATGATCCTTTTATATAAAGGTGCATCCGATGATGATCCTTCGAAATATTACAAGAGTATGTTGATAGAAGATGGTACAGGGCTCCTCTGAGGTATGATGATCCTTTTATATAAAGGTGCATCCGATTATGGTATGCTGCTACCGGTGTGTTCCAAATGATGCAATAGCCACTATCCAAATGCTTAAAAGTTTAATCCGAGTTGTATGCGGAAGGTGCAGAACTTTTTAATGTAGTGCTTGATGTTCTTGAGATATAGGCAGAGAATTATGATTCGTTACAAGGTATTATGGTTAAGGTGCAAAACATCTTACTGAAACATGATACAAGTTCATATGCCCAACTAAGAAATATTTATTTTAACTAAGTTCAGATTATGAGTCTTTTATGTTAGGCCTATTTTTAGAGAGACTAATATGTCAGATCTTTTCTATGGCTATGAAGGTCACTGGAGAACCTTTGACTCGACGTAAAGATGATACAACAATTTCATAGAGAGTGAAAGCATTCCTTAAGAAATTTACCCAGCTAGATCAAATGTGGAATACCAGTCACACAGTATATTGCTTAAATTTTTTATAAGAAACAATATTTAAGTTATGCTTTTTATTTCAGGCGTCCATAAATTTTTTAGCATTTAAGAATAGGTCTACATGAATGATAGGAAATATAATAGCTATAAAGTACATAGATTTCTCTGATCACCACAACTGCATTATTAGATTGCTACAAATGGAGGTTATTGTCTGCAACACAATAAATTAAAAACTATAAGTATGTCCAGAGGACACCCGATCCCAGTGTTCCAAGTTAACTTAATAATCCAAAACTATTCCAAAAAAGGTAAGCTATGTTGTGTTATGTGCATATATGAACAAAGGAAGTATAGTTGAAGATGGTGGGTTCTCGTCCCTGTTGGCGCTCTTTAAGAGTATAAGCTTTGACCAAACAATATGCAGAACGACCTCTCCTCTTCTTCCTTCTTTTTTTTGTTCTTGGTGTGTGTGTGTACGCACCATTGATCTTAATGCACCTAATGGTGCACATATATGTATTACTATTAATATCTTTTTCTAATCATTTCTGGTATGTAAAGGTTAATCTTCATTGTCATCCTTTTTAGTGTATGCAGAAACTAATCAAGAACTAATAATGGCTCAAGGTGGGTATTAGCTTGCTAGCAATGACTGCAGTTGATCTGAGGATCCACGAACACTAAGAATGGTAGTTATTTCCAATCTATGTGGAAATGGCAAATAAGTTTTTTCACGTCCTTTTGTTGGTTTAGTATGATAATGACATACTGCTGCTATATATGTGACTGTGATTACTATATTCTATCACTTGCTCGGTTGCTCCATTCTTGTCAAACATATTCTTTTCAATAGACGAATCTATTTTCTTTGACACATTAGTTGTGTGTAATTTAAACTACTTGGAGATTAGATATATGTATATTAAAATACCCTACTAAAATAGAAGTCTTAATTTATGTTTATGAAAGTTTCATATTACGTTGTTCCAAAAAAAAAGATTCGTTAGTTTTAAATTCTACCCTACGGTAAGTGGGTTTAATCTCCAACAAGATGGACTAATCTTTTAATAAGCTACTACATACTAAAAGTCATATGGAATAGATTAAAGGAAAGTGTTGATCATGATTCATAATTAATAATCCATGTTGATGCATTGCATTCCGAGTATGTCTTCTGTCTAACAGCTTCAAAAAATAGAAGAAACGGACGGATATATGTATATTAAACTTATAAAATAGTTTTAGGAAACGCTCACAATTAACATAATCAGAATATGTTTTCCATCTAATGTTTCACTAAATGTTTTTATATGTTTTTGACACATATTAAGATTTTATCTCATGTTACGAGCGTTTTCAAGTTCATTTTGATATTTCACGTTTTATTTTGAACATTTCACAGAACATTTACCACAATATTGCATGCGTTAATTATCTCCTGCTAAAAATATCCGCCGCTATGCGCGGGTACTCGTCTAGTCCATGTTTAAAGCTATTTAATTTATTCTTACATATTGAAAGTATAGACATGCATTTGGGCTAAGCCTTAATCAAACCCTACAACACTAATCACTTCTTTTTTTTGGCAACCAAACTTCAACACTCACCAAACTAATATAACTTCTTGATCCAACACCTTCACCAACTTGCTTTAGACTACACCATATATCACCTAGCTCACTATATAAACAATCTAAATCAAACATGTTCATCATATCTAGAGGAGTAAATTTAGCTAGGGAGATGGTCCATGCTAGAGAAGCAGGGTGCATGCTAGGTCACATCACGTGATCTCGCATGTATACTACTTCTCCATCTTGGACCATTTCACATATATTCGATCATGAGAGGAGTATATATAGCTAGGAAGATGGTCCATGCTGAAGAAGCATGGTAAATGCTAGGTCACATCACGTGACCTTGCATGTATACTGCTTCTTCATCTTGTACTATCTCACTTATATTCATGCTAGGTCACATCACGTGATTTCACATGTACAAAAATGTAGTTTAAATAGGGGAAATGGTGTATTTTGTAAAATTGGTCCATTCTTATTAGAAAAAAACATAAAAAAACATAAAAAAATAAAATTTAAAAAAAATCGGATAAAATGGTTAATAATTGTTTGTACTTCAATACGCATCACATTTTGTGATTATGATAAAAAGAAATGATAAAAAGCAAAATAAATCAAACTTTAATAAACCAAAGTTTAGTTGCTAGTCACTAGTAGCGGGAAGAAATATTTTTGATGATTACGAGTTGATCACGCTTTGTATTTACATGCGTTATTGTAACAAAGGAGAGGTAGCTACTCTAATTTGTATTTTTTTTTTGTAGCGTATGCTCATCCAAAGTGTGAGGGGATGTGAAGGTGAAGCGTAATAGCCAATGAGCTATGTGCTAAAATGTAAATAGCCAATGAGCTATAAATTATGAAGATAAAGGAAGACGAGGCATTATGGTAGTATAGATTGTCCAATGTGCTAAGATGAGATACTTGAAGTTGAAAATAAAAGAGAAAAAAAGAAGGTATATCAAGAATGGTGGTTGTGATCATTTGGTAGTGAGGACTAGTAATTATACTTTTGTTTACTTAAACCAATAAATACCTTTTTGATATAACTATCGAGTGCTCATGCCCTATTGAATTAGTACACTACTTGTATATACCTTGTTATAATAAAGAGTTTAAAGATTAGAAACTTGGAATAAAATAAATGTTCTTTTTAGAGTTCACGTTCACGTTTAGTTTTATTTTTATTTTTATTTTATTTGCACGAGGGCGAGCATGGGATTTGATAACGCTCAAATCTAACATGTTTTCATACGTGTTATCTATGGTTTTTATATAGAATTAGTGGTGAGTAAATGGACTTTATTGCTAATATTGTGCAAAGTTTGGTTTTTGTGTTCATAGCTAGCGAGGAGGAAGAAAACGTGATAAAAAATAAAGGATGAATAAAAGAATAATTTTGGAGGCCTAAAGATGAACGAGATGCAAAAGAAAGGATATCATATGATTAATAAAGAAATTTGATAAAGTGTTTGGAAGTTAGTAGAAAGAAATAGAAAGAAATAAAGAAGAAGGACTAGAAAGAAAAAATAAGAAAGAAGGATAGAAGTAGCCACCAACAGAGATATGAACCACTAGCAGGATTTAGCAGCCATTGGATGTGAGTCTGAGAGGAGCCAGGCGGCTGCCTATTACCACTGGCGGTTGTCGCTTCCTAGTTATAGTAAATGTGGTCATTTCCAATAAGTGGGTAATTGATGGGGAGTCTGATCATTTCTATCCCTTAACTCGTTTTGGTTGTTTTTCCATCTTCTCCAAGTATTTTCAACTAATTAATGGAGCCTAGGATGTTAGAATTGTATGTGCCATTAATTTTGATTATTTTAACCATTGATAAAGGTTAGAACACCAATTTTATTACTCCCAAAAGGATTTTAAACCCCTACTAGTTTCTAGAAAATCAAGGACGAATTTTCAACAAGTTGGCGATTTGAATCTCAGGTTATCGTTCAATTGGAGGCTTTGAATTGCTTTAAATTTCTATTGTTCTTGAAACTATTCTTTGTGGAAATCTTGTGGTAAATTTCTTACCACTGATTTACTTTTAAAATTAATACAAGTGTTATGATGTTGAATGTGATGATTATTAATTGTGATAATTTATGTTTGTGTTTTATCCAATTATTGAGTAGTGTGATATAATGAACATGAATTCTAAAAGAGAACTTAAATTATGATCACGAAAATATAATTGGGTTTGTAAGGTTTTTAAATTCCTAAACATGTTATGACAATTGGTAAAATATGCTTTTATTGGATTTAAAGGTCGAAAGAATTTCCGGTAAACCTTATTCTAAAAGATTTGTGCATGAGTTGATTTAGTTTCTTGGTGATTGACAGTCACCGGTTAAAGGAACTTGTTTAATGAATTATCTTGGGTATAGGTCGAAAGGACCCATTTAAACCAAACTTATCTTTTAATCTTTTCAAACAAATGATAGTTACGATGGGTTGAAAGAGATGATCATAGGTCGAAAGGGCTTGTCTTATTCAACTTGTTAATATGAGTTTTATGAAATACACCATGGATTAAAGTTTATATACATTAGATTTGTGATTCATATTTGATAACCCAAACATATTAGAGCTCTCCAATGAATGAAATGGAATTCACACTTGCCTTGTTTTTAGATATGATATCTCTTAAATTCTTCATTTTTGTGGTAATATTGATAGTGACAATCATATTTCTTACATCGTTACTATATAATGATTATACGGAAATCCCATGGGAGAAACTAGACTTACCAAACTTTTCTACAAATGAACGAGTTGTTAATGAGTTATTAAATCCTAAGTATAAATGTAAAACTAGGATTGCAAGACGCATCATAAAACTTGTAGTGTGGATACATGTAGAGTTCGCTTATTTTAGCGACTTTGTGGTTTTTGGGTCGCACGGTTTAAAACACGCGTATGTTCTAGAAGAAGTCTTGATTCTTTACTAGCTTGGTTGCCAGAGGTACGGTTTTCCTTCATATTTTTATGTTAATTATTAGCTATATATGCTTTCATTTTCGTTGCGTTTACTCGTGTAATCAATGGTCAATATTAGCTATGAATTCATTAATTCCAACAACATTTACATGTATTTCCTTCACATTTCACACATACTAGATTTTTGTTTGGAGGTTTAACCCTATTGCACACATCTTTACATGACTCCTTTGTGCAAATAAATTGAGCTTCAGGAACATAAGAAGAAACATCTTCAGCTCTGAAGCCTGTTGTATAATAAAACAATACAAGATGTTAGATGATATAATAACTAACAAATGAAATGAGTGAAATTTTTTATGTGATGTTTGTGAAACAAATGCCTTACCACATTGTGGGCATTCATTTTCAGTGAAGTCGGTCATACCCATCATGAAATTTGTAGTTAACATGTAGAAGAATAAAAAACAAAGTTGCTCTTTTCCATTGTGACTTTTAAAAAAATAATATCGAAATACATCAAAAATTAAGAACTTATAGTATGTTTTTATAGGGTGGGTTAAATTTATATGACAAACAACTCATTCAATACCATTAAGTAGCATTTAATATCATTAATATCATTAATATAATTTAATATCATTATATATAATTTAATATCATTATATATAATTTAATATAATTCAATACGATTTAATAGCATTAAATACCACTCGTTTTGAATGCATGTGCACACATGACTTATACATAGGGCGGCAACTATCGACACGACACGGTTAATGATGTTCGTTTGCAAGTCTTAAATTTTTATTATAAGGTTTAGAAAAAACAAGGGACTAGAATACAAACACAGGCAAGTATACCGTTTCGTTCGTAATATAGCTTGTAGTGGTAAGCCAGGATCGTTCGCTGAGACTTAATTTTGTTTTGGTAATCAATATAGTAATTGAAGAAAGAAATGATTGAAATAAATAACAATAGTAACAAGTATGACTAATATGGGATAGTTCGTATAAGTTCGTGATGATGATAATAATGATCGAGATATGTTTATGTAGGTAAAGAGTGATAATCCGTTTTCGTCAAAATGGCATTTGCACACTTTACTTTAGTGTGATTCAAGACATATGTTTGATTAAGCGACTAAGCTTAAAACAAGTTGCCAACGAGTTCAATATTTTATCAAGGTTTCTAAGCGTTTCTCAACGCCAAACTATCATAACAAATCAACTCTAGATAAAATATGGTTTATAGAACTAGGTGGTAAAATGGTTCTGCAACATTAGCTTGAAATCAATTATAAAGGATCATATCCTAGCATCATCATTAATCATAGTCACATACCCATATAGTCACAAATAGCTTAGCCTAACACAATAATCAAAGTAACAAATGGAAAAGAGTAAGAGAACTGTTGGGAATAAAATGAAGCCAAGATACTTAGACGCTGACAAGAAGAAATTGGACGTTGATGTTAAGAAATCAAGCGTTTTCAGATCAAGCGTTGACAAGAAGAAGTCAAGCGTTGATAAGAAGAAGTCAAGCACTGATAGGATACTTAGTCTACACGTTTTATGTTTCTAGTAAAGATATGTTCGACAATGTATTTTCTATGTTTATCTTGACCTAAAATAGCTGATACGTAGACTCTTGTACAAGGTTCCTTAATCTATAAAAGGAGGCCTTTAGGTTTTAGTTCAATATATGTTTTACACTTTCATTGTAAGCAAGTTCGATTATCAATCAAAGTGAAAGTTTGGTTTATTCTATTTGTGTTCTTGTTCTAATTATTAATTCCGCATAATACTTAGATTGTTTCATATATAACAAAGTTTCTCTAAGTGTTTAACTTGATTTATTCTCGTTTACACAAAGCTAAATCGATCTAAGTTTAGGATCAACAAGTGGTATCAGAGCTTGTTGAGGAACTTTGATCTAAAGAGCACAAAACCCTAAAAACACTAAATCGCCAAAAACCCTAATTTTTCAAGAAACCCTAAAAACCAGACAAGATGTCTACTTCCGAGATGAATTCCTCCTCTAGTCTCAATCTTAAGATCCCCATGCTAGACCCTGAAAATTTTGAGCTATGGAAGTTCAATTTTGAGCAGTATCTTCAAATCCATGATCATACTCTATGGGAAGTTATTGAATATGGAAACACATTCGATAAGGCTGCCAAGATTCAAGCTGCTATTACTTTAAGATCAACTCCAGGCTCAACTGAAGAGGATCGAAAAGAAAAACCTATAGATGGGAGAGCTATTTCAACAGAGGACATTGCAAAGAGAAGGAATGACATGAAAACTCTAAGCATTCTTAAACTTTCTTTGGGACCAGCCAATCAGCACAAGCATAGAGGTTTTGAGTCTACCAAATAGCTTTGGGCAGCTCTTCAAGTTACTTATGGTGGTAATGTTGATACTGCCTTAGAGAAGAAGAAGCAACTCTTGCATGAGTATGTTGTGTTCAAAGCTCTTCCTAATGAAAAGCTAAGTGGGGTGAGAAGCAGACTTCTTGACATCACAAGTAAACTGTCCTTTATGGGAACAATGTATGATGATGCTGATATCATTGCCACTTTCCTTAAAAGTCTTGGTGATGCATGGAAGATTGAAGCAAGGTCTATCATTGCTACCAATGCTCACAAAAGTTCCACTTTTGATGACGTCTACAATAAACTGAAGATTGTAGAGAATGAAATCCTTTTGGATCAAGGAAGCAATTCTACCAATGGAAACATGGCCTTCCTCTCACATAGTGAAGGTCAATTTGATCAAAGGAAGTCATACGTACACCCAGTCACTGGATCTCCTTGTGTCAATGTTTGATCAAGCTTTGTAAGCGCCCCACATTCAGACGCTGACACATACAATGTTGACTTACCAAGGCTTAGACCTGTTGGTATTGATCTAGATACTGTGTGTGCATACATTGTTGCATTGCCCAATGGTTCAGTGATTACATATGAGGACCTTGAGCAAATCAGTGACGAGCATTTGGAGGAGATGGACATAAAGTGGAATATGGCACTTGCAAGCATAAGGGTCAATAGATGGAATAGGAGATTTAAGAAGATGATGACATTTAATGCTAAAGACACTGCTGGATTTGATAAATCTAAGGTTGAGTGTTACAATTGCCATAGAATGGGTTACTTTATGAGAGAATACAGGTCTCCAAGAAGATCTGATGCTGGAAAACCTTCAAGCCAAATCACCAAGGTTGAAGACACAAAGGCTATGGTTGTCGTGCAAGGAATTGATGGTGTTGGCTGGGATTGGAGCTTTTTGGCCAAAGATGTGGAAGAGAACAAAGCCTTGGTTGCAGAAAAGGAGGAAGAGGAGCATGTTCACTATGCTCTTATGGCACATTCTTCATCTTCATCAGACAATGAGGTATATGATGATGCATTTTGTAGTAAAGGTTGTCGTTTAAACACTGAAAAACTTAACAAAGAAATTTTAAAGTTAAAATCAGATGTTTTTGATGAAAAATGCAAGTTATCCAATTATCAACTTGCACTTGCTCAAACTAAAAAGACTGTGTCTGAATATAAGAAAATGGAGCTTGATCTAAAAGATCAAATCAATGTTTTGACCCATGATCTCAATGCTAGTATTGACATTAGGGACATCTTGGAGAGATCCAAGGCGTTATACAAGCTCAGTTAGATGAGGCCATTAAAAACAAAGATAATGTAGGGCTTAAAATTCAAAAATTTGATAAAGCTTATCAAACACTAGAAAAATGTGTTTGTGAACAAAGAGACTCTAGGGATATGACTGGGATTGGAATGAAAGAGTATGCTGGTATTCCACCACCTGCTGAGAACTTTTATGGTGTCCTTAGAAAGGATTTGTCTTGGATTGGTATACCAGAACTCAAAAAAAGGAATTCATTCCTGCACCAAGAGTTCTTACTCCAGTAAAGAAATATAAGCAGAAATTAACTGACTTGGACCAATGGCAGAAAGCCAATCCTACCTTGTTTGTTAAAGGTGGCATGCTTAGTGAGAGCCCAAATGAGTTTACACCCATAAAAGTAACCAACCCTACTACTGGAAAGACTGTTGACCTTGGCTTAAACGTTGATAGAAAACCTAGTATTAAATATGCAGAAATGTATAGAAAACCTAGGTCACCAAAAAGTCAAGTAGTGATAATGGGACATGTTTCTTTTCATCTAGACCTATAGTTATGTCTAGAAAGGCTTGTTATAGTTGTGGAAGTTTTCCACATTTGGCTTATAAGTGTGTCAGTGCTTCAAGAGTCAACACTAACAAAAAGTCAACCATGGTCAAATCCAGACCTTTTGTCCAGCAAAGTCCACAAGTCATTAGACCAGCTCCATTCTTTACTAAAGGGTCTGATACTTATGGCCAAAGACCTTTTCAAAAGACTAATACATGGTCTAACAGACCATGGATTCCTGTAGCAAACCCTAGGTTTGACGCTGATAAAGGTAATTTCAGCGCTGTCAAGAACAATTTTAATGTTGACAGGAACGTTTCCAACACTGTTAGACCAAGTAATGACAAATACTTGCAACCAAAGGGAAAGGGGTCTAAAGCTTCTTCTAGCTTGACATGGAGACCCAAACAAGACCAAAACCCTAATTCAGATGGTATTTCTATGACCTGTAACATATTTCACTATATTTCAAAGGTCATAACTAAACCAGTTGGGGTTAACTGGGTATTCAATCCTCAAAGGGATGAACAAGGGGTTGTTATAAGGACTAAGTATGTTCTTACTGAACAACCAAATGAATCCAAGTCTGCTCAGGCTTGGGTTCCCAAAGAAAACTAATTTGTTTTCTTTATGTGCAGGGCATTCAAAAGCAGGTTAATGATTATGGCTATTGGGATAGTGGGTGCTCTAGGCACATGACGGGGAAGGAAGATTATTTGACTAATTTTACCCCCATTAAAGATGGTGATAAAGTGTACTTTGGAGGAGGATATGGAACAATTACTAGCAAAGTCACTCTTCTCACCAACAATTTGTGTTTTAAAAACGTATTTCTGGTAAAAGAACTTGATTACAATTTTTTTAGTGTATCACAAGTCTGTGATAACAAAAATAAGGTTCTTTTCACGGATACTGAATGCTTGGTGTTAAGCAAAGATTTTAAAATACCTGTTAAGCAAAGTCTCCTTTAAGTCTAAACCTGTACACCCTAGTTCTAAACCACTTCACTTGCTTCATATGGACTTGTTTAGTCCAACTAATATAGAAAGCTCAAATGGTAAATCTTTTTGTTTGTTCATAACTGATGATTTTTCTAGATTTACTTAGACTTTCTTTTTGGCTTTGAAAAGTGAAACTGCTACTGTTTTGATTAACTTTATTACCCAGATTGAAAAGAAAACTGGGAATGAGGTTAAAATTCTTAAAAGTGACAATGGTGGTGAGTTTAGAAACAAGTTGTTAGATGACTTATGTGTCAATAAAGGAATTACTAGGCAGTTTAGTGTTGCTAGAACCCCACAACAGAATGGGGTTGCTGAAAGGAAGAATAGAACACTCATAGAAGCAGCTAGGACAATGTTGGCTGATGCTCACTTTCCTATTGCTTTTTGGGATGAGGCTGTGAATACAGCTTGCTATGTTCAAAATAGGGCATTGATCAACAAAATCCATAATAAGACACCTTATGAGCTATTTTAGAATAGGAAACCTAATATTGGCTTTCTTAGACCCTTTGGATGTCATGTAGTTGTTCTAGATACTAGTGATGCCTTAGGAAAGTTTAGTGCTAAAGGTGATGAAGGCTATTTTATAGGCTATTCAGTGCAGAGTAGAGGATATAGAGTTTACATTAAGGAAGAAAAACGTATACTTGAAAAGGTACACGTGAGATTTTTAGAAAGTAAACTTAGTTATCCTAAGAGTGGACCAAATTGGTTATTTGATTTAGAACCCTTGTCAAGAACTTTGAATTATATGCCTGTTACTAATCCAGACATTATGAAAAAGGATTCAGATGTTGCGGAAGAACCTATTGTTGAAATTGCAGATAAACAGGTTGACAAGGAAAAAGGATCACAAGTAGTCAAATCAGACCCCATACTTGAGTATGTTACCATTCCTATATGGACAAATGGATTTGTTGCTGCTTCTGCTGCTGGAAAGGAAAAACATGGTCCACAAGATAAACCAGTTGATGAAAACATGCATGAATCTTCAAGCGCTAACAAAGGAAAATATGGCGCTGATAGGCCAAATTCAGGCGTTGATGGCTCAGACGTTGACAGACCAAATTCTGGCGTTGATAAGCCAGATTCTGGCGTTGACAACACTTTTGGCCATCTGTTCTCTTCCAATGTTTTTGAACAAGGTGAGCCTTCTAGAGTTTATGAAGAAGTTATTTCAAGTGATGATGGAAGAGAATTTGAAGAAGATATTAGCAACATGGAGACTGAAATTGACGACAACACAATCATTGAAGGAGTAACACTTACATCCACTATCAAGAATCATCCTTCTTCTCTAATCATTGGTGATGTGATGTCTCCTGTTCAAACAATAAGATCTCATCAGAATCATGGAGGTTTTATTGATAATATCCACAAGAAGGTTGATACCCCTCTTGTTCAGGCATGTTTGTTTGCTAGTTTTCTGTCACAATAGGAACCCAAGAAGATTTTTGATGCTCTCAAAGAATCAAGTTGGGTGGAAGCAATGCAGGATGTGCTTCACCAATTTGCTATTCAAGATGTTTGGGAGTTAGTAGATTGTCCTAGATATGTCAGACCTATAGGGACAAGATGGGTTCTTAGAAACAAAAAGGATGAGAGAGGAATTTTGGTCAGAAACAAGGCACGTTTAGTTGCTCAAGGCTATACACAAGAGGAATGGATAGACTATGAAGAGGTTTTTGTACCAGTTGCAAGGATTGAAGCAATTAGCATTTTCTTAGCCTATGCTTCATGCATGGGCTTTACAGTTTATCAAATAGATGTGAAGAGTGCTTTTCTTTATGACACAATTGTAGAGGACGTATATGTTATGCAGCCTCCTGGTTTTGAGGATTCAGAACATCCAAACAAGGTGTATAGAGTGAAGAAAGCAATGTATGGACTTCATCAAGACCCAAGAGCATGGTATGGCACATTGTCCACCTACCTGGTGGAAAATGGTTTTAAAAGGGGCACCATAGATCAGACTTTGTTTACCAAAAAGGAAGGTAAAGATTTTCTACTTGTTCAGGTCTATGTGGATGATATTATCTTTGGTTCTTCAAGTCCAAAGATCAATGAAGACTTTTCCAAGCTCATGACAGACAAATTCAAGATGAGCGCAATGGGAGAGATGAACTTCTTTCTAGGTTTGCAAGTTCTGTAGAAAGAAGATGGTATCTTCATCTCTCAAGACAAATATGTAGCAGAGATCTTGAAGAAGTTTGGTTTTTCTCCACATGAAAAACGGGCTAGCACACCCATGGATAGGGAATACCCTTGGGGAAAGACTGGAGATGGAAAAAAAGTTGATGTCAGGCATTATAGGTCCATGATTGGGTCATTAATGTATCTTACAGCCTCTAGACCTGACATTATGTTTGTTGTGTGTGCATGTGCACGCCATCAGAAGATTCCCAAAGAATGTCATCTTTATGCTGTCAAGAGAATCTTTAGATACCTTAGGTGCTATCCCTCTTTGGGATTATGGTATCTAAAGGATTCTCCATTGGACCTTATTGGTTATTTAGATAGTGATTATGGATGTGACAAGTTTAATAGAAAATCCACAACTGGTGGATGCCAATTTCTTGGGAGCAGGTTAATATCTTGGCAATGCAAGAAACAAACAGTGGTGGCGACTCTACAACTGAAGCAGAATATGTCGCTATAGCTGCTTGTTGTGGACAAGTCTTATGGATTCAGAACCAGCTGTTGGATTATGGGTATAATTTTATGCATACCAAGATTTTTGTAGACAATAACAGTACTTTGTGCATTATTAAAAATCCTATACATCACTCTAAAACAAAACACATAGAAATTAGACATCATTTTATAAGAGATTGCTTTGAAAAGGGTTTAATACAACCAGATAGGGTTGACACAGAAGAAAATGTGGTTGATTTATTAATTAAACCTTTTGATGTTGGGAGATTTCAATACTTGGTAACAAGTATTGGAATGGTTAATCTTACTTAAAATGTGTTTTTGGAACTTATTGTAAAAGTATGTACATGATATGCATTGTTATTGGTCTTTGTACAAAATTAGATTTTCCACTTTATTTGTCTAACGCTGACAAAGGTTATTTTAACGCTGATAAGTGTTAAAATGACGTTGACAGTAATATGCTAGTTTTGTGATTTTTGATCTAATTATGCAGGCATTGTGAGCATTGTACAAATGGATACAGAGTTGCTTATGGATTCTTGGAGCTTAAGGAGTGTGTTCAAGTTTATGGATGATGGTTGGAATGTTTACATTCCTGTCTTGAAATAAATTTTTATTGCGTGTATTATGACTGGCAACTTGTATCTCATATTTTAAGGGGAGGTTTAGGAAACCCTTAGGACTTTTTGGGTATTCATATAATACTCTTATCACAATTCTAGATTGTGTCCACTGGTGAGTACGACTTAGTTTACTAAATCGTGAGGCACTGTAGCATGAAAAGTTGATATACTTTGCACGTTGCCAAGACTTTTTGACCTAGAATTGGATGTGATCTGTTGGGAGACTTGGGTATGATTTTTATTGGGCTTACCTGGGAAGTTACAAAGGATTTTATAAGATAACTTCGTTGTTAAGAACTTTGGTTAGCAAGGGACACTTGAGGGCAATTATGTCTATCTTGCTTAAGCAAGTGTGCATGATTGGACAGTGCTTGCCACCCTATGGTGATTTTCAGTCTATAAGTTATCTTCACTAGGATAAATTACTTTGTTAAGGTCCTTTTTCTTTTACTTTATTTTTATTTTTGAACGCTGACAGTTTTCTTTCCAAGCGTTGTTAAGACCAATTTAGACGTTGACATGGCAAAATCCAACGTTGACAAGAATATAGCCGTTGGACGCTGATGAGTTATTTTTTACCGTTGATAACTACTGGGTCCCACCCAGTTGTTATTTTTGACCAAAATTTGGGCCGTAATTTTAGGAGTTGGTAACTTTTTATTAATGCAAAAGATAAGTTATATATTTTCAAGATTCTAATCATTATATTTTGGATATAACGGCCTCAGTTTTGACCAATCACATGTGTTTACCTCTCCTATATATTTGGCTCATTCCTTTGAAACAGGGTAACTGCTTATTCTTGTCTAACTAAATTTTCTCAAACCTTCATCTTTCATAACTTTTATCATAGATTTCTACATTAATGGCGCCTAAGTTTAAACCAAGAGATTTGGAATTGGGGTTCAGAAGTCAGCATAACATGGTTGCTTATTTAGAAGCTGATGATGCTCTATTTCCCCTATATACTCAGATGGTGGAGTATTTGAATGCATCCCTTCTTAGGTATGCTCTTTCTCATGCTCCTCTTATCCCTGTCACACATATTAAACACTTTTGGAATAGTGTCACTTCCTCAACAGTTAATAATGTGACTACATTGACTGCTATAAATGGAAAGGGAAATCTCGGTCTTCTACCGATGCAATAAATGGAAAATATTTCTATTTGATTGGTGCGAGTCTACCTCGAGTAGCTCAAAAGTTTGTCATACCCATTGTCCCACCCTTCTACTTCTCATCTCTTTTCTTCAAACTCTTTGAGGTTATGGCACATGATGAAGTGGCGTTGATTTGTTTTTCCAATGAAAACGAGAACGCCATCTTCGATCCCGGTATTTTGCACCATCAAAGGACTTAGTCCTTAATAGCGGTTGCTTTTTGGGCCTTGTTAATCATGTAAGCCCCACCAAAAATTGACCATACCATGATTTTCCCTAAATGTTCACATTTTGAGGAGATCGAGTCGAGCTCATGACTCGGTATTCAAAAACGAGGTGCCTCGTGGGGGAGATCCCATGCTTATCTTTTATGCTTACTATTCACTAATAAGGGGACTTGCACCCTTTCAACTCGTTGTCTCGTGGTTGTTTGTGATTGTGTTATCTAGATCATCATCATCATCTACGATTGAAGACTCTTGTGTTCATTTACGTGAGCCTCCATCGTTTGCTTGAAGAAGTTTTTCACGAATCCATGACATATCCTTTATTGTTCTAACAATTATCTTTTAGCATACTTAATAAACGTCTTTAGATATATTGTTGATCATCCTTTCCATGCTAGATCCTAAGCATTCGATTCTTCGTCTCTAGTATAGGGGTGCTCCACCCTTAGACTCGAAACATTGAGGACAATGTTTACTTTTAGTATGGGGTGAATAGGTACTTGCTTTGCTACGCCCTCACGCTCTCCAACTTTCAATGTTTTGTTTTGTTGCTAATAAGGCTAAAAATGGCCAAATTTTAAAACTTTTCTTAGTTTTCATAAGTGTTTTTAAGACACGAATGTATATTTTCCGATGGGTAGAATAAGAGCTAATTTTTGACTTGATGGGCATTTGGAGCCATTTACATTCCTTAACCCGCTCAATTCAAGTTTTGCTAGACTTTTATATAGGGAGCTTTAAAACGCGAAAGTCTTAGCTCATACGAGTTAAGAACAAGAAATTTTCGCAAGTTCCTATAACTGATCCTAGAAAGTCACTTATCAAGGGAACTATAAAACGCATTCTCTAAACTTGAAAAAGTCCAAGAAAGTGCAAGATCCTATAGGTGGCTTGAAAACCCAAAACTTTGATTTGATAAAGTCTTAATGAAAGTTAATCCAAGTTTGGCTTAATTATGACTTGCATGGCTAAGTATTCACGAGTCTCTTTAATTAGAGGTCTTTATATAGTGAATAACGAGAGATGATAGAGTTAGACAAGTGATCATGCTAAACGTAGAACATGAAAGTGTTCTTTCAAAAACTCATATGTTTTTAATTGTGGCTTTTTCTTCCCATAAGATCAATGCATTAGGAATAAATCATAATTGCAATAAGTAAGGTCGTACGATTTGAAAGGTTACTTAGCCTCTAGCGCAAGATCGTTTAAAAGTTGCTCGGGGTTGAATAGAGTTCATAGCCAAGGCATAACTTACTGAAGCGGGACGCGAAGATTGGCGATCATCCAAAAAGGCCCTAACAAGGCATGAGGAGCTCTATTTTTTGCTAAAGATCCAAGATGATGTGAAGTGTCATTATTCCTAAATCAATATGAAGGATCGAGACACACGACGAAAAGCAATTACTCCCCTAAAGATCATGTAGAAAGTCTATCCGAAAAGACCCTTACAAGGTATGAGGATAAATATATCCAAGTCCGAAAAGGAGGCGGATCATTGTAAATCAAAATCCAAAGTAAAGATTGAAGAAAAATGATGAAGTCGTGGTCCAAATATGAAGAATCTCTCAAAAACGTCAAGTGAAGAAATTCCAAATATATGAAGAGAAGACCATAATTTCAAGAACGTCTTCCCAAGATTTGAAGTATGAAGTACATGCCAAATATCGGTCCGAGAAAGGTCTCAAATCGTGAAACGAGTTATGCCAAGATATGAACTTAAGGAGATACACGAGAAGCCGTTTTAAAAGATTTTGTCCTTCGGCTAACTATCAATCAAATCGTGCTACTTTGCTTTCGGATTAATAACTACTCAAATAAGTCAATATGAATCACTTGTGATCCATGACAAATAGTAAAAAAATGCTAGTAACCCATTTCCTTTATAATAACTAGGATTGCGGGGAGAAAAAGTATTACACAATTTGGATGTATGAGTAGTGTTAGCATTGTGACTTGTACCAACAATGATCTCGTTTTTGCACTTAGCATGGAATGTATGACAATCAAGGATGACGAAGTTTACTCTAAGGGACATTTACTTGTTTCTATTCTTTGACCCTAAAAGTCACTTTTGTGATGAAAATCATATGTTATGTCTTTACACATCTTGGTAGTATGTTGCAAGTCTTTTACTCTTCAATAAAGGTTAATAAAATTGAACTTTGGTGATTCTTAGA
The DNA here is from genome assembly GCA_025667525.1 of Glebionis coronaria. Taxonomy (NCBI): domain Eukaryota; kingdom Viridiplantae; phylum Streptophyta; class Magnoliopsida; order Asterales; family Asteraceae; genus Glebionis; species Glebionis coronaria. The sequence continues at coordinate 636,837,690 of CM046877.1, forward strand.
TACTTTATTCTAGCATTGCGTGAGGGCACGACAATGGCTTAGTATGGGGGAGTGATGAGATGGCATTTATACATGATCTCATCGTTCTTTTCGGGCTTTTAATGCATGAAAATGTCATAAAATACCATATATATGCTTGTGTTTGTTTACTTGTGTATTTTAGGTATGGATATCGTGAAAAAGACAAAAGATCACAAGATACAAGGAAAAACGGACACGAGAAACGAAGCCGTACAAAGAACCGGGCCCTAGATCATGATTTATCCAACATTTACCCTTGAAGACTTGAAGACATGCAAGATTGATCCTCATTTAATGAAGAAATGACACTTAAAACCCTTGTATATTGATAATTACAAGTTTAGTCCCTTAAGTTTGTCACAATTACACAAATGGTCCTTCAACTTTGAAGAAATGGCAAGTTTAGTCCCTCCACATTTTTAAATTGCCAATTATGGTCCCTCATGGAGTTAAAGTTGCATTGAAGACCTTTGAAGATCAACAATGTCCAAAATCAGCCCTTGAAATATCTCAAAATGGCAAAAACAACCCTTTGAAACCTTTTTTCCAAAAGTTTGTGCCAAAATTGCCAAAGTCTGAAAGTTGTCAACAAAGGAATTGGGCGCTGACACATTTTTAAACACAAATGAAAGAAGAAAAGAAGAAGAAGGGCTAAAGTTGTGCACTCAAACATTCAAACAAACAAACACGCGCCAAACAAACACAATCCCCTAATTTCAGATCAAAACTTACCACTGTTCACCCTATGAACCCAGTAACTATCTTCACTTAAACAAAGGTTAAAATGAAATTACCCTTACCCACACTTGATTCACACACCCATAATCCCATCCCAACCTTAAAACACTCACTCCCACTCACCAAGAGGCCCCACCACCAAAACCGTTTCACCATCATGTGACAACTTCCTCTCCAAGGCTTGCCACGTGTCAAGATCAACAGCCCACATCATTTGCTTCATATCAAAGCTATTTTAAACGGTTTGGATGCATTTGGACAGCTCATTCCATCAAATGATCTAGAAGACTCAAGGGCATTTTAGGGAATTCAGTGCTAGGGTTTGTGAATAGTGTTAGCCAGGCATTTGCCTATAAAAGGAGACCTCAACATGTGAGAGTCCCTTTGTTCTAGTTTTACCTTTTAAACTTGTAATTCCTTTTTGAAATTTATAAAAGTTGGTATTTTGAGAAAATTGTAATTCCTTTTTATGTTTTTGAAAGTTGGTGTTGTTTAAAGGTGATTCTGAGTTCCATTTGTTGTTATAAGTGTGCTTGAATCATTTGGTTCAAGGACGTTTATGTTTGGTAAGTTTTTCAAGTTTGAAAAAGCTTGAAACGTGGTTTTTGAATTTTGCTTATTATTGTGTACTAATCCTTAACCATAAGCTATAAGCTCTTGCAAGCTTGTTGACACCAAGCTTGTGAAGGGATTAAGGCCTTTGGTTGGGTTGTTTGTTCTTTGTGTTGAAGAAATCAAGCCCTTGAGTTTCTGCTTTGAAACATCAACCAAGGCATTCATCATCTTTGTTATTGAAGTACCTTGGTCTTGTTCTAGTTGTTGAACAAGGTCCAAGGAGCATAGCTGGCCCTCCTAGGATGTTATGGAGGGCGGGTATAACCTCTTGTTAAGATTCCTCTCAAAAATCATATGATATTGTCTGTTTTGTACTTTGGCATGTGATTTGGTGATTCTGTGTTTTTGCTTTGTGTTTTATGGTTGCAATCTGTTAGTTGTTACCTAGTGTAGCTATTTGAAGGATAAACTCAGTAGGTTGTGTTTAAAAATCACAAGTTGCCTTGAAAAGTGGTTGATTAAGGACTGTTTGGGATTACTGGTTCATAAGGCCTTGTGGCCTTGAGCCCTTGGTTCTTAGGGTTTGGAAGGTTTAAACAAGTCATTTTGAACAAGTTTTAGTCATTGATTAAGTTTCTGAAAGTTTGGAAAAAGGATTGGAAGTTTTGCTAAAATCTGAGTAAAAGTGTTTTGGAATTGGTCAAACACATCAGATCCAATAACTTCTTTGTTACTTGGATCTAAGGTCTAAAATCAGGTTTGGGAATAGTTTGGTTGATAAGCTATCTATTGGTTATCTGGTTCTTGAATTTGGTGGTTTATTGTGACTGTTATAGCTTATCAAAGTTTGCTGAAGTGGTCATTTGCATCAGCAAAGTGACCACCTCATTTGGTGTTGCATTTTGATTTCTAGTTTAAGGTTTGTTGTTTTGTTGCTTGGATTCTATTTGTGTGCTGCTTGTGAGATTATTTGGCTATTTGGATTTATTTGTGGATAGCTTATAATCCCACTGGCTTATTGGCTTATTTGTGCCAAAACACATCAAGTTTACCCAACTGGTAGGCTTTGATTCACAAGGTTTGCACTCAAACCTTGACCAGCAGGGTGAAAAACAAGTCTCTACACTTCATTAAGTCTGTCAACGTCCATTTTGTTCCTGTCAGCGTTTTAGTTTCACTTATCAGCGTTTGACTTTTGGTCAAACTTGGTTTCAAGGCTTATTGAATCTGTTTTGCTTATTGGTACATGCAACAACTTAGTTTTTTTAATAGAACTCATTTTTCTCAGCTTAATATCAAGTCTGGAAGGTTACAAGTCTTTTGGTTAAGCTTTTGCTAGGAAACTAGCTTATTTGGCTTTTTCAGAGTGTTTATTGGCTCTCACAGCTTATTATACTTGGCTTTTTGTGATTTTCTTGATTGATTATTCTTAGTTAAGCTATTTGTGAGCTTTTGCAACAAACTAGAGCTTCTGAGGTGCCCTAAATCTCAAACCCGACTATTTTGTCGTTTTGTAGATTTGTACTTTGCTTATTTCTGGCTTATTGAGTGTGCTTTTTCAAAATTTCTTTTTACAGATCTCATAAGCATCCCAAAAGAAGGTTGTGTGTCAAATTAGTGCTTATGGCATTAGCTTATTGCTTAATGGGCTAAAAAGCCCAATAAGAATAAGCTGTTTGCTTATTAAGCTGTGATAAGCTCACATTCAGCTTTTGAGCCTTTAGAGTTTTGTGCTTAGAATTAAATTTTGAGTCAGATAGGGCTTTTCCAAGTCAATTGGGCCAAGTTTGACTTTTTGCGCTAAAAACCCATTAAGGTTGACTGTTTTTTATTTTGGCCCATTTGAGGGCCCTATAGGGGTATTCTGGTCATTTCACTTTGATTTTCTGATTATTTAGGTTAAAATAAACTAGTTTGCAAGTTTTTAGATTTTTTTATAATTTTTGAATTTTTAATATTATTTTAATATTATTTTATTATTATTTTTCAAAATTCACATTTTCCAACTTTTTACATTTTTCTTAGCTTTAATACATTAAAATAGGAATTTAGCAACTTTTAGAATAATTTTATCACTTTTAGATTAATTTTTATAATTATTTTAAGTTTTAATAGTTTTTAAATCATTTTAAATAGTTTTATTAGTTTAAAAATTTCTAAAAATAGTTTTTAATCTTTTTAGGTCATTTAGGAGGTTTACCAATTGAAAAATCTTTATTTGGGCTTTTTGATAATTTATTTGATTTTTAGGGCTTTAATTAGCATTTAAAAATTGAATATTTAATTATTTAAAAGGTTTGAAAAAGTTTTGATCATTGGTAAACTCTTAGTTTATTAATTTTGATTTTTGGTGAATTTTTGGTAATTTTTAGAATTAATTTTTATTTTTGTAGTTTTTACGGTTTTACGTTTTGTAGTCGTAGTATTATTTTCACGTCTTCGTCATCTTCTTTTCTCATCCCATTCTAAACCAATCATTAATCACAAACATTTAACAAGTTTTTCACACACATATACCTCCTTGGGAAACGAACTTGGAACTTCATAAGGGTCATTAACACTTGGTTTTTCCTAAAATCATTTGTTCAATACTTTTTCCTATTTACTCTCTTTTCCTAAAGAGTAGTAAAACACTACAACCAGTTTGCAAGTTTCACGACTTTTGTTTTTCATCTCTTTATATTGAGTATCGATTTTGAGAGACATGGCGTCCATACGAGCCATAATTTTTTCGGTGTCGGTTGGGTTGTTGCTTTCTTCGGCAAAAGCTATGGTTTTTCGAGGGTTTTTGTTCTTGTGATTTTTGGACCAATCAAGCTTGAGTAAGACTTTGTCATCTAATAATTGGTAGGCTTGGTTAGGAGTTTTGTAAAGGAAAATACCACCCGCTGTGGCGTTCAATGCATCTTGGGTAGCATCGTCAAGACGATGATAGAAAATCTTGATTATTCCTTCCTTTTTGAGTCCATGACCATGACAGTTTCTGAGTAATTCTTTCATTCTTAACCATGCGTCAGTGAGAGTTTCTCGATCTTGTTGAAAAAATCTTCGGATTTCTTTGAGGAGTTTTTCAAATAGGGGAGGGGGAAAGAATCGGCTAATGAAAGCGGTTCTAAGACCTTCCCATTTTCGAATGGTTCCTTCATTAAGTTCGTCGAGCCATGACTTGGCTTCTCCAGTAAGGGATGATGGAAACATCATGAGTGGAACGGATTCGACTTGTCCTTCTCCATAATTAAACATTTTGCAAATTCTGCTAAATTCATGGATGTGTTTGTGAGGATCGGTTTTGATTCGACCATCAAATTGGTGGTTTTAGACAAGTGTCAAATGGTTTCCTTTGATTGCAAAATCGTTTGCAATTTTAGGTAAAACGATTGCAGAGCCAAGAGTTGGTGCTACAACTCAATCGGCTGACCACATTGGTTCATCATCGGTGTCCGACATTGGATCGTAACGTTTGATGAGTTTGGTGAGAAATAGGAATTGAGAAAGGTTGTCGAAAGGTTGGTTGATTTCGCGAGATTGAGGTTGCTCGTGTCTCCTATCTAAAGGTACACGAAGGTGAAGTCTACGTAACCTTCGGTTAAGGGTACGTTCAGGTTCTGGTAACGGTGATACTGGTGGAGTTTCGGATGAACGGATGTGCATCCAACAATAGTTTTGGTGTTACAGTAGGGAATGTGTGTCGCACTTTTGGATTGTGCGGTGTACTTTGGTTCGCTACAGGAAGTTCGGCGCACTTTTGAATTGTGCGGCGTACTTTCCGTACTGCAGGAAAAATTTTGGTTTGTTTTGGGTGGGAAATGGTTCAATTCTTCAAATATTATGAAAATTTTGGTTACAAAACAGGGTTGTAAGTCCCCGGCAGCGGCGCCAAAAACTTGATGTTCGTTTGCAAGTCTTACATTTATATTACAAGGTTTAGACAAAACAAGGTGTTAGAAATACGTTTTAACGTATATTAGAAGTATCGGTCACTCCACAATATTATTAATGTTGTATAGCTCGTAGTTAATGTTTGCTTATTTAGTTAAGTAAATAACCGGCCCATGGGCTTGTCATGGGTCGGCCCAAGCCCATTAGTGGCTTGGATATAAATACCCCTTTCCACCATGGAAAGGGGTTGGTTGTTGGTTTTTGTTTCACTTCCATTAATAAAGAAAACACATATTCTCTCTCACTTTCTCTCACTAACTTTCTCTCTCTAGAAACCTTCAACCTACCTTATTGATTCATAAGATTATCAATATTCTTCAATTGGTATCAAGAGCCATGGGGTGATTTAAGGTAAGGATTAGTGTTGTTTTTTAGTTTTTGAATGTATTAGTGATTTTTAGGAAAATCAACCTTGAATCTTGTAATTTTCGGTGTTTTTGTTGTTGGGATTAGTAGATAAGTCTTGGGTTTAGCTTATTTTGGTAGAAATCACAAAACTTTTTGTGGTTTTTGATCAAAAATCGGGGTTAGAATCGTTCAAAAGTTGGTGTTCTTGGTCTCGAAGTGCTTTTCCAGGTTTATTCCGAATAACATATTATTCCGAATAGCAACTTATTCCGTATAGCCAGTTATTCTGAATAGCAGCTTATTCCGTATAGCCAGTTATTCCGAATAGCAGCTTATTTCGTATAGCCAGTTATTCTGAATAGAGATTATTCCGGATAGCAGATTATTCCGGATAGCACATTATTCCGGATAGCAGATTATTCCGGATAGCAGATTATTCTGGATAGCAGATTATTCCGGATAGCAGATTATTCCGGATAGCAGATTATTCCGGATAGCATATTATTCCGGATAGAAGATTATTCCGGATAGCAAGGTTATTCCGGATAGCAAGGTTATTCCGGATAACCAAGTTATTCCGGATCAAGTGGATTTAGTCTTGGATTTTTACACACTCTTTACTTCAACAACACAACACAATTCACAACCTTACTTCACTGCTCGATCAACCAATAATCTTTGATTCTTTAAAGTGATCAAAATGAATCCGAATTCATTAATGCCTCAAATGACATCACTTACGGATATTTCCGTCATTACGGGAACGGATAATCGCCCTCCAATGCTCATTAAAGAAGTCTTTGAAGCATGGCAAGGCCGTATGATGTCATACATTAAGGGAAAACCGACATATGGGAGGCTTATGGTCAAGTCAATTCTAAATGGTCCACTTGATTATGGTACCATCGTTGTTAACAATGTGACTCTACCACGGGAGTTTGAAGAACTTACACCAGCTCAACAACTTATTGCCGATGCAGACGAAAAGGCTCTTCAAACCATTCTCCAAGCTCTTTCACATGACATCTATCGAATGGTAAGTCAATATACGGTTGCAAAGGATTTATGGGAACGTCTAAAGGTTTTGCTACAAGGTACGTCTCTTACTAAACAGGAACGGGAATGTCAGTTGTATGATCTGTTTGATAGATTCACGTACAGTCCAGGGGAAACGCTTCATGACTACTACTTCAGATTCACTACTCTCATGAATGATTTGAATGTATACAATCTCGTGATTGCTCCATTCCAGGTTAACACCAATTTTTTGAATACTTTACCTCAAGCTGAATGGAGTGAGTATATTACTGATGTTAAGTTAACTAGGGATTTGCATAAGTGCAATTTGGATCAACTCTATGCTTTTCTCCAGCAGCATGAGAAGCACGTGATCATGTACCGTTCGCCTCGAGGTATGTACCCTGATTCTTTAGCTTTGATGGCAAATCAACCAAGATTGTCATACAACAACACTCCTTATATCATGGGACACCAAGCCTATCATCCATCACCGTACATGACTCCAAGATTCCCCCAATATTCGATTCTACCTCAACCACCCACCTCACATCAGCAACAATATCGGTTTAATGCACCTTCGTCTCAGAGAGAACCACAAGCATCACATTATGCCTCACAACCTCACCCATATTCACCAGCAAGCATTGCACCTTATGCTCAGTCATCATACTCTTCTTATCAAGAAAATGCAGCATATCCATCAAGCTATTCTGACCACATGATTATTCCTTCTAGTGCTTATGCCGCTCAACAAGACCAAGCAATGTATTGTGATAATGATGAAGTTCCCATTCCTGAATTCAAACAAGGAACTGACCCAGTTGAAGTTTTAGCCACTATGTCTGCTTATCTCACAAGGACATTGAGCAAACGAGGATTTAGAGGACCAGCTCCTACTAACAATCAGCTGAGGAATTCATCCAATTCTCGACAACAAGCTACCATTGAGAATGGCAGGGTAATGGTTCAACCTATTCAACCTTATCAGGGGAGACCCACTACATCAACCACCAATGCACGCATGGTCAATCCTGCTCCAATGGTCAACACTCCTCCACGGGCTAATTCCACAGGTAAGTTGAGAATGATTACATGCTACAACTGTAAGGAATAAGGTCACATGTCCAGGGATTGCACAAAACCAAAGAGGAGAAGGGATGGTCAATGGTTTGCAGAGAAGATTTATTTGGTGAACGCTCAGGCACAAGGACAGGAACTTGATGAAGAGGAGCTTGCATTTCTTGCTGATCCAGGGATTGCGGAACAAGAAGTTCTCACTACACAGAATGCATCATACCAAGCAGATGATCTGGATGCTTACGATTCAGACTGTGATGATCTTCAATCTGCTCAGGCAGCTCTTATGGCAACTATCTCTAGCTTTGGGTCAGATAAAATATCTGAGGTACTTACTAATACCACTGATACTAGTATTCAACCACATCAAGTTGGGCAAGAGGGTGCTGATCCGAATGAGTCTTCGGTGGTGAGTCTTTCAAATGAGGAGACAATCAATGATAGTAATATCAATGTGAGTCCCCAGACTTTGAGTGAATCACAACCGGGAGCCATTTCGCATACGCATATTCCTGCTCAACAAGATTTGGTCATGGTTCCTGCAAAATTACTTAGCCAAATGAATACTGCACTCTTAGAAACCCTAGCTAAGAATAAGAATTTGTCTGCTGAGCTTGCCTTGTGCAACGAAAAAGTTCAAACTTTGGAATTAGTTCCTTCGTCCAATGTTCTAACAAATCCCGAATATGATCATTTTCGAAACAAAAAAATGGGTCATTTGTAAGAAATTGAAACCTTAAGAGCAGATCTTTCCAACGAACTTAAAGAAAAAGAGTTATTGGTCACTAATTTTCACAAACTTCAAACGGATTTTGAATTACTCGAGTCTAAAAAGAATGAAATGGAAATTAATGCGGCTAATAAGATTAGAAGTTTAGATTATTTGCTTTTAAGACAATACGCTGCCTCTCAACTAGTGCACTTATTTGACGCATCGTTTAGAGAGTTTAACTTATCGCGTCAAAAAGACCTTCCCCCTAACCCACGGTATGCAAGACAAGCTTTTATCCATAGTCCAAGACTTTATAATGCAACCCAATTAGGATTGGTCTTAGATCCGATTGTTATTTTCGAGGATCGCACAAATAAGGATCTAGTTGATGAGAATCGGTCATACAACTTTGCAAAATATCCCCAGTGTGATTATTTTAAAATGAATCAGGAGCTTGCAAAAACGGACTTTAGAATTCGCTTCCATATTGATAAAGATCTCATCACAGCACCAACCTACATGTTAAATGAAGAAAACCCTAGTACACTTCCTACACTTGTCAAAATGGAAGAACCTAAGGAAATTCTAAAGGATCTTCCACCTGTTAGCACTATATGGATAAACTTGCAAGAGATTAATCAATACTTTGCTAGTTTTGACAAGGTCATACGGGAATGTACGACTTCAAATGGTCTAAACGCCGGAGAATGGGCTTTCGAACACATGAACGAGGTGTTTAAGAATGAGATCAATCAGTTTGTCGAAAGTCTAAAAGGAAGTTTTGCATCTCTTTCGGAAAATCTCGAGTTTGAAATTAAAGAAGTTCAAAAAGTGTTTTATGAAATGGACACCGCTTACGAACTATAATTAATTGAAAAGGAAAAGATTTTATCCGAGTATGACCAATTCGTGTCCCAAGTAATTTCGTGTGATGTGCTTACTACTGTGAATGTTAATTATTCGAATGAGCTTACATCCGCTATGAATAACTGTGATGCTGTGAATATATATGATGATGTGCATGATCTCTCTGTAAATGTTGCTGATACTGTAAATGAGGTAGATAATCATTCTTGTCACGAGTCTAACGCTGAATTTTTAAAGCTTCAAGATTCTTACAATTTACTTACAAAACGCTTTAATCAACTTGAACAACACTGTACATCTTTAGAATTAAAACAGAAAACTCAAAATGAGGATCTTTTGATAACAAATGGTTGTGAAAACAGTGTTGAGACGAGTGACAAGATGATTGAGATAGTTAAGGCATTAGAGGAAGAGATTATGAGATTAAAGAGAGATGTGTCATCGAATGAAACACTAAAATTGGAACTAGAGGCTGCAGAGTCTAAAAACCAGGACTTAGAAATTAGACTTTCGTCTATTCTAGGGGAGATGGATCGGGCAAGACAGGGACTATCCGCTCTTTATGGTTCAATAGAAGAACGCTTAGCTTTTAATGCAGCACAGCAACAATCTTATGTTGAACAACTGAACCAAAAGTGTGAGGAAATCTCTGACTTAAATATCCAGCTCATTGACAAAAACTTGTTTTGATTATATCTCACTCATTATTTTGATTCCATTGCATGGCCAACTCTCACATGTGTACAAGACCCATAGCTTACTGTAAATCCATTTTACTTCATCATTTTATCAGTTTACCATATGGTTCTTTACTGTTTTTATACAGCCTATCATTTAAACAAGATTTACCCATTTTTACTTATAGTTTTTCATCTTTTTATCCATGATTATCAACAACAAATCCCCACATAACATTTTTATCATCATATAATCATCATAAACATATACAATAGGAAATAAAATACATGTTTACATAATCAAATTAACAAGGAGATGAGGAGGACAATCTTTATACCACCATGATGATGTAGGTTGATCAAAACATGGATTTTTGATGGAGAAACTTATGCTTAGCCAACACCATCTTCAAGACCATCAATCTTTATGATCACCTTGTGAAAAATCAGCCCCAAGACACCATGAATACTCCTCCTTGGATGTTATAAGCACCACCAATCAATGGAGTTTCAAGAGAGATTCAACATATATGTAAATAACATAGGTTTTATGGTTGAATCAAGATCAAAGGTGGTGTTTGATGGTGGAGTAGGGACGGCCAAAATGGGAGTGATGAGAGAAAATGGTGAAGTTTGCATGTAAGGGAAAGATGGAATGAAGTTGCTAGTGGTTTTGTGAAGGTTGTTAGCTAGTTTTGTGTAGTGGAAGCTTAAAATTTAAGCTTAGTAGACAAGTGTCTATCTAGTAAGCCAAAGGTGGTGTGTTGTACATATTGTGCCATCCCATGTAAGCTAGTGGGGTGGGACAATGTGTTTTGTCCCATCTCACTAGTTTACGGGTATTTCTCGATTCTAGTTTCCTCGATTTGCGTGCCCTCGGGTCGTTTTACGAAAAACGTTTTTATAAATTATGAATCAACGTCACAAAACGAATCCAATAAAAATTGTTTCATCAAAAACGGAGTTCGAAAACGTAAATACGTAATCCTAAGGTTTCCGGTTTAGTCGTAAAGGACGTTAAAATAAAATCGTAAGTCCTAATCTCTTCTCGTAAATTTGTGAGTTTATGAACCAACACAAATTTAAAACTCCAAAATAATATTCGCGAATAAATTTATTTTCTGAAATGTCGGACTGTCACCGAAGACGGTGTATGTAAACGTGAGCACGTAACGTTGAATCCTCCGGTTTAAACGTAGTCGATGCTACTTCAAGACATAAATCCAAATTTCTTCCCAAAAATATGTGAGTTCATATTGTAACATTAAAATAATGTTTTTAATTAATATTCGAGAATAAAATATCAATCATAAATTGACGGATTGTCACAACATTTACCCCTAAACAGGATCTTTGTCCTCAAAGATCATCTTACTACTCGCTTCTTATAGAGTTAAAGCCATGTGGGTATTTCCTCCACATTCGGCCTTTTCTCACAAGTGTAATCCATTATAACACGCGAGTTTCATCAGACATAACTACGGAAATAAGATCAGGCTTAATGTTGACTTACTTTCTCTATCCATGATGTTCACGGGTTTTTGATGAATGCAACTTTTCGCCGATCTAAGCTCTACTAAGAATAATCAGATTCTCACTTGATAGATATTCCATCAAGTTCGATATACGAAACATAATTCACGCAGTCTTTGAAGTCCTAGGGCAGATCCAGCTTATATGCCTTTCAATCCCAACTTTTACATCATCTCAATGGTCCCATACAACGGGGACTTATATCCCATGATTTGTCAGATCATGAATTCATTTTTCCATGTTTAAAAATTGTGGCATAACTTCGCTACCCATTTGGCACTTCAAGATCTACATTTCACTTTCACATAACCTCTTGCCCACTACAGGCAGTCAATAATCAGATCCTAATTTCAACAATCATTTCAGATCTCGCGGGTCGGGTATTTTGCAAGGTTAGGTTCGCCATCATAGGAAACCTTAAACCTAAAAGACATGTCCAACTCACAATGGGTGTATGTCGGATGTCTTCATCTCAACTCCTGCTTACAGATGCTCTAAGATTCAGATCCTAACAAGATTCGATCTCGATCCTAATACGATAATTATCAATGATAATCTTTCCAAAGGAAAGCGATTATACGGTTCATTACCAAAGGTCAAATTATTCAAACACAAAACAGCACTTATATTACCATGTATCGTTACTTTACCTCGTCCCTTCGATTTGGGGTAGTACATAGTACTCTCATCAAGGTTCGTTCTCAATGATTTCTGAGCAAATCTCTAGAAATTCGATGTGAAGCGAGGATCTTGATATAGATGATCGATACAGGCACGCTTATGTTTACATAACTCTTTTGCATTTATCATTAACGAGAATGATATTAGCAGATTTGGTCAGTCTGTCGAAGATGACCCAAATCGAATCAAATTCAGATGATGACCTTTGCAATAGCTAGACGTTTACTAATGTATGAGGCGATGTCTGCCTTCATAATTGTCATCAGTACAACCTTTTCAGACAAAGATACATTTAGTCATAAAATGACATACATATAATACTTATACTTACAAATTCCAACATAACTATATCTCACAATCTCCATATTTAGGCAACCACAAGTGGCCTTTTATACATTTAACTCCATCGGCTTCATAATTCTAATGGTTCACATTAGCCGCGAACCACTTTTTATTATCTATATTAACCTTTTTACAATCATCGGCTATTTTTTTTTATATTGTTTGGCGATTTATTTTGCACCTTCATTATTAAGGAACACGTCCTAATGGATTCTTTATCTTATCTACATAATGCGTCGGTATCTATATTCACTTCTCATGATGATATAATTATCATGTCCACAATTCACTCAGATATTCTTTCTATATTATGCGTCGGTAATTACGTTCACCTTTCTTCATATTTTCTAAGTTTCAGTTTCGTCTCATCTATCATTTTTATCCGTTTTACTCAATCTGTCGTCTAAAGCGTCGATAATTATTATAATTAATTAAATAATTATTAGTTAATTTTTATGAAGTGTAAAAGTTTTTAAATTTCTTAGTTCGACCAATTATATAAAATGTTCAAAATAAATTTAAATTTAATTAACAAGATTTTTGCTGATTTATCGAAAATAATTAATAAGATTCGTAAACGTTTGAAAAATCTTTGGTTATATTTTGGTCAAAGTTTTCTTAGTTGAAAAGCAAAAATTGTCGTTTCAAATTTCAAGTTTTGGTTTAAATGGGTTTCCTCAACCCCTCTTAGGTTATCTAGAAGTATACACAAACATTTACCCCTAAACAGAAGTTTACTTAAATGGTTTGTGTATAAGGGAATAATCCCTTAAAATCCTTTGTCAAAACATTTGTCAAAACATATTTCCATTTCTTTTTGGTAAAATCCAAAGTCTTAAAAGGGCTCTTAATTTTTGAAGAGTCAATTTATATTCCATTATCTATTAATCACACGGTTAAATCATGTAAAGTATTAAGTCTTTAATCACATATCAATTATTCAAGGTTCAGGTTTTCATTGTTTAACCAATTCAGGGCAATTTATAACTAATTATTAACTCATTCTTATTCGTATTAACAAACAAATAGTCCTGAATGATCTCAAGCATGAATTCATCAAATTACAGCCTACACACGCGATTCGCCATATTTATGAATACTACATGTGCATTGGTCAATCCAAACGACATCACGTGGAACTCATAATGTTCGTTACAAGCACCGGATGTAGTGATTGGAATAGATAATCTCTTTCGCAGATGCGAAGTTGATGATAACCTTGCTATGGATCAAATTTGCTAGAACCTTGTAAATGATCGAACAATTCTTCCATTTCGAGTTATGGATATCATTTTCGATTGTCAATTTACTCAGTCACAGTAATCTAATATAAGGAAAGATAACACCATAGCTCTTCAGGATGACAGGCTTGGTATAATAAAATCTTTCTCCGACAACTTTCTCAGTTGTACGGTAATTCCTTTAATTTAGATGGTGCTGACGTATAGTGCACAAGCCACAAGTGCAGCACCGGAAATATAATCAATATCAATTTCAACTTGCCTTAGTGGCGAAAGTCTAGGTAATTTATCAATAAATACCTCCTAAAGTTTCAGATAACAGAATTATCTTTTCAATATATTCATATTAAGTTCTTTCTAGATTATAATATCTATGACTAGTTCATAACCATTCACAGTAAAATTTTAAGTCTTAATACAGGATATGGTCATCCATCAAGAATTATTTAGATCACTTTTGATAATCAACATCTTATCATTTAGGGGAATTCTACTCGAGTTCCCATCAATTAAGACAATGTCGTCATGTCATAATTAATCAATCCATTCCACTGGCACTATCAACTTTCCAGTTTTATTGCCGTTGATAAGATGTGAACTTCTCAAAAGACTAATAATAACTCATAATCCTTCACAAGTTCAAGGATATCAGGAGACATAACTATCTTAAAAGAGTAAGGTCAACGCTTAATCTACACGAGAGAATTTCAAATCAGGTACAGACGAAAACATTTAACGAATATGAACATATCCCATGTTTTCATAATTTGAGTACGCATTCGAAAGCTCCTCGGATCGTTACCCAGGTCATTCAAATGAAATCAAATCAAAAGAAATGATAAGAACGTCGATACATCCAGTCGGGTATCAACACTCGGTAATCAGATACTTCTCCAAGAATCTTACTACGGGAGAATTGGACAAGAACGGAATATCAATTGTGAAATAAGACAAATTCCACAGATGAGTAAATTCGACTCAGAAGAATAGATGCTACAGGCACATATGTAGGTGTCCCTAACACTATGTCCCTATTTTTCACTTCTTGCAGATCTCATAAAATCTAATCTTTCACAATCTTTAACGAAAATGTAGTGTTTATTCATTAGTTTTATGGTGACTACTAATCAGCCTTGCATGGTCCATTCCAAAATGTATGTAGGCGCGCAACTTTATACAATTTCAAGATTAACGATGCAATACTCATTTCGTCAAAATTTTATCATCATGTTTATAATAAAAACATATTCATGCTTAATTCTTAAATAAGAATCAAGTATAAATTTACAAAGATTTTCTTTATTATGAAAACAATTAAGTTTTCCAAAGCATCTCTTACACAACTTCATTTTGATATTAATCACTTATAAATCTTACTTTGAATAATCCTTATTGTGATGAAAATTAAATTTTCTCAAAGGATACCGTTTTAACTTTATAAAAACAATGTGTGATCTGCAAAGGAGTGATGAAGAGTTGTTCACCAAGAGCTTAACTACAATATATCAGGAAATGAGTTTAGCCAAATAATCATGAGGTTCATGACTTCAATGGCACTCAGGAAGAATGATTCACAACGTAACTCAAATCAAGATGAGTACTTGTTCAATGGTTGCATCACTAATGCGAGCATTAGGAAGAAGCAAGAAAAGATAGATAAAATCGATATATGTAAAACTTAGCAATCAAAGGTAGTCTTTTCATTAATCACAAACAAGTCAAAATTGTACCGTAACACATTACGTGTCACTATGTCATACAATTCTCAGAACTCATCCTACCAACTGATATCTCAGTTAAGTTAGGGATTCTTAAAAGATACCACAATGAATACTAATCTACAAGAGTCATTAGGTGTCCCACCTGTCCCGGAAGATCCATCGGTCCCAATTCAGAAGAAGATTTCTTCACTTTATTTGTTGGACACTGGGCATCCTCATTAGTGGACAATGGCCTAGGAACAACCCTTAACACGAACCTACAATCATTTAAAACCACATAATTCAATCAAATAACTTAACGACTTATATTAACAATCTCATATTCCATATAGGTTAAGTTTTTCTTTATTCAAGTTTCAACCAACTTTATACTCAATTCAATATCCTACCTCATATTCCAATACTTACAACCTTATTCTTCGGCCTTGTAAAGGCAATACAATCTCAATATGAATTAACACTTAATTTCCAATCCTATTAGCTCTTACAACAACAATTATCAAATGAGTCATTAATATGAAATGACTTGATCATTCAATTAGACTTATCGGAAAGGTATTAGTGGCATGAGGCTTTTG
Source organism: Glebionis coronaria (assembly GCA_025667525.1). Classification (NCBI taxonomy): domain Eukaryota; kingdom Viridiplantae; phylum Streptophyta; class Magnoliopsida; order Asterales; family Asteraceae; genus Glebionis; species Glebionis coronaria. The sequence continues at coordinate 636,853,740 of CM046877.1, forward strand.
GGTAATGGTTCCAATAACAGCCTCAAGTGCAACATTCACCCTTTCGATTTCAATTTAAGAATTGGATGACAACGAATCAGATGACATCTTTCTAGGTGGTAACGTTTTGTCAAACTCCACTCTATAAGAAAAGATCGTCATGACATCGATATCAGATTTAATCTCGCCAATTCTTCTTCAATATCACAATCAACTAATATCTACATTTCTACGAATATCAACCATTTGTTGGGATCATAAATATCCACAACTTGGTTTAGATCTAGGATAGCTAGAATTCCTACGAGAATAGCTTCGATTAATTTACTAGGGGAGTTAGGGTTACTTGTGACAATCTACGTCGTATAAATACCTCGTATAAATATCGAAATAATCATCAAACGATCATGTAATAAAATTACATCATATATATATATAATCCAAGTTATATATATATATATTAAAATAACACTTCTCAGTCTGGCCTTGTCGGTAACTCGGGAATTCTTCGGCACCGTTATAGTCAAAAGATTTTTAGACATTTTGGGAAAAATGTTTATAGTTAAAAGATTTTTGAAATGTTTTATTCAAAACCTTGGTTTTAAAAATCTTTCGTTCTCTATAACGAGAGCTCTGATACCAAACTGTAACACCCCCAAATTTATACAACTCAGTACAGCGGAAGACTCGTTGGTGTTACGGGATAGCACATTACTCACATCATATACAACGCATAAAAATCGCGTCGTTTATTAATAAAGCATTTCTATTCATAAATATCAATGTTACATAGGTCCCAAGTCATTACATTTCATATAAAAGTTTTACAAAGTATTTGAATGGAAAATATAGTTTAGGTGCGGGCCATGAATTCTTGTCGTCTTCCCGAGAATTACCTTCAAGTACCTGAGATAAAACATGTTAAAAGAAAAGGTCAGCGATAACGCCGAGTGAATTCATAGAGTTTAATAAAATCCATCAATATAATATCAGTATAAAATTATTACTGAAAATCATCTTGTACAAATCATTTTAATAGGCCATAAAATAGCCAAAGTCATTTTATACAAATCTTTATCGAAAATCGTAATATAGGCATTTGCCTTAAAAATCATTATACGAATCATTGTCGTTAAAAACATCATACAATACGTTTTGCAACGTTGTATAGATTAAATAAAACCATTATATGAATATGGTTATAAAAAGCCTTAAAAATCATTATACGAGCCAATGTCGTAAATAACGTCATACAATACGTCTTACGACGTTGTATGAAAATAAAAACCGTTATATGAGTATGGTTATGAAAACCAAAACACAAACATTATATCAATAGTATGACCCAGTATTGCTAGTCAGGCAATACATCGTAATTCGAAGCGTCTAATAGTATTTCGTTAGTTTTTGGATTATTATAAGCCGCATGACATTATTACCTTACTAAACCAACAACGGGTAGCTAACCCGATACCAATTTTGCCCATCTAAAGTAGCGTGTCGTCACAAAGGTCACGCTATGGAAATCTTCTCATACATAAATTCGCTTACCAATCAATGTGGCACGACGGGGATCAACCGTCAAGGCGCGAACTGGGGTGATCGTCCCCAAATAGTACTATTAAATGCATAAGCGTCTACCAACTCTCGGTAGTTCACAATTCATGCTAATGGGACTTTTAGTGACATAACCTAACTTTAATAATCCATTTGATTTCATCTATCGGGTCCTTTAATAATTTATAGGGTCATACAATCGGGTCATTCAATCATTCGGGTCCAAAAATCAATAAACAAACAATCGGGACAAATGGTGTCCTATTTTATAAAAACTAACATGTTATCTCCCTCGCGGGTTTATAAAACATTTATAAAAACATTTAAAAGAGTGCGAGGCTATGAACTCACGTTGATATGGGAAGGCGGGTTATCGGCAATTCGGTCGTACGGTACGTGCTTCAATCACGGAAACCTAGACAAATAATACTCGTCTTAGACTCATGTCCAATGACTTTATAAAAATATCAATTATGTATACATATGATGATTATATATATATATATGATGATCAAGTGGGTTTACATATTCTCGTTTACTCATTTTAGTGTTATATGTCGATAGCGTTTATACTAGTTTACTAGTTTTACCCATTTACGTGTCTTAAGTCCAATAAGCTTATTATAAGTTATTTAACTTATTTTAATCCATTTTTTTGTACTTATATTATCAGTACATACACTTTCAAGTTGGGCCCAAATGGGTTAAGCCCAATAAGTTCTTTCTATGGGTGTTTATCTTATTTAGTCCAATTATTAGCCCAAATGAGTTAAAGGAGACACTTCTTCTCACCCGACAAGAAGTTGTTAATAACTTAGCTACCAACTCTGCACCGTCCTCTAGTGCTCCATCAACCAATTCAGTAGTGATCTATAAGAACCCGCGCCATAAGCAAAATCCGGATACTTACGATGTTTATATGATGAATGCAATTAAGGACGTGGACCTTGTTAGGGATATTTTAGATGATTTGTATGCGTTAGATCCCTCAAGCAGTTACTATTATTCAGCTCATGCATATATTCAGCGAGTTCAATATTGCTTAGCATATTTGCAATATATAGGTAGACCGGGTTCTATACTACTCACTAATCGACCCATTGCTGTAACTCCATTGAATAAGACCCCAGGAGCAAAACCGTCATTGGCACCATCAACTAAGGCACCTTTAAAATCTGTTGCTAATGTTCCCACTTTGCCTTCTACATGATTAAAAGAGTCTACTAAAGCTAAAGGATCGCCACTCAAGAAAGATAAGATCAAGCCCTCCACTAGTAGTACCATCAAGAAGAAAGTAGAAGCTCACCCTAAGAATGTTATGTCAGATTTAAATAAAAAGAATCATGTTGCTAAGACTAAAGTTCTACGCCTGTGCAGAAGCCTAAACCATTTGTAAATTCTAATTTGAAATGTTGGAATTGTAATGAATGCATGTTTTCCCAACGTCATGATTTGTGTCTTATTGATCATGTGAATGAAATGAATGCCATTAGGAATGATCTTGAATGGAAGCCAACTGGGAGAACTCGTACCCAAGTTGGATGGCAATGGCGTCCCACTGGTAGGACCTTTACATTAGATGGAAAAATGTGCCCTTTAACTAGGAATGCATCCATTGAGGTTAGGTCTCAGCGTCCTTTAATTAGGCACACTAGCACTAAACTATGGAAACCGCGCCCTTTAATTAGGTCCGCCCCCACTATAGTGCCTATCAGTGAAGAAATACCTCAGGATTTAAGCCAACTTGAATCTACACCACCAACTAGGAAGAATGCTAGGAAATCTAAGAAACCTAAGGTTAGCAAATCTAAGATCATTAAATCTGTACCTGCTAATAACAAGGAACATTCAGATTCCGAAACCTATACATTGTCCTCGTCTAGTGATATTTTCAGGTGGTCCAAATCATCCTCTGGTATTTGGACTCCGGTTGCTCAAAGCATATGACCGGAGATCGCTCGATGCTCTGAAATTTCGTCAGCAAGTTTCTTGGAACGGTTAAATTTGGTAATGATCATATTGCAAAGATAATGGGTATGGTGAATATCAGATTGGAAATGTTACGATTTCAAGGGTATACTATGTAGAAGGTCTTGGTCATAATTTATTTTCAGTAGGACAATTTTGTGATTCCAACCTAGAGGTTGCTTTTCGACAACATACTTGTTTCATCCGCAACTTGGAAGGAAAAGACTTGTTGAAGGGGTCTCGTGGTGCAAATCTTTATACTTTGTCCCTACAAGACATGATGGCCGCCTCTCCAGTATGCCTTCTCTCCAAAGCATCTAAGACCAAGTCATGGTTATGGCATCGCAGATTATCTCATCTCAACTTTGATGCTATTAATCATTTGGCTAAAAACGAATTAGTTCGTGGTCTTCCAAAGCTCAAATTTCACAAGGACCATTTATGTTCCGCGTGTTCAAAGGGGAAAAGCACCAAGAAATCATACAAGCCCAAAGCTGAAGACACCAATCAAGAAAAACTTCATCTTTTGCATATGGATCTTTGTGGGCCAATGCGAACCGAAAGTGTGAGCGGTAAGAAATTCATCCTTGTTATTGTGGATGATTTCTCCAGGTTTACATGGGTTAGATTTCTACGTACAAAGGACGAAGCACCGAAGGCTATCATCACTTTTCTGAAATTCATTCAGGTACGTTTAAATACTACTGTCCACCGTATTCGTACAGATAATGGAACAGAGTTCGTCAACCAGACTCTTCGTGATTACTATGAAGAAGTTGGTATTTCACATGAAACATCCGCTGCACGTACTCCACAACAAAACGGTGTCGTTGAAAGACGGAATCGTACGCTTATGGAAGCTGCTAGGACTATGCTGATTTATGCGAACGCTCCATTATTCTTGTGGGCAGAAGCTGTATCTACTGCATGTTTCACCCAAAACCGCTCTATCATTCGGAAACACCATGGAAAAACACCTTACGAGCTTCTACATGATCGTAAACCTGATGTTTCATTCTTTCATGTGTTTGGTGCTCTTTGTTATCCAAACATTAATAGTGAGAACTTGGGCAAACTTCAACCGAAAGCCGATATAGGTATTTTCATTGGTTACTCACCCTCCAAGAAAGCATACCGAATTTACAACCGTCGTCTTGGTAAGATAGTAGAAACTATGGACGCAGATTTTGATGAGCTGACAGTGATGGCTTCTGAGCAACGCAGCTCTGAACCCGCGCTTCACGAGATGGGAACCGGTGCTATTAGTTCCGGATTAGTTCCCAATAATCCTACTTCTACATCATTTATACCACCTACAAGGCCCGAGTGGGATAAACTCTTTCAACCGTTGTTTGATGAATTCTTTGATCCCCCAAGTGATGAAGTTCCAACACCTGTAGTGGTAGCTCCAATCCCAGAAGTGGTTGCTCAAGCTAATGAAGCTTCATCAAATGCATCTTCAATTAACATTAAACCGGATGCACCTCCACCAAGTAATTCTCAAACTACACCTGAATCTTCACCCTTACTTGTGCCTAATAATGTTAAAGAGGATTCTATTGATCACGATTTGGAATATGCTCACCTACAAGAGCTTCCATTCTTTGGTATACCGATACCTGAAAACCCTTCAGCTACGTCTACCTCAGAAGAAGCTCCTACAATCGTTCACTCCAGACCACCACGGATTGAAAATCACAGCACCAAATGGACAAAAGATCACCCAATTAGGAATATTATTGGAGGTCTCGATCGACCAGTCTCGACACGCCATCAATTACAAGAGAGTGCACTCTATTGCTATTTTGATGCATTTCTCTCCGAAGTTGAACCTAAAAACTGGCAACATGCTATGACTCAATCATCTTGGATTGAAGCCATGCAAGAGGAACTAAATAAATTCCAAAGACTTGAAGTATGGGAATTAGTTCCTCTCCCTGACAAGGTTAACATCCTTACTTTGTTGTGGGTTTATAAGGTTAAACTCGATGAGATGGGTGGAGTCTTAAAGAATAAGGCTAGATTGGTTGCTAGAGGATACAAACAAGCCTTGGGTATCGACTTTGAAGAATCTTTTGCTCCTGTTGCAAGATTGGAGGCTATTAGACTATTCCTTGCGTATGTTGCTCATATGAACATGATCGTCTATCAAATGGATGTGAAGACGACATTTTTGAATGCTGAACTAAGGGAAGAAGTCTATGTTAGTCAGTCAGATGGGTTCGTTAGTACGGAGTTTCCTAATCATGTGTACAAGCTTAAGAAGGCTCTCTATGGGTTGAAACAAGCTCCACGCGCGTGGTATGATCTCCTTTCAACATATCTCATTTCGGAAGGCTTCTCCAAAGGCAAAGTGGACCCCACTCTATTCACTCTCAAGGAGGACAACGACATGTTACTGGTACAAATTTATGTTGATGATATAATATTTGCTGCCACTAACATAGAATTGTCAAACCGCTTTGAGAAAATAATGTCCACACGCTTTCAGATGTCAATGATGGGAAAAGTTTCATTTTCTTAGGATTACAAATTTCTCAGAATCCCAGAGGAATCTTTATTAATCAATCCAAATATGCTCTAGAATCTTTAAAGAAATATAACTTTGAAAATTGTGACCCCGTGGACACTCCAATGGTGGAGAAATCTAAGTTAGATGAACATAGGAATGGGACTATTGTCTATCCAAAACTCTACCTTGGGATGATCGGCACCCTTCTCTATCTGACTGCTAGCAGGCCTGATCTACAATTTGCCGTATGCATGTGTGCCCGGTATCAGACTCGGCCTACCGAAAAGCACCCACATGCTGTTAAAAGGATCTTTCGGTATCTCAAAGGAACACTTCATTGTGGTCTATGGTATCCGAAAGATTCCTCTATTGCTTTAATATCATATGCATATGCCGATCATGCTGGGTGTCAAGATACGAGGCGTAGCACTTCTGGGTCTGTGCAACTCCTTGGAGACAGATTGATTAGTTGGTCTTCAAAAAGGCAGAAAAGCGCTGCAATTTCAAGCACGGAGGCTGAATACATTGCCATGTCCGGTTGTTGTGCTCAAGTCCTTTGGATGAGATCACAACTAACTGACTACGGTCTTGGATTTAACAAAATCCCGATGTATTGTGACAACAAGAGCGCCATTGCCCTTTGCTGCAACTACGTTCAACACTCCCGGGCAAAGCACATCGACATTCGCTACCATTTCATTAAAGAGCAGGTGGAGAACGGAGTGATCGAGCTGTATTTTGTCACTACTGAGTATCAGCTGGCAGATATGTTCACAAAAGCCTTAGATCGAGGACGAATCGAGTTTTTGATCGACAAGCTTGGCATGAAATCCTTCTCTCTAGCGACTCTCAAAGAGTTGGTAGAAGAATCAACTATTCATGCGTATCCTTTGTTCGTGATCATGTATATTATCGTAAATATATAAACCACAAAAATAAAAATACAAAAATATAAAACCAAGAAAAACCATAAAAAATATAAAACCAAGAAAATCCAAAAATATTTTCTTTTTAAATCGGGCATGTCTTTTAGCACGGTAATATTTACGGCCTTAGAAATGTCGATCAATATTGACACGGTGCCATAAATAGAGTCCGTATAAAAGTTGTACATTTTTAAAACATGCCCATCATGGCTTGTAGTTATTTCAGACTGCAACCCGCTTTTCGCATTAAAGTCACGTATTTCCTTGGAAAACGTTGGCTCACAACGGGAATTGATTTTTCTCGGGCATGATTTACAAGCCAAATCATGCAAAGGGATCAAGTTTACTTTATAATTTGGTCTAACACGAGTTAGTGTACGTCTTAGTGCATTAATTTGTCAAAATAAGAGAAATCTTATTGCCACCACGAATCAATTTTTCTAAGACATTAATTGGAAAATGTTTTCATCAATATTTGACTCTTTAAACAATGACTACAGCTCTATAACTAGAAAACAGGTCATCGTTTAAGGGGGAGAAAATGTTAAATCGTCTTCGTCATCAAAACGTCTTCAAAAGTCTTCGAGGAAAATCAATTGGCTCAATAGTTAATGACTGGAATTGCTTTGGCACTCGTCTTGTATTCGTTTGTGAGTTTGTCGTGAATAATTTAGCTGTGTGATGGTTAGGGAGTTTAACGATCGTTAGTGCCTAGAAAAGAAAAAAATGAAAAGATAAGGGAAAATAAGTGACAAAGACCTTAAAATGAAGGGGTTAAAAGTGACAACTATTGAAACTTGTGGAAAGTTGATCTAAAGTCAAACAAAACACCCCCCCCCCCCCCCCCCCGTCTCTTTCTCTTTTCTCTCTTCTGTTTTTCTTTCTTCGCCATTAACACACCTAAAAACACACATACAAAGATCAAAATATCACGATTACTAATCTCGATCCGTCTCATTAAGCTTATCTAAGGTACATACTCTCGTTTAATTCGTCTAATTCGATGCTTAATCCGCTTAATTAACTCTATTTTATTAAAGTAATCCAATTAGGGTTTCTGCTTAATTTAGGGTTAATTGATTTGGGGTTTAGCTGGGTTTCACGCGGAATAGGACTAGAATGAGTTTGGTGGCCTTTAGAATGCTTAAAACAATCATCTAAGCTTAGACTAATCGATCATAAGAATGCGTTTAAGATCATTCCGAATGAGCACATTTTTAAGTTATTCCGAATAAGCAAGTGTTTGGCAAAAATATTCCGGATAAACCACTTATTCCGGATAAGACTTGTTTATTCCGGATAGACTTGTTTATTCCGGATGGACATGTTTATTCCGGATAGACTAGTTTATTCCGGATAGACCAGTTTATTCCGGATAGACATGTTTATTCCGGATAGAGCAGTTTATTTCGGATAGACTTGTTTATTCCGGATAGACCTGTTTATTCCGGATAGACATGTTTATTCCGGATAGACCAGTTTATTCCGGATAGACTTGTTTATTCCGGATAGACTTGTTTATTCCGGATAGACATGTTTATTCCGGATAGACCTGTTTATTCCGGATAGACTAGTTTATTCCGGATAGACGAGTTTATTCCGGATAGACCTGTTTATTCCGGATAGATGATTATTCCGAATAGACCAATTTATTTCGAATTAAATGTTTATTCCGAATGAAGGATGTTTGAGTGTTTTTAAAAGCTTAAGGGATTATGTTATATGTATAATGCTTAGGTATAAATTCATAATGATATTCATATCTGTATGTATCAACTTTTATGTTTTATCTTAAGCAGAAACAATGACTAACCCAACCGTGCAACAAATACAAGACTCTAGAGCAGCAGCCATTGCCGAGGCCAAAACCCTCAAGTTCATTCCAAACAACTACCGGTTGAAGGAGGTCTCTCATTCCACTCACAATGGATTCAAGGTAGGTTCAGCCATTCTTGACAATTCTCACTTCAAGAATGCGCTAAGGGATAGTGCTTCGGTGCCCTTCGACTACATGTACGAATTCTGGGCAACCAAAGAGAAGACGTCAAACAAGATCACATTCTTCCTGGACAACAAGCAACAGACTCTCACCGTGTCAGACTTCCGCAAGATCTTTGGTTTTCGAGAGTCACCCAAAGGAATAACATTCTCAGCGAACCCGACCAAGAACGAGCTCATGGAAATGTTCTCTGCTACTGGATGTGAGGACTTACGAATAGTGTCCGATTTTACCACAGCCAAAGTGGGTCAACCTTGGAGAGCGATTTTTGGTATTCTCAGCCGATGTCTCACACCCAAAACGACTGGGTATGATGCTGTGCGTCCGCCAATCGTCAAGATGTTCTATGGTATGTTCAAAGGTATGGGTATTGATAATGCATCATTGTTGTGGGAAGAGTTTATTTTTCAACTCTTCACAAACACGAAGACTAAGGCTAAAGGTTACCAGTACCCTAGGTTCATAAAGCTAATCATACATTATTTTATGGAAAATGATGCGTCTATTGATAAGCGTTCAGGTAGCCGTCACCACACAATGGATGCTGATGATCTGGTGGACTTAAGGCAAGAAACTCACTCCAATGTTGTTATCCCTAGTCCTATTCCCAGTCATCTCCTGACAGATAAGATTATCGCTTCTGCTGATTACAAGAACATGCTACGAGAAATCGAGAATCAACGAGCAAGCATGCAAGCAGGAGAAGACTCGTCTACCACGGTTAAGAGTAAAGGTAAACGCAAGCAAACAGCTTTACCTGAACCCAAAACCAAGAAGAAAAAGACTGTGGCTAAAAAGGGTAAGAGCACGGCTGACGAGCTTGTTCTTCACGATGAAGAAGATATTGATGACGATCCTACTCTCGTGCTAACTCAAAAGACTGAGAAAAAGTTAATGAAGATGGCTATTGAAAAGAGTAGGAGAGACACGGGCGGTAGTGGTTCGGGTGCACAGATGGATGTTGAAGAAGAATACGAGGAACCACATGATATTAATGAGTTTGGATCACCCGAACGTTACTCAGCATCGAAGGAGACATCCATAGCTGATACAGCAAGTGTTGAGAAGGAGTCCGGTGCTACAAAAATCATTGTGACTACACAGCCTCTCGTAACTCAACCTCCACCAATCCAGCCCTTACCAACACGACCGGTGTCAATACCACTACCTTTCCTTCCACCTCCAACAACTTCCATCCTCAGTACTGTAATCACAACCGAGCCTCTTCAACCATCCCAGAGTAGCTCTGCATCATCTTCAATGACTGCATTTGTAATGGCAGAAATGTTGGATAAACACACGGAAAATCAAAGAAAAGAGATGGATCAACTTCGAGAAGAGCTATTTCGACGAGTGGAAAGTGAAGAGGCATCCAAGAAAGCCCAAGAAGAGATGCTAGCTAAGTTCACTGCAGAGATGGAGTTGACACGTAAAGCTCATGCAGAAGAACTTGCTCAGGTCAAACAGGCTGAAGCTGATAAGCATGCAGCACGCTTTACGAGACTTCGAGCTATAAAGGATAAATATAAGGAGCAGAAAGAAACACTTGAAGCTTCTATTGTAGAGAGAGTGAATGAATCTGTTGAGTCCCTTATGCCAAAGCTGCGTGATGAGATGAGGAAACTTGTGGCTGATAACTTGATGATTAAGTCGTCCAACCCTTCCGAGTCAGCTTACAAAATTGCATATGACTTGACGGATTTTGAATTAAAGAAGATCCTCAAAGCTCGCATGAAGGAAGTTGGATCCTTTGACAAGTCTAAAGTTCAGCGGACACTTTACAAAGCACTCAATGAAGCTATTTTGGAGGATGATCGGTTGTTTAAGACGTTTGGAAGTGTGGTACCTTATCACATCTTAGATGAGGAGGAAAAGGAAGATAGTGAACAAGAGGAAGGTAATGGTGAAGAAGAAGAAGAAGAAGATGATGATGATGGTGATGATGATGAGGATGGTGATGATGATGATGATGGTGATGGTGGTGATCTAAATGAGGAGAGTGATATGGGTAGCAACGGGGATGATGATGAGGATGATGGTGGTAAACATGATCAGCCTAAAACGGTGGACAAGGTTGCCAGCAAAAAGAAACCATCCAAGTCTGGTACCAAGTCTCAGAAAGATGCTGCCCGAAAGGAAAAGTCCACCTCTACGGAGTCAGGACGAACCAAGTGGCGCCATGATGTAAATGCTGCTACTGCGTCATCGATTCCCGGTACATCTGTTTCTGTTTCTATACCTGTTACCACTAATCCTGTTAGTTCTTTTGTTGCTCCTGTGATTGCAGAATCAGTAACTGAACCTGAATCTGCACAACACTCGCCTGTTCATGATACCACTGAAATGCCTGAATCAGAACCAGCAAGTGTTCATGTTTCTACTCCTCTGCAAAAAGAACCACAATCTACTGTTCCCGAGTCAAGCACACGGGACTGGGCGGATACATTGGAGATTGATGAAACTACACCACCACAAACTTGGATCACGGCAGCTGCTAAATATGATCCAATCACAGACGCTGATAGAGATGTTCTATATCTCCGTATCCGTAGTCTGATAGACTTGTGTGCATTTTTGGCTCATGAGTTCAAATCTTCGGTCACTCCGTCTTTGGTGAAGAGAGTGCTAAAGGACAAGAGAATTCACGCCAAAACCAGGTTAAGCCGCATGGAGTACGAGTATTATGCTGACGAGGTCCTGAAAGCTCTCAATACCGTTCAAAGGCCAGGCCTTCATGAGTCAGAAAGAGCTCCACCTCCACTTGATCCATCTCAAGATAATCAAATTGCTCTTGACTTCTTTGTCACCTATGATCTTGATTATCTCCTCAAGGGATCATCCAAGTACGCAACCTCCCTAACCTTGTTGAAAGCCGCTAATTGGGGGACAATATCCTGGATCGAGGAAAAGGTAAACCGACTCTGGGTTCCAAAGGTAAACCGTAATTATGATATGTATGCTGCTATAGGAGCATCACATTGGGATGAGCGAGTCCGAAGGGCGTACAGAGGTTGCTGCTTAGCCAACTCAGGTAATATTGTCAAATCCGATATTCGCATCTCAAGTATTTTGGGACTGAAAACTGAAGCCAAGAATGGCTATCATCATGTGACGGAGATTCGTCTAAAAAGGGAGGATGACAGAGAATACACAATACAACAGGGAGATTTTTCTATCATTCGCCTTGAAGATATCGAAGACATGTTGCTTATGATGACCCGTGATCAACTTACCCATCTTACTCGTGAAGAAATCATTGCCTTGAATACAACACTTCGTATGTTCACACGAAGCGTTGTTATCAAGAAACGAGTTGAAAATCTTCAATTGGGAGTTGAAAGCTACCAAAGGAAGCTTAACATGGCCCGTCCAATGAATCAAGTTCCACCTCAACATGTCAAAAGATGTCCCTATACCGGCATTACCGTTCCGATGTAAGGCATTTTCTACATGAACAGTCGTGGGATCATGAAGTTTATGAGGGTAGGTGAGCTTCATAAGTACAGTGATGGGACTCTCATATACGTCAGAGGAAAATTGGAGCATCTTAATTCTGGTGGGTCATTACCAGAAATGATTGAGGATTGGCATCCGGGTTATCGTCAAATGGCGACATATGTGATCAAGAAGATTGATGAAAAGCTCCGGGAACGTAGATTGATGAGGAGCTTAGAAAGATTCGTTGGTGGTAGACCATATGGAGTGCACCACAAGTTACTGCAACGATCCATCTAATAGATCGTACATCTCAGGTCTACTCTATATTGGTTTTAATTGTGAATATGTAAATTTTGTGAATATTGTGCTTTTATGGCTTGATGTAGTGTTAAGGTATGATAATTTTTCAAGAATTTCTCACGAGATTCTAAATCTTTCAAAATATATCATACTAAAGCACTACAATTAACCCTTATTAATTTAAGGGGGAGCATTAATATGTTCTATGGCCAAACATTGATTTCATTTTTACCCAAAGACCGGTTAATCCATTCAATATCCCAAATATTAATGGTTAACATTGATTTCGTTTGACCAATTTACTTAAACAGGTTAAACGGGTCACAAACGGGTTACACATGTTATGCAGGTCTGGGTTAGGGTCGAGTTTCGTGACACGATTATTAAATGGGTCGTGTTTGGGTAAATGTTATAATAACACACCAACTCGCGAACCCGAACAGGTCAACACGAACACGACTCGATTGTCACCCCTACTTATACATAAAGGATAGAAAACACACAATTTAATAAAAAGTGAATTTTTTTTATTCTCTTTCTTGTTTTTTAACAGAATGACCATTTTATCCTTACCAAATTAATTAAATTAATCGTTTATAATTTTTGTAGTACTAATTTCAAACAAAGGCAATATAGTAAAGTTGATAAAATTTTCGTATCTAGTATTAGTAATGAAAAATGACATTGGGGACATAAAAAAACGTTGACAATAAAATTAGACGAAGTGAATAATAATTTGCTATTTCGGTTATAAATAGCTTATATGTTTTTTTAAGGACGTCAAGTGTTTAGATGTTTAATTTTGTTGTTTTTTTACTTTGCTTCTTATAAATTAATACTAGGCGAATACCCGCGCATAGCGGCGGAATGTCTAACGGCAGACAATTAACGAAATGACTTATTTTGTAAGAAGTGTTTTTGGGCTCGTGTTTCTTGAAAATAGGCAGGGCCTTTTTTTCTCCTTTGTGTTGGATGAACATCATTGTTAGCAAATGCTTTGCGTTTTTCTAGCCTAAAATCAAATGAAATGAGAGTTGCATTAAAATTTGGTATTTATAAAAGTAACATAAAAGCAATGAAATTCCAAAAAGTGATACCTTTCTTTAATCCACATGATTTTGGGTCAAAGTACAAGAGGATGGTTTTGTTACTCCAGAACTCATGTCTTCAAACTACAAAAAAAGGTTAATAATAACATTAGTCCACTATTAACATTTACATGAATTCATAGATAGAAATGGATGTCTTATAGTTAAAGGATTACAGATTTACTCGATCGGTTAACTTTTCATTTATATTGCTAACTTCAATTCAATCTAGGTAGTTTAATTATAGATGCCAGTGTCACTAAACGTCAAATTTAATACAGTATATGCTAATAAGCTTTACCCAAACACCCCTATAACAGGTAACACACCAAAATATCCATACAAGTAAACGTATAAAATCGCTACAGGTAGCCATGGCTACACAACCATTAATGGTTACACATTACCAGGTCATTTAGTAGTGCAACCATGTAGCTAACTTAGAAAAAAGATAAAATTCAAGAGTCAATGCAAATAACTAACCTGAACTTTAGCCGACATATACGCATTCCTAAAAAATCATCATAGCGGAAATTTGTTAGCATCAATAAAAAATAATAGATTCCTACTGCCATACAAGTTTGTTTAAAATTTTGACTTTTGACAGTCAAATGATGTATATTACTATTCTTTATCTTCAAAATGTATAGAGATCTGCTTTTTTTAACGACGGATGTATACAGATCTATATTGAATGAACCTATTATTGAAAGTTCCAAATTCCATAAATGATATAAATGAGCATTCAAAGGGATCATTAGCTTTAAAAAAGTTCAGAAAAGTCTACCGTACTTGGCTAACTGCTCAGATGCACCTTTGCTCACTCTATGCCAATTCCATTTTGATCGATGTATGTTATCACTATTCATTTTCATTAAGAATGATACGTTCAATTACGTATGTAGTACAAAGCCTATTACGTCGTTCTTCCATAAACTCAGTCACTTGATCAACAAAAAAGGTCGTGGTGAAATGACTTATTAGGGGCTTCTACAATATATGTTATTGGAGTCGGAAAATGAAAATATTATGTTAATTGTCACAAAATTTGCGAAGATAAATGACTTGCATACCTCAAGGTAGCTACAACTTTATGGCAATTATTTTAAACACTAAGCCAACATTTGTATTCAGAATTAACTTGTCATTTAATTGCCCACTCTTTATTCTGGTTGGTAGCCAATCACCTCTACCTCGACCAGAAAAAGGTAATATATTTCTAAGTGGACGAATTTGGTCTAGGCCTCCTCTGGTTGTACAGGTTACTTCTCCAGTCATAGGTGCAACACCAGATCTCTGTTAGTCTAGCTTACATGGATTTCATCAATGATAAATGTGAAGTTATGTAAGGGATATGTATCATGTACATGTATCTAAAAGCTGAACTACATAATCATGCGGGCCATAAGCAATGCAGCAAGCTCTCGTTTCTAAGTTCTTTATTTGATATTTTGCTACTAAAGAAATACATAGAGAACATATCAGCTTCCAATGTAGCTCTCAATTCTAAATAACTTAAAGGCGTCCTTAATGACCTGTCAACCTATTAATGAGTTGATTCACGTTATGTGCTATTTCTAACAGTGTCAAATAGGGTCAAATAACATAAGTCAAAAGATTAGTGTGGTCCATTGCTTAGTAACACTAAACACTAACGAATTTGTAGCCACAGTTACAAACACTTATTAAAGAATTCTAAACATATAACTAAGAGCAGCTAAAAGTTAGAAAAAATTCATAAAACCATTCATTGCACAAAAATGATTGATAAACTATGTTGTCATTTTATTCAGCTCTAAATGAGGGGTCGATACCCTTATACATATATAAATAAGAGGGAAAAGCACAGATGTAAATCGTTTTCATTACCTGCCAATAACTATTTCAATTTATACGCTACTCGATTGAGCCTGGCTTCTAAACACCATCAAACTACTTATAACTTGCAAGTTTGTAGTAGAACCAAACACCCCTTAAAGCTTTAGTTTTGCAGCCATAAAAACTGTAGAAGCCATACCTAAATGGACTGGTCATTTAATTGTTACCGAACCTTGTTCAGCTCACCCACTCGCTTTTTTCGTGTACATTTGCTCACTATGACAAGTAGCTGTTGTAGCACATTGTTTAGTGTGTTTTAATTATGTTATGCGAGACCATGAAACTCCTTGTGTCTATTTTCAAAAAACTTTAGTCTTGGGTTAAATGTGTTAATTTGCAGACCAAATGTTATCCTATGCTAAACTTAACTATATACTTGTTCATAGCCGATACTAACAAACTGATTTTTATTAGTATCCCGGATATTCCTTTAATTTATTTTTAACAAAGATTATTTTAAATGAATATATAAAAAAACTTATACCATGAGCTGATGGAAACGAATCAAGGTGGCACCTTTCCAGTCCAGCAAGATGAATTATCCTTTTAGCAGGAAGCGACTATTCTAGAGATTCGAAATAAGCATATGGACCCCAAATCCAAAGAAGTAATGTTACTAAAGCATAATAATACGTGTTCCAATAGACGCGAGACAAACTACCTTCAGTGTGATATGGTACTGATATTCAACACCAGGAACACCTGATATTCAACACCAGTTGTGGACATCCTCCTGTATTCACAATAAAAAAAATATAATTACATGAGGTATTTGTTTTAATTAGGTATGTAAATAATCATAACAAGCACCAACTAAGACCTTCAGCTTTGGTCGTGTTCATCCAATTTTAATCTATAATTACTAATCACATACAGCTTACCAACTCGTGTTGTTCATGATTATAGCATTAATCTTCATTTTTTAAATTGGACAAAAAACATGATTTCACTAAAAAATGTAACAAACTGAAGCTATTTTGACCCATTACCTAACCCCACTCGTATAACTAAGACATGAATATACCCATACAAAAAATGAGGCTCATGCCCAAAACTTAAGAAGTTACAGAGCATAGGCATTGTGACATTCAAGAAGTTATGATGTTTCATTTTGTTAACAACCTCGGCATACCAAATGATAACCATATTTAAACTGAAACTCGCTTTTATAACAAAACAAAGAAAAACGTTAAAATTAAATAATATCACCTTCACTCTGGCTAAATCTTTCTTTACGATTTTTCATCATGTTCGCATTTCCTTTCTTCATGGCAGCGTCATCTGGCTACTACAAAGCTCCGATGCAATCAGTCCGTTGGTAAAAAATTAACAATAAAAGATTGAAGAATGCATTTGAGCCTGTAAACCGTTCAATGAAAACCGCAATGTAGTAGAACACACCTCGTTTGGTTCTTTCAATAGATAAATTTGATTCTAGAATGATGAATGTAAATCGAATTTAAATTACACCAAAAGGCTAAATTATCAACTATTTTATGAAAATTGGGAGGAAGTTACTATTTTTACAGTTGACTTTGTTAATGTCCAGCTTATACATTACAGTTATATTCTGTTTTTCTATAACTAACACACCATTTCCATAGTTAAATTCATTTATTTCAGCGTTTTCCATTCATAGTTAATTAATATTTCAGCAATTCCATATACAAAAGATTATGTAGTATAGATATATATTATCAACATACTTTGAAAAAAGAATACATATACAAGTGAAATTACCAGGTGGTGTAGGCAATGAAGATTCCTGCCAACGCTGAAGTACTTAGGTGGCGGCTTCTTCAGGTAACCCTAAAAAATTGTCTGCAATACAAATTAAATCTGTAATATGTATATATTCTAAAACAAATACCTTCAAAACTTGAAATTAGATGATGGTGGGTATTTCTGACACCAACCTTAGCGGTTGTGATTCCCGGTGGCAACCTCGAGCAGTAATCTGCGCTGACGACATGTGGCGGCAGGCGGTGGCTGAAATAAAATATGACAATGGTTAAGATCTACATATCTGTAAACACAATTCAATAAAAAACTGAAATAAACATTAAAACATTAAAAAAACATACCTTCATATGGAGGTTTCAGTTGTGTTGTGGCGTTCAGTGATGAATGGGTTAAAGTGGTGGCGGCACGCGATGGTATTAGAGGCTTGGTTGTAGAGGATAATGAAATATCATATGTGTTTTTTAGGGTGAGAAAAAAATATGAAAATAATGAGATGAATTAGTTGAAATGTTCCAGCGTTTTTTTTCATTGTTTCTATAGTAAGTTATTTAATTTTCCAACATTTCCATATATATTCAATTGTTGAAAATTTTCAACTTTTTCAACAATCATCATACACCCTTTATAGGGTATATAGATAATTTTACTTCAATTATTACAAATCAAATTTTATACTTTTTTCCTCCTAATATTTTTATTTAGGATATGTATCTTTAATTATTAATCAACAAAACATTTACATTAAACATGCACTTACTCAATTTGGACGTATAGTATAATGGGTAATAATATATGAATAATTTTGTTTCGATCTTAATTACTCTCACAATTCATACATTCATGATTTTGTAATGTTTAGTATTTTTTATGGAACTAAATTAACTTTTTAATACTTAAATAGATACAACACGTATGCACGCACGAGTTGTACATAATTTTTTTATTAGGTGTTAATATCCATTGATATTTTGATAGATGTTTGTTGCAAAAATGTTTGACCTTTTTAACTAAAATTTTAGCTATGGTTTTCTAGAATAATGACCATGAAAAAATATGATTTGTTGTAGAAGTTCGTCTATTTATTTGCATCCAACTATAACGTGTGAGGTCATGCCTTCTTTTAAATATTTATATTCATATTAATGATTATTTACGTTGATTTTAAAACGCGTACACAGATTAAACTTACAAAAAGGAATACTATGTGTTTAAATGGGTACATTACAAAGAATATTGTTTTCTAAAAATTCTTACTTTATCTTATAAAGAAAAATAACATTTAAAAATAATATTGTTATATGTACAATTTTATTTTGCCTTTTTCTTCTTGTCTTAAATATATGTAGTCACAAAGTGATAAAATTCAAAAACACTCAAAGCACCAGCCCATTAAAAACATAAGCCCAACAGCCCGATTGTACATATAAAACCCTAAAAGCCCATCATCCAACTTCATAAAACCCAACTTCATAAAATTCATAAAATCGACAAATATGGTTTTTTAAAAAGACCAGCGACGCATCTTGTTGCCCGTTTGTTATCTAGCACTGTTTTGTTTTTGTAAATATAATGGGGAAGAGGGTATGATGTTTTCATTGCTAGTTGCTGTTGAATTCATCATACGATTTTATAAATTTCACCATAAATTAATTATAAAAACAGAAGTATAATGCTTGTGGACCAATCTGTGTGGTTTCCAAGTTTCGCTCTTCTGTTACATTCTCTTTATCTTATGTTGTACATGTCTTCTTGTTTTGTTAACTCGAGTTTCATTCTTGAGTATGTTTTTGTTATGGATTAGCTTATTTTTGTGCTTATTGGTTTTTGTCTAACTTCATCAGTAAGTGATTATTAGGTTCTCAAGAGATTATAATGTGTGCTAGAAAAGCTTATATCTTGTAATTAATCTTCAGTTTAACATGAACCAAGATTAACAAGCTATGAATAGTTTAGTACACACTTGTTTTATTTGCAAAGGGGCATATTAAACTAGTCCAAAATTTTGGTCAAACACTACAACGGCACTAAGAAGGGGTTCTATGTCAAAATAACTGATTCAAAAACTAAGGTGGTGTTCGTTTTTTTTCTTTAAATAAAAGCATTTTAATCTGATTCATTCAGATGTAGTCAGACATTTGGATCAATAAAACTGTTTGTTATTTTATTTTACTGAGACGAGTGTTTAGAGGGTTTATTTTTTTTTTATCATTAAGAGACCTTAAGAGGTATAAACGTATGATTGAACTAGATCTACAAGGGTTGTCTTAACACCTCTTAATGTTAATTTTCTTGTTTTTAATTTTTCTTACTTTTTTTTTGTTTTTATTTTTTTATATTTTTCTATTTTGGTGTTTTTTTTTCTCTTTTTTTTTTTTGTCTTTTAGAGTCGTTGCATTTGTTTTGCTAGATAAAGAGTTTATAAAATAATTTGTGACGATTCTTGTTTTGTTCAAGTTGAAGGGTTCGATTTCGGACTCAAATATCTTAACTCTAACGTGACAAAATCGGTACCACTAATCCTATTCGAGACCGGTATTATATCAGAAAATTCTCGAAAAAACAAAAAAACGTGATTTCCTGATACCGTTCCGGTACTGATATCCGAATTTCGTTCGATACGATACCACCAGTCAGCTCTGCACGTATATTTTCATCCAAGTCAGCTCCACCTATCAAGTGTATAAGCGATTTTTTGCCTAATTACCTGTACCCGTTTTTTATACCCAGTTTCGTTTGCTCCTTAGAGCATCCACAATGCTTCAAGTCTTTCATGACTTGAAGCATTTATGACCATCAATGCTAAAATTATCAAAACTTGAAATATTTATTGTAAAGCTTGAAAGTAAAAAGCTATTGCTTCAAAGACTTGGCTAGTGCCAAGTCTTTCTTCCAAACTCTCTAACAAGTCATTTCATTTAGTGGTAAAAAGCTTTTGCTCAAACTCCTCATTGCATATGCTCTTATATGGATCTATGTAGTTCGGCTATCTAATTATTTGAATTAGAAAATTTAGAATAAACATATTGTTGTCTTTTGTGAAATCTAATAAATATCTTTACCTCTTAACTTTGCTATTTCAATGAAGATGTGAACATGATGATGTAAAGATTATATGTGGTTGATATTTTAATTTTTTAAGGAAGATAATGACATGGTGAGTGATATTTTTCAGTAAGAAGAAAATAACTTACTAAAAAACATAGATAAAATAAATAATGATTACACAAAACTTTAGATAACATTTTAATCTTATCTACTTAACCTACTTTATATAATGTGAAAATACTTTATGAATTTTACTCATAAAATATGGTTAATAAAATCATATGGACTTTGACATTGATTACAAGTCTGTCACCTAAATAATGATTTTGTTTGTTTAATTTTATATACTTTTTCTTTGTTTAATTTGTTAGGTCTTTTGTCAAAAAGATTTGTATGTAGTAAATATTTGGGATTAAAGCTACGTTTGATAAAATTAGCTGTAAGTTGTAAGTTGTTAACTGTTTAATAAAAAGCTGTTAATAAGAGTTATAAAATGTATCTTTTTAATAAAAGTATTTGGTATATCAGCTGTAACTGTTAACTGTAAACTCAATATGTAAAATGACTTAAAAAGATATATTTAAATAAATTATAATATATTTGAAGGGTATATCAGTAATTTACAGATTTAATAGCTCTTAACAATTTAAAAAACTTTATGAATCAGTTTTTTTATTTAAAAGCTACTTGGTGAAAATAAAAAACTAGCAACTCCTAAAAATTGTTGTACCAAACAGAGCTATTAGATAATTTTTTTTTTAACAAAAAAACTAAACATCTAAAAAAGTTTTTAAAAAAGGTCTTACCAAACATAGCCTAAGTCATACAATGGCAACATATTTGTGCAAATGTATGATCATTTTGGTACGTGAACTATTTTTTGTTCCGCTTAATATAACTTATTTTCAGATTTTGATTTTGTGTCTATTTGCATCAAGTCTTACAGGCTACTGGTTAAAAAGTTTTAAAATCAGAAAAGATTATAAAAAACATATATTTTAAAGGGATTCAGTCGTATAATAACAACGAACTTTTCCAAATATTCAGATTTACTACGTGAATTTTTTTTAATTACGAGAAATTATGAAAAAAATTAAAATTACAGAATATTTTATAAGCATTTTTTAATTACGAGAAAGGGTAAAAAATGCTTAGTTAAAACTACAATTTTTTTAAAACTCACTTTAAAAATATTTAAAACTCACTTTAAAAATATTAACAAAAAATAAAATAAATTTTTAAAAAAAATATAATGTTGCCGGTGAAACAAGTGTTAGTGTGCAAATTGACACAAAAACTAAAAGTATGTTACATTAAATGGAACGAAAAATAGTTCACGTCCCAAAATGGTATATTTGTAAAAGTACGTTGCTACTATATAGTTTAATACCTAAATATTTGCAAATCATGTAGACCATGAAAAAAGTTCAATGTTAAAATGTAAATAAACTAAACAAGAATAAAATAAACTCACTAAAATAAGAAAAAAATTCATAAAAAAATATACCAAAATGAATGTTAAATAAAAAAGCACAAAATTTTGTAAAATATAACGAAATTAGATGATAAAAAAATAAATAGATTAAAAATTATTTTAATTTAAAAAATAAATATTTTGAGTTAACTACATAAATGGTCCCTGTGGTTTACCGGGTATTACGAGTTTAGTCCAATTTCAAAATTTGTTACGGCCCCGGTCCCTTTGGTATCAACAAGTTACGGGTTTAGTTAATTTTGATAGTTTTTCTAAAAATTCGAGTAAAATGACTTAAATGCCTTCACATACAGTTTTTCGAGTTTATAAATGGTCCTTATGATTTTAACAAATTACAGATTCAGTCCATTTTAAAAAAGTTCAAGCAAAATTCGAAAAAAAATATATTCGAATTTTAGTTTCGGAAACATTTAAAAAACATTATATTCCGAAATGTTTATAAAAAATAAAAAATTTAATTTCGAAAAATTAAAAAATATATATATCAAAAAACTTAAAAAAAATACTTTTAATTCGAAAAAAAAATTAAAAAAGTTTTTGAAAATATTTTGAATAAAAGTAAAACTTTTTGAAAAATTTTTTATTAGTAAATCTTTTATTTTTAGTTTTTTGAAAAAAATATTACTTTTTTAAAAAAGTTTACTTATTTCAAATTTTTTTACTTTTTAAAAAAGTTTTACTTTATCAAAATAAATTTATATTTTTCGAAAAAAATTCATTTCTTAAAAAATTTTAGTCAATCTGATAATTGTTTAGTTTTTGAAAAAATAAAATTATCGAAACGTTTTTTTAAAAGTTTTTTTTAAGAGAAAGTTCAACTTTTTTCTCTAAAATAAGTATTTCATCTTAGAAATTGATTTTTCAAATTTTTATTAAAAAAAAAGCACCTAAACGATATGAAATGCGTATCTTAGGAAAAAAAAAGTTTAACGTTCTCTTAAAAAACTTTTTAAAAAACTATTTCGATAATTTTATTTATTCGAAAAGTAAACAATTTTCGGAATGAGTAAACTTGTAACACCCCACTTGGATAAGTGGACTGTTACGTGTATTTATGGCGTGTCATGAAAGCATAAGGTAAATGTCCTAACACATCAACTGACCATAAAGGAAATACCGGAATCAAACATCGGTAATCTAAACATAAGCCCAAAACATGAAAAGTAAAATACTGAAGGAAAGGAATAAACAATGTCCAAATAAGCAGAATAATGTAAGTACATAAAGTAAGAAGTCTGGATAGCTCCCATCCAAATGCACATACTCCCAGAATCCTAAGAGCGTCCTGGTGTACCTGCCGTTAGAACATGAAAGGGAACTACGGCTGAGCATAACGCTCAGTGAACGGATATAAAGCATGATAAGGAATTACTGAAATGAAACAGATGATGAAATACTGGAGCTGTAAGACTGATAAGTAAAGTTGCAGCGGAAAACTGTGTATAAACTATAAAGTCTGATCTGTAAATAATAAAGCTGAATCGTTATCTGATAAATTCACATGCATTTACTGTATTTTACTGTATTTTAATTGCCAGAGCTTATATAGGTCATGTGCTGTAACAACGTTGCATGAATAACTGGAGGGGTGACCTCGTCATGCTGTAGAGGGGTGACCTCTAAATAACTGTGCTGGGTGGAGGGATCAGCTCCAATGTGAAGGATGTAGAGCACACACCACATTCACCTGCTAAACTGTAAACTGTAGCCTAGGATGCATCCATACGCCCCACTAATAATACTGATAAATGGCCAAGCTGAGCTGAGTGGGACGATGCAGGATATCACTCTCCTGCATGTGAGTCACGACACCGGTGCCTCTAGTGCCGTGGTTACGGTACCTCCGTAACTAGTACATAAACTGGTCGTGCTTGTATATAATGCTCAGGCAATTTATTTAGCTATTAACATGATTACGGATAAGCTTAAACATATACTGGGGAAAACATTTGGCTGAAGACGGAGAATCCTAATCATGCATAAAAAGGAAGTCCTGACTGAAAGGACGGAAATCCGTACGATCTATCAACTGAAAGAACGAAACAACTAATCATAATAACAGAGGGATAGGAATATCCGTACCTTAGACAATCTCGATGTCTAAACAAAATCCGAACTTATTCCCCGTCATAAGATCTACAAATATTTTCTCTAATAATCAATATCAATGAATACTTATTTACATTGTTTTAAAGTTCTTATGCTAAAATACTGAACCGTTGCCATGTAAGATTGACTTAAATTCAATGACCAAAACAATATTATAAACCATTTGATTCGTACGAAAATTTGTAAACCAATATAACACATGACATATTTTATATAAAAAAAATGAAAGACTATTTAGTTACATTATATGATGGCTACGTAGTTTAGATTTTCAAAAATCTCATTTAACCTTTGTTTTATAAGCATGAATTCTTCATGTAAGAATTGACGTAAAACAATTTTCAATCAATGTTGGAATACTAGAACTAACATATCATTACATGGTGAGCTAAATTTATGATTTACCTCATATATAACTAGTATAGATAATAGCCTAGAACGAGTAGCAACAATAATCGAAAATGCCGAACATTGAAGACTTGGTGTGATACGATTGAAACTCAAAACCCATGCGTAACAACGTAATCCATAAATCCACCAAACAGATCTATAACTCGCCAGTTAAAGATCCCACGCGAATGCAAAACGGAAACTCTAACGAACAAGCCGGAACCCACCCTGAACACGAGCTGATGTAAAACACAAACCACAACCCAAAACCAAACTCGAACAACCAAAATTCAGCCTCTAGCTTAAGGAATAATTCGGCCGATGGTCTCTGTTTTTTTTTCTTTTTTTTGTTCTTGTATTTGTGTTGTGAATAGATAAACTTAGAGGAGTGAAGGGCATAAGAAGGGATTATGGAGATAAGACCAAGACGTGATATTTTACTAATATGTCTAAACATCAAAACGTGGTTTATATGTTTCCTTATTTTTCATATTGCATAATTATTAAGCTGCAGCAGATTTCGGGCGTGATTTGTGGAGCCAACTTTGTTTGACCAATTCACATAGGAGCAATTATATATACCAGCCAACATAAACATAATTCCTTAAATTAATTTCCAATTAATATTAGTGTGATCTTGCTAGTCAAAGTTATTCTTTCATAACGTAATGTAAATTATAAGACATATATTTTACTATACATATCTTAATAAATGTCTAACATACATGTTAAAAATACTTAAATAATACTTTAGTTTATTTCTAAGAGTATTAAAATTTTACCTCTTAAAAAATAGTTTTAATATCAAATTCTTATTATTTAAACTTTATGTTATATTCAAACTGACAAAATAAAATACAAATCAAATTTTTAGGTTTTACAAAACTTTTTTAAGAAAGTAACTTTTTTCGAAATTTTTTTTTTGATAAAGTAAAACTTTTTAAAAAAGTAAAAAATATTTGAGATAAGTAAACTTTTTTAAAAAGTAAATTTTGTTTTTTTTAAAAAGATTTACTACTAAATTTTTTTTCTAAAAGTTTTACTTTTTCTCAATTTTTCTCAATTTTTTTCAATTTTTTTTTATTTATTCTTCTCGAAACTTAAAGTTTTTTATAAATTTTTTTTGTTTTTTTAAGTTTTTCGAAATATATATATTTTTTAATTTTTTGAAATTAAATTTTAAATTTTTTTGTAAATATTTCGGAATATAACTTTTTAAAAAGTTTTCGAAATGAATTATTTTAAATATTTTTTAAATCAATTTTTTTTATGAATATTTCGAATATATTTTGTTTGAATTTTTTAAAAATGGATTTTATATGTAATTTGTTAAAACCATAAGGACCATTATGAACTCGAAAAACTGTATGTGAAGGCATTCAAGTCATTTTACTCGAATTAAAAAAAGATATCAAAATGAACTGAACCCGTAACTTGTTAATACCACATGACCAGGCCCGTAACAAATTTCAAAATTGGACTGAACCTATAAACTCGGTAAACCACATGAACCATTTATGTAATTAGCTCTTACAAAAAAGATACATCGTCAAGATTAGACAACCTTATCTTAATTATAAATTATTTAATAGTTAAGAGTTGTTCTTTTTATCTTAAGTATTGAATTTGGAGCAAGTTCATAGTTACGATGAGAATATACACTTTTAACAATGAATCTCATATCGGCTAATTAAATCAAGTCTTGGCAGCTTATATAAGGTATTGTATATACATCCCACATCGAAATATAGGGCTTTTTTTTTTTTTTTTTTTTTTTTTTAAGACAGTATATTAAAGGAACCAAATATTTATTATATCTAATAAAACACAGTTTTATACAACTTTCTAAAACAGCTATTGTACAACTCTTAAAGCAGCCATCTAATTAATATTTTCTAAATATAACTTTTAACATGATAATGACACGTGTAATTAATAGCTTCACAATTTGACGCGTTTGAAAGAATTTGCGTTAAAATAACATACTCATATTTTTTGCAAGGTCGATCAGCAATAAATAACAATATTTTTTATTTGGAAAGGTAATGAATAGAGAGGCGTTTTACTTTTGTTAGCATTCTTAAGCTTATATCTGATAATGCATTTCAATTTTATCATTGACTAGACTATAGACCCGTGGGTTTCGCGGGTGGCAATTAAAAATATTTTTATTACTTCAAACCTTCATGACTAATTCTTCGGGTATTTCATCACAGTAGTTATATGTTTCTCAATACTTCTACCGTTCTGACTTTTGTCATCTAACAATTCTGTTCATGCTCGTAATCCACATAACAAATTTGCTACAACTGCACTAATAGATAATTCTTCGGGTATTTCATCACATTAGTTCTATGTTTCTCAACCATCTCTTCACTGCATTAGAAAAAGGTGAAACTCGTTATTAACATCTAAATAAGGGAATCACCAACAAATTTTCTACCAGCAATAAACATATACACAACTCATTTCAAATTGTAAAAATATTTAGGAAATTTGTGTTACTTATTTCTAACATCATTAATCATTTCAGAATCTAACTTCACTATGACGAAGCATGAGCTTAATGACCTCCCATTTTGAACTACCAATGCAGTTGCAAGTGCTGATTTTAATGTCATTCACATGATCAATGAGCCCAATGCGACTGCAATTGTATATGGGCTGGCAAATAAAGCTGATATTCTCTAATACTTTTCAAAATGGGTTGATTGGGTTAGAAATCACTTATGGATTTATTAACAGAGTGTGCAACACTACATGTCCTCGATTAAACCATGTGGCCATGTGTACATGAGTACATGTTATTGTTGATAACAATTCACATCTGATAACAATACTCCCAAACACCCAGTTATTTCAGATTCGAAACGGTTAAACTTTTCAAATTCAACATCAAAAAAAATATAGAATTTCAGTAATAACAACAGTAGAAACATATAAAAAAATCAAGTTCACCATCCAAACATAATTATCGTGTAGTGATAGTGTCAATGATGGTTTATAGGATTAAAGTAGCCAGCTAATATGATTACAGGTACCTAGGATTATTATACATGAATAACGAATGACTAAATAATGAATAAACCAATAACCACCCATTATTTTTGACCACCTGAGAACTCGTATAGTAATTTTTATTTTCCGAATTTACAGTCGCACAATGGTACTAATATAATTATTTATATCATACTTGAACCATGAATTACTTTTAAAAAGCTTTCAATTTGTGCATAAAGAAGTCTTTTAGGTCAATCCAACTGGTGTGGCACGTGCAAAAGCTTACCGATGTTCCCCAACCCACTCATTTAGCCTGCTCTAAATTTACTAATAGATTTCAGCATAAGTGTATTTTCTTTTGTAATAGAAGCGTAATACATTGGACCTCGATCATATAATAGTTCAAATAAAATTCTCTTATTTTCATAAGACGTTTGCCATGGCATGAGGACTCGCCCTCTTTTAAGTGGGATCAAGAATATTCATTTTCACCCATTTTTGACCCACCCACCTTTCCACCTCTTTTAAAAGCAGTGGACAACAAAATCATACCTCGTCATTGAAGGTAACGGCATATGCCTGCTCCGTGCATGCTTCTCTTGTTTTCAAGTTGTCAAGATAGTCCCGTGTCTGCAATCCCTCTACACGCATTACTGCAAATTATATTGTATTATGGAAACTATCCTAAAATAATACGTAGTAATAGAGAAAACATCTTAATAGAACCTTTGTATATAGATCCATTTAACTTGAAGAGCATAAACTAAACATGTTAAATTATGAGCCCAATACTTTTCATACATTCCACACTATATAAGTCATTCCCCATCATAGCTGAGAATTACAAGAAGGCAGAAATTCAAGTATTATACCCTTGTTAGTTGTCCATACAAATAGTTGTCCGGTTACGGGCATGGCACCATGTGGTCGAGATCCTTCTCATATACTGTCTCCAAATATAGCGAGTTCTTTGCACTTGTGACACTGTGTGCAGCAATGTAATTGATATCTTTTTGGCCTGGTTTAATGTTCTCAGCATATACATCCAAACTGATAATCTCATCGAGAATTTTACATGACACGTCAATGGAAGGTCATTAGAGTCAACAAAACCTTTGACAAAGCTCAAGTATCATGGAAACTACGCCAAATAAAAAAATGAAGTAGTTAGCAATCAGCTGAAAACTCCGTTGTCTAAACACACAATTTATATTATATAGTGAGTGTTCTTACCAACTCTCATTTGTTTTGTACTACAAGGCTTAAACATACTTATCCTTACCATGTTTAATGATTGTACACATCTGTGTAACATGTCATGCACCCTTTAATTTTGACTACTAAGCACATGTAAAGAATTCCTTTGGCAAATACTACATATGGTTACCTTGTATACAATTAAAAATAACTTAACACATACATTTATCAAGATACGTAATTTAAAGCTATAGTGTAACTTTGCTACTTACGTTAATTACAACAGAAAACAAAAACTAAAAAACAGATTGTATCTAACTATCTATAGTAAAACTATTATAAATAGTAGTCATGAAAGTACCAAACTTCCTGAGGCGTGGTGTGTAGAAAGATACATGGTGGCTAAGTAATATGTCACAAATGGATTAATGGCCTTGTCAACATGTATATCATGTTCAAGAAGGTTGTATAATCCAATAGCCCCGAGACTAAACAACCACAAAGTAATACAAGGAGCAAAAGTCAACCTCACTTTACTCGTCCGAAACCTTTGTATGAAAAAAACCCCAAAAGAATGACAACTGATGCCTTGTCTAAAGCACCTGTCAAATACAATGTACCAAGTAAGTGTACCAAAATTCTTATATTAAAAGAAATTACATTGAGGATCTGGATCAAATACAAATTCATGTACCACCAGAATCATTCTCGCCTCTAGCCCTGGTGCGGATATTGTTTATGAATTAGAACTTCAAGGAAATTCGTTACTGGCCAACACAAGTAATGTTTCATCAAGTGATCAAGACCTGTACCGGCATGATGATCCCATGAACACAAACGTCATTTCTAATTCTCCTATGTCAAATGTTTTTCTTAAACCCCAACTTTGCGAGAAGCTTTGGCATTTTACCTACAGAATTGACAAGTATTTGAGTTGGCGCAAACTTCACCGAGAAAGGCTCAAACCCATGTGATAAGATTTCCCAGCCTTGTTGTTATAAAAAAGTAGGTTCTGTCACCAAGCATTAAGGAAAATCTATATCGAAGAGATACAGTTTGCATGTTCTTGTTAGGATGAAAAAGATACAAGTTTAAGTTACCATAAACCATATCACTGTCCTACTGCTCTTTTGTCATTCACCAACACTGATCGATTGGTTTTGGTCTGATTTGATATTGGCCCATATTGGCACGAAACAAATTCTTACTCATTACCCAACCACACCCAAGAACCCCATTTTGCATTGTCTGTAGCAGATTAATGTAAAACTCGCCACATAGCTTAAGAATGGAGAAACAATGTTTTTAGTTGAAGTTGTAATCATACTCCGGTGAAAGCTTATCACTGTCAACTTTACATAGCATAGGGCGAGACACTAACTAAATAACATAACCAACCCTAAATTTTTCCCGCAATGGTCGTCACCTAAGAATCATGATTTTATGGATCAGATGAGTAATATAATAGCTTCAAAGGGAGCTGTTCGAATTAATTTTGTTTTTGCTTGAAAATATCCCAAATCATCTTGAAAAACTTACTTGTAATTGAAGTAGTTGTTTGTGCAATCATGTTTGAAACACTATAGTTATAACTGATGTGTAGCCTTTCGACATAACTTACAACTTGAGAAAGATAGAAACTTCATACTTGAATCTATCAATGGAAGTGCAAGGCACATCTACACAACCCTATTGGGAATTTTGTTATCTTAACATATTACTTTAGGCTTCGACTATGCTTGTGGGGCTGCACACGACTCCTACAAAATTCGAGTTGGGAAAAATATCATTACTAACTTCAACTATATATAACATTACAAACTGAAAGCGAGAAGTCAGAAACAAATAAACCATAAGAGCAAGGGTCACAACATTTATATGGTGGTTGGTAAGTGTCTTGCATATCCTGCCCAGTTTACATGAATATGTACAAACCGGTGTCATTCTGGTAATAAACTTAATACACAGACAAAAAGCATGAGTACAAAGTTTGAAATTAACAAAAATGCCATCATAACTAAACCCTGATATGAACTGTAATTAAAAAACACCAAAACACACAAATAAGAATCACACAATCATAGAAATTAAATTGATGATTCAAATTAACAAAACCCCTAAAAATAAAAACATCTAAAAATAAATCAATATAACAAAAACCCCCGGATAAAAGCAACAAAAACTCAAATTAAAAATGATCGAATAACTTACATTCAATCCTGGAATGTGATTTGCGATAAAACACAGTACTAATTGTCATAAAATATTGTC
The DNA here is from genome assembly GCA_025667525.1 of Glebionis coronaria. Taxonomy (NCBI): domain Eukaryota; kingdom Viridiplantae; phylum Streptophyta; class Magnoliopsida; order Asterales; family Asteraceae; genus Glebionis; species Glebionis coronaria. The sequence continues at coordinate 636,884,635 of CM046877.1, forward strand.
GTTGTTATTATCGAAGATAGAAAAATAGAGATAAATTAGAATCCTGAATAAACAGTTATTATGAGATGCCACTACATAGAAAAGCGGGTGTGGAATTATGACGTTAGATTATGACGTCAGAATGGATTCAAAAAGTTTTTCTTTTATTAGATATAAAGATAAAGATTTTTCTCTTTCAATAGATTAAATCTACTTCAAATAGTTCAAAATTAACTTCCTTCAAAAACTATCGTCTGTTTCTTATAAATAAACATATTTTCACAAATCATTCTCCAATCAACTAATTTGTTTCTCTATTTTGTTCATCTTTTATTTCGTAGGTTTGTATATGTAGATTTGTGAAGTTTTATTTGATTAATTTTTATGGAGATACTATTACTGTAAAGGCATAGTTTGCTTTTTTAGCTATTTAATTTGTCATAAGTTTCATATATTTATCTATCTATTATACTATGCTAAAAGCTTAAACCATTTTAATTTAGTGTATTGTCTCCAAGATAATTCATGACTTTTATTTCTTAAGCCAAAATTGATGAGATGGAAGCTCAAAGGTTTTCGAGATTGATCACATGAAAGTGCATGGTGGTTGAAATTGATAACATGGTATTGGATTAAGAATAAGTTGAAAGAGTTGCAAAAATAATTGATGATTTAACTTAATCCAAGCATATTAAATCGACCAAGCCTACATACACAAACAACAAAAGTTCGAATCTTCATTCCTCCTTTGTTATTTATTATTATTTCTTGATTTTCTTTTTTTCCATGTGCAGATCATCCCTTTGTTTGTTTACACGAACTTGAACGATCTTGCAAAGCTAAATACATCATTCAAAAAAGAGGATACAAAAACCGTTATCAATAATGTCATGTGATATATATGGGATTTTGCATTACATGAATGTGTTACTTATAGTGTTTTTTTAAATATGGCAAAAAAAATATATTTGTATTAATTAGTTGGTGTTTGTGTATTTTTATAAATTAATGTACATTTTTTATAAACACCAATGTACATTTTTTATACCAGCCTCACGACTCGAAACTTTTTGTCAACCAAAAGTACACATACGCAAATCTCAATCTTCTACCAGGAACTCTTGAGCGTGCATGTGGTACATGATGTCCATACTAACCATCTTATAGATGGAGGAATCAAGCAAGCAAACGAGCATATTAAGTCTTTAGGGAAGGTTATTTGTATTTAAAATTCTATTTTCTTTATTTTTAAAATATCATTGAATTTCACGGGCTTAGCTTTTTCATGTTTAAAATTAGGAAATAAGTAATTTGTTTAAATTTGTGTCTTAAACATATTTCTTTGGTTATCTATGGAAAATTAATGATCTGGTACGTTTCATGACTTGCCAACATTTTAAATCAAATTTAAGGAATCCATGTTTTAGAGGTGATGGACCTAAAACATTTGCCAACAATTAACTTGGTCGTGATCTATCTCTAAGAACTTCGACATGGTTATGTAGAATGAAAAAACTTAGCACCTAATTTCTTTTCAACTTGATGCATTTAATTTTAACAAGATTGTTTTTACTTATTTAAAAGATTTATGCATACCGAAAAAATATTGATTACATAAAAGGAATTATAAATTTACAATGTAATTTGACACTTTTACAAGCTTTTATAAACATGCAAATATAATACCATCACTTTTTTTTTCTTATTTAATCGAGACATTCATAAAAAGTTACAGAAATAAACAAATTAGGAAATATTTGAACTTAAACTTGTCTTGATCTTAATGTTATTGTATCTTTAATGTTAAATACGTAGTAGCACTAAGTCACTAATCAGTTGAGAATTTATGTTCATCATTGAAACTAAATGTCGTTCTATATTGTAGTTCATAACGTGAGAAATTATTTGCTTGTGTTTTACGAGAACATGAGTAATATTCATCATTCGCACCGTATATATTTATGGGAAGACTAGGAAGTTAATAAAGTTTTAGCCCATTTGAACAATCATACAAATTTAGGTGCGTTTCGATTTTCGTAGACTCATTTCAAATCGTTGTTATTAAACCATTCGATTCTTTCGTAAACACACACATGTACCATGCATAAGAACTTTAAACCCACACATTAACATGATATCTAAACATATATTCTCTTATGTATTTATTATAGAGGAGTATAGGGGAGATGAGCTGAAATGTATGTTGTAAGGTGTTCATTCACCAAATAACTTTTTGATTTCTTAAGCAGCTGTGTAGTTGCTTGACTCCTGATTGTTGTGCTCGTGGTTCAGTTTTTTTTTTCAAATGCAGAAATGGGATATTACAGTATCATATTAATTCTCAACTGATTAACTTTTCGATTACTGGTAGAAAGTAACATACTCATGAAGAGTACGTAGGCAAGTGCTTGCATAGGAAGATAAACTAATTTTCGACACAGGCATTCCAATGGTAACACCATCATTAGTACACCAAGCTTGCACTGCACTTAGTATATTTACTATACGGCGTTGGACTGTCTTCTTATGCATGTTTTAATTCGAACATGGTGAAACAAATGTTGTTGTTGAGAAGGACACAAATATATCAATGCTGGTATTTATTTTCACATTTATAACCTTTTGTTTTATATTGTTGATTTCATGTAATTAGATATGTTTTTTTATTACCTTTATATATAGGTTAATTCAATGTAGTATGTTCCACTTTTATTACATGACACTCCTATGATATTATATGTTTAGAAATCACAAATTGAGTTGTTCGGACATCACAAACATATCAAACACATGGTTGTGTTGGGAGGAGAAATATGGTAGAAACATGGTTGGACATACTTTTAGGGAGCTTTTCATATTTATTTATTTTTCATAAATTTAAAAGGGGTGTTTTTAATGATTTTAAACATTCTATTTCACTGCATTTATATGTTAAAAAAGCACAAATAGGGCTATTTAGACATCTTAAAGAGAAAAAATAAATAGGGCACAAATTATCTGGCGTGTGCTTGATCACGAACTTAAATTGCAAGTTGGTGTTTCAATCATGTTATGGAACATTAATCAATCTAATAGTTAATCAATATGATGGTTTGTGCAACGGAACAAGACTTTATGTGGTTCAGTTTATGAAACATTGCATTGACGCCATTATAATCGACTAAAATCATTTTGAGAAACTAGAAAAATGAAAATATCACGTTATGGCACATGTTTGTCAATAAAGATTTTATGGAAGGAGTTTCTCCTGGGCGTCTCTCTTGCGGTGATAATTAGAAAAAGTTAGGAATATATCATGGGCAAGTCGGTTTATATTTGCCAGGACATGCTTTTACACATGACCATCTATGTGTACCCGTATCTCGCGTTAGGAGAAAAAACATTGAAGATGGTTATTTCTGACGAAGACGATATATCTTCCTAATACCACCACGAATGTCATCCATAAAGAAGGGTTAAACTAGACGAGGGTTTGAGGAATGCATACTTGCCGTTTGGATGTCACTATACGACTCAACTCACCAACCACTAACATGTCATTCTAAAAAATGTATGTTCGATTATTTGACAATTTTGTTCCATATATATAATCATGTTTGATTATTACTAACATATCCTTTACGTTGTTTAGCGATATGTGGTTCTTTATACCTTATAACTTCATAATATGTAATTTGATAAACTAATTTTTTTACCATTACTAAAAAATACCCGTGAATTTCATGGGTCTTTTAGCTAGTAAACGGATACAAAGAAACAACATTTCACCTCCTCAACAAGGCTTTTAAAGTAGAAAATTTGTTTAAATAAATGTGATTAATTGAGGTGTTCACCTATTAAATTGAGCTTACACAAACTTAAACTTATATCCGTATCTTCTTCATTCATCTTTTCTCCAAAACACAAACACATACAAACACAAAAACGCAATCATACACACACACACAAACACCCGTTTCGGATTTTTTTTTCTTAAAAAAAACTTATAACGCGAGATTGTTTGAGCTTGTCGCCACGACACGAGGCTTTTTAGCGCCGAGCCGAGAGTGGTGTGTCGTCGTTGGATTGACGCCAAAGACCACCAGCCAACCCACCAGCTTATCACTCCATTAGGTTCAGTCTATATACTACCACGAAAAGTAAAAACTTCTAATTTAACAATCACGAAATAAAATAGAAAAAAGTTAAGAAATTATATAAGTTTTCAACTTTGAAGACACTGCCAATTAGAATCTAAGTTTTATTTGAGAGTATGTTCGCTGATGAAGACATAACACTATTCTAAACACGAACATTCCATATACATTGTCATATATAAGTTGCCAACATTTTCTTTAATTGGATGATGTGGGATTTAGTGTTAAATTTGTTTTTAGAACTGTAAATGTTAGTGATTAGTGAGTCGAGTTATATAATGATATCCAAGTAGCATAATGTATTTTTCGAACTTTCACCAAGTTATGTTAAACTCCTTATCCGTTTCGCTTGAAAGCCCTTGGCAGGTCTTAAACTAAACACCTCCAGAAAACCTCCTCAAGGAAAACCACTTAATAGAATATTTATGGCCAATCTAACAAAAATTTACACAATGTATCTAATTTACTTAGTGTTACAAACGGTAGCGGACGCAAGAAAATAAATTTTAAAGGTAAAAATTTTTCTGACAATAATATCAAAATGCGAAAAAGTATCGAAACAATAAATCAGGTACTTTTACTTATAAATGAGTGATTTTTTAAGTGTAAGAGCGTTAAATGTTGATTTTAATATGTAAATAGAAGGCAATTTAAATTGTAGATAAGACACCCTTTGAACAATGCTTAAAATTTTAAAAAAATTATACTAAAATTTTATCTTATCAAACTAGTCATGAAAAACACAATCATGTATCATACAAGAAACATAAATAAACTAAATAATAATTACACAAAACTTTAGATAACATTCTAATCTTATCTGCTCAACCTACTTTTTATATAATATGAAAAAACTTTTTGAAGTTTTACTCATAAAATATGGTTAATTAAATCATATGGACTTTGACATTGCTTACAAGTCTTTGTCACCCAAATCCTTACATTTCATATAATGATTTTGTTTGCTTATATACTTTTTCTCTGTTAGGTTTTTTGTCATATTTTTTTTTGTATGGAGTAAATAGTTTTAAATCATGTAGATCATAGTTAACAGAGTTGAGTTACAGTATTTTATTTTTTTTACATGTTAAGAGATTAATTTTAAATATTCACTATTTAAGATAAAAAAATTATAAATTATTCTTATCAAAATATCCAAAAGTTATAAAAATATAAGAGGGATTAAAGTTATAAATATGACGAAAACCGGTTACTTTTAGTGATAAAATTAATAAAATATCACTAGTGATAAAATAAAACGATAAAATAATATTAGTGATATTTTATAAACATAGTTACTGTGTAATATCACAAGTGATATTTTATTATTTTATCACTACTAAAATATCACTAGTAATAAATATTATTTCGTCATATTTATAACTTTAATCATTTCGTCCGTTTTTTTAAACTTTTGAATATTTTGATAATAATAGTCCTTTTACGTTTTTTTAATATTATATTAATTTTTATTATTAAATCAAATCAAAATAAATAATAAAAGTTTATCCTTTAACATAAGTATCAAACATTAATTGTTCACACATTAAATTGAGCTTACACCAACTTGACCTAGAGAGGTTGGCCAGTCTATATTTAGAAACTTTTAATTTTGTGACCAAACATAAATAAAAACCTATTCAATTTGTTTGATGATAAGTCTCTTTCACAATTAGTGTATGTTTTTCTTATGATGGTTTGTTTTTATATCATCTGAGTTCCTTATAGTTCGGGTACGTGAACCGGTTTTTGTCAGACCGGTTCGGGTAAGAACTAAACCGGTTTTTAATCAAACCCGGTCAAAACTAGTTTTGACCAAATATGATTGAGACGGGTTGGATACTAAGGAGAAAAAACCAAACCGGTACTAATCGACTTGTAACCAGTTCGGTTTGGAAAAAACGGTTACAAACCGGTGGGAAAAATGAGGTCGAAGGTATATAGAAACTCAGATCTCGTTTTTTTTATGAATTTAACCGGCTTTTAATACCGGTGAGTAATCATATTTTTATTAACCGGTTGGATAAAAAACGGTTAAAGCTTATACCACGGCTAGGAATAAAAACTAATACTAACCGTCGGTTTTTTTCTTAACCGAACCGGTAATGATCAATAACCGGTGTTGACTGGTTTCGATTTTATTTTGCATGCATGTTGGACAAATTAATTATTCAACTGATAGATGTGACCAACTATGCATGTTTAAAGCTATTTAATTCATGCTTACATATTGAAAGTATAGACATATATTTGGGCTAAACCTAAATCAAACCCTACAACACTAATCATGTCTCTTTTTGGCAACCAAACTTCAACACTCACCAAACCAATTATAACTTCTTGATCTAACACCTTCACCTACTTGCTTTAGACTACAATATATATAACCTAGCTCATTATATAAACAATCTAAGTCACATATGTTCATCATATCTAGAGGAGTATATTTAGCTAGTGAGACGGTCCATGTTGGAGAAGCAGGGTACATGCTAGGTCATATCAGTCTGATCTAGCATGTACACTGCTTCTCCATCTTGGACCGTTTCACTTATATTCGATCATTAGATCACATATGTTCATCATTCACTCTTGTGTTTTCAAATGCTATGATATATAGAGGAGTGTATATTTAGCTAGTGAGATGGTTCATGCTGGAGAAGCAAGGTACATGCCAGGTCGCATCACGTGATCTCGCGTGTACACTGCTTTTCCATGTTGGACCGTTTCACTTATATTCGATCATGAGATCACATGTGTTCATCATTCACTCTTGTGTTTTCTAATGCATCATACCTAGGGGAGTGTATATTTAGCTAGGAAGATGGTCCATGCTGGAGAAGCAGGGTACATGCTAGGTCACATCACTCTGATCTAGCATGTACACTGCTTCTCCATCTTAGACCGTTTCACTTATATTCGATCATGAGATCACATATATTCATCATTCACTCTTGTGTTTTCTAATGCTATGATATCTAGGAGTGTATATTTAGCTAGGGAGATGGTCCATGTTGGAGAAACATGTTACATGCTAGGTCACATCATTCGGATCTCGCATGTACACTGCTTCTCCATCTTAGACCGTTTCACTTATATTCGATCACGAGATGACATATGTTCATCATTCACTTTTTTGTTTTCTAATGCATCATACCTAGAGGAGTGTATATTTAGCTAGGAAGATGGTCTATGCTAGAGAAGCCGGGTACATGTCACATCACGTGACCTCGCATGTACACTGCTTCTCCATCTTGGACCGTTTTACTTATATTCATGCTCGCTAGGTCACAACATGTGATTTCGCATGTACATTGCTTGATCGTTTCACTTATATTCATGCTAGGTCACATCACGTGATCTCGCATGTATACTGCTTCTACATATTGGACCGTTTTACTTATATTCATGCTAGGTCACATCACGTGAATTCGCATGTACACTGCTTCTCCATCTTGAACCGTTTTACTTATATTCGATCATGAGATCGATGACAATGAAATCAAAGGTATGATCAAACAACTCTTTGTTATACAAGTCATAAATTAAGAACATATAGTACAAGTTACATGGGATAAATTAATGGTGTATATCTTCATGTTATACGCGGTCTAATCTGTTTTCCAGAGCGAATGCAGCCGAGTCTACATGAACAAGCAAACATGTGTAGATTTTTTGCTTTAAGCGATCGATAGTCTCCACTTGAACGTCGTTTTTCTCTAGAACCATTTTGTTTCGTAGTTTATCCAGCCACTCGTTTGCGTGTTTGAGTTGAGACAATGTCACAGCAATCTGAGTACTATTTGGCTCGACGGGGCTCTGATTTTTCCCTTTCCCTTTGACGACGGTTTCTAGATTAGTCCCCATTTGAAACCCGACGTCAAGTGCTCTTTCCAGGAAGTCTAGAAACCAAGACTGCGTTTCGTCTAGCAGAATCGTTCTTAGCTCTTTCGCGTCTTTTAAACCGTCCCCATTTGCCCATTCTAGTTTTTCGTCAATACTCAGCTCCATTTTAGTCGTCTTTGGGGTCTTTTTAGCATTTCTACCTCGAGTGACTCCGTTCTTTTTGTCAGCTTTGTCCTTAGAGTCTCGTGTTGGTGAGCTAGTCGAAAGAGGGATTAGCCCGTCCTTTGCAGGGGTGATACCGACGTTTTCTTGTTCTATTAATCCGTAAAGGGAAAAGAACTTGTCCAGAGACTCGTGGGGCTTTGCGTGTGAAGCAGATGAACAAAGCTCACCAAATGTTCTGACATGAGATTTATAAAACAAGTGTTAGGATTTTTTTTCGTTTTCCAAAACGTTTTTTTGATTTATAAACCAGCGCGCTTACTTGAGGCATTTTACAAGATTGTCTGCTGTTATCGCTTCCTTTTGAGCTTCTGCTGCTGCAAGTGAAGCTAAGTTTCGCCTTCGAATCATTCCCTGAATATTACTAACAAAGTTAGCTACATTTCGTTGTCCGCTAAACTTAGGTGGACTGCACTACTTTACCAAAAATGAGCATACCTTTGCAGGATTTAATAGCTTAGGAGGCAGGAAAGTCCATGAAAGTGTTTCGGGTGCATGGTTTTTATGTCTCCTTCTTTGCGCCGAGTTCAAGCTGATGTTTTCGTGCTTAGTTGATAACGGTTGTGTAGCTAAGCGCGGTTTCAATGCATCAGAAGACTTATTTAAACTTGATATCGTGTTCACCTACGTACAATGTGCATTCTTCAGAAGATATTCTGTAACGATTAAAATTTGAAAATGAAGTACAATACCTGATCTTTTATCTCTTGTCGTCCTTCATCTTTTTTCGTACCATCTGTTTTCGCCACGACTCCTTGCATATACCTTGAAGCCACTCCAACCTTCTCTTCTTTAATCACGATTTTCTTTTTAGTACTTGTTTTTTTCGGTTTCTCCGGTGGTTCAGTCTTTGTAGCATCAGATGGATCCAGCATTTGCATCAAGTCTTTCGGGCTCCCAATAAACGGATGACGTCCTGGAACAGGCCTAACTCCAACTAGAACCGGAACCGGTGAGCCAACATCCATTCTGTCGACCCAAAAGAATTGGCCTATTTGCAGTTTATCATTAAGAATAAGCTCGTTGTCTTCTTTTGAAAGCGATGCATATGTGGCGTGAGATGAATCTGAAATCTTGATGAAGAACCCGTGGTTTGGCCATAGTTCTGACCCGTTTAACGCTGGGACAATGCTGATGACTTGCAACAGGATTGAACGGTGTTCACCACGAACTTTCACGTTAGAGTTAATAGTTTTAAGTAATTTGATCAGCACTCCGGGTGTAAGAGACGCCATTTTGTTCTTCGAGCAACGTAGAAATGAAATATTTAGTATTAAAAAAACATAAAAGTGAAGATCAAAAGGAATGCAGCAAATTATTCGACTTTAACTTGGCTTTTAAGCAAAGACAAGACTTTATACCAGCAAGAGCTTTTTGACAAATAAGATGACTTATGTACCCTTGCTTGATGCTGAAGCTTCGAGGCAGCGTACTTGATTTAACACTCACGGGTTGGGTCAGATTAGTAAACTTAGCCCCGTGATCATCTGTCGCTTTATCAGAAGAGCAAATGGCGCCATTAGAAAGGTAACGAAGCTGCAGTGTTCTATTCACAAGTGTTTTGATCAATCAAAACTTTATACACCCTTATGCGCCATTATAAAAATAAGAAGCTTTTTAGTATAAAAGTCAATGTGATTATAGTGCTGAACATGTTTAAAAGTGTTTGGCATCATGTCTGAATATTTAAAAATAAGCCAACCTACAGCTGACAAAATATTAGCTTATTTACAATGACAGATCACTGATAACTAAGCAAAAGCATTAGCTTCCATTTCGGAGCGTACAAGACTAGCATAAACGCCATCAAGATGGTTAGCCATGAGTGTGTCATGAGTTCCATATTCGGAAACTTTTCCATCTTGGACCACCGCTATAACATTAGCTTCTCGGATGGTGGAAAGGCGATGGGCTACTACGATTGTGGTGGAGCGTTTGGTGATCTTCCTAAGCGCGTCTTGAACATGTTTCTCGGATTCCAAGTCTAATGCACTTGTTGCTTCGTCTAGTAGTAACACCTTTGATTTCTTCACTATTGCCCTTGCTATTGCTATCCTTTGCTTTTGACCTCCTGATAACTGAATCCCGCTTTCACCGACCTATAGCGTAGTAATAATCCTTACGGGAATTAGTAACTTACAAATAGTTTGATACGTGTGTTAACGACAAAGTAATAGCTGTTTGATATACATACCTCAGTTTCGTAACCTTGAGGGAGTCCACAAATGAAGTTATGAATATAAGCTTCTTTAGCAGCTTCTTCGATTTCTGACAATGAAGCATTCGGGTTGCCAAATCGTATATTTTCACGAATCGTGCCAGCAAACAAAGCAGGCTCTTGACCAACCAACGCCGTTTGAAGTCTCAGCCATTTCACATCAAGTTCCCTTAAGTCGGTTCCACCCATCAAAACTTTACCACGTATTGGATCATAAAACCTTTGTGTCAACCATATAACCGTCGATTTCCCTGAACCACTCCCTCCAACAACCGCCACGATCGTCCCACTTTTCACCTTTAGACTAAAATCCCTCAGCACGGTCACATCAGGCCTAGATGGATAAGCAAAACTAACCATCTTAAACTCTATATCAAACGGTCTTGACCGATCAACCTTTTTCCCTTTCCCACGAATCAATGGATCACGATTCACAATATCAAAAACACCAGGTATAGCAGTTGGAGCCATTGAAGTATCGGGAGCAAGACCCGCCAGCTGTCCAACTGAGAACGAACTCAAAACAAGAATCAAGAAAATCTTGTACACGTCCCCGAATCCTGTGTAGTCTTGTTTTACAAGATACGCCCCATAAAACAAAACTAGAGTATAAGCTGAGTACATTGCACCTTGAGATAATCCTAATGAGATCCCGGTAATTTGTGACCTTTTAATAGAAGTTGATTTCGGGTCTAATAAAGATTTTTCAAAAGACTCGACTATTTTTTCTTGTGTTGCAAAGGTTGCGACTGTACGTATGTTTGATACTGCACCCGAAGCTATACCACTAGCTTTATCATAAGAACCATTGTCGAGCTTTGACCCAACGTTGATAATCAAGCTAAAATAGCTAGCACCAAGCGTAAAAGGAGTCAGAACAGTAGCCATAAGTGCTAATCTCCATTCAAGATAAAACGAAACGCCAAGACCAACAGCAGCCGCGCTTAAGCCCATGAATAAGACAGAGTATCTATCACCTAAAACCGACCTGAAACTTATACAATCAACCGACAGTTTCGAAACAAGTGATCCTGTTGAGTTTGTTTCGGAGTCAAACCAACCGGGCTCTTGTTTGAGTATAGACTGAAACAGGAGATCACGAACACGCTTTGTGAGTTTTGTACCCGCCCAACCACAGAAGCCTTGTTGACCTGTCATGGTTAGAATACAGCCTACCCCGAGCCCGACTAGTGCTAAGCAAAGATACCCGACGTCCCTCTTTAATTTGGATTTGTCAGGGTTGAAATAGTATACGAGTGCTTGGCCTAAAACCAAGGGAAATAGGGAAAGGATAGCGCCTGCTAACAAAGCAAAGATTATGCCAACAAATAGGAGACCAGCCTCGGGCTTTTGTAGTTTGCATACTTCAGAAATCGTGTATGAGCTCGTTTTGGTTGGTTTTTGTGTTTTCGGCTGTGTTTGGTTTACGTCTTGAACAGATTTCATGTATCCGGACACTGATATAGAATACACGTGGTTTTGTTTCAATAGATTGTAAGTACCAGATGCTTCATAGTTTGAGCTCATTTCGGAAACGTGGTTTGATGATACTGCTTCAGATGCAAGTTTGATCAAAGAGAAGTATGCACCTTCTTTTGCCATGAGTTGATGATGATCGCCTATTTCGATTACTGATCCTTGTTCAAGAACAACGATTGTATCAGCGTTTTTTACTGTTGCTAGCCTGTGAGCGATGACAATCGTGGTTCTTCCTTTCGAGATTTTATCAATGGCTTGCTGAACAAGAGACTCGGATGTTGGATCTAAGGCGCTTGTGGGCTCGTCTAAGAGAAGAATCTTCGGGTCTTTGATCATTGCACGAGCTAATGCTATGCGTTGCTTCTGACCCCCCGAAAGCTGAGTTCCTTTATCTCCTACCTGTAACGTAAAGTAGAATAATCAAAATTTTTAAACTTCAAAAAGGCTGGTTAGTTACATAATTATGTTTAGTCTTCGACAAGAAAACCGTTTGTTACCTGAGTGTCATAGCCAAGGGGTAGGTCGCTTATGAACTTGTGCGCATTCACAGTATTGCAAGCAGCGATTGCCTCGTCCTTGGTTGCATTCTCCTTTCCCATTAGTATATTTTCAAGAATCGTGTTGGCAAAGAGGACGGGCTCTTGTCCCACCATGCCCATTTGACATCTCAGCCATTTCACTTGCAACGTCCTTATATCTTGACCATCGAGCAATATCAAGCCTGTCGTTCAGAAAGTACGATTAGCATCAGAACCAAATAATCGTATAAACCATCTTAAAACAGAACTTACCCTCAATAGGATCGTAAAACCGCTCTAGAAGAGCAAATATGGTAGACTTTCCAGCGCCACTAGCACCAACTAAAGCTGAAGTTCTTTGTGACGGAATTACCAAATTCAGAGAATTGAGGATTGGGACACTTGGGCGAGACGGGTAAGCAAACGTAACATTTTTTAGCTCCACTTTTCCCCGTACAATCTCGGGTTTTCTCCCCGAAGTACTATAAGGATCAATGGCCGGGATCCTATCTATAACCTCAAACACTCTACTAGCTGCCACAGTCCCTTGTGCAAACTGAGCAAAGTATGAAAGCGATAACGCCAAACCCCTGCAGAAATCATAGATAGTTAGTCCATTTGTCCCAAAAAAGCAAGTTGGACGATAATTTTGGCACGAGTAGTTAGTTAGTTAGTTACCTGCCACCGACGTTGACGCCAAAGAAGCAAGCAATAGCTTCACCACCGGATAACTCGTTTCTCGACACCAAAATGGATCCATACCAGAAAGCTAATGCCCATGTTGAATAAGTAACAAGGTAGATAACACCGATTCCTATACCCTTTGCAAAACCAAGTTTTTTTCCAACCGGGACCGATTCATCCAATACTGCATCATATCTAGCTGCTAAACTCTCTTCTGCTACAAACGAAAAAACAGTTCTGATTGAACTTATTGCTTGTTCTGCTATGCTACCCGCTTTCTTGTACGAATTCTGTAAAAGAAGTATTAAAAAGTTAAAAACTGCTTGAACATACTATGAACGGTTTATATTTTTCTCGATCTACTGCTTACCACTTCTTTTGTAGCAAGGCCAACATAAACCGCTTTATAAGCTATACCACAGAACATTGTTAACGGCGTGACAGCAAAAACAGCAAGAGAAACCTTCCAAGATTTTAAAAACCCGACAGTGTAGCCACAGATGAAGGTAAATATATGATAAATGAAGTGCGCCATCTGCATTTATATAAACGGGTACAGTTTGTAAAAAGTCTCGCACCAAATGGGTCAGAATAGCGATTGCTCATAAACAATACCTTGTCGCCCATAACTTCTTGGATTTGAGCAACGTCACTTGAGATCCCGTGCATAATATCACTGGTACTAATGTCTGTGTCGAAGAAGCTAACGTCTTGTCTTAGAACTGCTCTTAGGTACTTTGTTCTTATTCTATGAGCCGATCGCTCCCCCACCAATCGCCAACACGCAATCTCTGTCAGTCAAAATAAGAAACTATTAACATTAACTTGACAAAACAAATCCTACCAAGAAAAGCATGTTTTTGTCGAGCTTACGTAAGTAGGCTCCAATTACAACTATTCCTGCCAATCCCGCCATAAGTACACAAACCTGAATTTCATATATCAGAAACAGAACGAGTTAACGTAAAGTTTCTAGCAAGTTCGTTACGTTTTAATGTAATTAGCCCTTTACCGGAGAAAGAATTTTACCTGTCTGACATCTTTGATCATCTGATCTTTGTTATCGTCTGAAGCAATTTTGTTAACAAAATCTCCGAAAAGATAAGAATACCATGGCAAAGATCCTCCGTTTATCAACGCACCCAAACAGCCTATAAACACGAGAAACATGTCTAGCTTTGTTGAATACTTAAACAGACCAAAAACGCCAACTGATTTCGGTGGTGCAGCTTCGTCCTCGTCCTCGTCGTCATCAAACTCTTGTCCCTCTCGAACATCATAACTTTGAAGATACTGAGGCGTGCGAGGAAATAGTGATCCACTATCTTCGTTATAACGAGGGCTGCTTTGACGATTATGTTCATGGTCATAGCTTCTAAAGGAAATCCCGTGAAGAGGACTATTATGGCCATCAACATAAGCGTGTGAAACGGATAGCCATCGTGGGTCGTGTTTGTCGTTGGTTCTTATTTCGTGTGCTATATAGTCATCATCGATACTTGTATCAATGTTTCCTATCAAAGGTTCGGTTTTTTTCCTAAAACTAGCTCCCATTTTCGCAAAAGTAGGAGACTTGATGTAACCATCATCAACATAGCTTTGTAGCTCGAGTCTACCCGAAGAAAATACACTTGAACGCTCATAAGAAGGATTAGCGTAGCTGCGAAAATTAACTTCACCACCAGAAGTACCCGAAGTACCAGAAAGGTAATAGTCTTTAGCTGACTGACGAAAGACACGACTACTAGGTGTAGCAACAGGAGAAGGTGTACGTGAGGGCGTTGGCACGGTCCATGGACTTAACGCAGCGCCAAGAGCACTGCTACGAGCTTCTTGAAACCCGGTTGGCTCAAACTGCCACGAAATCTCGCCTTGCCAAGATAAGTCATGGTCAGTGGCAAAAGGGGTCGTGGGAGGTACTCGTGTGTAACGTGTTCTTTGTGACGTCGGGAAATCGTAACCACGAGGGCTGTAGAACGAGTGACCGGCCGGTGATTGGTACGAGGGCGATGGAGTCGGGTAGTGCGGACGCTCGTCGAAACCGAAGGGAAACTCAGCCATGTATGAAGGAGAGCTTAAGTTACTAGCATGCAAAACATGCAGCAAGTAACATATGTAATAAGTAGATGTTTTTTTGTTCTTTACTTAGGTTTTTATTCTTGTTTTAAAACAAGTATCTTATATTAAACATAAGTAGGCGAAGGTTCGAAAAAGACATTTTGTCGCTTGAATGTCATTACATGACTCGACTCACTAATCACTAACATTTGTCGTTCTAAAAAAATATATATATCTTATGTTAAAACTGGTCAATGATTATGTGATGATTCTATTAACAAAATATATTTTGCAGGCTTTCAACTAATAATAGAAAGTATTATATAATTACTTGATCTTTTGGTTTGTTACAATTGGATGTATGTCATTGTGTCTTTGTGTTCTTGGACTTAAGTATGGCATATTTCTATTTTTAGATGAAATTTGTAAGACTAACTATGAATACATATTGTACAAGTATATAGTACTATTACTTTCTAATTTGGGAAACTTTACTTCTAAAAAAGATATAGGTACATTCAAGCTAGTAATCATATGTAAGGTTGCAAAAATCGTGAATAGTTAGTCAATCAATCGATATCCTTGTAGCTTGTAATGTAATCTGTATAGTACCATATTACTTTCTAATTTGGAAACTTCTAAAAGAAAGATATAGGTCCATTCAAGCTAGTGATCATATGTAAGGTTGCAAAAATTGTGAATAGTTAGTAGATTGGTTGACATTTTTGTAGCTTGTAATCAGTTTAGACGAAATTGGTCGGTGATTAATCAGATTGTTATTTTTGGCAAATTTTGGTAGTTTTAGCGAGTTATGTGTATTTCGACAAGATTTTCCTTAAAACCAACTTATAATAAATATAAGCAACTATCATAAGTGATTAAAACATGTTTACGATGATTTTTGAATATTTCTATTAAGATTTACATGTTTTCAACAAGTTTGACCACCATTGATCGTCTTTGACCGCCGTTAACCATGACTGACTTATCGATTGACCAATTAATCGGTCACAGAAAGATTGATAACCTTATAACATTTAAGCGGTGATTAATCAGCCTTACTCTAATTGATTATTATTAATTACCTTTAGGTCTCTCCAAGTGTCATATGATGGAAGTATGGATACACAATGAGTTGAATATGTTTTGTCAAACTAAACATGTATTGTGACATGTCTCAAATGAAAGAAAAACCAACCACAAAAAATGGAGTTCGAAAAATGTGCTTCTATACATAACACCTATGCAGTTCGAGAAATGCAAAGAACATGCGACTTGACTCAACTACGTACGCAGATGGAGCGGACACAGGGCAATGATACTGATATACGCGGCTTAAAGGGTTAGAAAAGTGACCCAGAAAGTATCCAAATGTACTGTTACATCCTAGACCGAGCGCGTACCCAACAAGTTAGCAAACGATTATGTTTCTGAGTATGTCCGCTAATCGTGCATCAACCTATGTCGTGGTATCAAGACATGGCGAGGGTAAGTGAAAGGAAGACGTGTCTGTAACACGCACTCGGTTGAACACACTATGAGCTCCTTTCATTATGTTCAGTTATTAGTAAAGAACTCGGTCCAGGCCAGAACTATGCAGAACTCAGTCCGAACCAGAAACGAGTGAGGTTAGGAATTCATGTCGTCAACTTTACACTAGAACTATATTAGTTATAGATCAAACCGATATCAATTAGGATGTTTCAGTTACACAGATACTGTAATAAAAGGCTGTGAGCGACTGATTTATAATACACGGTAAAATTGACAGGTTCTGCAACTATGATATATCATTATAATCGAATGCATATAATGCTTCCTCTATATATACAAGGAACTACAGAATCATCATCTTAAACGGTCTCGAAAACTCTTGATTAGCTTTCATGACTTTTTCAGGAATCTTAGTATAACCGTCATAAGATTAGCCTTAAACTTAGCGGGTCGTGACATCATGCTGCTACTTTCCTAGCTGCAGAATAAGCCTTCATACTATTTTTTCGCATGTAGGATAAGTTTGGGACATTACATACTTTGGGGGGTGATTTTACATTACGTTCACTTGCAGTGCGAGGAGTAGATGTAGAAAAATTCTTCACCAATCGCTTTTTAACCAACGGTTTCGGGTCTAAAAGTCTAGACACATTGCCCTCGTCATCTTTAATCTGCAAAAATAAAACGATTACATTCAAAAGACAGATGAACCGTAGAAGTGTATTTAATGTAATATCAGAACCGGAAATGATAATACCTTCTTATTCTGCAGGAATAATCTGAGTCTCTCTGCACGGTGACGGGAAACAGATACAGAATCCTGTTTACTCATAGGCCATGACAGTTTGGCTAGACTATCATGCATCGATTTCATGGTTGCTTTATTCAAATCCCGTAATTCCCTTAGTCTCGCATCTCTTTTTTTTACATAACTGTCATATAATTTTCCTCGTGAATTTAGCAGAGAGTCTGTTGCTAGGATACTCGCCATCTTTGTAGGATCTGCAACCTGTTTTTTATATGTTAAACGTGGAGCCTGACGTTCAAGAACACGAAGCTTGTGTTGTGCAAAAAGCTTCTCAAGCTCTTCCGCTTTTATTATAAGATTTTCATTAAGTTGCTGATTCAATTTCGATTGCCTCTGTACTTTCTTTACCGTCTCCTTTTTCTGGAGACTAACTTCACCTGATTGCTTTTCAACTGATTCTAAATCTTCTGGTACGGCTTCTACTGATTGCTTTTCAACTAATTCCGAATCTTCTGGTACGGCTTCTACTAATTGATTTACAACTGATTCCAAATCTTTTATTAAGGCAGTTGTCCCCACCTCATGTGTTAGTTGAGCTTCTTCATTTCCCGTGTCACTGGTGCCATTGCATCTTTTCAGGACTTCTGAGGGAGCAGATGAATGTGGTGGATGTATAAGGTCAGACGGCTGCCTACAAAGCTGGGTCTCCGGAACAACGGGTTTGCCACTACTTCCGCTAAGGGAATCAATCTCCTTCTGTTTGTTCTCAAAAAGAGTAATTCGGTCTTGCACACTGACCTCTCTAGTTGACGTCAGATGAGCCTTCTGTACCAATGGCTCATCAAATTCCTCTTCCTTTTTCTCCTTAACTTTTTCAATAACGGGATCGCTTTCTTTGATGGACATGTTGGAGATGTAAGAAGACCGTAGGGCTGGATCTTCGACAGCGGACTTCCATGACGAGTTATGTACCTTTGGCTGTTTATGGTGAAGTGATACGTATTTGCAGCCAACTTCCCTGCACCAAAAATGTGAGAAACGTTGAAACATTTTTAAACCTAAACTTTCGATGAATGATGTGCAACTCATTATATCGTTGATAACACTTTGTGAACGTTAACTCGATTAAAAAGTCAGTAAAATGCAAGCAATGCACCTACTGTTATTTTGACATGTATATAACAAAAAGTTGATTATCCTTTAGTACTAAATTGGCATCTCTCCAAGTGGCAGCTGCCGAAGAAACATGCATATTGACCATTTCCCAAAAGGCAGATGTCACGATCACTAAATTCGGTTAGTCGCAGATATTATGTAAGAACTCAGAAGCTTGGGCCAAATGGAAAAGTCATTTCAGTTTGACAAAGTCTTCAACATTAATCAAACAATATACATAGACATGTATGCACGAAAAAATTATAATACTTTTTCGAAAAGAACTACGACTTTATAAATCCAGATAGAGTACCTTCTATAGAACAACATTATCTGATCAAATCCTCTGCTTCCTGGCACTAGAGACTACTTTGGTGGTTGGCTTCCGACCGGATGTAGACAATTTCTTGATTTTTAATGGTTTTGTACTTCGAGCAGTTCTAGAGAAACCAGTATCAAAAGGTTTCATGTCTGAAAATTCAGATGTACCCGCGCCATCTATAATCTGCATAAATCAAAAGATTCCGTCCAAACAGTATAGGTTATATGAGCAAAAATTATCAATAAAGGCAACATAACTCATCGAGGTATCCAATACTTTTTATATGAAATCCAATAAGGTGAAAGCTATAGATACTCGAGATAAATTTTCAAAAGGACCTAAATACGTTACAAACTTTATTTTTGACTAGTATTCCCAAAAATACTTTCAAATTTTGATCGATATACGTAATATGACCCGGCTAGGGGACTTGTTTGACCGGTTACCACTTAAAAAATTACACTAATGGTCCCTTGACTTTTAGGGGGACTTCCACCGTTAGTCCTGTGACTTTTCCACCTTTTTTTTTTGCCATTCAAGCGAAAATATTCTTCAAAATTTTTATACAATTACACACGTTTTTAATAGAAACATTTTTAGTCATACACGGTTTTTTTTTTCCTTCCAAATTTTTTTTTATAACTTTTATACAATTATACACGTGGAAGTCAAAAATATTTTTCACAAAATATTTTTGATAGCCAAAAAAGAATAAAAAAATCTTTTTTTAGAACGCCAAAAAAAAATATTACTTGAAAAAGTCAAGGTACTAACAGTGAAAGTCAACTCAAAAATCAAGGGACCGTTACTGTAACTTTTTGAAGTGCAAAAAAAAGTCAAGGACTAACCATGGAAGTCCACACAAAAGACAGGGACCATTGTTGTAACTTTTTTTAGGTGAAAACTGGTCAAACAAGTCACATATGGGTCAACATTACGTATATTGAACAAAATTTATAAGTATTTTGGGAATACTTGTAAATAATAAGGTTGGTTACGTATCTCGGTCCTTTTGAAAAAGTACCTTGCGTGTCTATAGCATAGCAAAAGTTGTCAAAAATGAAGAATTTTAAGTTACTCAAAATATTTAACTCACTCATTTATTGGTAAAATGTAAAATATTGGAGTTCCGGTCCTTTTGATTACCAAGAAATTTAGTATTTTATGTTTTCAAAAACGGAAATGGCAATACCTGCTTATTCTTCTTGGATATTGCGAGTCTTTCTGCACCTTGACGTGTAACAGATACAGAATCATGTTTGACCACACACAATGAAAGTTTGGCAAGGCTATCCTGCATCGCTTTCATCACAGCTTCCTTCTCTTCTCTGTTAGAATCCCACGATTCCCTTTGTCTTGCCTCTCTTTTCTTTTCATAACTATCATACAATCTTCCTCTTGAATTTATCACAGTTTCCATTGATTTGATAGGCAATAACTTCCTTTGTTTGGAAACAAGGGCAACGGGATCTACAACATGGTTTTTAAGTGGTAAATTTGTTGCCTGATGTTCAAGAACACGAAGCTTATGTTGTGCAAAGATCTCCTCGAGTTCGTCTACCTTCATTTTAAGTTTGTTGTTAAGTTCTTCATTCCCTTTCGATTGCCTTTTTGCGTGTTCTTTTGTTTCCATTTTTTGCAGACTAAATTTACCAAATCTGTTGTTTTCAGCTTTTGCCGATTCTGCTTGTACAACTTCTTTGGTCTCGGAACCGACCTCCTTCTGTTTGCTATCAAAAAGACTAATCTGGTCTAGCACTCTGAGCAGTTTAGTTGATGAAGGCAGTTCAGTAGTGATGATCGGTGTATCGTTTGACTTCAGTAATGAATTGCTGAACAACTCGGGCCTTCTTTTTTGAAGTGATATGTAGTTGGAGCAAGCTTCGCTGCACAAAAACAAAAAATTGGAACAAACAATGCATATAAGTACTTGTTTATTTAATAATTTGGAGAAACCATGTAAAGGAGTAGATGCTTAAGGATAAACCAAACGTGTTTAGTCTGGTGACACGAGTGAAGACAAAATGCAGGCGTTACAGTAAATTTCTAAAGGAAAAATCCACAGTGTAAGTTAAGCCAGAAAAATATCGATATCTTCCCTAAATTTGTTCATACTCCGTAATAAAATGAAGACGCTTGGAGATGAATAGAGCTCTTACTTTAAGCGAGTGGCACCGAAGCTTTCTGCAAACAACTGAAGGTCTCCTACCGTGTGATGGTTGAAACCAGCAGTTACAGCAAGAGCACAAGCTTTACTCAAGTCATACTTCAAAGCAGCAAGTTTTATATCAAATGTACAGGCAGCTTCTCGTTGAGACATCTCAAGGTCAAGGGTGTATACTTGTTCTAAAACCTCTGGTGTACTAACAAAACGCACGAACCTGGAAATAGACCTTATTAATGGCATGGTGCTCAAAAATTGATTTAAAAATAAAAAAAGGTTCAAGCTTTATGCATGTCCGTATTTGCATTGTGTCGTGCAATCCTTAACTTAAACCCAGCCAATAATGCTTAGTTGCCGGACTTAAGTTAATGGCTACACAGTATCACGACATGCAATATGGGCATGAATATAAGTTGAACCCTGAAAATATAAACGCTAATTTTCTACAGGCTCGCAACCTTTCTAGTGTTCCCTTGGTGAACCACGCCTCCCGGTTTTGATGTTTCCCAACTTCAAGCTTGATAGATTGTACTACTTCTAGTGCAACTTGTTTCTCTACAACTTTTAAATGAGTGACAAACGGCTTTACTAAACCGGATGCAAGCTTCTCGGTATATCCATTACTAGAAACAAACAATTCACATCTGCATAAAGGAACACAAAACGTAAATGCAAGAGGTGATGAACTAAAAGCTACATTATCAAAATGAACAAAAAAGGAGTACGTCACCTTGAACGATCTGGTGAGAGCTTGAAGGTCGCGTAATCAAGAAGCATTTCGGACTTCATCTTCTTTGTTGCACAGAAAAAATGCCGACCCCGGAGATCCCTAGCTACACACCCTTACTTGTGTGCATATTCAAGTGAAATGGTTTAATTAATATGCAAAAAAAGATAAATAAACAAAGGGAAAGTGGTGCAGAAGTGCTAGCCATTTTGATAAAATCTTATTATTCTATTCAACAAATATTTAGTGACGCCATTGGCATAAGCAAAACACTGATTCCTAACAGGCTGGCAACAATATGAAATATTGACTTGTATACGCGAAATAATATCGCTAATACTCGAGTTCGTCATTGCTACGCGAAACACGGGAAAATAAAGGAAACAGTCACAGTAACAGTATCTTGCACGGGTGAAAAATGACACATGCTATATACTAAGTGTACAGACTATCTTCAGACAGACGGAAATGAAAATGCTACAAAACTTTTAATCTTGGTTTCTCGCGTTTACACTCAGAAATCTTTCGTTATATGTGATTGATCTAATGTGGTTTTGGTTTAAAGCCATCGACAGCAAAGTTTCTAGTAGCAGCAGGGAGGGCTAGACGAAGTCCATCGAGTTCAGGTTTTGCGATTACTTGACAACCGAGGCGCGACCTGCACAGAACAGACTATAAGATTGTGATCATACGATTTGGATGTAGCCTGATTATGTGAATGTTAGAAAAAAACGTACGTTTCTGTGAGGCCAAAAGCAAGGTCTAGCATGTCATTTTCCTCGTCTGTTGGTTCTTCAAGCTTATTGTATTGTTCAACGTCCTGACCAATGACGATAATGTTTAGTAAAACTTTGAAGTCATAATGTCTTTCATGATACAATTTTACGTCAACTGATTAGAGTGCTATAACGTACCATGACAATCACGTGACACGTGGAACAAGCAAGTGACCCTTCACATGCTCCTGCAATCAGGTTCAAATCTATTAGCACAAATGTACGTACATACCAAAAACACTAAGGTGCAACTAATTGGGATATAACTCGACATATTTACCTTCAAGCTCTATGTCGTTCTGATGGGCTGCTTCTAACATATTCATTCCAACGGGGACCTTGATCTGGGTCTCTTCGCCATCTTTGTCAACAAATGTCACCGTAATTCTACACACGTAAGGGAGGTTTTAATCAGAGGTTCCGTCCAGATGGGTTATGTATCATCTCAAACAGGTCAAACGGGACGAAAGTCCACCACTGTGTATTCTTAATGCACAAAACGTCTTAAATCATTTTACTCAAAATAGATGAACTTTTCACTGGTTTCCTAGCTAAAGAGTTACCTATTTGATCCCAAACCCATTACGACCTGTTAACTACACCTGTCAAATTAGACATCTTTAAAAGACAAAATTTTAAGGAATTTTCTACTCACTTTTGGTTCTCTGCATTTCCTCCATCTGCACTGTCAGTAGCTGTAGTAGAATACAATTCACGACCCTAACAAAAATGATGAAAGTTAAGACTAAGCGGACACTAGAGATGCATCAACTCACCCTCAGACGTGAACACATGTATATGAAGTAAAGGTTAGAAGTGTAAGTTAAGGGACAGCATAATATGCATGTCATAACATGTCTGTGAGAAAACATGCTGCAGCAAAGACAAATGTTTGTTAAACTCGAATTACAAGGCCAGTAACTGAAGCGAATTTGGGTCGAATCGGCCAAGAATATCGGTTTGGTCAAAATACAATTAAACCAACGAACAAGTCACACATATGAATTCAAATTTATATCTAAAAAATCTAATCAGAGTACTCCCCCCTCGCCATATTGTCACTTTTATATAAACAGAGTAAAGTATTAATCATCATACACAAAGACCCCCCTAGACCGATTACTCGCTACAAGGTGTTACAACCATGCTGCTAATCCCTTTATGTTGCAAAATGGCGATCATTTCACTTCAAACACCATTTCAAAACATGACTCGAGCAAAAATTAGAGCAATTCACCCAACTTTAAAACAGTAAATGAGAGTCTCAGTGTTTACTAAAACTAACCAGCAAAGAAAGATTCTGAACCACCGGAACATATGGTATCCTTGGTGATGCTGATTTTGAGAAGCGAGAAACTGGAGACAGTTAAACATGATTATAAGTGCACCACATCAGAATAAGCAATACAAGAGTTGAAGGATTACACATAGGTTATATACGGAAAGCTTGTGGTTTTGAGGAGTCTATATGAATCTTTGGGCCTGATATACCGAGACCCTCCATTATTAAAAGAGCTAGCTACTTCATACGAAAGTTGTGTATATATGATTTTAAAGCAGGTCAAATTCTCACAAATGTAAACGGCAGGTTACCCAGGGAGGGCGAGTCTTTGACTTAGATGTACACGGCCTAACTAGTGTATCCCTTTCCCTAGCCATCCCAAGATGTGAACTTAGAGAGGTTTGAACCTAAGACCTCTTATGAAGTCATCGGGCATCACTTAACTAGTTTCCGGGGGTCTTTGTTTCGGCTAACATAGCGGGCTTATAGCTTATTTTGTTTTGGGCTTATGTTTCATTCATAAACTCACTTTTTGTGGCTTTTGGAAACTTTTCTGCTTCTATAAATTTATTATGACATGATAAGCTTATATAAGCCGAAGCATAAGCCCAAAACCAAATAAGCAACAAGCCCCAAAAGCAAAACACCCCCGACCGTCTTTGTTTAAGCTTATAAGATTGGGCTTATGATCTTATATTTGGGGGTTTTATAAGCTTAAATTTTGTTGCTTATGAAGAAAGATATTGTAGCAAAAGACTTTCATACTCTTGTACAACAGTTACAATTATTTATGCTTATGTACTATTTGCCTCATTAAGAATCACTAAGCTTAGGGAGTGTTAGTTTCGTCTTATGGCTTATCTAGTTTTCGGCTTATGCTTCACAAGCTCACTTTTTGTGGCTCAATTTGAAACTTTTTTGGTTTATATAAGCTTGTAAGGATATTTTACCGGGGTAGTGTATACTCTTCTACCCAAAAATAAGCTTATAAGAACGGACCTAATAAACTTATAGAAGCCAAAAAATTTCAAAATAAACCACAAAAAAGTGAGCTCATGAAACATAAGCCGGAAACCAAATAAGCCATAAGCCCGAAAATAAACTAATTCAAACACTTCATAGCGGGCTTATCACTTATGTGGTTTTCAGCTTAAGTTTCATAAGCTCAATTTTGTGCCTTGTTTTGAATTTTGTTTTACTTATATAAGCTTATATGAGCCAAAAAGTTTCAAAATAAGGCACAAAAAGTGAGCTTATAAAAAATAAGCCTAAAACCAAATAAGCCATAAGCCCAGAGGTGTTTGTTTGACCTTATACGTGGGCTTATGAGCTTATTTATTTATCGGAATATGAAATATAATAAGCCGAAATGAAAGAAGCTAATAAGCCCACATATAAGCTTAAACAAACACCCCTTGAACATGTAACGAAATACGAAAACTAAACAAAAAAAAAAAAAGCAAACCTTTAGATAAGGCTTGAGCTCCAACCTTCAAAGATTTAGAAACCAACATTATTGTACCTTCAAACAACAACCTTAAAAAAACAAAACAAACAAAACCAAGATCAGAAATGATCAGAAACCTTTGTTACTCATTTCTTTAACAGACATTTAATCAAACACGTGGCGGGCACAGGGACAGAATCAGAACACAAAACGATCAGGTGCATTTACAATAAACTAAACCATTACTCATTTCTCTAACAGACATTTAATCAAACACGTGGCGGGCAGAGGGACGCAATCAAAACACAAAACGATAAGTTAAACTAAACTATACAAACACGGATTTTAACGACCAGGTGCATTTAACGCAAATCATACAACAGATTTAACGCTACGCAACAAAAATTCATAAATGTCGCGAGACCTCTCGAGACCCGCCCTAGTTCCGTCCTTAAGTGGGCATATACTAATAATTAAAAATGTATAGAACCTAGAAATGAAAGAAGGTTTTGAGAGTATGACGTCAGCACGCAGACCTAGAAAGAAAAAATTGAATAATGAAATTGGAGAAAGTCAGTTTCGAACCTTGTACCTTCACTTTTGAAATGATTTTTTTTTAGCTACTACTGTATTATTTTTAAACACGTGTTCAAACTTCTAAAAAGTGTACATCCCCTAAATGAATTTCAATACTCTCTTAACTTTTTGATTTTTTTTTTATAATTTTGTTTTAGTTATAAAACTGTAAAACGAAAAATGCTAAACAAAAAATATAAAGTTTAACATATCAAAAACAGTAAATTGTCAAAAAATACGGAAAAAACTGGCAGAAAAGTATGTTGTATTGTAACAGGGGGACAAAAGGGGATATTGGAAGGAAGGTTGTCAAGATCCCGATCTTTATCTTAGGATCTTACGATTTTACGATATTGCAATGAAAAAACGATCCGGATCTTATGTAGGATCTTTGCATGCTTAAGATCTTATAAGATCCCGATCTTGATCATAAGATCTTAGGATCTATTATGATCCGATCTTACTTTTTCTCGAACGGAAAATTAAAAAGCTACAAACTTATAGGTTCTATTTTGTATAATCTAAAAAACAACATGTGAATCTTCTTATACATTCCAGAATCATAATTTAGGACCACATTTTTATGAAATATTCGTATAATTTTGTGTTTACGATGTATATTAATTTGTAAATTTATAAAACATTGCAAATATTATTAAGAAAATTATATTATAGTAGGATCTTACGATCTCGATCATACTTTACGATCTCGATCTTGCAAACACGAAAAAAAATCTTAGGTAAGATCCCGATCTTGAAAACCTTAATTGGAAGTACTTTTTGTACTTTTTGGAGCTAGGGGGTATTATTAACATGACCCATTTGTAAATGAAAAACCACTATTTCTTGAAAAGCAAAATGTGAAAACTTAGGGCCTGTTTAGTTGCAGAAAAATACTCACTTTTCTAGAAAACTTTTCATTTGAAAAGTGAAAAACAGAAAACCTGTTTATTTGCACTTTTTTCAATATTTTTTAAAAAATAGAAAATTTTCATTCTCCACTTTTACTTTAAAAAATAGAAAACTCTATTTACACTTTTCTATTTTTTCCCCTTCCACCTAAACACTTTTCCACTTTTTGAAAAAAAAAATCTAAACAAGTTTTCAAAATTTTCAACTCTTCTCTAGAAAAGAAAACTCTTTCCTTCTCTATAAAATTAGAAACAAAAATTATGAAAAGTTTTCTACAACTAAACATGCCATTAGGGTGTGTTTAGTTGGAAAAAAATTCCCCACTTTTTTAGAAAAAATTTCATTTGAAAATGAAAAAATAAAAAACTTGTTTAGTTCCATCTTTTTTCCATATTTTTCAAAAAAGAGAAATTTTCACTCTCCACTTTTATATAGAAAGTTAGAAAATACCACTTTACACTTTTCTATTTCTTTTCCCAAATAATAATAAAACATATTATCATATCTTTTTCTAACCCTATTTTACGTTTCTGTCACCTTTTTACGTTTTTTTGAAAAAAAAAATTAAGTTTTGTCAGTTTTTTCGTGTTTTCGTCATTATAGCGTCTTTCTTCAGTATTTTTACGTTTTCTTCACTAAATTTACATTTTTGTTAGTATTTTTTAGTTTTTTACCGTATTTTTACGTTTTCGCCAATAGACTTAGTTTTCGTCAATAATTTTACGTTTTCGTCATTAGTTTTACGTTTTCGTCAGTAAGTTAACATTTTCGTCAGTAAACTTACGTTTTCGTCAGTAATTTTACGTTTTCCTCACTAAATATACGTTTTTGACAGTAAACTTACGTTTTTGTCAGTAATTTTAAGATTTTGTCAGGAATTTTACGTTTTCGTCAGTAAAACTTATAATTATTGACGAAAACGTTAAAATAATGACGAAAACATAAAATTACTGATGAAAATGTAAGTTTACTGACGAAAACGTAAGTTTACTGACGAAAACGTAAGTTTACTGACGAAAACGTAAGTTTACTAACGAAAACGTAAATTTACTAAAAAACGTAAAAATTCTGACGAAACGTAAAAATACTGATGAAAATGTAAAATACTGACGAAAATGTAAATATACTGACAAAAACGTAAAAATACTGACCAAAAGGTAAATTTACTGACGAAAACGTAAAATTACTGATGAAAACGTAAAATTATTGATGAAAACGCAAAATTACTGAAAAAAGCGTTAAAATAATGACGAAAACGTAAAAATACTGACCAAAACGTAAATTTACTGACAAAAACGTAAAATTACTGACGAAAACGTAAAATTATTGATGAAAACATAAATTACTGACGAAAGCGTAAAAATAATGACGAAAACGTAAAATTACTGACAAAAACGTAACTTAACTGACGAAAACGTAAAAATACTGAATAAAACGTAAATTTACATTGACATAAACGTAAATTTACTGACGAAAACGTAGTATTACTGACGAAAACGTAAATTACTGACGAAAACGTAAAAGTACTGACGAAAACGTAAAATTACTGACGAAAACGTAAAATTATTGACGAAACGTTAAAATAATGACGAAAACATAAAATTACTGACTAAAACGTAAATTTAAGTTTCCTCGGTTATTTACGTCTTCGTCAGTACGTTCTCGTAAAATTTTCATGTTTTCCTAGTTTTTTAAGTTTTCTTCAATTATTCGCTTATCTAGAAAATGAAATGAAATTTGGAAAATGAAAGTTACAATTTCATCAAAAACGTTTTCAAAATTTTCAACTTTTCTTTAGAAAAAAAAACTCTTTCCTTCTCTAGAAAATCAGAAACAAAAAAAATATGAAAAGTTTTCCACAACTAAACAACCCCTTAAATTTCATAAATAGTGAAATGTGAAAATTTAAATTTCATAAATAGATTCACTCATTAATTAATCAAACTTCTTCCATAATTTCAATACTCCTAATTCCGATTACCGGGTCACGGGTTCGACCATCGGGTTATCGGTTCAATCACTGGGTCAACTTGATCGAGTCAACCGGTTACCGGTTCGTTCTTCGGGTCACGGGTTTGACCATCGGGTCATCGGTTAGATCACCGAGTCAACTTGACCGGGTCAACTTGATCGAGTCACCCGGTTACCGGTTCGTTCTCTGGGTCAACCCGCACATCGGGTCTAACAGGGTTTCGAAAATATAAGACCGGGTTTAATTTGACCCGTTTTTTAACTGCTTGAACCGGTCGGGTCAAACCGGGTTATAAAAATATTTGGGTTAGCGGGGTCAAAACATGTAACTTTTATAGCGGGTTATGAATGGTATTTTAAAACTTTTATATTGTTTTGCTTTAACCCAAGGTAAACAACTTGATCTTTTCACGTTTTCTTTTGAATGTTACACGAAACACTCACCACAATATCGCATATCGTTAATTTTTTTATGCTACGAATTTCAACCGCTATACGCAGGTAATAGTCTAGTATAATAAAAGCATCCAATGAGAAACCATTATATAGGTTTACGGAGAAAAGTTTCATAATAAACACTTTCTAAAAAAATATAATTCTTTCAATCTCAACCGTTTATTCAAATTTCATCTATTTAATTATATTAATTGTTTTTAATTTAATTAAAAAAACTCATTTTCATTTTAAATTTTAAAAATTGAATATCTGTCAAACCGTTAATCGTTAGTTTAATTATATTATCTTTCTATAGATAGGCACTTCTATATACTTTAGGCGAAATTTTTATAAAAGTTTCGCACCGAAAAATTACATGTGATTCTCAAAAAATCACATGTGATTTATTACTTTAAAAATCACACGTGAATTTGTAAATCATGTGCGATTTATGGATTTCTGAAAACACACGTGATTTGTTACTTTAATATCACATGTAAATTTGTGAAATCGCATGCGATATATGGAATCATACATGTATTTTAGAAAAACAAATCACAAGTGATTTTACAAATCATTTGTAATTTTTTTGACAAAAATTTCAACAAAAAACTATATGAAAATGATCGTATACTAAATGAAAAAATATTTTGTTTATTACATTAAAAATCACATGTGACTCTGTGAAATCACATGTGATTCGGTGAAATCACATGTGAGTTTATGAAATTACACATGATTTATATTGAATTTCACGTTTGAAATTTTTATTTTCTTTAAACCTCAAACGGTAGTGCTATTCGACAGTTGCCAATGAGGTATGCATAGTAGTGTTATGACATATAGATATGCAAAAGTGATTTTCTAAGGAATAGATTTTTTCAACTAAAAAGCTAGCGGCGTAACTTGTTATTTGTTTGTCTTCGAGTATGTAAATAAGTACTCTAATAAATAATTATAAAAGTTATTTATTTTTTCTGAAAAACAATTTGAAAAAAAAACTTTAAAAAATAGTCGAAAATTGCAATAATACAAAATGTCAAAAATATAACAAAGTGCCCGTCTACTGAAAGATAAGAATCTTTTCATCGCGATAGTGTATTTTTGTAGTCTGACAATCTATCGTTTGAAAAATATATGGTCTTATAAAGAAAAAGGTGAAAGATTAGTTTTTATTTTTTTGATTGAAAAAATAAATGGTTGAGATTGATTTCTTTCTTCTTTTATTAGATGATGTATTTACAAATCGTTTTGTTTAAGAACCTATTTCCATTATGAATAAACTTTATCAAAATTTATAAACCTCTCAAAGAATTCAAATTCATTAAATTATAAAGAGGTTTAATATTTAGACTTCTTTCTGTCACATAAGCTTGAAATAAATATTCACTATGGTTTACAAATTTTTAAACCTCTTCATAACTTTGTAAACCTATGTATAAACCATTATAATCGATGTCCTAAGATAACATGTCTACAATTATTTGGCTACAATTTCTTTCACAAAATACAAAAAAGTTTACTCAGGGCCCACACATAAAACTCAAGACCCACATTCAGACACCCGCGATTTATAACACAAATTGTAGCCAAGTTACAGTATATTCCCATTATATAAACTAATTTGGAAAAACACTTGGGAGAGTGAAAAATAAACAATTTTATAATCAAAATTCAAAAAAATGAAAAATATAAGTCGGTATCGAACGCCGCACCGAGAACATGATTTTATATTGAGAAAATTATAAAATGTCATAGTTCCGAACTTTTTTCCAGATAAATTATAGAAGCTGTTTGGTTGGGATATTGGGGGATATTAAAAGATATTTAAAGTATTTACATTTTAATTTATTTTCAAATAATGTGTTTGGTATAGCAAACGAAAAAATAAATAATTCACCAAATTGCAAAAAAGAAAGAAATTAAAATTTCTCCAAAAAGTGAAGAATTTTTATTTAGTTGACAATTATTTTTTATAAACTTTTTCTCTAGTAATTTTTTCTCAAGTTTTTACTCTATAAATAGAAAATTTATAAATTTTATAAAAGTTTATATAAGAATAGTTTATTGTTTTTTACTCTTTTAAACAGAAAAAACAAAATCTGTATAAAATATTATATAAACTTTTTTTGATGAAATTTATAAAAAAGGTGAAAATTTTGATTTTTAATCGTTTAATTAAAAAATTTATAAAAAAATTATTTATTTGATTTTACTCATTTCAATAGAAAAACAAATTTAATACAAAAAAATATATAAATTTTATATAACTTTTTTATAAAACTTATATAAAAATGAAAAAATCAAGTTTTACTCATTTAAATAGAAAAATTTGAAAATTTTAAGAAAATTTACAAAAAAAATGTTTATTCGATTTTTACTCGTACAAACAAGAAAAATAAAACTTATGTAAAATTTTAATAAAACTTATTTAAATTTTTCTATAAAAATATATAAAAAGTAAAAATTGGATATTTACTCGCTTAAATAAAAAAATTTATAAAAAAATACTTATTTGTGTTAATTGGTTCGACCTAAAATCAAAATTTCAAAATAATATAAATATCTGCCAACCAAACATGCGTAGGCATTTTAAATTATGAAAATCTTAATTTACTAAAACCTATAATTCTGGAATTTCAAAATCTCGAACCAAACGATACCTTAGAGTATAGGGTATCCTACGCCAATAGTGGTGTTTTCCCTTAAAACACAACAAGACGGTGCTAGGTGCGCACCGGACCCGACATTTACGCGTCTCGCACCGTCATTACCAACGTTCCATTTTTTTTATTTCTACTCCTCTTGATTTCGATATGTTTGTTTCTCATTTCTCAACAAACATTTATTCAAACAAAAAAAATGTAGAACCGACTAACCTAGAAAAATGTTTGTTTCTCATTTCTCAACAAACATTTATCTAAACAAAAGAAAAAGTACAACCGACTAACCTAGAAATAGGTATAATTTGAGAGTGTTATATCTATACTACATATTAGAAGAAAACACCTTTCATTATTAGAAATGTTGAAAAATTAACTTACAACACTATATACCCAATGTACAACTATATAAAATGAAAACATAAAAACATAATTTATTATTCATATTATTACTAATTAATAAATAATAATTATACACACTTAAAAATAAAAGTAATTAATACTAATTAATATATAATTAATACACCTCATTATTTAATAATTATATATTCATATTCTACAACAATTAAAATCATATATCTACAAAATCGTGCATATTATGTCTACCTAAAATGATGGTGTACATAGTTTTAAAAACCGTACCGGACCAACGGGTTCAACTGAAAACCGGAGTCACAATTAGTTCAACTAGCGAATAAAAATCGTCAGAAAACAAACCGGAGAGGACCCGTTGAAACTGATAAAAATAACTTACATAAATCTATAATAATTTTTAACGACACGTAAATCAGTATTACTTAGAAAGAGATTTTACTATCTCTCCAAAATTTTAAGTAGTAAAGCGTTACAATTTATGACAACATTTTTATGTAATATCCATATCATCTTCTCAACGATTGCATAATCATAATTATGACGATATTTTTATGTAATATCCATATAAAGTGTGTTTGTCATATAATAGTTTGTAATTTTTTATAATATACAAAAGATATCTAAAAAATAATATTATAGTAGAATCTTATGATCAAAGTTCAATCTTCAATCTCGATTTTGGAAAAAACGAAAATGATCATAAGTATGATCCTGATTTTAAAAACTAAAAAAACTATGTGAAAAGACCAAAAAGTAAAAATTCCATTTGACACATAAAGTAATAAATACTCCCTCCGTCCCATTTTAATTGGCATCATTAATATTTTAGTTTGTCTCAAATCTTGTCCACTTTCTTTATTAAGATGTTTGTATTTAATAATTTTACAATATTACCCTTCTTATACACTTTTATATGAAAAGTAATTGCTACATTAATTGTATTTAATAGAATAAAATTGTCATTTTAATAATAAATGTCCAGGTTCATTGAATATATCTTAAAATGAAATTTTTTGTTGGGGGACAATAAAAATAGGACGGAGAAAGTATTTGACAAAATTAGAAAAAACAAAAAGAACATTTAATTAACATTACATCCCATATTACATTAGTAAATTTATAAGTATATATATGCGCGAATCAAGCAAAAGCCACACACATTCTCTTAATAACAATCTTCAGCTCTAAAATAACCCAAATTCTCTCTATTTACAGTGGTGTTGCCCTCGTAATGCCATTGTAATCATCATCGCCACCGCCACCCCAACGACCACAAACACTTGATAAACCTAAAGAAATTGTTTAGTTTGTATTTGTAGTTCTGAGGAAAGTCTCGTTCAAAATTTCTAAGAACGGAACTCGTTACCGTTGGAAACCTAATGTTTTTGTAGATGATGAACTTGATGAGGTCTATAAAATCTAGTAGTAGCATCAGCAAATTCAT
Source organism: Glebionis coronaria (assembly GCA_025667525.1). NCBI lineage: Eukaryota > Viridiplantae > Streptophyta > Magnoliopsida > Asterales > Asteraceae > Glebionis > Glebionis coronaria. The sequence continues at coordinate 636,918,263 of CM046877.1, forward strand.
CATTTACAAAAACATTAGCTTTCGAATGGTAACGAGTTCCGTTTTTCGAGATTTTGAACGAGACTTTCCTTATAACTAATACTAAACTAACCTAAAACTTTTTTTGTGATTGAGGTTTAACAAGTGCTTGCGGTGGTTGTTGTGGAAATGGCGATGATGATTACATCGGCAATTACGACGCCAACGCCAACATTGGTTAGAGAGAATATTTTTTTTTTTTGGGGGGGGGGGGGGGGTGGTGATGATGATTGTTAGTAAGAGAATGTGTCATTTTTTCTTGAATTATGCATGCATATGATGTTATGTCACTTCAGCATATACTTTAATTACTTTAATATGATGTAATATTAATTAAATGTTTCTTTTGTTTTTTTGCACTTTTGTCAAATATAAATTACTTCATGTGTCACCAAGTAGAATTTTTTACTTTTGGCCTTTTCACGTAGTTTTTTTAAAGTATTTTAAATCGAGATCCTACCTATAATCGTTTCCGTCTTTCCAAACTTGAGATCAAAGATGAGACCTAGATCATAAGATTATATTGTAAAGTCATTTTCTTATTAGCTTTTGTAATCTTATCTTACTACTTTATAAAAGGTTTATACCTTTTTCTAATTATAAAAGTCTTAAAACTTTCAGCTTAAAACATTTCTAAAAAAAGAAATCTAACAATTGAGTCAATATTGTTAAAAGTGTATATTCATTATTCAGTCAACGTGAAATTATTGCTATAGCAAAACGTATGTAGCATTTTTTAAAATGAAAAGTAACCGTCCATATATTAATGTGAACTATTAATATGAAAAATAAGTAACCGCTTTTTAAATCATATAAAAACTATCATAAAACACCCTCTCATACACATTCATATTCCTTTCACTTTTCTCTCAATACCAAAATAATTAAAAAAAACAACTTGTATAAAAGTATAAAATCTTCTCCATACCCACATGCCCACAACCTTTACCACTTCCGTCTCTACCACCACTACCGTCACCGCTGCCACCATCAGTCGTAAAAATAAAAGGTTTGATGTGCTTTGGTGGTTTTGGTTGTAGATCTGGTGGTTTTCGTGATTACAATAGAAAAAAATATATCGTAGGTCAGTTTGAAGGAGATGACCAAATAGATCTGCTTGTGATAATGTAATCTATGTTCTCAAAGAGTAGTGGTGGACTGGTGGTTACTAGAAATATTCTTTTTGTTGTATAGATACTCAAGTACTCGTAAATGTACTTTATATGATTGTGTCTTATATGATTGTCTCTTTATATCAAAGGTGTCTAATATTTTTTATTTGTATACATTTCGAGCAAATATGTGGTCGATGTCTCAATAAAAGATGTTTTTTTTGTGATGGTGGTTTTGTGGTTTACCCAAATCAACGAAATTAGTCACCGGCTACCCGCCGTCGCATTGCGTGAGTAGCCGGCAAGTATAATACAAACATACAAACTATTATATGATAAATATAAAATTATATGAATATTACATAAACATGAATTCAAATTTATATCTAAATATCTAATTCGATTGCTTCCCCTCTAGGCCGATTACTTGCTACAAAGTGTTTGTTTATCCCACTATGTTTCCAAATGGTGACCACTTCAAAACATGTGTCGAGCACAAACCAGTTTGTAATACCATACTGCCGTTTAATAACATAAATCAGTTCACCCAATTTTAACACAATAAATGAGAGTTTGGGTGTTACTATATGCAATGCAAGCTTTTTACATGACTTTTAACTATTTGAAAAGTCATTTTAATAACTTGTTCCATTGTAACAAAAGCTTTCACAATGACTTTTACGAAAATAACTTGATAGATGTCAAGTGTTTGACAACAAATCTACAAGCTATTTTCATTTAATGAGGGTATAGAAAAAAACTTTTAGAAAGCTTTTAAGCATTGGAAAAGTATTGTATAAATGACTTTTTAAAATCTAAAAATTAATGAAACATTAATTATCATAAATGAAAAAATCATTAATAGGTATATGCATTGCATATCTTACTACTTTAGAGCAACAGCAATGAAAAAAATTGAATAGCTTTTTGTTTTTTCCACATCCTCTTTTTCATTAATTCTAGCTCATCAAAAACTAGCTCCTCTAATGCACAAAGCATTCACAAAAGCCTTTTAAAACAAAACTGATATCAAAAGTGGAAGTTCACGTACAGATTATGAATAAAATACAAATATCCACTAAGCTCCAACCGCTTGAACTTTACCAAGCTATTGATTCAAGTTGTTTGTAAAGTCATCAAGTGCAATGCTAAAAAACTTTTCAAAGACTTGTAAAATTGATAAAAAGCTTTTGGTCAAGCGCTACAGTACAGATGCTCTTATAAAAGATTTAAGAGTTATTCTATATTTAGAAGTTTTAAAAATTTAAACCCCTAACATTTCTATAATAAGAAATCAATAAGACATTGTTAAAATATTCAAAATGAAGTAATAGCTATTTAATATATTGATAAGCCATTTTAAATATTAAATCCCATTTCAAATTGAAGTAACAGTTACGTCATTTAAAAATTTAATTGATAAGTCATTTAAAATTTAATGTAGCATTTGTTGTTTATAAAGGTGTAACAGCTCTCTCCAAAAATTATAGTACAAAACTGACCAAAAGACACACACAACAAAAAATCACTCTCCGGTTTTCATTCTTTCTTGTTTATATTCTATTCAAATTTTTACTCACAAACAACTAACTCACTCGTAAAACAGGTCATGCCCACCACACGCCAGAGAAGCAGATTGTTATGCCACCACAGTCACTCGAACCGCCACTGACACCACCGAATATTAGTTTAACAAGTGGTATTTCGAGCTTGGATGGTTTCTTGAGGTTTTAGTGTTTCCTCATGTGGTTTTGTGGCTTTAGTGGTATTTTGGAGATATTTTACGAGATACCTGTCGTCGCATTGCGCAGATACCGGCTAGTGCTCTTATACTAATCAGCAAAGAAAGATTCTAAACCACAGACTAATGTGTTACCCTTGGTGTAACAATAAAATAATTGATACAAGAGTTGTTTGACTTGAAAGATTACACTTAGCTATATTAGAAAAACTTTTGATTATAGGGATTTATATAAATCTTTTGATCTAACAATATAAAAAGATAAAGCCCTCCGGATTCACTATCAGTAAAATGTCAAGCATGTAATTTACGTAGAAAAAATGCTAGTTTTCAATATGCAAAATTGATAAAGAGTACTTACCATGTGTGTCGAGTCATCAGTCGACACCAAGTTCTATAAATTTGGTTGTACGACCTACACATAGTGCATGGTCTCATCTATCGACAATTATTTGCGGATAGTTGTTGGTACTATCATCAAAGTCTCGGGAGCAATGCTATATTGGTATCAGTCATGTTACTAATACCCTTAGCTTTTAAAAATAAAAAAAATATTTTCAATACCTTTTTTCTCCTTTTTTACAGTATAACACAGTTTTCTAACAATTTTTGTTTCGTATTTCTTGACAGTTTACGGTTTTTGACATGTTAAACTTTATATTTTTTATTCCGTACTTTCTGTTTTACAGTTTTATAACAAAAACAAAATTATAAAAAATATAAAAAAATATAAAAAAATAAAAACTAAAGAAGTATTAGAATTCATTTAGGGGTACCAATAACCACCCCTTATTGATACTAGCATCGTACCCGCGCAATGCAACGGCGAGTACCCGATAACTATTTTTTTAACGAACAAATATTACAATTTTACTAAGTTTTAAATTAAAGTTAAAGTAGTAAAAAATTAAATTAATTTAAATAAACTCATTAAAAACGAAGAAACTAAAATTTAATAAAATTATATCAAAATGGATATTGAATTAAAGAGCATGAAATTTTAGAAACTATGGTAAAAATAGATTATAAAATAATAAATATATCAAAAGATATCTCAATTTAAAGATAAAAGTTTTTGAATTGTTTGTTAATAAGGTTGTTACAAAAGTTTGTTATAAAAACATATGTATGGATGAGATCAATTTAACGAAATATGATCTAAGGGTTTAAATTTAATTCAATCTTAATTTTTGTTTTGGAGTTAGGTTTGGAAATTTTAGTTCGGGATTAAAATCGGAGTTAAGATCGAAGTTAAGATCGGAGTTAGCCTCTTCATATCAAGCTCGTGCTCGTCTTCCAACATCGATCATTTTTTGTGTATATTTCTTTCATCTCGTTAACGATAGTCGGACTTTATATTATCGCTCTTGAACTATTTAAATTTAGTTTATGGCTCACCATACAATTTCATAGAATTTTTTAAAACTTGTCCAAAAAAGAACAAAGAGAACATGTTCTCTTTTTAACTTTTAGATTTTAAACAGAATAAAATTATTGGGACCAGGTTCGTTCGTTTGGCTCACATGCTTCACATATAAAGGCAATATCGTCATTTTACTACTCACACTTTATACAAACTCGGTAAAATTAAAATGTTTATTTGCTTGCAAATGACGATCGACATAGACTTTTGGTATAGCTTTTTTATGATGGATAGCTATTCATAAGTCATAACAAGGGTATTGTGCGATTCTGACACGTTAGTTTTTCTTTTCCTACGATCTATTTATCCTAAAAAGGTGATCAATCAAGTTCAACTTTTTATAATATATTTTTTTTTAAATAATTATTTAAATAAAATAAAAAACATTACAATAAAATTTATATTTAAATATGTTAAAGAGATGATTAAGAAAACTTAATTAGAAACCAAGGAGGTAAAATGCAATAGCTAAAATTAATTATAAAAATAGTCAACTTAATATATATTGTGAAGAATTAAACAAAGCTCAATATATTAAAATTTAGAAAATTTTTACAAATTTTATATAATTAAAACATAATTAAAACTAATTAAATTTTATCAGATGTATATATATAAAAAGAAAAAAATAAAGAAAGAAACGGTCGCTCCTTGGATCGATTGAGGGAGATAGAACTTAACGAATCAGTCGCTGTAACGGAGGGACGAGTTCGACATCGGTCGCAATCGACTAACCCGACGTCCGTTTCTTTTGAAAACGACAAAATTTATGTAAGAAGATCACCTGTGCTGCAACAATATAATAGGCCTCAAGCACGTACCATTACGCAAGCAAAATATTTTTTTGATCAACCATAATGCTAAATTTCCAATTCCTAAAAAAACAGATTATTTCAAAGAAAAAATACTTGGAACAGAGCAATTAATACCGTCAGTTGCGGAAAAACATCCCATTATACCTAATCAAATTTTAATTTAATATTTTAGTTTAATATAATGACATATAAAAATAATTTGTGTTAAATATATTATAATTTTGATATTGTTAAGTTATAAAATATAAAGGGTATTTGTTAATTTTTAAAATTTATAAAAAATTTATAATTTTTAATTAAAACCATCTAATTTGTTTAAAATTTAAAGTTTAACTAAAGCATTATTTATTATCTCCTTTTTTGTAAGTTTTTTTTCACAAATTTAAAAACCTATAACTTTATTTCTTTTATTTTATCAAATTTCTTCATAAACTTTTAAAAAACTTTTACTAAATTAGAAAATTTTATATTTTTTTAAAGCATAAAAATAAAAAGAAATAAATCAAAACAATATTTCTTATTAAGAAAATATTTTTTTGAAAAAAGTCTCTATTTTGAATTTTGTTTTACAAAAAAAATATTATTTTATTGTAAAATATTTTTTTTCCTAAAAAGTGAACCATAGTTTTATGTTTGAGCTATTTCAATGAAGATGAGTGTGCATTCACCACATGTACAGAACTAAAGAGTGACAACTAATATTTGATGGGTTTTATTCGTAACCTTCGGGACGAAAATAGTGTTGCTATTTTCTTGCTTGCACCTTGTATTCACAAAAGCTATATAAAGCCATACTTGATATGAATAAGTTATGGAGTTCACTATATCTCTATGTTCTTTAATCTGCATAATAATACACCTTTGTCTTCTTATTAACTGTAAGGAAACTATAATACTTTTATTTATAAATTAAATAAACAAAAATAATTAAATTAACAGAATATAAATAACAGAAAAATAAATACAGACATAATTATAAACGATAATTAAATAAAACGACAAAATTAATAAAAAGATTTACTAAATCACCAACAAGTCGAGGCACGTGTTAGACACGCGTAACACTAAAGAGACGAGACACGTGTTTGACACGTTTCCCTTAAAACAAATTCGCTGTCTGTTTCCCATATTACAACAGCCGAAACAGTAAGTTGTATTGCCATACTTTAACAAAACTGCCTGGAATTTCACCTTTTCAGATGCATATTTCATATGTTGGAAATCAATAATAATACTTATTGATTTGATGTTTAAAAAAGCTATGAAATTATGCCTCTATTTATACACAATAGACTCCTTTTAAGTTTACTCATCCCACCGATGTGGGATAGAAAATAATTATTTTTCCTCTTTAAGCATGGTACCGAATGCTTAACTTTGAGACACGATATCTCATTCACATCAGCTTTATTTTGGACACGCTTTAGCTCGTTACGAAGCTCAATCCAAAGAGAACGCATGTAACACCCCATTTTGATAAATGGAATGTCATGCGTGATTATGGCGTGTCATCAAAGCATGCAAGGTAATATGTAATAAAACATACATGACCATAGGGAAAACCTGAATCAAACATCGGTTCCCGAACATAAGCCCAAAACATAAATAAAGTAAAGGAAATGAGAAATGACTAAACAAGCATAAGTATATGAAGGCAAAAAGGAAAAGAAGTATATGACAGCTTCCATCCTATGCACGTCCTCCACATGCTCGAGTCTGTCCTAGAGTACCTGCCGTTTTTGGACATGGAAAGGAAAGTAACAGCTGAGCAAAACACTCAGTACATGGATATACAAGCATGGAATGAATAATATAAGCATGTAAAACATATAGCAACAGAAATGAATAAGTCCTGGAAAACCTGGTAATTCTTAGTAAAACTAGTTTTATAGTTTGAAAAGCCTTATGTTTATCTTATGAAAACTGTTTAACATGTTAACCATTAGCCAATATAGGTCATGAAATATCAATGTGCATGAATACTTGGAGGGGTGACCTCGTCATGCAATTAGAGGGGCTGCCTCTAATTAATATAACTGTTTGGGTAGGAGGGATCAGCTCCTTGTGAAGGATGCAAGACACACACCACATTCACCTGAATAATCTGCTGAAACATGTAAACTAGGATGCACCAATACGCCCCACATGATAATAATAATAATATGGCCAAAACCTGAAGGGACGCCATGAGATATCACTCCTTCGTGGTAGAGTCATAACACTGGTGCCTCTAGTGTTATGGTTATGGTACCTCCATAACTAGGTGAACTGGTCATGCATGTATATGGCTTTAGGTATCTAATTAAACATAAGCAATCAAAACATATAAAACATATACTGGGGAAAACAGTTGGCTGCATACGGGGAATCCTAATAAGGAAGAATGTCCATACTGAAAGGACGGAGAATCCGTACCTTGTGTCCAGTGAACGGAAAAGATGAACGAAGGGAATCCTACTCCGATCTCACTAATACTACATAGAAGGATACGTGTATAAGTATACTGTTACTGCGTACGTAATCTGATTATAATATGTCTTGACTTGTTTTATATGTTTTAGTCTTGTCTTACTGATTTTAATGTTATACTGCTTTTATCATGTGTTTTAAGTCTTCTGATTAAGTATTAACTGATATTCTTGTGTTATTATACTTGTAGTGTGATAATAAGTAACTTTCTAAAAATAGCAGGTTTCCTAAAATAAAAAAGTTTCCAAAAATAGAACGTTTCCAAAAATATAAAGTTTCCAAAAATAGATTAACTACTTAAAATAAAATAGTTTCTAAAAATAGAAAGTTTCTAAAACTAGTAAGTTTCCTGAAATAGAAAGTTTTCATATTTAGAAATAAGCTGAATTAGTAAGCTAATAATATAAGTTTAGTTTTACTGATTAAATATGCTAAGTCATGTGATTAATAGTATAGTTTGTTAATTGATACATGTAAATTAAATAAACTATAGGTTATAAAATTTAATTAAATATAATCATGTTTTAATTAAATCAAATGTATAAAAAAAATACTTAGGTTAAAATCATGTATTAATAACTATATTAATATAACCTAAGTCATGATAATTAATTAATTACATGTCATGTTTTAATAATTAATCAATTACTATTGCCTAAATTAAATAAACAAATACTTAGGTTAAAATCATGTATCATTAAATAATAACAATTAACCTAAGTCATGATAATTAATTTAATTAATAGTCATGTTAAATTAATTTAGTTTTCCTTGAAAAATAAAATAGCTTGCAAAAATGTGAATCTTGTAAAGGAAATGTTTAACTTGTCAAATTTGACCTGTGCCCGTGTTTAATATAAGCCGATCCAAACACACCCTAGCCGGCGGCTAGGACTGTGACCAGCCGTCGGCTGTCACTGACTACGTAGGGCTTCCCCTGCTGTGGTGTTTGTTCCCACGGGTCTATACCGGTTCCCCCTGTTTCCTAATCAAGACCCACCGAGACCTTGCATGGTCTCGGTTGCCACTGCCTGCACCAAGGTTTCCCCCGTGGGTTCCTTGGTTGCTACTGTCCATACAAAAAAAACCACACCAAGCCCTTTAAGGGTCTCGGCTGATGGGAGACAAGTGACACCGAGAGCTATGAAGCTCTCGGTTTAGATGTGGTCGAGCCAAAACAACCCTAAAGCCGAACCCTCCTTGATTTATAACATGGTAAGATCATTTATTTATAATGACAATTAAATAATGATAATTAAAACATGAATTAATTCGAAGAAAAGGGTTTTATGAATTACCAACATACGTGGAATGAATAAATCTTGATCTCACGAACACACTCCTAATCAAAATTATAAATCAAAACCCGTCCTCCTTTTGGGTGCTGCTGGCGGCATAAAGAGAACATCACGTTCTCCTTTTGGGTACTGCTGGCGGCATAAAGAGAACATCACGTTCTCCTTTTGGGTACTGCTGGCGGCATAAAAAGAACATCACGTTCTCCTTTTGGGTGCTACAGGCGGCATAAACAGAACTGGCGGCCACCATAGGGTTTGCTAGGGTTTTTGCTTTGTTTTGAAAATGTGATAAATGAAAATGTAATGATTTACCTTCCTAACATATTTTTGTGAAGTGGGTTGGGCCATAAGGCCCGTTTCCTTTCTTTGTGTCCGCGGGTAGGTGGGGCCCACAAGGGAAACCCGAACCTTTTCATGCTTAATAATTACGTGTTCGTACGTTTGTAATTACGTTACGTTTAATTTATTCGCCTTATTATAATTACTTGTACGTAATCGTAATAATAATATACGTAAATACATATTTATGTGTTCGTGATTCTTACGTTCTTGATTTCATGTTCGTGATTATAATTATTACTTATAATAATTATCTTGTATTAATACATACTTAATACTTATCGTGTAATAACACGTACGTAATACTTGTAATTCCTATTCGTGAAACATTAACGTGCTATAAAAGGAAAGTTTTAATCATGTACGTACGATTATATATGTACTGTTCATGGTAAAAGCGTGCGGGTTTTACAACGCAAAGCTATTAACTAATGATAATGTATTTAACAAATACATAAATTAAATAGTGTTTAAAGTTTGCAAAACCGCCTTTTGCAAACTATTTTTCAACAATCCCCCACTTGAATAGAGATCGGTCGTAATATACAACGGTTTCGATGAAATTCCAATAGTTAAATGTTGCATAAGATAGGTAGGTGTGACCCCTTGAACATTCTCTTGTGAGATGCACTTAGTCTTCTAGATCCGAGTAGACGCGATGTCCTTGAACTCAACATCTGTTTACGTAGACGCCAATACACACTCACACAAGACTCTCCCTAACCTTTTCAAGTCCTCATAGTCGTGTTCATTATGGTCATGAACACTAGCCTTGTTCTGCAAGAGCTCTTAGAAATTACGCCCCCTACATTTCCTTTCGAAGCGACCCCACTTCTCTCTCACATAGATGATTTCATCTTGAATAATTAAAAACATATGTTTGCGATTTCATATTAAATCATTATGCTTTATGATTTCACCTTGACTCATTAAGACACGTGTTTAACCTCTCAACAAGTCACATTGTTACTGGAATGGACTAGGAAAGTTACTGTTTTAAATAACTCCCCCACATTGACGTGACTTCCCTCACATTTCTATGATTAGGTTGTCCTGCAGAACCTAGATCTTGGGATCTCCAGTCAACTGGGTTAGGTTTTCCTTTATAGAAACTTATTCCTTCAAGGGATTAAGTCTCATTCCATTAGACGACTTACTAACTAACTCTCTACTTAAGCCTTTCATAAGCGGATCCGCGATGTTATCCTTTGACTTTACGTAGTCAATCGTGATAACTCTAGTTGAGAGTAGTTTCGCAACAATCACAATCTATGATGGATATGTCTCGACTACCATTTTACATCGTGCTATGAGCTCTTTCAAATTCTATTGACCATCACACTTTATAAATATGGACGTTACCGGTGTACGCCATCTTTGTATGTCCTTTACGAATTAGCATAAAATTTCCCACATATTCTATAAATTTATCTCAAATAATAAGTTCATATTTCTTTATAGATTTAGCTATAACCGTCTCTTTGAAATACTTTCTAGATTTCTAAGACATAGCTTTCCACTTAGCATAAATACATCCGCTCTAGTGGATCAAGATTCTTATATGCAAGAATCCATATTTTCTCTATCACTTGATAGTAGTCGGATATCTTCCGTAATGAAATCTTATTAGTATTATAGTACTCAAGTAATACTTATTCAAATGGCCCCCACTTGAATTACTAATATATTTGTTTAACCTGATTATAAGTTCTAAATCAAGTCACACACACACCATTAGACACATAAGATGCCCAATATTCTTTGAGTATTCAAAACCGGCAACACATTTACCTCTATTTCAAATAGATTTAAAAAAATGTCATCGGATTCTAGCTAGGCCAAAATCCCCCACTTGAACCTCTCAATAATATTGTTTTCTTAATGTTTGACTTCAAAACAAATCCATATGGGTTCAACAAGCCCAACAATTAATAAAGTTCATGTCAAATCTTGACTCCAACATATAAATAGTGGATTTATTCATCTTGTTATCACTTCTCGTGATAAATATACAATCTTTGTATAAACACAAGAGTACATATTTACTATTGATCACACATACATACATTACTTTTGAATCCACATCATGACATGATATGGTCAAAAAGTTTGATGTCATTGTTTGAGAGCTTGCCTTAAACCATATAATGACTTAATTAGCCTACAAACTTTTCTCTCTAGTATAGGAATCATGAAATCATCAGGCTGGTTCATGTACAGTTCCTTTTCTAAATCCCTGTTTAGAAATATCGTTTTCAGATCCACATAAGAAACTTTCAAAATTCCTTAATGCGACAATAAAGTACCATCCTAATTGAGGTTATTCGTGTAACATGTGAATAAGTATCAAAGGAAGATAGACCTTCTCATTGTATAAATTCTTTGACTACCAATCTTGGTTTGCACATGTCAATGGTGACATCGACTTTTACCTACTTTTTGAAGATCCATTTATAGCCTAGTGGTTTACAACTTAAGGTAAATCTACGAGCTTCTAACTTTACTTTTGTAAAATGGAATCTATTTAACTTTTAATGGCTTCTTTCTATTGATGATCTTTCAAAGAAGTTATTGTTTCTCAATAAGAAGTTGGCTCATTTTCTACCATCAAAGAAACAAAAACTAAATCCAACTAATGAGACTGCTTTTATACATAGTCTCATCGTCCAAAATGGACTTAAAATGCATAAAATATCATGAAATATGCCAAATATATGCTTGTGTTTGTTCCATGTGTATTTTAGGTACGGATATTAAGAAAATGGCATAAGATCACAAGAAACAAGCAAAAATGAACACGGGAAACGAAGCCGCACAATGAACCAGGCCCTAGAGTTGATTTTCCAAGAATAACCCTTGAAGAATTGAAGATTATACAAGAAGGGTCCTCCAATATTGAAGGATTTATACTTTAAACCCTTGTTTATTCATAAGTACAAGTTTGGTCCTTAAAGTTTGTGAAATTGCAAAAAGGACCCTCCACTTTGAAGAATTGGCAAGAATAGTCCCTCATAAATGAAGACTTGTCACTTTTAGTCCTCCAAGAAGTCAATCATACCAGTCAAGACATAGAAGAATGAAGAAATGCCAAAACAACCCTTTAAATATCATAAAATGGCAAGAAATACCCCTGAAATTACTTTACAAAACTTTTTGGGGCAAAAGTATAAAAACTGAAACTTAATTTACAAAGGAAATTCAGTTTTGTTGTACTAATCTTCAAATGAAAGAAAGAAAGGAATTGAGGGACCAAAGATGGCAGACAAGGAACCTTACCTAGACCAACCAACACCCAACACGTGTCCCACTATCTCATTTCAACCAATCAAAACCTCCCATGTTTCCACATCACCATCCCACTCACCAAACCGGTTTAACTTAATAGTAATTATGCTTAAACACGCGCCAAACAATTTTTAAACATAAAACAAGATTAAAACCTTGTTCTTGGTGTTCTTAATCCGAATTAGGGATTTCTTAATTACATGGAATTAAACCCTAAAACCCTCCAGATTTATGATTAACCTATCACTAATCATAACCCAAACCTTAACCCTGCCACCTCACCACCCACAAGCTCACATGAACCACCCGGCATACATGCTTTTGGGGAAGATGCCAAAACATGGCAGAAAATCAACCATCCACAAACAAGCTTATATTTTAAGCTTAGTATGGACCTTTTGATCAAATTCCACCAGCTTACACCTCCACAAACGTCCAAGATAACTTCACATGAGCTCAAGTATTTTCAAACCTCAAGGGAAAATCTAGAAACTCACCAACTAGGGTTTATGTTTTTTATTCAGCATTTTAGGTTTCTTCTAGCCTATATAAGGCATTAGCATCACAACATTGTAGCTTGCTCTTGGTTTTTCCTTGTTCAACATTCTGTAAATCCTTCTTTCTAAGTTAATGAAAAAGTGTTTGAATTGTTGAAGAAATCCAAGTGTCATCTTTATTCTATGCTTGTTATTGATTAATGTTTGTGATTGTTAAGTTTCAAAACCTGTTTTCAAAGCTTGTGCAAGAAATTGCAAAGTTTTCTAAAATCTGATATTTTTCTAAGACTTTGTTCAAACCCCTGGAATTTTTGGGTCAAAGATTGATCACATCACCCTGATAAGGAGCTTATCGAGGTGAGGTGAGATCTTGGCTTAGGGATAATCAAGGAGTGGGGTGCAAAGCTTGAATCAGTCAGCTTTTTCCATTTTCTATTTCATATAAACTGCTTGTTCTAACCTTGTTGTTCTTAGCAGACTATTGGAAGCTTGTGCCTTGTTAAGCTAGGCACATAAGCTCAAAAATTCGTGAGTGTGGATGTACATTCATGAGGTTTGAGTCTTCTTACCAAAAATCTGCTTGAAAAGTGATATTTTGTGATTTTGTGATCTGCTGGTGTATGTGTTGTTCTTGTGGCTTGAATCTGGTTTATACTGCATGATAATGTTGGTATGATGTTAGATTAAGCTTGGGTAAACCTGAAATACACATTTACTTTGTTAAATCTTTGATTAAAAAGTGAAAGGGGTGTTTGGGTCTACTGTTTTAAGGTTATTGTTTAAGTTTGAGTAGGTGCTAAGTGTTGGTTTGAGTTTGTATCTGATATACAAGTGTTTGAGTTCTGATATTTGCAAGTTTTGCTCTTTGAAACACCAAATATGCTATTGTGCTATGTCTTGCTTGATTTTGCTTATTTTGACCTAAAATCTTGGTAACACATAGAGTGTATGCATGTTTAGGATTAACAAGTGCTTAAATCAAGTTTGTGTAACCTGTTTTAGAGACTTGAAGGTTTGAAATTGGATCTATGGTCAAATACATCAACAACCTCACTTTGTGTTTTTCATTTGTTCATTAGTAACTTTCATTAGCTTAAATCTTTGTCTAAACCTTGAACCAGTGTATGAAACAAGTTGATTTATGTTCGATTTGAATTTATTTAAGCTGCTGTGTGCATTTGGTTCAATTTGGTTGGCTTAATCTTGCTAAATCTACTTATTTTGTTGAAAACTGCTTATGTTCATGTCTGTATCATATCTGGGAAAAGATTGAATTAACTGTATCAATTGGCTGGTTGGATTTGTGTTTATTTTATTATTATTGACTCCTTATAACCCACTGGTTATAAGGGTGCCTTTGTGTTCTCTGAATCCAACAAAAACCCACAAAAGACAAAAAGTCAAGATAGTCAAGCAGTGGCAACTTTTCCCACTACTGGACACCTAAAACTAGCCACTGCTAGTGTTAATTTTCAATCAGCTTATCAATAAGCTATAACAGCTTATTTGGACTTGCAATAACTTTGTTTTTGTAATCAATCTTCCTTAATTGACCCATTTGACTATTCTTGAGCTTTTTAGGGTTTGACTTTTAGGTTTGACTAGAAAACCAACTAAGTTGACTTTTACATAAGCGCTTATTGCGTATTCCAGCTTATTCATTGTGCTTTTGGAAATCTTTTTGATTATTAAGCTTAGTTTTGTCATTTGAAATCTTTTGCAACAAGAATCGACCCTTGAATTGGTCTAGAACTCAAAAACGACTATTTTGTCGTTTTCTATAGAGAGCTTTTGCTTATTTCAGGCTTATTTCTTGGGCTTACTCAAAAAATTCTTTTTAAAAACAGCTTAATTAGGTCAAGAGAAGGTTGTGTGTAAAATTTCATCAGCTTATAGCTTAATGGGCCAAAAAGCCCATTAAGAATAAGCTGCTTTGAAATAAGTTGTGATAAGCTCACTTTCAGCTTTTGGGCCTTTGAAATTTTGGGTTTAAAATTGATGTTTAAGCTTAACTGGAAGTTTTGGGCCATTTTTGTGAACTTTTTCTTATTGGGCCAAAATTAAGCCCATTAAGGGTCTGTTTTACTATTTGGCCCATTTGGAGGCCTATTAGGGGTAATTTGGTCATTTCAAGTTCATTTCTGTTTAAATTAGGTTAAATAAACTAGTTTGCAAGTTTTTAGATTTTTTATAAATTTTAATTTTTTAATATTATTTTATTATTATTTTATTATTAAAATTACTTTTTAATATTTTTGCAGCTTTTTCATTTTTCCTAGGTTAAATACACTAAGTTAGGATTTTTAAAACTTTTAGATTAATTTTCTTGTCATTTAATTAATTATTAGAATTTTTTTTAATATTTTTATAGTTTTTAATCATTTTTAAATTGTTTTAATTAATTTTAAATTTTTCAAAAATAGTTTTTAGTTTAATTAAGTCATTTTAGAGGTTTACAAAGTGAAAAATCTCATTTTAGGCTTTTTGTTAATTAAATTGATTTTTTGGGCTTTAATTAGCATTAAAAAATTATTATTTAATTAAATAAAAGGTTTGAGTGAATTTTATTTTTTTGTAAACTCTAATTACATTTTTTAGGATCTATTGCAATTTTCTAGGAATTTTTAGCTTGATTTTTAAATTTCATCACTTTTTACGGTTTTACATGCACGACTTTCGTCTTAGTTTAACTTTAATTGTAACCGTCATCCTTTTCTCTTTTCTTTTCTCATAATCATAATCACAAATATTAATCATCTCTTTACACAACACACTAGCCTCCTTGATAACGATCCCATTCCATCAAGGGTCATAAGCGCTTACGTTTTCCTAAACGTACACTTAATACTTACCACGTTTACGCTCTTTTTCCTAAAAGACGTATTACTACCCCAATCACCAACCAATCTCTCGGTTCATCCCATTTTATTTCTTTTAGGTTTAACCTCTCCCCGGGTCAATCTTGCCTCTCATATAAGAGATCAATATCATCTCGTTGTCTCTGACCTTAGACAACCTCGTCATTTATTCTATATGATCTTCCAATTTCCTTCGTATACAAGGAAATATATATTTCCAAAGAAGGAATCATTTCTTAATTTCATTACTATTTCTTTTTTCGATTCATGTACAATGAAACGATAAACACTACTATTCATAACATATCATGTGAACATACAATCCATGGGTTTAGCTCCAATCTTTCGAACCATGAATTTCATACGAATATCTTAGCTAGATATCCCCCACATTTGTAAGTACTTATAAGATAGTTCTCTTCTCACCCGTAGTTCGTAATAAGTAATTTATTTTATTTACAAGGGATCTTATCTAAAAGATAAGTAGTCGATATAATCGCTTTCCCCTCACATGCCATGGCTTAAACCTAGACTTAAGAACATGACATTATCAGTTTCTTTTAAGGCACGGTTCTTTTGTATATCAGGAGCAATGAATTTGTGTCTTATTCTAAGTTTAGCATAAAAATTTAAATATGTAGACACATATTCACCTCCAATGACTTCGAATCACCGTTTATCGACAATAAGTTGGTTCTCAACTTATGAATATAGATCAAACTTGTCTATATCCTTACATTCAAGTAAGTGTAAATAGAAATATTTTGAACCACAGTCAGCCAATATGATGAAGTACACGATATTCGCTATCTTAGTAGGTATCCATTCCAAATCACATACAACCATATGAATCATATCAAGGTTTTTTGTTATTTCTGTTCAACCAAGAGAAAAGACTTGTCAATTTGGCTTCAACGCTAGTTTTGATTTTGTAGTCCGCGTCAATACAAAATTAGGTATCCAATTTGGTTTAATTGGACTACATGTTGAGTAAAATTTAAAACATGTCAAAGTAAGTTATACCATACATTTAAATAATAAAATAAGTTGAATTCACCCTAATTTTGCTAAAATGACATGGAAAAGATAATCAACATAACCATTTAAAAGGCGTAACCGATATGTACTTAATTTATGTTATTCGTTAACTCGAATTTTATTTGATTCAAACACAAATGAAAGCCAGATTTCATTAAGCAACCATCCGGACACAAGATTCCTATGAATCTCCGACATGCAAAACATTAGTTAACTTAGTGTGTTTTCCAAATGTGAATCACATCTTCTTTTTCCTTAAATTCGCAGTTGGAGAGTTGTTCAAACTCGTTCTCTCCATTCTCAACTGCATTATAAGAGTTAATCAAACTCTTATCACTATATAATGACATGACACAGAAGTGCTAATGCACCATTATCAATGGTTGGATTCACTCATGGCCTTAGTTTTCATGTCATTCATATCATATAATGCATAGTTATGGCAGGCCTGAATGCTTCTAAGACCATTCACGTAAGTATTAGTCTCCCTTTTAATAAGTCCGGATCCAGATCCTTTGATGTCACTCGTGACATTCAAAATGTTAATAAGAGGTCCCATGATTAGTTTGACACTAATTTTGGTACTATGAACAACGTGCTAAATCACATAGTGTTCCTTAACCAAAAATGAATTACATCAACTTTTGTTTAAAACACTAACGTTTTGTAAGATCCGTTTTACAAAACCCACATTAAAGGAAGTCTTTCGACCCCGTTTTATAAAATTCATAGATGTCGCGAGACCCCTCGAGACCCGCCCTAGTTCCATCCCTAGGTGGGCATATACCAATAATCAAAAATGTATAGAACCTAGAAATGAAAGAAGTGTTTTGAGAATATGACGTCAGCACGCACTAGACCGACCTAGAAAAAATTGAATAATGAAAATGGAGAAAGTAAGTTTCGAACCTTGTACCTAAATAGTAAAACCCTTCACTTTTGAACACGTTTTCAAACTTCTAAAAGCCAATGGTACCCTTCTGTTTTTTCACTTTTTTTTTATAATTTTATTTATATTATAAAATTAAAATCTTGAAAATACGAAATAAAAATTATAAAGTTTAGTAGGTTAAAAATAATAAACAGACAAAAATACGAAACCGAAACTGATAAAAAAACTGTGCTAAACTGTAAATTGGGGGGGGACAAAAAGACAAAAAGTACAAAATTCTTGTACTTTTTATACTTTAAGAGGTATTAATAGCAGGACCCATCATATAAAGAGATAACATGTCTACAATTAGGGCTGGGTAAAACAACCCGAAAATCGAACTGAACCGAAAAACAGAGTCAAACCAAACCGAGCCGACTATTTTTGGTTCGGATTTCCGTCTTGAATATTTATCCCGGTTTTACGGTTTTAGGTTAAAACACGAAAAATACGTCTAAAATACATATTTGGTTCGATATTTCTCGGTTCGGTTTCAGTTATGTTTCGGTTTTTCTCAATATAATTCGGTTCGGTTTTCCATTCAATTTTTTTAAAAATCGGTTTTTGGTTTGATTCGATTTTATTCTGTTCGATTTTAAACTGATGCCCAGCCCTATCTACAATTACTTGGCTACAATTTCTTTCACAAAATACACAAAAGTTGACTGAGGGCCAACACAGACAACTCAAGACTCACTTTCAGACATAGAAACCCGCGATTTATAATACAAATTGTAACCATTTAACTACAGTAGCTTAAATATTTTCATTATATAAACTAACATCGAAAAATAATTTTTTCTTGAGAGAGTGAAAAATAAACAATTTTATTATTAAAATTCAATAATGAAAAATAGAAAGACTAGAAAAATAAAAGTCAGTATTTATATTGAGAAAGTTGTAAAATGTCATAGTTTCGAACATTTTTCAAGATAAATGATAGAAGCTCTTTGGTTAGGATATTGGGGATAATGGAGGATATTTAAATTATTTACATTTTAATTTCCACCAGATTTTGTGTTTGGTATAGCAAACGAAGGAATTAATAGTTCACTAAATTGCCAAAAGAAAGAAATTAAATTTTTTTCAAAAAGTGAAGAATTTTCATTTACTTAACAATTATTTCTTATAAACTTTTTTTCTAGTGATGTTTTCTCAAATTTTACTCGTTAAATAGAAAATTCATAAATTTCATAAAATTTTATATAAGAATAGTTTATTCGTTTTTATTCCTTTAAATAGAAAAAAATAAAATCTATATAAAAATATATATAATTGATATAAAGTTTTTTTTGAAGAAATTTATATAAAAGGTGAAAATTTCGATTTTAAATCGTGTAATTAAATTTTTTATAAATTTTCAAAAATTTATAGAATAAATATTTATTTGATTATACTCATTTCAATAGGAAAAACTATATAAATTTTATATAACTTTTTTATAAAATTTATATTAAAAAATGAAAAAATCAAGTTTTACTCATTTAAATAGAAAATTTTAAAAAATTAATAAAAAAATGTTTATTCGATTTTTACTCGTACAAACAAGAAAAATAAAATTTATGTAAAAATTATTATAAAACTTATATAAATTTTTCTATAATATATATAAAAGGTGAAAATTCGATATTTACTTGTTTAATTAAAAAAAACTTGTACGTGTTAATTGGTTCGACCTAAAATCAAGATTTCAAAATATTATAAATATTTGCCAACCAAACATGTGTAGGCATTTTAAACTGTGAAAATTTTAATTCTTAAATATTTTAATTTACTAGAATTTAGAATTTCGGAATTTCAGAATCTCAAACCAAACGACATCTTAGAGTATAGGGTATCTTACGCCAATAGTGGTGCTTTCCCTTAAAACACAGCAAGACGGTGTTAGGTGCGCACCGGGCCTGACATTTACCCGTCTCGCACCATCATTACCAGCGTTCCATTTTTTTATTTCTACTCCTCTTGATTTTAAATAGTTTGTTTCTCATTTCTCAACAAACATTTATTCAAACAAAAGGTATAAAGTAGAACCAACTAACCTAGAAAAAATGTTTGTTTCTCATTTCTCAATAAACATTTATTGAAATAAAAGAAAAAAGTAGAACTGACTAACCTAGAAAAAAGTATAATTTGAAGTTGTTACATCTATACTACATATTAGAAGAAAACACCTTTCATTCTAGTAGGGTACTCGCGCGATGCGACGGCGAGTATCATGTGACTAAATTTTTCGGTGTTATAATTCGTATTTTTTTTTATAATTTCTGATTCATTAGTTTTCATCTAAAAACATGTTCTAAAAACGTAATTTCAATCGAGGGATGTTATTACTTTTAACATTATATGTGATATATATATATATATATATATATATATATATATATATATATATATATATATATATATATATATATATATATATATATATATATATATATATATATATATATATATATATATATATATATATATATATATATATATATATATATATATATATATATATATATATATATATATATATATATATATATATATATATATATATATATATATATATATATATATATATATATATATATATATATATATATATATATATATATATATATATATATATATATATATATATATATATATATATATATATATATATATATATATATATATATATATATATATATATATATATATATATATATATATATATATATATATATATATATATATATATATATATATATATATATAGGGGGCGTTAACGTGGTGTACAGTCTTAAAATGCGTTACGGTAAGCACACTTGTGAACCGTTAGATCAAAGCAAGGTATCAAGATCTAAAATTATTTAGGAAAATGGCATAATTGTAATTAAAAAACAATTTGGGGCATTATGTACCTGTTATTTTAAACAAATAAAAAAACAAAACACGGGGATATCTCATTTCCCTTTGACTAATTAAGTTCACATCTGACTTTTTTTTATTTTTTTTTACCAAACTCACTCCCCAAAAAACATAGATAGTATCTACACTAGTGTATCAGTCAGTTCAAAAATCAAAACCTTCAATCTACAATAATTAGGGGAAATTGTGTATCAGGCGCCGGATTTCATGTTATTTTCGCAAATCAAAACCTACGATCTATAATAATTAGGGAAAATCAGTGAAGCAATTACTCACATTGTATATAAACAGATTAGGATTGATCATCTGCTAGGTCATATTTTTTCGAGTACCTAGGACTTAAATTAGGATTGGATGGCTACATTGTATTGTAAGTGATACATTATTAATGTTTTTTATGTTTAATTGATTGTTTTTTTATGTTTAATTGATCGATTGTAATTGGATTGTTGTTGTTGTTTATGTAGTAACAAGGAGTTGGCGTTTGTCTGCCCAAAAACAACAAAATTAGCGTGATGACAAATATGAGGTGATTGATATAACAGATGACGAATCGGACGGAGGAGGCGATGGTATGTATCAGTTGTTAGGTTATTAGTATAAGTGTTTATATATGTTGGTATGCATCAGTTACATAGTAGGAAGTATGTAAAAATAAAATTGGGTATGGTACAACATTTGAGTGTTTTGGGACAGTGACGGAACTGGGATTTAGTTTCGGGGTGGGCTGAAGATAAAAACAAGTATTATTACATATAAAACGGAAAGCTTTGACAATATTGCAAGCCATGATTACGGTGTATTTTATTCATGAAAGATATAGGAACAAAGCAGATATAGATACATGTTGTTTCAAGAAATAAGATATACGTTTTTCTATTTCAAACGTTTTGAATAATGGATACTACCCACGATGATATGCATAATAGCACTTTAAAAAGCACTAAATAAGCTATTTTTGATGGTTAAATTAGACTAAAAATGTACCGAAAATGTATGCTTAAACTGATTTGTATCATGTAGTAGACTATACTTGTATGAACCTTCATACCTTTCAAGTTTCTTTGATTTTAGGTGGGCTAATATGTATTTTATAGGATCAAGTTTAAAATATATCATAGGATATATGTAGCACTTCTAAAAACTTGTGGTGGCCCTTGGCCAACCCAAGCTTAAATGTAGTTCCGTCCCTGTTTTGGAAATATGAGTAGATTAAGCTAGGTATGTATCAATGTTTCTGTAAATAATTGATTAGGTATTGTTGTTATAATAGATTAGGGTATTTAGTGTAGCGATAATTGTTAATATTTTTTTTACGTTGTTGGTTAGCAGATACTATGAATATTGAACCTATGTATGCATTAGAAGAAAAAAAGGACAACAAAAGGGTGTCGGAAGTATGGCCAATGGCAAGGCTGAAAAGAGTGGTACTTTCAAAGAAGCCATAGTGAAGGATAAAAGAGATACTGGTGCAACGGAAGAGCCAAAAGGTATTCAGTTTTTAGTTTTTCATATTTACTAATTACAACAACGAAGATGGTACATGTGACGTATGCCCTTTTCTGTGTGTCAGCCGCCCGTGTAATGAGGAAGAAGAAATTGGCGGAGCTCGTTGAAAAAATAAAGGCAAAACAAGCTCAAAAAAGTAAGATATACTATATGTGGTTGTATTATTAACATGTTTGGGAAAGTATAAAGTTATCCACATGTTTGCATCGGATAATATTGTATGTTTACAAATACTGATAGAACCAGATGGCTAAAACCATTAAAAAGATTGTTTAGGAAATTAGTCAATATGTTTATGAAATGTGTACTTAGCTGCTATAAATCTGCCATATGCACAAGACATATGTATCTGCCATCTCGCTAATCTGTACCGCTTGTAATAGTAGACTTTTCATTCGTCGCTGAACTGGCTAAAAAAATATATTAATATTATAACACATAGTTTTTGTGTCGGTTTACGGGATTCAAAGATAAATATTGAGAGTTTTTTTAGTGGATTTATGATACTGGTGATGTATTTGCAGATGGTAAAAAAGCGGCACGTACAGGTAAATTAGCTGAAATAGTTAAAGATTCAAAGAAACTAGCCGATAAAGGTAATTCTACACCACTGTTAAATATAATTTTGTGCGTTATATAGTTATTGATGAATGATGACTTGCATCGTATTTTTTTAGATGGAAAACTACCCAAAGGGAAAGTGGGGCTGCACTAGAAAAAGTTTCAAGGAACCAATATGGGAAAGGTAATTAACTATAATTTTGAAGTGTTTAATGGATATTCGATGTGGTCTGATATACCGTGTGTTGTTTCAAATGTGAGACTGTTTTTATAATTTAGTGTGGACAGAAAAGTTTGAGTATGGTTTTCAAAGTTAGTTGTCTTAAAAACTAGTGATGTGTGCAGGTAAAGATGTAGCAGTAAAACGCAAAATGACGGTAAAAACAGGCAAAGGCAAGATGAAAAATTTGGATTTGCCTACTTCTGAACACATAGGTATAACGATTTGGCATTTTATTTTCTGGAAATAATATATTCTTGTTGTAGTAAACCAAGATGTTCTGTCATTTATAGTAAACCAAAATGTTCTGTCATTTTATTTTCTGGAAATAATATATACTTTGTTTTATTTGTGTGTCACCAGATAAAAATGTTAAAGTGGACGATGGGGAGTCAACGGACGATGATTTTGTTGCGCCGAAGAAAATTAAGGTGGACAAATCAGTAGGCATAAAGAAGAAAGCTAATAATGCGACCCCGACTAATGGTCAAAATGCTGCGGGTAAGGGAGATGGCACCGATACAAATAATTTGCCCAAGGCTAAGGTTGATCCTGTAAATACCTTACAATCACGAATTCCACCCACAAATTTTTTTAAGGTAATGACACAACTGTCAGAAAGACAAAAACAGTCTGTTAGAGAAATAGGTTTTGGAAAGCTTCTTGACTTAAAGATAAAGGACATCCCAAAACGTTTAAGTTATTGGTTGGTGGATCAGTTCGATGAAGAAGCGTGTTGTTTAAACGTTAATGGTAAAGAAATTGAAATTAACAGGGAGTTACTAAGGGATGTACTAGGTGTACCAATTGGTGAGTTACACTTAGATGCTCTGGAAGACTCAGACCATAGGAACCCTCTGACAAAAACGTGGAAAGCACAGTTTCCTAAAACCATAAAAAGGCACTTTGTTTCTGGTCTTGCAAAAAAGATGACGAGCAATAGACAAGGTGGTTGGATGTTTAAGCTTAACTTCCTAGTGTTGTTCTTTTTGACGATTGGAGAACCGAATAAAAACAATACCGCAAATCTAAAATTCCTTCCATGCATCAGTAGCGAAGATGACATACTCAAGATGGATTGGTGTACTTACATCATCGAGTGCTTAATTAAAACAAAAATTCAATGGAATCGCAAGTACCATTTCAATGGCCCTGTGATTTTGTTACTGGTATGATACATGCTATTTATATACTCTTCTTTAAATACATAATATGTGCTTATAATTAACATGTACTATGTATCGCAGGTTTTATATGCCAACTCATACTTTCCTATCAAATGGTGTGATTCTGGTGTATTGAAGACGTTACAAAATGAAAGATTCCCTAATGATGACGGTGATGATCCAGTTGTGGTAGATGAATCAGACGATGAGGGTAACTAATTGTTTGTATACTATTTTTTTAAGTTGAAATTTTTTTAATAATTATTTAACTTTCAAATGTAATTTAAATTATGTAGGAACTGAGGAAGAACAGGAATTTGAAGATGATGAGTTCGTAGGGCATGGGTGTGATCATGCGCCAACAGACGCGGAGGTACATATATCTTCTGGTTCTTTATATAAGTATTCTAGTATGAGTGCTTGCTAATTATGTATTATTTTGTTGGGTGTGTAGGGTATGAAAATTTTTGTATCAGAACTTCTAAAAAAGGCAGCTGAAATGCTTGAAATAGCCGAGGATGTATTAGATGCAGGGCTTTCAAATTACCCCCATGATGCTGGTTTTGCGGGGTTGAAGGATATTAGATATCAAATGTTTGCACATCGTACATTCAAACAGGAACCAGGGAACTATAAGCCAACGAATGGTCAACCAAATCATGACTTCCATACGCCATGTGCTAGTGACAGACAACAACAAGAATCTGATTTTGATCTAAATGATACACTACCTTTTACACAGGTAGCTATTCAGTTATCGGACAAGGCGATCGAAGAATTTAATAGGACAAATCAACATACTCCTACACGTCTGGATTTCGACGATGCTTCAGATTTTGATCTGAATGTTACATAACCACCAGTGACACAAGGGAAAGAGGTGGGATGTGCAGACAGTGACAAAGCAAATGGAACTGGACAAGGTTTGGGAAATGTTGAAGGGTTGTTGTATGGTGTGCGTGGGCATGTATCACAAGAACCGCAATATGTACCTGGGTTGAAAACGCCGGACCAGCCAAAAGGTCAAACGCCAAATAACTGCAGTTCATTACGATTACTTTCTATGTTTGGGAGAGAACACTTGACAAATATTGACAGGTCAGTTATACCTATATTCTCGGCACCAGAACCGTTAAATATGGTGCAACCACGTATCTCTCAAAAAACAGTCAAACATTATCCCTTACTGCCTGAAGTGTTAAGCTCGCCGTACGTGGTAAAAGAGGTCTCTTTGGTGAATCGTATCATTTTGCACGAAAAACGAGCTGCTGATTGCCTGTTCAGTGCGAGGTTCGGTGAAACGTATGTCTATGTATTTGAACTTTTTTACTATTTATTAAACACATGCATCATATACGACATCTGACTATTTTGTATCACAGAGACATCATTTTCAAGACTGACTATTGCGAGGGTCAAAGGGGTGTGCTGGAAACTTTGTACCCTGGTTTTCTGATAGCAAGTGGGGCAATCGACATGTTTACACATGTTTTAAATGAGGCGAAACGATTCAGGAAAGAAAATTCACCGACAAAGGTTTTCTGCCACACGGCTATGTTGGTACGTTAAATTTGACACCAAAACTAATGTTAAGTAATTTTGAATAATGATGTTTAGTACCATGCTCATTAATTTAAACATGTAACAGACTGACAATATGTTAAAGTGGGATTACAATTTGACATTGGACAAGTTCAAAGAGAACATGGACCTATTATTGTATAGAAGCCAATACCACAGCCTTCACGGTGTTCATTTGGTAAGTATCGGGCAATTATGTTGAATTTTTTTTACATGATACACAACAGCAAGCAAGTAGTGAACATCCGTTTGGTTCTATTTTTTTGGCAGGTCTTTTTCCCGATGATATTAGGCACTCATTTCATTGTCATTTTCATGAATATGGCCGATAATACGATAGATTTTTTGGATAACATCTTCTCAGAGGAGACTGACACATTTACTAGATACGACAGTAAGCCTCTAATGCTGGTAAGTTAACAACCAAAAGTGTTTAAAACTATACTCTATATATGTTGGGTGCAACAGTGAATATATATGAAAGTACACACATTTTAATAGTATGTATACTATTTTACAGGTTGCTTTGTTTCAAGACTATTTGCTGCATACAAACAATCCGAGCTATGGTGATATGTTTCGTGCTGGGAATAGGATACTGCAATTGGGTTGCAGAACAATGAACAACGTGACAGATTGTGGTATCTTCGTTATGCGGCATATGGAAAAATATAAAGGATACAATAGTCATGGTGATACATGTTGCTTGCGTAATGAGGGTGAGGGACAGCGTAAACAATTGGTTGATTTGCGATACAAATATGCAGCAAAGATTCTTTTGGCGAACTACAACCAGCGCAAGAGCAAGTTTGAAGATGAAGTTCATACATATAAGAATCTAGCAGATACAGAAAAGATAAAGTGACATAAAACTTCATTGGAAAGAATTGAGCGACGTGCACGGGGTATGATGAAGTGAAAATGCATCATGAACTGTGGACTTAGCACGTATCGTAAACCTCGCATTAGTGTGTGTTTCCTTTTGTTTTCATTAGTAGTTATAAATAATGCTCGTGTATGCTTACCGAGTAACTTTGAACTTTTATGTTGAAAGTTTTTATGTAAGACTTTTTGGAATCGTAGTACGTCGTTTTACGTTATAATGTATAACAATTATTATATTTATGAAATCACTTATTTGGTTTGTGGACATCTCTCTTAAATATATATTGCTAGTGTTAAACAAATTTGAAAAATGTATCAGGTTGCACCAATTATGTTTTTTTTACAAGGTACGCATTTTAAATGGCTAATATCAATACATTAAAAATGTATTGATCTACACAATATTTTCATGATTGTTGAATATTTTTTTCCAACATATTCATTAAGGCTTGCAATCTCTTCTTTATTATGTGTTGATTTTGTGTTTAAAAGAAATCCTTGATTTCAATGCTTGTTAGCACTTATAAAAATGTGGCAAAATAAAACACAGGTACATCTTAAACAACCACCAACCCCCCACTCATCATACACTTTGAACAAAAACATGAAGATAACATTTAACAATCTTTGTTTCACAAGAAATCTTCTTATTTTTCAATTATGTTACTATTTGATGATTCTCCAAATCGACTTGCTCATTTCGTGTATCACAGATATTGAAAATGTCAAGTCGCTGACACCGAACACCACACCATATGGGTGCCGAGCATACTGTCACCGATACGGATATCATGATGCAAGGAATTGCCCATACCGAAAAAGAAAGGAGTAAACCATTTCGTATGTTACGCGTTAGTGTTTCATTTGAGTATGTATATCGTATTCAGTGATAACCTTTCAATTATCATTTGTCTTGATCTAGTTATAGTCTTCAAGACTAAATCTATCTAATTTATTGAATAACATGTTCCAAGTTGTTGATTACCTTATAATTATTGAATATAAGTGCTTGTTAGCACATATAAAAGTGTGGCAAATAAAACCCACATGTACTTGGCAGTTATCCTGATACATAATCCTTGAGTAATTCAGTTACACATCAGTAAACAATTGACTTTGCCAAAAAAATGAGTACAAAACCAAGAGTATTAGAAGTTTACAAAATACCATCACAAGATTCTGAACGTTTTTTGTCACATGCATCATATATATATACCAATTTCCACAACCACAATGGAAGCTTACAAAATAAACAACCAATATATCTTTTCTTTTTAGCTGATTACAAAACACCTATATGCTTGTATGATATGAAATCCAGTACAACCTGATACATATAAGCAAACAGCCCTAAACATGGAAGTGGAAATACAACATAATACATGTTATAAGCTTACATCATAACTAAGGAAAGTACAATATTTTGAACAAAAAACTAAGAATCATACACCAGTTATCATCCATTATTTTAATCAACATTCTGAACAACTTATACCCATTTGGATCATTATTTTGACCCATTTGCATAATGAAATTTGGGTATAGCTGCTGATCAAACACCCATAAAGACTGAATAAAAAAAGACCAGATACATGTATAGAAAATACCAAGCTGCATTCCATTATTAAACTAGAACGTGTAAAGATTCAACAGGATTTTGTAACCCAAATTCATACAAGCATTAAAGAAACATAAGAAAATACTAGAGTTAACGAATAACTAGTCACTAGGGTACATCTCACAGTCTCCACCCCCGTCCTGCTCACCGCAATCTAGGTCCTCGTCTTGTAATCCCTTTTTTTTGTCGGGGTAATTCCTTGAATCGTGGTTTGCATATTTCTTACAGTAACCGCACAACCTCTTTGGCTTTTCAGAAAGTTGCATTGCAATTTCACTCTTTGATTTAAGCCTTGTATGAATCCTACTACCCTTAGTATTAATACCATGCGGGGTAAGAATATCAACGTGTACGGGTTCGGTTACACCAAGCATTGAGGCACAAACGGCGTTTGTGTACATCTTAGGCGGGTTAGGAACATCGGTCTTAGCTTTAGTCATCAAAATTTCTTGCGCGTCCTTATATAAGCTAAGCTTTTCAAGGTCACCCACCAAATGAGATATAGATTGTTCAACACAACTGTAAATCTCCCTAAGAACAGGATCAAAACCACATCCGGGCTTCGCAGCACTTGCAACTTGGTCACTCTTATCGACAGATTTATATAGCATAGGGTTCTTTGACCATCTCCTTTGCAAGTAGTGTTTGGGAAAGTGGTGCACACTTGACATACGCAGGACATAAAAAATATGGCTACATAGTAAACCAAAACACTCATACCTTAAGCAACTACATTGGACTGAACATGATGAAGGTACATACTTTACCTATTCAAATAATTAAAAGGATAATTATAACAGTTATAAAACGGATGAAAAATGTGTAGTATATACAAACATGAAATCAAAATAATATTAAAATACTAAGATTACCTCATGTCGGACTAGAGGAGGCTTAATTTTGTTGTTGGAATTCCCTTCTGTATCACGAATAACAAATGTGGAGAAATTTTCTGATTCTTGCACACTTACTGAACAACAATTCATCACTGAAGACCAAATTTCGTCCTGAACGTCATAAAACAAAGTGATTGTGTACAACTCGGCTGCTTCCTTTTCAACTTGCAGATGTGTTTTAAGGTCCGGGGTCGTGTAATTGGAGTCGTGTGTATTCTTGCCATATTTGAATCTTTGTGAATCAATAGCTGTATCATAGTGGCTTAAAAATTCAACGAAAGTCAGGTCCGGGTTAGTAAGCTGACCAAGAAAATGGTTTTCACTTTCGGAATGAGATGTCGTTCGCATGAGGCCAGACATCGGTTCATGCCGAAAGTATGCAGGTATCCAATTGAAACGCATACCAAACATATCGTTCAACCATTTATGATCATCCAGCTTATAGTCTTGCATGATTGATGTCCATTCAGAATCAAACACATCAGGGTCAATTTTATTTGTCCAAACTATATCACACAATCGTTTTTTAAAGTCTGCATCACTACATGAGTCAGGGCCAACCTTCAAGGAAATATGAACACAAAAATTAATAATAATTCTTCTGGCTTAAATTAAATTTGAAAATAAAAAAAGCTACTCGGTTAGAAAAAATACCTTTCCAGCAAGTTTCTTCATAATGTGCCACATACACAAACGATGTCTCGATTCTGGGAAAATCTGTTCGATGGCTACCTTCATTGTCGGGTCTTGGTCAGTGACAACTACTTTTGGTGCGGTTCCAAATATTTTTTTGAACCGTTTTAACGACCATCTATACTTCTTGATAGACTCACCAGCTATTAATGCAGCTCTAAATAGGATGCACCGATTGTGATTATCTATGCCCGTAAAAGGGACCAATATCATGTTGTACCTTCAATAACATATAAATTAGTACCAACCATATAAAAATGTTTACAAATTTATGAAAAATTATGATCTATAATGAAAATGGATGATACACACTACCTGTTTGAACGAAAAGTTGCATCAAATGACACAACATCGCCAAACACATCGAAGTATTGCTTCGCTTTATCATCAGCCCAAAACAATCCAATCAAGCTTTTGTTAGCCTTGTCCTGTTTGTATTCGACAGAAAAATTTTCGCAATACTCTTGCCGACTCAAAAGCTTCTCAACTACCATTTGTGCATCGGGATTACCAATAAAGCTATTCAAACCACGCTTATAATTTCTACATTCAACATCAGTAGCACCAATATTCTCGAACCCCCCATACATCTCTTTCATCACCTTGAAAGCTCGTGTTGGGCCTAGATTAACAGTAGATAAGTGGTACAACAACTGTTGTTGTGGGAAACTAAGCTTCCGAGTGGCCTTAAGATACATGTAATCCTCTTCACGAACCAACCTATGATTATGTTTCTCAAGGAACTCATAAACTCTCCACTTATTGTCTTTTTTCCTTTCAATCCGGAGTTTAGCTTTACACCCACATCATTATGATGCACGCTTTCTCCTAGTAACTACCTTTTTAACAACCTGTGATTGTGGTTGTGGTTCAGCAGGTTGTGCCTTATTGGTCATTTTCTTAGCATCGTTTGAAGGTTGTTTAAAACCCTCTTTAGCACAAACAAAATACTTTAAAGTGGGATCTTCATTTTTGTTTGGTTTCTTTTGACCCCCTCTTCTAACTTCGAACCCACCCTCCCTTGCATAATCCTTATATAATTTTAAAGCCAGTTCCATTGTATCGAATTCAGTGCCTTCGACGGGTTTGATCTTAGCATTAGGAACCCAAAACTTACTGCCCTCCGGGGTTGGTTGGTAACTACCAACTTGTGTGACACTTTGATCATCCCCGATATCGGGATCTTGCACATTGTTAACTGAATGTGGAGTTGATGGCTGACCTGGAACATACATAAAGGATGTTATAACATGCTCAAACCCCTATATCTAACAAATAATGAACAAAGAAAGGAGAGACATTATTTTTAAACAAATTGAAAACTAGAAACATGATATACTTTGAAAACCACGAGACCATTAAACTAACTTTTTAATTGTAATTATTATTAGGGATGAATTCAATAGAATGTGAAAACAATATGAACAAAAAAGCCCTCAATGAATCCGATAGATACATTCTGCTTTGTTTGAGTGTGATTTTCTAGTCAATATTATGATAAAAAAACAAAGAATCGTAACTAAGTTATAACTACTAAATCATACCCAGAAACTATGAACAACATTAATAATAACATGAATCTAGTAATCATAAAAAAAACCTTGAATTGAAGAAGAATCCCCAATACTGCTCATGGTACCAATATGGATTTAGATCAGTGAATGAGATTACTGAATGAATCATTTCAGATGGGTACCAGATTTTATAGGTTAATTAATCAAGGTGGGTATCTCAGAGATCGTATGTTATCAATAACGTATGAAGATGGAGCTAAAATCAGGGATGTAATAAAAAATGATACAGAATATGTGAAATAGAAGATTACAAAGATTACGAAAATGCCCTCAATTTTATCAAAATTAGTAACATTTATTTTTTAAATAAAAAAATTATTAAAATTAAACATAAATCATATTAAATATAATGGACACATGTCATCCTATCATTGGTGCTCATTATAACGCATTTTAACTTGTAACGCATTTGAACGCAAATCTATATATATATATATATATATATATATATATATATATATATATATATATATATATATATATATATATATATATATATATATATATATATATATATATATATATATATATATATATATATATATATATATATATATATATATATATATATATGAAAGTTCAAGTAAATCTATGTAAATGATTGAAGGAAAAAAACTAATTATAATAAACTATTTTTCAATTACACTTTTCATTTGATGCATGCTTGAAATTTTTGTAATCTTATAATTTTTGTAATCTTATAGTTTGCATTAATATAGTATAGATGCTTTAATGTTTGTAAAATATGCATATAGTATTGTATATTTATGTAATGGGGTGTTTTATTAAGAGTATTAAATACACTTTTATATTTAATTCTACCATGTTGTACATTTGGCTTGTAAAGTTGTATTTCTTAAACAACGTTTTGGTTTGTGTATTAAAATGAGGTACAACATGTAGATGTAGTAGTACCTCTTAATTTTTTTTTCATTTAATAGAAGAGAAGATGCAATTTGTTTTACAAGGGAGTTAGATGTTAAAAAGTCAACTTACAACACTATTTGCCCAATGTACACCTATATAAAATTAAAACATAAAAATAGAATTTAATATTCATATTATTACTAATTAATATATAATAATTAACACAAAATCAAAAAATAAAAGTAATTAATACACCTCATTACTTAAAAATATAATTATATATTCATATTTTACAATAATTAAAAACATATATCTACACAATCGTGCATATGTTGTCTACCTAAAATGATGGTGTACATAGTTTTGAAAACCAAACCGGACCAATGGGTTCAACTAGGAACCGGAGTCACAATGAGTTCAAATAGCAAATAAAAATCGTCAAAAGACGAACCGGAGAGGACCCGTTGAAACCGATAAAAACGACTTACATAAATCTATACTACTTTTTAACGACACGTAAATCAGTATTACTTATAAAAGAGATTTCACTATCTCTCCAAAATTTTAAGTAGTGCAACATTGCAATTTATGACAACATTTTTTTGTAATAGTCATATCATCTTCTCTACAATTGCATAATCATAATTTATGACAATATTTTTATGCAATATCCATATAATTGTGTGTTTATTATATAATAGTTAGTAAATTTTTATAATATTACAAAAGATATTTAAAAAATAATAATATTATAGTAGATTCTTATGATCAAAGTCCAATCTTCAATCTCGATTTTGGAAAAAACGAAAATGATCGTAAGTACGATCTTGATTTTAAAAACTAAAAAAACTATGTGAAAAGACCAAAAGTAAAAAATTCAATTTGTTGATAGATAAAGTAATAAATATTTGACAAAATTAGAAAAAACAAAAAGTGCATTTAATTAACATTACATCACATATTAAATTAGTAAAATTATAAGTACGAAGATTGACCAAATATCATATATATATATATATATATATATATATATATATATATATATATATATATATATATATATATATATATATATATATATATATGTACAATTTAAGCAAAAGTCACACACATTCTCTTAATAACAATCATCAGCTCTAAAATACCCCAAATTCTCTCTATTTACGGTGGTGTTGCCCTCATAATGCACTTGTAATCATCATCACCATCGCCACCACAACCACCACAAATACTTGATAAACCTAAAAAAAATGTTCAATTTGTATTAGTGCTTATGAGGAAAGTCTCGTTTAAAATTTCAAAGAACGAGACTCGTTACCGTTCGAAACCTAATGTTTTGGTAGATGATGAACTTGATGAGGTTAAAAAAATCTAGTAGTAGCATAAGCAACTTCATCATCGACGAAAACATTAGCTTTCGAATGGTAACGAGTTCCGTTTTTGAAATTTTGAACGAGACTTTCCTCATAACTAATACAAAGCTAATACTTTTTTGTGATTGAGGTTTATCAAGTGCTTGCGGTGGTTGTTGTGGAAATGGGATGGTGATTACATCGGCAATTACGTCACCAACGCCAACATTGGTTAGAGAGACTATTTAGGGTTTTTTTGTGATGATGATTGTTAGTATGAGACTGTGTCATTTTTGCTTAAATTATGCATGTTTATGATGTTATGTCTCTTCGTCCTATACTTTAATTACTTTAATATGTGATGTAATATTAATTAAATGTTCTATTTGTTTTTTTTGTACTTTTGTCGAATATTTATTACTTCATGTGTCACCAAGTAGAATTTTTTACTTTTGTCCTTTTCACGTAGTTTTTTTCGAAGTATTTTAAATCGGGATCCTACCTATAATCGTTTCCGTCTTTCCAAAATTGAGATCGAAGATGAGACCTAGATCATAAGATTATATTGTAATGTCATTTTCTTAACAGTATTTGTAATATAATACACATATACAAACTATTATATGATAAACATACAATTATATGAATATTACATAAATATGTTGTCATTATCTACAGTCGTATCGACATGTCATACGTATGAATTCAAATTTATATCTAAATATCTAATTCGATTGCTCCCTTCTAGTCTGATTACTTGCTACAAGGTGTTTGTTAATCCCACTATGTTGCAAAATGGTGACCACTTCAAAACATGTGCCGAGCACAAACCAGTTTGTAATACCATACCCACGTTTAATAACATAAATCAATTCACCCAATTTTAACACAATAAATGAGAGTTTGGGTGTTTACTTATATTAATTGATGGTGTATAGCATGGATATAACCCATAGGGCCTAAAACCATACACGAAACCTTGGGCCTAGACCCAAGTACACAAAAGGCCACCACGATGGCAAAATCTCCAAGCGTATCCGCTTCCAGCAAGCGGAGCCGCGACGTAAAAAGTAGAACCGGCTAACCTAGAAAAATGTTTGTTTCTCATTTCCCAACAAACATTTATTTAATCAAAAGAAAAAAGTAGAACCAGCTAACCTAGAAAAAAGTATAATTTTAAAGTAAAATTATACTATATATTCGAATAAAACACCTTTCATTTTTAGAAATGTTGAAAAACAACTTACAACATTATATGCCTAATGTACAAATATATAAAATTAAAATATAACAACATAATTTTATATTCATATTATTACTATTAATACATAATAATTAATATACACATTAAAAAATAAAAGTAAATAATACTTATTAGTATATAATCAATACACCTCATTACATTCAAATAAAATTATATATTGACATTCTACAACATTTAAATGCATATATCTAAAAAATCGTGCATATGTCCTAAAATGATGGTGTAAATAGTTTTTGAAAACCGAACCGGACCAATGGGTTCAACTAGGAACCGGAGTCACAATCAGTTCAGCCATCGTCAGAAGATGAACCGGAGAGGACCCATTGAAACTGATAATAACGACTTACATAAATCTATACTACTCTTTAATGACACGTAAATCAGTATTACTTATAAAAGAGATTTCATTATCTCTCCAAAATTTTATGTAGTGAAACATTACAATTTATGACAACATTTTTATGTAATATCCATATCATCTTCTCTACGATTGCATAATCATAATTTATGACAATATTTTTATGTAATATCCATATAATTGTGTGTTTATCATGTAATAGTTTGTAATTTTTATAATATTACAAAAGATATTTAAAAATTAATATTATAGTAGAATCTTAAGATGTCCAATCTTGAATCTCGATTTTGGAAAAAACGAAAATGATCATAAGTACGATCCTGATTTTAAAAACAAAAAAAAACTATGTGAAAAGACCAAAAGTAAAAATTCAATTTGGTGACACATAAAGTAATAAATATTTGACAAAATTAGAAAAAACAAAAAGAACATTTAATTAACATTACATCACATATTAAATTACTAAAATATAAGTATGAAGATTGACCTAACATCACATATATATATATATATATATATATATATATATATATATATATATATATATATATATATATATATATATATATATATATATATATATATATATATATATATATATATATATATATATATATATATATATATATATATATGCGCTCAAGTGTGTTACACTTTAAAATAAGTTATAATAGGCACCAATAAAAATAAGACATGTGGCATTTTTATTTAAAACGAAACAAAACTAATACAGATCATCAAAAGGGTATTTTAGGTAATTATTATGTTCTTAATTTTCTTTTTGAATATTGTTTAATTCTTTGACTTATTAAAACCTCATTTATCTCTACATCCCACGTCTTGAATCTCTTTCTCTCTATCTTTTTGTCAATCAAACCTAGCTGCCGGTTCCATCTCCTTCTTTATCATCTCATTAACAAAAGATGTGAATCTTGGCAAAATTCCCAGCAGTCGTCACTTCCGTTTAGCCTGATGAAAAGAACCATAATACCATTTTCTTTACATCGTTCATTTTTTAACCAATCGTCACAAAACACAATACCCATATCGCCTCTTTGTTGTTGTATATCCGGTTTCATCTTCTGCCGTCATTGGATTTCTGAGACCCACAGCCGCTTTGTGACGAAGAGCAAGGTGATACATATTAAATCTTTACTTGTTTTGAGCCCGTCACGACGAACAGAAATATGCCAGATCTGTCTCTTGTTACTAGATCTACATCTACATCTACCAATCAAATGATTGTTGAAGTCCATTCATGAATCCATATGAGTTTTTTATGCTGATCAAGTTAAGATTAATGTTTTAACTATGATATATTGATATGTATCAGTCGATTGTGTATCAAATTATATTTTTTATACTTTAAAGAATGTCTCTTTATATGTATCAGTCCATTGTGTAGATACAGCCGTGATGGCAGTCAGTATTTTATTTTATTGATTTGGTATCTTTATGTATCACAAGAATATTACGTAAAAAAGGAATTTTTATGGATGAGAGGTTTGGTTGTATATCGATTTGGTTTTATATAGTTAAACGTGCCTACTTTTAATGTTGATTGTCTTAATTGGTTTATGATGAAAACTAGGGTCTTTGCCCGCGCTCCGCCGCGGCGAGAGCTGGGCGTTGATGGGTAGGGTGCCATGGTTTGGTTTCGTTAGTTGCAGCCTATGTATGGAATAAACTTAGAATGACAATGGAAGTTCTAATGGTTCAGCAAATTATTAATACAAAAGTTCGAACAACAATCTTGCACCACCAAACATGCATCTAGACCAACAAACATGAAACCTCACACCAACAGCGCCGACAACAGCAACATCTAAGAAATCTGTGTCATCAACCTGCATTAATGTTTATAAATATAAGTGTAATGTCTTGAAAAGAAACTATGAAGAGGCAACAGGTTATTGTAATTGCGTGAAACTTACACCTAAGACAAACTCTCTAGTTGTGTTCATAATCCTTCCACCAACTGAGCCATAATTCACACCATATAAAATCACATCTCCTAGAAACTTACGCTGCTCAACTGTTAACATTTTCGTTGCAGCTCTTTCAATTGTTGAGTTGTGTGAGACAGTGAGTGTATCAACGTCTGCACGTATTTTGTTGAGGTGTCGCCAAGCATGAAACGTTTCCTATAATCATGTGCTAGCATTCGAGTTATATCCCTGCAATATAAAACACATGTCAAGAATACGTATTCCAGTTATGGAACTGATCAATAAAACTGGTTCTCCCAACAGGCCCTATCGTTTCTAGTAACCATCACACATTTGTTTAAAATTTTATTTTTAGATCCAGTCTTTCCATAAATCTCTTTCAGTCTTGAAAAGAATATTAACAGGTTTGTAGGATGTTTGGAACTTCATATATCAGCGGGTCTTTTGCTACCGAGATGGTAAAAAACCCCAAAAAAATGCAACATTGAACAGAGCAGGCCTTGATAAGAAAAAAAAACTTATACCTATTTAAAAAAACCTCTGAAGATTGCATCTTGCAAAACTATTTTATGCACTAAGATAGAAAAAAAAGGCAACCTAGAGCAGGTGAAGGCAATTTAAACAAAAATAAGTAATACTTGCAAATACCTTACTGTTGAAAACATGGAACCTTCTGTGGCAGGTCGTGCCTACAGTGCCTCGTAAGCGATCGACATTTAAAACATGGAACTGGCTGTTACAGGTTCTACAGCAAGTTTCAACGGCCAATCTGCAATTGAAAAGCAATTTGGATTATGAA
This sequence comes from Glebionis coronaria, assembly GCA_025667525.1. Classification (NCBI taxonomy): domain Eukaryota; kingdom Viridiplantae; phylum Streptophyta; class Magnoliopsida; order Asterales; family Asteraceae; genus Glebionis; species Glebionis coronaria. The sequence continues at coordinate 636,956,283 of CM046877.1, forward strand.
CTACATATATTAGTAAGAATGTATTATTTTCCTCAGGGAAAGTAAAGTTGACCTTTCTCAACTACAAACCTTCTATGGCGTGTTACAATCTCGGTCAGCAAGCAGACCATAGACCCATGAACATTCTATCCTATCAACGTATGTTGCCCTTTACGTGACCCATTTGCAGCAACCTGTTCGTGGCGAGCCAATATCCCGTCCAACAGGTTCGTGCTTTGTGCTATTTTACCCCCTAAATAAACAATATAAACACACCCAAAACTCATTTCAGTACGAAATTAGCACCAGAATGTCAATATCCACTAAAGCATTGACGGTCTAATAAAAAAGCTAATTGTCTTATAAAAAAGCATAAAAAACATTGAAGACAAACCCCTAATTGTCTTATTAAAAAAAAGTAAACTTAAAGTTCAAATTAATTAAAAAAAGAGAAAAAAACTTACTTTTTAGAAGATCAATATCATCATCTTCTTAAATTCTGATTCTACATCACCCTTATCCCCCATTCATCCTCCTCCCCGTGTTCATCATGTAACAGAAACTGTCAACGAAAACAAACAACACTCAAAATAAAGCAACCCATATCAAAACAAATCAAAAGAGCATGCTCATTATTAGAAAAACTCGAAACCTGAAAATGCAGCACTGCAAATGGATCACTCAAAAGTAGCCGAGGACCCCTTTTGCAGCAGAAGGGGTGTTTGGTTCTTGGTTTTATCAGCAGCCAAACACCTCTTTGTAGAAGAGGGGTGTTTGGTTACTGGTTTAACATCCCCCAAACACCCCTAAAATCGTTGTTTCATAACTGTCAGTCACATAAAAGCGAGAAAAACAACGGGCTGCAAACCAATGAGACTAAGTTTCATCTAAGCTATTCGCAAACAAATTATTCATGGGAAATTTGAGTTGTAATAATTTTGTGAGGGAGTCCATTTTTCGCCATTTCTTACTTTGATGTCAACCTTGGTCGTAAATCAACATAAGTAAAACAACAAAATTTAGAGCTCACCTCACCTAGCTCAATTTCCTCCAGTAGTTCAGGTTCAGTGTGAAGCGTGAGGTTTCCTGAATGGCAAGGAGGCTACTACAATTTGGTCGTTAACCTATGGCAAGGAAATGTCAGCTACATAAAAGAGGTCATCATGTTAAAACTATACATTAAGTTAAAGGCAAAAAGAATGTGACACTTACCAGCCAATTGACGACGCGAGCATACAAAACCATAACTTACATGGTCTGTGCTAGATACTGATGACACGGTGGTAGCACAAAGCATGGAAACTCTCTCGTATGCCCATCTAAGACTAATAATAGATAGTAGGTCACAAAGAATAGGGAAAGTATTTTTTTGTTGGTATGTTGAGGCTCAGATAAGTGAGGGATCGAATATTAGGATATGTGCGCTTTGGCTGCAAACATACAAAGCTTGCCCCGCCAAGAGGCACACAATTCGAATTCTGTTCGATCCCGCTTAGGGGCACTCGAATAGTATCATCATAGCCTTTTACCACCTTCGAAAAGACATATCACCACATGCTATTGGTAACATAACGGATCACAACACCATAATATCCCATCAGAGATACGTGATTATTGCTCGTTCTGAGCTATCACTACGAAAGAAATAAACAACGACAGATATAAGGAAAGGGAATCCGACCACAATGGCTGCAAACACTTTCTCGTGATGCCCAGCCATGATACGGGTCGATTTCACCCGTCACACTGCCATGCCAAACGACGGGTTATACAAATGGTATGAAACAACCAAAAGGCGCAACAGCAAGTGTAAGTTTCAGCCACATGTATGCTTTGTGAAATAAACGGTAAAATACCATTGCTCGGGATTCGAGATTCTCCTCTTTTATTAATAGGATAATTGGATTATTCTAATTATAAACACGTGCCAATGGGTAAATAGAAAGGTCAACCGCCATGGCTGCAAATGTAAGAAATTGCCCCGCCAAGATGCGGTAACCTCTCGCCTTAGGTTTAATAGTTAATATTTGGTCAAACTGACCCACCCAATACACGTTTGCTCTCTTCAAGTGGAAGTAGGCCTTTTCGCCTGTAACCATAAGTACCTTCAAACCAAATTCAAAAATACAAAACACGAAAATCAAAACCTGAAATGTGTATAATGCAAGTTCGTTTTCTCAGTTCTTAACTAATAGAAAGTCCAACCAATATCGGATTTATAATTGTTCTCGGTTGTTCAAGCTTGCTTGGTAATCTATTGCTAATTCAACAAAACTATTTAAAAATGAAAAATATAAACCTACTTATACGTAAAACAAGTTGCAAATTCCAAATTTTATTCAAGTAAAATATAAAAATGCAAAATATAAAACAATAAGGACTGAAAATGTAAATTCTTTAACAAACCAACCAAATTTTAACAAACTAACAAACTTAACAACTGAAATTTAACAAACTTCAAAGTCCAGGGACTGATTATATGCAAACCCTAAAAACTAGCAAGATTAGCCAAATTTTGAAACTGCTTAAAATTCTAGGGACTAAAGTGCAATAAAACCAAAGTTTTAACTAAAAACGGGACAAAGTAAAAATTAAGCTCGTTTGAGCTTAATACTCAACCAAATAAGCTGAAACAACTTGCAAAACTCTTAAAATTCAATTATAGCTACGTGTTTTCAAGGAAATAAGCTAAAAATCCAAAATAAGCAATTGAGTGCTTATTAATAAGCACAAAATAAGCTTCAGCTTATTTCAATCAGTCACAACCTGATTTTTGTGACAATTCTGATTAAGCACTTGATTACAAGAACGGGAAATCAAATTAGAACCATTTCCATCCAGTAATAAGCTAGATATCCGAAATAAGCTAAAATGAGCTTATGTTGACCAAACGTTGACCAATTTTTGGAAAAAGTTCAAATTTTCAGAATCTCATATTCAACACTAATGAAACGTTTTTGTGAAAGAAAATTGCAGCTTTTGTGAAGAGGATTAAGAGAACCAAGAAAACAGTATGCACTTTATCACAGAGAATGGAAAATGCTCAGGCTTGAGCTTAAAAGCTTATTACCAGCTTAATTCCTAAAACTGTATATTTTCCTTGAAATGACTGAAAGTTTATGATGTAAGCTAGAACTAGAAACTGGTTTGAGCAAATTTCATTAAGTATTGGAGGAGAAATCAGCAAGTGAATTTGGCAAGTTTTCAAACAAAAGCTGATAAGAAGAATGACCCAAACTTTTTGTTAACCAATTGCCTGTTTGACCTTTTTTATGACTTGCAAATGACTAAGAACTACTTGTTACTACTTATTGACTAGAAACAAACTCTGAAACACCAATTTCTAATACTTGAAAACCTTTAAAAAGACATTCCCAAACACTCCTTAATCTGTTTTAATCAAACTTTTGCAAAGACTTATTGAGTAATGGTTTAGACTGATTCAAAAGCTATAGCAAACTTGTTTCAGTGAACAAAATGAAAGCTAATGAAACTGAAACTAAGCAATTATCAAGACTAGAACTCAATTAAGGTGTAAAGCTAAAATGTTACTGAAAATGAGCTAAAATCTACAAAACTGAACTCAAATGAACAAGTATGAAGTAACTGAATTACAAACACTCAAACACAATCAATCAGCAACTAATCAAGTATAACATGTAGCCATCAAGATTATACTAGGAAATTGAGCATGCAAGGACTATTTAGAGGAACATAAAACAGAAGCTAAGAAACCTATTGTAGAGGTCCTTTGGGAAGAAGAGGAGCGCTGAGCTCTCTTGCACTAGTGATACCACCACCTATCACTAGTAATCAACTCAAATCAACAATCAAACAGCTACAATTCATCAAACTGCCATGGAATCTTCAAAAGAACTAGGAATAAACTGAATTCTGAACAAACAGCTACAAATCTTCACCAATTTCAGCTATGATCAATGTTTGATCATAACAAGCTCAAATCAACAACAGGATGATCCAATAACAGCAAGTAGTAACAGAATTGAGAAGAACAGAATTTGGCGGGAAAATGAAGTTTGAATTTTATTGAGTGATTTCAGTTACAAAAGGTTGTTACAAACTACTAACTAACTAACTGACTCAAGAGTTTGTCAGACTCTTGAGTAGTTAGGTGAAAAGTAGGGAAAAAGGGAAAGGGAAATTTAAGAACTATGTGTTTTACAAAATTAAGCTACAATCACAAATGAAGTACAAGCTAGGTATTTATAGGCATGAGAGGAGATTCTGTTGGAGTTTGTGACGTGTTCGGGCCAATCATAGCTTGACACGTGGAGGAATTCTGCAAATCCCACTTTGAAGGTGATGAACACATTTGGGTGTTTTTGATTGAGTGGATAATTTGCTAATTAGATTGCACCATTGGATTCCTCTCTTCAAAACGAGCAAGTTTGGTGTTTTGATCTCCTCATGAAACGGCTTAAATCTCAAACCCGATTCTGGCAATATTTTTGTTGAAGAAGATAGACACGTGGCGGCCTTTGATTGGTTTAAAACATTGCACACGGATTGAAACTGTTGTGATATGGTAATAAATGAGGCGGCTGTAAGTGGATATTTAATGCTTGATCCATGTTTACTTTTTCCTTGCTTCTGATTGGTTTAGAGCTTTTCACTTGGATTAAACATTGCATAACTTTCCAAAGTTGGCAGATTAGGTCCTTGTACTTGGCAGATTGTATTTTCAAGCTATGATCTTTATCCTTTTGACATTTTTGACCCTTCAACTTTGATTCTTCAACAAAATGGCCCTTTGACTGAGTTGACTTGATAGTTTGACCAGATTTGACTTTAATCTTGACTTTCCATAATTTGCACTTTAAGTCCTTCAACTTTCACAAATTGTCAAGATAGGTCCTTGAACTTCAAAGTCTTGTCACTTTTGATCCTCTTTTGTCTTTTTCATCCATTTGAGCTTGGTTTTTCCTTGTTTGCTTGAAATTGTATCCTTTTACCTACAAAAGTGCACACAAACATAAACATACCACATAACACTGCTTTTTACAAGATAAATGGGTATTTTGCTTCATGTTTTAGGGTTATTTGTTGATAAAAGGATATGAGTTTAAGCTCATATCAAATTCCCCTACACTTGAGCATTGCCATGTCCTCATGCAATATTGTATTTCAAGGCTTAAAAATTTACATTTCCCTCATAATTAATCCACCTTGGCCATATGAGATGCATCTACACTACTCTAAACTAGATGATGCATAATTTTGACTTTTAATAATGCAATGAATCAAAATACAATTCTATCTATATTTTTTTTTTGATTTTTCTTGAAATGGTTTTGATGGAAATAACTCATAAAGAATTCAATGACTTGGATTAGGGCTTGGATACCATGGACACTTATCACCCTCAAGTTTCACTTTCCCCATACCAAGCTAATAAATGGGATCATTGCATTCACAAGTAAAAAGTGCATCAACTTATTCATGACAATTAAATGTGGAACCGGTTATTAATTGAGCAAATTGCTTGTGGGCAAATTTGTCATTATTCAAGCGTAAAATATAAGAAGTGTAAAATCCAAAAAATAAGGAAGCACGGTTTTAATCCTAAGTAATCTTCTCATCCATTACTTGAAAAACCGCTCACAATTAATACAAGTCCGTATTAAGAGTAATAAGTCATTCGCCTTATGTGTAAAATCCTCATGTCATGCTTTCATAAGTAACTACACACTCGCTAAGGAAAGAAAAATAAAACTCACGCAATAATTTACATCCGCATCTTTTTGAGATTTTGGATCTTCAACCCCGCAACCCGTCAAGGTAATATTGGATTGGAGCAATCTATTGAATCCCCGCAACCCGTCAAGGTAATATTGGAACTCAATAGTCACTATAATTAACACCACACTGCCCCTCTTGGGAGTCTTGCATTATTATTTTTTTCTTTTTCTTTTTCTCTTTTTTTTTTCTAGCCACTCATTTTTTTTATAAGCCGCTCTTATTTTTTTTTATTCCTCACAAAGAAATTTGAAAAGAATAAAAGGAAAAACACCCGCTAAATATGGAGCATGACACAAGTCTAGTACACATAAAACGTGCTAACTTAGAATCTTAAGACGTACTCATATCAACCATAAATGATTGGCCAAAAATGCATAAGAGATTACAAACCAATTAAAACCGTACTTGATTATTTATTAACAATTATATACATGCGAAGAAAATAGAGGTAGAGAAGAGAAGGGTTTAGCCACAAGTAATTGCCATGAAGTCTATCTAGCCCTTTTACACTTGCTTCAACTCTATCATTTCCCATTCTCCACAAATTTAAAATTTCAAAGAATGAAATTGGTGGAAGCTTAGCCTAATAGACCAATGAAGGACTACATGGTTAAGGATACTAGCTAGAGAGTGCTAAAATAAACAAACTCGGGTTGAGTCAAAATATCCATGGCGGGCCTAATATGTCAAAGAAGTCTAAACTTGTTAAAACCATGTTTTATTATATTTTTTACCTTTTATATATTTTTGATGCAAAATAAAAGAAAGAAATATATACAATGCAAATGTGTTATGCAAATGAAAAATGATTGATGCAAAAATCATGAATGCATATTTTTGTTGGCCAAAGTAGATCAAAAATTTGAAAAATGTTTAAAATTCAATTTTCCATGTTATCATGCAAGACAATGACAAGTTCTAGGTAAGGTCACTTCGATAGAAGACCCCCCTACACTTAAGCTAAACATTGTCCTCAATGTTTAAGAGCATGGAAGTATAAAAACTTCCCCTACACTTATGACAATGAATAGACTTTGCTTAACCCAAGTTAAGGAAAGGACTACTATTAGTGAAATCATGTTTAAGCACAAGGTGTCAATGAAAATTCACTAAAGTAACGAAGTGAACCGGATACAAGGGCCTCCTCCATAAGCTCCAAAGCATGAGATGAGTGAGCAACCCTACAAACAAGCATGAAGACAAAAGAAGGTCTCCCCTACACTTATCTCCAAATCTATGCCTTTATTTCTAACCTACAACACTCTAAACCTAGTTATACGATGCTTGAGTTAATGAGTCTCTAGCTCGACTCGTCCCTCAATGAATTAATTCATGGGGAAAATGGGGACCTCTTGGACCATTTCAACGGAAATGTCCTCCCCAAAGTAGTGCTTAACACGGTGACCATTCACTTTAAAATTTGGACCATCGGGTTGGGACAACTCAAGAGTTCCATATGGAAACACTTGAGCAATAGTGAATGGACCGGACCATCTCGACTTAAGCTTGCCCGCAAAAAGCTTCAATCTTGAGTTAAAGAGGAGAACCGGCTCTCCAACTTTGAACTCACGATTCTTAATCTTAGCATCATGCAATTTCTTAGTCTTTTCCTTGTATAGCAAAGAATTCTCATAGGCATTGGCTCTCAACTCATCCATCTCATTGATTTGATCTTTCCTATGTGAACCGGCTTGGTTTAAATCAAAGTTAGCCCACTTGAGAGCCCAAGATGCCTTATGTTCTAACTCAAATGGGAGGTGGCACGCTTTTCCATAGACAAGCCTATAAGGAGTACAACCAATTGGTGTCTTAAAAGCCGTCCTAAACGCCCACAAAACATCATCAAGCTTATCCGACCAAGAAGCTCTATGCTCTCCCACCGTTCTCTCTAAAATTCTCTTTAAACCACGATTTGTGACCTCGGTTTGACCATTTGTTTGAGGGTGATACGCGGTATAAAGTCTATGATTCACTCCATATTTCTTCATAACTCTCGTGAATTGATCATTACAAAAGTGCGTACCACGATCACTTATGATAGCCCGAGGTACACCAAATCTAGCAAACAATTGTTTCAAGAACTTTACAACCACTCTAGCATCATTAGTAGGTAAGGCTTTAGCCTCCACCCACTTGGACACATAATCCACCGCCATAAGTATATACTTGTTTCCCTTAGAGGATGGAAAAGGTCCCATGAAATCTATTCCCCATACATCAAATATCTCACACTCTTGTATAAAATTTTGTGGCATCTCATCACGTTGTGTAATTTTTCCTTGTCTTTGACAAACATCACAAAATTTCACCATCTCTTGAGCATCCTTGTAAATGGAAGGCCAATAGTAACCCGAATCAAAGACTTTATTGGCGGTGTAATTAGGCCCAAAATGTCCACCCGTAGGTCCTTTATGACATGCTTCTAAGATTTTAAATGCCTCGGGCCCATCCACACACCGTCTAATGATTTGGTCCGCACATTGCCTAAAAAGATATGGATCATCCCAAAAGTAATACTTCACTTCCTTAAGAAACTTTTTCTTTTGTTGGTAAGTAAGACCCTCAATAAGCACATTGCCCACAAGATAGTTTGCAATATCCGCAAACCAAGGTGTGGCATCCTCTTGGGAAGAGATAGACATGAGCTCCTCTAATGGAAAGGATTCATTGATTTCTTGATGTGGGAAATCTCCTTGAAAAGGATGCTCAAGTCTACTCAAATGATCCGCCGCTAAATTCTCAGCCCCTTTTTTATCACGAATCTCTATCTTAAACTCTTGAAGCAACAAAACCCATCTCAAAATCCTAGGCTTAGCATCTTGTTTTGTCATAAGATACTTGAGAGCGGAATGATCCGTATACACTATGGTCTTGGAAAGCACAAGGTATGGTCTAAACTTCTCAAAAGCATATACTATAGCAAGCAACTCTTTTTCCGTGGTAGTGTAATGAAGTTGTGCACCGGTCATGGTTTTACTCGCATAGTGTATAGGTTGGAAATGCTTATTAACTCTTTGTCCTAAGACGGCCCCCACCGCATAATCACTAGCGTCACACATAAGCTCAAAAGGTAATTCCCAATTTGGAGAAACCAAAACGGGAGCCTTTGTCAATTTTTCTTTAAGTGTCTCAAAAGATTCTAAACAAGCTTGGTCAAAAATGAAAGGAGCCTCTTTCTCCAAGAGATGAGTCATCGGTCTAGCTATCTTAGAGAAATCTTGTATAAAGCGCCTATAAAAACCCGCATGACCTAAGAAACTCCTCACACCTTTAACCGAGGTGGGTGGGGGAAGCTTAGCAATCACATCAATTTTGGCTCGATCAACTTCTAATCCCTTATTGGATATCTTGTGTCCTAAAACAATCCCCTCTTTAACCATAAAGTGACATTTCTCCCAATTAAGCACCAAACGTGTTTCCTCACAACGCGTAAGCATTCTCTCAAGATTGGTGAGACAAGAGCTAAAGGAGTTCCCAAATACGGAAAAGTCATCCATAAAAACCTCCATAGTTTGCTCTATCATGTCATGGAAAATCGCCATCATGCACCTTTGAAACGTCCCCGGTGCATTACATAGGCCAAAAGGCATCCTCTTGTAAGCAAATGTACCGTATGGACAAGTGAATGTGGTCTTTTCTTGATCCTTAGGGTCAATGGGTATTTGAAAATAACCCGAAAAGCCATCAAGAAAACAATAGTACTCATTTCCCGCTAAGCGTTCAAGCATTTGATCCATAAAGGGAAGCGGGAAATGGTCTTTCCTAGTTGCCTCATTTAGTTTTCTATAATCAATGCAAACTCTCCAACCGGTTACAAGTCTCTTGGGAATAAGCTCATTGTTCTCATTAGGCACCACAGTGATTCCACCCTTCTTTGGAACACAATGAACCGGGCTAACCCATGGAGAGTCGGAAATGGGGTAAATCATACCCGCATCTAAGAGTTTAATCACTTCTTTCTTAATAACCTCATGAATTTTTGGGTTAACTCTCCTTTGGTTTTGAATGGCGGGTTTATAATCATCCTCCATAAGGATTTTGTGAGTACAAAAATGTGGATCAATTCCCCTTATGTCGGATATTTTCCATGCTAAAGCTTTCTTATGTTTCTTAAGGACTTCAATAAGTTGCTCCTTCTCATCCTCTTTCAATTCCTTAGCAATAATCACCGGTAATTGGTCTTTTCCTTCTAAGAAAGCATATTCTAAGTGGGATGGAAGTTCCTTAAGTTCAATGGGAGGTGGACTCTCTATGGAAGGTTTTACTATGGAAGGTTCCTCAATGGTAATCTCTTGTGGAATAGGGGAAGGAATAGGGTCCTCATTGAGCAACTTTTGGATTGTAAGAATATCTTCTTCCCAATTAATGGGAGAATCATCATCACCAAGAAAGTTAGACTCAAATTCCTCCAAGAGGAAATCACTCTCTCCAAAAGGTGTTAAAGAGGGAGCAATTGAGGCCACGGTTTCAACATGTGGAATCTCATCACTAGCATTTTTGCAAGCATCATGAAAGTGTTCATTACACACTTCATCTAGTACATCCACAATGTTAATAGTCTCACAAGGTCTAGACTCCTTAACCTCTTTTCTATCACAAACTTTCCCTAACTTAAACACCACTTTCTCATCCTCTACTCTCATAATTAATTCTCCTTCCGCCACATCTATCAAGGTACGACCCGTTCTCAAAAACGGTCTACCAACAATCAAAGGCACTCTAGGATCCATGTCATAATCGACCACTACAAAGTCGGCCGGAAAGGTAAACTTATCCACACCTACAAACACATCTTCCGCTATACCTACGGGGTGAGCTATGGTTCGGTTGGCTAGTTCAAGAGTCATCCTAGTGGGGGTGAGCTCGGGAAGAGAGAGTTGTTTCCAAACCGATAAAGGCATGAGATTTATGCTTGCCCCTAAATCCGCCAAAGCCATGCAATTTTCAACACCGGGAAAATTACAAGGTATCAAGAAGCGCCCCGGATCTCCAAGTTTTGTTGGTAAGGTTTTAAGTAACACCGCGGAACAATTTTCATTAAGTGATGTGTTGGGCAAATCAACCAATTTTTCTTTGTTTGAGAGCAAATCCTTGAACATCTTAGCAAACTTTGGCATATAAGCAAGAGCTTCCGCAAAAGATATGTTGATATTGAGTTGCTTGAACATCCTTAAGAAATTGGAGACTTGTATGTCATCTTTGTTCTTTAACTTGTCCTTTTTCAACCTTGAAGGGTATGGAAGAGTGGGTTTTGGTGTAGGTAGAATAGGTGTTGTGATGGAAGATTTGTCTTTGTTAGCCTCTTCATTGGGAAGTGTGGAAGGTAAAGGAGAAGTATGAGGTGGTTGAGAAGGTGTGTTTGAGTGAATAGGAGCACTTTGAGGAGGTGGAGTAGAAGTAGAAGGCTTATCACAAGTAGGAGCACAAGTGGTTTGAACAATAGTAGGTTTAGGAGGTGAAGGATCCTTTGTTGTTGTACCACTCCTTGTTGTAATGGCATTGACATTGGCCCTAGGATTTGTTTGTGTGTTAGAAGGTAAAGCCCCTTGTGGTCTTTGATTTAATGCCATCAAAAGCTTATTGAATTGGTCATTCATTTTCTTGTCTATAGCTTGGAATTTCTTTTCATTCTCTTGATTCATCTTTTGCAAAAGATCCATTGTATTTAACTCTTGTGGCACATAACCTTGAAAACCTTGAGGTTGGAAAGGTAAAGGTTGGGAGTTAAATCCTTGATTTGGTGGATAAAAGGTACTTGCTTGAGGTTGAAATTGATTTGGTGCCTTGTAGTTATTTCCTTGGTATGGTTGTCTTTGCCCTTGATTCCTTGCTAAAATTTGAGGAGGATTTTGTGGAATTTGGGTGGGTGGTTGGGGTGGGAAGCCGGGTGGAGTAAGGTAATTTTGGGATTTGTAAGAAAGGTTGTTTGGATTGATGTTAGGCTTGAAGTGTTCACGGTGTTCCTCTTGGTAAGCATAGCATTCCCCTTGATACCCTTGCACCTTGTCACATTGTTCATAAGAGTGGGGACCTCCACAAGTAACACAAGAAATGGTGATGGCATTCACATTGTTTGAGGAATTGTTCAATGTCATGCTCTTAAAAGTTTGAAGCATGTCTTGTTGTGCTTGCAAATGCCTCTCACTTTCTCTATCCATCCTTTGAAAAATGGCTTCTTGAAACTTGAGGAGTTGGTTGTCAAAAGGGATTTGAGAAGTGTTTTGGATAACATGAACTCTTTCTTCGAATGGATCGTTTGTTTGAACCATTGCCTTAGTCTCAATAATGTTCAAAGCCTCATGGTATGTCTTGAAATGAATACTCCCTCCCGCGGAAGCATTTAGTGAATCTTGGTGGTGAGGTTTAAGGCCATTATAGAAGGTATTGATTTGGGTTAGATCATCCATTCCATGATTAGGGCATCGCCTCAACAACTCACTATACTCTTCCCAAGCATCACCAAAGGATTGACTAGGTTTTTGTGTAAAGCCCATAATCAAATTTCTCAAAGCCATAGTCTTTTGTGGAGGAAAGAATTTGTTCAAAAACTTAGTGGTAAAATCATCCCATGTGGTGATACTATCGGGTGGTTGGGTGTCTAACCAATGCTTAGCACTCCCATCTAATGAAAATGACACTAACATCAATCTAATGACGTCAGGTGGAACCCCATTATGCTTAATGGTGTTGCAAAGTGAAAGGAATCTCTTAAGGTGAGCATGGGGATCCTCATTTTGTTTTCCAAAGAAAGGTGATGCAGAAACCATATTGATCATAGATGTATGTAGCTCAAATGTGTTAGCGGGAAAGTCGGGAATCTTAATGGCACTAACATATCCATGAACGTTGGATTGCATACGTTCATACAAAGTACGATTATCAATAGCCATGGCTCCTTGTGGTGGTGACAAAGCACGATTCTCGTGATCGGCTTGGTGGATGGTGGTGGTCTTACTCTTTCTCTTTTGCTTCCTTTTCGGAGGAAGAGGTTGTACACCAATCGGTATTTGTGCACGCCCGCGAGTGAGCATGCAACTCAATACGAGGAATGAGAGAGAAGCTCTCGTGTGACTTTGAAAAGAATAAGATTATCCTCTTCGAGTTTCGATATTAAATATCCACAAGAAAATATCAATATATGTAATACTACTTTGGGTGCAAGACCCTCAATGAAGCTTTCCTTCTTAGAATACTCCCAAGTGAACGGGGGGTTAGGTGGCGCGAAGCACTTAAGTACCTATTGACCCTTAGATGGCATTTTATAGCACATCGCCTTTCTATTCACTTAAATGTTCGTATTCTTCGAATTATTGCTTATTGAGAGTATTTATCTATTCTTGCTTTATTTTGTTTGATCGATACGCGTGTCAAGGACCGGAGCGCCCCTCAACACGGTGTATTGCCTCGGCAATACTTATGGAAGATATGTAAATTGATTGTTCTTATACGTATACGTATTTACTTATAATAATATATGGAAAATATTTTTGTATTTATGAGTTTTTTTAAAGGAAAATACTATATGTACATAAAAACCGAGAGAATCCAATAATATATATTTTTGGGTGCAATCTCTTAGGAAAAAGATTGCTTTTTGGATTTTTTAATTTTTTTGGTCAATTCTTTAGGAAAAGAATTGTTTTGTTAATTTTTTAGTTTTTATATATTTTTATATTTTTGATTTTTTATTTGTTTTTGATTTATGATACGTAAAAATAACGTTCACCAAATGAACGGATCCCAAAAGCCAATGAAAACCGTCAATCGATAGTCTCTCGTGTAGTCAAAGAACCGGCAGCGGCGCCATTTGAAATGTGTATAATGCAAGTTCGTTTTCTCAGTTCTTAACTAATAGAAAGTCCAACCAATATCGGATTTATAATTGTTCTCGGTTGTTCAAGCTTGCTTGGTAATCTATTGCTAATTCAACAAAACTATTTAAAAATGAAAAATATAAACCTACTTATACGTAAAACAAGTTGCAAATTCCAAATTTTATTCAAGTAAAATATAAAAATGCAAAATATAAAACAATAAGGACTGAAAATGTAAATTCTTTAACAAACCAACCAAATTTTAACAAACTAACAAACTTAACAACTGAAATTTAACAAACTTCAAAGTCCAGGGACTGATTATATGCAAACCCTAAAAACTAGCAAGATTAGCCAAATTTTGAAACTGCTTAAAATTCTAGGGACTAAAGTGCAATAAAACCAAAGTTTTAACTAAAAACGGGACAAAGTAAAAATTAAGCTCGTTTGAGCTTAATACTCAACCAAATAAGCTGAAACAACTTGCAAAACTCTTAAAATTCAATTATAGCTACGTGTTTTCAAGGAAATAAGCTAAAAATCCAAAATAAGCAATTGAGTGCTTATTAATAAGCACAAAATAAGCTTCAGCTTATTTCAATCAGTCACAACCTGATTTTTGTGACAATTCTGATTAAGCACTTGATTACAAGAACGGGAAATCAAATTAGAACCATTTCCATCCAGTAATAAGCTAGATATCCGAAATAAGCTAAAATGAGCTTATGTTGACCAAACGTTGACCAATTTTTGGAAAAAGTTCAAATTTTCAGAATCTCATATTCAACACTAATGAAACGTTTTTGTGAAAGAAAATTGCAGCTTTTGTGAAGAGGATTAAGAGAACCAAGAAAACAGTATGCACTTTATCACAGAGAATGGAAAATGCTCAGGCTTGAGCTTAAAAGCTTATTACCAGCTTAATTCCTAAAACTGTATATTTTCCTTGAAATGACTGAAAGTTTATGATGTAAGCTAGAACTAGAAACTGGTTTGAGCAAATTTCATTAAGTATTGGAGGAGAAATCAGCAAGTGAATTTGGCAAGTTTTCAAACAAAAGCTGATAAGAAGAATGACCCAAACTTTTTGTTAACCAATTGCCTGTTTGACCTTTTTTATGACTTGCAAATGACTAAGAACTACTTGTTACTACTTATTGACTAGAAACAAACTCTGAAACACCAATTTCTAATACTTGAAAACCTTTAAAAAGACATTCCCAAACACTCCTTAATCTGTTTTAATCAAACTTTTGCAAAGACTTATTGAGTAATGGTTTAGACTGATTCAAAAGCTATAGCAAACTTGTTTCAGTGAACAAAATGAAAGCTAATGAAACTGAAACTAAGCAATTATCAAGACTAGAACTCAATTAAGGTGTAAAGCTAAAATGTTACTGAAAATGAGCTAAAATCTACAAAACTGAACTCAAATGAACAAGTATGAAGTAACTGAATTACAAACACTCAAACACAATCAATCAGCAACTAATCAAGTATAACATGTAGCCATCAAGATTATACTAGGAAATTGAGCATGCAAGGACTATTTAGAGGAACATAAAACAGAAGCTAAGAAACCTATTGTAGAGGTCCTTTGGGAAGAAGAGGAGCGCTGAGCTCTCTTGCACTAGTGATACCACCACCTATCACTAGTAATCAACTCAAATCAACAATCAAACAGCTACAATTCATCAAACTGCCATGGAATCTTCAAAAGAACTAGGAATAAACTGAATTCTGAACAAACAGCTACAAATCTTCACCAATTTCAGCTATGATCAATGTTTGATCATAACAAGCTCAAATCAACAACAGGATGATCCAATAACAGCAAGTAGTAACAGAATTGAGAAGAACAGAATTTGGCGGGAAAATGAAGTTTGAATTTTATTGAGTGATTTCAGTTACAAAAGGTTGTTACAAACTACTAACTAACTAACTGACTCAAGAATTTGTCAGACTCTAGAGTAGTTAGGTGAAAAGTAGGGAAAAAGGGAAAGGGAAATTTAAGAACTATGTGTTTTACAAAATTAAGCTACAATCACAAATGAAGTACAAGCTAGGTATTTATAGGCATGAGAGGAGATTCTGTTGGAGTTTGTGACGTGTTCGGGCCAATCATAGCTTGACACGTGGAGGAATTCTGCAAATCCCACTTTGAAGGTGATGAACACATTTGGGTGTTTTTGATTGAGTGGATAATTTGCTAATTAGATTGCACCATTGGATTCCTCTCTTCAAAACGAGCAAGTTTGGTGTTTTGATCTCCTCATGAAACGGCTTAAATCTCAAACCCGATTCTGGCAATATTTTTGTTGAAGAAGATAGACACGTGGCGGCCTTTGATTGGTTTAAAACATTGCACACGGATTGAAACTGTTGTGATATGGTAATAAATGAGGCGGCTGTAAGTGGATATTTAATGCTTGATCCATGTTTACTTTTTCCTTGCTTCTGATTGGTTTAGAGCTTTTCACTTGGATTAAACATTGCATAACTTTCCAAAGTTGGCAGATTAGGTCCTTGTACTTGGCAGATTGTATTTTCAAGCTATGATCTTTATCCTTTTGACATTTTTGACCCTTCAACTTTGATTCTTCAACAAAATGGCCCTTTGACTGAGTTGACTTGATAGTTTGACCAGATTTGACTTTAATCTTGACTTTCCATAATTTGCACTTTAAGTCCTTCAACTTTCACAAATTGTCAAGATAGGTCCTTGAACTTCAAAGTCTTGTCACTTTTGATCCTCTTTTGTCTTTTTCATCCATTTGAGCTTGGTTTTTCCTTGTTTGCTTGAAATTCTATCCTTTTACCTACAAAAGTGCACACAAACACAAACATACCACATAACACTGCTTTTTACAAGATAAATGGGTATTTTGCTTCATGTTTTAGGGTTATTTGTTGATAAAAGGATATGAGTTTAAGCTCATATCAAAACCCCTAAATTCTTTTAACAGCTTTAATGAATAACTTTGTCACACAATCCAATCCATCAATCAAACAAATAAACTTTTATTCCCATTCCAACTAATGAAAACATAAAACCAAAACCCTTAATTTTTTTTATATTATCCTATTGCAACAAAGATAAATTAAGCCAAAGAAAGAGACCAACAATCAAAAACCCCAAAAAAATTCGCAAGCATCAGTTTAAAAATCAAGCATTTGAGAAACATCGATTTAATTTAACCAAAAAATTGGTTTGATATTACCTGACAACCGTATATATTTTTTAGATTCTTGAACATCAAAGATCCTTGATGTAGCTGTAAAAGCAGCATCCAAAGCTTTTTCAGATATTTGATCATGATCCAATCAAAAAAAGAAGCCAGATTTGTATTTAGAGATAGATGAAAGAAAGTTCGAGAGAGTGAGGAGATGAATAACACGAAGAATAAAGGAGAACTAATAAATAATTTTTGGTGTGAGGGTGAGGATTGTGAGAGAGAGCGAATAAAATATGTTAGTGTGTGTGAGGGGGGGAACTGTTCATTGGGAATCGCAATTCCCCCCCTTTATTAAGTATATAATTAAGCTTCTATGTGCCATAGTTAAAGGATACGTTTCCCAAATTCAAATCTATGTATCACGCATTCTATTTCTCATTGAGTTTAAAAAATGTGCTATCATTTCAAGTGCTATGTACATCAAATATAAATCTGAATGTTATTTAAATTGATAAAATATAGTTTGCATAAATTTTGTATCACGAATTAGTATGGAAAAATATATCACCCAGACATTTTTATGTATCATTTTAGTTTAAAACAATTTAAATAAACTATTGATATCATATTGTGTCACTAATAAAAAATAATATGGAATTTGAGAAAGTTACTTATTTTTTTTAACGTGAAAATTATTTTCACTTACGAAAACAAAGTTGGTACATGATGGCAATATAGAAAATAATAATAAATGAAGAAGCATATTTAAAAAAATTAATTGGATCAACTTCTCAAACACCGAAATAGATTTTACTGTTGTAGAATAACGTCACGAATATAAAAATGCCATAATATTTCAACCTATTTACAGGTTTGCCATTGTTAATTAATTTTTAACTAGAATCAAATCTCATTTATGATTGTTGATCTAACGGCCTATAACTGTACCTATTATATTGTATTTTAAGATTGTGCACTATAATAACGCCTCCCATATATATATATATATATATATATATATATATATATATATATATATATATATATATATATATATATATATATATATATATATATATATATATATATATATATATATATACATATGAAAGTTCAAGTAAAGTTATGTAAATGATTAAAGGAAAAAAAAACTAATTGTAATAAACCATTTTTCAATAACACTTTTCATTTGATGCATGCTTGAAAATTTTTGTAATCTTATAATTTTTTTGAGAAATATATGTATATTATAGTTTGCATTAATATAGTATAGATGCTTTAATATTTGTAAAATATGCATATAGTATTGTATATTTATGTAATGGGGTGTTTTATTAAGAGTATTAAATACGCTTTTATATTTAATTCTACCATGTTGTATATTTAGCTTATAAAGTTGTATTTCTTAAACAATCTTTTTGTTTATGCATTAAAATGAGGTACAACATGTCTTAATTTTTTTAGCATTTAATAGGAGAGAAGGTGCAATTTGTTTTACAAGAGAGTTAGATGTTAAAAAGTCAACTTACAACACTATTTGCCTAATGTACAACTATATAAAATTAAAACATAAAAATAGAATTTAATATTCATATTATTACTAATTAATATATAATAATTAACACAAACTCGAAACCACCATCAAGTGGCCTAGTGGTAAGGTCCTTGACTCTCAAAAGAGAGGTCAAGGGTTCAAACCTCACTAGGTGTGTACACTTGGGGGTGGCCACGGAGGTTCACCTGCGACGACTCCGGGCTATCCAAAAGGGTATTCGCCCTGGGATTAGTCGGCTCGCAATGTCGATTCGGAAACCTAGGTATACAAAAAAAAAAAAAAAAAAAAAAAATTAACACAAACTCAAAAAATAAAAGTAACTAATATACCTCATTACTTAAAAATATAATTATATATTCATATTTTACAACAATTAAAAACATATATCTACACAATCGTGCATATGTTGTCTACCTAAAATGATGGTGTAAATAGTTTTGAAAACCAACCGGACCAATGGGTTCAACTGGGAACCGGAGTCACAATGAGTTCAACTAGCAAATAAAAATCGTCAAAAGACAAACCCGAGAGGACCCGTTGAAACCGATAAAAACGACTTACATAAATCTATACTACTTTATAACGACACGTAAATCAGTATTACTTATAAAAGAGATTTCACTATCTGTCCAAAATTTTACGTAGTGCAACATTGCAATTTATGACAACATTTTTTTGTAATAGTCATATCATCTTGTCTACAATTGCATAATAGTAATTTATGACAATATTTTTATGCAATATCCATATAATTGTGTGTTTATTATATAATAGTTAGTAAATTTTTATAATATTACAAAAGATATTTAAAAAATAATATTATAGTAGATTCTTATGATCAAAGTCCAATCTTCAATCTCGGTTTTGGAAAAAACGAAAATGATCGTAAGTACGATCCTGATTTTAAAAACTAAAAAAACTATGTGAAAAGACCAAAAGTAAAAAATTCAATTTGTTGATAGATAAAGTAATAAATATTTGACAAAATTAGAAAAAACAAAAAGTGCATTTAATTAACATTACATCACATATTAAATTAGTAAAATTATAAGTATGAAGATTGACCAAACATCATATATATATGCACAATTTAAGCAAAAGTCACACACATTCTCTTAATAACAATCATCAGCTCTAAAAAACCCCAAATTCTCTCTATTTACGCTGGTGTTGCCCTCGTAATGCACTTGTAATCATCATCACCATCACCACCACAACCACCACAAATACTTGATAAACCTAAAAATATTGTTCAATTTGTATTAGTGCTTATGAGGAAAGTCTCATTTAAAATTTCAAAGAACGAGACTCGTTACCGTTCAAAACCTAATGTTTTGGTAGATGATGAACTTGATGAGGTTAAAAAAATCTAGTAGTAGCATCAGCAACTTCATCATTTACGAAAACATTAGCTTTCGAATGGTAACGAGATCCGTTTTTTGAAATTTTGAACGATACTTTCCTCATAACTAATACAAAGCTAAAACGTTTTTGTGATTGAGGTTTATCAAGTGCTTGCGATGGTTGTTGTGGAAATGGGATGGTGATTACATCGGCAATTACGTCGCCAACGCCAACATTGGTTAGAGAGACTATTTAGGGTTTTTTTTGTGATGATGATTGTTAGTATGAGACTGTGTCATTTTTGCTTGAATTATGCATGTTTATGATGTTATGTCTCTTCGTCATATACTTTAATTACTTTAATATGTGATGTAATATTAATTAAATGTTCTATTTGTTTTTTTGTACTTTTGTCAAATATTTATTACTTCATGTGTCACCAACTAGAATTTTTTACTTTTGTCCTTTTCACGTAGTTTTTTTCGAAGTATTTTAAATCGGGATCCTACCTATAATCGTTTCCGTCTTTCCAAAATTGAGATCGAAGATGAGACCTAGATCATAAGATTATATTGTAATGTCATTTTCTTAACAGTATTTGTAATATAATACACATATACAAACTATTATATGATAAACATACAATTATATGAATATTACATAAATATGTTGTCATTTTCTACAGTCGTATCAACATGTCATACGTATGAATTCAAATTTATATCTAAATATCTAATTCAATTGCTCCCTTCTATTACTTGCTACAAGGTGTTTGTTTATCCCACTATGTTGCAAAATGGTGACCACTTCAAAACATGTGCCGAGCACAAAGCAGTTTGTAATACCATACCATACTCACGTTTAATAACATAAATCAATTCACCCAATTTTAACACAATAAATGAGAGTTTGTGTAGAATAATGATAATCAATGAATCTATGAAGGGGTTTGTTAATTTCTAGAGAGAGAAAGTTAGAGAGAGAAAGTGAGAGAAACTATGTGAATTTTATTAAGTGGAAACCAAGAAATGATAACAACCAACCCCTTTCCTTAGTGGAAAGGGGTATTTATAGTTCCAAGTCATAAGTGGACTTGGGCCGGTCCATGACAAGCCCATGGACCGGTTCTTACTTAAGTTAATAAGCAAATAATAACTAATTACTAACTACGAGCTATTACAACATAAATCATATTGTGGAGTGACCGATACTTCTAATATACGTTAAAACGTATTTCTAACAATCTCCCCCTAAGGGAGGTCACTCCACGTTACAAAGTTCTAAACCTAGCATACTATACTAAGTCTTCGTTCTTTAGCTCGTAGTCTTTTCTTCTTTTCTTTCTTTTGTTGTGAATATGTTGATTTGATCTTTTTGGCTTTGACTTGAGAGCATTGTTCTTTGGCCTTTCACGTGCGATCTTTGCCATTCTTGTGAACTTTGCCTCCTCGTGACTTCATGTTCCACACACTTACGTCTTTTTGTTGAATTCTTGAAAGCTTCAGAGTTTGGTACAGCGGAAGACTTCATCTTGTACTTTCTTGAATTTTTGTTGCAAAAGACATAAGCATGTGGGAACGACTTTTACAGGTACACCGCAACACCACCGTCTTCACTGGTACACAGCAACGCCACCGTCTTCAACAGGTACTCAGCAACGCCACCGTCTTTAGCAGGTACACAGCAACGACACGAATAAAATGGCTTTGAACATTTTATTCTAATTCGGTAGCATTTTACCTCCGGTCGGTGAAGACCGTTGGACGATATTAGATATCGTACCCGTGACGGATAGTTTCAATTAAGTAACTTCCTGACAGGATTTCGCGGGTAAACCCGTTCTCTTTATTCGACCGTCCAAAGCTGACTGCGAACATAAAGAGTGAATCACTTGGATAAATTATCCTTGTGATTAAAAGCCGTCAATTCATGAAACCTGGAACAAGTGAATTTCAATTAAGATTTTCACCATCGTTGCTTTCCAGTTGTCACGAGCTCGATTCATAAAGAATCTTGCACGTTACCTACCAAGTGCTGTTTGATGTTGACACTAGAAGGATTTCCACTCGTCACTGTGGTCAATAAAGAGTCACTCTGAGTGTTCTGGCAAGATCATATGATAATGCGAAGAGGCCTGGAACGAGTTTAAGTTCAATTAAGAATTAAACCACTGTTACCTTCCAGTTTTTCACAAGATTGGTTCTAAAAGAACCGCACGTGTAACCTACCATGAGCTTGTTTGATGTTGGCTCAAGCAGGATTTCCATCTTCATTGTAATACTTACGTATTACTCGGATGTTCTGGCAATATTACAAGAATATTGCGTAGGACTCATGAAAATCTCTTACTTTTCACAGTGTGTGAGAAAGCAAGGAATAAATGGAAAGTGTCCTAATGAGACTTTTGATGATCTCTTGGCTCTAGACTCGATTGTGCGTTTTTGATTTAGTGAGCGATGGCTGGAGAGGAGTGCCACCTTTTCAATACCAGTTTATTCGGAGTGAATAAACCAATAGATAACGTGTTGATCTCCGTGTGATTAAAACAAATACCTTTTGAGAGATATTTGAGTTAGCTGGGGAAGGATTGTGCATTGCATCACTGGGTCCATGATGTCTTTCTTCAATACCGAGAATCATTAACAAAAATGACCTCAATAGCATATGTATTGACCCGGTTTCTGCCTAAAGTTGTAAGGAGGGCTTCTTTCTTTACACCCTTTATCTTTACATTTCTTTTTCATTCTTCAACCCCTTCAATGCTTACCAATACGTCATCACTAGCACCTTGTTGTGATTGTTCCAGTGCTAGCTTAAGTACTTGGTCGGCATTCAGCTACGTTCACATTCTTTCTCCATCTTTCCTAGGACTTCTAATTCTATCTAGGGAATTGTCCTTGGGAAGATTCCATCGGCTCTGATGAATCTTTGGACTAAGCCTATTCCTACCACCCTTTTGTCACCACATCCGTCGTGAATTAAGCGTGTTTTGGGAAGGAATTGCCACCATGAAAAATCATTGAAAATCACCTAAAGTACTTGTGATATTGAAATCAAAAGTTTTGTACCTTAGGTGTTTTGTTCATCAAAAACGCTCCCCCTTAACACGTGCTTTACACATATTAAGTTGGATAATCTTTAAGTCTTTTTCATCTTTTAGCCAAGTATCACTTACGTCTCCTTAATCCCATTTTCTCCCCTTATCCAAAATGTTAACCATTAATATTTGGGATATTGAATGGATTAACCGGTCTTTGGGTAAAAATGAAATCGGTGTTTTGGCCATAGAACAAGTTATTGCTCCCCCTTAAGTTAATAAGGGATAGTTGTAGTGCTTTGGTATGACATATTTTGAAAGATTTAGAATCTCGTGAGAAATTCTTGAAAAATTATCATACCTTAACACTACAGCAAGCCATACAAGCACATTATTCACAAATTTACATATTCACAATTGAAAACCAATATAAAGTGACCTGAGATGTACGACCCATTAGATGGATCGTTGCAGTAGCTTGTGGTGCACTAAATACGGTCTTCCACCCACGAATCTTTCCAAGCTCCTCATCAATCTACGTTCACGGAGCTTTTGATCGATCTTTTTGATCACATACTTTGCCATCTGCCGGTAACCCGGATGCCAATCCTCCGTCATCTCTGGCAAAGTCCCACCCGAGTTCAGATGCTCCAACTTATCTCTGACTTGTATAAGAGTTCCATCACTATACTTGTGAAGCTCACCCACCCTCATAAACTTCATCAAACCTCGACTGTTCAAGTAGAAAATGCCGGAATTCGGGACAGAAATGCCGGTATAGGGACATCTTTCTACATGTTGAGGTAGCACTTGATTCACAGGACGGGTTAAGTTGAGCTTCCTCTGATAGCTTTCGACTCCCAACTGAAGATCTTCAACTCGTGATTTGATGACAACGCTTCGTGTGAACATACGAAGTGCTGTATTCAAAGCAATCAGGTCTTCACGAGGAATGTGTGTAAGTTGATCTCGGGTCATCAGAAGCAGCATATCTTCGATATCCTCAAGGCGAATGATGGAAAAATCTCCTTGCTGGATTTTGTATTCCCTGTCATCCTCCCTTTTCAAGCGAATCTCCGTCACATGATAGTAGCCGTTCTTGGCTTCAGTTTTCATTCCTAAGATGCTGGAGATGCGGATGTCGGATCTAACATTGCTTCCAGATTTGACCAAGCAGCAACCCCTGTACGCCCTTCGGACTCGTTCGTCCCAATGAGATGCACCTATGACAGCATACATATCATAATTACGATTCATTTTTGGGACCCAGAGTCGATTTACCTTTTCCTCGATGAAGGGTATTGTCCCCCAGTTGGCAGCTTTCAGCAATGTCAGGGAGGTTGCGTACTTTGATGATCCCTTCAGTAGATACTCAAGATCGTTGGTGACGAAGAAGTCAAGAGCAATCTGATTATCTTGAGCAGGATCCATTGGAGGTGGAGCTCTTTCTGATTCATGAAGTCCTGGCCTTTGAACGGTTTTCAAAGCCTTTATGATCTCATCGGCATAATACTCGAACTCCATTCGGGGTAATCGGGTTTTGGCACGCAGTCTCTTATCTTT
The DNA here is from genome assembly GCA_025667525.1 of Glebionis coronaria. Classification (NCBI taxonomy): domain Eukaryota; kingdom Viridiplantae; phylum Streptophyta; class Magnoliopsida; order Asterales; family Asteraceae; genus Glebionis; species Glebionis coronaria. The sequence continues at coordinate 636,980,511 of CM046877.1, forward strand.
CATCGCTTTCTTGACCAAGGATGGAGTAACCGAAGTCTTATACTCATGAGCAAGAAATGCACATAAGTCAATCGGACTTCGGATACGCAGATACAGCACATCTTTGTCGGCATCTGTGATCGGATCATATTGAGCTGCTGCCGTGATCCAAGCTTGTGGTGGTGCAGACTCGTCTATCTCCAACGTATCTTCCCAAACTCGTATGCTTTGTTCAGGAACCGTAGATTGTTGAGCCTGTTGTTGAGAAGTTGAAGTGCGAACATCTATTGGTTCGGTTTCAGGCATTTCAGCAGTGTCGTGAACTGGGGAGTGTTGTGCAGCTTCGGGTTCCGTCACTGATTCTGCAATCACAGGAGGAACAACAGCAGAACTAATGGGGTTAGTTGTAATAGGTAAAGATACAGCGATAGAGATACCGGGAGCCGAAGACGCTGTAGTGGCATTCACATCGTGGCGCCACTTAGTTTGTCTTGATTCCGAGGATGTCGATTTGCCCTTCTGTGCTGCATCTTTTGTGGACTTGGTTCCAGTCTTAGTAGCAGTCTTCTTGGAGCTGGTAACCTTGTCTCCCTCTTTCGGTTGTTCACCCCCATCATCATCCTGATTGTCATCCCCGTTACTACCCCTTGCACTCTCCTGATTCTCATCACCACCATCATCGCCATCATCATCATCCTCATCTTCGTCATCATCCTCATCATCCTCATCATCATCACCACCTTCGTCATCGTCTTTCTCCTTTTCACCTTCTTCTTCTTCTTCTTCCTCTTCTTCACCCGTACCCTCTTCTTCACTCTCTTCCCTTTCTTCCTCAGGTAAGATGTGATATGGTACCACACTTCCAAACATTTTGAATAATCTATCATCCTCCATGATAGCATCATTCAGGGATTTATATAGAGCCCGTTGAATCCTCGACTTGTTATACGACCCAAGTTCCACCATTCGAGCCTTAAGGATCTTCTTCAATTCAAAATCCGTCAGGTCATAAGCAATCTTATAGGCGGCTTCTGAAGGGTTGGATGATTTGACCATCAAGTTGTCAGCAGCAAGTGTCTTCAACTCGTCACGAAGCTTAGGCATTAAGGATTCCACGGATTCTTGCACTCTTTCTTTCACAGATGCTTCAAGTGCTTCTTTTTGTTCCTTATATTTATCCCTCATTGCTTGAAGTCTGGTAATGCGTGCAGCATGCTTATCAGCCTCAGCCTGCTTAACTCGAGCAAGTTCCTCTGCATGAGCTTTACGTGTAGCTTCCACGTCTGCAGAGAACTTGGCAATCAACTCTTCTTGAGCTTTCTGAGATACTTCTTCCCTTTGAGCTCGTCTTTGCAACTCTTGGCGAAGTTCATCCATTTCGCGTTTGTGATTGTCAAGCATTTCGGCCATCACTAATGCAGCCATTGCAGATGTTGCAGAGCTGCTCTGGGTTGACTGAATAGGCTCGGTTGTTACTGCTGTACTAAGGATGGGGATTGTGGGTGGTGGAAGAAATGGTGTGGAAGCCGGTCGGGTTGGTCGGGTTGTTAAGGGTTGGATTGGTGGTGGTAGAGTTGCCAAAGGTTGTGTTGTCACCATGATCGTAGGAGCAACAGGTTCCTTTTCCACACTTGTTGAAATAGGGATTGATGGCTCCTTCGAAGTGGAATAGTTTTCAGGTGACCCAAACTCATCAACATCATGCGGTTCCTCGTACTCATCCTCGATATCTACCCTCGCACCTGAACCACTACCGCCTGTATCTTTCCTACTCCTTTTAATAGCAATCTTCATCAGTTGTTGCTCGGATTTATCAAGAGTAGGATCAACAATATCTGCTTCATCACGTAGACGCATCAAATCCTTACCCTTTCCCTTCTTACCCTCTGATTTCTTCTTCTTTGGTTCGGGTTCAGGTAACGCAGCTGGTTGTTTGCGTTTACCTTTACTCTTAACCGTTGTGGATGAGTCTTCTCCAGTTTGAAGGTTTGCTTTCAGCCTCTGGATTTCTAACTGTAGTAGCTTGTAATCTGCAGAACCTTTGATTTTATCAGATAGAAGGTAATCAGGAACAGGACCCGGAATCACACCAATAGACGGTCCTTCATGCCTCAGATCTACAGTATCATCAGCTTCTTCAGTGTGATAGCGACCTCCTGCACGCCTATCAATAGTAGCATCAAGCTTCATAAAATAATTTATGATAAGCTTAATAAACCGAGGATAAGGAAAGAAGTTTGTCTTCAGCTTCTTGTTGTGGAAGAGTTGAAAGGTGAATTCTTCCCATATCAACAAAGCATAATCTGAATTCGCAGCTTTGTACATGCCATAGAAGAGGTTCATTATCGGACTGCGCAACGCATCATGGCCACTCGTTTTTGGTGTAAGGCATTTACTGAGAATACCCATCAACGCTCTCCAGGGTTGTCCTACCTTAGCAGTAGTAAACTCAGATGCAACTCTTATTTCCGGACATCCAAGTGCGTCAAATAACTCCGCGAGTTCATCTTTATTAGGATCCCTTGAGAAAGACATGCCCTTGGGTGTATCCCGTATACCAAGAATCTTACGGAAGTCTGAAACGGTGAGTGTCTGCTGCTTGTTGTCTATGGTGAAGGTGATCTTGTTCGAAGTGAAATCCTTGGTTGCCCAAAATTCAAACATATACTCATAAGGCACCGAGGCTGTATTCCTAAGGGCGTTCTTAAAGTGAGAGTTATCAAGAATGGCTATGGCGACCTTAAAACCATGGTGAGTGGATTTAGAAACTTGCTTTAGCCTATAGTTGTTGGGTATAAACTTAAGGGTTCGAGCTTTAGCAATATCGGCTTCCCTAGATTCTTGGATAGCTTGTACTGTTGGATTAGTCATTTTATCTGCTTAAGATAAGACATGAAAGGTTGATGCACAAAAACAGATAGATATATATCATTCTTACTTCTAAGCATAACACATTTCATAAGATAAAACAACAAGTACATAGATAGCATGCAAACAATAACAATCAAACAACTCATCCGGAACTTTTCCTCATTCGGAACATTTTCATCCGGAACATTCTTCATTCAGAACTTCTCCTCATTCGGAACTTCTTCATCCGGAAGTTCTTCATCCGGAACTTCCTTCATCCGGAAGTTCTTCATTCGGAACTTTCTTCATCCGGAAGTTCTTCATTCGGAACTTCCTTCATTCGGAAGTTCTTCATTCGGAACTTCCTTCATCCGGAAGTTCTTCATTCGGAACTTCCTTCATCCGGAAGTTCTTCATTCGGAACTTCCTTCATCCGGAAGTTCTTCATTCGGAACTTCCTTCATTCGGAAGTTCTTCATTCGGAACTTCCTTCATTCGGAAGTTCTTCATTCGGAACTTCCTTCATTCGGAAGTTCTTCATTCGGAACTTCCTTCATTCGGAAGTTCTTCATTCGGAACTTCCTTCATTCGGAAGTTCTTCATTCGGAACTTCCTCATTCGGAAGTCCTTCATTCGGAACTTCCTCATTCGGAAGTTTTTCAGAAGAAATCCTTCATTCGGAAGTTTTCAGCCACGTTCATCCGGAACTTTTACAAACTAAACTCAGATGATTAATCTAGCGCGTTTTTGAGTTTCTAAGGCAATCTAAGGTATTTAATCATCATATCTTGCTAATTCGCACAAAACCCACCACAAATCCTAATCAATTAAGCTTAAATTTGGGCGAACGAACCCTAATTCGTTTTAAATGGATTAGCTGTATGAACCAGTTGGGTTTGCATGATTTAAACGAATTATAATTCAAGTAATTGATGTTATTTACCTTATAAAATCGAAAGAACAGGATCTTGATGAATGAAAAGAGAGATTTGATTGTTTAGAGCGTGTGTGTGTGTTTATGCAACAATGGCGGCAAGTGATAAAATAAACAGTGAAAGGAAATAGTAGTGAGAGGCGGGTGGATGTGTTTTTTGACTTAGGTCAAAATATTTTGACAAGTTTCATTAAATCACACTTTTAGTCCCTCTAGTATCTATACTTTTCCTTTTTGTTTCTAATTTTTCCATTTCACCTAACTCTTGTTAAACGTACACACAACTTAGCAAACGCATCTATTAGCATATCCTCAAAATCTAAAAGCCATGCCTATCACTTAGAACGAACACAAGTCGTTTTCTAAAGCAAAACCCCTCAATTACCATGAAACCCTTAATTTACACAATCACTTTTGAAAAGCAATTTTAATGACAAAGATGATTTTACTATTTTCTCCCCCTTAAACGATGACCCGTTTTCTATTTAAAGAGCTGTAGTCATTGTTTAAAGAGTCAAATAGTGATGAAAGCATTTCCAACTTATCTCTTGAAAAATTTTGATTCGTGGTTTTAATAAGATTTCTCTTATTTTTAACAAATTAATGCACTGAGACGTACACAAATTCGTATCAGACCAAGTTATAAAGTAAACTTGATCCCTTTGCATGATTTGGCTTGTAAATCACGCCCGAGAAAATTAATTCCCGTTCTGAGCCAACGTTTTCCAAGGAAATACGTGACTTTAATATGAAAACCGGGTTGCAGTCTGAAATAACTACAAGCCATAATGGGCATGTTTTAAAAATGTACAACTTTTATACGGACTCTATTTATGGCACCGTGTCAATATTAATCGACATTTCTAAGGCCGTAAATATTACCGTACTAAAAGACATGCCCGATTGAAAATGAAAAATATTTTTGGTTTTTCTTGATTTTATAATTTTTATGGTTTTTCTTGGTTTTATATTTTTTATGGTTTTTCTTGGTTTTATATTTTTGTATTTTTCTTTTGTGGTTTATATATTTACGATAATATACATGATCACAACCAAAGGATACTCTGAATAGTTTACCACGACTATTCAGCTGATTCTTCTGCCAACTCTTTGAGAGTCGCTGGAGTGAATGATTTCATGCCAAGCTTGTCGATCAAAAACTCGATTCGTCCTCGATCTAAGGCTTTGGTGAACATATCCGCCAGCTGATACTCAGTAGTGACAAAATACAGCTCGATCACTCCGTTCTCCACCTGCTCCTTAATGAAATGGTAGCGAATGTCTATGTGCTTAGCCCGGGAGTGTTGAACATAGTTGCAGCAAAGGGCAATGGCGCTCTTGTTGTCACAATACATCGGGATTTTGTTAAATCCAAGACCGTAGTCAGTTAATTGTGATCTCATCCAAAGGACTTGAGCACAACAACCGGACATGGCGATGTATTCAGCCTCCGTGCTTGATATTGCAGCGCTTTTCTGCCTTTTTGAAGACCAACTGATCAATCTATCTCCAAGGAGTTGCACAGATCCAGACGTGCTACGCCTCGTATCTTGACATCCAGCATGATCGGCATCTGCGTATGATATTAAAGCAATCGAGGAATCTTTCGGATACCATAGACCACGATGAAGTGTTCCTTTTAGATACCGAAAGATCCTTTTCACAACATGTAAGTGCTTTTCGGTAGGCCGAGCCTGATACCGGGCACACATGCATACAGCAAATTGCAAATCAGGCCTGCTAGCAGTCAGATAGAGAAGGGTGCCGATCATTCCACGGTAAAGTTTCGGATCGACAATAATCCCATCCCTATCTTCATCTAACTTGGATTTCTCTACCATGGGAGTGTCTACGGGGTCACAATTCTCAAAGTTATATTTCTTAAGAGATTCTAGAGCATATTTGGATTGATTAATAAAGATGCCTCTGGGATTCTGAGAAATCTGTAATCCTAAGAAAAATGAAATTTTTCCCATCATCGACATCTGAAAGCGTGTGGACATTATCTTCTCAAATTGTTTAGACAATTCTATGTTAGTGGCAGCAAAAATTATATCATCAACATAAATTTGTACCAGAAGCATGTCGTTGCCGTCCTTGAGAGTGAATAGAGTGGGGTCCACTTTGCCTTTGGAGAAGCCTTCCGACATGAGATATGTTGACAGGAGATCATACCACGCGCGTGGAGCTTGTTTCAACCCATAGAGAGCCTTCTTAAGCTTGTACACATGGTTAGGAGACTCCGTACTCACGAACCCATCCGGTTGACTAACATAAACCTCTTCCCTTAGTTCACCGTTCAAAAATGCCGTCTTCACATCCATTTGATAGACGATCATGTTCATATGAGCAGCAAACGCAAGGAATAGTCTAATCGCCTCCAATCTAGCCACAGGAGCAAAAGATTCCTCAAAGTCTATACCCAAGGCTTGTTTATATCCTCTAGCGACCAATCTTGCTTTATTCTTCAATACCGAACCCATCTCATCAAGTTTAACCTTATAAACCCATAACAAAGTAAGGATGTTAACCTTGTCAGGGCGAGGAACCAATTCCCATACTTCTAGTCGTTTGAATTCATTGAGTTCCTCCTGCATAGCTTCAATCCAAGATGATTGGGTCATAGCCTGCTGCCAATTTTTGGGTTCAACTTCAGAGAGAAATGCATCAAAGTAACAATATAGTGCACTCTCTTGTAGTTGATGGCGTGTAGAGACTGGTCGATCTAGATCTCCAATAACATTCCTAATTGGGTGATCTTTTGTCCATTTAGTGCTATGGTTTTCAATCCTAGGTGGTCTGGAGTGAACAATAGATGGAGCTTTTTCTGAGGTAGACGCGGCTGAAGGGTTTTCAGGGATCGCTACACCAAAGAAAGGAAGCTCTTGCAAGTGAGCATATTCCAGGTCGTGATCAGTAGTATCCTCTTCTACATCATTAGGCACAAGTAGAGGTGATGATTCAGGTGTAGTTTGAGAATCACTTGGTGAAGGTGCATCCGGTTCATTGTGAATTGTAGATGCATTAGATAAAGGTTCATTGACTTGAGCAACCACTTCAGGTATTGGAGCAATTACTACAGGTACTGGAACTTCATCAGTCGGGGGATCGAAGAATTCATCAAACAACGGTTGAAACAGTTTATCCCACTCGGGCCTTGATGGTGGTAAAAATGATGTAGAAGTAGGATTGTTGGGAACTAATCCGGAACTTATAGCACCGGGTCCCATCTCATGAAGTGCGGGTTCAGAGCTGTGTTGCTCAGAAGCCATCGCTGTCAGCTCGTCAAAATCAGCGTCCATAGTTTCTACAATCTTGCCAAGACGACGGTTATAGATTCGGTATGCTCTTTTGGACGGTGAGTAACCAATGAAAATACCTATGTCTGCTTTTGGTTGAAGCTTACCCAAGTTCTCACTATTGATGTTTGGATAACACAGAGCACCAAACACATGGAAAAATGAAACATCGGGTTTGCGGTCATGTAGAAGCTCATAAGGTGTTTTTCCATGGCGTTTCCGAATGATAGAACGGTTTTGGGTAAAACATGCAGTAGAAATAGCCTATGCCCACAAGAACAATGGAGCGTTCGCATAAATAAGCATGGTCCTAGCAGCTTCCATAAGTGTACGATTCCGTCTTTCAACGACACCGTTTTGTTGTGGAGTGCGTGTAGCGGATGTTTCATGTGATATACCAACGCCTTCATAATAATCACGAAGAGTCTGGTTGACGAACTCTGTACCATTGTCTGTACGGATACGGCGGACAGTGGTATTCAAACGTACCTGGATGAACTTCAGAAAAGTAATGATAGCCTTCGGTGCTTCATCCTTTGTACGTAAAAATCTAACCCATGTAAACCTTGAGAAATCATCCACAATTACCAGAATGAATTTCTTACCGCTCACACTTTCAGTTCTCATCGGCCCACAAAGATCCATATGCAAAAGATGAAGTTTTTCTTGATTGGTGTCTTCAGCTTTGGGCTTGTAAGATTTCTTGGTACTTTTCCCCCTTGAACACGCGGAACATAAATGGTCCTTGTGAAATTTAAGCTTTGGAAGACCACGAACTAACTCGTTTTTAGCCAGATGATTAATAGCATCAAAATTAAGATGAGATAATCTGCGATGCCATAACCATGACTTGGTCTTAGAGGCTTTAGAGAGAAGACATACTAGAGAAGCGGCCATCATGTCTTGTAAGGACAAGGTATATAGATTTGCACCACGAGATCCCTTCAACAAATCTTTTCCTTCCAAGTTGCGGATGAAACAAGTGTGTTGTCGGAAAGCAACCTCAAGGTTAGAATCACAAAACTGTCCTACTGAGAATAAGTTGTGACCAAGACCTTCTACATAGTATACCCTAGAAATCGTCACGTTTCCAATCTGATATTCACCGTACCCCATAATCTTTGCTATATGATCATTCCCAAATTTAACCGTACCAAGAAACTTGCTGACGAAATTTCGGAGCATCGAGCGATTTCCGGTCATATGTTTTGAACAACCGGAGTCCAAATACCACAGGATGATTTGGACCACCTGAAAATATCACCACACAAAGACAATGTAGAGGTATCGGAATCTGAGTGTTCCTTGTTATTAGCAGGTACAGATTTAATAATCTTAGATTTGCTAACTCTAGGTTTCTTAGATTTCCTAGCCTTTTTCTTCTTAATTGGTGGTGTAGATTCTAATTGGCTCAAATCCTGAGGTATTTCTTCACTGATAGGCACTACAGTGGGGGCAGACCTAATTAAAGGGCGCTGTTTCCATACTTGAGTGCGAGTGTTCCTAACTAAAGGACGCTCAGACCTAACCTCGATAGATGCATTCCTAGTTAAAGGGCACATTTTTCCATTTAGTGTAAAGGTCCTACCAGTGGGACGCCATTGCCAGCCAACTTGGGCACGAGTTCTACCCGTTGGCTTCCATTCAAGACCATTCTTAATAGCATTCATTTCATTAACGTGATCAATCAGACACACATCATGACTCTGGGAAAACATACATTCATTACAATTCCAACAATTTAAATCAGAATTCACGAATGGTTTAGGCTGCTGCACAGGCGCAGAGCTTTTAGTCTTAACATGATTCATTTTATTTAAAACTGAACTAGCATTCCTATTGTGGACTTCTACTTTCTTCTTTGTGGCACTACTAGTGGAGGGCTTGATCTTAGCTTTCTTGAGTGGCGATCCTTTAGCCTTAGTAGTCTCTTTTAATCCTGTAGAAGGCAAAGTGGGAACATTAGCAGCAGATTTTAAAGGTGTCTTACTTGATTGTGCCAATGACGGTTTCGCTCCTGGAGTCTTATTAAATGGAGTGACAGCAATGGGCCTATTATTAAGTAGTGCAGAACCTGGTGTACCTATGTATTGTAAATAAGCCAAGCAATATTGAACTCGCTTAACATATTCATGAGCCGAATAATAGTCGCTACTTGAGGGATCTAAGGCATACAGATCGTCTAAAATATCCCTAAGAAGATCGACATGCTTAATGGCATTCTTCATATAATCATCATAGGTAAGCTGGTTTCTCTTATGAAGCGGATTCTTATAAAGCACTACTTTCTTGGTTGTTGGAGCACTAGTGGACGGTGCAGAGTCGGTAGCTAAGTTATCAACTACTTCTTGTCGGGTGAGAAGAAGTGTCTCCTTTAACTCAGCCAAAACCATATTTTTGTCTATGAGCAGGATGTTCAAGTCAGAGATTTCTTCGCACTTTTGGTTCAGTTGTTCAATATAATATTGTTGCTGTGTCGCATTAAAAGCGAATCGATCTTCTAGTGAACCATAAAGAGCGGATAGTCCCTGCCTTGTCCGATCCATCTCCCCTAGAACAGTTGATAGTCTAATTTCTAAGACTTGGTTTTTAGACTCTGCGGCCTCTAGTTCCATTCTTAATGTTTCCTTTGATGATATCTCTCTCTTCAATCTCATGATTTCTTCCTCTAATGTCTTAACAATTGCAATCATCTTGTCACTTGTCTCAACACCGTTTTCACAAACATTTGATATCAAAAGATTTTCATTTTGAGCTTGTTGTTTTAATTCTAAAGATATACAATGTTGTTCTAATTGATTAAAGCGTTGAGAAAGTAAATTATAAGAATCTTGTAGCTTTAAAAACTCAGCGTTAGATTCGTGACAAGAATGACTATCTACCTCATTTACAGTTTCAGCAACATTTACAGAAATATCACAAACATCATCACAAATATCCTCACAAATATTCACAGCATCACAATTCATCATAGCGGATGTAAGCTCATTCGAATATTTAACATTTACAATAGTAAGCACATCACACGAGATTACTTCGGACAAGAATCGGTCATATTCGGTTGAAATCTTTTCCTTTTCAATTAGTTGCAGTTGGTAAGCTGTGTCCATTTCATAAAACACTTTTTGAACTTCACCAATTTCAAACTGAAGATTTTCCTTAAGAGATGCAAAACTTCTTTTTAGACTTTCGACAAACGGATTGATCTCAGTTTTAAACACCTCGTTCATGTGTTCGAAAGCCCATTCTCCGGCATTTAAGCCATTTGAAGTCGTACATTCCAAGATGACCTTGTCAAAGTTAGTAAAGTATCGGTTAATCTCTTGCAAGTTTAACCATACAGTGCTAACAGGTGGAAGATTCTTTGGAATTTCCTTAGGACCTTCCATGTTGACAAGTGTAGGAAATGTACTAGGGCTTTCTTCCTCTATCATGTAGGTTGGTGCTGTAATGAGATCCTTATCCATATGGAAACGAACTCTAAAATCAGTTTTAGCAAGCTCCTTATTCATTTTAAAATAATCACAATCGGGATATTTTGCTGAATTGTATGACCGATCCTCATCAACTAGATCCTTACTTGTTCGATCATTGGGAAAAACAATCGGGTCTAAAGCCAATCCTAATTGCGTTGCATTATAAAGTCTAGGACTATGTCTTAAAGCTTGTTTTGCATATCGTGGATTAGGGGGAAGGCCTTTTATACGTGATAAGTTAAACTCTTTAAACGAAGCATCAAATAAGTGAACTAGTTGTGAAGCAGCGTATTGTCTTAACAGCAAGTAGTCTAGACTTCTAATCTTATTAGTAGCATTAATCTCCATTTCAGTCTTCTTAGATTCGAGTAATTCAAAATCAGTTTGAAGTTTTTGAAAATTAGTGACCACTAACTCCTTTTCTCTAAGTTCACTAGACAGATTTGCTCTTAAGTTTTCGATTTCTTGCAAGTGACCCATTTGTTTGTTTCTAAAGTGATCATATTCGAGATTTGTGAGAACACTAGACGAAGGCACTAATTCCAAAGTTTGTACTTTCTCATTGCTTAAGGCAAGTTCATCAGACAAATTCTTATTCTTAGCTAAGGTTTCTAAGAGTGCAGCATTCATTTGGCTAAGTAATGTAGCAGGAACCATAACCAAATCTTGTTGAGCAGGAGTAGGCGTATGCGAACTGGGTCCCGGTTGTGATTCACTCAAAGTCTGGGAACTCACATTGATATTGCTATCATTGTTTGTCTCCTCATTTGAAAGACTCACCACCGAAGATTCATTCGAATCAGCACTCTCTTGCCCAACTTGATGTGGTTGAATACTAGCATCAGTGGCATTATCGGTGTTATTAATAAGTACCTCAAATTTCTTATCTGGCCCTAAGCTGGAGAAAGTTGCCATGAAAGCAGCCTTTGCAGTTTGAAAGTCATCGCAGTCGGAATCATACGCATCAAGATCATCGGCTTGGTAAGCTGCATTCTGCGTAGTGACAACGTCTTGTTCAGCAATCCCTGGGTCAGCCAGAAATGCAAGCTCCTCTTCATCAAGTTCCCTTCCTTGCGCCTGAGCATTTACCAGATAGATCTTTTCTGCAAACCACTGTCCATCCCTTCTCCTCTTGGGTTTCTTACAATCCCTGGACATATGACCCTCTTCCTTGCAGTTGTAGCATGTAATCATTCTCAACTTGCCCGTATTAGCCCGTGGAGGGTTGTTGACCATTGGAGCAGGAGCAGGATTGGCGGTGCGAACATTGGTTGATGTGGAAGTTCTCCCCTGATATGGTTGAATTGGCTGAACCATTACCCTGCCATTCTCAATTGTAGCTTGTTGGCGAGAATTGGATGAATTCCTCAACTGATTGTTGGTAGGAGCTGATCCTCTGAATCCTCGTTTGCTTAAAGTTCTTGTGAGATAAGCAGACATAGTAGTTAGCACTTCAACTGGGTCAGCTCCTTGTTGGAATACAGGAACTGGGACTTCCTCATCATCACAATAAAGTGCTTGATCCGGATAAGCTGCATAATCAGTAGAAGGAATACTCATTTGATCAGGGTAGCTTGTCGGATATGCTGCATTCTCTTGATAAGAAGAATATGATGGCTGAGCATAATGTGCAACATTTGCTGGATGAGGTTGTGACGCATACTGTGGTGAGGGTGCATTGAACCGATATTGTTGCTGATGTGAGGTGGGTGGTTGTGGTAGAATCGAGTATTGAGGAAAGGCTGGTGTCAAGTAAGGTGATTGATGATAAGCTTGATGTCCCAAGATATAGGGTGTGTTGTTGTGAGACAAGCTTGGTTGATTCGCCATCAATGCTAAAGAATCTGGGTGCATACCACGAGGAGAACGGTGCATAATCACATGCTTCTCATGCTGCTGAAGGAAGGCATAGATTTGATCTAAGTTGCACTTATGCAAATCCCGGGTTAACTTCACATCGGTAATATACTCACCCCATTCAGCTTGAGGTAGAGTATTCAAGAATTTGGTGTTAACCTGGAATGGTGCAATCACAAGATTGTATACATTCAGATCATTCATGAGTGTGGTGAATCTGAAGTAATAATCGTGAAGTGTTTCCCCTGGGTTGTAGGTGAATCTATCAAACAAATCATACAGCTGACACTCCCTTTCTTGTTTGGTGAGAGACGTGCCTTGTAGCAACACCTTAAGACGTTCCCATAGATCCTTTGCCACCGTATACTGACTCACCATCCTATAGATGTCATGGGGAAGAGCTTGGAGAATTGTTTGAAGAGCTTTTTCATCTGCATCTGCAACAAGTTGTTGAGCTGGAGTAAGTTCTTCAAATTCTCGTGGTCTTGTCACGTTATCAACCGTAATGGTACCATAGTCGAGTGGACCATTCAAAATCGATTTGACCATAAGTCTTCCGTATGTCGGTTTTCCCTTTAGATATTGCATCATTCGACCTTGCCATGCCTCAAACACCTCTTTAATGAGCATCGGTGGACGGCTATCAGTTCCCGTTATGATTGATATATCCGTAAGAGATGTCATCTGAGGCATTACTGAATTTGGATTCATTTTGTTTTTCTTCAAAGAAACAGAGATTATCGGTTGATCGAGCAGTGAAGTAAAGCTTGTGAATTGTGTTGTGTTTTTGTTGTAAGAAACCAAGATTAAATCCTCTAAAAAATCGTCGAAAAAACAAGCAAAATAACCCTTGATTCGGAACTTTTTGTTGATTCGGAAGTTTGATTCGGAAGATTACCTTGATTCGGAACTTTGTGTTGATTCGGAAGATTACCTTGATTCGGAACTTTTGGGTTGATCCGGAACTTCTTGGTTCGGAAGTTCTTGATCCGGAACTTTGGCTTGATCCGGAACTTCTTGACTCGGAAGTTCTTGGTTCGGAACTTTGGCTTGATCCGGAACTTCTTGACTCGGAAGTTCTTGGTTCGGAAGTTTCTTGATCCGGAACTTCTTGATCCGGAAGTTCTTGGTTCGGAAGTTTCTTGATTCGGAACTCCTTGACTCGGAACTTCTTGGTTCGGAAGTTTCTTGATTCGGAACTCCTTGACTCGGAACTTCTTGATCCGGAACTTCTTGATCCGGAACTTCTTGATCCGGAACTTCTTGATCCGGAACTTCTTGATCCGGAACTCCTTGATCCGGAAGTTTTGCTGAATGAACAGAAACCCCTTACGATGAACAGTCGAACAGTAAAAGTTAAGATTAAGCCCAGATTTTGACCAAATAACCCAAAAAGTTTTGTGCTTTCGACTAAAATAAGTAACAACTAATACTTATCCAATAATCCCAATCACAAAAACACCAAAAACACCAAGAATCAAGATGATTTTTCTTAAAGAACACTAATACAATCAAAAACTAAAAAACCACACAAATCACCACCTTAAATCACCCCATAGCTCTGATACCAAATGTAGAATAATGATAATCAATGAATCTATGAAGGGGTTTGTTAATTTCTAGAGAGAGAAAGTTAGAGAGAGAAAGTGAGAGAAACTATGTGAATTTTATTAAGTGGAAACCAAGAAATGATAACAACCAACCCCTTTCCTTAGTGGAAAGGGGTATTTATAGTTCCAAGTCATAAGTGGACTTGGGCCGGTCCATGACAAGCCCATGGACCGGTTCTTACTTAAGTTAATAAGCAAATAATAACTAATTACTAACTACGAGCTATTACAACATAAATCATATTGTGGAGTGACCGATACTTCTAATATACGTTAAAACGTATTTCTAACAGTTTGGGTGTTTACTTATATTAACTGATGGTGTATAGCATGGATATAACCCATATGGCCTAAAACCATACACCAAACCTTGGGCCTAGACCCAAGTACACAAAAGCCCACCACGATGGTAAAATCTCAAAGCGTATCCGCTTCCAGCAAGCGAAGCCGCGACGTAAAAAGTAGAACCGGCTAACCTAGAAAAATGTTTGTTTCTCATTTCTCAACAAACATTTACTCAATCAAAAGAAAATAGTAGAACCAGCTAACCTAGAAAAAAGTATAATTTTAAAGTGATATTATACTATATATTAGAATAAAACACCTTTCATTTTTAGAAATGTTGAAAAACAACTTACAACACTATATGCCTAATGTACAAATATATAAAATTAAAATATAAAAACATAATTTTATATTCATATTATTACTATTAATACATAATAATTAATATACATTTAAAAATAAAAGTAAATAATACTAATTAATATATAATCAATACACCTCATTACATTCAAATAAAATTATATATTGACATTCTACAACAATTAAATGCATATATCTAAAAAATCGTGCATATATTGTCTACCTAAAATGATGGTGTAAATAGTTTTGAAAACCAAACCGGACCAATGGGTTCAACTAGGAACCGGAGTCACAATCTGTTCAACCATCGTCAGAAGACGAACCGGAGAGGACCCATTGAAACTGATAATAACGACTTACATAAATCTATACTACTCTTTAACGACACGTAAATCATTATTACTTATAAAAGAGATTTCATTATCTCTCTAAAATTTTAAGTAGTGAAACATTACAATTTATGACAACATTTTTATGTAATATCCATATCATCTTCTCTATGATTGCATAATCATAATTTATGACAATATTTTTATGTAATATCCATATAATTGTATGTTTATCATGTAATAGTTTGTAATTTTTATAGTATTACAAAAGATATTTAAAAAAAAAATATTATAGTAGAATTTTAAGATCAAAGTCCAATCTTGAATCTCGATTTTGGAAAAAACGAAAATGATCATAAGTGCGATCCTGATTTTAAAAACAAAAAAAAAACTATGTGAAAAGACCAAAAGTAAAAATTCAATTTGGTGACACATAAAGTAATAAATATTTGACAAAATTAGAAAAAACAAAAAGAACATTTAATTAACATTACATCACATATTAAATTAGTAAAATTATAAGTATGAAGATTGACCTAACATCATATATATATATATATATATATATATATATATATATATATATATATATATATATATATATATATATATATATATATATATATATATATATATATATATATAGTGTAACTTTATTTACAGAACCCATCTTAGTGACAGAACTTGCAGAACTCTTGTTTTTGAAGGAAAACATGTATGTCTGAAGGAGTACATGTATGTTTTTAAAGAATATTTGTATTCGCGAAGCATATATGAAGTTCTTTTTGTCAAAATTAAATTAAATTAAAAAAAGATATAAAAAACATACATGTTTGAGGGCGTGCATGCATGTATGTGCACACATTCAAAAACATACATTTTTGAAAGTGCGCAAGCATGTATGTGCACCAATCCAAAAACATACATGTCCGCTTTCGAAAACATGCATGTCCTCCTTCAGACATATATGTTTGTCTTAAAAAATAAGAGTTCTGCAAGTTCTGTCACTAAGATGGGTTCTGTAAATATATATATATATATATATATATATAAATATATATATATATATATATATATATATATATATATATATATATATATATATATATATATATATATATATATATATATATATATATATATATATATATATATATATATATATATATATATATATATATATATATATATATATATATATATATATATATATATATATATATATATATATATATATATATATATATATATATATATATATATATATATATATATATATATAGAGGGGCGCTATTGTGATGTCCGGACTTAAAATAAAAACAATAAGAACTGTTTTAGACCATTAGATTAACCATTATTAATAAGATCAAATTATAATTAAATGAGTATTTACTTTAATTAGTAATGGCAATTTTGTAAATTAGTGATATTTGATGGACATTTTATTTACTCTATTTTTACGTGAAGATCAGATGTGAATAACTTTGCCACTAGTTTAAAAAAAGAATAACTTTGCCACCAATTTCTTTTTAATATTATTTTATTTGTTTATATGTCAAAATAGGCGTAGTTTATTTATTTGTGGTGTGCAATCTTTTATGTTTGTTAGACACATATTAATTTAATAATCTTTAAACTTTGTACAGTTTTCATAAAAAATTGTGCTGCAACAAAAATATCTAATTTACAAAATTCGTGCATAGAGTAATTTTATGATGCAATCGTGGATAAAATGACACAAGTGATAGTATCCGAATAAATACACAACTAACTAAAAATTTAAGTGATACATACCTAAAAAACATGATCAACTATATAAGACACAAGTGATACGTATTTAAAAAAATATACAACCAACTAAAAAACTCAAGTGATACGTATCTAAAAAGTGACGCGGCTAACTTAAAAAGACCCAAATGATACGTATTTGAAAAAATAAATAACCAACTAAAAAAATTCCATGTGATACGCATCCAAAATAATTCACAACAAACTCAACAAGAAACAACTGATACCTATCCCAAAAAAAAAAATATACAATTAAAAAAACCTAGATGATACAAGTGATACATTTCTAAAATTTAACTACGCTTAATTTGTCCTATAAACGAATAAAATAATATTAAAGACCAAATTATACATTTCCAAAGTTTTAAAAAAACCAAATGATACATTTCTAAAATTTTAAAAAAACCCAAGTGACACATTTCTAAAAAATAACCAATTATAAAGATCAAGTGATACATTTCTAAAAAAATTATACATGTATTAACAATAGAGAGGAGTGGTACAATTATACTTTTATCCTTATTTTAAAATATATATAGTAGAAAAATTAAAACCAACCTGTGTACTATTGAGTGAAGTAATTCTTAGCTTCTGCCTTCTACATTAATTTCCCAATGATGTATACATATAAATTCTACTGTAAGTATGTAACAAACTAGATACAAAGCACCTATTTTATAAGACAAATATGTTTAAATTAAAAAAAACATAACCTTAAGAAGAGTCAAAGTGTCAAACTACAGCGGCGGGTTCTATATATTATTGAAAAACCAATCCAAAAGAACATGTATCAATCCTATAACAAGAAGATATACACAAAACATTAATCATTAATTCATTATATTGAAACATTAGGAAAGACCAATGCAGAAACTCGATCTACAAAATATATAGATCACGAAGCCTCGCCGGAGTTTAAACAAGCATACAGCGATCGAACGCGGCGGCGTGGTACTGAGCAGATGTGATTACGACGGTTATGCGGCTAACTTCATTCCGAGCGCCGATTGATGTGTGTACTGAGCAGAAGGTTCCAATGATGCAAGAAACCATAAATTTTGTTAAGGGGCACCTTTCACATAAAATTTACCCATGATATACAGGGTATCATGGTTTCCGATTTCCAAAGTGTTGGATTAGATTAAATAAGAAACTTTGAAGAAGAAAGTACACAAAGAACTAGATCTAGAAATTGTGCTGGAGTATTTTATTATGGGTAAATGGGGTTAGAAAACTATTACACAAAAAACCAGGTGAATTAAATACCCACACTACCCTTTTATTTTAGTTTATAATTTTATTTTAATTTAATTCTTTAATTAATTTTTTTGCCACATGTCATATTATTGTTGGTTCTTATTGTTTTTACGTTTAGAATGGTTCTTACATGAACGTAAATCTATATATATATATATATATATATATATATATATATGCGCAATTCAAGCAAAAGTCGCACACATTCTCTTAATAACAATCATCAACTCTAAAAGAAACCCAAATTCTCTCTATTTATAGTGGTGTTGCCCTCGTAATGCCACTGTAATCATCATCACCACCGCCATTACAACCACCACAAACACTTGATAAACCTAAAAAAAATGTTCAGTTTGTATTAGTAATTTTGAGAAAAGTCTCGTTTAAAATTTCAAAGAACATAACTCGTTACCGTTAGAAACCTAATGTTCTCGTCAATGATGAACTTGATGAGGTTTAAAAAATCTTGTAGTGGCATCAACAACTTTATCATCTACGAAAACATTAGCTCTTGAATGGTAACGAGTTCCATTTTTCGAGATTTTGAACAAGACTTTCGTCATAACTAATACAAAACTAAAGCTAATTTTTTTTGTGATTGATGTTTATGAAGTGCTTGCGGTGGTTGTTGTGGAAATGGCGATGGTAATAACATCGGCAAATTACGACGCCAACACTAACATAGATTAGAAATAATACTTTTTTTGGGGGGGGGGGTTAGTGATGATGATTGTTAGTAAGAGACTGTGTCATTTTTTTCTTAAATTATGCATGCATATGATGTTATGTCTCTTCGGTCTATACTTTAATTACTTTAATATGTGATGTAATTTTAGCTAAATGTTGTTAGCCCAATATTTTATATAGTCGAACAAGAATGTAATAGGTCATCTTAGTCGTTAATGGTCGTGTATTGTAATAGGTTATTCGGGAAAACCGGGCTTAGACTTTAAGCTAATATTGTATAAGTTAGGGGCTCCAAGCCCAAGCAAATTCAATCCCGGCCCAAGAACAAGCCCGTGAAGGCCTCTTAAGGCGTGGCATATAAACATCCTCTTCCATGTGTGAAAGAGGGTGTTGGTTACCATTTACTTTCTCTCTCTAAATGTGAAAACCTTCCACCATCTCTCTACTTTCTCTCTCTAACTTCTCTCTATTTCTATCACATATCTTGTGTTATGGATTGATTGGGATTAACATTTGGTATCAAGATCCTATAGTAGATAGGTGATTGAAGATTCGTGGTTGACGTTTTATTGATTTCGTTGTGTTTTTATTAAAAATTCCTATCGTTCCAAATACTTTTTCGTGTTTTTTCATCTTAAAATTCTTTACATAGTTGTGGTAGGGATTTTTGATACTTGTCTTAGTGATAAACACGAAAAATTTGGATCTTTAGGATTGATTTTGGGCTAGAATCGCGTTTTACAAGCTTCGGGATCGTATTCAAACTTTAATTTCGGAATATGTACTTTATTCCGGATTTGGCATAAGGATAATATTCCGAATTTTTAGAAGTTTTCAGGATATTGGGTATATTTCGCATTTGAGTTATTCAGGATTTGGTGAATTCCGAATTCTTTGCTTATTTAGGAATCTTGGTGGAATCCGAATTTGTGATTATTCTGAAATTCCTTAGTCAGAATTCTTGGTGTATTCTGAATTCTGAATTCTTTGTTAATTCAGGAATCTTGGTGTATTCCGGATTTGTGGTTATTCCGAAATATGATGTTATTCTGGAATCTTATATCTTATTCCGAGATCTAAGTTGTATTGGGATTCCGAAATTATTCTTGTATTCAGGATTTGCTTATATTCCGGATTTGCTTTGGGATTCTGGAATAAGTCACATTCAGGATTAGATATTCAGAAATCTTAAATTCCGGATTTAAGTGACATTACCACATTCCGAAAATATTCTGGATTTGCTTTATTTGGATTCTGGAATTGTGAAAAAAGTTAGATTCTAGATTCAGTAAACTTTGAGATTCTAGATTTAGTATTATTCCGGATTCATAAGAAGTTGGATTCTGGATCTATAAGGGGTATTCCGAAATCATAACTTGAAGATTATTCTGAAATCTTTACCACCAATTATTCCGAAATCTTCACAAAGCTATATTCCGAATTCTTTGTTTGGTATTCCGAAATCATCTACTGGTATTCCGAATTTCACATTCCAAATTCCTCAAGTCATATTCCGAAATTCTTCAAGAAGCCACATTCCGAATTCAGGTATTCAGAACTCAGTTTTCTGTTCGAGCAATTTCTAGAGTTAGCCACTATCTAGACTATTTTCAGAACATCATTTACAAAAAAAAAGAGTTAAAATTTTGTAGGTCAAGTAGATTCAATTTTTTCCCTACTAGTTTTTGGCTATTTCTAACTCAATTTTAAAATTTGGTGATACAAAAATTTTCGGCTTACCGTATATCGGACAGAGAAATTTGTTGTCGGACTGAAGATTTTTGGAACGTTTCAGAATTTTAACCACAACTCATCACAACAAATCTACTAAGATCTGTAATCCATTCACAAGCATTTACCATGTCAAACAACAACAATGCGACTGCTAATCAAATTCGTTTGGAACAAGGTGGCAACGGTAATCCACCTGTGCTGACAGCCGGTTGCTACGTTCAGTGGAGATCTCATTTCCTGAGATTGAGAATCGAACGGCTCTTCGTCATTGCCTTGAAAATTCACCTCCCGTTTTTGAATTCAGACCAATTACACTCAGGTAGAGGATGAACTACATACTCACTGGGATTGATAACGATATCTATTCCACGGTTGATGCATGTGCTAATGTTATGGAAATGTGGAATGAAATTCATCGATTGAAGCAAGGTGAGTCGATCAACGTTCAAGATCTCGAGACTAATCTACTTTCGGATTTCAGAAAATTCACATCCGAAGATGGTGAATCCGTTGACTCATATTACTCGATATTCTACAAAATGATGAATGAGCTTGTCAGAAATCAGTGCACCATCTCTAATCATCATGCCAATATTCAATTTTTACTTCAACTCAAACCGGAATGGAAAAGGTTTATGACTTTGGTTATACAAAGGGAATATATCAAGACTATCTCTTATCACAATCTTTATGATATATTGAAACAACATCAGAATGAAGTGAATGAACTTAGGGCTGAAAAGGCAGGACGGTCTGCTAACTCATTGCCAAGGAAAATAGCAAGTATATGGAATCACTACATAAATTCCGTACTATTCTCTCTAGTTCTCTGTCGAATGCCTTGATACTCCCTCTTGAGCCGATCCTGCTCAGCTTTCAGAAAGAACTGATCTATAACCAACTCCTTAAACTGCACCCAAGTCAAGCCAGTAACCCAGTCGTCACCTCCATTCAACTGCTTGAGTGCTTTCTACCATGCCAGCACGTCTCCCTCAAATTTGTAACAAGAAATCCTCGCCTTGAAGACAAGATCACACCCCATGGCGTCGAAAATATTCTCAACGTGTGCAATCCAGCTCTCAGCCTCAGCTGGCTGTCAGTCTGCTCGAAGGATTTAGGTCGCTGCTTATTGAACCTTTCCAGCCAAGTAATGAGAGTAGCTGGTGGAGGAGGAGGAGGGTTCTGATTTTGGTGCTGATTGTGGTTGGCTTGAACCTCAGTACGAATCTCATTTCTGAGTTGGGGAAGTAAAGCTTGCAGAGTAGCTTGGATGGCTACT
This sequence comes from Glebionis coronaria, assembly GCA_025667525.1. Taxonomy (NCBI): domain Eukaryota; kingdom Viridiplantae; phylum Streptophyta; class Magnoliopsida; order Asterales; family Asteraceae; genus Glebionis; species Glebionis coronaria. Next base: position 637,002,235 of record CM046877.1, read on the forward strand.
TGCATATCTTGCTCACGTGTGTTAACCATCTAACAATTTAAAACAAAATACAATGATTAATCTGATTAGACATAAGATAAATATAAGAAATGATGCATGACACAGTTTATGAAGGCATAACCAACGAAAATGACATGAGTTTGAGTGAACGCCTATGGGTCGGTTCACCAATACAAAATTGACATGACAAGAGTGAACGCCTATGGGTCGGTTCACTAAAACAAAATTGACATGGCGAGGGTGAACGCCTATGGGTCGGTTCACCGAAACAAAATAATTCGAATAAAAGCACATGCGACTAAATATGGCCAGTCCTGTACCAACAATTACTTAGTCAAAATACCTGCAACAATGATGCATGAAACAAACGCATGAAAACAAACTGTCAGTTTCAGGAAGACACTGATGACTACCCACTGGTCAAAGGTCAAGTTTTTAGAGCGTACAGGTCGAAACCTTGTCTTTTGTGGACGTACAGTCGGTAATGGGCTTGGCCCAACAGGCCCACGGCCTACACACATACCTAACTTTCCCTTCAAGAAACCCTAGTCCTATAAATAAAAGGGTAGGGGTCTCATTCTACATCAGGTTATCTCTCACAACTACACCTCCTTTATACTTTATCGTCTCGATACTAACTTGACCGTCAGAGGTGGACCCCGGGGCTCCGGCCTCGGGTCCACTCCTAACCGGTTTTCTATTGTTTGCATTATTATTCAAGGATCGGCAAGACGGCGAACGGCCCAGGAGAGTCGTTGAACCGGCCCAGCCAAACTATGCTCCAACAAGTTGGCGCCATCCGTGTAACCATACACTAGGTTCCGTGTTCTCATGTCACCGAACAACCAAAAACATAAAATCGGTAACTCTTAATACCCTCGTGTTTTTTATTTTCAATCATTAAATATTGCCGTGCACACCAAAGTTGTTGCGTTCGTAGCATTATATTGCCACTTAGTATCATAATGTGATTCTTAATATCAGTTTATAGTATCATAATGTGCATGCCCCGTTACTTTTTGATTGATGGCACCCAGATCTATTCCCGGGAATTATGGTACGTACATCTTTTTTATTGTCGCCAAGATTTTATTCACATCTTTCAAATTTGTAAAAAATATTATGTATATTTTTTAAATAGGTAACAAGATATTACCTATTTTTTGTTCAAATATATCTTTTAATTTAATAAAATATATTATCTTTATCAGTAAACAGATTTACATATGTCGTCCGATTTGGTTATTATATTTTTCGTATATGTCGCGACCCGGTAATATCGTGATTTCAAAATGATTGTGGTAAATTACGTCTCTTGTTTAGGAAAACAAAAGAGCGTAAATGAGCGGTAAGTATTAAGTGATGATTTAGGAAAATCAAACACTAATGACCCAAAGGTGAAAGTTCGTTTCCCAAGGAGGTATATGTGTGTGAATAATTCGTAATTGATTTGAGATTAATATTTGAGAGAAGGGGATGAGAAAATAGAATGACGAAGAGGTGAAATTTAATTACTACGACGACTAAACGTAAAACCGTAAAAAGAGCTAAAATAAAAATTAATCCTAAAAATTCCCAAAAAATTACTAAAAATCAAATTAAATAAACTAAGAGTTTACCAATAATCAAAACTTTTTCAAACCTTTTAATTAATTAAATATTAATTTTTAAATGTTAATTAAAGCCCTAAAAATCAAATTAGTTATCAAAAAGCCCAATAAAAATCAAATTAAACTTTTTTGAACCTTGTACCTAAATAGTAAAACCCTTCACTTTTGAACACGTTTTCAAACTTCTAAAAGCCAATGGTACCCTTCTGTTTTTTCATTTTTTTTTTGTTTTTATAATTTTATTTATATTATAAAATTAAAATCTTGAAAATACGGAATAAAAATTATGAAGTTTAGTAGGTTAAAAATAATAAACAGACAAAAATACGAAACTGAAACTAATAAAAAAACTGTGCTAAACTGTAAATTGGGGGGGGGGGGGGGACAAAAAGACAAAAAGTACAAAATTCTTGTACTTTTTATACTTTAAGAGGTATTAATAGCAGGACCCATCATATAAAGAGATAACATGTCTACAATTAGGGCTGGCTAAAACAACCCGAAAATCGAACTGAACCAGAAAACAGAGTCAAACCAAACCGAGCCGACTATTTTTGGTTCGGATTTCCGTATTGAATATTTATCCCGGTTTTAGGTTAAAACACGGAAAATACGTCTAAACTACATATTTGGTTCGATATTTCTCGGTTCGGTTTCAGTTATGTTTTGGTTTTTCTCAATATAATTCGGTTCGGTTTTCCATTCGATTTTTTTAAAATCGGTTTTGCTTTGATTCGATTTTATTCTGTTCGATTTTAAACTGATGCCCAACCCTATCTACAATTACTTGGCTACAATTTCTTTCACAAAATACACAAAAGTTGACTGAGGGCCAACACAGACAACTCAAGACTCACTTTCAGACATAGAAATCCGCGATTTATAATACAAATTGTAACCATTTAACTACAGTAGCTTAAATATTTTCATTATATAAACTAACTTTGAAAAATAATTTTTTCTTGAGAGAGTGAAAAATAAACAATTTTATTATTAAAATTCAATAATGAAAACTAGAAAGACTAGAAAAATAAAAGTCGGTATTTACATTGAGAAAGTAGTAAAATGTCATAGTTTCGAACATTTTTCAAGATAAATGATAGAAGCTCTTTGGTTAGGATATTGGGGATAGTGGAGGATATTTAAATTATTTACATTTTAATTTCCACCAGATTTTGTGTTTGGTATAGCAAACGAAGGAATTAATAGTTCACTAAATTGCCAAAAGAAAGAAATTAAATTTTTTTCAAAAGTGAAGAACTTTCATTTACTTAACAATTATTTCTTATAAACTTTTTTTGTAGTGATTTTTTCTCAAATTTTACTCATTAAATAGAAAATTTATAAATTTCATAAAAGTTTATATAAGAATAGTTTATTCGTTTTTATTCCTTTAAATAGAAAAAATAAAATCTATATAAAAAATATATATAATTGATATAAAGTTTTTTTTTTGATGAAATTTATATAAAAGGTGAAAATTTCGATTTTAAATCGTGTAATTAAAAAATTTATAAATCTTCAAAAATTTATAGAATAAATATTTATTTGATTTTACTCATTTCAATAGAAAAAACTATATAAATTTTATATAACTTTTTTTATAAAATTTATATAAAAAATGATAAAATCAAGTTTTACTCATTTAAATAGAAAATTTTAAAAAATTAATAAAAAATGTTTATTCGATTTTTACTCGTACAAAAAAGAAAAATAAAATTTATGTAAAAATTATTATAAAACTTATATAAATTTTTCTATAAAATATATAAAAGGTGAAAATTCGATATTTACTTGTTTAATTAAAAAAAACTTGTACGTGTTAATTGGTTCGACCTAAAATCAAGATTTCAAAATATTATAAATATTTGCCAACCAAACATGTGTAGGTATTTTAAACTGTGAAAATTTTAATTCTTAAATATTTTAATTTACTAGAATTTAGAATTTCGGAATTTCAAAATCTCAAACCAAACGACATCTTAGAGTATAGGGTATCTTACGCCAATAGTGGTGTTTTCCCTTAAAACACAACAAGACGGTGTTAGGTGCGCACCGGGCCTGACATTTACCCGTCTGGCACCATCATTACCAGCGTTCCATTTTTTATTTCTACTCCTCTTGATTTTAAATAGTTTGTTTCTCATTTCTCAACAAACATTTATTCAAACAAAAGGTATAAAGTAGAACCAACTAACCTAGAAAAAATGTTTGTTTCTCATTTCTCAATAAACATTTATTGAAACAAAAGAAAAAAGTAGAACTGACTAACCTAGAAAAAAGTATAATTTGAAATTGTTACATCTATACTACATATTAGAAGAAAACACCTTTCATTATTAGAAAATAGTAGGGTACTGGCGCGATGCGACGACGAGTATCCTGTAACTAAATTTTTCGGTGTTATAATTTGTATTTTTTTATTATAATTTCTGATTCAATAGTTTTCATCTAAAAACATGTTCTAAAAACGTAATTTCAATCGAGGGATGTTATTACTTTTAACATTATATGTGATATATATATATATATATATATATATATATATATATATATATATATATATATATATATATATATATATATATATATATATATATATATATGAAAGTACAAGTAAAGTTATTTAAATGATTAAAGGAAAAAAAACTAATTGTAATAAACCATTTTTCAATTACACTTTTCATTTGATGCATGCTTGAAAATTTTTGTAATCTTATAATTTTTTTGAGAAATATATGTATATTATAGTTTGCATTAATATAGTATAGATGCTTTAATGTTTGTAAAATATGCATATAGTATTGTATATTTATGTAATAGGGTGTTTTATTAAGAGTATTAAATACACTTTTATATTTAATTCTACCATGTTGTACATTTGACTTGTAAAGTTGTATTTCTTAAACAACGTTTTGGTTTGTGCATTAAAATGAGGTATAACATGTATATATAGTAGTACCTCTTAATTTTTTTTACATTTAATAGGAGAGAAGGTGCAATTTATTTTACAAGGGAGTTAGATGTTAAAAAGTCAACTTACAACACTATTTGCCCAATGTACACCTATATAAAATTAAAACATAAAAATAGAATTTAATATTCATATTATTACTAATTAATATATAATAATTAACACAAAATAAAAAAATAAAAGTAATTAATACACCTCATTACTTAAAAATATAATTATATATTCATATTTTACAACAATTAAAAACATATATCTACACAATCGTGCATATGTTGTCTACCTAAAATGATGGTGTACATAGTTTTGAAAACCAAACCGGACCAATGGGTTCAACTAGGAACCGGAGAACAATGAGTTCAAATAGCAAATAAAAATCGTCAAAACACGAACCGGAGAGGACCCGTTGAAACCGATAAAAACGACTTACATAAATCTATACTACTTTTTAACGACACGTAAATCAGTATTACTTATAAAAGAGATTTCACTATCTCTCCAAAATTTTAAGTAGTGCAACATTGCAATTTATGACAACATTTTTTTGTAATAGTCATATCATCTTCTCTAAAATTGCATAATCATAATTTATGACAATATTTTTATGCAATATCCATATAATTGTGTGGTTATTATATAATAGTTAGTAAATTAATATAATATTACAAAAGATATTTAAAAAATAATATTATAGTAGATTCTTATGATCAAAGTCCAATCTTCAATCTCGATTTTGGAAAAAACGAAAATGATCGTAAGTACGATCCTGATTTTAAAAACTAAAAAAACTATGTGAAAAGACCAAAAGTAAAAAATTCAATTTGGTGATAGATAAAGTAATAAATATTTGACAAAATTAGAAAAAACAAAAAGTGCATTTAATTAACATTACATCACATATTAAATTAGTAAAATTATAAGTACGAAGATTGACCAAACATCATATATATATATATATATATATATATATATATATATATATATATATATATATATATATATATATATATATATATATATATATATATATATATATATATATATGCACAATTTAAGCAAAAGTCACACACATTCTCTTAATAACAATCATCAGCTCTAAAAAACCCCAAATTCTCTCTATTTACGGTGGTGTTGCCCTCGTAATCCACTTGTAATCATCATCACCATCGCCACCACAACCACCACAAATACTTGATAAACCTAAAAAAATGTTCAATTTGTATTAGTGCTTATGAGGAAAGTCTCGTTTAAAATTTCAAAGAACGAGACTCGTTACCGTTCGAAACCTAATGTTTTGGTAGATGATGAACTTGATGAGGTTAAAAAATCTAGTAGTAGCATCAGCAACTTCATCATCTACGAAAACATTAGCTTTCGAATGGTAACGAGTTCCGTTTTTTGAAATTTTGAACGAGACTTTCCTCATAACTAATACAAAGCTAAAACTTTTTTGTGATTGAGGTTTATCAAGTGCTTGCGGTGGTTGTTGTGGAAATGTGATGGTGATTACATCGGCAATTACGTCGCCAACGCCAACATTGGTTAGAGAGACTATTTAGGGGTTTTTTGTGATGATGATTGTTAGTATGAGACTGTGTCATTTTTGCTTAAATTATGCATGTTTATGATGTTATGTCTCTTCGTCCTATACTTTAATTACTTTAATATGTGATGTAATATTAATTAAATGTTCTATTTGTTTTTTTTGTACTTTTGTCGAATATTTATTACTTCATGTGTCACCAAGTAGAATTTTTTACTTTTGTCCTTTTCACGTAGTTTTTTCGAAGTATTTGGGATCCTACCTATAATCGTTTCCGTCTTTCCAAAATTGAGATCGAAGATGAGACCTAGATCATAAGATTATATTGTAATGTCATTTTCTTAACAGTATTTGTAATATAATACACATATACAAACTATTATATGATAAACATACAATTATATGAATATTACATAAATATGTTGTCATTTTCTACAGTCGTATCAACATGTCATACATATGAATTCAAATTTATATCTAAATATCTAATTCGATTGCTCTCTTCTAGTCTGATTACTTGCTACAAGGTGTTTGTTTATCCCACTATGTTGCAAAATGGTGACCACTTCAAAACATGTGCCGAGCACAAACCATTTTGTAATACCATACTCACGTTTAATAACATAAATCAATTCACACAATTTTAACACAATAAATGAGAGTTTGGGTGTTTACTTATATTAATTGATGGTGTATAGCATGGATATAACCCATAGGGCCTAAAACCATACACCAAACCTTGGGCCTAGACCCAAGTACACAAAAGCCCACCATGATGACAAAATCTCCAAGCGTATCCGCTTCCAGCAAGCGGAGCCGCGGCGTAAAAAGTAGAACCGGCTAACCTAGAAAAATGTTTGTTTCTCATTTCTCAACAAACATTTATTCAATCAAAAGAAAAAGTAGAACCAGCTAACCTAAAAAAAGTATAATTTTAAAGTAAAATTATACTATATATTAGAATAAAACACCTTTCATTTTTAGAAATGTTGAAAAACAACTTACACATTATATGCCTAATGTACAAATATATAAAATTAAAATATAAAAACATAATTTTATATTCGTATTATTACTATTAATACATAATAATTAATATACACTTAAAAATAAAAGTAAATAATACTAGTTAATATATAATCAATACACCTCATTACATTCAAATAAAATTATATATTGACATTCTACAACAATTAAATGCATATATCTAAAAAATCGAGCATATGTCCTAAAATGATGGTGTAAATAGTTTTGAAAACCGAACCGGACCAATAGGTTCAACTAGGAACCGGAGTCACAATCAGTTCAACCATCGTCAGAAGACGAACCGGAGAGGACCCATTGAAACTGATAATAACGACTTACATAAATCTATACTACTCTTTAACGACACGTAAATCAGTATTACTTATAAAAGATATTTCATTATCTCTCCAAAATTTTAAGTAGTGAAACTTTACAATTTATGACAACATTTTTATGTAATATCCATATCATCTTCTCTACGATTGCATAATCATAATTTATGACAATATTTTTATGTAATATCCATATAATTGTGTGTTTATCATGTAATAGTTTGTAATTTTTATAATATTAACAAAAGATATTTAAAAAAATAATATTATAGTAGAATCTTAAGATCAAAGTCCAATCTTGAATCTCGATTTTGGAAAAAACGAAAATGATCATAAGTACGATCCTGATTTTAAAAACAAAAAAAAAACTATGTGAAAAGACCAAAAGTAAAAATTCAATTTGGTGACACATAAAGTAATAAATATTTGACAAAATTAGAAAAAACAAAAAGAACATTTAATTAACATTACATCACATATTAAATTAGTAAAATTATAAGTATGAAGATTGACCTAACATCATATATATATATATATATATATATATATATATATATATATATATATATATATATATATATATATATATATATATATATATATATATATATATATATATATGCGCAATTCAAGCAAAAGTCGCACACATTCTCTTAATAACAATCATCAACTCTAAAAAAACCCAAATTCTCTCTATTTATAGTGGTGTTGCCCTCGTAATGCCACTGTAATCATCATCACCACCGCCATTACAACCACCACAAACACTTGATAAACCTAAAAAAATGTTCAGTTTGTATTAGTAATTTTGAGGAAAGTCTCGTTTAAAATTTCAAAGAACATAACTCGTTACCGTTAGAAACCTAATGTTTTCGTAAATGATGAACTTGATGAGGTTTAAAAAATCTAGTAGCGGCATCAACAACTTTATCATCTACGAAAACATTAGCTCTCGAATGGTAACGAGTTCCGTTTTTCGATATTTTGAACGAGACTTTCGTCATAACTAATACAAAACTAAAGCTAAAAACAATTGTGATTGATGCTTATGAAGTGCTTGCGGTGGTTGTTGTGGAAATGGCGATGGTAATAACATCGACAAATTATGACGCCAACACTAACACAGATTAGAAATAATACTTTTTTTTGGGGGGGGGGGGGGGTGGGTTAGTGATGATGATTGTTAGTAAGAGACTGTGTCATTTTTTCTTCAATTATGCATGCATATGATGTTATGTCTCTTCGGCTTATACTTTAATTACTTTAATATGTGATGTAATTTTAGCTAAATGTTGTTAGCCCTATATTTTATATAGTCGAACAAGAATGTAATAGGTCATCTTAGTCGTTAATGGTCTTATATTGTAATAGGTTAGTCGGGAAAACCGAGCTTGGACTTTAAGCTAATATTTTATAAGTTAGGGGCTCCAAGCCCAAGCAAATTCAATCCCGACCCAAGAACAAGCCCACGAAGGCCTCTTAAGGAGTGGCATATAAATATCCTCTTCCATGTGTGAAAGAGGGTGTTGGTTACCATTTACTTTCTCTCTCTAAATGTAAAACCTTCCACCATCTCTCTACTTTCTCTCTAACTTCTCTCTATTTGTATCACGTATCTTGTGATATGGATTGATTGGGATTAACATTTGGTATCAAGATCCTATAGTAGATAGGTGATTGAAGATTCGTGGTTGACGTTTTATTGATTTCGTGGTGTTTTTATTAAAAATTCCTATCGTTCCAAATACTTTTTCATGTTTTTTCATCTTAAAATTCTTTACGTAGTTGTGGTATGGATTTGTGATACTTGTCTTAGTGATAAACACGAAAAATTTGGATCTTTAGGATTGATTTTGGGCTAGAATCGCGTTTTACAAGCTTCGGGATCGTATTCAAACTTTAATTTCGGAATATGTACTTTATTCCGGATTTGGCATAAGGATAATATTCCGAATTTTTAGAAGTTTTCAGGATATTGGGTATATTCCGCATTTGTGTTATTCAGGATTTGGTGAATTCCGAATTCTTTGCTTATTTAGAAATCTTGGTGGAATCCGAATTTGTGATTATTCTGAAATTCCTTAGTCAGAATTCTTGGTGTATTCCGAATTCCGAATTCTTTGTTAATTCAGGAATCTTGGTGTATTCCGGATTTGTGGTTATTTCCAAATATGATGTTATTCTAGAATCTTATATCTTATTCCGAAATCTAAGTTGTATTGGGATTTCGAAATTATTCTTGTATTCAGGATTTGCTTATATTCCGGATTTGCTTTGGGATTCTAGAATAAGTCACATTCAGGATTAGATATTCAGAAATCTTAAATTCCGGATTTAAGTGACATTACCACATTCCTAAAATATTCTGGATTTGCATTATTTGGATTCTTGAATTGTGAAAGAAGTTGGATTCCGGATTCAGTAAACTTTGGGAATCCAGATTTAGTATTATTCCGGATTCATAAGAAGTTGGATTCTGGATCTATAAGGGGTATTCCGAAATCATAACATGAAGATTATTCCGAAATCTTTACCACCAATTATTCCGAAATCTTCACAAAGCTATATTCCGAATTCTTTGTTTGGTATTCCGAAATCATCTACTGGTATTCCGAATTTCACATTCCAAATTCCTCAAGTCATATTCCGAAATTCTTCAAGAAGCCACATTCCGAATTCAGGTATTCAGAACTCAGTTTTTTGTTCGAGCAATTTCTAGAGTTAGCCACTATATAGACTATTTTCAGAACATCGTTTACAAAAAAAAAAAGAGTTAAAACTTTGTAGGTCAAGTAGATTCAATTTTTTCCCTACTAGTTTTTGGCTATTTCTTACTCAATTTCAAAATTTGGCGATACAAAAATTTTCGGCTTACCGTATATCGGACTGAGAAATTTATTGTCGGACTGAAGATTTTTGGAACGTTTTAGAATTTCAACCACAACTCATCACAAAAAATCTACTAAGATCTGTAATCCATTCACAAGCATTTACCATGTCAAACAACAACAATGCGACTGCTAATCAAATTCGTTTGGAACAAGGTGGTAACGGTAATCCACCTGTGCTGACAGCCGGTTGCTACGTTCAGTGGAGATCTCGTTTCCTGAGATTGAGAATCGAACGGCTCTTCGTCATTGCCTTGAAAATGCACCTCCCGTTTTTGAATTCAGACCAATTACACTCAGGTAGAGGATGGTAGTTCATCAACAACAAGAGCTATGGAGAATTTCGACACATGTCCTGCTGAGAAAAGGAAACTTCTCCAAGCTGAAGCTGATGTTGTGAACTATATACTCACTGGGATTGATAACGATATCTATTCCACGATTGATGCATGTGCTAGTGTTATGGAAATGTGGAATGCAATTCATCGATTGAAGCAAGGTGAATCGATCAACGTTCAAGATCTCGAGACTATTGTACTTTCGGATTTCAGAAAATTCACATCCGAAGATGGTGAATCCGTTGACTCATATTACTCGATATTCTACAAAATGATGAATGAGCTTGTCAGAAATCAGTGCACCATCTCTAATCATCATGCCAATATTCATTTTTTACTTCAACTCAAACCAGAATGGAAAAGGTTTGTGACTTTGGTTAAACAAAGGGAATATATCAAGACTATCTCTTATCACAATCTTTATGATATATTGAAACAACATCAGAATGAAGTGAATGAACTTAGGGCTGAAAAGGCAGAACGGTCTGCTAACTCTATTGCCAAGGAAACCAGCAAGTATAAGGAATCACTACATAAATTCCGTACTATTCTCTCTAGTTCTCTGTCGAATGCCTTGATACTCCTTCTTGAGCCGATCCTGCTCAGCTTTCAGAAAGAACTGATCCAGAACCAACTCCTTAAACTGCACCCAAGTCAAGCCAGTAACCAAGTCGTCATCTCCATTCAACTGCTTGAGTGCTTTCTACCATGCCAGCACGTCTCCCTCAAATTTGTAACAAGAAATCCTCGCCTTGAAGACAAGATCACACCCCATGGCGTCGAAAATCTTCTCAACGTGTGCAATCCAGCTCTCAGCCTCAGATGGGCTGTCAGTCTGCTCGAAGGATTTAGATCGCTGCTTATTGAACCTTTCCAGCCAAGTAATGAGAGTAGCTGGTGGAGGAGGAGGAGGAGGAGGGTTCTGATTTTGGTGCTGATTGTGGTTGGCTTGAACCTCAGTACGAATCTCATTTGTGAGTTGGGGAAGTAAGCTTGCAGAGCAGCTTTGATGGTTACTTGCATATCTTGCTCACGTGTGTTAACCATCTGACAATTTAAAACAAAATACAATGATTAATCTGATTAGAACATAAGATAAATATAAGAAATGATGCATGACACAGTTTATGAAGGCATAGCCAACGAAAATGACATGAGTTTGGTTGAACGCCTATGGGTCGGTTCACCAATACAAAATTGACATGACGAGAGTGAACACCTATGGGTCGGTTCACTAAAACAAAATTGACATGGCGAGGGTGAACGCCTATGGGTCGGTTCACCAAAACAAAATAATTCGAATAAAAACACATGCGACTAAATATGGCCAGTCCTGTACCAACCATTACTTAGTCAAAAACCTGCAACAATTAATGATGCATGAAACAAACTCATGAAAACAAACTTTCTGTTTTAGGAAGACACTGATGACTACCCACTAGTCAAAGGTTAAGTTTTTAGAGCGTACAGGTCGAAACCTTGTCTTTTGTGGACGTACAGTCGGTAATGGGCTTGACCCAACAGGCCCACGGCCTACACACATACCTAACTTTCCCTTCAAGAAACCATAGTCCTATAAATACAAGGGTAGGGGTCTCTAACTACATCAGGTTATGTCTCACAACTACACCTCCTTTATACTTTATCGTCTCGATACTATCTTGACCGTCGGAGGTGGACCCCGGGGCTCCGGCCTCGGGTCCACTCCTAACCGGTTTTCTATTGTTTGTAGCATTATTCAAGGATCGGGAAGACGGCGAACGGACTAGGAGAGTCGTTGAACCGGCCCAGCCAAACTATGCTCCAACAAGTTGGCGCCATCCGTGTGACCATACACTAGGTTCCGTGTTCTCATGTCACCGTACAACCAAAAACATAAAATCGGTAACTCTTAATACCCTCGTGTTTTTTATTTTCAATCATTAAATATTGCCGTGCGCACCAAAGTTGTTGCGTTCGTAGCATTATATTGCCACTTAGTATCATAATGTGATTCTTAATATCAGTTTATAGTATCATAATGTGCATGCCTCGTTACTTTTTGATTGATGGCACCCGGATCTATTCCTGGGAATTATGGTACGCACATCTTTTTTATTGTCGCCAAGATTTTATTCACATCTTTCAAATTTGTAAAAAATATTATGTATATTTTTTAAATAGGTAACAAGATATTACCTATTTTTTGTTCAAATATATCTTTTAATTTAATAAAAGATATTATCTTTATCGGTAAACAGATTTACATATGTCGTCCGATTTGGTTATTATATTTTTCGTATATGTCGCGACCCGGTGATATCGTGATTTCAAAATGATTGTGGTAAATTACGTCTCTTGTTTAGGAAAACAAAAGAGCGTAAATGAGCGGTAAGTATTAAGTGATGATTTAGGAAAATCAAACACTAATGACCCAAAGGTGAAAGTTTGTTTCCCAAGGAGGTATATGTGTGTGAATAATTCGTAATTGATTTGAGATTAATATTTGAGAGAAGGGGATGAGAAAATAGAATGACGAAGACGTGAAATTTAATTACTACGATGACTAAACGTAAAACCGTAAAAAGAGCTAAAATAAAAATTAATCCTAAAAATTCCCAAAAAATTACTAAAAATCAAATTAAATAAACTAAGAGTTTACCAATGATCAAAACTTTTTCAAACCTTTTAATTAATTAAATATTAATTTTTAAATGCTAATTAAAGCCCTAAAAATCAAGTTAATTATCAAAAAGCCCAATTAAAGATATTTCAATTGGTAAACCTCTAAAATGACCTAAAAAGATTAAAACTATTTTTATAAAATTTTAAACTAAGATAAACTATTTAAAATGATTTAAAAACTATTAAAACTTAAAATAATTATAAAAAGTAATCTAATGATGATAAAATTAATCTAAGAGTTGCAAAAATCCTCTTTTAATGTATTAAAGCTAAGAAAAATATAAAGAGTGTAAAAATGTGAAATTTGAAAAATAATAATAAAATAATATTAAAAATCCAAAAATTATAAAAAAATTCTAAAAACTTGCAAACTAGTTTATTTTAACCTAAATAATCAGAAAATGAAATTGAAATCCCTAATGGGCCCCCAAATGGGCTAAAACCAAAAACAGTCAACCTTAATGGGCTTTTAGGCCCAAAAAATCAAACTAGGCCCAAATAACCTGAAAAAGCCCTATCTGACTCAAAATTTAATTCTAAGCACAAAAGTTTGAAGGCCCAAAAGCTGATTCTGAGCTTATCACAGCTTAAATAGCCAATAGCTTATTCTTATTGGGCCAATAAGCCCATTAAGCAATAAGCCAATGCCATAAGCTCTGCTTAAACACACAACCCTCTTTTGAGATTCCTAAGAGATCTGTGAAAAGAAATTTTGCAAAAGCACACTCAATAAGCCAGAAATAAGCAAAGAAAAATTTCACAAAAGGACAAAATAGTCGACTTGGAGTTCTAGACCCCCTCAGGACTTGATTCAACTTAAAATAGACTCTAAACAACTTAATTAAGCTGAATCAATCAAGAAAAGTTAAATAAGCTGGATAAGCCAATAAACACTTATGAAAAAGTCAAATGAGTTGGTTTTCTAGTCAAAGCCTAAAGTCAACCCTCCAAATGCTCCAGTACGAACAAATGGGTCAAATAAGGAGCACCTATTACAAAATTAAAGTTGTTGCACGTTAGAATAAGCTGGAATAGCTTACTGATAAGCTGAACACCAAATTACACTAGCAGGGGGAACTTTCAGTAGGAACTGGTTCCCTCTGCTTTGACTTTTTGACTTGAGATTTGTGAGAGATTTACTATGATTTGATGGATAACAAAGGCACCCTTACAACCAGTGAGTTGTAAGGAGTCACAATCAAGCAAAATATCACACTTCCAATAAGCCAATAAGCACAGAATAAGCCAACAATGCCCAGATATGATACAGACTTAGCAAATAAGCAGTTATGAACTCTTAAGCAGTTTTAGCATGAATAAGCAAACCAGAATGAACCAAATGCATACACAAGCTTTAATAAGTAACTGTTAATAAGAATAAACAAACTTATTCCAATCACTGAATCAAAGATTACAAGCAGATCAAAGCATATGCAGGTTACTGATTATGAACTTCAAGAACACAAATGCTTTTTCTGATATAGATGACCACAAATCCGAATTCAGCACTCAAATCCTACTTCCCTGGTTTTATTAACTTAGATTTAACACCAGAATAACATGTATCAACTCAATAGAACCAAGTACCACAACAAAGGAAGCCTTAAATCCCTTTGAATCAGTTAACCCAAACACCCCTTTTGAATCCGATTTTGCAATCTTCCAAAGGATTGTTGTCTTTTAACCTATCAAACAAGATCTAATCCACCCTAACAACTATTAATCAACCTCAGAAACTCAAATCAAGCCACAAAACACAGATTCACAATAAAACATGCATAATCACCAAAAATTCAATAAAAATCCTAAAAATGAAAAGGGAGAGAGATGCAAACCTCCAAGACTTACATCCAAGCCTTGGAATGTTTGAGCTGAGGTGCTAGCAAAACAAGCACCAGCTTCCTTGTACCTGCTAAGATCAACAAACCACAATGATGAACACAAACTATGAAACATCTGATTTTTGAAACAAAAGCTTTATTACTTAAAACCTTGCCTTAAAAACCACAAAACATGAATATGGAACTCAGATTTCAGCTATTCAATCACCAAACTTTTATAAATAACAAGAGAGAAAATCACACTTTTTAGAAAACTCAATTTTATTTCAATAAAAATGAATTACAAAGTAATAGCTAAAATATGGAACAAGGGACTCTCACAAGTTGAGGTCTCCATATATAGGACTAGTAGACGATTCTAGAATGCTGAAATACATGAAAACCCTAGCTATAAATTTCCAGGAATGCCCTTGAGTGCTTGTTGTTGTTGAGTTGTCAATTTTGATCAAAACCGTTCATTTTAGCTTTGGGGTTAAGCTAAGAGTCTAAGCTGTTGATTTGGCCACGTCAGATTCCTTGGAGAGGAAGTTGTGTTTTCATTGGTGGACAAGGTTGAGTGTGGGGTCACTTGGGTAGTGGGATTGAGGGTTTTGTGTGTGGGTTATGTTTCTGGGCGTGTGAATCAAGTGTGGGTATGGGTAATTGCAATTTACCCTTTTTTAAGTGGAAGGAGTTACTGGGTTCTTGATGGTAAACAGTAACTCGTTTTGATCCGAAATTGGGGGAAAGTAACTTGTTTGGCACAATTTTCTGGTTTGAAAGTTTGGTGTGGCAATAGTAGTCCTTGTATTTTGGGAAATGTGGTCAAACAAGTTTTTAAGCCTTCTAACCCATTTCCTTTTGTTATTTAAGTTTTCACTTTCACACTTTTGACACAAAACTTTGTAATAAGGGTTTTAAGGGTTTGTTTTGCCAAAGGTCTTCATTGTATCTTTGACTTCATGAGGGACCATAATTGACAGTTTAGAATTGTTGAGGGACTAAACTTGCCAATTCTTCAAAGTTGAAGGACCTTTTTGTAATTTTGACATACTTAAGGGACCAGAATTGTAATTATGAATATACAAGGGTTTTAAGTGTCATTTCTTCATATTTTGATGATCAATCTTGTACATCTTCAAGTCTTCAAGGGTTTTTCTTGGATAATTCATGAACTAGGGCCCGGTTCTTTGTACGGCTTCGTTTCTCGTGTCCATTTTTCCTTGTTTCTTGTGATCTTTTGTCTTTTTCACGATATCCATACCTAAAACACACAAGTAAACAAATTCAAGCATATATATGGTATTTTATGACATTTTAATGCATTTAAAGCCCGAAAAGAACGATGAGATCATGTATAAAAGCCATCTCATCACTCCCCCATACTAAGCCATTGCCGTGCCCTCACGCAATGCTAGAATAAAGTATCTAAGCATCACCAAAATTCAATTTTATTACCCTTTATTGAAAAGTAAAAGACTTGCAACAAAACTACGAGGATGTGTAAAGACATAATGTATGATTTTCATCACGAATGTGACTTTTAGGGTCAATGAATAGAAACAAGTAAATGTCCCTTAGAGTAAATTTCGTCATCCTTGATTGTCATACATTCCATGCTAAGTGCAAAAACGAGATCATTGTTGGTACAAGTCACAATGCTAACACTACTCATATGTCCAAATTGTGTAATACTTTTTCCCCCGCAATCCTAGTTATTATGAAAGGAATGGGTTACTAGAATTTTTTAACTATTTGTCATGGATCACAAGTGATTCATTTTGACTTATTTGAGTATTTATTAGACCGAAAGTAAAGTAGCACAATTTAATCGATAGTTATCCTAAGGACAAAATCTTTTAAAACGGCTTCTCGTGTATCTCCTTAAGTTCATATCTTGGCATAACTCGTTTCACGATCTGAGACATTTCTCGGACCGATATTTGGCATGTACTTCATACTTTAAATCTTGGGAAGACGTTCTTGAAATTATGGTCTTCTCTTCATATATTGGAATTTCTTCACTTTGACGTTTTTGAGAGATTCTTCATACTTGGACCACAACTTCATCATTTTTCTTCAATCTTTATTTTGGATTTTGATATACAACGATCCGCCTCCTTTTCGGACTTAGATATATTTATCCTCATACCTTGTTAGGGTCTTTTTGGATAGACTTCTCCATGATCTTTAGGGGAGTAATTGCTTTTCGTCGTGTGTCTCGATCCTTCATATTGATTTTGGAATAATGATACTTCACATCATCTTGGATCTGTAGCAACAAAATAGAGCTCCTCATGCCTTGTTAGGTCCTTTTTGTATCTTCACCAATCTTCGCGTCCCGCTTCAATAAGTTATGCCTTGGCTATGAACTCTATTCAACCCCGAGCAACTTTTAAACGATCTTGTGCTAGAAGCTAAGTAACCTTCAAATCGTACGACCTTACTTATTGCAATTATTTTTATTCCTAATGCATTGATCTTATGGGAGAAAAAGCCACAATTAAAAACATATGAGTTTTTAAAAGAACATTTTCATGTTCTACGTTTAGCATGATCACTTTTCTAACTCTATCATTTCTCGTTCTTCACTATTTAAAGACCTCTAATTAAAGAGACTCATGAATACTTAGCCATGCAAGTCAAAATTAAGCCAAATTTGGATTAGCTTTCATTAAGACTATATCAAATCAAAGTTTTGGGTTTTCAAGCCACCTATAGGATCTTGCACTTTCTTAGACTTTTTCAAGTTTAGAGAATGCATTTTATAGTTCCCTTGATAAGTGACTTTCTAGGATCAATTATAGGAACTTGCGAAAAGTTCTTGTTCTTAACCCGAATGAGCTAAGACTTTCGCGTTTTAAAGTTCCCTATATAAAAGTCTAGCAAAACTTGAATCGAGAGGGTTAAGGAATGTAAAGGGCTCCAAATGACCATCAAGTCAAAAATTAGTTCTAATTCTACCCATCGGAAAATATACATTCGAGTCTTAAAAACACTTATTAAAACTAAGAAAATTTTTAAAATTTGGCCATTTTTAGCTTTATTAGCAACAAAACAAAACAAAACATTGAAAGTTGGAAAACGTGAGGGCGTAGCAAAGAAATTATCTATTCACCCCCATACTAAAAGTAAACATTGTCCTCAATGTTTCGAGTCTAAAGGTGGAGCACCCCCATACTAGAGATGAAGAGTCGAATGCTTAGGATCTAGCATGGAAAGGGTGATCAACAATATATCTAATGCCGTTTATTAATTATGCTAAAAGATAATTGTGAAAACAATAAAGGATATGTCATAGATCCGTGAAAAACTTTTTCAAGCAAACAATGGAGGCTCGCGTAAACGAACACGAGAGTCTTCAATCGTAGATGATGATGATGATCTAGATAACACAATCACAAACAACCATGAAACAACGAGTTGGAAGGGCACAAATCCCCACTCATTATTATTTGAAAGCATAAAAAGGATAAGCATGGGATCTCCCCCACGAGGCACCTCGTTTTTGATTACCGAGTCATGAGCTCGACTCGATCCCCTCAATGCTAATTATCATTGGGGAAGGTGACTTGGTCGAGGTCATCCAATGAAGGAATTTCCCCACCAAAGTAGTGCTTAAGCCTATGTCCATTCACCTTGAAGTTAGGACCATCATTTTGAGTTAGCTCGATGGTCCCATACGGAACACTTGTGTAATGGTGAAAGGACCCGACCAACGAGATTTCAATTTCCTGGAAAATATCTTTAATCGAGAGTTAAAAAGTAACACTTGATCACCAACGTTAAAAACTCGATTTTTAATCTTTGCATCATGAAACTTTTTAGTCTTTTCTTTGAAAATCAAGAAATTTTCATAAGCATTATCTCTTAGTTCATCCAATTCATTCAATTGTATTTTCCGATGATCTCCCGCGGTCTTCAAGTCAAAGTTTGCATGCTTAAGGGCCCAATATGCCTTGTGCTCCATTTCAATGGGCAAATGGCAATTCTTCCCATAGACTAACTTATAAGGAGTACAACCGATGGGTGTCTTATAAGCGGTCCTAAAGGCCCATAAAGCGTCATCGAGTTTGTCGGACCATGAAGCACGGTTTTCTCCAATCGACCTCTCTAAAATCCTCTTCAAAGCTCGGTTCGAAACCTCGACTTGCCCACTCGTTTGCGGGTGATAAGCCGTAGAAAGACGATGAGTAACTCCATATTTCTTTAAGACCTTCTCGAATTGGTCATTACAAAAATGGGTTCCACGATCGCTTATAATAGCACGAGGGGTTCCAAACCGAGAGAATAGTTGCTTCAAAAACTTCACTACCACACGAGCATCATTAGTAGGTAAAGCCTTAGCTTCCACCCACTTAGAAAGGTAGTCGAAGGAGACGAGGATATACTTGTTACCATGAGACGATGGGAACGAACCCATAAAGTCTATGCCCCAAATGTCGAAAATCTCACACACTTGAATTATGTTTTGCGGCATTTCATCACGTTGAGACGATTTTCCTTGACGTTGGCACGAATCACACGACTTTACAAGTGCGTGTGCATCACGATAGATAGAAGGCCAAAAGAAGCCGGCATCGAACACTTTCTTAGCCGTGAGATTAGCACCATGGTGACCACCCGTGGGTCCCTCGTGACAAGCTCTAAGGATGTTAGAAGCTTCGGCACCAAAAACACAACGTCGAACGAGTTGATCCCGCACAAACCCGAAAGAGATAAGGGTCGTCCCAAAAATAGAACTTGACGTCACGAAAGAATTTCCGCTTTTGTTATGTCGTCATACCCTTGATTATGAAATTACCCGCATGGTAATTTGCAATGTCGGAAAACCATGGGGTGGTGTCTTTAGAATTCACTACACCGAGAGTCTCGAGAGGAAATGTTTCGGTGATTTCCTTGTTCTCGAAAACATCTTTGTGAGGATCTTCTAGACGAGAGAGATGATCGGCCGCTAGATTCTCGGCACCCTTTTTGTCAAGCACGGTTACATCAAATTCTTGGAGGAGGAGCATCCAACGAAGAAATCTCGGCTTAGCATCTTGCTTAGCTAAGAGATACTTGATAGCCGAATGGTCGGTATACACGATGCTTTTAGTTAAGACGAGATAAGGTCAAAATTTCTCAAAAGCATAGACCACGGCAAGGAATTCCTTTTCCGTTGTGGTGTACTTTAATTGAGCCTCGGTCATCGTCTTACTAGCATAATGGATAGGACGAAAATGCTTTTCATAGCGTTGCCCTAAGACGGCCCCTATAGCATAATCACTTGAATCGCACATGATTTCAAAGGGTAATTCCAATTAGGAGCAACAAGAATGGGAGCTTTGGTAAGTTTCCTTTTGAGAGTTTCGAAAGCTCTAACACAATCCTCATTGAAATTAAAAGGAGCATCCTTCTCGAGAAGGTGTGTCATAGGTCGAGAGATTTTCGAAAAGTCTTTGATGAAACGACGATAAAAGCCCGCGTGGCCTAGGAAACTACTAACTCCCTTAACGGTTTTGGGATGAGGTAACTTGGCGATGACGTCTACCTTAGCTTTATTGACCTCAATCCTCGCTTTTGAGACATTATGTCCTAAGACGATTCCTTGTTTACACATGAAATGACATTTTCCCAATTAAGCACAAGATTGGTTTCTTCACAACGTTTTAACATTTGCTCGAGATTAGATAAACACGATGTGAACGAATTGCCAAACACCGAAAAGTCATCCATAAATACTTCCATCGACTTCTCGATCATATCGTGAAAAATAGCCATCATACACCGTTGAAACGTACCTGGTGCATTACAAAGTCCGAAAGGCATCCTACGGTAAGCGAACGTTCCATAAGGACACGTAAACGTAGTCTTCTCTTGATCATGAGGGTCGATAGGGATTTGAAAGTAACCGAAAAAACCATCTAAAAAGCAATAGATTTCATTTCCCGCGAGTTGCTCCAACATTTGATCCATTAAGGGAAAATGAAAGTGGTCTTTACGAGTGGCGTCATTTAACTTTCGATAGTCAATACACACCCTCCAACCGGTCACAACACGAGTGGGAATTAACTCGTTGTTTTCATTAGGTACAACGGTCATTCCTCCCTTTTAGGGACACAATGGATTGGGCTCATCCATGGGCTATCGGAGATAGGATAAATCATTCCCGCGTCAAGGAGTTTTAGAACTTCCTTTTTGATGACATCGTGAATTTTGGGGTTTACCCTTATTTGACTTTGAATTGCGGGCTTGTAGTCCTCCTCCATCAAAATCTTGTGAGTACAAAATTTTGGGTCAATACCCTTAATGTCGGAAATTTTCCACGCAATTGCCCCTTTATGAGCTTTAAGAACTTTCAAGAGCGCGGTTTATTCATCATTAGCAAGACCTTTTGAAATAATAACCGGCAACTTGTCATCACCTTTTAAGAATGCGTATTCAAGGTGAGATGGAAGATCTTTCAATTCAAGGATAGGTGGTTCCTCGATTGAAGATTTTTGCTCAACACTCATAACTTCCATCGGCAGAAGAAATGGTGGAATAGAAGTATCATCACTAAATATCACCTCATCTTCATTGTCGATTTCATTTGAAGTAGAATCGCCTCCTTGGAATGGAGTGAGATTTGGTGTAGAATTAGCAAGAATCGGATCCAAAATAGTGGGATTGCCACTTGACGAACTATCAGAAAAAACCTAACACTTCTTGTGAAAACTCATCGCAAACCACATCAACTAAGTCAATGTGATTGATGGTAGCGATTGCATAAACATGAGAAGGTTTTGAGTTTCAAGTAGCGTTTATAACAAGTTCCTCTTCTTTGAATCTCAAAGTAATAGTTCTTGCATGAACGTCGATAAGCGATCTCGAGGTGTCTAAAATGGACGACCTAAAATTAGAGGAACTTGAGGATCCGCGGGGATGTCAAATACTATAAAATAAACGGGATAGTAGAACTTCCCCACTTTTACGAAAACATCCTCGGCTACTCCACATGCTAAAATCGTAGAATGATCGGCCATCTCGATAGACATGTTCGAAGAAGTAAGAGCCGGAAGCGAAAGAGATTTCCAAATGGAAATGGCATCAAATTAATGCTCGCACCAAGATCGGCTAAGGCGAGGCATTCTTTCTTATCTTGTATGTCATAAGGAATGAGAAACTTTCCGGGGTCACCAACTTTTGCTGGTATGCGGTTAAGATAAACCGAAGAACAATTAGCAAGCTTTGAAAGCTTTTCCTTATCGATCATCATACTTATAAAAGTGGAAGCGAAACGAGTCATATATAACAACGCGTCGGCTAAACTTACATTAAAATGAACTTGTTGAAACATTTTTATAAAAAGCTCGATTTGTTGTTTGTTACGTTCTTGCAATTTCTCTTTGTTTCGTCTCGAAGGGTAAGGTAAGGGTGGTGTGGGTTGGACATTAGGCAATGGCCTTGGAATCTCGGGTTCCATGATTGGTATTGGATCAACCGTAGGTGTGTTTGAGCGGTACTTCTTGGGCTTGTGATATGCTCCTTTTCGACCATCACCTCGGGCTCTTTCTCGATTTCCTTCTCCGTAGAAGTACTTGGACGATAGATTGGTTCCTTGAAAGTTTTACCACTTCGTGTAGTAATAACCTTCATTTCTCCCTTCGGGTTTGCAATGGTATCACTAGGAAGACCACCTGAGGAAGAGGATTTACACATGATTGCTTCAAACATTTTTGCCATTCGGTCTTTAAATTTTGATTGCCTTAAATCCGCTTTTAAAAATTCTTTCTTAATCTCATGTTGTCCTTGTTCCATCTTTTGTATATTTTGTTGAAGACGTTGAACATTTCCTTCCATTTTATTAGCATGAGTCTTAAGTTCATTAGCAAGTTCGTTTTTAAGCTCGTTTTTAACTCGGATCTTAAGCTAATCATCTCACATTGCATGTTATCAAATTTAGCATCATTTGCTTTAGCATAATCCAAAAATTCTCCTTGAAGATTTTTAGTGTGAGCATTTTGAAAACCTTGTGTTGTGTTTTGAAAATCACGGTTTTGGTTTTGATTAGTAACTTTTCCATTCCCACTTTGATAATTCCCTTTGTTGTAGTTACGTGAATTGCCTTGAAATCCACCATTTTGGTTGTTGTTTCGATAGTTATTAACATTTTGATTTGGTGGAGCTTGATTGGGCGGGAACCTTGGCCGTTTTGGTTGTAAGTTCTCGTTGCTACGTAAGCACTCGAAGTGTTACCACCGACGGTGATGCACTCGGAAAGATCATGAGCTTCACCACAAGACAAACAACTCTTATCAACCGCTTTAACCGATGCGGAATTCAAAGCATCTTGTGCTTTCCAATGAGTCATAAGATTTGAAAACCTATCGAAAAACCGATTTTCCTCATTAGCTTCATCATGTAAGGCATTAATGCTACGAGACGATGACGACGATGACGAACCCATATTGGCAACACTCGGTGTGTTATGAGGGTTGTAAACTTAGATCTATTCTCGATAATCTTTAAAGCTTCATCGGTCGTTTTGCACAAAAAATTACCACCCGCGGCCTCGTTCAAATAATCTCGTTCATGATCATTAAGCCCATTATAGAAAGTATCTGTTTGATGCAATTCCGAAAAATCATGGTGTGGACACTCATGTAACATTTCCTTAAATCGTTCCCATGCCATTGAAAAACTCTCATTATTTCGTTGTGTAAACCTTGAAATCTCATTTTTCAAATGCGTTGTTTTAGATGGTGGAAAAAACTGGTTCACAAACTTCGAAACGAGATCATTCCATGTCAAAATCGAATTTGGCGGTTCTTTCTCGAGCCAAATTTTAGCGGGTCCATCTAACGAGTATGGAAACAACATCATCTTAATGGCGTCATGTGGAACATCTTTAAACTTGCTAGTTGCGGTGGGACGATTAATATTCCTTATGTGGTAATGCGGGTTGTATTTTTCATGACCTCTAAACTTATTTGCTTGCAAGATCGACATTAAACCCGTCTTAATCTCGAAATTCTCCGCAAGGATAGTGGGAATCACAATGGCCTCTCCAAAACCCTCGGTGGGTGCTTGAAGCAACTCCATCATAGTACGATTAGCCATGACGACTTCTTGTTCTACAATAGGTTCAACAATTGGAGTTTGTTCTTCAATCAACGTCTCTTGATTTCCTTGACTTAGACGACGTTTACGAGCTCGTTTTGCTTGACTACGAGTTTGCATAAACTTCACGTAGAATGGGAGGTGAGCAAAGAAGATTCTTTTTGGGTGTTTTGTGAATTTTTAATTTTTTGTGTTTTTGATTGTTTTTAATTTTTTTGGATTTTGTGTATCTTCGTAGACAACAATCTACCAAATCTCTCCTCGAATCAAACTCTTGATTAAAGAAGCCTCAAAAGAATGAAAACGATCACGTGGAGTAAACGCCTTCGAATGACTTTAGAACTTTGGTGAAAACCAAATTGTTCAAGAAGGTTTAATCACAAAGAATACCAAGCAAATATATATGATACGTAATAATACTTTGGGCGGCAAAACCCTCGATTAGCCTTAAATTTCAAAATACTCACAAGCAAGCGGGGAAACGAGGCGGCGCGAAGCACTTAAGATCCTTTTTCTATAGGGTATATTTTATAATACCCGCCTTATACCCACCTTATAGTTTGTATTTTTCAAAATCGTGCTTCTCGAAAGTATTTATCTATTTTTTCCTTTTTCTTTTTGTTTGAGATTCGAATAAAATAATTAGGAGATCAAATCCCAATTAAGGTTGTGTTTTCACACTTTTGGAGATATTTTGTATTGATTGTGATACTTAATACAATATAGTAATAATAACTTCACAAGAAAAAACGAAAAAACCGATAATACGTATTAGTAGATTTCTACTAATAAAAATACTATTTATGGTTAATATTAAAAACAACAAGACAAATTAATCACGACACACCTCCCCGGCAGCGGCGCCAAAATGATTGTGGTAAATTACGTCTCTTGTTTAGGAAAACAAAAGAGCGTAAATGAGCGGTAAGTATTAAGTGATGATTTAGGAAAATCAAACACTAATGACCCAAAGGTGAAAGTTCGTTTCCCAAGGAGATATATGTGTGTGAATAATTCGTAATTGATTTGAGATTAATATTTGAGAGAAGGGGATGAGAAAATAGAATGACGAAGACGTGAAATTTAATTACTACGACGACTAAACGTAAAACCGTAAAAAGAGCTAAAATAAAAATTAATCCTAAAAATTCCCAAAAAATTACTAAAAAACAAATTAAATAAACTAAGAGTTTACCGATGATCAAAACTTTTTCAAACCTTTTGATTAATTAAATATTAATTTTTAAATGCTAATTAAAGCCCTAAAAATCAAATTAATTATCAAAAAGCCCAATTAAAGATTTTTCAATTGGTAAACCTCTAAAATGACCTAAAAAGATTAAAAACTATTTTTATAAATTTTTAAACTAAGAAAAACTATTTAAAATGATTTAGAAACTATTAAAACTTAAGATAATTATTAAAATTAATCTAATGATGATAAAATTAATCTAAGAGTTGCAAAAATCCTATTTTAATGTATTAAAGCTAAGAAAAATATAAAGAGTGTAAAAATGTGAAATTTGATAAATAATAATAAAATAATACTAAAAATCCAAAAATTATAAAATATTCTAAAAACTTGCAAACTAGTTTATTTTAACCTAAATAATCAGAAAATGAAAGTGAAATTACCAAAATACCCCTAATGGGCCCCCAAATGGGCTAAAATAAAAAACAGTCAACCTTAATAGGCTTTTGGGCCCAAAAAGTCAAACTAGGCCCAAATGACCTGAAAAAGCCCTATCTGACTCAAATATTAATTCTAAGCACAAAAGTCTGAAGGCCCAAAAGCTGATTCTGAGCTTATCACAGCTTAAATAGCCAACAACTTATTCTTATTAGGCCAATAAGCCCATTAAGCAATAAGCCAATGCCATAAGCTCTGCTTAAACATACAACCTTCTTTTGAGATGCCTAAGAGATCTGTGAAAAGAAATTTTGCAAAAGCACACTCAGTAAGCCAGAAATAAGCAAAGAAAAATTTTACGAAAGGACAAAATAGTCAACTTGGAGTTCTAGACCACCTCAGGACTTGATTCAACTTGCAATAGACTCTAAACAACTTAATTAAGCTAAATCAATCAAGAAAAGTTCAATAAGCAAAGCCAAATTAGCTGGATAAGCCAATAATCACTTATGAAAAAGTCAAATGAGTTGGTTTTCTAGTCAAAGTCTAAAGTCAACCCTCCAAATGCTCCAGTATGAACCAATGGGTCAAATAAGGAGCACCTATTACAAAATTAAGGTTGTTGCACGTTAGAATAAGCTGGAATAGCTTATTGATAAGTTGAACACCAAATTACACTAGTAGGGGGAACTTTCAGTAGGAACTGGTTCCCACTGCTTTGACTTTTTGACTTGAGATTTGTGAGAGATTTACCATGATTTGATGGATAACAAAGACACCCGTACAACCAGCGAGTTGTAAGGAGTCACAATCAAGAAAAATATCACACTTCCAATAAGCCAATAAGCACAGAATAAGGCAACAATGCCCAGATATGATACAAACTTAGCAAATAAGCAGTTATGAACTCTTTAGCAGTTTTTGCATGAATAAGCAAACCAGAATGAACCAAATGCATACACAAGCTTTAATAAGTAACTGTTAATAAGAATAAACAAACTTATTCCAATCACTGAATCAAAGATTACAAGCAGATCAAAGCATATGCAGGTTACTGATTATGAACTTCAAGAACACAAATGCTTTTTCTGATATAGATGACCACAAATCAAAATTCAGGACCTAAATCCTACTTCCCTGGTTGTATTAACTTATATTTAACACTTGTTAACCCTAGTCTATGATTAGATCTGGGTATCCTCTAACTTTCAGCCAATATTACCAAGTATTTAAGATTTTATAGCCTATTGTTGGATCTAGGTGTTAATAGCTACAAAACTTGCAGATAACCAACACTTAGCACCAGAATAACATGTATCAACTCAATAGAACCAAGTACCACAACAAAGGAAGCCTTAAATCCCTTTGAATCAGTTAACCCAAACACCCCTTTGGAATCTGATTTTGCAATCTTCCAAAGGATTGTTGTGTTTTAACCTATCAAACAAGATCTAATCCACCCTAACAACTATTAATCAACCTCGGAAACTCAAATCAAGCCACAAAACACAGATTCACAATAAAACATGCATAATCACCAAAAATTCAATAAAAATCAGAAAAATGGAAAGGGAGAGAGATGCAAACCTCCAAGACTTACATCCAAGCCTTGGAATGTTTGAGCTGAGGTGCTAGCAAAACAAGCACCAGCTTCCTTGTACCTGCTAAGATCAACAAACCACAATGATGAACACAAACTATGAAACATCTGATTTTTGAAACAAAAGCTTTATTACTTAAAACCTTGCCTCAAAAACCACAAAACATGAATATGGAACTCAGATTTCAGCTATTCAATCACCAAACTTTTATAAATAACAAGAGAGAAAATCACACTTTTTAGAAAACTCAATTTTATTTTAATAAAAAGGAATTACAAAGTAATAGCTAAAATCTGGAACAAGGGACTCTCACAAGTTGAGGTCTCCTTATATAGGACTAGTAGACGATTCTAGAATGCTGAAATACATGAAAACCCTAGCTATAAATTTCCAGGAATGCCCTTGAGTGCTTGTTGTTGTTGAGCTGTCCATTTTGATCAAAACCGTTCATTTTAGCTTTGGGGTTAAGCTAAGAGTCTAAGCTGTTGATTTGGCCACGTCAGATTCCTTGGAGAGGAAGTTGTGTTTTCATTGGTGGACGAGGTTGAGTGTGGGGTCACTTGGGTAGTGGGATTGAGGGTTTTGTGTGTGGGTTATGTTTCTGGGCGTGTGAATCAAGTGTGGGTATGGGTAATTGCAATTTACCCTTTTTTAAGTGGAAGGAGTTACTGGGTTCTTGATGGTAAACAGTAACTCAATTTGATCCGAAATTGGGTGAAAGTAACTTGTTTGGCACAATTTTCTGGTTTGAAAGTTTGGTGTGGCAATAGTAGTCCTTGTATTTTGGGAAATGTGGTAAAAACAAGTTTTTAAGCCTTCTAACCCGTTTTCCTTTGCTATTTAAGTTTTCACTTTCACACTTTTGACACAAAACTTTGTAATAAGGGTTTTAAGGGTTTGTTTTGCCAATTTTGAATATTTGAGGGACTGAACTTGGACATTCTTGATCTTTAAAGGTCTTCATTGTATCTTTGACTTCATGAGGGACCATAATTGACAATTTAGAATTGTTGAGGGACTAAACTTGCCAATTCTTCAAAGTTGAAGGACCTTTTTGTAATTTTGACAAACTTAAGGGACCAAACTTGTAATTATGAACATAAAAGGGTTTTAAGTGTCATTTCTTCATATTTTGAGGATCAATCTTGTACATCTTTAAGTCTTCAAGGGTTTTTCTAGGATAATTCATTAACTAGGGCCCGGTTCTTTGTACGGCTTCGTTTCTCGTGTCCGTTTTTCCTTGTTTCTTGTGATCTTTTGTCTTTTTCATGATATCTATACCTAAAACACACAAGTAAACAAATACAAGCATATATATGATATTTTATGACATTTTAATGCATTTAAAGCCCGAAAAGAACGATGAGATCATGTATAAAATCCATCTCATCAGCTGTCATGGCTCATCCGCACTCGCTTGCATATTCAGCAATTATTTTATTTTTTATTCGTGCTCGTGGTATGTCCAGCCGTGCTCGTCTATATGTTCGATCATATTTTATTTTTTCACAGCGATCGTTAGCCGCGTCTTCCATGTTAATCCGCATGATCGGATATACTGATTATATTAGTAAAGGATATTACACTTATCAATTAAATTATTACAAGATATTATTTATCTTTTTAATTTGATTAAGATATATTCCGATATTATTAATTTATAAACGATACTATATATATCTTTTTAAATCGGCGAGATATATTACATATATTTTCTTTAATAATATATTTTATTTGCCATCCGCGGTCATGGTACGTCCATCCGCGCTAGTTTGCACGCTCAAACATCTTTAGCCTACGGGCGTACATGTAGTTATCGTTCCCATGCGAAATAAGAGGATTACGTGAACCTAATAATTCAACTTGTCATGCAAGAGGGTTGCAAACCCAACGACCACCGATCATGTATCCTTGTTAGACACCTTGCTTTCAAGACGTTGAAGTAAGTTACGCAAACCACATGACTCATGATGGACTTGCAAAAGACACATTGTGCACGTCTAACAACATTTTGTCAAAACTTTGACCATCCTTATGATAGTAGCGGTACGTCGCACGTAATGGCATAGCTCATCCAATAAGTTAGTTAAGATATGTATTATATGACAATTCGCGGTTATGGCAAGACCCATCCGCGTTGGTTCGCATGTTCGAACCTAATTTCTATCTTTCGTACACGGCTATGGTACGCCCATTCGCGCTGGTCTACGTGATCGTAAGTTTTTGAATACTTGATTAAGTTTAATACTACTAATCGAGTGTAGCACCATTAAACTTGGGGGGCTACTAGGGTATAATAATACCACTAATTATGTGCACGTCACATAAATATCTTTGGATATATTCCTTTGCCACCGAAGTCCGCCTTCTGCCGGTTTATTCCTTCACCGCGGAAGTACTCCTTCCGCGCGCTTATTTCTTTGCCATGGAAGTATCTCTTCCATTGTCTTATTCATTCGACGCGGAAGTACCCCTTCTACCCGCTTATTTCTGCGCCATGGAAGTATCTCTTCCATTGGCTTATTCCTTTGCCGCGGAAGTACTCCTTCCGCACGCTTGTTTTTGCGCCATGGAAGTATCTCTTCCATTGGCTTATGCCCTCACCGCGGAAGTACTCCTTCTGCATGCTTATTCTGTGACAATCCGTCAATTTATGGTTGATATTTTATTCTCAATATTATTGGAAAACAATTTACAATATGAACTCATATATTTTTGGGAAGAAATTTGGATTTACGTCTTGGAGTAGCATCGACTACGTCTAAACCGGAGGATTCAACGTTACGTGTCTACGTTTACATACACCGTCTTTGGTGACAGTCCGACATTTCAGAAAATAAATTTGTCCGTGAATATTATTTTGGAGTTTTAAATTTGTGTTGGTTCATAAACTCACAAATTTACGAGAAGAGATTAGGACTTACGATTTTATTTTAAAGTCCTTTACGACTAAACCGGAAACCTTAGGATTACGTATTTACGTTTTCGAACTCCGTTTTTGATGAGACAATTTTTATTGGATTCGTTTTGTGACGATGATTCATAATTTATAAAAACGTTTTTCGTAAAACGACCCGAGGGCACGCAAATCGAGGAAACTAGAATCGAGGAGTACCCGTAAATAAATGGGATGAGACAAGTGGAACACTTGTCCCACCCCACTTCAAAACCGGCACAACACTACACCTTAACACACTTGGTGTCAAGTCTTAAGCTAGCTAGTTACAAGTGTAACTTAGCTTACATCTTAAGCCTTTCCACCTCAAAAACAACTAACTCAAACCACTTCATCCATTTCTTACATGCAAACCACTCCTCTCTCTCTCCCTTGGCTTCCTTATGCCGTCCCATATCATCAACCAAAACACCCCAATTGATCCAAATTTAACCAAGAACATATGTTATAATTAACATATGTTAATCTCCATTAAAAAAGATGAAGATTGGTGCAACTTATAACATCCATGGAGGAGTTTTCATGGTGTCATGGGGCTGATTTTCCACAAGGAGTTGATGAAGATTGGAGTTCTTGAAGATGGTGTTGGCTAAGCACAAGTTTCTCCATCAAAAACCATGCCAAACTCATAACCTACATCAAGTTGGTGGTATAAAGATTGTCCTCCTCAACTTCTTGTTATTTTGATTATGTAAACATGTATTTTATTTCCTATTGTATATATTTATGATGATTATATGATGATAAAAATGTTATGTGGGGATTTGTTGTTGATAATCATGGATAAAAAGGTGAAAAACCATAAGAAACAAGGTTAAAATCTTGGTTAAATTTGATGGCTGTATAAAATAGTAAAGAAGTAAGTCATAAACTGATAAAATGATGAAGTGGAATAGATTTACAGTAAGCTATGGGTCTTGTACACATGTGAGAGTTGGCCATGCAATGGAATCAAAATAATGAGTGAGATATGATCAAAACAAGTTTAAGGTATAAATCTGAAGTTACTGTTTTGGACGATTTTTAGAAAATACTTAACGGATGATTCAACAGTAGCTATAGAAGAGTTAAATGTAGCAAATATCATGTAGTTTATGTGATAAAAATTTGAGTCTCTATCTCCATGTAGAACTCAAGATATGGCAGTTTTGGTGAAGATGAAGTTAAAAATCAGATTTTTGGAAATTAAAGAATAATACTATTATATAAGCACTCACATTTTAATATATAAAATGTAAAATAAAAACCCACTAACTTATAAAACTTATTTATATAAATATATATAAAAGGGTAATCAAATGGATAAATTATATAAATGGTGGTGAAATAATGTTATAAGTAATAAAAACTATAAACATGATTTTTACGATTTTTTCGGCTATTGCCGTAAAATTAACGTTTTTGTTAAATAAAACTTAGATGGTTGGACCCGTCTAATGAAAACTTTATAAAACCTATATACTGATATATAGACATGTATAACAATTAAAAACCGACAAAACCCGAACTATAGGGCATACGGACATTAACAAGTTAAATAAACATATTGGACTAATAAATGGACTAAGTAGGATAAAAACTTGTAAAAAGAATCTATTGGGCTTAACCCATTTAGGCCCAACTTGGAAAGTATACATACTGATAATATAGGTACAAAATGGATTAAAATAAGTTAAATAACTTATAATAAGCTTATTGGGCTTAAGACACGTAAACAGGTAAAACTAGTAAACTAGTATAAAAGTTATCGACATATAACACTAAAAGGAGTAAACGAGAATATGTAAACCCACTTGATCATCATATATATATAATCATCATATGTATACATAGATGTTATTTTTATGAAGTCATTGGACAAACGTCTAAGACCGAGTATTATTTGTCTAGGTTTCCGTGATTGAAGCACGTACCGTACGTCCGAATTGCCGATAACCCGCCTTCCCACATCAACGTGAGTTCATAGCCTCGCACTCTTTTAAATGTTTTATAAATGCTTTATAAACCCGCGAGGGAGATAACATGTTAGTTTTTATAAAATTTTGGACACTATTTGTCCCGATTGTTTGTTTATTGATTTTGGACCCGAATGATTGAATGACCCGATTGTATGACCCGATAAATGATTAATAGACCCGATAGATGAAATTAAATGGATTATTAAAGTTAGGTTATGTCACTCAAAGTCCCATTAGCATGAATTGTGAACTACCGGGAGTTGGTAGACGCTTATGCATTTAATAGTACTATTTGGGGACGATCACCCCAGTTCGCGCCTTGACGGTTGATCCCCGTCGTGCCACATTGATTGGTAAGCGAATTTATGTATGAGAAGATTTCCAATAGCGTGACCTTTGTGACGACACGCTACTTTAGATGGGCAAAATTGGTATCGGGTTAGCTACCCGTTTTGGTTTAGTAAGGTAACAATGTCATGCGGCTTGTAATAATCCAAAACTAACGAAATACTACTAGACGCTTCGAATTACGATGTATTGCCTGACTAGCAATACAGGGTCATACTAATGATATTATGATTGTGTTTTGGTTTTCATAACCATATTCATATAACGGTTTTTATTTTCATACAACGTCGTAAGACGTATTGTATGATGTTTTTACGACATTAGTTCGTATAATGATTTTAAGGCAAATGCCTATACTATGATTTTTGATAAGGATTTGTATAAAATGATTTTGGCTATTTCGTGGCCTATCGAAACGATTTGTACAAAATGATTTTCAGTAATACTTTTATACTGATATTATATTGATGGAATTTATTAAACTCTATGAATTCACTCGGCGTTATCGCTAACCTTTTCTTTTAACATGTTTTATCTCAGGTACTTGAAGGTAATTCTCGGGAAGACGACAAGAATTCATGGCCCGCACTTAAACAATATTTTCCATTCAAATACTTTGTAAAACTTTGTATAAAATATAACGACTTGGGACCGATGTAACTTTGATGTTTATGAATGGAAATGGTTTATAAATAAACGACGCGATTTTTATGCGTTGTCTATGATGTGAGTAATGTACTATCCCGTAACACCAACTAGTCTTCCGCTGTACTAAGTTGTATAAATTTGGGGGTGTTACAGTTTGGTACCAGAGCTCTCGTTATAGAGAACGAAAGATTTTTAAAACTAAGGTTTTGAATAAAACTTTTCAAAATCTTTTAACTATAAACATTTTTCTAAAAATGTCTAAAAATCTTTTGACTATAACGGTGCCGAAGAATTCCCGAGTTACCGACAAGGCCAAGACTGAGAAGTGTTATTTTAATATATATATAACTTGGATTATATATATATGTGATGTAATTTTATTACATGATTGTTTGATGATTATTTTGATTTTATACGAGGTATATATACGACGTCGATTGTCACAAGAAACCCTAAATCCCCTAGTAAATTAGTCGAAGCTATTCTCGTAGGAATTCTAGCTATCCTAGATCTAAACCAAGTTGTGGATATTTATGATCCCAACAAATGGTTGATATTCGTAGAAATGTAGATAGTAGTTGATTGTGAAATTGAAGAAGAATTGGCGAGATTAAATCTGATATCGATGTCATGACGATATTTTCTTATAGAGTGGAGTTTGACAAAACGTTACCACCTAGAAAGATGTCATCTGATTCGTTGTCATCCAATTCTTAAATTTGAAATCGAAAGGGTGAATGTTGCACTTGAGGCTGTTATTGGAACCATTACCCAAAAGCCTCATGCCACTAATACCTTTCCGAGAAGTCTAGTTGACTGATCGAGTCATTTCATACTAGTGACTCATTTGATAATTGTTGTTGTAAGAGATATAGGATTGGAAATTAAGTGTTGATTCATATTGAGATTGTATTGCCTTTACAAGGCCGAAGAATAAGGTTGTAATTATTGGAAAATGAGGTAGGATATCGAATTGAGTATAAAATTGGTTAAAACTTGGATAAAGTAAAATGTAACCCGTATGGAATATGAGATTGATAAGAGGAAGTCGTTAAGTATTGTGATTAGATTATAAGGTTTTATTGATTGTTGATTCGTGTTAAGTGTTGTTCCTAGGCCATTGTCCACTGACGAGGATGCCCAGTGTCCAATAAATAAATTGAAGAAATCTTCTTTTGAATTGAGACTGATGGATCTTCTGGGACATGTGGAACACCTAATGACTCTTGTAGATTAGTATTCATTGTGGTGTCTTTTAAAATAATCCCTAACTTAACTGAGACATCAGTTGGTAGGATGAGATATTGGAATTGTATGACATAGTGACACATAATGTGTTACGGTACAATTTGACTTGTTTGTGATTAATGAAAAGACTACCTTTGATTGCTAAATTCTACATGTATCAATGTTATCTATCTTTTATTGCTTCATCCTAATGTTCTCATTAGTGATGCAACCATTGAACAAGTACTCATCTCGATTTGAGTTACGTTGTGAATCATTCTTCGTGAGTGCCATCGAGATCATGAACCTCATGATTATTTGGCTAAAGCTCATTTCCTATCATATAGTAGTTAATTCTTGGTGAACAACTCTTCATCACTCTTTTGTAGATCACACATTGTTTTATAAAATTAAAACGGTATCCTTTGAGAAAATTAATTTTTCATCACAATAAGGATTATTCAAGGTGAGATTTATAAGTGATTGATATAAAAATGAAGTTGTTTATAAGACGCTTTGGAGACTTAATTATTTCCATAACAAAAAAAATCTTTGTAAATATATTTTGATTCTTATTTAAGAATTAAGCATGAAAATGTTTTTACTATAAACATGATGTTAAAATTTTGACGAACTGAGTATTGCATCGTTAATCTTGAAATTGTATATAGTTGCGCGCCTACATACAATTTGGAACGGACTATGCAAGACTGATTAGTAGTCACCATAAAACTAATGAATAAACACTACATTTCTTTGAAAGATTGTGAAAGATTAAAATTTATGAGATCTGCAAGAAGTGAAAAATAAGGACATAATGTTAGGAACACCTACATATGTGCCTGTAGCATCTATTCTTCTGAGTCGAATTTACTCATCTGTGGAAATTGTCTTATTTGACAATTGACAATTCTTTCTTGTCCAATTCTCCCGTAGTGAGATTCTTAGGAAAAGTATTTGATTACTGAGTGTTGATACCCGACTGGATGTATTGACGTTCTTATCATTTCTTATGATTTGATTTCATTTGAATGACCTGGGTAACGATCCGAGGAGCTTTCGAATGTGTACTCGAATTATGAAAACATGGGATATATTCATATTCGTTAAATGTTTTCGTCTGAATCTGATTTGAAATTCTCTCGCGTAGATCATGCGTTGACCTTACTCTTTTAAGATTAGTTATGTCTCCATATATCCCTGAATTTGTGAAGGATTATGAATTCTTATTAGTCTTTTGAGAAGTTCACATCTTATCGACGGCAACAAAACTGGAAAGTTGGAAATGCCTGTAGAATGGATTGATTGATTATGACATGACGAAATTGTCTTAATTGATGGGAACTCGAGTAGAATTTCCCTAAAAGATAAGATGTTGATTATCAAAAGTGATCTAAATAATTCTTGATGGATGACTTAGAATTATACCATGAATGGTTGTGAACTAGTTATAGATATTGTAATCTAGAAAGAACCTAGTATGTATTTATTAAAAGATGTTTATCTTATCTGAAACTTTAGGAGGTATTTGTTGGTGAACTACCTAGACTTTCGCCACTAAGGCAAGTTGAATTTGGTATTGATTATATTCTCGGTGCTACACCGGTGGCTTGTGCACTGTACGTCAGCACCATCTGAATTTAAGGAATTACCGTACAACTGAGAAAGTTGTCGGAGAAAGATTTTATTATACCAAGCCTGTCATCCTGAAGAGCTATGGTATTATCTTTCCTTATATTTATAGATTACTGTGACTGAGTAAATTGACAATCGAAAACGATATCCATAACTCGAAATGGAAGAATTGTTCGATCATTTACAAGGTTCTAGCAATTTGATCCACGGCATGGTTATCATCAACTTCGCATCTGCGAAAAAGATTATGTATCCCAATCACTACATCCAGTACTTGTAATGAACATTATAAGTTTCATGTGATGTCGTTTGGATTGACCAATGCACATGTAGCATTCATAAATTCAGTGAATCACGTGTGTAGGCTGTAATTTGATAAATTCACGCTTGCGATCATTAAGGACTATTTGTTTGTTAATACGAATAATAATGAGTTAATAATTATTTATAGATTGCCCTGAATTGGCCGAACGATAAAAACCTGTACCTTAAATATTTAACATGTGATTAAGGACTTAATCCTTTATATGATTTAACCGTGTGATTAATAGATAATGGAAGCTATAATGACTTTTCAAAGATTAGAACCACTAACGATTAGGGATTAAAAACTTAACCCTTTACATAAAATGACCATTGGATTAATAATGGTGAGATGTATGCATATAGACTCTTCAAAATTGAGAGCCCTTTTAAGACTTTGGATTTTACCAAAAAGAAAGTGCAAATATATTTTGACAAATGATTTTAAAGGGATTATTCCCTTATACACAAACCATTTAACTAAACTTCTGTTTAGGGGTAAATGTTTGTGTATACCTCCAGATAACTTAAAAAGGATTGAGGAAAACCATTAAAACCATAACTTGAAATTTGGAACGACAATTTTTGCTTTTCAAATAAGAAAACTTTGACCAAAGTATAAACAAAGGTTTTTCGAACATTTACGAAATCTTATTAAATATTTTCGATAAATCAACAAAAATCTTGTTACTTAAATTCAAATTATTTTTGAACATTTTATATAATTGGTCGAACTAAGAAATTTAAAACTTTTACGTTTACGCTTCACAAAAATTAATTAATAATTATTTAATTAATTATTATAATTATCGACGCTTTAGACGACGGATTGAGTAAAACGGATAAACATGATAGTAAAGACGAAACCAAAACTTAGAAAATATGAAGAAAGAATTTTGAATAAATACAATTGTGATATTTATTTCATCAGGAAGGTGAACGTAATTACTGACGCATAATATAGAAAGAATATCTGAGTGAATTGTGGACATGATAATTATAACATCATGAGAAGTGAATATAAATACCGACGCATTATGTAGAAAAGATAAAGAACCAGTTAGGACATGTTCTTTAATAATGAAGGTGCAAAATAAATTGCCGAACAATTTAAAATATAACCGATGACTGTAAAAAGGGATAATGTAGATTATAAAAGAGGATTCACGACTAATATGAATCATTAAAATTGAGAAGCCGATAGCGTTAAATGTTTTAAAGGGTCGTTTATGGTTGCCTAAATATGGAAAATTGTGAGATATAGTTATGTTGGAATTTGTAAGTATAATTATTATATGTATGTCATTTTTGACTAAAAGTATCTTTGTCTGAAGAAGTTGTACTGATGGCAATTATGAAGGCAAACATCACCTCATACATTAGTAAACGTCTAGCTATTGCAAAGGTCATCATCTGAATTTGATTCGATTTGGGTCATCGTCGACAGACTGACCAAATCTGCTAATATCATTCTCGTTAATGATAAATGCAAAAGAGTTTTGTAAACATAGCGTGCCTGTATCGATCATCTATATCAAGATCCTCGCTTCGCATCGAATTTCTAGAGATTTTCTCAGAAATCAATAAGAACGAACCTTGATGAGAGTACTATGTACCATCCCAAATCGAAGGGACGAGGTAAAGTAACGATACAAAGTAATATAAGTGCTGTTTTATGTTTGAATGATTGACCTTTGGTAATAGACCGTATAATCGTTTTCCTTTGGAAAGATTATCATTGATAATTATCGTATTAGGATTGAGATCGAATCTTGTTAGGATCTAAATCTTAGAGCATCTGTAAGCAGGAGTTGAGATGAAGACATCCGACATACACCCATTGTGAGTTGGATATGTCTTTTAGGTTTAAGGTTTTCTATGATGGCAAACCTATCCTTGCAAAATACCCGACCCGCGAGATCTGAAATGATTGTTGAAATTAGGATTTGATTATTGACAGCCGGTAGTGGGCAAGAGGTTATGTGAATGTGAAATGTAGATCTTGAAGTGCCAAATGGGTAGCGAAGTTATGCCACAATTTTTAACCTTGGAAAGATGAATTCATGATCTGACAAATCATGGGATATAAGTCCCCGTTGTTTGGGACCATTGAGATGATGTAAAAGTTAGGATTGAAAGGCATATAAGCTGGATCTACCCTAGGATTTCAAAGACTGCGTGAATTATGTTTCGTAAATCGAACTTGATGGAATATCTATCAAGTGAAATTCTGATTATTCTTAGTAAAGCTTAGATCGGCGAAAAGTTGCATTCATCAAAAACCCGTGAACATCATGGATAGAGAAAGTAAGTCAACATTAAGCCTGATCTTATTCCCGTAGTTATGTTTGATGAAACTCGCGTATTGTAATGAATTGCACTTGTGAGAAAAAGACCGAATGTGGAGGAAATACCCACATGGCTTTAACTCTATAAGAAGCGAGTAGTAAGGTAAGATGATCTTTGAGGACAAAGATCCTGTTTAGGGGTAAATGCTGTGACAATCCGTCAATTTATGGTTGATATTTTATTCTCAATATTATTGGAAAACAATTTACAATATGAACTCATATATTTTTGGGAAGAAATTTGGATTTACGTCTTGGAGTAGCATCGACTACGTCTAAACCGGAGGATTCAACGTTACGTGCCTACGTTTACATACACCGTCTTTGGTGACAGTCCGACATTTCAGAAAATAAATTTGTCCGTGAATATTATTTTGGAGTTTTAAATTTGTGTTGGTTCATAAACTCACAAATTTACGAGAAGAGATTAGGACTTACGATTTTATTTTAAAGTCCTTTACGACTAAACCGGAAACCTTAGGATTACGTATTTACGTTTTCGAACTCCATTTTTGATGAGACAATTTTTATTGGATTCGTTTTGTGACGATGATTCATAATTTATAAAAACGTTTTTCGTAAAACGACCCGAGGGCACGCAAATCGAGGAAACTAGAATCGAGGAGTACCCGTAAATAAATGGGATGAGACAAGTGGGACACTTGTCCCACCCCACTTCAAAACCGGCACAACACTACACCTTAACACACTTGGTGTCAAGTCTTAAGCTAGCTAGTTACAAGTGTAACTTAGCTTACATCTTAAGCCTTTCCACCTCAAAAACAACTAACTCAAACCACTTCATCCATTTCTTACATGCAAACCACTCCTCTCTCTCTCCCTTGGCTTCCTTATGCCGTCCCATATCATCAACCAAAACACCCCAATTGATCCAAATTTAACCAAGAACATATGTTATAATTAACATATGTTAATCTCCATTAAAAAAAGATGAAGATTGGTGCAACTTATAACATCCATGGAGGAGTTTTCATGGTGTCATGGGGCTGATTTTCCACAAGGAGTTGATGAAGATTGGAGTTCTTGAAGATGGTGTTGGCTAAGCACAAGTTTCTCCATCAAAAACCATGCCAAACTCATAACCTACATCAAGTTGGTGGTATAAAGATTGTCCTCCTCAACTTCTTGTTATTTTGATTATGTAAACATGTATTTTATTTCCTATTGTATATATTTATGATGATTATATGATGATAAAAATGTTATGTGGGGATTTGTTGTTGATAATCATGGATAAAAAGGTGAAAAACCATAAGAAACAAGGTTAAAATCTTGGTTAAATTTGATGGCTGTATAAAATAGTAAAGAAGTAAGTCATAAACTGATAAAATGATGAAGTGGAATAGATTTACAGTAAGCTATGGGTCTTGTACACATGTGAGAGTTGGCCATGCAATGGAATCAAAATAATGAGTGAGATATGATCAAAACAAGTTTAAGGTATAAATCTGAAGTTACTGTTTTGGACGATTTTTAGAAAATACTTAAAAGATGATTCAACAGTAGCTATAGAAGAGTTAAATGTAGAAAATATCATGTAGTTTATGTGATAAAAATTTGAGCTTCTATCTCCATGTAGAACTCAAGATATGGCAGTTTTGGTGAAGATGAAGTTAAAAATCAGATTTTTGGAAATTAAAGAATAATACTATTATATAAGCACTCACATTTTAATATATAAAATGTAAAATAAAAACCCACTAACTTATAAAACTTATTTATATAAATATATATAAAAGGGTAATCAAATGGATAAATTATATAAATGGTGGTGAAATAATGTTATAAGTAATAAAAACTATAAACATGATTTTTACGACTTTTTCGGCTATTGCCGTAAAATTAACGTTTTTGTTAAATAAAACTTAGATGGTTGGACCCGTCTAATGAAAACTTTATAAAACCTATATACTGATATATAGACATGTATAACAAGTAAAAACCGACAAAACCCGAACTATAGGGCATACGGACATTAACAAGTTAAATAAACATATTGGACTAATAAATGGACTAAGTAGGATAAAAACTTGTAAAAAGAATCTATTGGGCTTAACCCATTTAGGCCCAACTTGGAAAGTATACATACTGATAATATAGGTACAAAATGGATTAAAATAATTTAAATAACTTATAATAAGCTTATTGGGCTTAAGACACGTAAACGGGTAAAACTAGTAAACTAGTATAAAAGTTATCGACATATAACACTAAAAGGAGTAAACGAGAATATGTAAACCCACTTGATCATCATATATATATAATCATCATATGTATACATAGATGTTATTTTTATGAAGTCATTGGACAAACGTCTAAGACCGAGTATTATTTGTCTAGGTTTCCGTGATTGAAGCACGTACCGTACGTCCGAATTGCCGATAACCCGCCTTCCCACATCAACGTGAGTTCATAGCCTCGCACTCTTTTAAATGTTTTATAAATGCTTTATAAACCCGCGAGGGAGATAACATGTTAGTTTTTATAAAAGTTTGGACACCATTTGTCCCGATTGTTTGTTTATTGATTTTGGACCCGAATGATTGAATGACCCGATTGTATGACCCGATAAATGATTAATGGACCCGATAGATGAAATTAAATGGATTATTAAAGTTAGGTTATGTCACTCAAAGTCCCATTAGCATGAATTGTGAACTACCGGGAGTTGGTAGACGCTTATGCATTTAATAGTACTATTTGGGGACGATCACCCCAGTTCGCGCCTTGACGGTTGATCCCCGTCGTGCCACATTGATTGGTAAGCGAATTTATGTATGAGAAGATTTCCAATAGCGTGACCTTTGTGACGACACGCTACTTTAGATGGGCAAAATTGGTATCAGGTTAGCTACCCGTTTTGGTTTAGTAAGGTAACAATGTCATGCGGCTTGTAATAATCCAAAACTAACGAAATACTACTAGACGCTTCGAATTACGATGTATTGCCTGACTAGCAATACAGGGTCATACTAATGATATTATGATTGTGTTTTGGTTTTCATAACCATATTCATATAACGGTTTTTATTTTCATACAACGTCGTAAGACGTATTGTATGATGTTTTTACGACATTAGTTCGTATAATGATTTTAAGGCAAATGCCTATACTATGATTTTCGATAAGGATTTGTATAAAATGATTTTGGCTATTTCATGGCCTATCGAAACGATTTGTACAAAATGATTTTCAGTAATACTTTTATACTGATATTATATTGATGGAATTTATTAAACTCTATGAATTCACTCGGCGTTATCGCTGACCTTTTCTTTTAACATGTTTTATCTCAGGTACTTGAAGGTAATTCTCGGGAAGACGACAAGAATTCATGGCCCGCACTTAAACAATATTTTCCATTCAAATACTATGTAAAACTTTGTATAAAATATAATGACTTGGGACCGATGTAACTTTGATGTTTATGAATGGAAATGCTTTATAAATAAACGACGCGATTTTTATGCGTTGTCTATGATGTGAGTAATGTACTATCCCGTAACACCAACTAGTCTTCCGCTGTACTAAGTTGTATAAATATGGGGGTGTTACAATTTCTTTGCCATGGAAGTATCTCTTCCATTGGCTTATTCCTTCGCCGTGGAGTACTCCTTTTGCGCGCTTATTTCTTTGCCATGGAAGTATCTCTTCCATTGGCTTATTCATTCGACGCGGAAGTACTCCTTCTGCGCGCTTATTTCTGTGTAATGGAAGTATCTCTTCCATTGGCTTATTTCTTCGCCACAGAAGTACTCCTTCCGCGTGCTTATTCCTTTGCCATGGAAGTATCTCTTCCATTGGCTTATTCATTCGACACGGAAGTACTCCTTCCGTGCGCTTATTTCTGCGTCGTGGAAGTATTTCTTCAATTGGCTTACGCCTTTGCCACAGAAGTATCTCTTTTGTTGGCTTATTCATGCGCCGTGGAAGTATTCTTCCATGTGCTCGTTGTCTTTCGTCGTGGAAGTATTCTTCCACGTGCTCATTACCTTTCACCGTGGAAGTACTCT
Organism: Glebionis coronaria; assembly: GCA_025667525.1. Lineage (NCBI taxonomy): Eukaryota > Viridiplantae > Streptophyta > Magnoliopsida > Asterales > Asteraceae > Glebionis > Glebionis coronaria. The sequence continues at coordinate 637,045,199 of CM046877.1, forward strand.
TCCATGTGCTCATTCTCTTCGCCGTGGAAGTACTCTTCCACGTGCTTATTATCTTTCGCCGTGGAAGTGTTCCTTCCACTGGCGCGTTGTTTTCACCGTGGAAGGACTCCTTCCACTGGCTCATTATTTTCGCCACTAAAGTACTTCTTTCGTTGGCTTATTATCTTTTGTCGTGGAAGTACTCCTTCCGCTGGCTCATTCTTTTCGCCGCGGAAGTACTTCTTTCGTTGGCTTATTATCTTTCGCTGTGGAAGTACTCCTTCCACTGACTCATTCTTTTCGCCGTGGAAGTACTCCTTTCGTTGGCTCATTATCTTTCGCCGTGGAAGTACTCCTTCCACTGGCTCATTCTTTTCGCCACGGAAGTACTCCTTCCGTTGGCTCATTATCCTTCGCCGTGGAAGTACTCCTTCTATTGGCGCATTATTTTCGCCACGAAAGTATTTCTTTCGGTGGCTCATTATCCTTCGCCATGGAAGTACTCCTTCCACTGGCGCATTCTTTTTGCCACGGAAGTACTCCTTCCGGTGGCTCATTGTCTTCGTCGTGGAAGTACTCCTTCCACTGGCGCATTGTTTTCGTCACGGAAGTACTCCTTCCGTTGGCTCATTATCTTTCATTGTGGAAGTACTCCTTCCACTGGCTCATTATTTTCGCCACGAAAGTAACTCTTTCGCTGGCTCATTACCCTTCACCATGGAAGTACTCCTTCCACTGGCGCATTCTTTTCGCCATGGAAGTACCCCTACCGGTGGTTCATTGTCTTCGCCGTGGAAGTACTCCTTCCATTGGCGCATTGTTTTCGCTACGGAAGTACTCCTTCCGTTGGCTCATTATCTTTCGCCGTGGAAGTAATCCTTCCATTGGCTCATTCTTTTCGCCACAGAAGTACTCCTTCCGTTGGCTCATTATCCTTCTCCGTGGAAGTACTCCTTCTATTGGCGCATTATTTTCGACACGAAAGTATTTCTTTCGCTGGATCATTATCCTTCGTCGTGGAAGTACTCCTTCCACTGGCGCATTCTTTTCGCCACAGAGGTACTCCTTCTGGTGGCTCATTATTTTCATCGTGGAACTACTCCTTCCACTGGCGCATTGTTTTCGCCACGGAAGTACTCCTTCCGTTGGCTCATTGTCTTCGCCGTGGAAGTACTCCTTCCACTGGCTCATTGTTTTTGCCACAAAAGTACGTCTTCTGTTGTATCATAACTTTGATGCGGAAGTACGCCTTCCGTGACGAATTACTTTTCCCAGACATGGAGTGATTTTTTCAAAGTTTATATTGTTTGAACTTAATTAGACGGAGCCTGGTCAACTGCGTTTAGTTTAGAAAAAACCAAAACAAATTTTGAAAGTCATTATCAAATGTCACGGCCGTAAGACGGATGTAATATCCGCATCACCTTGCCACAGAGGTACGTCTTTTGATGGCCTTAAGATGAATGTAATATTCGCACTATGCTGCATCATTAGTGGGTACAAGAAGTAAGCCTTCAAAATGTTCACGATGCAGTATACGGGTTCCACCTTCACAAAACCTTCTTATCTTCCTCATGTTAGCGATGAACAAGAATTATCCCTTGCTGATGCCAGTGTTACCCCGGCTATAGAACACGTTTCTTCTTACGGGTTCTTTACCGTCACATAACGGGAAACCAAGCATTTGAGCACAACCACCTGTTTTACGTATACGTGTTTTCCCATTTCTTTCGACGTGGATATGTTTATAACTAAATCACACGACTAACCAAACACAAATAACATGATGATGATTAAACCAAAAAAGAAAGATTAGATTAAGATGAAGAAAAGAAAATACAAAGTTTGGTGATTTCCTAGTGAGAGAAACAAACACACCTTTCTCTCTCTCTAAAACTATGAAAATGGAAAAGCACACACAAATGAGGCATACAAAGCCTTTTATACTAAGTAAGAAATGCTTAGGAGGCCTTCCTCATTTGTGTGTTCGGGACTAAATCCCGTTACATAAACAATAATAACTAAAAATTCTCGACATCATTAAATCACACTTTTCACGAGCTTCGCAACGATATATTATATGACCATCACTTTAATTACTTCTAACAATCTCCCCCTAAGGGTGATCATGTAATATGTGACTTTGATGAGATGGCATTTATACATGATCTCATCGTTCTTTTCGGGCTTTAAATGCATAAAATGTCATAAAAATACCATATATATGCTTGTGTTTGTTTACTTGTGTATTTTAGGTATGGATATCGTGAAAAAGACAAAAGATCACAAGTTACAAGGAAAAACGGACACGAGAAACAAAGCCGTACAAAGAACCGGGCCCTAATCATGGAATTCTCAACAAATACCCTCGAAGACTTGAAAAAAAACAAGATTGATCCTCATTCATTGAAGAAATGACACTTAAAACCCTTGTATATTCATAATTACAAGTTTGGTCCCTTAAGTTTGTCAAAATTACACAAAAGGTCCTTCAACTTTGAAGAAATGGCAAGATTAGTCCTTCAACAAATCAAAATTGCCAATAATGGTCCCTCATGAAGTTAAAGATACAATGAAGACCTTTGAAGATCAAGAATGTCCAAGATCAGCCCTTGAAATATCTCAAAATGGCAAAAATAACCCTTGAAATTCTTTTTCCAAAGTTTTGTGCCAAAAGTGACAAATGGTGAAAGTTGTTACAAGTATAATAGGGCGCTGACAGACTTTTATATCCAAGTGACAAAAGAAAGGAAAAAGAAGGACTGAAAGTGAGCAAATGAAACATTCAAACACGAATTTGCGCCAAACACATCCATCTCCCCCAAATTCGGATCAAAACTTGTCACTATTCACTTTTACCAACCCAGAATTTACACCAACTTAAACAAAGGGTAAATCTAAATTAACCTAACCCACGTGTGATTCACACATGCAGAAACAAATCCCACACACAAAACCCTCACTCCCACTACTCCTTGGACCCCACACTCAACATTCTCAGCCAATGAAAACACAACTTGGCCTCCAAGCAAAATGACGTGGCCAAATCAACAGCCAAGGATCATTGCTTCATAACAAAGCTGAAATGAACGTCCAAGATGAATTTGAACAGCTCATTCCATCAAATGATCTAGAAGACTCAAGGGCATTTTAGGGAAATCAGTGCTAGGGTTTGTGAATAGTGTTTAGCCAGGCATTTGCCTATAAAAGGAGACCTCAACATGTGAGAGTCCCTTTGTTCCAGTTTTAAGCTATCAATCTTTGTAATTCCTTTTTAAGTAATAAAATTTGATTTTCTGAATTTTGAGAAATCGTGTTCTTGTTTATTAAAAGTTGGTGTTAGAATAGCCTAATTCTGAGTTCCATTTATATGTTTGAAGGTTTTTGAGGCAAGGTTTTAGTTGATAAAGCTTGGGTTTCAAAAATCAGAAAGTGCTTGTTTATTTGATCTCACCTTATTGTTTGTTCATCTTAGCAGCATTGGAAGCTGGTACTTGTTCTGCTAGTACCTCAACACAAACAATCCAGGGCCTGGATGTAGGTCTTGGAGGTTTGCACCCATCTCCTTTTTCAATTTCTCTTTTATTTTCTGAATTTTTGGTGAATTTGCATGTTTATGGTTGAATCTGTGTTATTATGGTTGATTATTGTTGATTTGGCTTGGTTTGATGTTATTGAAGTGTTATTGATCTGATTTGTGGGTTGAATCTTCATAAGCCTTTGAAAATTTGTGAAAATAGGTTTTTAAGGGGTGTTTGGGTCAACTGCATAATTTGGATTTGTGGTTTGTTAAGTGTTGGTATTGTGTTGTTTATTGCTGGTATCTGCTTATTTGGTGCTATTGCTCATCTGTTTGCAGGTTTTGAGGTTTGAAACACCTCAAATCCATAAAAGGGCTTTAAAATCTTTGTTACTTGGTGAAATTGGTTGAAATTTAGAGGACACCTAGATCTAATCATAGACTAGGGTTAACAAGTGTTAAATCTAGGTTAATTACACCAGGGAAAGATATTTGAGTGCTTGAATTTGGATCTATGGTCAATTAGATCAGCAACTTTCTGCATATTGTTCTTATTCATATCAGTGACTGTTTTTGGTGATTTTTGTTTGATTCTTTGTTGGGAATCTAAACTTGTTAGATTCCCTGTTCATTGATTTAAACATAATTAGGCTGATAGATAGTCCCTTGCCTGTGCCTAGGAGGCAGGCAAGTTTCACAAGACTCACAGATATCCGAATCTCTGTGAGCAACCTCAGAGGAGTCCATGTCAGAGACATTGTCAGGGAAGTCGAAGATTACCTGAAGACATACTCCTTGGCTGTGATGGATAACAGCCAAGATGTATTAGGGACTCTGAGGGGTTGAGAGTTAACAGGGGTGGCAATACCCTGATAACTCTCAGCACACTTTGGACATGCCATTTGTGTGTTCGAGAATATGAAGTATAAGGAAACTGTTTTGGACAACTGTTCCTTAAAGCATAATGGAAGACTACCAAGAATAGAAGGACATCATGTGACTGATGTGGGAACTTGTAAAAGCTTGTGTAGTCGACATCAAGTACTGTTCAAGTCAAACTCGTAACACTATAAATAGGATGTGTATCCTTGCATTAATATTCAACACTTTGCAATATTAAGAACATTAGTGCGTGTAACTTAGTGAATCAAACAGCTACGACTGTATTCATAAGTTAAGGTTTATTGTTGTTCAAAGTGTGCACAACACATTGTCATCAAACGGGTTATCCATAACACTTGTAATTCTTTATTATACAATAATAAGATTACGTTTGAAAAGTAATACCTTGTGTTGATTAAGTTAAGATTAGGGTTTCTCGCATTGATTAGGGACTTTCAATTGGTATCAGAGCAGTGTTTGATATTAAAACCTTCAAGAAACATCGTTCTCCGTTTTATAATCAAGATCCACCATGCCGGAAACCTCTAGCCCACACTCACCTTCCAGAAACCCATCTTCACCAAGACTTACCCCCCCACCAAATGACGATGATCTACCCCAACTTCTTGACTCAAGAGGTGGATCACACGTAACCAGTGTACCAGTCTTTGATGAAGAAGACTTTGCCAGTTGGAAGAGTCAATTTCTTGTATACCTTGATGGACTTGAACCTTTTCTCTTAGAAATTTTAGAAAATGGTCCATATATTCCCATGGCACTTACTTCTACTGAAGAAAATCCTCTTCCCAAGCCTGTCAAACAATGGACCGCAGCTGATAGGAAATTAGCAAACCAAGATAAACGTCTCAAAAGCATCATAATTTCCTGTCTTCCAAAGCATATCATGAAGTCTGTCATTCAGTGTCCCACAGCTAAACAAATGTGGACAGACCTCATTCTTGGCCATGAAGGACCCTCTGAAACAAGAGAGACAAAGATTCAGGCACTCAGACTTCAGTTTAATGCCTTTAAGTCTCTTGAAGGTGAAAAAGTTCAGCAAACCTATACTAGGCTGAAGATTCTTCTAAATGACCTCGCTATGAATGATGTTACTATTGGTCAAGCTGAGATCAATGCCACTTTTGTCAACAGCCTTCCAAGAAAGTGGCTGAGCATGAATCAGACTCAGAGAGCTAACAACTCAATCAAAAATGATACCCTTGCTCAGCTCTATGGAAAGTACAATTATGAAGAAGGGCTGATCGATACTATCTACAAATCAGAGACTGAAAGATTTGTAGTCCAAGGAGCATCTTCCAAAGCTTTGATCTCTGCATCACATCCTCATGACAGCGACTCTAACATTGAAGAAGATACCCGTAGCAGCCAAGAGTTCTTGTCAGACCTAAATGCAGAATTTCATGAAAGAGCACTGCTAGCCAACCAAAGAAGATACTACAAAAGATCTGGAAGAGTAGGATCAGCTAGCAAACCAACTGACAGGTCAAAAGAAACATGTTTTGCCTGTGGAAAGCTTGGACATTTTCAAAAAGAATGTCCTTCCACCAAAACATCCTCACCCTCTTATCCATCATCTTCATCCAAACCCTACAAGTTCAAACAACTTAACAACTCATCACAATCCAATTCTTCAGACACTGAGAAGAAAGATTACAAAAATAAGTACAAGGCACTTAAAGCTGAGTTAGAACAGATGAACTTGAAGATAGAAGCTATGTCCAAAAAGAAAGGTGGTGAGAAAAAGGCTGAGAAAGGGTTGGTTGCTGAAACCTATGATTGGAATGATGAACCATTGACTTCAGATGAAGAAGACACCACAAGAGTCAGGGCTTTTATGGCAATAGCTGAGGATGAACCAGCTGTTGGAAAAGGTGATGCAAGATCAGGACAATGGGTCGACATCACAATGAAAAAGGTACACAGGCTTCTATCTATGACTGATTGTGATGAACGTAAGCATGTCCTTGATTACACCATTGTTGACCTGCACTTTGTTGAGGAACAAAGGAAGAACCTACTTGACAAGTTTCACTCTGTTAAAACTGAAATGATTAATGCTAAGGCTGAATGTGAAACTCTCAGGCGGGTTAACTTAGAAAAAATATCCCTGCAAAATGAAGTAGCTAGATTAACCTTGAAAAACTTAGCTTTAAATGATCAAGTCACTGAATTAAACAAAGTTATTGAAAAATGGCTGTGTGCTAGGTTTACTATTGATGAATTGCTTAGGGATGAAGTGCCTGCTGACTTAAACAGGGATATAACTGCTAAGCATAAAAAGCTGAGGATTATCACCAAACCCAAAGACATTGTCTTTAAATCTACAGAGACTATTCATATGTCAGATACCTCTTTGACTAATGACCCTGTCTCTGAAGATGTGGCTGAGCTTCCACCCTTGCCCAAACTCTCTGGAGTTGAACCTAGTAGTTCTTCTAGATCTGCTAAGGATGAACTTAAGATAGATATTGAGAATCCTCCAGCCAAAGTTTTTCGTGTGCCTGCTAAACCAACTGGTAAACATGTAGCGTTTAAGCCTGTTTCTACTAAAGCTGTGAATAAGGTTGACCCCACCACTGAAGATCGCCTGTTGTCTCTTATGAAAGAAGTAGAACTCTTGAAACAACACATTAAGCCTTCCGCTGAATGCTCTACTTCTCATGAACCTAAGTCAGTCCTAGGTGAACCCAAAGGGGAAAGGTTAATCAAACCTTATTGCAATGTTTGTAAGAATACTCACCACTCGACCTTAGATCATGACAGACACATGGCAGCTAAAAGAGCTTAGACACCCTCTAGGGACAGACCACAGAGTTCCAAAAGACAACAGGGAAATTACAATTCTTATCCTCCCTGTAAATTCTGTGGGTTCACAGACCATCACTCAGACGAGTGTGGTGACTTCCCTGGGTGTGATATCTGTGGGAGTTATAACCATGAAACTATGAACTGTCCATCCCAACGCCAAAAGTTTTTCAGGAACACAAGAGTTGCTAACAAGCAATTCAGGGAACCCACTGGAAAGTGGGTTCACCATAGGAACTAATCTGTTTCTATGTATCTGTGCAGAAATATCTCAAGGAATCGGTATGGTATCTAGATAGTGGCTGTTCTAGACACATGACAGGGATTCAACAATACCTGCACAGATACTTAAAAGAGCCAGGTCCCAAAGTGGTGTTTGGAGATAACTCTTCAGGTGACACAGAAGGATATGGCTCAGTGAATTGCAATGGGATCACTTTTACCAGGGTTGCATATGTGAATGGTCTTAAGCACAATCTTATTAGCATCAGCCAGTTATGTGATGCTGATTATAAGGTTTTGTTTACTAAGACTCAGGGAACCATATTCAACAAAAATAATGATGTTGTGCTGGTTGCACCTAGAAGAAGAGATGTTTATGTCATCAACATGGCTGTGTGCTCTGAAGACAGCAAAATTTTTTTCTTGCCAAAGCCTCTGAAAGTGTCAACTGGCTGTGGCACAAGAGACTGTCTCATCTCAACTTCAAGAACATCAATAAGATAGCCACTCAAAACTTGGTTGCTGGTCTACCTTCAGTGATGTTTTCCAAAGACAAAACTTGTTCTGCTTGTGTCAAAGGAAAACATCACAGGTCTTCATTCAAGACTAGGCAATCATTCTCTATTGACAAGTGCTTACATCTCCTTCACATGGACTTGTTTGGGCCTGTCAAACCTCAAACCATTAATCACAACAAATACACCTTGGTCATTGTTGATGAATTTTCAAGATATACATGGGTGTTCTTCCTCAGAAGGAAAAGTGATGCAGCTGATGCCATCATGTCCTTCATCAGACAGGTTGAAAATATGAATGATGTTAGAGTCAAAGCTCTAAGAAGTGATAATGGTACAGAATTCAAGAATCATCAACTTGAATCATTTTGTGATGAAAAAGGAATTTCACAGAACTTCTCTTCAGCTGGCACTCCTGAACAAAATGGTGTGGCTGAAAGAAGAAACAGGACTCTGATTGAAGCAGCAAGAACTATGTTAAATGGTGCAGCCTTACCAAAGCAATTTTGGGGAGAAGCTGTACACACTGCCTGCTATACTCAAAACAGATCAATCATTGTCAAAAGACATGGCAAAACCTCCTATGAAGTTTTCAGAAAAAGATCTCCAGACGTCAGCTATTTTCATGTGTTTGGGTGCCCTGTGTTTATTTATAACTACAGGGATAAACTTGGAAAGTTTGATGAAAAGGCTGATGATGGATTCTTTTTGGGATACTCTCCAACAGCCAAAGTCTTCAGAGTATTCAACATCAGAAGACAAGAAGTAGAAGAAACTTTCCATGTCAGATTTAATGAAGATGATGAAGTCATACAGAGAACAGGAACAGAGGGTGATGAAGTAGATTTTAATGAAAATATTTCTTTCCCAAGTGATGAGTTCACAGAACCCAGACCTACCAGTCATCACCACTCCAACACTCTCACTCCTTATGTTCCTGCTTTTGATCCTCTGTCTACTCACAACATAGAAGTTCCTACCTCTCAGGGACTTGATGAAGAAGAACCTCAAATCTCTGATGGTCCTTCTCATGATATTAATGACTCACCAATTCTTCAAACCTCTGAAGTTGCTCCTGCTGATAATGAAATTGCTTCCTTTGATATGGCTGAAGAAGACTCAGACACTGAAGTAGTCTTTGAAGAAAGCCCTCCTAGTCAGCAGGATGAGACTCAAAGTGTTCCAGCTGTGCCCTCAAGTACCCCTGTTCTTGAAACTCCAGCTCCTCAAAATAAGTGGTCAAGAGATCAACACATTCTTCTTGTCAACATTATTGGGGAACCAACTGCAGGGGTCACAACCAGACAGCGAATCCAAGACTCTGAGTCAGCCTCAGCCAATGAATGTCTATTTGCTGAATTTCTTTCTCAAATTGAACCTAAAAGAGTTGCTGAGGCTCTGGTAGAAGATGGATGGGTAGCTGCTATGCAAGAAGAAATCAATCAGTTCAAAAGGAACAAAGTATGGACACTAGTGCCAGCTCCACCTGGAAAGAATATTACAGGCACTAGATGGATCTATAGAAACAAGATGGATGAAATTGGGAACATCATCAGGAACAAGGCAAGATTGGTAGCACAGGGATACTCTCAGACTGAAGGAATTGATTATGATGAAACTTTTGCACCTGTTGCTAGACTTGAAGCCATCAGAATCTTTCTTGCTTATGCTGCCTATATGAACATCACTGTCTATCAGATGGATGTAAAGAGTGCCTTCCTCAATGGTGATTTGGCTGAGGAAGTCTATGTTGCTCAACCTGAAGGATTTGAGAACAGCGAGTTTCCCAACCATGTGTACAGACTTCACAAGGCAATGTATGGTCTGAAACAAGCTCCAAGAGCATGGTATGAAACTCTTTCAAATTTCTTATCTGAAAACAAATTTATCAGGGGTTCTATTAATAAAACACTCTTTACCTTCAAGGACAAGAGTGATTTCATCATTGTGCAGATTTATGTGGATGATATCATCTTTGGGTCAACAAATGTCAATCTTAGTAAACGTTTTGCTAAATTAATGACCAAGAAATATGAGATGAGTATGATGGGTGAATTAACTTACTTTTTGGGTTTTCAAATTAAACAATGCCCTAAGGGAATTTCTATTTGTCAAGAAAAGTATGTTAAGGATTTACTTAAAAAATATGACTTGGCTGATTGTGCTTCAGTGAAATGCCCCATGCTTCCACCCAACAACTTGGGCCCTGATGAGTCAGGGGTCTCTGTCAATGAGACTTTATATAGAGGCATGATTGGGTCACTAATGTATCTAACAGCCAGTCGTCCAGATATCCAATTCTCCACATGTCTCTGTGCAAGGTACCAAGCTAACCCAAAAGAATCCCATCTAGTGGTTGTTAAGAGAATTTTCAGGTATCTCAAAGGAACACCATCCCTAGGACTATGGTATCCAAAGGAATCAGGCTTTGATCTCAAGGCCTATTCAGATTCAGATTATGCTGGATGCTGTATTGACAGGAAAAGTACTTCAGGCAGCTGTCAAATCCTAGGAGGAAAATTGGTTGGATGGAGTGCTAAGAAGCAAAACTCTGTGGCTATGTCTTCAGCTGAAGCTGAATATGTCGCTGCAGCCAGCTGTTGTGCTCAGGTGCTCTGGATGAAAAGTCAATTGGCTGACTATGAAATCTTGTATGACAAAGTGCCAATTTTTTATGACAACACCAGCGCCATTGCCATATCCAACAACCCTGTTCTTCACTCTCGTACCAAACACATTGATATCAGGTATCATTTTATCAGGGATCATATTATGAAGGGAGATATTGAGCTGCATTTTGTTCCCACAGAGCTACAACTAGCTGATATCTTTACAAAGCCTTTGGCTGAACCTACGTTCAACAGGCTAGTTGCTGAGCTAGGGATGCTCAATATCTCAAAGCCTGTGGCTTGATATTAAATGTGTTCATTAAATGATTGATTCTATATTAAATGTTTTATTAAATGTTTTTCACATGTAACTAGGTAGTTGCGTTCCAAGTAAATGCGAAAAACATTCTCACATTTTTTAATCATTTAAGTTTCGGATAACGAGGAGACAAAATTTTTTGAAAGGTCAAGGGGACCCACTTGAGCAGTCATTTTCGCTTTTGCATTTAATACGGTTGAATAACTGTTCACTCAAGTTTGATTATATATATTGTCTTCTTTCTCTTCTCACTCACCACCATTCTCAAAATCATTTTCTCTCTCTAAAACTCTTATCTCTCTCAACCATCCACCATTTTCATTCTCCTTCAACCTTAAAATCAATGGCGTTTCCCGTACCAAAAGCCTCCAATGTGAACTTCAAGATCAACGAGAGCATCATCGCCTCAAATAATGCCATTGGATGGATCAAGGCACCAAACAACACCTACTCAGATCTGGTAAATTTCATGCAGAATTGTGACCTAAATGAAGCCTTCACCAAAACTCCATCCACCTTTTACCAAGAATACCTTAGGGAATTCTGGTATTCTGCTGAAGTTGAAGAAGACACCATTACTTTTAGCCTTTCTTGCAATGAACATCCTTTTGCCTTTTCCCTTGCTGATTTTGCCAGTGTGGCCGGACTTAAACATGGAGATGAATGCCTGAAGACAGTTGACAAAAAGGCTGTCAAGGAAGCATTGGCCACACTCAACCCTTGTCATGACATTAACCCTGCCCTCACACCAGCTGAAATCCTTGCTAAAGCCCCTCTGAAGATCAAGTATTTTTCTCCTATGTGGCGTGTCCTCTTCACCCACATTGTGAAGTCCCTGGGAGGCATGCAGGGATCACAAGATCAAATGTCGTTCAAACATCAGACTATTGCGTATGGATTAATATGGGGAGCTGATGTTGACGTTGGAAGCATCCTTTTCTCTAACCTGGTAGAACAACTGAAAGGACGTAATCAGGTCAGGGAAAAGAACATCTGTTATGTGCGTTATTTGTCCCTGATCTTTGAGAGTTTGCTGGGAGAGAACTACCATAACAAGGCCTTGACAACCCTGAAGCCCTATCGCATCACAGGCGCCATTTACAAGGAGATAGGAGCTGAGGATTTCCCTGTGACTGCACACATGCTGAACGTGGCCAACCAAGTACCCAACGCTGAGAAGCCCTTGCTCCCTTCCTCTGAGAGGGTGAATACTTCTAGTGTCGCTGGCAAGTCTACGTCTTTGACCTCTGGGCAGCACACTACTAAGTCCAAGGCTTCATCTGGCCAACAGCTAAAGAAGAAGAAAATCCCCTCTTCTTCCCAACCTAAAGCTGTTAGTAAGGCCAAGGAAAAGAAGATTGACACCGCCTCTGGTCCAGATACTCTTGTGGATACAGAATCTTTGGCTGACAAACAACAGGCGTCTAGTGTCTCTAGGTCAGCAGAGACTACAGGAAACCAACCAAACCAAGCTGATATCTCACAGGTAATCAGTGTACATTTTTAGAGGTTCACAATCAACCACTCTCATTTGTCTGTAGGAGAGAGTGGTGAAGTTAGGGTAATCCTCGACCCATAGAAGTCTGTCATTTCACTTAGAATTCTTTAAGACTTCTGTACACTCTGTCTTTGCACCAGGGAGTGATTCATTTGTGTTTATAAAGCACCCCGATGACCCTGAACCCTCTAGACAGTATTCAGGCTAACAACAACCTGAATACATTAATGTCTCAACCTTGATGGCTGTACTTCACACAGCCTCTTGGTTCCCTCATTAAAAGAGTCCCAAAGGATTTATCCTTTCAAGGGGAGCTGAATCATCACCCTCAGCTTTCCTAGGGGCAGCGTAACAGGCGACCTACAACAACATATGTTTAACTCTTAAAAGAGTCCCAAAGGTTTTACCTTTGGGGGGGCTGAATAATCACACTCAGCTTTCCTAGGGGCAGCGAAATGGCGATCATTAAACAACATATGTTTCACAATCAAAAGAGTCCCAAAGGTTTTTACCTTTTGGGGGGGCTGAATAATCACACTCAGCTTTCCTAGGGGCAGCGAATGGCGACCATTAACCACACTTCATTCACACTTAAAAGAATCCCAAGGATTTATCCTTTGGAGTGGCTGAGTAATCACCCTCAGCCTCTCTGGGACAGCGAAATGGCGACCACTCACTTTATATTTTCCCTGTTACTAATTTCAACAAACTTGCAGGCTGAAATTGTACAGCCAGTCAAAGAACCTCAGGTACATGAAAAGGAGGCTAAAACAATAACTCAGGACATTCCACATGAAGAAGAACTTGAGCTCAATATTGATGAAGAAATGCTTTCTGTAGAAGATTATGTCGCTGAGTTTGAACCCATGCCTGAGGATGAATTCCCTGAGGGAATGTTTGATGAAGAAGAGGAAGAAGATGAGGATGACCAGCTGTCAGCCTCTCCTCCTAAAGAAGATGACAAGACTTCTCCTCTTAAGGAAGCTGTTGACACACAAAACTCTGCTACATCTGCAACAACAGTCTTCCAAAGACCAATATATGATCCAACAGCTGAATTCCTTTTGTTTGATCATCCTACCCAGACTAACTTCGACTTGATTCCAAGGGAGGATGATTTTGCTCAACAAAGCCTCAATATCAAGAATCTTCAGCCTGTACACCATCAGTCTGATATTGAGCGCTTGTCAAGAAAGCTGGACGTGATCAAGTCAGAGATGCACAATTTTACTGTCACCTTTCCAGGTATTATAAAGAAGGCTGTGACTGAGGCTGTCACTGAGCCTATTCAGGAGGGTACAAGAAAAGGTGTGGCTCAGGGACTAAGTCATCTCTCGACACGAATCAAGAATGCCATTGACTCAGTTGTCCCTGCATTGTTCCAAGAACAAGAAAATAACATGAACAGACACTTCAATGCAGTGCGCAACAGGCAATACAACCATGCTGGTTTTATTGTCAGGCGAGTTCAGGCAAATACCAATGCCAATGCCAACCTATTGCTGAAGATTGCCAGGGCATCAAGAAAAAGACAGCGTGCCATGGCTGCCTCTGTGGAGCAGATTGCAAGAAGATTTCAGACACGTTCATCCAAGCATAAGAGAAGTAAGGATGAACGTGAGGGGGAGAAGAAAACTACACTCAGCCTTGCATCTGCTGAACAAGGATCATCTTCAGCCAATCCTTCAACAACACCTGTTCCTCTTCAAGTCATCACACCAGTTATAGTACCTGATGATGAGGATCAGACTCAGGGGGAGCAACAAACACAAGATGGAGCTGACTCATCTAAATCCATGATCTTAGTTAACATCAGCAAGCCTGAGGATGATGATGAACCAGCAGCCAAGAAACTTAAATTCACTGTGAGCTCCCTACCAAAATCTATTCAAAATCAGGCTCAGACAGCGTTCCTCAAAAGAGCTGATGATTTTAAAAACATAAGTGTGGAGTCCTCTGTCTCAAAGAAAGGTAAAGAGATAGTTTTGGTTGATATTGACGAAGATAGCTGCGATGCTAGAGACAGGAGGATCCACAACAGACCTTTCCCACTTTTCAACCTTTACACCTTCTGATGAGAGACCTTTAACGCCTGAAGAAATAGAGCAACAGGCTGAGGAATTCAAAAGACTAAGTGAGCTCAAGGCAGCCAAAGAATTAAATGAAGCTACTCTAAGGAAGATGTCACCACCTGAAAAAGAAAAACAAAAACAAAGGTTGAGGGAAATGGAACTTAAACGCGCTGAGGCCTTAAAGAAAGTCAAAGCTGATTATGATGCCTGCGTGAACAACAGGTATGCTGCTGGCAAGATAACCAAGTTTAGATACACCATTCACAAGTCCACAAACACCCCACAGATGATCTTATGGAGGGATAATCAAACAGGGAATATGGATGTGTTTGACAACTTCAGGTTAAAAACACTTGGGTTATCAGAATGGTTTGAACTCGAAGCCTTAGCTGCCAAAAAGTCTGGACAGGCAAATTTCCTTCTGCTTAAAACTCTTAAGGCTAAGTTTAACTGGATCAAGGAAACAGCTGCCAAACTCAAGATTGATCCCCCACCACAGCTTTTCGAACAAGGACCCCCAAAGACAGGCAACAAAAGAAGAAGAATTTCCCAAATCATTGATGAAACTTTTGTTACTGAAGATGTTCGTGTGGATGGCATGCACAGGGATCTGATCCTTCCTAATGGTATTGTTGGCCCTGTTGATGGTCAGACATACTCAGTGCCTGAAAGAGGAATGGCGTTTATGAACAAAGCCTGCCAATATGCTTTTCAGAGGGAAGATGAGCTTTGCCTGGCTTCAACTATTCAGCTACTCTGTCACAAGAAGTGTCTCAAGATCAACTCAGAGTATTCCAAGAAGTTTGCAAAGACTTTGCAGGATGAAATTGATAACAAATTAGATGTGGCCGAAGCTGAAGAAAGAATCAAAAATGATGACTATTGAAGATAGTATCAGCCCTTTTACCTTCATCTTTTATTTAACTTATGTAATGAACTTGTAATTTTTCTTTAAGTCTTAATAAAATCATGAGGTATGTTTGTTTAGATCTGTTATGTGTAAGAAGAAGCTGTTAAACTCACTTACCTTAACTTAGTTAGATCTAGCACTATTTATGTTTAAATAGGGGGAGATTGTTGGGAATCTAAACTTGTTAGATTCCCTGTTCATTGATTTAAACATAATTAGGCTGATAGATAGTCCCTTGCCTGTGCCTAGGAGGCAGGCAAGTTTCACAAGACTCACAGAGATCCGAATCTCTGTGAGCAACCTCAGAGGAGTCCATGTCAGAGACATTGTCAGGGAAGTCGAAGATTACCTGAAGACATACTCCTTGGCTGTGATGGATAACAGCCAAGATGTATTAGGGACTCTGAGGGGTTGAGAGTTAACAGGGGTGGCAATACCCTGATAACTCTCAGCACACTTTGGACATGCCATTTGTGTGTTCGAGAATATGAAGTATAAGGAAACTGTTTTGGACAACTGTTCCTTAAAGCATAATGGAAGACTACCAAGAATAGAAGGACATCATGTGACTGATGTGGGAACTTGTAAAAGCTTGTGTAGTCGACATCAAGTACTGTTCAAGTCAAACTCGTAACACTATAAATAGGATGTGTATCCTTGCATTAATATTCAACACTTTGCAATATTAAGAACATTAGTGCGTGTAACTTAGTGAATCAAACAGCTATGACTGTATTCATAAGTTAAGGTTTATTGTTGTTCAAAGTGTGCACAACACATTGTCATCAAACGGGTTATCCATAACACTTGTAATTCTTTATTATACAATAATAAGATTACGTTTGAAAAGTAATACCTTGTGTTGATTAAGTTAAGATTAGGGTTTCTCGCATTGATTAGGGACTTTCATTCTTGTGTGCAACTTGTTGTTTATTGTGTTTATATTGACTCTCAATAAGCCAAAGCTTATTGAGGTGCCTTTTGTTCCATCAAACAGCAACAAGCAAGGCTTGAAATCAAGCCAAAACTTTACTGCATATCAAGCAGTGGGAACTCCTTTCCCCTGCTGGTTACCACTGCTAGTGTAAAATTTGGTGTCAGCTTATCAATAAGCTATAATAGCTTATTCCAACCTGCAACAACTTTGTTTTTGTAATAGGTGCTCATATTTTGACCCATTTGTTCATACTGGAGCATTTGGGTGGTTGATTTTAAGGTTTGACTAGAAAACCAACTCATTTGACTTTTTCATAAGTGCTTATTGGCTTATTCTGGCTTATTGGTTGTGCTTTTTTGGATTTTTGTTGATTTATTTTGCTTATTGAGTCCATTTGAAAGCTTTTGCAAGTTGAATCAAGTCCTGAGGTGCATTATTTCTCAAAAACGACTATTTTGTCGTTTTGTGGATTTTTGCTTTTCTATTTTCTGGCTTATTGAGTGTGCTTTTTGGAAATTTCTTTTGAAAGATCTCTTAAGCATCCTAAAAGAGGGTTGTGTGTCAAATTAGAGCTTATGGCATTAGCTTATGGCTTAATGGGCTGAAAAGCCCAATAAGAATAAGCTTTGTGCTTATTAAGCTGTGATAAGCTCACATTCAGCTTTTGGGCCTTTAGAGTTTTGTTCTTAGAATTGAATTTTGAGTCAGATAGGGCTTTTCCAAGTCAATTGGGCCAAGTTTGACTTTTTGGGCCCAAAAGCCCATTTAGGTTGACTGTTTTTGGATTTGGCCCATTTGAGGGCCCATTAGGGGTATTTTGGTAATTTCACTTTGATTTTCTGATTATTTAGGTTAAAATAAACTAGTTTGCAAGTTTTTAGAATTTTTTATAATTTTTGGATTTTTAATATTATTTTATTATTATTTTATTATTATTTTTAAAATTTCACATTTTCCAACTTTTTACATTTTTATTAGGTTTAATACATTAAAATAGGAATTTATCAACTTTTAGAATAATTTTATCTCTTTTAGATTAATTGTTATAATTATTTTAAGTTTTAATAGTTTTTAAATCATTTTAAATAGTTTTTATTAGTTTAAAAATTTCTAAAAATATTTTTTAATCTTTTTAGGTCATTTTAGAGGTTTACCAATTGAAAAATCTTTATTTGGGCTTTTTGATAATTTATTTGATTTTTAGGGCTTTAATTAGCATTTAAAAATTAAATATTTAATTATTTAAAAGGTTTGAAAAAGTTTTGATCATTGGTAAACTCTTAGTTTATTATTTTTGATTTTTGGTGAATTTTTGGTAATTTTTAGAATTTATTTTTATTTTTGTGGTTTTTAAGGTTCTACGTTTTAACTTTCTAGTAGTGATTTTTTTGTTAATTTTTATTTTTACGTCTTCGTCATCTTCTTTTTCTCATCCCCTTCTAAACCAATCATTAATCACAAACATTTTACAAGTTTTTCACACACATATACCTCCTTGGGAAACGAACCTTCATTTCACACCATTAAGGGTCATTAACACTTGATTTTTCCTAAAGTCATTTGTTGATACTTACCGCTCATATACGCTCTTTTGTTTTCCTAAACAAGAGGTGTACTTTACCACAATCACTTTGGCGCCGCTGCCGGGGAGGTGTGTCGTGATTAATTTGCATTGTTGTTTTTAATATTAACCATATAGTATTTGTATTAGTAGAACTCTACTAATACGTATTATCGGTTTTCTTGGTTTTTCTTGTACAAATATTATTACTATATTGTATTAAGTATCACAATCAATATACAATATCTCCAAAAGTGTGAAAACACAACCTTAATTGTGATTTCATCACTCAATTATTCTATTCGAATCTCAAACAAAAAGAAAAGGCAAAAATAGATAAATACTTTCGTGAAGCTCGATTTTGAAAGATACAAACTATAAGGTGGGTATAAGGCGGGTATTATAAAATATACCCTAAGGAAAAAGGCTCTTAAGTGCTTCGCGCCGCCTCGTTTCCCCGCTTGCTTGTGAGTATTTTGAGATTGAAGGCTAATCGAGGGTTTTGCCGCCCAAAGTATTATTACGTATAATATATTTGCTTGGTTTTTTTG
Organism: Glebionis coronaria; assembly: GCA_025667525.1. NCBI lineage: Eukaryota > Viridiplantae > Streptophyta > Magnoliopsida > Asterales > Asteraceae > Glebionis > Glebionis coronaria. The sequence continues at coordinate 637,063,600 of CM046877.1, forward strand.
TGATTAAACCCTCTTGAATAATTTGGTTTTCACCAAAGTTCTAAAGTCATTCGAAGGCGTTCACTCCACGTGATCGTTTTCATTCCTTTGAGGCTTCTTTAATCAAGAGTTTGATTCGAGGAGAGATTTTGTAGGTTGTTGTCTACGAAGATACACCAAAATCCAAAAAAATTAAATATCATCAAAAACACAAAAAAACTGAAAATTCACAAAACACCCAAAAAGAATCTTCTTTGCTCACCTCCCATTCTTCGTGAAGTTTATGATCACTCGTAATCAAGCAAAACGAGCTCGTAAACGTCTTCAAAAGCAAGCCAATCAAGAGTCGTTGATTGAGGAAGAAACTCCAATTGTTGAACCTATTGTAGAACAAGAAGTCGTCATGGCTAATCGTACTATGATGGAGTTGCTACAAGCACCCACCGAGGGTTTTGGAGAGGCTATTGTAATTCCCGCCATCCTTGCGGAGAATTTCGAGATTAAGACGGGTTTAATGTCGATGTTGCAAGCAAATAAGTTTAGAGGTCACGAGAAAGACAACCCGCATTACCTCATTAGGAAATTTAACCGTCTCACCGCCACTAGCAAGTTTAAGGATGTTGCACATGACGCCATTAAGATGATGTTGTTTCCATACTCGTTGGATGGACCCGCAAAAATTTGGCTCGAGAAAGAACCGCCAAATTCGATATTGACATGGGCCGATCTCGTTTCTAAGTTTGTGAACAAGTCTTTTCCACCATCTAAAACAACACACTTGAAAAATGAGATTTCACGATTTGTGCAAAGAAATAATGAAAGTTTTTCAATGGCATGGGAACGATTTAAAGAGATGTTACATGAATGTCCACACCATGATTTTACGGAATTACACCAAGTGGATACTTTTTATAATGGGCTTAATGATCATGAACGAGATTATTTGAACGCCGCCGCGGGTGGTAATTTTTTGTGCAAGACGACAAATGAGGCTTTACAAATCATTGAGAATCGATCTAAGGTTTATAACCCTCGTAACACACCGAGTGTTGCCAATATAGGTTCGTCATCTTCGTCACAATCGACTCGTAGCATTAACGCCTTACATAATGAAGCTAATGAGGAAAAACGGTTTTTTGATAGATTTGCTAATCTAATGTCCCATTGGAAGGCTCAAGAAGCTTCCAATTCCGCTTCGGTTAAAGCGGTTGCTAAGAGTTGTTTATCTTGTGGGGGAGCTCATGATCTTTCCGTGTGCATTACCGCGGATGGTAACACTTTGAGTGCTTATATAGCAGCGGGAACTTACAACCAAAACGGCCAAGGTTCCCGCCAAAATCAAGCTCCACCAAACCAAAATGTTAACAATTATCGAAACAACAACCAAGGAAATTACCAAGGCAATTCACGCAACTACAACAAGGGGAATTATCAAAGTGGGAATGGACAAATTTCTAATCAAAACCAAAACCGTGATTTTCAAAACACTACACAAGGTTTTCAAAATGCTCACACTAAAAATTTGCAAGGAGAATTTTTGGATTATGCTAAAGCAAATGATGCTAAATTTGATAACATGCAACGTGAGATGATTAGCTTAAGATCCGAGTTGAAAAACGAGCTTAAAAATGAACTTGCTAATGAACTTAAAACTCATGCAAACAAAATGGAAGGAAATGTCCAACGTCTTCAACAAAACCAACAAAAGATGGAATTAGGACAACATGAGATTAAGCAAGAATTATTAAAAGCGGATGCTAGACAATCAAAATTTGAGGACCGAATGGCTAAGATGTTTGAAGCAATCATGTGTAAACCCTCATCCTCGGGTGGTCTTCCTAGTGATACCATTGCAAACCCGAAGGGAGAAATGAAGGTTATTACTACACGAAGTGGTAAAACTTTCAAGGAACCAATCTCTCGTCCAAGTACTTCTACGGAGAAGGAAATCGAGAAAGAACCCGAGGTGATGGTCGAAAAGGAGCACATTGCAATCCTACGAAGTACCGCTCAAGTCACACCTACGGTTGAACCAATACCAATTGTGGAACCCGAGTTTCCAAGGCCGTTGCCTAATGACCAACCCACACCACCTTTACCCTACCCTTCGAGACGAAACAAAGAGAAAATGCAAGAACGTAACAAACAACAAATCGAGCTTTTTATAAAAATGTTTCAACAAGTACATTTTGATGTGAGTTTAGCCGACGCGTTGTTATATATGCCTCGTTTCGCTTCCACTTTTAAAAGTATAATGAGCGATAAGGAAAAGCTTTCAAAGCTTGCTAATTGTTCTTCGGTTTATCTTAACCGCATACCAGAAAAAGTTGGTGATCCCGGAAAGTTTCTCATTCCTTGTGACATACAAGATATGAAAGAATGCCTCGCCTTGGCCGATCTTGGTGCGAGCATTAATTTGATGCCATTTTCCATTTGGAAATCGCTTTCACTTCTGGCTCTCATTCCTTCGAACATGTCCATCGAGATGGCCGATCATTCTACGATTATGGCATGTGGAGTAGCCGAAGATGTTTTCGTGAAAGTGGGGAAGTTCTACTATCCCGTTGATTTTATAGTAGTTGACATCCCCGCGGATCCTCAAGTTCCTCTAATTTTAGGTCGTCCCTTTTTAGACACTTCGAGATCACTTATCGATGTTCATGCGAGAACTATCACTTTGAGATTCAACGAAGAGGAACTTGTTATAAACGCTACTCAAAACTCGAAACCTTCTCATGTTTATGCAATCGCTACTATCAATCACATTGACATCGTTGATGTGGTTTGCGATGAGTTTTCACAAGAAGTATTAGGTTTTTCCGATAGCTCGTCAAGTGGCAATCCCACTATTTTGGATCCGATTCTTGCTAATTCCACACCAAATCTCACTCCATTCCAAGGAGGCGATCTCACTTCAAATGAAATCGACAATGAAGATGAGGTGTTGGTTAGTGATGAAATTTCTATTCCACCATTTCTTTCGCCGATGGAAGTTATGAGTGTTGAACCAAAATCTTCAATCGAGGAACCACCTATCCTTGAATTGAAAGATCTCCCTTCTCACCTTGAATACGCATTCTTGGAGGGTGATGACAAGTTGCCGCTTATTATTGCAAAAGGTCTTGCTAATAATGAAAAAACCGAGCTCTTGAAAGTTCTTAAGGCTCATAAAGGGGCAATTGCGTGGAAAATATCCGACATTAAGGGTATTGACCCAAAATTTTGTACTCACAAGATTTTAATGGAGGAGGACTACAAACCCGCAATTCAAAGTCAAAGAAGGGTGAATCCCAAAATTCACGATGTCATTAAAAAGGAGGTCCTTTAACTCCTTGACACGGGAATGATGTATCCTATATCCGATAGCCCATGGGTGAGCCCAATCCATTGTGTCCCTAAAAAGGGAGGAATGACCGTTGTGCCCAATGAAAACAACGAGTTAATTCCCACTCGTGTTGTGACCGGTTGGAGGGTGTGTATTGACTACCGAAAGTTAAATGACGCCACTCGTAAAGACCACTTTCCTTTGCCCTTCATGGATCAAATGTTGGAGCGACTTGCGGGAAATGAATTCTATTACTTTTTAGATGGTTTTCCGGTTACTTTCAAATCCCTATCGACCCTCGTGATAAAGAGAAGACTACGTTCACGTGTCCTTATGGAACATTCGCTTATCGTAGGATGCCTTTCGGACTTTGTAATGCACCCGGAACGTTTCAACGGTGTATGATGGCGATTTTTCACTATATGATCGAGAAGTCGATGGAAGTGTTTATGGATGACTTCTCGGTGTTTGGTAATTCGTTCACGTCATGTTTATCTAATCTCGAGCAAATGTTAAAACGTTGTGAAGAAACCAATCTTGTGCTTAATTGGGAAAAATGTCATTTTATGTGTAAACAAGGAATCGTCTTAGGACATAAGGTGTCGAAGGCGGGGATTGAGGTCTATAAAGCTAAGGTAGACGTCATCGCCAAGTTACCTCATCCCAAAACCGTTAAGGGAGTTAGGAGTTTCCTAGGCCACGCGGGCTTTTATCGTCGTTTCATTAAGGACTTTTCGAAAATCTCTCGTCCTATGACACACCTTCTCGAGAAGGATGCTCCTTTTAACTTCAATGAGGATTGTGTTAAGGCTTTCGAAACTCTCAAAAGGAAACTTACCGAAGCTCCCATTCTTGTTGCTCCTAATTGGGAATTACCCTTTGAAATCATGTGCGATGCAAGTGATTATGCTATAGGGGCCGTCTTAGGGCAACGTTATAACAAACATTTTCGTCCTATCCATTATGCTAGTAAGACGATGACCGAGGCTCAATTAAAGTACACCACAACGGAAAAGGAATTCCTTGCCGTGGTCTATGCTTTCGAGAAATTCCGACCTTATCTCGTCTTAACTAAAAGCATCGTGTATACCGAACATTCGGCTATCAAGTATCTCTTAGCTAAGCAAGATGCTAAGCCGAGATTGCTTCGTTGGATGCTCCTCCTCCAAGAATTTGATGTCACCGTGCTTGAAAAAAAAGGAGCCGAGAATCTAGCGGCCGATCATCTCTCTCGTCTAGAAGATCCTCACAAAGATGTTTTAGAGAACAAGGAAATTACCGAAACATTTCCTCTTGAGACTCTCGGTGTAGTGAATTCTAAAGACACCACCCCATGGTTTGCCGACATTGCAAATTACCATGCGGGCAATTTCATAATCAAGGGTATGACGACACAACAAAAACGAAAATTCTTTCGTGACGTCAAGTTCTATTTTGGGACGACCCTTATCTCTTTCAGATTTGTGCGTATCAACTCGTTCGACGTTGTGTGTTTGGTGCCGAAGCTTCTAATATCCTTAGAGCTTGTCACGAGGGACCCACGGGTGGTCACCATGGTGCTAATCTCACGGCTAAGAAAGTGTTCGATGCCGGTTTCTTTTGGCCTTCTATCTATCGTGATGCACACGCACTTGTGAAGTCGTGTGATTCGTGCCAACGTCAAGGAAAATCGTCTCAACGTGATGAAATGCCGCAAAACATAATTCAAGTATGTGAGATTTTCGACATATGGGGTATAGACTTTATGGGGCCGTTCCCATCGTCTCATGGCAACAAATATATCCTCGTCGCGATAGACTACCTTTCTAAGTGGGTGGAAGCTAAGGCTTTGCCTACTAATGATGCTCGTGTGGTAGTGAAGTTTTTGAAGCAACTATTCTCTCGGTTCGGAACCCCTCGTGCTATTATAAGCGATCGTGGAACCCATTTTTGTAATGACCAATTCGAAAAGGTTCTAAAGAAATATGGAGTTACTCATCGTCTTTCTACGGCTTATCACCCGCAAACGAGTGGGCAAGTCGAGGTTTCAAACCGAGCTTTGAAGAGGATTTTAGAGAGGTCAATTGGAGAAAACCGTTCTTCATGGTCCGACAAACTCGATGACGCTTTATGGGCCTTTAGGACCGCTTATAAGACACCTATTGGTTGCACTCCTTATAAGTTAGTCTATGGGAAGAATTGTCATTTGCCCATTGAGTTGGAGCATAAGGCATATTGGGCCCTTAAGCATGCAAATTTTGACTTGAAGACCGCGGGAGATCACCGGAAAATACAATTGAATGAATTGGATGAATTAAGAGATAATGCTTATGAAAATTCATTAATTTTTAAAGAAAAGACTAAAAAGTTTCATGATTCAAAGATTAAAAACCGGGGTTTTAACGTTGGTGATCAAGTGTTGCTTTTTAACTCTCGTCTTAAGATATTTTACGGGAAATTGAAATCTCGTTGGTCGGGTCCGTTCACCATTACACAAGTGTTTCCATATGGGACCATTGAGCTAGCTCAAGATGATGGTCCTAATTTCAAGGTGAATGGACATAGGCTTAAGCACTACTTTGGTGGGGAAATTCCTTCAATGGTTGCCCCCGACCAAGACACCTTCCCCAATGATAATTAGCATTGAGGGGATCGAGTCGAGCTCATGACTCGGTAATCAAAAACGAGGTGCCTCGTGGGGGAGATCCCATGCTTATTTTTTATACTCACTATTCACTAATAAGGGGACTTGTACCCTTTCAACTCGTTGTCTCGTGATTGTTTGTGATTGTGTTATCTAGATCATCGTCATCATCTACGATTAAAGACTCTCGTGTTCGTTTACGTGAAGCCTCCATCGTTCGTTTGAAGAAGGATTTCACGAATCCATGACATATCCTTTATTGTTCTAACAATTATCTTTTAGCATACTTAATAAACGACTTTAGATATATTGTTGATCACCCTTTCCATGCTAGATCCTAAGCATTCGACTCTTCGTCTCTAGTATGGGGGTGCTCCACCTTTAGACTCGAAACATTGAGGACAATGTTTACTTTTAGTATGGGGGGGGGGTGAGTAGATAATTGCTTTGCTACGCCCTCACGCTCTCCAATTTTCAATGTTTTGTTTTGCTAATAAGGCTAAAAATGGCCAAATTTTAAAATTTTTCTTAGTTTTCATAAGTATTTTTAAGACACGAATGTATATTTTCCGATGGGTAGAATAAGAGTTAATTTTTGACTTGATGGGCATTTGGAGCCATTTACATTCCTTAACCCGCTCAATTCAAGTTTTGCTAGACTTTTATATAGGGAGCTTTAAAACGCGAAAGTCTTAACTCTTTCGGGTTAAGAACAAGAACTTTTCGCAAGTTCCTATAATTGATTCTAGAAAGTCACTTATCAAGGGAACTTTAAAACGAATTCTCTAAACTTGAAAAAGTCCAAGAAAGTGCAAGATCCTATAGGTGGCTTGAAAACCCAAAACTTTGATTTGATATAGTCTTAATGAAAGCTAATCCAAATTTAGCTTAATTTTGACTTGCATGGCTAAGTATTCACGAGTCTCTTTAATTAGAGGTCTTTATATAGTGAAGAACGAGAAATGATAGAGTTAGACAAGTGATCATGTTAAACGTAGAACATGAAAATGTTCTTTCAAAAAATCATATGTTTTTAATTGTGGCTTTTTATTCCCATAAGATCAATGCATTAGGAATAAATCATAATTGCAATAAGTAAGGTCGTACGATTTGAAAGGTTACTTAGCCTCTAGCGCAAGATCGTTTAAAAGTTGCTCGGGGTTGAATAGAGTTCATAGCCAAGGCATAACTTATTGAAGCGGGACGCGAAGATTGGAGATCATCCAAAAAGGCCCTAACAAGGCATGAGGAGCTCTATTTTGTTGCTAAAGATCCAAGATGATGTGAAGTATCATTATTCCTAAATCAATATGAAGGATCGAGACACACGACGAAAAGCAATTACTCCCCTAAAGATCATGGAGAAAGTCTATCCAAAAAGACCCTAACAAGGTATGAGGATAAATATATCCAAGTCCGAAAAGGAGGCGGATCGTTGTATATCAAAATCCAAAGTAAAGATTGAAGAAAAATGATGAAGTCGTGGTCCTATATGAAGAATCTCTCAAAAACGTCAAGTGAAGAAATTCCAAATATATGAAGAGAAGACCATAATTTCAAGAACGTCTTCCCAAGATTCGAAGTATGAAGTACATGCCAAATATCGGTCCGAGAAAGGTCTCTAATCGTGAAACGAGTTATGCCAAGATATGAACTTAAGGAGATACACGAGAAGCCGTTTTAAAAGATTTTGTCCTTCGGCTAACTATCGATCAAATCGTGCTACTTTGCTTTCGGACTAATAACTACTTAAATAAGTCAATATGAATCACTTGTGATCCATGACAAATAGATAAAAAATGCTAGTAACCCATTTCCTTTTATAATAACTAGGATTGCGGGGAGAAAAAGTATTACACAATTTGGACGTATGAGTAGTGTTAGCATTATGACTTGTACCAACAATGATCTCGTTTTTGCACTTAGCATGGAATGTATGACAATCAAGGATGACGAAGTTTACTCTAAGGGACATTTGCTTGTTTATATTCTTTGACCCTAAAAGTCACTTTTTGTGATGAAAATCATACATTATGTCTTTACATATCTTCGTAGTATGTTGCAAGTCTTTTACTCTTCAATAAAGGTTAATAAAATTGAACTTTGGTGATGCTTAGATACTTTATTCTAGCATTGCGTGAGGGCACGACAATGGCTTAGTATGGGGGAGTGATGAGATGGCATTTATACATGATCTCATCGTTCTTTTCGGGCTTTAAATGCATAAAATGTCATAAAAATACCATATATATGCTTGTGTTTGTTTACTTGTGTATTTTAGGTATGGATATCGTGAAAAAGACAAAAGATCACAAGTTACAAGGAAAAACGGACACGAGAAACGAAGCCGTACAAAGAACCAGGCCCTAATCATGGAATTCTCAACAAATACCCTTGAAGACTTGAAGACAAACAAGATTGATCCTCATTCATTGAATAAATGACACTTAAAACCCTTGTATATTCATAATTACAAGTTTGGTCCCTTAAGTTTGTCAAAATTACACAAAAGGTCCTTCAACTTTGAAGAAATGGCAAGATTAGTCCTTCAACAAATCAAAATTGCCAATAATGGTCCCTCATGAAGTTAAAGATACAATGAAGACCTTTGAAGATCAAGAATGTCCAAGATCAGCCCTTGAAATATCTCAAAATGGCAAAAATAACCCTTGAAATCCTTTTTCCAAAGTTTTGTGCCAAAAGTGACAAATGGTGAAAGTTGTTACAAGTATAATAGGGCGCTGACAGACTTTTATATCCAAGTGACAAAAGAAAGGAAAAAGAAGGACTGAAAGTGAGCAAATGAAACATTCAAACACGAATTTGCGCCAAACACATCCATCTCCCCCAAATTCAGATCAAAACTTGTCACTATTCACTTTTACCAACCCAGAATTTACACCAACTTAAACAAAGGGTAAATCTAAATTAACCTAACCCACGTGTGATTCACACATGCAGAAACAAATCCCACACACAAAACCCTCACTCCCACTACTCCCTGGACCCCACACTCAACATTCTCAGCCAATGAAAACACAACTTGGCCTCCAAGCAAAATGACGTGGCCAAATCAACAGCCAAGGATCATTGCTTCATAACAAAGCTGAAATGAATGTCCAAGATGAATTTGAACAGCTCATTCCATCAAATGATCTAGAAGACTCAAGGGCATTTTAGGGAAATCAGTGCTAAGGTTTGTGAATAGTGTTTAGCCAGGCATTTGCCTATAAAAGGAGACCTCAACACGTGAGAGTCCCTTTGTTCCAGTTTTAGGCTATCAATCTTTGTAATTCCTTTTTAAGTAATAAAATTTGATTTTCTGAATTTTGAGAAATCTTGTTGTTGTTTATTAAAAGTTGGTGTTAGAATAGCCTAATTCTGAGTTCCATTTATATGTTTGAAGATTTTTGAGGCAAGGTTTTAGTTGATAAAGCTTGGGTTTCAAAAATCAGAAAGTGCTTGTTTATTTGATCTCACCTTATTGTTTGTTCATCTTAGCAGCATTGGAAGCTGGTACTTGTTCTGCTAGTACCTCAGCTCAAACAATCCAGGGCCTGGATGTAGGTCTTGGAGGTTTGCACCCTTCTCCTTTTTCAATTTCTCTTATTTTCTGAATTTTTGGTGAATTTGCATGTTTATGGTTGAATCTGTGTTATTATGGTTGATTATTGTTGATTTGGCTTGGTTTGATGTTACTGAAGTGTTATTGATCTGATTTGTGGGTTGAATCTTCATAAGCCTTTGAAAATTTGTGAAAATAAGTTTTTAAGGGGTGTTTGGGTCAACTGCATAATTTGGATTTGTGGTTTGTTCAGTGTTGGTATTGTGTTGTTTATTGCTGGTATCTGCTTATTTGGTGCTATTGCTCATCTGTTTGCAGGTTTTGAGGTTTGAAACACCTCAAATCCATAAAAGGGCTTTAAAATCTTTGTTACTTGGTGAAATTGGTTGAAATTTAGAGGACACCTAGATCTAATCATAGACTAGGGTTAACAAGTGTTAAATCTAGGTTAATTACACCAGGGAAAGAGATTTGAGTGCTTGAATTTGGATCTATGGTCAATTAGATCAGCAACTTTCTGCATATTGTTCTTATTCATATCAGTGACTGTTTTTGGTGATTTTTGTTTGATTCTTGTGTGCAACTTGTTGTTTATTGTGTTTATATTGACTCTCAATAAGCCAAAGCTTATTGAGGTGCCTTTTGTTCCATCAAACAGCAACAAGCAAGGCTTGAAATCAAGCCAAAACTTTACTGCATATCAAGCAGTGGGAACTCCTTTCCCCTGCTAGTTACCACTGCTAGTGTAAAATTTGGTGTCTGCTTATCAATAAGCTATAATAGCTTATTCCAACCTGCAACAACTTTGTTTTGTTAATAGGTGCTCATATTTTGACCCATTTGTTCATACTGGAGCATTTGGGTGGTTGACTTTAAGGTTTGACTAGAAAACCAACTCATTTGACTTTTTCATAAGTGCTTATTGGCTTATTCTGGCTTATTGGTTGTGCTTATTGGATTTTTGTTGATTGATTTTGCTTATTGAGTCCATTTGAAAGCTTTTTCAAGTTGAATCAAGTCCTGAGGTGCATTATTTCTCAAAAACGACTATTTTGTCGTTTTGTGGATTTTTGCTTTTCTATTTTCTACCTTATTGAGTGTGCTTTTTGGAAATTTCTTTTGACAGATCTCTTAAGCATCCTAAAAGAGGGTTGTGTGTCAAATTAGAGCTTATGGCATTAGCTTATTGTTGGGAATAAATTAAGGCCAGATCGCTTGAACGCTGACAAGAACAATTCAAGCGTTGACAAGAGCAAAGTGAGCGCTGACAGCATAAGCGTTGACAAGTTAAAGTCAAGCGTTGACAGATTGAAGACAAGCACTGATGGAAGATGTGAGCTACACGTTTATTATATTCTAGAATACTTCTAGTAAGGATAGAAACGACAATGTATTTTCTATGTTTATCTTTACCTAGAATAGTTGATACGTAGCTTATTGTACAAGGCTTCTTAGTCTATAAAAGAAGGCCTTTAGGTTAATGTTTAATATCAAGTTTTCATTAAGTTTTTCATTCGTAAACATCTTTCATTGTAAGCAAGTTCGACATTGATAATCAAAGTGAAAGTATTGTTTACATCTTGTGTTCCTGTTTAAGTATTAAATTCCGCATAATACTTAGATTCACAAAGCATATAACAAAGGTTTCTCTACGTGTTATACTTGATCTAATCTCGTATACACAAAGCTAATCGATCTAAGTTTGGGATCAACAAGTGGTATCAGAGCTTGTTGAGGAACTTTTGATCTTTGAAGAACACCAGAACGATATACGAACACCAAAACCCTAATTTTCTCAAAACCCTAAAAACATCATGTCTGAAGCAAACATCATGTCCTCCTCTTCATCCTTACCAAACATCAAGATTCCCATGCTTGATGCAACCAACGTTGACTTATGGAGGTTCAACTTTGAACAATATCTGGGGATCTTTGACTACACACTCTGGGATATTATTGAATATGGAAACTCATTCAATAAAGCTCAAAAGATTCTGAATGCCATTGCGACAAGAACAGCTGTTGAAGGATGTCCTGAAGAAGATAAGAAAGAAAAACCTGGAGATGGTAGAGCTGTAAGTGCTGAAGATATTGCAAAGAAAAGGGCTGACATGAAAGCCCTAAATATTCTGAAAGTGTCTCTGGGACAAGAAAATCAGCACAAATATAGAAGCTATGAATCTGCTAAGGATCTTTGGGAAGAAATTGAAGTTGCATATGGTGGTAATGCAGAAACTAAGGAAGAAAAGAAAAAGCAACTTCTGCATGATTATGCTGTCTTTAAAGCTCAGCCCAATGAGAAACTGAGCAGTGTGAGAAGCAGATTGCTTGACATCACAAGCAAATTGTCCTTCATGGGGACACAAGTTGGTGATATTGACATCAATGCTACTTTTCTGAAAAGTCTTGGTGAGACATGGAAGATTGAGGCAAGATCTATTCTTGCCAATAATACTCACAAGAGCTCTTCGTTTGATGACATCTACAACAAACTAAGATTGTTGGAAGATGAAACTCTTTCAAGCAAAGCTAGCACCAGCAACATGGCCTTCTTTTCTCATAGTGAAGGTCAATTCAATCAGCAGGACTCTTTTATGCATCCAGTTACTGGATCACCATTTGTCAGCGCTAGAACAAGTCCTGTCAACGTCTCCTTTTCAGACGCTGACACATTCATGAATGACTCACCAAGAGTTAAACCTGCTGGTTTGGATTTGGATACTGTTTGTGCTTACATTGCTTCTTTTCCCAATGGTTCAGTGATTACATATGAGGACCTTGAGCAGATAAGTGATGAACACTTGGAAGAGATGGACATCAAGTGGAACATGGCTCTTGCTAGTATAAGAGCAAATAGGTGGAATAGGAGGTTCAAGAAGAAGATGACCTTCAATGCTAAAGACACTGCTGGATTTGATAAATCCAAAGTTGAGTGCTACAACTGTCATCGCATGGGGCACTTCATGAGGGAATGCAGATCTCCTAGAAGATCTGATGCTGGCAAACCCTCAAGTCAGGTTGTTAAAGCTCAAGAATCCAAAGCCATGGTTGCAGTTCAAGGAATTGATGGTACTGGATGGGATTGGAGCTATCTGGCCAAGGATGCTGAAGAGGACAAAGCTTTGATTGCTAACATTGAAGAAGAAGAGCATGTTGAATATGCTCTCATGGCACACTCCTCCTCTTCATCTGATAATGAGGTATATGATGATGCTTTTTGTAGAAAAGGTTGTAGGTTAAACACTGACAGACTTAACAAAGAAGTGTTAAAACTAAAAGAGGATATGAGCACTGAAAGGTGTAAATTATCCAATTACCAACTAGCTCTTACTGAAACTGAGAAAACCGTTTCTGAATATAATAAAATGGAATTTGATTTAAAAGATAAGATAAATATCTTAAAACATGAGCTAGAGGGTAGTATGGATGTTAGAAATATCATGTCAAAAGTCAATAAAGACCTACAGGCTAAGTTAGATGAGGCCATTAAGAATAAAGATAATGTTTACCTCAAGATTCAAAGATTTGATAGAGCCACCCAAGCCCTAGGAGACTGTGTAGCTAAACAAAGAGATCCTAAGGATATGACTGGGCTTGGGATGAATGAGAATGATTACTCTCTGGTTCCACCACCAGCTGGTGACTTCTATGGTGTCCTTAGAAAGGATTTATCTTGGACTGGTATTCCAGAATGCCAAGAAGAGGAATTTATTCCTCCACCAAGAGTTGTCACCCCAGTAGAAGAGTATCAACAAAAACTGACTGACCTAAATGAGTGGAAGAAAGCTAACCCTACTTTATTTGTTAAAGGAGGTTTGCTGTGTGAAAGTCCAAATGAGCACACACCAATCACGAGCCATGAATCCCCACCCATTAAGGTTACTCACCCAGTTACTGGTAAAGCTGTTGACCTAGGCTCCAACACTGTTAGAAGACCTACCATTAAATATGCAGAGATGTATAGAAATAATAGGTCACCCAAGAGCCAAGTTAACAATCATGGAATAGGTTTCTTTGCTTCTAGACCTAAGAATGTGTCTAAGAAAACCTGTTATACTTGTGGTAGCTTTTCACATTTGGCATACAAATGTGTCAACGCTCCCAAAGTCAGCGCTGATAGGAACAATTTCAGCGCTGATAGGAAGAAAGTCAACGTTGTTAGGAAGTCAAACGTTGTCAGACCCAGACCTGGTGTGCAGCAAAGTCCACAAGTGATTAGACCAGCCCCATTCTTTACTAGAAGGTCTAACACTTATGGACAAAGACCTTTTCAAAAGACAAATACCTGGTCAAATAGGCAATGGGTTCCTGTAGCAAACCCTAGGTTCAACGCTGATAAGGGTAAATTCAGCGTTGACAGGACAAAATCCAACGCTGACAGAAACGTGACCAGACCTAAGTATTTGCAGCCACAAGGTAAGGGGTCTAAAGCTTCTTCAAGCTTAACATGGAGACCCAAGAAAGATCAAAACCCTAATAATAATGGAATTTCAATGACTTGCAACAGGTTTAACTATATTTCAAAAGTCATTACAAAACCAATTGGGGTTAACTGGGTATTTCATCCTAAAAGGGATGAGAATAGGGTTGTTGTGAGAACTAAGTCTGTTCTTATTGAACAACCAGATGAATCCAAGTCTTCTGAGACTTGGGTTCCCAAAGAAAACTAAATTGTTTTCTTTATGTGCAGGGCATTCAAAAGCAGATCAATGATTATGGATATTAGGATAGTGGATGCTCAAGGCACATGACAGGAAAGGAAGACTATCTGACGAACTTCTCTCATATTAAAGATGGTGATAAGGTATACTTTGGAGGGGGATATGGAACCATCACAGGAAAAGGAACCCTTATCACCAATAATCTACGTTTTGAGAATGTCTTCCTGGTAAAAGAACTGGACTATAATCTGTTTAGTGTATCACAAGTGTGTGATAACAAAAATAAGGTTCTTTTCATTGATACTGAGTGTTTGGTGTTAAGCAAGGATTTTAAGATCCCTGATGCGAAATATATTGAGTATAGAACACCTAGGCATAAGGACATATACAATGTGAATTTAAATGGGATTTAAGTGAATGCTAATATGTCTTGTTTTTATGCTAAGGCCTCAGTAGATAAAAGTAATTTGTGGCACAGGAGACTAGGGCACATAAATTTTAAAAATATAAATAGACTTGTGAGGCTTGGTTTAGTTGATGGTTTGCCTGAAAAGGCCTTCCATAATGACCACTCTTGTGTTGCATGTCTTAAAGGCAAGCAGCACAAGGTCTCATTCAAGTCCAAGCAGGTGCATACTAGTTCCAGACCTCTTCATATGCTTCACATGGACCTCTTTGGTCCAACTAATATAGAAAGTTTGAATGGCAAGTCATATTGTTTTGTTGTCACTGATGACTTTTCTAGGTTTACTTGGACATTCTTTCTAGCTATGAAGAGTGACACAGCTGATGTTCTTATTGAATTTATCACTCAAATTGAGAAAAGGTCTGGCAATGAGGTTAAGATGCTTAGGAGTGATAATGGTGGAGAATTTAGGAACAAGAAGCTAGATGATTTTTGTGCCAGGAAGGGAATTACTAGGCAGTTTAGTATTGCTAGAACCCCACAACAAAATGGGGTTGCTGAAAGGAAGAATAGAACCCTAATTGAAGCAGCCAGAACAATGTTGGCTGATGCTCACTTTCCCATAGCCTTTTGGGCTGAGGCTGTTAATACAGCATGTTATGTGCAAAATAGAGCATTGGTTAACAAAATTCAGAACAAGACACCTTATGAGTTACTTTGGGGAAGAAAGCCTAATATTGGTTTTCTCAGATCTTTTGGATGTCATGTAGTAGTTTTAGACACTAGTGATGCCTTAGGGAAATTTAGTGCAAAAGGTGATGAAGGTTACTTCATGGGGTATTCAGTGCAAAGCAAGGGTTATAGGGTTTATCTTAAGGAGGACAAACGTATTGTTGAAAGAGTACATGTTAGGTTCTTAGAGAATAAACCTAGTGATCCTGAAAGTGGTCCTAATTGGTTGTTTGATTTGGAACCCTTATCTAGAACTTTAAATTATATGCCTGTCACTAATCCAGACATTATGAAGGTAAATTCAAATGTTGTGGAGGAACAAGTTGTTCATGTTTCAGGTACACAGGTTGATGAAAGGGTTGGATCACAAGCAGAAAAGGCATCTCCTACATTTGAATATGTCACAATTCCCATTTGGACTGATGCTTTTGCTGCTGCTGCTGCTGCTGGACAAGATAATGGTGGTTTCCAAATACCACCAGATACAAACATGCATGGTTCTTCAGGCGCTGACAAAGGTAAATCAAGCGCTGACATGAGCAATTCAGACGTTGATGGCTCAGACGTTGACAACAACAGTTCAAGCGTTGTTAGCCCAAGCGCTGACAAACAAGGTTCAGACGTTGACAACACCTTTGCACATCTTTTCTCTTCAAATTTTGAACAAGGTGGACCTTCCAATGTCCATGAAGAGATCCCTGTTGATCAAAGAGAGTCTGATGAAGAAGATATTGGCAACATGGAGCGTGAAGTTGAGGACACCAGACTTTTTGAAGGAGGAGTTCTCACTTCCACAATGAAGAATCACCCCCCATCTCAGATCATTGGTGATGTTATGACTCCAGTTCAGACAAGAAGATCCCATCAAAGTCTTGGTGGATTTATTGCCAATATACACAAGAAGGTTGATACCCCTCTTGTACAAGCATGTTTGTTTGCATGTTTTCTGTCACAAGAAGAACCCAAGAAGATATTTGATGCTCTCAAAGAACCAAGTTGGGTGGAAGCAATGCAGGATGAGCTTCACCATTTTGCTATTCAGGATGTTTGGGAGCTGGTTGATTGTCCTAGATATGTCAGACCAATTGGGACAAGATGGGTTCTCAGGAACAAAAGAGATGAAAGAGGTATTGTGGTCAGAAACAAGGCAAGGTTAGTGGCTCAAGGTTATACACAAGAGGAGGGGATAGACTATGAAGAAGTCTTTGCACCAGTTGCAAGGATTGAGGCTATTAGGATTTTTCTAGCCTATGCATCTTGCATGGGCTTTACAGTCTATCAAATGGATGTAAAGAGTGCATTCTTGTATGGCACCATTGTTGAAGAAGTTTATGTCATGCAACCTCCTGGTTTTGAGGATCCTGAGCATCCAGACAAAGTGTATAGAGTCAAAAAGGCTATGTATGGCCTTCATCAAGCCCCTAGAGCATGGTATGGTACTTTGTCTACCTATTTGGTGGACAATGGCTTCAAGAGGGGCACCATAGATCAGGCACTATTTACAAAGAAGAAAGGCAAAGATGTGTTGCTTGTGCAGGTCTATGTTGATGATATCATTTTTGGGTCTACTGATCCAAAGATGAGTGAGGATTTCTCCAAGCTCATGACAGACAAATTCAAGATGAGTGCTATGGGGGAGATGAACTTCTTTCTTGGTTTACAAGTTCAGCAGAAAGAAGATGGTATCTTCATCTCCCAAGACAAATATGTTGCTGAAATCTTGAAGAAGTTTGGCTTTTCTCCACATGAAAAGAGGGCTTCTACTCCTATGGATAGAGAACACCCTTGGGGAAAGATTGGAGATGGGAAAGATGTTGATGTCAGGCATTATAGATCCATGATTGGATCCTTGATGTATCTTACTGCTTCCAGACCTGATATCATGTTTGCTGTGTGTGCATGTGCGCGCCATCAAGTGACTCCCAAAGAATGTCACCTTTATTTTGTGAAGAGAATCTTTAGGTATCTAAGGTGTTATCCAGATCTTGGTTTGTGGTACCCAAAAGATTCACCATTGGAGCTGATTGCATATTCAGATAGTGATTATGGTGGTGACAAGTTTGATAGGAAATCCACAACTGGTGGATGTCAATTTCTTGGGAGCAGATTAATATCTTGGCAATGCAATAAACAAACAGTGGTGGCTAACTCTACAACTGAAGTAGAATATGTGGCTGCAGCAGCATGTTGTGGTCAAGTGTTGTGGATTCAGAACCAGCTGTTGGATTATGGGTATAACTTCATGCATACTAAGATATTTGTTGACAATAATAGTACTTTATGCATCATTAAGAATCCTGTGCATCATTCTAAAACTAAACACATAGAAATTAGACACCATTTTATAAGAGATTGCTTTGAGAAAGGTTTAATACAACCAGATAGGGTTGACACTGAGGAAAATGTGTCAGATTTATTAACTAAACCTTTTGATACTGGAAGATTTCAATACTTGGTAACAAGTATTGGAATGGTTAATCTCACATAATATGTGTTTTGGATTCTTTTTGTAAAAGTTTGTACAGGATGATGCATTACTATTATTGGTCTTATTGGTAATTTAGATTTTCCACTATATTTTTCTAACACTGACAAAGGTTGTTTCAACACTGATAAGTGTGTTTACAACGTTGTCAGCAATATAATTGTCTAACGCTGACAAAGCTTCCTTCAACGCTGTTAAGTGTTATCGGGGCGTTGTCAGCAACAATGTTAGTTTTGTGGTTTTTAATCTAAATGTGCAGATGGTGTTAGCAGTATACCATTGGATACAGAGTTGCTTATGGATCAAAGGAGAAGCATTTGGACATGTTTTTGTTTATGGATGATGGTTGGAATGTTTCATTCCTATCTTGACATAAATTTTTTATGTTCATGCATATTTTTGGCAAACTCTTTGTATCTTTGTTTAAGGGGAGGTTTTAGGAACCTTTAGGATTTTTGGGTATCCATATGATACTCTTATCACAATTCTAGATTGTGTCCACAGGTGAGTATGGGTTAGTTTTACTAAACCATGAGGCACTGTAGCATGCATAGTATATCAACTTTGCATGCTGCCAAGACATTTTTGGCCTAGAATTGGTTGTGGTCTGTTGGGAGACTTGGGAATCATTTTGATATGGGTTTTACCTGGGAGTAACAAGGATTTTATAAGGTAACTTAGTTGTTAAGAATTTTGGTTAGCAAGGGACACTAGAGGACTGTTATGTCTATCTTGCTTATGCAAGTGTGCATAACTGGACAGTGCTTGCCGCCCTATAATAATTATCAGCTTTTGGTTATTTTCTCTAGGATAAATTACTTGTTAAGGTCATTTTTCACTTTTTAAAACAATTTTATTTTTGGACGCTGACAAGATTTTTCCAAGCGTTGTTGTGACCAAATTGGACGCTGACATGGCTTTAGGCGAACGTTGACAAGATTATAGCCGTTGGGCGTTGATGGGTTATATTTGACCGTTGACACTCAATGGGACCTACCCAGTTGTTACTTTTTGACATATTTTCAAGCCGTAATTTTAGGAGTTGTTACTTTCATTAAATGCATGAGATAACTTATAACTTTTTCAATATTTTCATGATTAGTTTTTGAAAATCTTTGCCTATTTTTGGGCCAATCACATGCCTTCATCCACTCCTATAAATTTGGCTCCTATTTTTAAACAGGGTATCTATAATTCTTGTCTAACACTTTTTCTCTTATCAACCTTCATCTTCTATACTTCAAATTAACAGCTTTCATCAATGGCACCAAGATTTAACTCGGCAGAATTGGATTTGGGGTTCAAGTCTCAACACAATATGATTGCTTATCTTGTTGCTGATAATACTTTGTTCCCTCAATACACACAAATGGTGGCGTATTTGAATGCATCCCCATTAAGGTATGCTCTTTCTCATGCACCACTCATTCCAGTCACACACATTAAACAGTTTTGGAACACTGTCAGTTCCTCAACAGTTAATGGAGTGACCACATTAACTTCTATTGTTCATGGGAGATCTTGGGTGGTTACTGAGACCTTGGTACGCCAGGCCTTGCATCTTGATGATGCTTATGGTATAACCATTCTTCCCATAACTGAAATAGAACAAGGGCTTAGGGCTTTGGGATACCCTATTCCTGATGAAGGTACTCTTAATAAGTACCATAAGCAGGAATTTCCCCCAGCCTGGAAGTACCTCATTCACATTCTCCTTCAATGTTTGAGTCCCAAATGTACTGCACACAATGAGATCAATAGATCCATTGCAACTGCTATTGTGTGTATTGCAACAGGGCAAAAATATAACTGGTCTAAAATGATTTTTGAAGGAATGTGTAAAAACAAGGGGACAAAAATGACTTTAGCTTATCCCCGTTTTCTGCAAATGATTTTTGATGATCAAAGATATTGTTCAAGGGATCACAATGATTTTTATAAAATCCCTGAACAAAAGAAAGCTATTTTTACCAAGATGAATTCACCACCTCATAGGGATTTACCTTTAACCCCAGCCATGCTTGCTGTTATTGCAGCAGCACAACCCCAACCAGACCCCCAACCTCATATTGACCCTCACCCACAACTTGAACCTATCCATGAACCTTTACCCTCACCTGACCAAATGCAAATAGACCAAGAACCCTTTGACGCTGACACATCTAATGTGGGCGTTGATGTGCCTATTTCCAACGCTGACACCCAACCATCACAATCCCAAACACCCCTTAACCAACCCACATCTACACCTTCTTCCACACCATCTTCCACACCACCTAAATATAGGTTGTTTAAACGCCAAAGGACTGCTGGAGTGTTCTCCTCTGGTGGTCCTAGCCATGACGCAGAGAGAACCACCACCACAAGTGTGGCTGGTGACCTGGATGAGGCTGGGACTATTGGTTCTGGCTTAGAGGCTGGCCAAGGCAGTCCCACCATAATTAAGTCCTCATCCATGCCCAATGAACCTGACTTGGGAGGTCAAATCCCCATTTCAGATGAGGGCAGACTGGAACCAATGACTCTTTTGGAATTGACGGCTGTCTGCATTAGCTTGCAAAAGCAGAATGCAGACTTGGTACAAATTGTCAGTAACCAAGGCCTTGAACTCAAGGAATTGAGAGAGAGGATTGTTGTTTTGGAGAGTGCTCATGCAAAGGGAGGTATGGAGGAGTCTTCCAAAGGGGAGGAAGATCAAAGAAATCTGAGTGATAAGAGCAGTCAAGATGGTCAATCATTGGATGTTGCTGAAGCTCTTACTACTTTGAAGGAACAAACAGGTTTTGATACGTCCTTGATCTCTCCAACCAATTTAAATTTATCATTTACAGATATGTTGAGAGAGGTTACACAAGGCGCTGAGGGAAAATATTTGAGCGTTGACAAGACAAGTTTGGACGCTGATAGAAGTATTTTGGGCACTGATAGAGGAAATTTGGGCGTTGACAGATCTGCTTATGGAGGTGATGTATTCCAGTCATCATCTATCATCAAGGATGTTTCTACTCAGGTATTACCATCTACCTTACCAACAATTGCACCATCAGATAAGGGTAAGGGTAAGTTGGTAGAAGAAATTGTTCCAAAGAATGCAGCTCAGGTTGAATTTGATAGAAGATTGGCTGAGCAAATGATGGAACAAGGTGAAAAGGAAAAGTCACCATTTGTTGTGACTTCTGAAGAAGAAAGTGATGGGGCTAGCTCAGATTCAAGTGTGATGATTGTTGAACCAGAAAGACTTGAGTATGGTGATGAGCTTGCTAGGGAAAAGCTGAGAGATTTAAAGTTGCAGATTGATTTTGATATGCCAGAGGTGGTTCAGATGTACAATTCTTGGGAAGAAAGCTGTATGGATAATCCAGACTTGACCATTTCAGATCAGATATGGGGTTTGGAAATTCTTCTTAGAGTTCAGAAGGATTGTAAGGTGATTTTGAAGCACAAGGCAAGCAACATTCTCTCTGAGTTGAAAAGGGATAGAAGGAAGCTCTACTTTATGTTGCTCAAATGTCATGGAGTTGGATGGACACATCAGAAGCCGAAGGCTTTGACATTTGATGAGTTGGAACATAGGGCTTATCCTATTTGGGTGAAAGTGCAAGAAGAAAACACTTTCAGACTTCTTTCAGATGAAAGAAAGGAGCAACTTGCAGAAGAGATGGAAATCAAGAAAGCTATGATAGTTCCCAGACCAGTGAAGAAGGGATTTACACTTGAGTTTTCAAAAGATATGAATCAACTATATCCAAGTGAAGCAGTTATTAGAAAGAGCCTCAAGCTCTCCCCATTAGAAGCTTCAGATATGGTGCATGTGTTACCACTAGATTCCAGGAATCCAATTGTGAGTTATGATGAAGATGAATGTGGATTCTGGAAAATTGGAAGATTTGGCAAGGAGGTACACACTTTTACCACTCTCATATCTTTATTTGCAAGTTGTGATAGAGAAGACTTGGTGGACCTTTGGAGGTTGCTAGAGACCAAGTATGAGGCTGAAGCACCAACTTCAGCCAATGGAATAAAACTTTGGACCACATTCAAAAGAATGTGTGGGACAAAAGAAGAAGATCCTGAAATATGGAAGGATCTTGAAGATGACCTCAGTGGTCTTCAATGGAGGTTATATTCAGCTGCTGGTGTATACCATTTGAGTTCTACAAAGTTTGCTGAATATTTACTTGTAGATGCTCAGTATTTCATATCCAAGGCTGTTTTGGAAAAGATGAAGGACACCCAGTTGGAGATAGACTATACAAGTGACGTGGCAAAGAATTTGATCAGATTTATTTATTACCAATATGATAAGGTTTGTCAGACTCCTCCAAGTTCTTAATGTTTATTCAGAAACTTGATCATAAGAGTGGATATCAAGTTTAGGGGAGGATTGTTGGGAATAAATTAAGGCCAGATCACTTGAACGCTGACAAGAACAATTCAAGCGTTGACAAGAGCAAAGTGAGCGCTGACAGCATAAGCGTTGACAAGTTAAAGTCAAGCGGTGACAGATTGAAGACAAGCACTGATGGAAGATGTGAGCTACACGTTTATTATATTCTAGAATACTTCTAGTAAGGATAGAAACGACAATGTATTTTCTATGTTTATCTTTACCTAGAATAGTTGATACGTAGCTTATTGTACAAGGCTTCTTAGTCTATAAAAGAAGGCCTTTAGGTTAATGTTTAATATCAAGTTTTCATTAGGTTTTTCATTCGTAAACATCTTTCATTGTAAGCAAGTTCGACATTGATAATCAAAGTGAAAGTATTGTTTACATCTTGTGTTCCTGTTTAAGTATTAAATTCCGCATAATACTTAGATTCACAAAGCATATAACAAAGGTTTCTCTACGTGTTATACTTGATCTAATCTCGTATACACAAAGCTAATCGATCTAAGTTTGGGATCAACACTTATGGCTTAATGGGCTGAAAAGCCCAATAAGAATAAGCTTTGTGCTTATTAAGTTGTGATAAGCTCACATTCAGCTTTTGGGCCTTTAGAGTTTTGTTCTTAGAATTGAATTTTGAGTCAGATAGGGCTTTTCCAAGTCAATTGGGCCAAGTTTGACTTTTTGGGCCCAAAAGCCCATTTAGGTTGACTGTTTTTGGATTTGGCCCATTTGAGGGCCCATTAGGGGTATTTTGGTAATTTCACTTTGATTTTCTGATTATTTAGGTTAAAATAATCTAGTTTGCAAGTTTTTAGAATTTTTTATAATTTTTGGATTTTTAATATTATTTTATTATTATTTTATTATTATTTTTAAAATTTCACATTTTCCAACTTTTTACATTTTTCTTAGGTTTAATACATTAAAATAGGAATTTAGCAACTTTTAGAATAATTTTATCTCTTTTAGATTAATTTTTATAATTATTTTAAGTTTTAATAGTTTTTAAATCATTTTAAATAGTTTTTATTAGTTTAAAAATTTCTAAAAATAGTTTTTAATCTTTTTAGGTCATTTTAGAGGTTTACCAATTGAAAAATCTTTATTTGGGCTTTTTGATAATTTTTTTGATTTTTAGGGCTTTAATTAGCATTTAAAAATTGAATATTTAATTATTTAAAAGGTTTGAAAAAGTTTTGATCATTGGTAAACTCTTAGTTTATTATTTTTGATTTTTGGTGAATTTTTGGTAATTTTTAGAATTTATTTTTATTTTTGTGGTTTTTAAGGTTCTACGTTTTAACTTTCTAGTAGTGATTTTTTTGTTAATTTTTATTTTTACGTCTTCGTCATCTTCTTTTTCTCATCCCCTTCTAAACCAATCATTAATCACAAACATTTTACAAGTTTTTCACACACATATACCTCCTTGGGAAACGAACCTTCATTTCACACCATTAAGGGTCATTAACACTTGATTTTTCCTAAAGTCATTTGTTTGATACTTACCGCTCATATACGCTCTTTTGTTTTCCTAAACAAGAGGTGTACTTTACCACAATCAGACTTCACTTCTTTGTTGTTGCCGACTTTGAAGCTCGATGTCTTGAGAGTTTCTTCATAGTTCCTTTCATGACTTGTGATCTTGGATCTTTGATCTTTGCCTTGACTTGATCTGGTAACTTTGCCAGGTTGTGTTCTTGTGTCTTTACCCACATACTCATGTTTTGTGATGACTTGAAAGCTTGTTAACAATCTCCCTTGATCATCAGAGTAGCGGAATTCTTTGTCTTTAAATGTTCTTGAGCTTTCTTTATTTATATGAGCATGTGGTCTTGAATTACGACTCTTGAAGTTACGCCGCCGTTGGCATTCCTCCGGTTTCCCGTTATACAGTAAGAATACTGTACCTGTGATTAGGTAAGTTCAAAGAACTTCCTTGACAGGGTTTTCGGTTGTGGTAGCCGTTCTCAATACTTGAATATATCGAAAGATAATTCATAGTAAGGAGTGAATCATGCAGTTCCATTCTACTGATTAAGTCGTCAATTCAATTTCCTGGAACAAGTTTGAATCAAATAAGAATCAAACCATCGTTTCTTTCTAGTTGACACAAGTTTGATTCATATAGAATCGCACAAGTTACCTACCGCAGTGCTATTTGATGATGACACTGGAAGGAATTCCATTCGTCACTGTAAATACAGAAAAGTACTACTCTGAATGTTCTAGCAAGATCATAAAGATATTGCGTCGAGACCTGGAACGAGTTTGAATCAATTAAGAATCAAACCACTGTTGCTTTGCAGTTAGCATATGTTCAATTCAAAGTGAATCGTACATATGACCTACCGCAGTGTTGTTTGATTTTAACACTGGAAGGATTTCCATTCATCACTGTGAATACTAGAGAGTATCACTCTGAATGTTCTAGCAATACCACAAGGATAGATCGTAGGACTCTGTAAAATATCACTTGTGTTCTAATGATGAACAACATTTGATATATGGAATAAGTGTCCTAATGAGATTTTTGATGAATCTCGTTGGCTCTAGACTCTAAATGTGCACGTTTATTTGGTGATCGGAGGCTGGAGCAGACTGCCACCTATTCAATATCTACTATCTCGGAGTGAGAAAGTTGATAGAAATGAGTTGAACTTTGTGACAATAAAACAAACTTCTTTTGAGAGAAGCTTGAGTAGGATGGGAAGGGTTGTGCATTGCATCACTGGGTCTATGATGCTTTGTCTTCAATACTAGAAATCATCAATGTGATTCTGATAGTAGATGAATTGACCCGGTTTCTGTCTAAGTTTTATGGAGGGCTATTTCTTTTCACCCTTTATCCTTACATTTCTTTTCGTTCTTCAACCCCTTCAATGCTTACTAAGACGTCATAACTAGCACCTTGTTGTGATTGTTCCAGTGCTAGCTTAAGTCATTAGTCGGCATTATTCCCGTACACTCAACTACTCCATCATTCCTACGGACTTCTAAGTTCTAATGGATTGTCCATGGGAAGATCCCTCCGGTTCTGGTAGGATCATAGGACAAGTACCTAACCACCTTTTGACACCAATATCGTCGTGAGTAATTGTGTTGAAGGTATAGATATCGTAACCAGAAAAACTTTCTAAATCACCAAACATGCTCCCCTACTTATGTGCATCATAAACGTAAGGTTTTTTTTGCACATATTAGGAAGAGAAAGCCCTTTATATCAAAGATCTTATCCAAGAATGAAACATTTTGATCATATTTTAATCACTATTCTCCCCCTCAAAATTTGCATTTGATTGAAATTTTTGTGAAAGTAGTGATGAAACATGGAGAGAATAATGTGTCATGAAACTTTGGAACAAATGTTTATGAAATCATTA
This sequence comes from Glebionis coronaria, assembly GCA_025667525.1. Lineage (NCBI taxonomy): Eukaryota > Viridiplantae > Streptophyta > Magnoliopsida > Asterales > Asteraceae > Glebionis > Glebionis coronaria. The sequence goes on from CM046877.1 coordinate 637,089,152, forward strand.
TACTCCCCCTCGAAAAGAGATTCTATTTAAATAGGGGAGTATATGAGCACATTGTTTTGAAATACGTTGAAAAATTGTGCTCAAAAGTTCGAGAAAAAATGTGTTCATGAGCTTAAAACTTTGAATGTTTTGACATAAGCTCATGACCGAGAAAAACGAATTTCTAGTTGTTGAGGATAAATCAAAGACTTTCCTTTATTTAGGGAGCGGGTTATAGTCTGACATGTGACTATAAGCCATTATGAGAAGAAAATAGAAAAGACATGTTTTGAAAACATTTGAACTCTCATTCGTACTTTATGTACGTACCCGTTTCGTTTGAGCGACATTTATAAGTGCGTCAATGCTGAGAGACATGTCGGAGAAGAATATTTTTGATATTTTTGAAAGATTTTCTCATTTTTTATTTTGTTTTATAGATTTTATATTTTTGTATTTTTGATTTTCTGATAGATATATACAAGGTTACTGCGAATATGTAAGACGTTCAAGTTCATCTGGAGTGAAACTACGCATACCAAGTCGACGAACCAAGAAATCAAATATGTCTTGAGAAAGAGCTTTGGTGAGGATGTCGGCTAGTTGGTAGTCCGTCTTGACAAAATACAGTTCAATCGTTCCTCTTTCCACATGCTCCTTTATGAAATGGAATCGGACAGCTATGTGCTTGGTCTTAGAGTGTTGGACCGGGTTGCAGGATATTGCTGTGGCTGATTGTGAGTCACAATAGATAGGCACTTTGTTAAAGTGAAAGCCATAATCCGTGAGTTGTTTTCTCATCCAAAGGACTTGAGCACTACACACGGATAGAGACACATATTCCGCTTCCGCCATGGACAACGTCGTGCAATCTTGTTTTCTTGAGGACCAGCTAACTAGCTTCTCGCCTAAGAATTGTGCTCCACCGGAAGTGCTCTTGAATGTATCATGACATCCTGCATGGTCAGCATTTGAAAATGTTGGGAATCTAAACTTGTTAGATTCCCTGTTCATTGATTTAAACATAATTAGGCTGATAGATAGTCCCTTGCCTGTGCCTAGGAGGCAGGCAAGTTTCGCAAGACTCACAGAGATCCGAGTCTCTGTGAGCAACCTCAGAGGAGTCCATGTCAGAGACATTGTCAGGGAAGTCGAAGATTACCTGAAGACATACTCCTTGGCTGTGATGGATAACAGCCAAGATGTATTAGGGACTCTGAGGGGTTGAGAGTTAACAGGGGTGGCAATACCCTGATAACTCTCAGCACACTTTGGACATGCCATTTGTGTGTTCGAGAATATGAAGAATAAGGAAACTGTTTTTGACAACTGTTCCTTAAAGCATAATGGAAGACTACCAAGAATAGAAGGACATCATGTGACTGATGTGGGAACTTGTAAAAGCTTGTGTATTCGACATCAAGTACTGTTCAAGTCAAACTCGTAACACTATAAATAGGATGTGTATCCTTGCATTAATGTTTAACACTTTGAGATATTAAGAACATTAGTGCGTATAACTTAGTGAATCAAACAGCTACGACTGTATTCATAAGTTAAGGTTTATTGTTGTTCAAAGTGTGCACAACACATTGTCATCAAACGGTGTTATCCATAACACTTGTAATTCTTTATTATACAATAATAAGATTACGTTTGAAAAGTAATACCTTGTGTTGATTAAGTTAAGATTAGGGTTTCTCGCATTTATTAGGGACTTTCAATTGGTATCAGAGCGGTGTTTGATATTAAAACCTTCAAGAAACATCGTTCTCCGTTTTATAATCAAGATCCACCATGCCGGAAACCTCTAGCCCACACTCACCTTCCACAAACCCATCTTCACCAAGACTTAACCCCCCAGCAAATGACGATGATCTACCCCAACTTCTTGACTCAAGAGGTGGATCACACGTAACAAGTGTACCAGTCTTTGATGAAGAAGACTTTGCCAGTTGGAAGAGTCAATTTCTTGTATACCTTGATGGACTTGAACCTTTTCTCTTAGAAATTTTAGAAAATGGTCCATATATTCCCATGGCGCTTACTTCTACTGAAGAAAACCCTCTTCCCAAGCCTGTCAAACAATGGACCACAGCTGATAGGAAATTAGCAAACCAAGATAAACGTCTCAAAAGCATCATAATTTCCTGTCTTCCAAAGCATATCATGAAGTCTGTCATTCAGTGTCCCACAGCCAAACAAATGTGGACAGACCTCATTCTTGGCCATGAAGGACCCTCTGAAACAAGAGAGACAAAGATTCAGGCACTCAGACTTCAGTTTAATGCCTTTAAGTCTCTTGAAGGTGAAAAAGTTCAGCAAACCTATACTAGGCTGAAGATTCTACTAAATGACCTCGCTATGAATGATGTCACTATTGGTCAAGCTGAGATCAATGCCACTTTTGTCAACAGCCTTCCAAGAAAGTGGCTGAGCATGAATCAGACTCAGAGAGCTAACAACTCAATCAAAAATGATACCCTTGCTCAGCTCTATGGTAAATACAATTATGAAGAAGGGCTGATCGATACTATCTACAAATCAGAGACTGAAAGATTTGTAGTCCAAGGAGCATCTTCCAAAGCTTTGATCTCTACAACACATCCTCTTGACAGCGATTCTGATATTGAAGAAGATACCCGTAGCAGCCAAGAGTTCTTGTCAGACCTCAATGCAGAATTTCATGAAAGAGCACTGCTAGCCAACCAAGGAAGATACTACAAAAGATCTGGAAGAGTAGGATCAGCTAGCAAACCAACTGACAGGTCAAAAGAAACATGTTTTGCCTGTGGAAAGCTTGGACATTTTCAAAAAGAATGTCCTTCCACCAAAACATCCTCACCCTCTTATCCATCATCTTCATCCAAACCCTACAAGTTCAGACAACATAACAACTCATCTCAATCCAATTCTTCAGACACTGAGAAGAAAGATTACAAAAATAAGTACAAGGCACTTAAAGCTGAGTTAGAACAGATGAACTTGAAGATTGAAGCTATGTCCAAAAAGAAAGGTGGTGAGAAAAAGGCTGAGAAAGGGTTGGTTGCTGAAACCTATGATTGGAATGATGAACCATTGACTTCAGATGAAGAAGACACCACAAGAGTCAGGGCTTTTATGGCAATAGCTGAGGATGAACCAGCTGTTGGAAAAGGTGATGCAAGATCAGGACAATGGGTCGACATCACAATGAAAAAGGTACACAGGCTTCTATCTATGTCTGATAGTGATGAACGTAAGCATGTCCTTGATTACACCATTGTTGATTTGCACTTTGTTGAGGAACAAAGGAAGAACCTACTTGATAAGTTTCACTCTGTTAAAACTGAAATGATAAACACTAAGGCTGAATGTGAAACTCTCAGGCGGGTTAACTTAGAGAAAATATCCCTGCAAAATGAAGTAGCTAGATTAACCTTGAAAAACATAGCTTTAAATGACCAAGTCACTGAATTAAACAAGGTTATTGAAAAATGGCTGTGTGCTAGGTTTACTATTGATGAATTGCTTAGGGATGAAGTGCCTGCTGACTTAAACAGGGATATAACTGCTAAGAATAAAAAGCTGAGGATTATCACCAAACCCAAAGACATTGTCTTTAAATCTACAGAGACTATTCATATGTCAGATACCTCTTTGACTAATGACCCTGTCTCTGAAGATGTGGCTGAACTACCACCTTTGCCCAAACTCTCTGGAGTTGAACCTAGCAGTTCTTCTAGATCTGCTAAGGATGAACTTAAGACAGATATTGAGAATCCTCCAGCCAAAGTTTTTCGTGTGCCTGCTAAACCAACTGGTAAACAAGTAGCTTTTAAGCCTGTTTCTACTAAAGCTGTGAATAAGGTTGACCCCACCACTGAAGATCGCCTGTTGTCTCTTATGAAAGAAGTAGAACTCTTGAAACAACACATTAAGCCTTCCGCTGAATGCTCTACTTCTCATGAACCTAAGTCAGTCCTAGGTGAACCCAAAGGGGAAAGGTTAATCAAACCTTATTGCAATATTTGTAAGAATTCTCACCACTCGACCTTAGATCACGACAGACACATGGCAGCTAAAAGAGCTCAGACACCCTCTAGGGACAGACCATAGAGTTCCAAAAGACAACAGGGAAATTACAATTCTTATCCTCCCTGTAAATTATGTGGGTTCTCAGACCATCACTCAGACGAGTGTGGTGACTTCCCTGGGTGTGATATCTGTGGGAGTTATAACCATGAAACTATGAACTGTCCATCCCAACGCCAAAAGTTTTTCAGGAACACAAGAGTTGCTAACAAGCAATTCAGGGAACCCACTGGAAAGTGGGTTCACCATAGGAACTAATCTGTTTCTATGTATCTGTGCAGAAATATCTCAAGGAATCGGTATGGTATCTAGATAGTGGCTGTTCTAGACACATGACAGGGATTCAACAATACCTGCACAGATACTCAAAGGAGCCAGGTCCCAAAGTGGTGTTTGGAGATAACTCTTCAGGTGACACAGAAGGATATGGCTCAGTGAATTGCAATGGGATCACATTTACCAGGGTTGCATATGTGAATGGTCTTAAGCACAATCTTATTAGCATCAGCCAATTATGTGATGCTGATTATAAGGTTTTGTTTACTAAGACTCAGGGAACCATATTCAACAAAAATAATGATGTTGTGCTGGTTGCACCTAGAAGGAGAGATGTTTATGTCATCAACATGGCTGTGTGCTCTGAAGACAGCTCAAACTGTTTTCTTGCCAAAGCCTCTGAAAGTGTCAACTGGCTGTGGCACAAGAGACTGTCTCATCTCAACTTCAAGAACATCAATAAGATAGCCACTCAAAACTTGGTTGCTGGTCTACCTTCAGTGATGTTTTCCAAAGACAAAACTTGTTCTGCCTGTGTCAAAGGAAAACATCACAGGTCTTCATTCAAGACTAGGCAATCATTCTCTATTGACAAGTGCTTACATCTCCTTCACATGGACTTGTTTGGGCCTGTCAAACCTCAAACCATTAATCACAACAAATACACCTTGGTCATAGTTGATGAATTTTCAAGATATACATGGGTGTTTTTCCTCAGAAGGAAAAGTGATGCAGCTGATTCCATCATGTCCTTCATCAGACAGGTAGAAAATATGAATGATGTTAGAGTAAAAGCTCTAAGAAGTGATAATGGTACAGAATTCAAGAATCATCAACTTGAATCATTTTGTGATGAAAAAGGGATTTCACAGAACTTCTCTTCAGCTGGCACTCCTGAACAAAATGGTGTGGCTGAGAGAAGAAACAGGACTCTGATTGAAGCAGCAAGAACTATGTTAAATGGTGCAGCCTTACCAAAGCAATTTTGGGGAGAAGCTGTACACACTGCCTGCTATACTCAAAACAGATCAATCATTGTCAAAAGACATGGCAAAACCTCCTATGAAGTTTTCAGAAAAAGATCTCCAGACGTCAGCTATTTTCATGTGTTTGGATGCCCTGTATTTATTTATAACTACAGGGATAAACTTGGAAAGTTTGATGAAAAGGCTGATGATGGATTCTTTTTGGGATACTCTCCAACAGCCAAAGCCTTCAGAGTGTTCAACATTAGGAGACAAGAAGTAGAAGAAACTTTCCATGTCAGATTTAATGAAGATGATGAAGTCATACAGAGGACGGGAACAGAGGGTGATGAAGTAGATTTTAATGAAAATATTTCTTTCCCAAGTGATGAGTTCACAGAACCCAGATCTACCAGTCATCACCACTCCAACACTCTCACTCCTTATGTTCCTGCTTTTGATCCTCTGTCTACTCACAACATAGAAGTTCCTACCTCTCAGGAACTTGATGAAGAAGAACCTCAAATCTCTGATGGTCCTTCTCATGATATTAATGACTCACCAATTCTTCAAACCTCTGAAGTTTCTCCTGCTGATAATGTAATAGCTTCACTTGATGTGGCTGAAGAAGACTCAGATACTGAAGTAGTCTTTGAAGAAAGCCCTCCTAGTCAGCAGGATGAGACTCAAATTGTACCAGCTGTGCCCTCAAGTACCCCTGTTCTTGAAACTCCAGCTCCTCAAAATAAGTGGTCAAGAGATCAACACATTCTTCTTGTCAACATTATTGGAGAACCAAATGCAGGGGTCACTACCAGACAACGAATCCAAGACTCAGAGTCAGCCTCAGCCAATGAATGTCTATTTGCTGAATTTCTGTCTCAAATTGAACCTAAAAGAGTTGCAGAGGCTCTGGTAGAAGATGGATGGGTAGCAGCTATGCAAGAAGAAATCAATCAGTTCAAAAGGAACAAAGTATGGACACTAGTGTCAGCTCCACCTGGAAAGAATATCACAGGCACTAGATGGATCTATAGGAATAAGATGGATGAGATTGGGAACATCATCAGGAACAAGGCAAGACTGGTAGCACAGGGATACTCTCAGACTGAAGGAATTGATTATGATGAAACTTTTGCACCTGTTGCTAGACTTGAAGCCATCAGAATCTTTCTTGCTTATGCTGCCTATATGAACATCACCGTCTATCAGATGGATGTAAAGAGTGCCTTCCTCAATGGTGATTTAGCTGAAGAAGTCTATGTTGCTCAACCTGAGGGATTTGAGAACAGCGAGTTTCCCAACCATGTGTACAGACTCCACAAGGCAATGTATGGTCTGAAACAAGCTCCAAGAGCATGGTATGAAACTCTTTCAAATTTCTTATCTGAAAACAAATTTATCAGGGGTTCTATTGATAAAACACTCTTTACCTTCAAGGACAAGAGTGATTTCATCATTGTGCAGATTTATGTGGATGACATCATCTTTGGGTCAACAAATGTCAATCTTAGTAAACGTTTTGCTAAATTAATGACCAAGAAATATGAGATGAGTATGATGGGTGAATTAACTTACTTTTTGGGTTTTCAAATTAAGCAATGTCCTAAGGGAATTTCTATTTGTCAAGAAAAGTATGTTAAGGATTTACTTAAAAAATATGACTTGGCTGATTGTGCCTCAGTGAAATGCCCCATGCTTCCACCCAATGACTTGGGCCCTGATGTGTCAGGGGTCTCTGTCAATGAGACTTTATATAGAGGCATGATTGGGTCACTGATGTATCTAACAGCCAGTCGTCCAGATATCCAATTCTCCACATGTCTCTGTGCAAGGTACCAAGCTAACCCAAAAGAATCCCATCTAGTGGCTGTTAAGAGAATTTTCAGGTATCTCAAAGGAACACCATCCCTAGGACTATGGTATCCAAAGGAATCAGGCTTTGATCTCAAGGCCTATTCAGATTCAGATTATGCTGGATGCTGTATTGACAGGAAAAGTACTTCAGGCAGCTGTCAAATCCTAGGAGGAAAATTGGTTGGATGGAGTGCTAAGAAGCAAAACTCTGTGGCTATGTCTTCAGCTGAAGCTGAATATGTCGCTGCAGCCAGCTGTTGTGCTCAGGTGCTCTGGATGAAAAGTCAATTGGCTGACTATGAAATCTTGTATGACAAAGTGCCAATTTTTTATGACAACACCAGCGCCATTGCCATATCCAACAACCCTGTTCTTCACTCTCGTACCAAACACATTGATATCAGGTATCATTTTATCAGGGATCATATTATGAAGGGAGATATTGAGCTGCATTTTGTTCCCACAGAGCTACAACTAGCTGATATCTTTACAAAGCCTTTGGCTGAACCTACGTTCAACAGGCTAGTTGCTGAGCTAGGGATGCTCAATATCTCAAAGCCTGTGGCTTGATATTAAATGTGTTCATTAAATGATTGATTCTATATTAAATGTTTTATTAAATGTTTTTCACATGAAACTAGGTAGTTACTTTCCAAGTAAATGCGAAAAACATTCTCACATTTTTTAATCATTTAATTTTCGGATAACGAGGAGACAAACTTTTTGAAAGGTCAAGGGGACCCACTTGAGCAGTCATTTTCGCTCTTGCATTTAATACGGTTGAATAACTGTTCACTCAAGTTTGAATATCTATATTGTCTTCTTTCTCTTCACCCACCACCATTCTAAAAAAATCATCTTCTCTCTCTAAACTCTTATCTCTCTCAACCATCCGCCATTTTCATTCTCCTTCAAACTTAATTCAATGGCGTTTCCCGTACCAAAAGCCTCCAATGTGAACTTCGAGATCAACGAGAGCATCATCGCCTCCAATAACGCCATTGGATGGATCAAGGCACCAAACAACACCTACTCAGATCTGGTAAATTTCATGCAGAATTGTGACCTAAACGAAGCCTTCACCAAATCTCCATCCACCTTTTACCAAGAATACCTTAGGGAATTCTGGTATTCTGCTGAAGTAGTTGAAGACACCATTACCTTTAGCCTTTCTTGCAATGAACATCCTTTTTCCTTTTCCCTCAATGATTTTTCTAGTGTGGCCGGACTCAAACATGGAGATGAATGCTTGAAGACGGTTGACAAAAAGGCTGTCAAGGAAGCCTTAGCCACACTAAAACCCTGCCATGATGTTAACCCTGCACTTACGCCAGCTGAGGTCCTCGCCAAAGCCCCTCTGAAGATAAAGTACTTTACTCCTATGTGGCGTGTCCTCTTCACCCACATTGTGAAGTCCCTGGGAGGAATGCAGGGATCACAGGATCAGATGTCGTCCAATCATCAGGCTATTGCATATGGACTTATCTGGGGAGCTGATGTTGATTTTGGAAGCATCCTTTTCTCAAACCTGGTAGAACAACTGAAAGGACGGAATCAGGTCAGGGAAAAGAACATCTGTTATGTGCGTTATCTGTCCCTGATCTTTGAGAGTTTGCTGGGAGAGAACTACCATAACAAGGCCTTGACAGCTCTGAAGCCCTATCGCATCACTGGCGCCATCTACAAGGAGATAGGAGCTGAGGATATCCCTGTGACTGCACACATGCTGAACGTTGCCAACCAGGTACCCAACGCTGAGAAGCCCTTGCTCCCTTCCTCTGAGAAGGTGAATACTTCTAGTGTCGCTGGCAAGTCTACGTCTTTGACCTCTGGGCAGCACACTACTAAGTCCAAGGCTTCATCTGGCCAACAGCCAAAGAAGAAGAAAATCCCCTCTTCTTCCCAACCTAAAGCTGTTAGTAAGGCCAAGGAAAAGAAGATTGACACCGCCTCTGGTCCAGATACTCTTGTGGATACAGAATCTTTGGCTGACAAACAACAGGCGTCTAGTGTCTCTAGGTCAGCAGAGACTACAGGAAACCAGCCAAACCAAGCTGATATCTCACAGGTAATCAGTGTACATTTTTAGAGGTTCACAATCAACCACTCTCATTTGTCTGTAGGAGAGAGTGGTGAAGTTAGGGTAATCCTCGACCCATAGAAGTCTGTCATTTCACTTAGAATACTTTAAGACTTCTGTACACTCTGTCTTTGCACCAGGGAGTGATTCATTTGTGTTTATAAAGCACCCCGATGACCCTGAACCCTCTAGACAGTATTCAGGCTAACAACAACCTGAATACATTAATGTCTCAACCTTGAAGGCTGTACTTCACACAGCCTCTTGGTTCCCTCATTAAAAGAGTCCCAAAGGTTTTTACCTTTTGGGGGGGCTGAATAATCACACTCAGCTTTCCTAGGGGCGGCGAATGGCGATCATTAAACAACATATGTTTCACAATCAAAAGAGTCCCAAAGGTTTTTACCTTTTGGGGGGGCTGAATAATCACACTCGGCTTTCCTAGGGGCAGCGAATGGCGACCATTAACCACACTTATTCACACTTAAAAGAATCCCAAGGATTTATCCTTTGGAGTGGCTGAGTAATCACCCTCAGTCTCTCTGGGACAGCGAAATGGCGACCATTCACTTTATATTTTCCCCTGTTACTAATTACAACAAACTTGCAGGCTGAAATTGTACAGCCAGTCCAAGAACCTCAGGTACATGAAAAGGAGGCTGAAACAATAACTCAGGACATTCCAAATGAAGAAGAACTTGAGCTCAATACTGATGAAGAAATGCTTTCTGTAGAAGATTATGTCGCTGAGTTTGAACCCATGCCTGAGGATGAATTCCCTGAGGGAATGTTTGATGAAGAGGAGGAAGAAGATGAGGATGACCAGATGTCAGCCTCTCCTCCTAAAGAAGATGACAAGACTTCTCCTCTTAAGGAAGCTGTTGACACACAAAACTCTGCTACATCTGCAACAACAGTCTTCCAAAGACCAATTTATGATCCAACAGCTGAATTCCTCTTGTTTGATCATCCTACCCAGACTAACTTCGACTTGATTCCAAGGGAGGATGATTTTGCTCAACAAAGCCTCAATATCAAGAATCTTCAGCCTGTACACCATCAGTCTGATATTGAGCGCTTATCAAGAAAGCTGGACGTGATCAAGTCAGAGATGCACAATTTTACTGTCACTTTTCCAGGCATAATAAAGAAGGCTGTGACTGAGGCTGTCACTGAACCTATTCAAGAGGGTGCAAGAAAAGGTGTGTCCCAGGGACTAAGTCATCTCTCGACACGGATCAAGGATGCAATTGACTCTATTGTCCCAGCCATGTTCCATGAACAAGAGAACAACATGAACAGGCACTTCAATGCAGTACGCAACAGGCAATACAACCATGCTGGTTTTATTGTCAGGCGTGTTCAGGCAAATACCAATGCCAATGCCAACCTGTTGCTGAAGATTGCCAGGGCATCAAGGAAAAGACAGCGTGCCATGGCTGCCTCTGTGGAGCAGATTGCAAGAAGATTTCAGGCACGTTCATCCAAGCATAAGAGAAGTAAGGATGAACGTGAGGGGGAGAAGACTAATATACTCAGCCTTGCATCTGCTGAACAAGGCTCATCTTCAGCCAATCCCTCAACAACACCTGTTCCTCTTCAGGTCATCACACCAGTTATAGTACATGATGATGAGGATCAGACTCAGGGGGAACAACAAACACAAGATGGAGCTGACTCATCTAAATCCATGATCTTAGTTAACATCAGCAAGCCTGAGGATGATGATGAACCAGCGGCCAAGAAACTTAAATTCACTGTGAGCTCCCTACCAAAATCTATTCAAAATCAGGCTCAGACAGCGTTCCTCAAAAGAGCTGATGATTTGAAAAACATAAGTGTGGAGTCCTCTGTCTCAAAGAAAGGTAAAGAAATAGTTTTGGTTGATACTGACACCAAACTTAAGAAGATAGCTGCGATGCTAGAGACAGGAGGATCCACAACAGACCTTTCCCAATTTTCAACCTTTACACCTTCCAATGAGAGTCCTTTAACACCTGAAGAAATAGAGCAACAGGCTGAAGAATTCAAAAGACTAAATGAGCTCAAGGCAGCCAAAGAATTAAATGAAGCCACTCTGAGGAAGATGACACCACCTGAAAGGGAAAAACAAAAACAAAGGTTGAGGGAAATGGAACTTAAACGCGCTGAGGCCTTAAAGAAAGTCAAAGCTGACTATGATGCCTGTGTGAACAACAGGTATGCTGATGGCAAGATAACCAAGTTTAGATACACCATTCACAAATCCACAAACACCCCACAGATGATCTTATGGAGGGATAATCAACAGAGGAATATGGATGTGTTTGACAACTTCAGACTAAAAACACTTGGGTTATCAGAATGGTTTGAACTCGAAGCCTTAGCTACCAAAAAGTCTGGACAGGCAAATTTCCTTCTGCTTAAAACTCTTAAGGCTAAGTTTAACTGGATCAAGGAAACAGCTGCCAAACTCAATTGATCCTCCACCACAGCTTTTCGAACAAGGACCCCCAAAGACAGGCAACAAAAGAAGAAGAATTTCCCAAATCATTGATGAAACTTTTGTTACTGAAGATGTTCGTGTGGATGGCATGCACAAGGATCTGATCCTTCCTAATGGTATAGTTGGCCCTGTTGATGGTCAGACATACTCAGTGCCTGAAAGAGGATTGGCATTTATGAACAAAGCCTGCCAATATGCTTTTCAGAGGGAAGATGAGCTTTGCCTGGCTTCAACTATTCAGCTACTCTGTCACAAGAAGTGTCTCAAGATCAACTCAGAGTATTCCAAGAAGTTTGCAAAGACTTTGCAGGATGAAATTGATAACAGATTAGATGTGGCCGAAGCTGAAGAAAGAATCAAAAATGATGACTATTGAAGATAGTGTCTGCCCTTTTACCTTCATCTTTTATTTAACTTATGTAATGAACTTGTAATTTTTTTTAAGTCTTAATAAAATCATGAGGTATGTTTGTTTAGATCTGTTATGTGTAAGAAGAAGTTGTTAAACTCACTTACCTTAACTTAGTTAGATCTAGCACTATTTATGTTTAAATAGGGGGAGATTGTTGGGAATCTAAACTTGTTAGATTCCCTGTTCATTGATTTAAACATAATTAGGCTGATAGATAGTCCCTTGCCTGTGCCTAGGAGGCAGGCAAGTTTCACAAGACTCACAGAGATCCGAGTCTCTGTGAGCAACCTCAGAGGAGTCCATGTCAGAGACATTGTCAGGGAAGTCGAAGATTACCTAAAGACATACTCCTTGGCTGTGATGGATAACAGCCAAGATGTATTAGGGACTCTGAGGGGTTGAGAGTTAACAGGGGTGGCAATACCCTGATAACTCTCAGCACACTTTGGACATGCCATTTGTGTGTTCGAGAATATGAAGAATAAGGAAACTGTTTTTGACAACTGTTCCTTAAAGCATAATGGAAGACTACCAAGAATAGAAGGACATCATGTAACTGATGTGGGAACTTGTAAAAGCTTGTGTAGTCGACATCAAGTACTGTTCAAGTCAAACTCGTAACACTATAAATAGGATGTGTATCCTTGCATTAATGTTTAACACTTTGAGATATTAAGAACATTAGTACGTATAACTTAGTGAATCAAACAGCTACGACTGTATTCATAAGTTAAGGTTTATTGTTGTTCAAAGTGTGCACAACACATTGTCATCAAACGGTGTTATCCATAACACTTGTAATTCTTTATTATACAATAATAAGATTACGTTTGAAAAGTAATACCTTGTGTTGATTAAGTTAAGATTAGGGTTTCTCGCATTTATTAGGGACTTTCAGAAAAACTAGTGAGATTAAAACCAGAATCCTTCGTATATCAGAGACCAATGTGAATGGTTCCCCGGAGATAACGAAAGATCCTTTTAACCTCCTTGAGGTGCTTCTCGGTTGGCTTAGCCTGGTACCGAGCGCATAAACAAGTAGCATGCACAATGTCCGGTCTACTTGAGGTTAAGTACATAAGGGACCCGATCATACTTCGGTATTTTGTAGCATCTACAAATGTCCCTTTCTTATCCAAATTAAGCTTGTGTTTAGTGTCCATTGGAGTACCAATAGGATCACAGTTTTCCATTTCAAATTTCTTTAGAATTTCAAGCACATATTTGGCCTGATATATGAAAATGCCACGGGGGGATTGGTGAACTTGGAGACCAAGAAAAAACGTCATTTCCCCCATCATGGACATTTCAAACTGACTTTTCATAAGGTCAACAAATAATACGGAATATTTTGGGTTAGTAGAACTAAATATATATCATCTACATAGACCTGAGCCACCAATATGTCATTGCCGTAGTGCTTGATAAACAATGTTGGGTCAATGGTTCCTTTGCTGAAGTGATTTTGGAGAAGAAATGATGATAATTCGTCGTACCATGCCCTCGGTGCTTGTTTCAAACCATAAATTGCCTTTTTCAACTTGTAGACATGGATTGGATGTTCGGTGTTGATGAAACCTTTAGGTTGACATACATACACATCTTCTTTTAACGGTCCATGCAAGAAAGCCGTCTTCACGTCCATTTGATACACAGTGAACGATTTGTGTGCAGCGTATGCCAAGAAAATCCTAATAGCTTCCATTCGAGCAACCGGAGCGAAGGATTTAGCGAAATCAATTCCCTCCCTTTGTTTATAACCTCTCACAACTAACCGAGTCTTGTTCCTAATGACATTTTTCTCTTCATCCATCTTGTTTTTGAATAACCATATCAGGGTAAGGGGATCGATATTGTCCGGGCGTGGTACTAACTCCCATACATCAAGTCGAATGAATTGATTGAGCTCTTCTTACATAGACTCAATCCATGATGCATCAGTCATTGCTTCTTTAACACTTGTTGGTTCCATTGTGCTGACTGATAGTGCATAGATACACATATCACCGTCGGTACGCAGCTGATTTCGTGTTGAGACTGGTCGTGAGAAATTGCCAATCACTTGAACCAAAGGATGATTCTTAGTCCATTTGTGTTCATGTGGAAGTGTATGAGAAACTTGATGCGAGCTCGACGGATCCACATATGGTGTTGAAGGCTGAGTAGTACTTGTGGAAGTCGCAAATGGATTAACAAACTCATGTTCGTTGAGCATCGCATTGTTTGCATTTTCAGCAACTATTTCATTCTAAAGATGAACATGATTAGGAATTTGCTGAGAATGTTGTTGAGCTGCGTCAGGAGTCGAAGAAGTGGTTGGAATGTTTGGATTCAAAATGGTTGAGTTTGACATAGATGGTGCAAAAACGGATGTCGTTGGTGTAGATGCAGTTGGTGATTATGGAACTACCGTAGCAGGTGTAGCCGGGGCATTTTGAGGAACACCAAATGACGAAGGACCCTCCATATATTCATCATTAATTGGTCCAAATAAAACTTCCAAGTCACGTTCCGAAGGTTGTAACGATGAGATTGCTGACGGTACGAATTAAAGCGCGAGTCTTGAACTTACGTGTCCAGACGTCTGACCTTGAAGCTCGGGATGTGAACTTCTATGTTGAGAGGCCATACCCGAGAGTTCATCAAAAGTAACATTCATAGTCTCCATTACCTTTCTTGTCCTTCGATTATAAACCCTGTAAGCACAAGCAGTTAAAGAATAACCAATGAAAAAGCCAATATCACCTTTAGGTTCAGGTTTACCGATATCTTCACGATCATTTTTCGGATAACATAAAGCACCGAAGACATGTAAAAATGAAATATCCGGTTTTCGTCCATTAATGATCTCATAAGGTGTTTTGTTGAAACGGGTGTGAATAATGGAGCGGGTTTGAGTATAACATGCAGTTGCTATAGCATCAGCCCAAAGGAATAACGGTGCACTGGAGGAGAGAAGCATCGTCCGAGCAGCTTCAACTAATGTACGATTCCTCCGTTCCACAACTCCATTTTGCTCTGGAGTTCTTACAACCGAAGTTTGATGAGAAATCCCAACTTCGTCAAAATAAGCTTTCAGTTTCTGATTGGTGAATTCTGTGCCGTTATCTGTTCTTACAATGATAACAGGGGCTTGAAGTAGTACTGATGTTTTCTTCAAGAAATTGATAATTACATCAGGCGCTTCATCTTTCGAAGCAAGAAAATGAACCCATGTGTAACGAGAATAATCATCCACGATCACAAGGACATATCGCTTTCCATTAATGCTTTTGATTCTCATCAGGCCACACAAATCCATATGAAGGAGATGCAACCTATTCATCGAATTTGCAACAGGTTTGGGTTTGTGAGGCTTCTTCTTGCTTTTACCTTGCTCACATGATGGACAAAGATGGTCTTTAGTATATTTGAACTTTAGAAGACCGGTAACGAGATCATCTTTTGCAAGTTGGGTGATGGCATCGAAATTGAGATGAGATAACCTTTGATGCCATAACCATGACTTTGTTGAAGTGGCCTGGGCCATGAGACAAATTGGAATGCAGCAGACATTTGAAAAAGATCAATGGTGTAAAGATTGGTGGTACGATTTTCTTTCAACAAATCAATTCCTTCAAGATCCCTAACAAAGCATGTATGACTTCTGAAAGCTACCTCCAAATCTGAATCACAGAATTGCCCAACCGAGAACAAATTATGTCCCAAACCATCAACAAAAGATACTTTGGTGATGATAATATTTCCCCAATGAAGATCACCATAGCCTAGAATTGCAGCAACATGATCATTTCCAAATTGAACAGTTCCCATAAAATGCCATACAAAGTTCTTGAGAAGACTTCGATTCCCAGTCATATGTTTGGAACAGCCCGAGTCCACGCACCAGAGACAAATTTCAACAGCCTGCCAATGATAAGATAAGAGAAAATTTGGCAACCGAAGAAATAGGTTCATATATGGTTAGGTAATAATCAAGCCATATCACATACCGACATTTCACTGTCAGTATGAGATCTACTAGTATCAATAGCATGACCATTAGAGGCAAAATATCTTCCAGTAGGCAACCACTTAGAGGTAAATTTAGGACTTTTAGGCGTAGAAAGACTTTAAGTGGATCCTACCTGCTTAGTTTTCTGAACATACACTTTAGCCTTAGGAGTGTTATGTGTTTCGCTGATAGAAAGCTTGTCAAGTCGAGTGTAACCACCATAGTTCAAACCATTCAGAGTCAAACCACAAACATCATGACTAAAAGTAAAGAAACATTTATTACATTTAGCACAAATAACATCAGATTTTTCATTCCGAATAGCAAGTTTAAAGGCATTACATTCAGAAGAATTAAGTTTCTGATTATGAATAAAAAACGATAAATTCCTACGGTGTTCTTCTACTTCCATATTATTAGCCTTGGGACGACTACTTCTAGAGGCAAAAAGGACCGTACCATTCCTTGTATTGCTCGTAGGCTGTGGCCTTCTGCTCTTAGTGTAGTTGTTCATTCCTGTAGAAAAAGACACACGGTTGTTAGAATTAACATTTTTTTTTCAATGACTTGTGGTTGAGCGATAGTGGTCGGTTTTGTCCTAACGCTTGCTTTACGTTGGTTGCTAGGAAAAGAGATATCTACCCTAGTTTGACAGGAAGATCTAACGTGAAACATTCCTGGGGCAATAACAACAGCTTTCATTCCAGCAGCCTTGGGAAACGGTGTTACAGCAATACGAGTGGGTCTCGAGGTTGCTGGTTTCTGGATCATCGTATCTACAATCGAGCTAGGCTCAGAAGTCTTATCTTTTAACAAGGCCTTTAATTTACAGTTCTCACAGATCAATAAATTTTTGATAGACAGACTTACTTTGTTCAACAACCCACTTATATGAAACAACAACAGATTCTAACTCTGCAATATTAGCCTTAAGCTTCTGAACATTACCATCACTAGCACTCTCTAACCCTGAAGAGGCCAAATTCTTTTCTTTAATCCCTCCTAACTGAGCCTGCAACCGTGCGATAGTTTGTTGCATTTCATTGTAGGCTTTATCATACGAAATTTTATCATATTTGCATTCATCACTCTTGTTGACAAATTTATTCTAAAGATTGGTGAATTATTTGTCCTTTTTAATGACAATAGATTACATATTCTCTTTCGTACGTTCAAGCTCAGTTTGGAGGGTTTCGTGATTCGACACAAAGGTATCTATTGCAACGGGGCCACTATCAACACTATCAGGTGCTTTAGAGAGACGTTCAAGATCGTTTTCCAAAACTTTGATTTTATCAAGAGATTCATCAGCTTCCTTCGCCAAAGATTTAAAGTCTTCAACAAAGTTGGCAAATTCTTTTAGAAAAGCATTTTCCAAATTGCCTAACCGAGCATCAACTTGATTAATAATCAGATTAATATTTTTTTGAAGAATTTTTTGAACCTCAATCTGAATAGGTGATGTAAAATTTCCTCCAGTGATTTTGGAATTAACAACACGCTTAAGTATGACAAAGTTTTCTTTTAGCTCGTTTAGAAATCAGCGTGTGATACTCGGTTTAGGAGGGTCATCAGACAATTCCTCACTTGGTAGAAAAAGCATTTCAGAACTCGTTTTAGACCGAACAAAAACAGTTGGAGGATTAACTTTCGGATAATAAACGGGTGTCACTTCTTTATCAAGCTTTTTCATTCTTAAACGAGTCTCTACTACAAGTTCAGTAGTTTCCTCGGAATCATGCACACTAGGAGGATCATGCTCATCAGACAAGAGCATACTACCATTATATAAGGTTTCATTAGTGGCCTGAACTTGCTTAAGATATCCGGGATTAGGAGGAAGAGGACAACCTAAAGCCAATTTGTATTGAGTGTAATTTATCTCATTCACTTTTGGTGCGAGCATATTTATCGTCTGCATAGTATGGCCACGTTTTACTAAAAGGTTGTCTAATTCTCTAATCCTATCCTGAGCTTTGCAAAAATCCTCAAGAAGCCCATCTTCTCGAATTTTGAAATCATGTTTCAGCTTTTTTTGTTCTTCTTTTAAATCCAAAATAATACATTTTTCAGTTGAAAGCTTTTTATTAAGAGAAGTGATTTCATCATTCAATTCGCTTATCTTTTTAGCACTACTTAAGTGTAAGGCATTTAATTTCTTAGTTGTGCATTTTGCTTGATAAACCGATGTAGCATGAGCTTGTTCAAGTTCTTTAATTTTAGCCTGATAAATTTCAAAACATTTCTCCCGTTCCTTATATCCCGCAAGATCAGTGGTCAATTAGGCATTAGTTTCTCTAAACTTATTATTAACCACCATAGCATGGTCGACATCCTTAGCAAGCTTATCAAATAGAGATTTATAATACACATGTGTCTTATCAGGAAGGGTTGTAGGCTGGGCAACTTGATCCACACTAAGGTCCACACTGGGCTCATTCGAAATAATATTACTATTATTCGTTTGGTCCCCGTGTGTCTTAGTGTAGGGCTCAAGCATCTCAGTATACTCTTCCTCCTGATTAGACATACTATATATATATCATTATCATCAAAAATTGGGTGTACCTCAGAGGGACCGTTTGAATCATAGACGGGAGCTCTGTCATCATGCATTCCTGAGGTTGATGCTTGTTGTAAGTTTTCCATAAAGATGTAGTTGGCATTCACCTCTTCTTCCTCGCCATATTCTGCAGCAGAAGCCATAAGATCAAATTCCTCAGCTTGAAGTGGAATCCCTGCCTCTTCTTTTTGTGCTATGAGAAGCTGAGTCTAAAGATAAGCAGCATCCCTCTTCTTTTTGGCTGTGCAATCTCGAGCATAATGACCAAATCCCCTGCAGTTGTAGCACTGAACCTGACGATTGTTGTTTCCATTTCCCGTACCAGTATTCTCAGCCCTTGCAGCCATAATGTTTCCCATCTGATTACCAGCCGCTGGCACAACTATTAACCCATTCTGATTACCCGCATTCAGAACATTCAGATTCTGACCACTGATTTGTCCATACTGATTTCCTGCATTCCCAACAGTCTTCCCAGCATTCTAACCATATTGTGTCCCCGTGTTCCCAGCAACTACCAATTGGCGATCTTGATTCGCATTCATGAAAGGTTGAGCAATCTGCCTATTTCTAGTGTTCGAGGAGATTCTCTGATTGTTGTTGGTGGGGTTAATGGTAAATTTGAATGCCTTTGCGAGAAGTGCAAGACCAGTATTAATCACATGAGTAGGATCGGTGATGTCATCAAAACATGCAATGGGTTGTTTTAAGTAGTTCACAGCAGGTGGAAGTTGATATCCATAAGAGGTGATTGGTTGTTTTTGTTGTTGTGGCATGAAGTTACTTGATGAGGGTTGATGGTAAGGTACCATGGGATATGACATAGACGATGGAGAGTTTGCCATAAAAGCCAATGGGTCTTGTGTCTTGGCACGTCTTTCAGCCCTAACTTTGTTAGCTTCATCTTTATTCATCTTCAAATAATCATATACTTGAGTGTAGTCCACGTCACGAAGATCCTTGGTTTGATTGACAAGAGTAACATATCGTGATCATTCAGAAGGAAGATTATCAAGAAATTTGATGTTTGCAGCAATTTGTGTAGGTTCATGTTTGTTTCTTCTAAGATGATTCATGAGGGTTGAAAACCGATGATAGTAAGGTTCAATTTGTTCCCCTTCAGTAGACGTAAATTTCTCCCATTCACGAAGCAACTTAGTTTCCTTTTCTTGTAAACCGATTTTACTCCCCTTCATCATTTTCTGAATCCTAAGCCACATCTCGTGTGCGGTTTCACAACTATCGACAGCAGCATAAACATCTTCAGGAAGTCCCATGAGAATGACTTGAATTGCTTGATCATCGGTGTCGAGTTTTTTGGATTCAGCTTCAGTTAATTCTTCATCCGTTTGCTCATGACTAGAGTCGGCCACTGGGTTAGCATTCGTAGGGTCCCCAGGCACAAGAATTTTTTTTCTAACATACGTACCTTTTTGAATCGAGTTAACAATCAATTTTCCCAAAGGTTTACATTTTGCATAACGAAGGACACGACTAGCCCATATAGTGTAATTCTCCTAGGTGAGCATGGGAGGACGATTCTCAGTACCCGCAGCATAAATATCTTGTTGAGACGTCATCGTATAAGTCGTGTGAAAAACAGGATCTCAATTCGTAGAAAGTAGAGTGTTGAAGTTAAAAATACCCTAAAATTGATTAAATCCCCTAAAACTATGCACTCCAGAAACCAAAAATTCCAAGGCCAAAAAACACACAATTTTCAAAAACACATTTTTTGAAAATATTTTCGGAATATTTCGGGTTTTTCGGAATAATTACCCTTTTCGGAAAATGGAGGATTTTCGGAATATAAAACCTTTTCGGATAAAAGACCACTTTTCGGAATATTGCACTATTTCGGATAAATGACACTTTCTCGGAATAATGATAGTGTTTCGGAAAAATTGACTTTTTCGGAAAAAATTACCTTTTCGGAAAAAATGGTCCTTCTTCGGAATATGACACCTTCTTCGGAATTATGGCCCTTTTTCGGAATAATAGCAATTTTCGGATAAATTCACCTTTTTCGGAATAATGATGGTTTTTCGGATAAAGTGACAATTTCGGATAAACTGAGTGTTTTCGAAAAAATGCACTTTTTCGGATAAACAGGGTTTTTTCGGAATAATTAAGGATTTTCGGATAAGTTGGGATTTTTGGATAAGTTGGGATTTTCAGATAAAGTGGGATATTCGGATAATTTTATTTCCGGAATAAGTTGGTTTTTCTGGAATAAAGGTGAAATTTCGGATAAACTTGGTTTTTTCGAATAAAGTTAGGGAAATCTTCGGAATACACAAACCCTTTTGCGAAAAAAGAGCAATTCGGATAAATTGGGTATTTTCGGAATCAGAAACCCTTATCCGAAGATGATTTTCGAAAATAAAGGGACACAACTTTGTGAGTCGTCTGAGATGATACGAATCCACAATAACCACTTCGATCACACCAAAATCAACACCACGAATCCACAAATACCAATCGAATCCAACAACCTAAACCAAAAACCCACGAAATCAACACCAAATCAACTCCAAATCAACACCAAATCAACACAAAATCAACACCAAATCAACACCAAAGCTAACTACGAATCCCTTGGCGAATGATACCACTTGTATAACCAAATCACACGACTAACCAAACACAAATAACATGATGATGGTTAAACCAAAAAAGAAAGATTAGATTAAGATGAAGAAAAGAAAATACAAAGTTTGGTGATTTCCTAGTGAGAGAAACAAACACACCTTTCTCTCTCTAAAAGTATGAAAATGGAAAAGCACACACACAAATGAGGCATAGGAAGCCTTTTATGCTAAGTAAGAAATGCTTAGGAAGCCTTCCTCATTTGTGTGTTCGGGACTAAATCTCGTTACATAAACAATAATAACTAAAAACCCTCGACATCATTAAATCACATTTTTCACGAGCTTCGCAACGATATATTATATGACCATCACTTTAATTACTTCTAACAATATGCTTACAGGTAGCGGATATGGTGTAAAGTCTAGTAACCTCGGTGACAACCTCACATACTAGACTGGGGGGACATGATGACGTATAATGACTATGCTCACTATTCGCAATCCCAGCCCATCATCTTTTTGCTAAAGGAAGCCCATTACAAATGGAGAAATATGTTACGGATGACCCACAAGGATGTCCTAGCAACAAGCAGCACGCGGTTGTTTAGTAAGCATGATACACGAATGAGTCTAGCATAACATGATCGTGGACCTATCATACTAGACCGGGGGACATGTCGACGTACAGTCGGTAATGGGCTTGGCCCGACAGGCCCACGGCGTACACACATACCTAACTTTCCTTTTAAGAAACCCTAGTCCTATAAATACAAGGGTAGGGGTCTCATTCTACATCAAGTTATCTCTCACAACTACACCTCCTTTATACTTTATCGTCTCGATACTAACTTGACCGTCGGAGGTGGACCCCGGGGCTCTGTCCTCGGGTCCATTCCTAAACGGTTTTCTATTGTTTGCAACATTATTCAAGGACCGGGAAGACGATGAACGGCCTAGGAGAGTCGTTGAACCGGCCCAACCAAACTATGCTCCAACATCTTTGATACCATAACTGTAACACCCCATTTTGATAAATGGAATATCACAGGATAATTATGGTGTGTCAACAAAGCATGCAAGGTAAATGTCTAAACATTAAATGACCATAAAGGGTGTTGTCCCATATAATATGTGATGATTAAACAAGAAAGAAAGGTAGAAGATAGATGAATCCTAGAGAGAGAAAGTAGAGAGAGAAAAATAGATAGAAGTGTGTGAAACTTAGTGAATATTAGATTAGAAAGAATGAATAATGAACCAACCAACCTCTTCTCACATGCAAGGAGAGGTATTTATAGCCTTGCCTACATGTGGCATACTGGGCTATATGATAATAGGCCGGGCTTATCTTTTGGGCTTTAGTTACTTATGAATGAACTTTAGCTTAAAGTTAAGCCCGTAAAACACGACTAACCTACTACCTATTACAACGTTCTTAAATACGATACATAATAGTCATATGACCGAACATTCTTGTTTGACTCAATATTTTGAGGCTAACAATCTTTCCCAATGAGAGGTCATTACCCTTTGTCATTTGGAGATTTGTAGAGATTACTAATCTCGGCATAAATGAGTCTTGAACGTATAATAGTAGTCTTTTTCCTTCATGCTGTGATCTTTGAGCCTTTGTCGTTGTCTTTCGACTTTGTCTTTAATCTTGAGATCTTCAAATCATCCTTGACTTGTCTCTTCCATCTTGCGATCTTGTGTCTCCATCCACATGCTCACACTATTAATTGTTGAATATGTCTTTAGGCATGAGTATGTGGTTTTGAATCTTTGACTTTGCTAGTACACCGTGACGCCACCTTCTCGAGACAAAACATAGACACGGACTGAATGGCTTTGACATTCGTCCTAAATCGGTAGCGTTTTACCTTCGGTCGGTGAAGATCATTATACAATATTAAATACCGTACCTGTGATTAGGTAGATTCAATTAAGAATCTCCTTGACAGGGTTTTGCGGTAGTACTAGACGTTTTCTTAACTCGATTGTCTCAAAGCAAGACTGCAAATATAAAGGGTGAATCAATTGGATAAATATCCGCTTTATTAAAGTCGTCAATTCAAATTCCTGGAACAAGTGTGATTCATAAAGAATCTTACCATTGTTTCTTTCCAGTTTACACAAGCTTGATTCATAAGAATCTCGCAAGTTACCTACCGTAGCGCTGTTTGAGGTTGACGCTAGAAGGATTTCCATTCGTCACTGTGAATATTAATGAATATCACTCTGAATGTTCTGGCAAGACCATAAAGATATTGCGTAGAAACCTGAAATGAGTTTGAATCAATTCAGAATCAAACCACTGTTGCTTTTCAGTTTACATGTGTTCAATTCATAAAGAATCTTACACATGACCTATCGTAGTATTGTTTGATGTTAACACTGGAAGGATTTCCACTCATCATTGTGAATACTAAGTAGTATCACTCTGAGTGTTCTAGTAATATCACAAAGATATAGAGTAGGACTCTCTTGTTCGTCATTCGTGTGTCCTAACAAGATTTGATTTATCTTTTGGCGCTAGACTCGATTTGTGCACTTTTAGTGGTCGGAGGCTAAAGCAGATGCCACCTATTCAATATCAATTATCTCAGAGTGAGAAATTCAATAGAAGTTATGTTGTTCTCTGTAACAATAAAACAAACTTCTTTTGAAAGAAGTCTAAGTAGCTAGGGAAGGGTTGTGCATACGTCACTGGGTCCATGATGAGTTGTCTTCATGATGTGTTGACCCGGTTTCTACCTAAGTTGCATGGAGGGCTTCTTTATTTACACCCTGTATCCTTACATTTCTTTTTCATTCTTCAACCCCTTCAATGCTTACTAAGACATCATTACTAGCACCTTGTTGTGATTGTTCTAGTGCTAGCATCAGTACTTAGTCGGCATTCAACTACATTCACATTTTACTCCATCTTTCCTATGGACTTCTAATAATCTATTGGATTGTCCCTGGGAAGATCCCTCTGGTTCTGGTTGGATCATAGGACTTAAACTTGACCAGTCTTTTGACACCAATAATGTCGTGAATTGAAGATGTTATGGGTATGAGATCGTAACCATAAAACCACTTTAAAAAGTCTAACAAAGTGTTTGAAAAATATTTAACACCTTGATAGTTTTGTCATTCAGAAATGCTCCCCCTTCACATGTGCATCAATAATCGAAAGTGTTTCGCACATGTAGGTAAGAGTTAAAGGTTCTTGAGTCTATAGATCACATTTTAATCACATTTTCTCCCCTGTCTCTAATATATAAAATCTTTTGATATTAGATATACCAAATTTGATTAAAATATATTTGTGAAAAATAGTCTTGAAAATCTCTGGGAGAAAGATGTGTCAATCTTTGCATGAAGTTGAAATGCTCCCCCTAAAAAATTGATCCAATTAAATTGTCATTGTGAGGATGTGATCCACATTTCGCTTTTTGAGGATGGGAGTTGTTGAACACACAATTTTTGAAAGATTTTGAATAATCATTGAGAAATTCCTAAAAAAATTATGTTCAACGCTTTTTGAAAAATCCTATTTCTTTTTGGCGAAGAGGTTTTTCTAAAGCATAAACTTGAGTTCATAGACTTTGAATGTCTTGACGAATCCACTCAAGTGTAAGAATATTTCTCTTCTTTTGCTGAGGGTAAGCACACTAGATCGTACACTCCCCCGTGAATATCGATCCGGGTTGCAGTCTGAAAGTGATTACAAACCATCTTGTTGAGCTCAAAACGTTGAATGTTTTGTGACAAGCTCAACCCAAGATAGATTGCTCTACCCGTTGTTGGAAGAAATTGTCCAAAATAGACATTTTCCTTTATTGGAAGATAGAAATGACATGTTTTGAAAAATATTTACAACTTTCATTCGAGCATTATGTACACACCCGTGTCGTCATTGAGCGACATTTCTAGGCACGTCCATATTATCGATACTGAAAGATATGTCGAGAAGAATATTTTTTGGATTTGGAAGATTTTTTAATTTTGTGTTTTGTTTTTGTATGTTTTATATTTTTGTATTTTGCTTTTTCAAAGATATTTACAAGTAGATGTTTGATAGATAAATCAAGCAGACACCTTTGCTAGAATCTCCAGGTCTGCTGGAGTCAAACATCTCATACCATTTTGCCTAACGAGGTACTCAAACCTATCTTTCGACAGAGCCTTTGTAAACAAGTCGGCTAATTGGTAATCCGTTCCAACAAAGTATAGTTCAACGATACCCCTTTCAACTTGTTCCTTAATGAAGTGATATTTGACATCAATGTGCTTCGTACGGGAATGCTGTACCGGATTGCAGGAGATCGATATGGCCGACTTTGAGTCACAGTTCATAGGTACTTTATCAAAATGGAAGCCATAATCCGTGAGTTGTGTTCTCATCCAAAGAACTTGAGCACAACACGTAGATAGAGACACATACTTCGCTTCGGTTGATGACAGTGACGTGCAATCCTGCTTCTTGGAAGACCATCCCACAAGCTTATCTTGACCTAGAAATTGTGCACCACCAGAAGTACTTTTTCGTGTATTAAGATACCCGGCATGATCAGAATCTGAATAGGCCGTTAGAAAGAAACCGGTTTCCCTCGGATACCAGAGTCCCAAATGAATGGTATTCTTGAGGTACCGAAAGATTCGTTTAACCTCCTTGAGGTGCTTTTCAGTGGGTCGTGCTTGATATCGTGCACAATAATACGTAGCATGTGAAATATCAGGTCTGCTTGTTGTCAAGTACATAAGGGAACCGATCATGGAACGATATCTCGTTTGATCTATGGCATTTCCCTCCAAGTCACCATCTAGCGATGTGGTTGATAAAGGTGTCCCAACGGGGTCACATGAAGTCATACCATGCTTTTTGATTATCTCTTGACAATACTTAGCTTGGTTTATAAAGATACCACTTGGGGATTGGTGAACTTGAATTCCTAGTAAGAATTTTAGTTCGCCCATCATTGACATTTCAAATTTGTTGTGCATGACTTTTTTAAACCATTTTGAAAGTTTTGGGTTTGTAGACCCGAAAATAATGTCATCAACATAAATCTGCACAAGCAAAATGTCATCCCCATATTTATAAGTGAACAAAGTTAGATTAATGGAACATTTTGACAAACCTTTGGATACCAGAAATTTCGAGAGCTCATCGTACCACGCCCTTGGAGCTTGCTTGAGTCCATAAAGTGCTTTGTGGAGACGATACACCTTGTCAGGATAATGAGGATTGACGAATCCTTCTGGCTGCGTGACATAGACTTCTTCCTTCAAAGGACCGTTAAGAAATGGCGTCTTTACGTCCATTTGATAGACAGTGAATCCCTTATGTGCAACATAAGCAAGGAAAATCTTGACCGCTTCCATACGAGCAACTGGTGCAAATGATTCGTTAATATCAATTCCCTCTTTCTGGCCATACCCCTTAGCCACTAGCCTAGCTTTGTTCTTGATTATCGTATTTTCTTCATCCATCTTGTTTTTCCAGATCCAACGAAGATCTGACGAAATCACATCGTATGGTCTGTCAACAAGTTCCCAGACTTTAAGTCTTTCAAATTGTTGAAGTTCATCCGTCATCTATTCAATCCAAGCATGATCAGGCATGGCTTCTTTGATGTTTTTCGGTTCAGCTGTACTCACGGCGAGTGCGAACATACAAACATCGCCATCGGTTTCAAGTTGTCGTCTTGTACGAACGAGCTGTGAAGGGTTTCCAATTACTTGAACCAAAGGATGATCTCAGGTCCAATGATGTGTTGACGGATGTCGTTGGTATAATGTATGCATATTGGACAGATCAACATGACGAGTAGAAGACTCTCCAGTTTCGTGTACCGGTGTACCGAATGGGTTGTGAAAATCGTCAACGTCAGATAATGCATCGTCTGCTTGATTTATGTTCTCTGGAGCAATGACAGTAGTTGTGGATGTTGTAGGATCGATTGTTGAAGTGATATTCTGAGGAGGTAAATCTGCAGCAACCCGTGTTGAAGTAGATGACATTGTATCCTTTTGCTGACGATGATCGGTATCATCATTCTTATCATGAGTGACAGCAGAAGACTTTGATACGACATGTTTCTCCCCCGTGAAATATTCATCAAGCATTGGTCCATATAACATTTCCAATTCTTCAATTTTCGTATCCACTGTCATATCTACTCTTGGAACATTTCCTTGAACCAGCTTTGAACTTGACAGTTCATTGTTGTGGTCTTGAGTTCTGAGTTCCGTGCGGTTGTGCACATAAGTCTTTTGTCGTTGTGGATCTGGACTTAAATTGTTTTGTTCAAGTGCCATTTCTTGCAATTCATCGAATCTGATATGATAGTTTCGATTATCAATTTTGTTCTCTTGTTGTACACTCTGTATCCCATAGACTGAGTTGCATATCCCACTAGAATGCATGCATCACCTTTCTCTTTCATCTTGTCCAAATTGTCACCATCTCGAATAATGTAACATGTACATCCAAAAACATGAAGGTGTTTGAGTGAAGGTTTGCGAATTAATTATGTGATATGGTGTCTTTTCGTGTCTTGTAATACTTAAGGAACAGTTTTGTGTGTAACATGCGGTTTATACGGCTTCTGCCCAAAAGAATAGTGGTAGTTTTAAAGCAGATAATAATGTTCGAGTAGCCTCAACTAAAGTACGGTTTCTTCTTTCAACCACGCCGTTTTGTTCAGGTGTTCTACCAATAGATGTTTCATTTTCAATCCCTTCGGCTTCAAAATAGTTCTTTAGAGTTGAATTCAAGAATTCTGTGCCTCTGTCAGTACGTACCACTTTTACTTGAGCTTGAAGACCACGTTATATTAGCTTAAGGATGTTAATGAGAACCTCACGTGTTTCATCCTTGGACCCTAAGAAGTTAGTCCACGTGTACCTTGAGTAGTCATCAACAATTACCATAACATATTTCTTCCCATTGATGCTTTGAACACGCATGGGACCACACAGATCTATATGAAGAAGATCTAACCGTTCTTTAGAGCTTGGTGTAGTATTTGTCTTGAAACTACTCCATTTAGATTTACAAAGCTCACAAGAAGAACAAAGATGATCTTTGATGAATTTCAAGTTAGGAAGGCCTCTCACAGTATCTTTCTTGGAAAGCAAGTTGATGGTATCAAAGTTAAGATGAGATAAACGTTGATGCCATAACCAAGCTTGAGTCGTTGAAGCTTTAGCCATGAAACATATTGGAGTTAAAGATGTGGAGTCTTGTAGTGAAATAGTGTAGAGATCAGTACCCCGTGAACCGGTAAGTAAGTCATTCCCATCATAATCACAAACAAAACATGTCTTCTTTCTAAAAGCAACCTCTAAATCCGCATCACAGAATTGACCAACCGAGAAAAGATTGTGATTGAGCCCTTCGACGTAGTAAACCTTTTGATTGTGATATTTCCCTGAACCAAGTTTCCATATCCTAGGATCGGTGCAAATTGATCATTTCCGAATCGGACCGTACCTAGGAACTTCTCCACGAAGTTAATTAGAAGCTTGAGATTCCCCGTCATGTGCTTCGTGCATCCGGAGTCTAGTATGAAGAGAATTATCTCTATCACCTACAGAAGAATTAGAGCACGATGGAGCATTTGCTAAATTGGATTCCATGTTAGTTGTGATATCCGAATCATTAGTTTCACTTAAAGGCACACTAACGCTCGTTGTCACATTTTCTGTCCTAACCTTAGGCATCCATTTATATCCTGAAGGACATTGATTAGCAAACCACCATTTCCAAGACTTGCTAGTAGACTCATATAATTCCCTAATTCTACTTCTAGGGTTCTTAGTGGTGGAGTCTGATGCAATACTTTTCTCAGGGGGGGGGGAGGGTTGCACCAGAATGGTTCACTTTGCGTTTGGGTTTTCTAGCACTAATAGGCATCACAATTTGCTTCTTAGTTCTAGTATCTACGCTTTTGACATCATTCGAAACACACATAGCATGATTAGCATTAGCACACTTTCGACACTTCACACAAACAAACTTAACATTCAAAGCATTCAAAGTCGAATCATTAAAATCGTCATTACACGCGATTACAAACGTTTTATTCTTAGAAACATTAAAAATCCTAGGGTGGTCTTCTACTTTCTTCATCTTCCCTTGACTTTTGTTTTGCCAAACCTTTTCATTCATGTGAGTGCTCTTAAGCTGAGGTCGACTAACACTAGCAGTAGGGACTACTCCTGTAGTAAAAGACACACGTCTATTAGTGTTTCTAGAAGTCTGAGGTAATTGACTTTCTTTGTTGTGTGTGGGTTTAGTGGCCAATCTATACATCCCTGGTTTAATCACATTTGTGATCTTAATGCTTTGTGATCGAATATGTGTTTTGGGAGTATTCTAAGGTAACCTATCATTCCCATCCGTCTTGGGGGCAAACCCAGGTTTTGTAAATGCAGAATTAAAGAAAACAGATGGTTTTCCCAAGACAAAGGGTCTAGTCACTTTGTGTGCATTGGGTTGTCTTACAACAGGTTTCTTAACACCAGGTTCCACAATTTTCCCACCCATCTTAGCAACGAGTTTTTTCAACTCTGTTATCGCTATTCCCTGTCTTGTAACTGAGCTTTCAACTCTTTAATTTCCAAACTCTTTTCATTCATTTCTCGACACATTTGGGAAAGTTTTTCTTGCAATTTACTATCATGTGGAAAACTTACTATGTCTTTTTGCAAAGCAAGTTCAAGAGAATGACAATGTTTTTGAAGGAAATCAGTTTTGTGTTGAAGTAACTCAAAAGCCTTTTTATCAACATTTTCTTTACGTTTCGAAAGCTCAAGTTCAAGACGCTCACATTCTTTGATCTTATCAAGATATTTGCACGCAACATCAGAATATTCATTGATATCAGCACACGATTGAAGAGTAACACACAAGATATCTTTGGAGAGACATTCTTCTAAGAGTAGATCATATTCGTTTGAAAAATCTGATTTTTCATTTTAAAGTTCATCAATTTATTTTTCAAGAGACTCAACATATTTCAAATCATCAAACATTTCAGAACGAATCAATTTTTCAAACTCAAGAACATTTTCTTTTATTATCTTTGTATTTGGTATTAAAAGTTCTTTCACAAGCAAAGTTATGTCGTGAGGAATCTCTGTTTTCCACTTATCCTTTTGACGTTTTTCCCAATCGCTTTCAACAAGTGATTGAACATTATCAATGTGGTGTTTAAGAAAACCAAGTGTTTTTCTACTTTTGCTTTTAGAAGCATCAAGAGGCAAATAGTTAATATATTTAAAAGCATTTGATTTCTTAGTGGCAAAAAATTTCTTCCATTGAATTCTTCATTGTTTGCATTTAAGAAATAATTCCTCACGAGACTTCTGTTTTTATGGAGTGAAAAGACCATAAATACTATTTTCATAAGCATAATTATATGGTGTCACAAAGTCTTTGTTGACCGGTGATCTACTCTCTTCATCCCAAATGGACGTCTCTTCACTATCAAGGCTAGCTACTGGGCAATCATGATCGGTCCATTCGGACTCATCAAGATATAAGCGAGGGTTTACAGCTTGAGCTTGTTCCGGTACTTGGGGCTTGCAAAACTAGGTTTCCCCTTGAAAAACGACCGAGGTGCTATCATTCTAACGGTTTGAATACAGTCACGCGTTTTATAAACAACTTTTTTCAAAAAATCGACTTGTTCTTCGAGATCCTTTACTTTTTCAGTATCTTTGCCTTGTCTATTTTTGAAATCTTGTTTTAATTTTTCAACCTCTTGTTTCATTTCGTCAAGAATTTTAGCAGAATCGGTGGTAGTCATAGAAAGCCTCTGTTCAAGTTCATTAACTTTTGTTGTGGCAAGGTACGTTTTTTGACGTTCATCACTTAATAAGACATCAAATTGACGTTTTTCTTTAGTTGACAAAACAAGAGCTTCGTTGTATTTATTTTCAAAATTGTCCTTTTTAACGTTAATAACACGACTTTTATACCCCTCAAGCTCGTCTTTTAAAAAAGCTCAGCCCTATAATTATCAATGGTCTCACTAGATTTTATAAGAGCGGCTTTGCTTTCTTCAAAGTTTTGAGTGAGCGCTGCGTTTGCCTTCTTTAATTGCTTTTGACTCTTTCTATTTTCAGTATAATCTTTTTGTAAACTAGCAATTAAATTAGCAAGCGCGACACGCTTCTCGTCATCATACTCATTTGCATGTTGATCATCCTCAAACTCATTATTACACATGTCTAATGAATCGGGTGTGGTATTGCTATCTACCGTTTCCATCATACACGTGTCAGTAATTGTTGTTGGTAGATTACTATGCTCATGTGCATCACCAAACACATTATATTCATCATCATGTTGTACCTTATCAATTGGCTCGGTATCAAAGATAGGACCATTGTCATCTTCAGCGACGTTAATGACCTCATGAATCTTTGCCATGTATGAATAATGTGCCTCGAGTTCTTGGTCGGAGAGTTCATCATCTGTGTCGTCAAGCATTTCTCCTTCCTCAACTGATAACTTGATCCCAGCTTCCATTTTCTTGCACAACAACATCTTTTCCTTATGATAACCATAATCTTTGACTCTCTTCGGCTGCCTGCATTCCCTAGACAAATGCACATAACCTCGGTAGTTAATACACCGAATCCCACTTTGTTGCACAACTTGAGTACCAACAGTTTCCGTATTTCCAACAACAGTAGCAACCCTCTGATTATCATACTTCGCGGGTTGACGATCATACTTTGGAGGACTCTCAGCACGCCTTCGTGTGTCATTCCTTGGAGGACTCTGAGCATAGTTGTTCCTTATGTTTGAAGATATTATGAGGTTGTTGTTGGTGGGTTTGTAGATTTTCTTGTATCGCTTCATAATGAAAGCCATTTGTTGCTTGAATTCCCTGTCCTTTGAGCTAGTTCTTCATCACTATCTTCTTCAGATGATTGCTCAGGTGTGGGTGATGGTGCTCTTGTAACTTCTTTGCCTTGGGATCTTGTTGGAGCATGTGACTTAGAAACAGTGGATGATCGTGGTGATGATGATTGAGTAGAGTAGGTCTTTGGAGCACGAAAACGATAATCTGGGTAATGTTGAGTGGTAGACACCAAAGCAAGTGGATTTGAAACCTTTGCAGCACGTTCAGCTCGAAGTTCATTTGCCTCACTTTGAAATTGTTTCAAAATGTCAAAGTGCGTGTGATATGAAACTTCATCTAACTTTTGTTGTTGTTTCACCAAGGTGACAAACCGTGTCCACTCTGATTGAAGTTTCTGTAGAAACTGGACATTGACTTGCATGGTGGAAACTTGCAAACTGTTTCGGGTCATGTCATTCATCATTTTATAGAATCAGGAGTAATAAGAATCAATTGATTCCCCATCCCTTGATGTAAACTTACCAAAGTTCCAAAACATCTTAGTTTTCATGTCTTGTTTGTTAAGTGATTCACCTTGTTGCAATCTTTTAATAGCCGTCCACATTTCTTTAGCAGTAGGGCATGCATCAACCGTGGAATAAATATCATCTCCAATGCCACTGAGAATTAAGTAGATTGCTTCCTTTTCTGCATCAAACCAAGCACGGTTCTCTGGTGTGAGGTCGTTTCTCTTTTCATCACGTTCATATGCGAGTTGTTCGTTAGTTGTGTCTGTGGCTGGTACTCCAGGAACTTGAATCCTTGAGAGTTTATAGGTTCCATCAAAAATACATTGCCTTAAAGCATCACCGTTAGGTTTTGTGTCAAGATAACGTAGAAAACGGGATTGCCATTGATGATATCGACCCGACACAAGCATTGGTGGTCTCTCTTTGTTACCCGCCACCATTATGTTGTTGTTCGTCACACGATATTCTGCAGTAGAATCCATCTCAAAATTCTCTGAAATGATGAAGTGAATATGGATCTTAACTAGATGTTATAGTGATTGTTGTTGAAGAGAAAAAGTGTTGAAATCCCTTAAAACATGTTCTTCAAAAACCAAAAAATTCTCCAAGACCAAAAAACACGTTTTCGAAAAAATCTTTAATCCATCGAAATACCCATCGCAATATCGATCGGAATGCTGTCGGAATGCTCTATCGCAATGCTATCGGAATGTTCTTATCGGAATGCCATCGAAATGCTATCGGAATGTTCTTATCGGAATGCCATCGGAATAACAGATCGGAATGCTATCGGAATAACGGATCGAAATGCTATCGGAATAACGGATCGGAATGCTATCGGAATAACAGATCACAATGTTCTATCGGAATCCACAATCCGAATGTACAATCACAATCCACGATCAGAATGTTCAATTGCAATCCACGATCGGAATTATATATCAGAATACACGATCGGAATATAGAAGCCTTAAAACTTTACGATGGGAGGCGATCACAATACGTGAACACTTCCGAGACTTAACGTAAAAACTTGAGATTTTTACAAGAAATCCGTGATAATAAGCAAACCACAACAACCAAATCCTTACCACAAGTATGAAAGAGATATATAGCAAGATTTAGAGCACAAAAAGCACAAGAAAAACTCGAATCCGAGGTGATTTTTGGTTTAAATCATACGAACCAAATAATATATCAACATCGAATCATAAAACTACCACATGGCGATTGATACCAAATGTTGTCCCATATAATATGTGATGATTAAACAAGAAAGAAAGGTAGAAGATAGATGAATCCTAGAGAGAGAAAGTAGAGCGAGAAAAATAGAGAGAAGTGTGTGAAACTTAGTGAATATTAGATTAGAGAAAATGAATAATGAACCAACCAACCTCTCGTTACATGCAAGGAGAGGTATTTATAGCCTTTCCTACATGTGGCATAATGGGCTATATGATAATGGGCCAGGCTTATCTTTTGGGCTTTAGTTACTTATGAATGAACTTTAGCTTAAAGTTAAGCCCGTAAAACACGACTAACCTACTACCTATTACAAAGTTGTTAAATACGATACATAATAATCATATGACCGAACATTCTTGTTTGACTCAATATTTTGAGGCTAACAAAGGGAAATACCATAATCAAACATTGGTAATCCAACATAAGCTCACACACATGAATATAAGTACTGAAAGGAAAGGACTAAACAATGTCCAAAAGAAATAATGTATGAAAAGGCATAAGGTAAAGGAGGCTGGATAGTTTCCGTCCAGATGCACATACTCTCAAGGTCCTACGTGCGTCCCTGAGTACATGCCGTTTGGGAACATGAAAAGGAAACGGCTGAGCGAAACGCCCAGTGAACGGATATATAACATAGTATGAATGGCATAAACATAATAAGGACTAATAGCAGCGGAAATGTATAAGTCCTAGAAAACCTGGTACATATTTATAAAACTGGTTTTATAGTTTGAAAAGACTTATGTTTTATATGAAAACTATATTTTAATTAGCCAAGAGCCCATATAGGTCATGAGGTTCCACCATGCATGAATACATAGAGGGGTGACCTCATCATGCAATTAGAGGGGTTGCCTCTAATTATATAAGTCTGGGTAGGAGGGATCAACTCCTTGTGAAGGATGCAAGGCACACACCACATTCACCATGAAAGTCCTGTAAAAATATTTTACTAGGATGCACCATTACGCCCCACATGATAATATAAATTAAAATAGCCAAGACTGAAAGGGACGCCACGAGCAATCACTCCGTCGTGGGGAAGTAATAACACTGGTGCCTCCAGTGTTATGGTTATGGTACCTTCATAACTAGATGACATGGCATGCATGTATATATAGCTCAGGCATTTAAAACAAAACATGAGCATTCAAAACATATAAAATAACTGGGGAAAACAGTTGGCTGCAAATGGGTAATCCTAATCATACATACGAAGGAATGTCCATACTGAAGGACGAAATATCCGTACCTTATGTCCAGTGAACGATGAAAGATGAAAAGGCGGAAAGTCCTACTCCGACTTCACAAGTGATACATAAATAAGGGACATGTATGAGTTGTCTGATTACTGAGTGTGTTACTAGTTCTGTGTGTTCTTAACTTATTTTATATGTTTTTGTCATGTTTTACCAATGTTGAAAAACAAGGTATACAAGGGCGATTAATTGCCGGTTACAAGGCCCTCAACCTTGTCGATTAATGAAAAGGCGATTAATGGCGGTCAATTATGGTCAACGACGGTCAAGGGAGGTAAAACTTGCCGAAAACCGGCAAATTTGGCCGAAAATACCAAAAACTCACTATAAACTTATGTTTATCACTTACAGTAACTATTTATATGTATGACAAGTTGTATATTAAATATAATATTGCCGAAAATACCTAAAACTCATTAGAAATATCCAAAACTTCCCGTAAATATTCAAAATTTTCTAAAAATGCCAATCCACTTAATAACCGATTAATCCCGCCTAGAACGATTACAAGTTACAAGGTGGTCGACCGGCCGGCTAGCGATTTACGTTTTTTGCAATCATGTGTTTTACTGTTTTAAATGTTATCTTGCATTAATTCTTGTGTTCTGCTCATGTGCTATTGTATTACTATACTTGTAGTGTAATAATAAGTAACTTTCCAAAAATAGAAAGTTTCCAAAAATAGAAAGTTTCGAAAAATAGAAATAAGTTGGATTAATAAGTCTAAAAATATAAGCTAATGCTTATTAATCATAAGTTACAAGTCATGATAGATTATTAGTAAAGTCTATTAAATTAAATACTTAGGCTAAAGTTATTATAAATTAATAATGATAAAGCATGGTTTATTAATTAATAAAATGTCATGGTCTATTTAATAAACTTTACCTTATTCAATTTAATTAAATTAAGTCATGGTCTAATCTAATTAAGTCCAATAAATACTTAGGTCATAACATGATTTATCTAATTAAATAAAATAACCTAAGTCATTAATTAATTCATTAATTACCAGTTCATGTAAATTAAGTAAAATAATTAATTAATAAAACAATGTCTAAATAAAAATACTTAGGTTAAAATATGTATTGTTAATTCTAATAATATAACCTAAGTCACAATTTTTAATTAAATAAATTAATTACTCATGTAAATTAATTTAATTAATTAACTTAATAAAATAATAAAAAAATGAATCCCGAGCCCGAACCTGAGAAAACAAAATCCGACACCAACCCACCACCAACAGCCGCGGCTGCGGTGGTGGCCACTGGCTGCACAGCCGGCGGCTGCAGCCTTGGTTGTTGCTGCTGGCCGGCTTCCCACTGTCAGACCAAAGTTCACACCAGTCGAAGTCGGTGCTTCCCCCTGCCTCGCCTGCGTAGCCACCACAACACCAAGGTTCCCACTGGGACCTTGGTGGTTGCTGCCGTCCGAACCAAAACACCACCGAGCCCAAGTGGGGGTCTCGACTGGTGGGCAAGGTAAGCCGCTGAGAGCTTTAGCTCTCGGTTTGGTGCGCCGAAACAAAACAAACACCCTCAAAACCTGTTCCTTGATCAAACCATTACCAATGACATGTTTTAATCATGATTTTAAAGGATCTAAACACATGTGTTCATAACTAAAAATAAAAGAATGAAAAGATTAAGGTTTTGATATATCGTTTGCGTGAATAAAAGTAAAATGGGAACACGAACACGAATACGTATGAATTCAAGATCTAAAACCAAACAAATCGTCCTTGTGGTTGTGGCTTCCGCGGCTCCAAGAAAAAAGGGGCTAGGGTTTTTTATTTTTGCTAAAAAAATGTAAAGTGAAATCCCTATAGTTATGTTTTACTTGTAAATTTTCAAAACGGGTTGGGCCCCTCCTTTCTCCTTGTTGTCGCGGGTACACCAAGCCCAATAGGCAAATCCAAATGTTTTTTCGTGTTAATAATTATTCCTATATGTTCGTGATCAATGTTCGTGAATTAAATATTATACGTAACATTTAACGTGCATTATAATATACGTAGTCCTTGGTATTTTAGGTTCGTGACACGTGTCGTATATTATAATTGGAAAGTTTAATTTATTCGTATTTTTACGTAATACACTATTCATGGTATTTATATGCGGGTTTTACATAACTAGTATTCTCAAATCCCAACAGTGGCAACTTCGACGTGAACCAAGATTATTAAGAGGTTAGTGTATATCCGCTCACGTTAATGATTGTAGTGTTTTACTACTCTTTAGGAAAAGAGCGTAAATAGCGAAGTATTAATACGACGGTTTAGGAAAACCGTGTATTAATGACCCAATGAAGTTCAAAGTTCGTTTCCCAAGGAGGTATATGTGTGTGAGTAATTCGTAATTGGTTTGAGATTAATATTGGATAGAAGGGGGTGAGAAAAGAGGATGACGAAGAAGAGAAATTAATTACTACTACGACTAAACGTAAAACCGTAAAAAGTTCAAAAAATAAAAATTAATTCTAAAAATTACCAAAAAATCACCAAAAATCAAAATAAATAAACTAAGAGTTTACCAATGATCAAAACTTTTTCAAACCTTTTAATTAATTAAATATTAATTTTTAAATGCTAATTAAAGTCCTAAAAATCAAATTAATTATCAAAAAGCCCATATAAAGATTTTTCAATTGGTAAACCTCTAAAATGACTTAAAAAGATTAAAAACTAAATTTATAAATTTTTAAACTAAGAAAAACTATTTAAAATGATTTAAAAACTATTAAAACTTAAAATAATTATAAAAATTAATCTAAAGATGATAAAATTAATCTAAGAGTTGAAAAATTCCTATTTTAATGTATTTAAACTAAGAAAAATATAAAAAGTTCAAAATGTGTAATTTGAAAAATAATAATAAAATAATATTAAAATAATATTAAAAATCCAAAAATTGTAAGAAATTCTAAAAACTTGCAAATTAGTTTATTTTAACCTAAATAATCAGAAAATGAAAGTGAAATTACCAAATTACCCCTAATGGGCCCCCAAATGGGCTAAAACCTAAAACAGTCAAGCTTAATGGGCTTTTTAGCCCAAAAAGTCAAAATAAGCCCAAATGACTTGGAAAAGCCCTATCTGACTCAAAATTTAATTCTAAACACAAAAGTCTGAAGGCCCAAAAGCTGAAAGTAAGCTTATCGTAGCTTAATGAACAAACAGCTTATCCTTATTGGGCTAACAAGCCCATTAAGCAATAAGCCAATGCCATAAGCTCTAATTTGACACACAACCTTCTTTTCGGATACTAAAGAGATCTGTAAAAAGAAATTTTAAAAAAGCACACTCAATAAGCCAGAAATAAGCCAAGTACAAATCCACTAAAAGACAAAATAGACAGGTTATAGTTCTAGGCTGTTTCAGAAGCTCTGGTTTGTTGCAAAAGCTCACAAATAGCTTAACTAAGAATAAGCTGGCTGAAAAAGCCAAAAAAGCTAGTTTTCTAGCAAAAGCTTAACCAAAAGACTTGTAACCTTCCAGACTTGTTATTAAGCTGAGAAAAATGAGTTCTATTACAAAAACCAAGTTGTTGCATGTACCAATAAGCAAAACAAATTCAATAAGCTATTTGACCATGTTTGACCAAAAGTTAAACGCTGACAAGAGAAAATCGAACGCTGACAAGCACAATTTTGGACGTTGACAGACTTAAAGAAGTGTTAAAACTTTGTTTTCACCCTGCTGGTCAAGGCTTGAGTACAAACCTTGTGAATCAAGGTCTACCAGTTGGGTAGACTTGATGTGTTTTGGCACAAATAAGCCAATAAGCCAGTAAGCTTATAAGCTATCAACAAAGCAATCCAAGTAGCCAAATATCCTCACAAGCAGCACATAAACAGGATCCAAGCAACAAAACAACAAGCCTTACACTAGAAATACAAATGCAAGTTCCAAATGAGGTGGTCACTTTGCTGATGCAAATGACCACTTCAGCCAACTTTGATAAGCTATAGCACACTCAGTAAGCCACCAAATTCAACAACCAGATAACCAATAGATAGCTTATCACCTAAACTATTTCCAAACCTGATTTCAGACCTTAGATCCAACTAGCAAAGAAGTGTTGATCCCAAACTTAGATCGATTAGCTTTGTGTATACGAGATTAGATCAAGTATAACATGTAGAGAAACCTTTGTTATATGCTTTGTGAATCTAAGTATTATGCGGAATTTAATACTTAAACAAGAACACAAGATGTAAACAAAACTTTCACTTTGATTATGAATGTCGAACTTGCTTACAATGAAAGATGTTTACGAATGAAAACTTATATAAAACTTGATACTAAACATTAACCTAAAGGCCTTCTTTTATAGACTAAGAAGTCTTGTACAATAAGCTACATATCAACTATTCCAGGTAAAGATAAACATAGAAAATACATTGTCGTTTCTATCCTTACTAGAAGTATTCTAGAATATAATAAACGTGTAGCTCACATCTTCCATCAGTGCTTGTCTTCAATCTGTCAACGCTTGACTTTAACTTGTCAACGCTTGGGCTGTCAGCGCTCACTTTGTTCTTGTCAACGCTTGAGTTGTTCTTGTCAGCGTTCAAGTGATCTGGCCTTAATTTATTCCCAACAATCCTCCCCTAAACTTGATATCCACTCTTATGATCAAGTTTTTGAATAAACATTAAGAACTTGGAGGAGTCTGACAAACCTTATCATATTGGTAATAAATAAATCTGATCAAATTCTTTGCCACGTCACTTGTATAATCTATCTCCAGCTGAGTGTCCTTCATCTTTTCCAAAACAGCCTTGGATATGAAATACTGAGCATCTACAAGTAGATACTCAGCAAACTTTGTAGAACTCAGATGGTATACACCAGCAGCTGAATATAACCTCCATTGAAGACTACTGAGGTCATCTTCAAGATCCTTCCATATTTCAGGATCTTCCTCATTTGTCCCACACATTCTTTTGAATGTGGTCCAAAGTTTTATTCCATTAGCTGAAGTTGGTGCTTCAGCCTCATACTTGGTCTCCAGCAACCTCCAAAGGTCCACCAAGTCTTCTCTATCACAACTTGCAAATAAATATATGAGAGTGGTAAAAGTGTGTACCTCCTTGCCATATCTTCCAATCTTCCAGAATCCACATTCATCCTCATCAAAACTCACAATTGGATTCCTGGAATCTAGTGGTAACACCTGCACCATATCTGAAGCTTCTAATGGAGAGAGCTTGAGGCTCTTTCTAATAACTGCTTCACTTGGATATAGTTGATTCATATCTTTTGGAAACTCAAGTGTAAATCCCTTCTTCACTGGCCTGGGAACTATCATAGCTTTCTTGATTTCCATCTCTTCTGCAAGTTGCTCCTTTCTTTCATCTGAAAGAAGTCTGAAAGTGTTTTCTTCCTGCACTTTCACCCAAATAGGATAAGCCCTATGTTCCAACTCATCAAATGTCAAAGCCTTCAACTTCTGATGTGTCCATCCAACTCCATGACATCTGAGCAACATAAAGTAGAGCTTCCTTCTATCCTTTTTCAACTCAGAGAGAATGTTGCTTGCCTTGTGCTTTAAAATCACCTTACAATCCTTCTGAACTCTAAGAAGAAGCTCCAAACCCCATATTTGATCTGAAATGGTCAAGTCTGGATTATCCATACAGCTTTCTTCCCAAGAATTGTACATCTGAACCACCTCTGGCATGTCAAAGTCAATCTGCAACTTTAAATCTCTCAACTTTTCCTTAGCAAGCTCATCACCATACTCAAGCCTTTCTGGTTCAATAATCATCACACTTGAGTCTGAGCTAGCTCCATTACTTTCTTCTTCAGAAGTCACAACAAATGGTGACTTTTCTTTTTCACCTTGTTCCATCATTTGCTCAGCCAATCTTCTATCAAATTCAACTTGGGCTGCATTCTTTGGAACAATTTCTTCTACCAATATAGCCTTACCCTTATCTGATGGTGCAATAGTTGGTAAGGTAGATGGTAATACCTGAGTAGGAACTTCCTTGATGATAGATGATGACTGGAATACATCACCTTCATGTGCAGATCTGTCAATGCCCAAATTTCCTCTATCAGCGCCCAAAATACTTTTATCAGCGTCCAAACTTGTCTTGTCAACGCTCAAATATTTTCCCTCGGCGCCTTGTGTAACCTCTCACAACATAGCTGTAAATGATAAATTTAGATTGGTTAGAGAGATTAAGGACGTATCAAAACCTGTCTGTTCCTTCAAAGTAGTAAGAGCTTCAGCAACGTCCATTGATTGACCATCTTGACTGCTCTTATCACTCAGATTTCTTTGATCTTCCTCCCCTTTGGAAGACTCCTCCATACCTCTCCTAGCATGATCACTCTCCAAAACAACAATCCTCTCCCTCAATTCCTTGAGTTCAAGGCCTTGTGAGCTGACAATTTGTACTAAGTCTGCATTTTGCTTTTGCAAGCGAATGCAGACTGCCGTCAATTCCAAAAGAGTCATTGGTTCCATACTGCCCTCTTCTAAAATGGGGATTTGACCTCCCAAGTCAGGTTCATTGGGCATGGATGAGGACTTAATTATGGTGGGACTGCCTTGGCCAGCTTCTAAGCCAGAACCAATAGTCCCAGCCTCATCCAGGTCACCAGCCACACTTGTGGTGGTGGTTCTCTCTGCTTCATGGCTAGGACCACCAGAGGAGAACACTCCAGTAGTCCTTTGGCGTTTGATCAACCTATATTCAGGTGTTGTGGAAGATGGTGTGGAAGAATGGGTAGATGTGGGTTGGTTAAGGGGTGTTTGGGATTGTGATGGTTGGGTGTTAGCGTTGGAAATAGGCACATCAACGCCAACATTTGATGTGTCAGCGTCAAAGGGTTCTTGGTCTATTTGCATTTGTTCAGGTGAGGGCAAAGGTTCAGGAATAGGTTCAAGTTGTGGGTGAGGGTCAATATGAGGTTGGGGGTCTGGTTGGGGTTGTGCTGCTGCAATAACAGCAAGCATGGCTGGGGTTAAAGGTAAGTCTCTATGAGGTGGTGAATCCATCTTTGCAAAAATAGCTTTCTTTTGTTCAGGGATCTTATAAAAATCATTGTGATCCCTTGAACAATATCTTTGATCATCAAAAATCATTTGCAGAAAACGGGGATAAGCTAAAGTCATTTTTGTCCCCTTGTTTTTACACATTCCTTCAAAAATCATTTTAGAATAGTTATATTTTTGCCCTGTTGCAATGCACACAATAGCACTAGCAATAGATCTGTTAATCTCATTATGTGCAGTACATTTGGGACTCAAACATTGAAGGAGAATGTGAATGAGGTACTTCCAGGCTGGGGGAAATTCCTGCTTATGGTACTTATTAAGAGTACCTTCATCAGGAATTGGATATCCCAAAGCCCTAAGCCCTTGTTCTATTTCATTTATGGGA
The DNA here is from genome assembly GCA_025667525.1 of Glebionis coronaria. Classification (NCBI taxonomy): domain Eukaryota; kingdom Viridiplantae; phylum Streptophyta; class Magnoliopsida; order Asterales; family Asteraceae; genus Glebionis; species Glebionis coronaria. The sequence goes on from CM046877.1 coordinate 637,131,716, forward strand.
AGGATGGTTATACCATCAGCATCATCAAGATGCAAGGCCTGGCGTACCAAGGCCTCAGTAACCACCCAAGACCTCCCATGAACAATAGAAGTTAATGTAGTCACTCCATTAACTGTTGAGGAACTAACAGTGTTCCAAAACTGTTTAATGTGTGTGACTGGAATGAGTGGTGCATGAGAAAGAGCATACCTTAATGGGGATGCGTTCAAATACGCCACCATTTGTGTGTATTGAGGAAACAAATCATTATCAGCAACAAGATAAGCAATCATGTTGTGTTGAGACTTGAACCCCAAATCCAATTGTGCTGAGTTAAATCTTGGTGCCATTGATGAAAGCTGTTAATTTGAAGTGTAGAAGATGAAGGTTGATAAGAGAAAAGTGTTAGACAAGAATTATAGATACCCTGTTTTAAAATAGGAGCCAAATTTATAGGAGATAAAGAATGCATGTGATTGGCCCAAAAATAGGCAAAGATTTTCAAAAACTAATCATGAAAATATTGAAAAAGTTATAAGTTATCTCATGCATTTAATGAAAGGAACAACTCCTAAAATTACGGCTTGAAAATATGTCAAAAAGTAACAACTGGGTAGGTCCCATTGAGTGTCAACGGTCAAATATAACCCATCAACGCCCAACGGCTATAATCTTGTCAACGTTCGCCTAAAACCATGTCAGCGTCCAATTTGGTCACAACAACGCTTGGAAAAATCTTGTCAGCGTCCAAAAATAAAATTGTTTTAAGAAGTGAAAAATGACCTTAACAAGTAATTTATCCTAGAGAAAATAACCAAAAGCTGATAATTATGATAGGGCGGCAAGCACTGTCCAGTTATGCACACTTGCATAAGCAAGATAGACATAACAGTCCTCTAGTGTCCCTTGCTAACCAAAATTCTTAACAACCAAGTTACTTTACAAAATCCTTGTTACTCCCAGGTAAAACCCATATCAGAATCATTCCCAAGTCTCCCAACAGACCATAACCAATTCTAGGCCAAAAATGTCTTGGCAGCATGCAAAGTTGATATACTATGCATGCTACAGTGCCTCATGGTTTAGTAAAACTAACCCATACTCACCTGTGGACACAATCTAGAATTGTGATAAGAGTATCATATGGATACCCAAAAATCCTAAAGGTTCCTAAAACCTCCCCTTAAACTATGATACAAAAAGATTGCTAAAATTATGCATGAACATAAAAAATTTATGTCAAGATAGGAATGAAACATTCCAACCATCATCCATAAATAAAAACTTGTCCAAATGCTTCTCCTTTGATCCATAAGAAACTCTGTATCCAATGGTATACTGCTAACACCATCTGCACATTTAGATTGAAAACCACAAAACTAACATTGTTGCTGACAACGCCCCGATAACACATAACAGCGTGGAAGGAAACTTTGTCAGCGTTAGACAATTATATTGCTGACAACGTTGCAAAAACACTTATCAGTGTTCAAACAACCTTTGTCAGTGTTGGAAAAAGATAGTGGAAAATCTAAATCATCAATAAGACCAATAATAATAATGCATCATCCTGTACATACTTTTACAAAAAGAATCCAAAACACATATTAAGTGAGATTAACCATTCCAATACTTGTTACCAAGTATTGAAATCTTCCAGTATCAAAAGGTTTAGTTAATAAATCTGACACATTTTCCTCAGTGTCAACCCTATCTGGTTGTATTAAACCTTTCTCAAAGCAATCTCTTATAAAATGGTGTCTAATTTCTATGTGTTTAGTTTTAGAATGATGTACAGGATTCTTAATGATGCATAAAGTACTATTATTCTCAACAAATATCTTAGTATGCATGAAATTATACCCATAATCCAACAGCTGGTTCTGAATCCACAACACTTGACCACAACATGCTGCTGCAGCCACATACTCTGCTTCAGTTGTAGAGTTAGCCACCACTGTTTGTTTCTTGCATTGCCAAGATATTAATCTGCTCCCAAGAAACTGACATCCACCAGTTGTGGATTTCCTATCAAACTTATCACCTCCATAATCACTGTCTGAATATGCAATCAGCTCCAATGGTGAATCCTTTGGGTACCACAAACCAAGATTAGGGAAACATCTTAGGTACCTAAAGATCCTCTTCACAGCAAAAAGGTGACATTCTTTGGGAGTCACTTGATGACGTGCACAAGCACATACAGCAAACATGATATCAGGTTTGGAAGTAGTAAGATACATCAAGGATCCAATCATGGATCTATAATGCCTGACATCAACATCTTTCCCATCTCCAATCTTTCCCCAAGGGTGTTCTCTATCCATAGGAGTAGAAGCCCTCTTTTCATGTGGAGAAAAGCCAAACTTCTTCAAGATTTCAGCAACATATTTGTCCTGGGAGATGAAGATACCATCTTCTTTCTGCTGAACTTGTAAACCAAGAAAGAAATTCATCTCCCCCATAGCACTCATCTTGAATTTGTCTGTCATAAGCTTGGAGAAATCCTCACTCATCTTTGGATCAGTAGACCCAAAAATGATATCATCAACATAGACCTGCACAAGCAACACATCTTTGCCTTTCTTCTTTGTAAATAGTGTCTGATCTATGGTGCCCCTCTTGAATCCATTGTCCACCAAATACGTAGACAAAGTACCATACCATGCTCTAGGGGCTTGATGAAGGCCATACATAGCCTTTTTGACTCTATACACTTTATCTGGATTCTCTGGATCCTCAAAACCAGGAGGTTGCATGACATAAACTTCCTCAACAAAGGTGCCATACAAGAATGCACTCTTCACATCCATTTGATAGACTATGAAGCCCATGCAAGATGCATAGGCTAGAAAAATCCTAATAGCTTCAATCCTTGCAACTGGTGCAAAGACTTCCTCATAGTCTATCCCCTCCTCTTATGTATAACCTTGAGCTACTAACCTTGCCTTGTTTCTGACCACAATACCTCTTTCATCTCTTTTGTTCCTGAGAACCCATCTTGTCCCTATAGGTCTGACATATCTAGGACAATCAACCAGCTCCCAAACATCCTGAATTGCAAATTGGTGAAGCTCATCCTGCATTGCTTCCACCCAACTTGGTTCTTTGAGAGCATCAAATATCTTCTTGGGTTCTTCTTGTGACAGAAAACATGCAAACAAACATGCTTGTACAAGAGGGGTATCAACCTTCTTGTGAATATTAGCAATAAATCCACCAAGTCCTTGATGGGATCTTCTTGTCTGAACTGGAGTCATAATATCACCAATGATCTGAGATGGGGGGTGATTCTTCATTGTGGAAGTGAGAACTCCTCCTTCAAAAAGTCTGGTGTCCTCAACTTCACGCTCCATGTTGCCAATATCTTCTTCATCAGACTCTCTTTGAGAAACAGGAATCTCTTCATGAACATTGGAAGGACCACCTTGTTCAAAACTGGAAGAGAAAAGATGCCCATAAGTGTTGTCAACGTTTGAATCTTGGTTGTCAGCGTCAGGGCTGACAGCGCCTGAAATGTTGTTGTCAACGTCTGAATTGGTCTTGTCAGCGCTAGATTTGCCTTTGTCAGCGCCTGAAGAACCATGCATGTTTGTATTTGGTGGTATTTGGAGACCACCATTATCTTGTCCAGCAGCAGCAGCAGCAAAAGCAAAAGCATCGGTCCAAATGGGAATTGTGACATATTCAAATGTAGGAGATGCCTTTTCTGCTTGTGATCGAACCCTCTCATCAATCTGTGTACCTGAAACATCAACAACTTGTTCCTCCACAACATTTGAAGTTACCTTCACAATGTCTGGATTAGTGACAGGCATATAATTTAAAGTTCTAGATAAGGGTTCCAAATCAAACAACCAATTAGGACCACTTTCAGGATCACTAGGTTTATTCTCTAAGAACCTAACATGTACTCTCTCAACAATACGTTTGTCCTCCTTAAGATAAACCCTATAACCCTTGCTCTGCACTGAATACCCCATGAAGTAGCCCTCATCACCTTTTGCACTAAATTTCCCTAAGGCATCACTAGTATCTAGGACAACTACATGACAACCAAAAGGTCTGAGAAAACCAATATTAGGTTTTCTTCCCCAAAGTAACTCATAAGGTGTTTTGTTCTGAATTCTGTTAACCAATGCTCTATTTTGCACATAGCATGCTGTATTAACAGCCTCAGCCCAAAAGGCTATGGGAAAGTGAGCATCAGCCAACATTGTTCTGGCTGCTTCAATTAGGGTTCTATTTTTCCTTTCAGCAACCCCATTTTGTTGTGGGGTTCTAGCAATACTAAACTGCCTAGTAATTCCCTTCCTGGCACAAAAATCATCTAGCTTCTTGTTCCTAAATTCTCCACCATTATCACTCCTAAGCATCTTAACCTCATTACCAGACCTTTTCTCAATTTGAGTGATAAATTCAATAAGAACATCAGCTGTGTCACTCTTCATAACTAGAAAGAATGTCCAAGTAAACCTAGAAAAGTCATCAGTGACAACAAAACAATATGACTTGCCATTCAAACTTTCTATATTAGTTGGACCAAAGAGGTCCATGTGAAGCATATGAAGAGGTCTGGAACTAGTATGCACCTGTTTGGACTTGAATGAGACCTTGTGCTGCTTGCCTTTAAGACATGCAACACAAGAGTGGTCATTGTGGAAGGCCTTCTCAGGCAAACCATCAACTAAACCAAGCCTCACAAGTCTATTTATATTTTTAAAATTTATGTGCCCTAGTCTCCTGTGCCACAAATTACTTTCATCTACTGAGGCCTTAGCATAAAAACAAGACATATTTGCATTCACTTTAATTCCATTTAAATTCACATTATATATGTCCTTATGCCTAGGTGTTCTATACTCAATGTACTTCTCATCAGGGATCTTAAAATCCTTGCTTAACACCAAACACTCAGTATCAGTGAAAAGAACCTTATTTTTGTTATCACACACTTGTGATACACTAAACAGATTATAATCCAGTTCTTTTACCAGGAAGACGTTTTCAAAACGTAGATTATTGGTGAGAAGGGTTCCTTTGCCTGTAATGGTGCCATATCCCCCTCCAAAGTATACCTTATCACCATCTTGAATAGGAGTGAAGTTCGTCAGATAGTCTTCCTTTCCTGTCATGTGCCTTGAGCATCCACTATCCCAATATCCATAATCATTGATCTGCTTTTGAATGCCCTGCACATAAAGAAAACAAATTAGTTTTCTTTGGGAACCCAAGTCTCAGAAGACTTGGATTCATCTGGTTGTTCAATAAGAACAGACTTAGTTCTCACAACAACCCCATTCTCATCCCTTTTAGGATGAAAAACCCAGTTAACCCCAATTGGTTTTGTAATGACCTTTGAAATGTAATTAAACCTATTGCAAGTCATTGAAATTCCATTATTATTAGGGTTTTGATCTTTCTTGGGTCTCCATGTTAAGCTTGAAGAAGCTTTTGACCCCTTACCTTGTGGCTGCAAATACTTAGGTATGGTCACGTTTCTGTCAGCGTTGGGTTTTGTCCTGTCAACGCTGAAATTACCCTTGTCAGCGTTGAACCTAGGGTTTGCTACAGGAACCCATTGCCTATATGACCAGGTGTTTGTCTTTTGAAAAGGTCTTTGTCCATGAGTGTTAGACCTTCTTGAGAAGAATGGGGCAGGTCTAATCACTTGTGGACTTTGCTGCACACAAGGTCTGGGTCTGACAACGTTTGACTTCCTAACAACGTTGACTTTCTTTCTATCAGCGCTGAAATTGTTCCTATCAGCGCTGGCTTTGGGAGCGTTGACACACTTGTATGCCAAATGTGAAAAGCTACCACAGGTATAACAGGCTTTCTTAGACACACTCTTAGGTCTAGAAGCAAAGAAACCTGTTCCATGATTATTAACTTGGCTCTTGGGTGACCTATTATTTCTATACATCTCTGCATATTTAATGGTAGGTCTTCTAACAGTGTTTGAGCCTAGGTCAACAGCTTTACCAGTAGCTGGGTGAGTAACCTTAATGGGTGGTAATTCATTAGGACTTTCACATAGCAAACCTCCCTTAACAAATAAAGTAGGGTTAGCTTTCTTCCACTCATTTAGGTCAGTCAGTTTTTGTTGATACTCTTCTACTGGAGTGACAACTCTTGGTGGAGGAGAGAATTCCTCTTCTTGGCATTCTGGTATACCAGTCCAAGACAAATCCTTTCTAAGGACACCATAGAAGTCACCAGCTGGTGGTGGAACCAGAGAGTAATCATTCATCCCAATCCCAGTCATGTCCTTAGGATCCCTTTGTTTAGCTACACAGTCTCCTAGGGCTTGGGTGGCTCTATCAAATCTTTGAATCTTGAGGTCAACATTATCTTTATTCTTAATGGCCTCATCTAACTTAGCCTGTAGGTCTCTATTGACCTTTGACATGATATTTCTAATATCCATACTACCCTCTAGCTCATGTTTTAAGATATTTATCTTATCTTTTAAATCAAATTCCATTTTCTTGTATTCAGAAACGGTTTTCTTAGTTTCAGTAAGAGCTAGTTGGTAATTGGATAATTTACACCTTTCAGTGCTCATATCCTCTTTTAGTTTTAACACCTCTTTGTTAAGTCTGTCAGTGTTTAACCTACAACCTTTGCTACAAAAAGCATCATCATATACCTCATTATCAGATAAAGAGGAGGAGTGTGCCATGAGAGCATATTCAACATGCTCTTCTTCTTCAATATCAGCAATCAAAGCTTTGTCCTCTTCAGCATCCTTAGCCAGATAGCTCCAATCCCATCCAGTACCATCAATTCCTTGAACTGCAACCATGGCTTTGGAGTCTTGAGCTTTAACAACTTGACTTGAGGGTTTAGTAGCATCAGATCTTCTTGGAGATCTGCATTCCCTCATGAAGTGCCCCATGCGATGACAGTTGTAGCACTCAACTTTGGATTTATCAAATCCAGCAGTGTCTTTAGCATTGAAGGTCATCTTTTTCTTGAACCTTCTATTCCACCTATTTGCTCTTATACTAGCAAGAGCCATGTTCCACTTGATGTCCATCTCTTCCAAGTGTTCATCACTTATCTGCTCAAGGTCCTCATATGTAATCACTAAACCATTGGGCAAAGAAGCAATGTAAGCACACACAGTATCCAAATCCAAACCAGCAGGTTTAACTCTTGGGGAGTCATTCATGAATGTGTCAGCGTCTGAAAAGGAGACGTTGACAGGACTTGTTCCAGCGCTGACAAATGATGATCCAGTAACTGGATGCATAAAAGAGTCCTTCTGATTGAATTGACCTTCACTATGAGAGAAGAAGGCCATGTTGCTGGTGCTAGCTTTGCTTCCATGAGCTGAAAGAGTTTCATCTTCCAACAGTCTTAGTTTGTTGTAGATGTCATCAAACGAAGAGCTCTTGTAAGTATTATTGGCAAGAATAGATCTTGCCTCAATCTTCCATGCCTCACCAAGACTTTTCAGAAAGGTAGCATTGGTGTCAATATCACCAACTTGTGTCCCCATGAAGGACAACTTGCTTGTGATGTCAAGCAATCTGCTTCTCACACTACTTAGTTTCTCATTGGGCTGAGCTTTGAAGACAGCATAATCATGCAGAAGTTGCTTTTTCTTTTCTTCCTTAGTGTCTGCATTACAACCATATGCAACTTCAATTGCTTCCCAAAGATCCTTAGCAGATTCATAGCCTCTATATTTGTGCTGATTTTCTTGTCCCAAAGAGACTTTCAGAATATTTAGGGCTTTCATGTCAACCCTTTTCTTTGCAATATCTTCAGCACTTACAGCTCTACCATCTCTAGGTTTTTCTTTCTTATCTTCATCAGGACATCCTTCAACAGCTGATCTTGCCGTAATGGCATCCTGAATCTTTTGAGCCTTATTGAATGAGTTTCCATATTCAATAATCTCCCAGAGTGTGTAATCAAAGATCCCCAGATACTGTTCAAAGTTGAACTTCCATAAGTCAAAGTTGGTTGCATCAAGCATGGGAATCTTGATGTTTGGTAAGGGTGAGGAGGAGGAGGTTATTGCTTCAGACATGATGTTTTTAGGGTTTTGAGAAAATTAGGGTTTTGGTGTTCGTATATCGTTCTGGTGTTCTTCAAAGATCAAAAGTTCCTCAACAAGCTCTGATACCACTTGTTGATCCTAAACTTAGATCGATTAGCTTTGTGTATACGAGATTAGATCAAGTATAACACGTAGAGAAACCTTTGTTATATGCTTTGTGAATCTAAGTATTATGCGGAATTTAATACTTAAACAAGAACACAAGATGTAAACAAAACTTTCACTTTGATTATGAATGTCGAACTTGCTTACAATGAAAGATGTTTACGAATGAAAACTTATATAAAACTTGATACTAAACATTAACCTAAAGGCCTTCTTTTATAGACTAAGAAGCCTTGTACAATAAGCTACATATCAACTATTCTAGGTAAAGATAAACATAGAAAATACATTGTCGTTTCTATCCTTACTAGAAGTATTCTAGAATATAATAAACGTGTAGCTCACATCTTCCATCAGTGCTTGTCTTCAATCTGTCAACGCTTGACTTTAACTTGTCAACGCTTGGGCTGTCAGCGCTCACTTTGTTCTTGTCAACGCTTGAGTTGTTCTTGTCAGCGTTCAAGTGATCTGGCCTTAATTTATTCCCAACAAGAAGTTATTGGATCTGATGTGTTTGACCAATTTCAAAACACTTTTTATCAGATTTTTGCAAAACTTCAAATCCCTTTTTCCAAACTTTCAGAAACTTAACCAATGACTAAAACTTGTATATTATGACTTGTTTAGACTTCCCAAACCCTAAGAACCAAGGGCACAATGCCACAACGCCTTATGAACCAGTAATCCCAAACAATCCTTTATCAAGCACTTTTCAAACAAAATTGTTAATCCTTCAAACAACCTACTGATTTTATAGATCAAATAGCTACACTAGGTGACAACTAACAGATTGCAACCATAAAACACAAAGCACAAACACAAAATCACCAAATCACATAGCAAATCATAAAACAGACAATATCATATGATTTTTTAGAGGAATCTTAACAAGAGCTTATACCTGTCCTCCACAACATCCTAGGAGGACCAGCAATGCTCCTTGGACCTTGTTCAACAACTAGAACAAGACCAAGGTACTTCAACAAGAAAAATGGATGACTGCCTTGGTTGATGTTTCAAAGCAGAAACTCAAGGGCTTGATTTCTTCAACACAATGAACAAACAGCCCAACCAAAGGCTCCAATCCCTTCACAAGCTTGGTGTCAACAAGCTTGTAAGAGCTTATAGCTTTTGGTTAAGGATTAGTACAACAAAAATAGCAAATCAGAAACCACTTTTCAAGCTTTTTTCAAACTTGAAAACCTTACCAAACATAAACGTCCTTGAACCAAATGATTCAAGCACACTTATAACATCAAATGGAACTCAGAATTACCCTTAAACAATACCAACTTTCAAAAACATAAAAAGGAATTACAATTTTCAAAAAATACCAACTTTTATAAATTTCAAAAAGGAATTACAATGTTTAAAAGGTAAAACTGGAACAAAAGGACTCTCACAAGTTGAGGTCTCCTTTTATAGGCAAAACAGATGGTTCTAGAATGCTAAAAACCCTAGCTATGAATTTCCAGGAATTCCCTTGAGTGCTTGATGTCGTTTGATGTTGGTGAGCTGTCCAAAATGATCAAAACCATTTATTTTAGCTTGCTAGTTAAGTAGAGAGCCTTGGCTGTTGATTTGGCCACGTGTCCTTACATGGAGAGAAAGTTGTGATGTGATTGGGTAACGGGGTAGATGGTAGGGTCCATTGGTGAGTGGAGAAGAGGGATTTAATGTTGGGATAGGTTTCAGGTGAGGTGAATCACACATGTGACAAGGTAATTTCTTTTTCCCCTTTGTTTTGTAAAAAGTAAAACTGGGTTCATCACGTGCTATAGTGCCACGTTTGATCCGATTTTAGTGGAGGGTAATTGTGTTTGGCGCAATAAACTTGTTTGAATGTTTCATTGCCCATCTTTGGTCCTTGTTCTTTGGGGAAAGTTGTAAAACGTGTTTTCAGCCAACTAAACTTGCATTCCTTTGTTATTCAAGTTCTGTTTTTCACACTTTTGCCCCAAAACTTTGGTAAAAGTGTTTCAAGGTAATTTTTGCCATGTTTGAATATTTGAGGGACTGATCTTGGACATTCTTGATCTTCAAAGGTCTTCATTGTATCTTTGACTTCATGTGGGATCATAATTGGCAATTTAGAATTGTTGAGGGACTAATCTTGCCATTTCTTCAAAGTTGAAGGACCATTTTGTAATTTTGACAAACTTAAGGGACCAAACTTGTAATTATGAATATACAAGGGTTTTAAGTGTCATTTCTTCATTCATTAAGGATCAATCTTGTATTTCTTTAAGTCTTCAAGGTTTAATCTTGGATAATTCATGAACTAGGGCCCGGTTCTTTGTACGGCTTCGTTTCTCGTGTCCGTTTTTCCTTGTTTCTTGTGATCTTTTATTTTTTTTAACGATATCTATACCTAAAACACACAAGTAAACAAATACAAGCATATATATGGTATTTTATGACATTTTAATGCATTTAAAGCCCGAAAAGAACGATGAGATCATGTATAAATGCCATCTCATCACTCCCCCATACTAAGCCATTGTCGTTCCCTCACGCAATGCTAGAATAAAGTATCTAAGCATCACCAAGATTCAATTTTATTAACCTTTATTAAAAAGTAAAAGACTTGCAACAATACTGCGAAGATGTGTAAAGACATAATGTATGATTTTCATCACGATTGTGACTTTTAGGGTCAAAGAATAGAAACAAGTAAATGTCCCTTAGAGTAAATTTCGTCATCCTTGATTGTCATACATTCCATGCTAAGTGCAAAAACGAGATCATTGTTGGTACAAGTCACAATGCTAACACTACTCATACGTCCAAATTGTGTAATACCTCTTCTCCCCGCAATCCTAGTTATTATAAAAGGAAATGGGTTACTAGCATTTTTTAACTATTTGTCATGGATCACGAGTGATTCATATTGACTTATTTGAGTATTTATTAGTCCGAAAGTAAAGTAGCACGATTTAATCGATAGTTAGCCGAAGGACAAAATCTTTTAAAACGGCTTCTCGTGTATCTCCTTAAGTTCATACCTTGGCATAACTCGTTTCACGATTTGAGACCTCTCTCGCACGGATATTTGGCTGTACTTCATACTTCAAATCTTGGGAAGACGTTCTTGAAATTATGGTCTTCTCTTCATATATTTGGAATTTCTTCACTTGACGTTTTTGAGAGATTCTTCATATTTGGACCACGACTTCATCATTTTTCTTCAATCTCTAATTTGGATTTTGATATACAACGATCTGCCTCCTTTTCGGACTTGGATATATTTATCCTCATACCTTGTTAGGGTCTTTTTGGATAGACTTTCTCCATGATCTTTAGGGGAGTAATTGCTTTTCGTCGTGTGTCTCGATCCTTCATATTGATTTTAGGATAATGATACTTCACATCATCTTGGATCTTTAGCAACAAAATATAGCTCCTCATGCCTTGTTAGGGCCTTTTTGGATCTTAACCAATCTTCGCGTCCCGCTTCAATAAGTTATGCCTTGGCTATGAACTCTATTTAACCCCGAGCAACTTTTGAACGATCTTGCGCTAGAAGCTAAGTAACCTTTCAAATCGTACGACCTTACTTATTGCAATTATTTTTATTCCTAATGCATTGATCTTATGGGAAGAAAAATCCACAATTAAAGACATATGAGTTTTTGAAAGAACATTTTCATGTTCTACGTTTAGCATGATCACTTGTCTAACTCTATCACTTCTCGTTCTTCACTATATAAAGACCTCTAATTAAAGAGACTCGTGAATACTTAGCCATGCAAGTCAAAATTAAGCCAAATTTGGATTAGCTTTCATTAAGACTATATCAAATCAAAGTTTTGGGTTTTCAAGCCACCTATAGGATCTTGCACTTTCTTGGACTTTTTCAAGTTTAGAGAATGCATTTTATAGTTCCCTTGATAAGTGGCTCTCTAGGATCAATTATAGGAACTTGCGAAAAGTTCTTGTTCTTAACTCGAATGAGCTAAGACCTTTGCGTTTTAAAGTTCCCTATATAAAAGTCTAGAAAAACTTGAATTGAGCGGGTTAAGGAATGTAAAGGGCTCCAAATGCCCATCAAGTCAAAAATTAGCTCTTATTCTACCCATCGGAAAATATACAGTCGTGTCTTAAAAACACTTATGAAAACTAAGAATTTTTTTAAATTTGGGCTATTTTTAGCCTTATTAGCAACAAAATAAAATAAAACATTGAAAGTTGGAAAACGTGAGGGCGTAGCAAAGCAAGTATCTATTCACCCCCCCCCCCCCCCCATACTAAAAGTAAACATTTTCCTCAATGTTTCGAGTCTAAAGGTGGAGCACCCCCATACTAGAGACGAAGAATCGAATGCTTAGGATCTAGCATGGAAAGGGTGATCAACAATATGTCTAAATCCGTTTATGAATTATGCTAAAAGATAATTGTTAGAACAATAAAGGATATGTCAATGGATTCGTGAAAAACTTTTTCAAGCAAACGATGGAGGCTCACGTAAACGAACACGAGGGTCTTCAATCGTAGATGATGATGATCTAGATAACTCAATCATAAACAACCACGAGACAACGAGTTGAAAGGGCACACATCCCCTCTCATTAGTTATTAGTAAGCATAAAAGGATAAGCATGGGATCTCCCCCACGAGGCACCTCGTTTTTGATTACCGAGTCATGAGCTCGACTCGATCCCCTCAAAATGTGAACACTTAGGGAAAATCATGGTATGGTCAATTTTTTGATGGGGCTTACATGATAAACAAGGCCCAAAAAGCAACCGGTATTAAGGACTAAGTCCTTTAATGATACAAAATACCAGGATCGAAGATGGCGTCCTCGTTCTCATTGGATAAACAAATCAACGCCACTTCAACACGTGCTAAAAACTCAAAGAGTTTGAAGAAAAGAGATTAGAAGTAGAAGGGTGGGACAATTGGTAAGACAAACTTTTGAGCTACCCGAGGTAGACTCGTACCAAGCAAATAGATATAGTTTCCATTTATTGCATCGGTGGAAGACCGAGATTTCCCTTTACATGAAATTTCGGGATCGAATATCTCGTCCTCGGTGGACAAGGATGAGGGAACATAAGGGGCTTCCCCCATACTAAAACCACACAAAGCATCGTCAAAAGGAGTAGACGAGCTTGTAGCACTCAAAACACGTGGTGATGACGGAGTTAGATTTGTAGAAAATCAATTAAATCACATTTAAAATCTTTTCCTTTTTTACCTTTTAAACTCTCCTTATGAAAACCCTTTTTGATTATGTCGAAAATATTTGGTGTTTCTAAGACGATGTTAGTCACACTAAAAATTCTCACATTTTAAAACCGTTTTGGTTTTGGTGGTGGTAAGTTCTCAAAACGTTTATCGACAAAGAAAACCTCCCCATCGGGGTCAACATATTCGTCATCCGAAAGATCTTCCGTAGAAACCGAAAACTTATCAACACTTTTCAAGAATGAATGTTCGAGGTGAGGCGAAGGATTTTTCGATTCAAGTATTGACGGTTTCTTCTTTGTAGGCTTTACACTCATAACCTCCACCGGCGGTGAAAATGGTAAATTGTTTTTGGCGACATTTCCTAAAACTCTTGGTGAAAATTCTTTGCAAACGACATTGGTTGAATCACCATGGTTTAAAGTTGCAATAGAATAGACATGAGAAAGATTAGAGTTTTGTGTTGCATTGATGACAAGTTCTTCCTCATTGAAACGAAGGGTGATTTTTCGAGCATGAACATCAATAAGTGCTCTTGATGTATCCAAAAATGAACGACCCAAAATGAGAGGAACTTTTCGATCGATAGGAATGTCTACAACGATAAAGTCAATGGGATAGTAAAACTTTCCGACTTTAACAAAATCGTCCTCGGCTACTCCATATGCTAAAATCGTAGAATGATCGGCCATCTCGATAGACATGTTCGAAGGAGTAAGAGCCGGAAGCGAAAGCGATTTGAAAATCTCAAGAGGCATTAAATTAATACTAGCACCAAGATCGGCCAAGGCGTAGCATTCCTCCATATCTTGAATTGCACACGAATCAAAAATTTACCGGGGTCACCGACTTTTTGTGGTATGCGGCTAAGAAAAACCGATGAACAACTAGACGATTGTTGTAACTTCTCTTTGTTGTTTAGCATACTTTTGAAGTTTGCGGCGAATCGAGGCATCATGATAAGAGAGTCGGCAAAACTTATGTTAAAATGTATGTCACGAAACATTTTCATAAAAAGCTAAAATTGATAATTATTCCGTTCTTGTGCCTTTTCCTTGTTACGTCTCGAAGGGTAAGGTAAGGGTGGTGTGGGTTGGACATTAGGCAACGGCCTTGGAATCTCGGGTTCCATAATTGGTATTGGTTCAACCGTAGGTGTGGTATGAGCGGTACTTCGTGGGATTGTAATGTGCTCCTTTTCGACCATCACCTCGGGCTCTTTCTCGATTTCCTTCTTCGTAGAAGTACTTGGACGAGAGATTGGTTCCTTGAAAGTTTTACCACTTCGTGTAGTAATAACCTTCATTTCTCCCTACGGGTTTGCAATGGTACCACTAGGAAGACCACCCGAGGAAGAGGGTTTACACATGATTGCTTCAAACATTTTTGCCATTCGGTCTTCAAATTTTGATTACCTTAAATCCGCTTTTAACAATTCTTGCGTAATCTCATGTTGTCCTTGTTCCATCTTTTGTTGATTTTGTTGAAGACGTGAACATTTCCTTCCATTTTATTAGCATAAGTTTTAAGTTCATTAGCAAGTTCGTTTTTAAGCTCGTTTTTCAACTCGGATCTTAAGCTAATCATCTCACGTTGCATGTTATCAAACTTAGCATCATTTGCTTTAGCATAATCCAAAAATTCTCCTTGAAGATTTTTAGTGTGAGCATTTTGAAAACCTTGTGTAGTGTTTTAAAAATCACGGTTTTGGTTTTGGTTTTGATTAGTGACTTGTCCATTCCCACTTTGATAATTCCCTTTGTTGTAGTTACGTGAATTGCCTTGATAATTATCACCTTGGTTGTTGTTTCGATAGTTATTAGCATTTTGATTTGGTGGAGCTTGATTTGGGCGGGAACCTTGGCCGTTTTGGTTATAAGTTCACGTTGCTACGTAAGCACTCGAAGTGTTATCACCGGCGGTAATGCACTCGGAAAGATCATGAGCTCCACCACAAGACAAACAACTCTTTTCAACCGCTTTAACCGAAGCGGAATTCAAAGCCTCTTGAGCTTTCCAATGAGTCATAAGATTAGCAAATCTATCGAAAAACCGATTTTCCTCATTTGCTTCATCATGTAAGGCATTAATGCTACGAGACGATGACGACGATGACGAACCCATATTGGCAACACTTGGTGTGTTACGAGGGCTATAAACCTTAGATCTATTCTCGATAATCTTTAAAGCTTCATCGGTCGTTTTGCACAAAAAATTACCACCCGCGGCGGCATTCAAATAATCTCGTTCATGATCATTAAGCCCATTATAAAAAAGTATCAACTTGATGTAATTCCGAAAAATCATGGTGTGGACATTCATGTAACATTTCTTTAAACCGTTCCCATGCCATTGAAAAACTTTCATTATTTCGTTGTACAAATCTTGAAATCTCATTTTTCATATGTGTTGTTTTAGATGGTGGAAAAAATTTGTTCACAAACTTAGAAACGAGATCACCCCATGTCAAAATTGAATTGGGCGGTTCTTTCTCAAGCCAAATTTTAGCGGGTCCATCTAATGAGTATGGAAACAACATCATCTTAATGGCGTCATGTGGAACATCCTTAAACTTGCTAGTTGCGGTGAGACGATTAAAATTCCTTATGTGATAGTGCGGGTTGTCTTTCTCATGACCTCTAAACTTATTAGCTTGCAACATTGACATTAAACCCGTCTTAATCTCGAAATTCTCCGCAAGGATAGCGGGAATCACAATGGCCTCTCCAAAACCCTCGGTGGGTGCTTGAAGCAACTCTATCATAGTACGATTAGCCATTACGACTTCTTGTTCTACAATAGGTTCAACAATTGGAGTTTGTTCTTCAATCAACGTCTCTTGATTTGCTTGCTTTTGAAGACGTTTACGAGCTCGTTTTGATTGATTACGAGTGATCATAAACTTCACAAAGAATAGGAGGTGAGCAAAGAAGATTCTTTTTGGGTGTTTTGTGAATTTTCATTTTTTTTGTGTTTTTGATTGTTTTTAATTTTTTTGGATTTTGGTGTATCTTCGTAGACAACAATCTACCAAATCTCTCCTCGAATCAAACTCTTGATAAAAGAAGCCTCAAAAGAATGAAAACGATCACGTGGAGTGAACGCCTTCGAATGACTTTAGAACTTTGGTGAAAACCAAATTGTTCAAGAGGGTTTAAAGAAAACCAAGCAAATATATTATACATAATAATACTTTGGGCGGCAAAACCCTCGATTAGCCTTCAATCTCAAAATACTCACAAGCAAGCGAGGAAACGAGGCGGCGCGAAGCACTTAAAAGCCTTTTTCCCTTAGGGTATATTTTATAATACCCGCCTTATACCCACCTTATAGTTTGTATTTTTCAAAATCGAGCTTCACGAAAGTATTTATCTATTTTTGCCTTTTTCTTTTTGTTTGAGATTCGTATACAATAATTAGGAGATCAAATCCCAATTAAGGTTGTGTTTTCACACTTTTGGAGATATTTTGAATTGATTGTGATACTTAATACAATATAGTAATAATAATTTCACAAGAAAAACAAAAAAAAACGATAATACGTATTAGTAGATTTCTACTAATACAAATAGTATTTATGGTTAATATTAAAAACAACAAGACAAATTAATCACGACACACCTCCCCGGCAGCGGCGCCAAAATGATTGCAGTGTTTTACTACTCTTTAGGAAAAGAGCGTAAATAGCGATAAGTATTAAATATGACGGTTTAGGAAAACCGTGTACTAATGACCCAATGAAGTTCAAAGTTCGTTTCCCAAGGAGGTATATGTGTGTGAGTAATTCGTAATTGGTTTGAGATTAATATTGGATAGAAGGGGGTGAGAAAAGAGGATGACGAAGACGTGAAATTAATTACTACTACGACTAAACGTAAAACCGTAAAAAGTTCAAAAAATAAAAATTAATTCTAAAAATTACAAAAAATTCACCAAAAATCAAAAAAAATAAACTAAGAGTTTACCAATGATCAAAACTTTTTTAAACCTTTTAATTAATTAAATATTAGTTTTTAAATGCTAATTAAAGGCCTAAAAATCAAATTAATTATCAAAAAGCCCATATAAAGATTTTTCAATTGGTAAACCTCTAAAATGACCTAAAAAGATTAAAAAATATTTTTATAAATTTTTAAACTAAGAAAAACTATTTAAAATGATTTAAAAACTATTAAAACTTAAAATAATTATAAAAACTAATCTAAAGATGATAAAATTAATCTAAGAGTTGCAAAATTCCTATTTTAATGTATTTAAGCTAAGAAAAATATAAAAAGTGCAAAATTGTAAAATTTGAATAATAATAATAAAATAATATTAAAAATCCAAAAATTATAAAAAATTCTAAAAACTTGAAAACTAGTTAATTTTAATCTAAATAATCAGAAAATGAAAGTGAAATTACCAAATTACCCCTAATGGGCCCCCAAATGGGCTCAAATCTAAAACAGTCAAGCTTAATGGGCTTTTTAGCCCAAAAAGTCAAAATAAGCCCAAATGACTTGGAAAAGCCCTATCTGACTCAAAATTTAATTCTAAACACAAAACTCTGAAGGCCCAAAAGCTGAAAGTGAGCTTATCATAACTTAATGTACAAACAGCTTATCCTTATTGGGCCAATAAGCCCATTAAGCAATAAGCCAATGCCATAAGCTCTAATTTGACACACAACCTTCTTTTGGGATACTAAAGAGATCTGTAAAAAGAAATTTTGAAAAAGCACACTCAATAAGCCAGAAATAAGCCAAGTACAAATCCACTAAAAGACAAAATAGTCGGGTTAGAGTTCTAGGCTGTTTCAGAAGCTCTGGTTTGTTGCAAAAGCTCACAAATAGCTTAACTAAGAATAATCAATCAAGAAAATCACAAAAAGCCAAGTAGAATAAGCTGTAAGAACCAATAAGCTGGCTGAAAAATCCAAATAAGCTAGTTTTCTAGCAAAAGCTTAACCAAAAGACTTGTAACCTTCCAGACTTGTTATTAAGCTGATAAAAATGAGTTCTATTACAAAAACCAAGTTGTTGCATGTACCAATAAGCAAAACAAATTCAATAAGCTATGTGACCAAGTTTAACCAAAAGTCAAACGCTGACAAGAGAAAATCAAACGCTGACAAGCACAATTTTGGACGTTGACAGACTTAAAGAAGTGTTAAAACTTTGTTTTCACCCTGCTGGTCAAGGCATGAGTACAAACCTTGTGAATCAAGGTCTACCAGTTGGGTAGACTTGATGTGTTTTGGCACAAATAAGCCAATAAGCCAGTAAGCTTATAAGCTATCAACAAAGCAATCCAAGTAGCCAAATATCCTCACAAGCAGCACATAAACAGGATCCAAGCAACAAAACAACAAGCCGTGCACTAGAAATTCAAATGCAAGTTCCAAATGAGGTGGTCACTTTGCTGATGCAAATGACCACTTCAGCCAACTTTGATAAGTTATAGCACACTCAATAAGCCACTAAATTCAACAACCAGATAACCAATAGATAGCTTATCACCTAAACTATTCTCAAACCTGATTTCAGACCTTAGATCCAACTAGCAAAGAAGTTATTGGATCTGATGTGTTTGACCAATTTCAAAACACTTTTTATCAGATTTTTGCAAAACTTCAAATCCATTTTCCAAACTTTCTGAAACTTAACCAATGACTAAAACTTGTATATTATGACTTGTTTAGACTTCCCAAACCCTAAGAACCAAGGGCACAAGTCCACAAGGCCTTATGAACCAGTAATCCCAAACAATCCTTTATCAATCACTTTTCAAACAAAATTCTTAATCCTTCAAACAACCTACTGATTTTATAGATCAAATAGCTACACTAGGTGACAACTAACAGATTACAACCATAAAACCCAAAGCACAAACACAAAATCACCAAATCACATACCAAATCATAAAACAGACAATATCATATGATTTTTTAGAGGAACCTTAACAAGAGCTTATACCTGTCCTCCACAACATCCTAGGAGGACCAGCAATGCTCCTTGGACCTTGTTCAAAAACTAGAACAAGACCAAGGTACTTCAACAAGAAAAATGGATGAATGACTTGGTTGATATTTCAAAGCAGAAACTCAAGGGCTTGATTTCTTCAACACAATGAACAAACATCCCAACCAAAGGCTCCAATCCCTTCACAAGCTTGGTGTCAACAAGCTTGTAAGAGCTTATAGCTTTTGGTTAAGGATTAGTACAATAAAATTAGCAAATCAGAAACCACTTTTCAAGCTTTTTTCAAAATTTAAAACCTTACCAAACATAAACGTCCTTGAACCAAATGATTCAAGCACACTTATAACATCAAATGGAACTCAGAATTACCCTTAAACAATACCAACTTTCAAAAACATAAAAAGGAATTACAATTTTCAAAAAATACCAACTTTTATAAATTTCAAAAAGGAATTACAATGTTTAAAAGGTAAAAATGGAACAAAAGGACTCTCATAAGTTGAGGTCTCCTTTTATAGGCAAAACAGATGGTTCTAGAATGCTAAAAACCCTAGCTATGAATTTCCAGGAATGCCCTTGAGTACTTGATGCCGTTTGATGTTGGTGAGCTGTCCAAAATGATCAAAACCTTTTATTTTAGCTTGCTAGTTAAGCAGAGAGCCTTGGTTGTTGATTTGGCCACGTGTCCTTACTTGGAGAGAAAGTTGTGATGTGACTGGGTAACGGGGTAGATGGTAGGGGCCATTGGTGAGTGGAGAAGAGGGATTTAATGTTGGGATAGGTTTCAGGTGAGGTGAATCACACATGTGCCAAGGTAATTTATTTTTCCCCTTTGTTTTGTAAAAAGTAAAACTGGGTTCATCATATGCTACAGTGCCACGTTTGATCCGATTTTAGTGGAGGGTAATTGTGTTTGGTGTAATAATCTTGTTTGAATGTTTCATTGCCCATCTTTGGTCCTTCTTCTTTGGGGAAAGTTGTAAAACGTGTTTTCAGCCAACTAAACTTGCATTCCTTTGTTATTCAAGTTCTGTTTTTCACACTTTTGCCCCAAAACTTTGGCAAAAGTGTTTCAAGGGTAATTTTTGCCATGTTTGAATATTTGAGGGACTGATCTTGGACATTCGTGATCTTCAAAGGTCTTCATTGTATCTTTGACTTCATGAGGGATCATAATTGGCAATTTAGAATTGTTGAGGGACTAATCTTGCCATTTCTTCAAAGTTAAAGGACCATTTTGTAATTTTGACAAACTTAAGGGACCAAACTTGTAATTATGAATATACAAGAGTTTTAACTGTCATTTCTTCATTCATTAAGGATCAGTCTTGTATTTCTTCAAGTCTTCAAGGTTTAATCTTGGATAATTCATGAACTAAGGCCCGGTTCTTTGTACGGCTTCGTTTCTCGTGTCCGTTTTTCCTTGTTTCTTGTGATCTTTTATTTTTTTTTTCACGATATCCATACCTAAAACACACAAGTAAACAAATACAAGCATATATATGATATTTTATGACATTTTAATGCATTTAAAGCCCGAAAAGAACGATGAGATCATGTATAAATGCCATCTCATCACTACCAATAGGTGGAAAGGATGCAAACGATTACCTTTGGAAAAGGATCTCGAGTGGGGGTCTCAGTCGCACGGTCAGTGGATGTTTCTTCCTTCTCCGGATAAGTGGCACTAGACTGCATAATCTATAATGACATGCCTCTAGTAGCAGGATGTGTGGAAGATGATTTCCCTAAATCCTTTCACAAGGTCATTTGGGGAGGACTAGAATCCGCTAAACTTCTCCTTCTCTTGCGCGACAAGCGCATAATCCCTTCATCTTCCTCCTCTTCTTCCTCGTCGTCCTCAGATTAGTCAATCTATGCATTTAGGTTATCTTCCTTCGGTGGTTGTTCTGATTGTGCCTCTTCGGGAATCGCGACACTCATAGGAGATGGATTCAACTATGTTTGACGACTCCGTTTCTTGGATTTCTAGCTCAACGGTGTGATCGGCAGTGGATTCGAGCACGGGGTCTTCTCTAGCTTGGATGGGTTTTTGCCTTATGTGAACTCTCCTTAAGTTGCGAGCACGAATGAGGCCAAATAGATCCATCTATGTGAACAAAGAAGAATATGTTAACTAATTGTGTCTGAATACTTACATTTATAGATGACGGAAGAAGGACGAGTACCCACCCTCCTTGTTGACATCGTAAAACTACGAAATTTGATCTGGACGCATAAAGAATTGACGGCTTAAACCCATCATACACATAAATGCCTTGGGATGTGCGCTAAACGGTAGTTGATTGTTGTTTAAAGTCTTTAAGTCTGCTTTACTGAATGAACTAGGGTTGGGTCGAATATCCTTCAGTATAGACCCTTGAGTATGCCATTCGACCTCAAAAGGGAACACCGCCTAATCAATCCAAAAGAAAGGGTCATTCTACTTCTGCAAGGAATCCAGCTTATCCTCATAACACTGTAAGCGCCCAGGGCGCTTGGAGAAAGAAATCCACCATGCGTCCACGCAAGGTGGTGGAAGACACGAAAAAACCTAACGGAGGGTTCTATAGCTAATAATCTACAATTGATCTCAAAATTTTGTATCTTCGCTGCACCTATGCAGTGCAGATGCGATATATGGATATGGTAATACTAGAGCACTTTTGCCAAAGACTTAAATTGGTACGCGATAATTTACAAAAAACAAAATCGCGTATACATGCCAACTTTCTCAGGGGGAAAATTCGCGATACTAAGGTTACTTTACTTCCAGATGGAGCGCCTCTTGAATAAAGAATTCCCACGTGAACTCACGGAGTTCACCATCGGAGAGTGCATAAGTAATTTATGATTATTGTTTCACCATTATAAAGACGAATTTGTTGTTGTCACAGAGTTTCTCACTTGTTTGTCTAATTTTCGTACTTAAGAAAGGGTTATGCGCCTATCAATGGTAGAATGAGTTTTCACTGTGTGTTTTAACAATGAAAAGCGGCGAAAACCATATATATGGTAGCATTTTACTGTTCATTCCCTTGGATGTTTGACATGTGTCGTCCATTTGCTGATCTAACAACTGGAATACGAAGGGGTTGGTGAGGTGTCATGCACTTTTCACATTTACCGACTTAACGGGCCACTTGGTTAAAAAGTGGGTCCCATATTTTGGCGGTTAAATTTAAGTACTTGTGCCTCTTTTGCTAGTGCGCTTAGGATCATATCAGTACGGCTGATTTATTTTTTCTCGTCAGTAGCCGTGGTACGACCTACGACTATTAGACTAAGGGGACATGATGACGTATAGTGGCTAGTCGGACTATTTGGCCCGACCCGCGTACAATATTTATGCCTGATCTAGTATGCATGGATCTAATTACAGCGACAAGCCGACTAGGCTCGGTCAGAGGGAGTCACTGGCGGTTTCACGTAAACCGCGGTTGGCCCTAACTAAATCATAATCTAATAAGGATTATGATTCACCCTATTCTAAGAAACGATATGCATCCTTATTTACAGATAAGGATTATAAAACAAATCCTATTATATCTTTTCCTAGCTTAGACCGCACGATTCAGAAGCACTACTAGGGTTTCACCAAGTATAAAAGGAACTCATGTGGTTCACTTAAAGATACGATTCTTTTACGATCACAAACCCTAAACGTATACTCAAACCGATTACTTCCTCCCACACAGGATGTTAACCGTAGGAGACAATCACACACTAAGCTTAACAGTGTTTTCTCACTGTGCAGGATTCTCAACAAGTTCACTTAGTACTCGATCATCAAGGTCTAATCTAACTTTTGTATCAACATTCAAGTTATGCTTAAAACGTAAGTGAGAGCATCTATTATAAAATGTATAGATATCTTTAAAAAAGGAAAATTTTCGGACAATGCTTTTTTTTGGTAACTTAAAGATTTCGGACAATTGATTGTTAACATCATCGCCATTATGTCGGTGTCAAGTTTCGCACATAAATGAAATCGTCATCCTAATAGTTTAATTTCAAATATATAATTCGTGTTTTATGTTAAATAAATAAAAATTAATCTGATTTGGATGCTTCTGAATAGGCAAATGTCAATCCAATTGGCTTTTTCCCACATGCTCTGCTGTCAGTCGGTGTCCCATACTTCCACCCCACAACCTTTACCACTTTGCCTAGTTTATTCATCCTTAAACTAAAACTAAAGTCGTTCTAAATAGAGCGGAGCTAGACTATAAAATTATCAGAACATATAAAATTATCGGGTGTATAAAATTTTTAATACTAACCAATATATAATATATAGTTTTGAAATCGGGTGCATTTTTAAGAAATAAATTTTTTTAACAAATATATACATTATACGACAAAATATCATTGAGTTTCCGTACCCTCTGACTGAAATAAATATTATAGTCATTCCTATGTATACTAATAGTCTAAAACGTGAATTCAAGTAAGGGCATGTGCAACGGTCAGTTTAGAAAAAAGGTTTTTTTTATTTTATTTTAATAAGCTTTTCAAAAGCTGTTTAACATTACATGAAATTAGAAGCTTTGGAAAAGGACTCCACTACAAAGTCTTTAAAGAAATATCTTTTCAATTTCAAATGCTTCAACTTTATTATTACCTCCGTTTTAAAATTATTGTTTATTTTTTTTTTCTGGTTGTTTTAAAATTATTTTCCAAATTCTAAAAATAACATTTGAGATTATTTAACTTTATTATATTGCATTTAATTAAAATTAATATTTATAAAGTAAAAGAAACATTAATTAATTATAACCGGGTAAAATTGTCGGTAAAATTATCTTTATTGTGCTTTCGTAGAAATCAACCATTAATCAATGCAATTTTTTAAAACCGTATATTTCTTGTCTGTTGAAAATAATTTTAAGACGAAAGTGTATTTATTATCACTAGCAGGGTATCCGCGCGATGCAGCTGCGGGTACCCTGCAACATAATTTTGGTCAACAATATTTTAACTTTATGTTTCTTAACAACATCTCAAAAAGCGAAATTTAAGGTTTATATAGCTTTACTTAATTGTCTAGCCAAATCGATGATGGCTTTGGTTCTCGGTTGAACCAGTTAATCTGGCTTGATATTGAAAATTATAAATATATATGTTTTAAATTGTTATATCAAGTGAATATAAAATTGAATATTTGAGTAATGAGGTGTATTAATTATTTATTAATTGTTATCAATTAATTTTGAAAAAATAAGATGTAATGACATTTGTACAATATGTTGTTTTATTTGTAAATTGTGATAATAAAGTATTTTAATTATAATATTAATTACATTTTAATAATAGTTTAAAATGTAATGTGTTATAAAAGTTTTTATTCTTGTTGTGGTTGTACACAAGTATTAATAGGTTGTATTACTAAAATCTTAGAATCTTAGTTTGTTATATGCATTAATAAGTTATACATTATACTTTATTTGTTGTACTACTTAAATTTTTTACTTAAATTTTTTACATTTATTTAAGAGAGATAAAAATTTTTTACTTAAATTTTTTACATTTATTTAAGAGAGATAATAATTTGCTTATAAGAAGTATAGATAAATGTTTCAAACACCCATTACTGACTTGAATGAACCCATCTAAATTACAAACTTGAATATGATATTATATTTGCAAATAGATCCGTTGTGGTCTCATATGATAAAGAATTACATATGAACAAAAAATAACAAGTGTACTTAAACAAAGCAAAGAATATCATTGAGATTTCATATTACATATTACAATTTACTCAACTACAATTACAAACATCAAAATGTGTAT
The DNA here is from genome assembly GCA_025667525.1 of Glebionis coronaria. NCBI lineage: Eukaryota > Viridiplantae > Streptophyta > Magnoliopsida > Asterales > Asteraceae > Glebionis > Glebionis coronaria. The sequence goes on from CM046877.1 coordinate 637,156,823, forward strand.
AATCAACATTTAAAAGGACAAACAATTTAGAAAAACAACAAATTCAATTAGCCAAGGAATCAAAAACCAAAAAAAATAAAAAATCACGAGTCGCTCACAATGTCGTTGTTGGGTTCGGGTGTTCTCTCCCCACTCGAACAAAGCTCCTCAATGTGGTTAGTCACATCCGCCATAGCGGGCCTTTTATCAGGGTACTGAGCACAACAATCGATAGCTAATTGCAACAACTGAACCATGTCGTCTTCAACATTTTGATACCTAAGTAGCTCGAGATCAAAAACCTCGGAAGTCCACTCTTCTCGAACCACTGATTGAACCCATCGTGGAAGGTCAACACCTTCTTCGTTCAACAATGCGTGTGTTGGTGCTTTGCCCGTTAGCAACTCCAACAACAACACTCCAAAACTGTACACGTCTGCTTTTTGGGACACTTTACGGATATCAGTAACTTCTGGAGCTCGATAACCGTCTACACGAGTTGGTGTAGCATTGGGTCCCACAAGTTGGGCGAGCCCAAAGTCAGAGACACGAGCTTCATAAGATGTGGTTAATAGAATGTTTGATGATTTTATGTTTCCGTGGGACACAGTTGAGCCTTGTGCGTGCAAATAAGTAATTCCACGAGCAGCTCCAAGGGCAATGGCGGAACGTGTTTCCCAGTTCAATGGAGTTCTACCGGCACCTCTATTTCCTGTAACACGTTACAATATTTAATTAAATTTTACTGCAATTAATTAACCTTTGAAGTGGTTTCGAAGTCATTAGTTTTGAAATTGTCTTAAAGTTTACTTCATTACCAAAGGACCACTTCTTTTTATACTAGTAATCAGATCTAACAACAACCTAACAATCTATTTTATATGAAAAAGACAGCTGACCACCCGCATTCTGTTCTAAACCAACTTCTAAGAATCAAGATTCACTATCTCTTGCATAAGAATCCTAGGCGCAAAATTTGCGTTGTACTAATGATCATAGCAACGTACACGAGCTAGAGACACTGCTAATATCCACATTGTACTAAATTTGCTACGGGATTATTGTTGTATCCTAATATGCAGATTAATGACAATGTTGATAAATTAAGGAACATTGAAATGAAATTGAGCTAATAATGTACCATGTAAGAGTGCGGATAAGCTTCCCATAGGCATGTAATCATACACAAGTAGCTTTTCTTCACCATTGCAATAATAAGCTCTTAACGGAACCAAATTCTCGTTATCCATTGCACCGACACCTTCAATTTTGTCCTTAAATTCCTTATCACCCATTGTTACATCCTTCAATCTTTTGACAGCCACAGCAAAACCCATCTCCAAAACCGCCTTATACGCCGTTCCAAAAGTCCCTTTTCCTAAAACCTCGGCTGAAGCCCTCAACAAATCTTCTAAATCAAATTTACCCAATTCGGTATTTTTCTTGAAAAAAAACAATTTCTTACTAACTTCGCCTGATTTACTACCCTTTGTACCACCACCTGCACCACTAACCACAGCCGCGGTTAAGGACGGGTAACTATCCACACTCTCTCCCGGACCAGATTTAGATTTCGGCCCAGACTCGGGTATTTCAACTTCAACTTGTTTAGATTCTCCTAAATCCCTTGTAGCCACTACATCCTTTTGTTTTCTCTTCTTACAACACAAAAAGAATAAAACTAACAAAATCAACAAAAGACCTAATACAGATCCTATCACAATACCCGCAATCGCCCCACCCGAAAGCTTATCTGACGACCCTTTGCCCGAACCAGACCCTGGTCCGGACTCTGAGCCGTCACAAGACGTCAACGGAGTCCCACAAAGTGAGGTTCCTAAAAACGCAGAATCCGGGAAAGCCGATAACTTTCCCGGGATTTCGCCAGTTAAGTTGTTATTCGACACATTAAACTGAACAATACCGAGTCTAGACAGATCCGGTATTTGACCCGTCAGCGCATTGTTTTCTAAATACAATGTCGCGAGACGGGTCAAATTATTAATAGACCCCGGGATACTCCCCGAGAATTTATTATTAGCAAAATTGGCCCTCACAAGGTTCACAAGAGGCGTAAACGAGTCCGGTATCGGACCCGTAAACAAATTATTCTGCAAATATAAATTCCTTAATTTAGCTAAGTTAAAAATGTCCGCGGGCAGTGGGCCCGCGAGAGCATTATAACGTAGACTTAAAGTAGTCAGTTCGGTCATATTCCCGAGAGCATTCTCGGGAAGCTGACCAGACAGACCCATACCCGGGAAATGAAGCTCCACCACACGATTTGTTTTATTATCACAATAGACCCCCGGCCAAGTACAAGGCGCGGTAGGTAGGGATATGTTCCATAAAATAGATCTCCCGCCAACTGCAGACCGGATAGCTAAAATAGCTAACCGGTCTGCAGTAAGATCGGGAGTTCCCGTCATGAAAAGAAGGAAAAACATAACTAAAGACAGAATAAAAATACTATTTCTCTTCATTTTTTCTGCTCTTTGGTAGAGAGAGAAATGAAAACACTGGTAGTAGGACTAGTAGAAAGAAATATGAATGAATTGGGTGTGTGGGGCATTATTCATTCATTTCAATAAAGTAAGTAACAACAGGGTGGGTGGTGTGAATGAATTATCATGCCACATTATTTTTATTATTTTAAGTAATACAATAATGAAAATTTTTAATTTATACAGCTAGCTGTCTGATATTGTTTGATACTTAAATTGACTGTCTCTGCATACACATGTGCTGGCTTCTCTTCATCTATATAGGCTATGTTTGGTAAGATTTTTTAAAACTTTTTTTTTAAAACTGTAATTTTTTTGTTAAAAAGTTAATTTAATACTTCAGTTTGTTATAACAATTTTTAAGAGTTGTTAGTTTTTTATTTTTATCAAGTAGCTTTTAAATAAAAAGCTGATTCATACAGCTTTTAAAATTGTCAAGAGCTGTTAAAACTATAAATTACTAATATATCCTCCAACTATATTATAATTTATTTAAATATGTCGTTTTAATTTATTTTTACATCATAATTTTACACAGCTGATATACCAAACACTTTTATTAAAAAAAATCAGCTTATAACTCTTGTTAATAGTTTTTTAGTAAACAATTAACAGTTTACAACAAATTTTGCCAAACGTAGCCATATACTCCATCCATCTAATATTAATAGTCCAGTATTTTGGGACGTTTTAAATTATTCGTCCACTTTCAAAAATAGATAAAAAAATGTATATTAAATTTACTATATTATCTTCACTTAAAAGTATTATTACAAATAATAAATAATTTGTAAATTAATTAGCTAAGGTAAAATTGTCATTATGTTAAAAGTAAGAGAAAGAATACTGAAAAAGTGTTGTTTTTTATTAAACTGTGTGCTTTTATTGCTGGACTATTATTATAAGACGGGGAGTATCTTTCTAGTTTTTACTCGTTATTTATAGGGCCATACTATTAATACCTTTTGTTCTTTTAAAAAGTATAGAAAAGTACAAAAATTTTATACTTTTTGTTCTTTTGTCCCCTTAGTTTACACTCCATTATAGTTTTTTATCAGTTTCGATTCTGTATTTTCATCTGTTTATTACTTTTGACTTATTAAACTTTATAATTTTCATTACATATTTTCAGGAACTCAGTTTTATAACATAAATAAAATTATAAAAATTAAAAAATTAAAAAAATAAAATAAAAAAAGTAAGGTATAGATGATTTTTTGAGGGGTATTAATAAAAATCTATTTTTGCTCGATCATCATATATAGCATGACAGAACCTCCTTGAGTGACGGTTTAAAAATAAAACAATAAAAGCTAAGGCATTGCGTTTTGAAGCAGATTTTCTGCTTATTACGTACGTCTCAAAAACGCAATAATCTAGTTGCAAGTGTTTGGATAAGAGACATGAATTATCATGTTTAACCTATCAAAACGTCGGTTTAAGGATAGATTACTTTTCAAAAATGCAATCTATCCTTAAACCAAAAGTACATACTTACCCTTTTCTTTTGACCTTTTTTTATTAAACTTATTAGCTGCTACTAATAGTTAACAAAAAAAAAATCTTACATGCGACGCGAGTTTTCCACGTTTGATAGAAATGCATGATGGTGGAGTGTTATTTTGACCGACGGTAGAAATGGTTAAACAAAGGATGGCGATGAGTTTTACACTTGTGTTACACCAAAGATTAGATGGGTCGGACTATCCGTACCCGTTAGGTTATGATTAGTTGCTTGATCACCAAGCTATTGTATTAGTATATATACATATATTATCTAATGTACAATCACAATTACAATAATACAATTCCTTTGAGGTTTCATATGATATTAGAGCCAAAACCCTAAACATCTTTTTTTCCGGCATAATACCGGTCAGTCACAATAGTTCACCGAAAAAATACAATCCGGACACATTTTTGCCTTTTCCGGCCAAACTACACCGATTCACGAAAAAATAAAAACTAAAAACATCACTGTGATCCTCGTGTGATTCCGAACAAAACCCACTAATCAATTTTGACGGTCAGCTTTGCCGGAAAATCACAATCCGACCACGTTTTTTGCTTTTCCGACCAAACAACATCGATTCACGAAAAACCAAAATAACCAATGCGATACTCATATAACTCCAAACAAAACCCACCAATCAATTTTGGATTTTTGATTGGTCGCCGCCGTCAGTGCCGCTGCTGTCAAACCCTAAAAAAGAACACCAGGAATATGATGTTAGCCTTCACTACAACCGATATTACGGCTCACAACTCTCGTAAGTTTGCTTTTACCCTTTCACCAACAAATTATGGTTATTGAAAAAATATGATTGAATCGTTCCTCATCACAAACAATTTGACGGGTTACGTAAATAATTCAATTCCATGTCCATCAAGAACCTTACCTGTTACCACCGAAGGTGACACTATTCCAAAGGAAAACCCGAATTACGAAATATGGGTCTCTAACGATGCCCACGTTCGTATGTTAATTATGTCAACAATCTCGGAAGCCTCTTTTCGCCATGTTCAAGGTACAACTTCTCGAGATCTTTAGTTGTCCCTTGAAAAGGCGTACACACCACATTCTATATCCAGGGAATACACTCTCAAGACACAACTTTGGAGGATAGAGATGCACAGTGATGAAAATCCTGATGCTTATCTACATCGTGTGCATGATTATGCTGATGCACTCGCCGCCATTGGTGAACCTATAAAAAACAAAGATCTGGTTATGCTTGTTGGCTCGGGTCTTTGTGAAGAATATAACGGCCTTAAAGTCACAATCTCTGCCCGTCAAAGTCTAACCGCATTTAGTGAGCTTCATACACTTCTTAGTGATCATGATTACATGCTTGGCGAAACTCGTGCATCTGCTCCATCTATTACTTCATCTTTTGCAGCAAATTACGTAGCAGGCCCACCAAGCATAAAAGAACCACGTCAAACTCAACTATCGGAGTTGGCTTCTAAATTGAGTGCTCTTAGATTTCAACTGTAACACCCCACTTGGATAAGTGGACCGTTATGTGTATTTATGGCGTGGCATCAAAGCATAAGGTAAATGTCCTAAAACATTAACTGACCATAAAGGAAATACCGGAATCAAACATCGGTATTCTAAACATAAGCTCAAAACATAAAAGTAAATACTGAAGGAAAGGACTAAACAATGTCCAATAAGCAGAATAGTGTAAGAAGTGCATAAAGTAAGAAATCTGGATATCTTCCATCCAAATGCACATGCTCTCAGAATCCTAAGAGCGTCCAGGTGTACCTACCGTTAGAACATGAAAGTAACTACGGCTGAGCATAACGCCCAGTGAACGGATATAAAGCATGATAATAAATACTGAAATGAAGCAGATGATAAAATATTGAAGCTGTAAGACTGATAAGTAAAGTTACAACGAAAATCTGTGTATAATCTGAAAAGTCTGATTTATAATTAATAAAGCTGAACTATTAGTTGTTAAATCTGAAACCATGCATTTACTGTATTTTATAACATAAGGAGTCGTGTACAATGGATAACCTATCAACTATTCTAGGTAAAGATAAATATAGAAAATACAATATCGAGTATATCTTTACTTCAAATAATAAACGTGTTGACTAAGTTTTCCTATCAGTGGTTGGACTTCTTCTTGTCAGCGGTTGAATATCTCTTGTCAATGCTTGATCTGTCAGCGCTTGACTTCTTCCTATCAGCGTCCATTTTACTCTTGTCAGTGTCTGAGTGACTTAGCTCATTTTATTCCCAATAAAATCAACTAGGATCCATACATTCTGAAACAAGAACTGTTTCATTTCCTCCTGCATAGCTTCTACCCAACTTTGATCCTCAAGAGCATGTGAGACAGACCTAGGTTCCACCTGTGACAGAAAACAAGCAAACAAACAGTAAAGAAAATTTATGTGATTATTTCGCTTTTGGTCTTCAATGTATCTCACAAGAGCATGATGACCAGAAGTATTTTTCATATGCATGCTGCGAGTCTTGACAGTAGAAACAGGATCTCCAATAATTTGAGATGTAGATGCACTTTGTGGATCTGCTGAATAGTAGTAGGAGTTACTTCCACTTCTGGTGCCAAGTTATTGAAATCACCAACAACGTCAGCATCATATGACGTAGAGTCGAAGATGCCTGTTATTAGTTGCTTATGAATATCATCCAGCTTATTAGTAGACTTCTTATTGTAGTTTCTTAGGTCATAAGGACCAAAGAACCTAGTTGTGGAAGTAGGATCGCTAAGTGGACTTCCGATAGGAGAGGAACTTGCACTAGGAGTAACATTAGGCTCACTAGGAGTAGCTGGTACAGCAGGAGTATCCACAGGAAACTCAAATCCTCCATTGGTAGATGCAGTCTTAGCATCTTGTTGTTGCTTGAGCAATATATCAAGATATTCTTGTGAGTCAGTGATGTCTAGTGAAGTAGCACCAACAAGAGTAGCAGAGGTGTCTGGGCGACAGATGTGGAATAGGATGGGATAACAAAAATATCATCATCCTCTTCTGAGTCCAAGAAGCTAGAAGTAGCACCTGCATTAGAAGAAGCAAACTCTTGTGGACCTGCATGTTGGTTATATTTGAAGAAAAAATACCCTAATGAGTCGCTGAGATAATCAACATCAAAATACCAATCAGGACCTTTTCCTTGAAGGTTTGTCTTCTGCTCAAAATACCTTAGGTTGATTGTTTCAATGACACGCTTAGCAGTAAGATTGTAGACCCTATAGGCTCTAGAGTGAGCTGAATAACCCAAAATGAATCCTTCATCAGCCTTGCCATCAAATTTCCCCAAACAGTCACTAGTGTTGAGAATGGTGACAGGACAACCAAAATGTTTCAAATGAGTAATGATTGGGACTTTGGCTGTGAGTAGCTCATAGGGAGTCTTCTTATGTGGATTGGTAATGGAGACCCTATTCAACACATAAGAAGTTGTGTTGACCGCTTCTGTCCAAAACATAGTCGGAAGCTTGGAATCAGCAAGCATGGTTCTTGCTGCTTCTATAAGAGTCTTGTTTTTCCTTTCAATAACACCATTTTGTTGAGGAGTCCTGGCATCAATGTAGTCTCTTTTTATACCTTTAGAACTGCAAAGTGCTATGAGGTCTGGATTCTTGAACTCAGTGCCATTGTCACATCTAATACCTTTTACTTTCTTGGACAACTAATTTTCAATTAAGGAAATGAAGTCTTTGAGAATAGGGTAGGTCTCACTTTTAGCAGCCAGAAAGAAAACCCAAGAAAATCTGCTATAGCCATAAGTTACCACTAGGCAGTATTGTTTATGATCAATGCTTCTGATGGAGGTAGGACCAAATAGATCCATATGAAGTAGCTGCAAAGGTTTAGTTATTAGACTGAGAGCAGTAATGGCTTTGAAGGATGCTTTGTGTTGTTTGCCTTTGCTTCAAGCAAGACAATTGATGTCATTCTTGAAGGTTTTGGGAGGTAACCTAGAGACCAGGTTCATATTTGCCAGCTTGTGAATTGTTTAAAAATTAACATGCCCCATCCTACTATGCCATTTTGTGGCTTCATCTTCTGATGCTTTGGCAACCAGGCAAGCTAGTTGGCCAGTAGGATTTACTTCATTCAACTTGATACTGTATAGATTATGTCTTCTTGGAATTTTGAGTAGTACTTGAGAGTCATCCAAAAGTTTGAATTCTTTGGACAACACCAGGAAATCAGTATTCATAAAGAGGACAAACTGCTTTTTGTCACAAATCTGAGAGACAAAGATCAAGTTGAAGTGTTGGAGTGCCTCAACATAGTATACCTGCTCAAAATTAAGGCTAGGAGTCTGAATAGTTCATTTGCCTGAGATACGTCCTTCACCCCACCAAAGTACACTTTTTTCGCCTTGAAATGGTACAAAATTAGTCAAAAGTCCTTTGTTCCCTGTCATGCTCCTAGAGAAACCACTATCTACAATTCCAAGATATGGATCTTGGTATGGATTAATCTACAACAACATAAAATTATGTAACAGTTAGTGTCTTAAGGGGACCCAAACCATCCCTGGCTTGAGCCTGCCTTGTGGATCATTGTAAGATAGCCATGGAGATTGATGAGATCCACTGTTGTTCTTGTGTTTCCTTGGCATCATAGGGTTTCTATTTTGTATCCAAGAACAACCTGTTGAGGGCTTAACAGCAGTACCCAAATTTCCTAATCCAAAATGTATGTGGTCAGTATTAGTATTGTAATTCTCAACAGACTTATTAAAATTTTGAAAATAATTATTGGTTGGTGTGTTGATGGTACTTTGATTGCTTCTCCAAGTAGCAGAAGTTGAATAATAGTTCCTCCTAGTAGAAGGAAAAGATTGAGCACAAGGGTTTAGCCTTCTAGAGGTAAAACCCACACTAGTAGGAGCAGCTACTGGTGGACCAGGAGTACCATAAGAGTGATGGCCAGTAGGCATTTGATCATAGAAATCACAATCTTTAATCAAATGAAATCTACTACCACAAACAAAGCATGTTTTAACATACCTTCTATTCAAATGAGATTGTTTGTTACTGCTATTCTTATTACAAACTTTTCTAGTAGAAGCAACATCCGTAGAAGACATAATACTAGAATAAAAAATAACAGAAGTAGATGCAGTAGCAACTCTCTCATCACTCATCCTAGCACTAGAAGCAGTGGTGTCATTTGGCTTGGGACTTGAGAGACTAGACTCTTCACTTGAACCATACGATGCATAGTCACTGGCCTTGTCACTGAAAGTACAAGAGACAAAGTCATTAGTGTTAGTAGAAATATTAGGAGACTCATGCATCTGTGATTCATCTAAGTCTTTATGAATTGGTATGGGCATAAATATGCCTGTAAGAGGTGGAGGAACAACATGCATTGCTGCAGCTGGTTTAAACCTGTTGTAGCTAGGCTTTCCCTCCTCATTCTTGTCAGGATCAAAGATACTAGAAAAAGATAAATCAAAACATTGTTTGGTCCTATATAGTTGTCAAAACCTAACCCCTTCTTTCTTCTTTCAAACATACTGCTGTTTATTAGTTTGGAAAGATTCTTGGGTGCTTTTGCCATTTATCAAACTGTAATAAGGTAGCATCTAATTCAACTTGCATTCCTGTTTTGATTGAATGATTTTAGCATTAAGTTTTTTAGTATACTTATAAAAATTAGATGTATTTTCTAAGTCAATACTTAACACCCTAATTCTATCCTCATACTCAAGTTGAGCAGTTTGTAACCATTTCTTTTGTTGTTCTAAAGTTTTGAGTGAATTCTTGTAAGCTTGAACTTCTAAAAAATATTTATCATTTGAGCATTTAGTTCATTACATTGTGTCATAAGGTCAGAATATTTATCATCACAACCAAGAGGACAGTTTTGTACCTAAGGAGAAATTCCCATTAAAGCAAATTCCTCCGCTTCCTCTGCCTTGGATATGTGACCAGCAATTATAGCAAACACATTAGTAGCAGACTCAACTGTTTCCAAAGTTGGAGTCTCATGGTTATTCTAATTAACCATGGTATCAACGGATACCAACGCTTTCTTCTCCTCCTGAAGCTCTTGAACCTTGAAACCTGAATACCTATTCTTCTGCTGGTCATTTCTACTCGGGCATTCTCTAGCAAAATTTTCTTGCTGATGATAGTTTTAGCACTTGACCTTGCTCCTATCAAACCTGGCTGGCTCCTTTGGGTTGTAGTTGAATTTTCTACCAGCCTTTTTTCAAACTTGTGAACTCGGAGAGTAAGCATAGCCATCTGCCACTTGAGGCCCATCTCATCCAAGTCAAACTTATCAACATGTTTGAATTCATCAAATGCTAGCTGCTGTTATGGTTCAACATCAGCCACAAAGGAATGAAGAATAGTTTCTACCATGCTACTGGTCTTGGCCTTTGATTCAGGAGTAGGAGTATGTTGTGAGGACAAAGCATAGCTTGGGCTACTGGTATAGGGTATTGGACTAGAGCCCATGGAGCTCACAAAAGCAGAGTTGGCAGGAGTGGAGTAAGATTCACTTGGGTACCCTCTCACATGAGACTCAAAAGTTTTGAGTTTGTAAAATAAATCATCAAAAGAGAAATACTCAAGTCCTCCTTTTGCTTTGAGACAGATGACTACCTGGTTCCATGAATGAGGTAGAGCTCTAAGAAACCTAGCATTAATGTCTTCATTTTCTAGTTTTGACTTGAGTTGATTCAATTGGATAAGAATCTTTTGAAACCTGTCTAGCGTTGATGAAGACCTTCTGATTCAGAGATCTTGAATTCTAAAAATTCATCTCTCAGCATTGATCTTCTCAACTTCTTGGATTCTTTATTCCCTCTAAACCTTGCTTTGATGGCATTCCATATTTCCCTTGCATCATCTAAGTGATACAAATCACCCATATGATCATAAGGAAAAGACTAAAGTAAAATGGTTTTTGCTTTGATTTCCTTCTGAACAGCTGTGATTTCTTCATGTGTTTTAGGATCTAGAATGGTGATATTACCATTCTTGTCTCTACCAGTATTCTTCTTGCCATTACCATTCTGAACAATCTTCCATAATGCCAGATCAGTGTTGGTGATCAAGCACTCCATCTTCATAGCCCAACTTTCATACGCTTCTTTCTTTAGGTGTGGGAATTTTCCATTTGTGTTGGAGACAGTAGCAATAATTTGTTGTGTTTGTTGTGTTGTATTGGTGCTTGGTTGTCCTGTTTTAGTTGAACTAGAAGCAAACATGATTTAGTGATTATAAATTTTTTTAGAAAGAAAATGGTTCTTCTTGTACAGAGACTCTCCCAGGCTCTGATACCACTTGTTGGGTCCTTTAGTTGTAGACCTTTCAGCCTGTTAAGGATGGTGAACGACTTCTGTAATCACAAGTTTATTCACAAAGAGACTCTAATGAACACAAAGTATTTGTGCGGAATACAAACACTAAGAACTAGAAGAAACAATTTAACTAAATAAATAACTTGATCTTGTCTAAGGATTTCTACTATTATTAATATGAAATGAAACTGGTGAAAGGTGTGTCTAACCCTTTTTCCCATAGGTTCCTTTTATACTACAAGGAAACCCTAAACTACATTAAACACAAAACGTGTAACAGATGATATGCACATCCTTCCTTAAGATATCTCATGCATATCCAAACAAACTACTACAAATAATAATGTTTGACTTTCTAACAGACTAGGAGCACGTGTTGCTCCTACTACTACTATGACCAGGAGGAACTACATACCTCCTAGTCCACCTTTACAAAACACCTGTTACATATGTCCTAACAGAAACCCTAAAATCACATTAACATAAACGTGTAACATATGATATGCATATCCTTTCCTGAGATATCTCATGCATATCCTAACGGATTACTACTAATAACATTGTTTGACTTTATATTATAGGAGCCACGTATTACTCCTACTACTACTATGACCAGGAGGAACTACATACCTCCTAGTCAACCTATTACAAAACGTCTATTACATAAGTCCTAACAATACGTAATGAAACGAAAATGTCAAAATAATCAAGTATCAAAACAATCGATAATAAGACGTAAAATTCCGAGCATCCGTCGGTATCGCAATCACTAGTGATTCTCGTTACTCGTTGATTTGAGTAAAATTTTGTAAAATACACGCGGATGCTTTTAAATAAAAAAATTTGATTTAAATAGGTATGGAAGAATAAAATAAGAATTTTTATAATTCCGAATAAAGTATTATCAATTATCAGAAAAATACTTAAAAATATAATTTATTAAAATTATCAAGATCTAAGAATTTACGTATGAAGAATATAAGAAAATGTAACATGTTGTAAAATTCAAAAAGCATGAATAAAAGAATAAAATAATATCAGGAAAATACGAGTTCTCACAGTCGACCCCCTAAAGGAAATCTGGTCCCTCATAGTTCAACTGGAGACGGAAGAAGATGCGAACAAATAGAGATACCTAGTTTAGAACTGATTCTTCGCTTTCCTAGGTAATTTCTACACCATGGCAAACCTTAACAATTGGAATTCAACTACGCTTCAGCTTCTTAACTCCTTTTCGAATTTATTTCAAACTCGGATTAAAATAATAACGTTTTAGTACGAAGAAATTTAAAGAGATAGGATGAACACGAGAATTTCTTAAACGGACAAGGTGCGCTAAAATGAGTTAAGATTGATAATCAACAAGGAATCACAAACCGCGCAACTGTAAAACATGACAATAATTTCTAGATAATTAGAGGGGAAATATGAATTACATATAGACATTTAAAATAAGAGTTGCCACAGTTATCCACCTCGGATTTGGTATTACTTTAAAACTCAGCTTAGGTAATTTCTTGATTAAAAGAAAATTTTACAAGGTTTGGTGATTTGAAATCAAAACTATATATATTTAGTGAGTAAAAAGCCCCTAAATCTTTTTTTATAAGGATTTTGAAGTAAAAGTAAAACAGTTCAAAATAATTATTTTGATCGGCGTAAGAGCTTTTGGATGACTGTATAGAATTATTGTTAAACTCGGGTTTATTGTTACGATTAGAGAAAGTTAAATCCCCAAATTATTTGAAATCATTGATAGAAATATAAATTAAACGAATATGATAAAATCAAATAGTTTAAAAGGTAAGGTACGATGTTTTTTTTAAACACTAGTTATAATTATACAAAAGATGATGTATAAATTCGACCATTTTTTTGTGATGGTTATTTCAAAAATGTGTAAAATTTTCTTATAAATTTATAATAGCATAGAGTAGTTCGTAAGACAATTGATGAAATGGTTACAAGGTGATAAGGTTTCAAAAGGTTTAGCCGAAATCGTCATGAGACACGTGTCAAAAATGGTTACGAAAGATGTGAAAATAAGAACTCCAAATCTCGATCCAAATTAGTGGTACATTAGAAATAAATAAAAGACAATATAGAATGACAAATAAATCATGTATACAATAAAGGATAAAGAAAACTATATGTATGTACATCGTAAATTAATCGACATGAACCTATATCCGTTTTCGAATAACATCATTAACCCGAAAATATCTATTTTTATGGAAAGTTTTTGTATTAGGAAAATTTCCGATTTTGGAAAGCTTAGAAATTTAAGACGTTAATATTAGGTCATAAAAATGCACACTTTTTTCGACAAAACTAGTTCACTTAAAGTTTTATCCAAACACTCTATTTCAAAAGTTCAAGATATATGTATGTATGACCCAGACCCAAAGTTACTATTTTTAAACGTCATGAAACGCAACCAATGTTTGTTAGTTGTAAAATATCATTTGTTAAAGTTTTACGAGCTCAAACGAATTTAAAAATGCCTAAAATCCATATTTCAAAATTTCTATCAACTTTGACTTTTTACCTTAAAAACGCACGTTTGACTTTTAAGTTTTGACCCGAAATTTGTATACACACATGACTTGTAGATTTCATAAAAAACGAAAAAAAATAGATTGTATAATTAGGCATATAAAGAAAATTATAACATGGAAGATGGTTTAAGAATACCAACGAGAATATAAGAAACCAAAATAGCGCATGACATCCATATCTTAGATTTCAAGATGCAAGGTAGGAAGGTCTCCTTGGAGGCATGATTCTCCAAAATACAAGATATATAGGGGCAAAAAGAAAGAATCTTAATGAGTTGCGTTCCCCGAGCGGAAATGTATTATGAAAAGCATGATAAAAGTTTATGCAAGTAAAATCGTATTCCAATCAACCACCATATAATAGAAGATGAATTACAAGATGAAGATGGTGTTTCAAGGTATAAGCGGACAATACAATTTGGAGTCTGTGTGTATAACAGTCAATGAATTAAATATTCGAATGCCGTTCAAAACGATGGTATATGTAAAAAATCAACAAAATCTTATAAAAACCTATGATATTATTCAACATGATTTCAAGAAATCTTCAAGATGTGTGACTCACATGATGTCCTTTAGTCTTTTCGGAGGACACATTGAGCTACACAATGGTCTATAGAATATTTTTCAAGACATCCAATCACAAATGGTTAGAAAGCAATTTGGATATTTAAATAAATATCTTAAAGGAGTCAAACAATGAAAGTAACACGCACGGTAGTAAAACAATAATCAAAAGCTTGATCGGACACAACATTTCTTAATGCCAAACAATGGTATTGCGAGATACGCACAACATATAAAAGTGAGTCGAGAAGAAAAGATGGTTCAAAAAGAACAATTATATGAGGTCGATCATTTCACGCTTAAACGGAATAGCAATACTACTCAGAAATGCGAGTATGAGAAATCGACAACATACTCGCCGTGAATAAGAGTATGTAACGTCATAGTAATTTAATTTTTTTGCAACAAGATCAAATTCATAGTAACAAGAATTCAAGAAATAAAGTAAGGGCGGATGTAATCACAGTGATATCCATTGATAATTCATTAAGCACAAAGGATTTGAAACGAGATAGTAATTATAATCATGAGGGTAATGTAATATTTCAAAATGTAATCAATAAATGAAATACTACAATGATAATTAAAAGTAAATAATAAGGATTAGAGAGTTACCCACGCAGATATCGAGCAACAATGGCAGATTCTGTATTTGACACTAAGAAACATAAAACATTTAAATTTTTGGTTATAAACCAAGTTTTGGAAAACGACTCAGTTCCCTATAACCTTTGCTCTAATACCAATTTGTAACACCCCCAAAATCAGGCAAGGAACAAGTAGGCAGCATGGGGGTGCCACGTCATGGTACAAGAAACAATAAAATATAGTTGACACAAAATTGGCGTAATAAAACATTTACATTACTTCATAAAGATCAGAGTTTTAAACAAAGGATCCAAAGTTTTATATCAAGATAAAAAGTACTATTAAAACATGGTTTTGTAACATATACTTACCAAAAAAATTCAGGATGAATTTCTAACCGCTTTTACTAAAACCAATAGCTTAGACATAACATAGAAACTTCCAAGCTGCTAAACATCATGCGGGCTCCCATCCAAGCAAACTAAGCATTATTACCTGATATTTAAACATGTAAAATGTCAATAAAAAGTTGAGTGAAATTCATAGGTTTAGTAATGTAATTATGGAACATAAGCATTCATTTGAAAAACAAGTAGTGGGAAAAAATGGTTATGTACATTAACCATAGTTCAAATCAATAGTTTATTATTGCTATTTAACTCATGAAACCGAAGCATTAACAGTTAAGTATGCCCCTAGTGAGTATTCAGCCTAAATTCCGAAGAAATAATCAAATGTTAAGTGCATCAAAGTAATACGGGACGAGAATTGTCAGTCCCGATAGATCCATCCACAACATTTGCGCTTGGTACTCAATAAATAACGGTTCATGAAATGTAGGGGTTCATACGGCTATTCGTACTAAAATCAATAATAATTTGTAATCTTATGGAAAACATAATGTTCTGGATAGCATACAGTTTTAAATGAATGTGTTCCAATATAAAATCTCACCCCACGTTTAAAAACAATGCATAGGTAGTAAAAAGGGGCTATGAACTCACCTTAGGTAGTCGGGCTTGTAGAAGAAACACGAAAATGTGAAATGGCACCAAAACTAACTCGAACCTAAGTAATGAAATTTTTATGAGTGTAATACTCTAATTATAGTAAAATTAAGATTCATTTTAAAAAGGAATGATCATGGGTTAAAAGTTTTAGAAGTCTTGTAAATTTTTAAGTTTATAAGAAAAAGTGAACCATGGTAGGTGTATGAGTTGTACATTGCACTACTAGCTAAACCACTTAGGTACACTAAATTCTTCAGTTGCCTACTTTATAAAAGGTGATATGAGGCTATTCATAAGATTTTAGTACCCTTATTATGCTAAACATAAAAGTTTTGGACCAAAATCATGCTCAAAATGTAAGACTAGAATGAAATTTAGTAATGCCCTGCACTAAACAGTACACAACTGAAACTTTATGATAGCCACAGACTTGAACCTTTTTGCATCAGAAAGATCTTTTCTTTACCTTTTCAAAATGGGAAAATTTGACTTATAAGAGTTTACCAATCAACAGAAATTTCACTTTAATGACTAACTAAAGTTTTAGGAATGATCTGCCCTAAACAGTACATAACGGAACTGTATAATATCTACAGGTTTGAACCTTTTTGCATCAGAAATATATTTTCTTAACCTTTTCAAAATGGGAAAATTTGACTTATTAGAGTTTACCAATCAACTGAAATTTTACTTTTAATGACTGACAAAAGCTTTAGGAATGATCTGCACTAAATAGTGCATAACTGAAATTTTATAATAGCTACAGGTTTGAACCTTTTTGTATCAAAAAGATACTTTCTTTACCTTTTCAAAATGGGCAGATTTTACTTATAAGAGTTTACCAATCAATGAGAATTTCACTTTTAGTGACTGACTATAAATTTTAGAAATAGAAATTTACACGATACATTCAAACTTGTCGTTTTAGTCAAAAATCACTAATCGTAAACTATTTTAAGGAGATTTCAAGGACTAGAGGTTTAAAATATAATGACCTACTGTAACTAACAATAAAATCACCCATAATTTTTTTAACTCAATACCCACTACAGATTTTTGATCTGTTGCCCGGTTTTGACCCATTTTAATAAAACGAACGTAACTTTTTGCATCCGGGCACTTCCATTGCCTACCCAACTCTCCAAAATCAATATAAACATAAGGAATATATTTCGGAACCCAAAATACAACTTATAACTGTAGAAAATTTTCCATGACCTGCTTTACATCAACCAACAATTTCGATCATTTCTAATACCTAAATTTTGTCCAAACCACCCCAAAGTCGTTCTAAATCTATGACAAAGCCTACCACTTTCTCATACACTCAAACCATGTTCGTTTTAAGGATAAAATCAGTAGGTAACTCATATGTACCTATTTCATGATCAATCCATTTTAACTAACAAAAATCACAATTTAGTATATCATAGAAATACATAATCAAAGAGGGTTTTTACATACCTTTATATAAGTAATCTAAGACTAAACAATATAAGATTTGATGCTCAATCCTTTCCCTCCAAGTATAAGTACTCAAACAACCCTTAATTACGATCCATCCCTAAAATTGATTTAAAAAATTAACAATGTAAAACCATGTGGATTACTCAAAAATACACTAATTCATAAATATATATAACCATTTCATTAGAATTATATTCAAATTATGAGATTTTGAAAATGAGCTTGCATATCAAAATAAACTATGAGGATATGTTAAGGAATGATTATACTCACTAAAAACCAAAATAATTTAGATAGAAAAAGTTTTGATCATGGTCTTCTTGTGCTTATGGTTTCCGTCCAAAAGAGAGAAAGAAAAGAGATTGTTTGATCTTTTTTTTTGTTTAAATGAGTTGTTAGTGATGTTATAATTTAAACTTTCCAACAATCATCCTTTTAGTCCCTCTATTTTATAAATGTTTTTAAAAATAGTATAATCACTAATAAACTTATGTACATATTATAAAAATTTTACAAAATGATTATTAATTTTGACATAAACCCGAAAAACTGATTTTTGATATAATTTAATTTAACGAATTAGTATGTAGGGCTAGTTTGGATCATAACTAGGCTAAAGGAGGTACTAGAACATATAAAATTTATTACTTATATAACGTAATGGGGAAACACGAAATTTTAAATTCTCGGGATTTACGTATTTTTAAAGTAAAAGAAACAAGTAACATATTGTAAAAATCGAGAAGGACGAATAAAATAATAAGTAAATTACCAAGAAAATACGAGTTCTCACATTAAAGAATTCATCTTTAGTTTTTATAAGATACAACCAAATCCCTTTAGAAAAATCATCACCACAGTAAGAAAGTATCTGAGGCCTTCCTTATTGATAACCTTATAAGTCCCAGAGGTCAATATGAACTAAGTCCCCAACAGCAGCAAACTTATGATCTCTTAAGGGAAATGGCTCCCTTATTTGTTTAGCCATGGTACATGTATCACAAGGTGAAACATGTAAACCATGAGTCATTTGAAAATTCTTTCATAACACATCAGTAACTGGATCAACCGGATGACCCAGCATGTTGTGCCACAAGGATTTGGATATATACAATATGATTAGAAGGTTGATCAAACATATAAGCCACCAGACTCGCTACCAGTCCCCGCAATCCTGTTTTGAGTTATGTCTTGAATATAACATTTATTTTCATCAAAACCAACAAACATTCTACTATATTTAATCAATTTATGCACCAAAATAAGACTAACACAATACTCAAGAACAACCAACACATCATAAAGAACAACATTATTAGAAAACTGTAAGTTTCCGACAAATTTGATTTAAGCTAATGTTTCGTTAAGATGTCCAACAGTAAGATTTAAATCAGAAATATCAATGACTCCAATTATATTTCTAGTAGAAAAAATAATATGTTTATTTAATTTATCAACAAGAACGTTTCTGGTAGTAGCAGGGACGACTAGATGAAGTCCATGGAGTTCATGTTTTAGGGTTACTTGGTAACTGAGACACGACGTACACCTAACATAACAGGTAGTATAATATTTTGATCATACAACTTGGAGGTAGCCTAATTATGTTAATGTTAATAATAATGTACGATTCTGTGAGGCTAAAAACAAGGTTTACCATGTCATATTCATCGTTTGTTGGTTCTTCAAGCTTACTGTATTGTTCAAGTCTTAACCAATGATGAAATGTTTAGTTAATTATTTAGAATGTGATAGAATACCATGACAATCACGTGATACGTGGAGCAAAAAGTGACCCTTCACAAGCTCCTTTAATCCAGTTCAAATCTATTAGCGCAAATATACATACCAAATAATGAGGTGCAATTAAATGGGTATAATAATGAGCTGACATATTTACCTTTAAGCTCAATATAGTTCTGATGGGTTGCTTCTAACACATTTCATTCCAAAGGGGACCTTGATCTAAGTCTCTTCGCCGTCTTTGTCAACAAAAGTCACCCTAATCCACAAACGTTTTTAAAAAAATTGGTTTGTGATAGTCATAATTATAAGGTAAAAATAATATACGTAAAAGACGTGAATCGAATATGGACAAAATTAAATCACGAGTCGTTGTTCGACGGAGAGTTAAAAATTCTCGACGGAGAGTTAAAAATTGAATTAAAAGAATGGAATCAGATTTATAGTCGAGGACGCAGGATATTAGAAAAAGTAAAAAAAAACTAAGACGTCAGGAAATTAAACTAAGAAAAATAAATTAAATAACGAAAGTAAACAAAAAATAATAACGAAAGCAAAACGCGACATTAAAGAAAATTATCAAATTTATAGCCTACAAATGCAAATTTAGTTTTCCTAATTCCTAAATGATAAAAGAAAATTTTTAGAAAAAGAATTACATTTTTTTACTTTTAATTTTTTTATTATGAATTAAATACTATTTAAACTAATTAAATGATTTAAAAAATATTAAATGATTTTATAAAAAAATCCAAAAATTTACAGAAAGTGCTAAAATCTATTTTAAACCTAGGAAAAATAAAAGGTGAGAAAAATAAACTAAAATAAGCTGTTTAAGCTTATAAGCAAATTCGGATAATAAAAGGGTTAAATAAAAACTTTTACAAACAAATAACTAAAAACGCTGCTAGCTCAACTGGATTTGGTAGATGTTGTGAGGCGTTGTGTTAAGTAACCAGAGGTCTGGGGTTTGATACCTAGCTACAAAATTAAATGAAATTACAAATCTAATACAAGTATTAGAAACACTAGCAAAATTAGATGAAATCTACTAGGTGATAAACATGAACTGTAGCTGCAACCTAGAAGAAAAATAATAAAATTCAACTTAAAAATAAGGAACCTAAAAGCTCTAGCCCATCGATTTTATAAGAAATAGATTAAGACCTATCCTCGAACTAAATGAATCTCAAATCTTAACTCTTAAAAGATTCAAATAAAGGATTAGTGGCTGCTATTATAATTGGGCTCAATATTGGTCAATAGTGACCAACATGAGTGCACAATTTTGATGCTAAGTGATATTCTACTTATGAGAAAGTATTAGATATCTTTTGATGTCAGATAACCAATGTAACTCACATAGCAAAGAAAACAAATAACATGGAACACATAAAATCTCTAACCTTCTGATGTTGAACCACCGAAAACAAAGAACACTTGATATTTTGATTTAATGATTTCTAAAGTGGAACCAAAGCTAAAACTAACTTATCCTAACCTCAATGAATTTATGCAATTAAAACTTACTCTTAAACTTAAACTTATGAATACAAATTTGGCTATCCAAACACCCTTCAAATGACAGATTATGAAATTTAACAAAGTGAATAACGAAATTATGCAGCAAGCAGAAAAGATAAATACATACAAACAAATCAGACAGTGTATTAAACAAATAAAGCAATAAAATAAGCAATCAACATTCAATAAGCAAATAGTAAAAAAAAATAAACACATAAGCAAGTCAAATAAGCTATAGCAGGAACAATAGGAGTAAGGCTAAATTAAAATTAGAGAACTTACTTACGGATCCTTAGCAACTCAACCTTGAACTTCCAACTTCACCTTCTTCTCAACCACAATTACAACTATAAGAGCTTATAATATATGCTTATCACCAAGGAATGAAACTTCAAAACATCTACAAATCTTCTAAACATCTTCAAACATCTCTGAATACCTTCAATACCACTTGTCACGTACCACAAGCTTACAACTTGAATATTTTGTCAGAAAATTCAAAGTAGCTTATGCTACAGTAGGATTTACATATTTTTTTGATTTTTGAAAATAATTTGAGAAAACACTTAAGGAAATTGATCAAGGATATTTAAGAGCTGAAAAACAAGAAAAACAAAGCTCACAAACTCCTTGATGAGCTTATTGTCAGTAAGCTTATCAAGAGCTTAATGAATAGTGAAATCGATCTTTAGTTTTGAGAGATTAAAATCAAGACACATAAATTAAATTGCAATTAATTTAAAAGAGTAGGAAATATAAGGATACTTGTATTTAAATTGAAAATAAAAATAAATTCAGTAAGACAATATGATTTTTCAATCAAAATTAGAACAAGCTACTAACTAGAGTAACTATGCTATTTATACAACTACTGAGGATACAAGAAACCTAAACCTTAATGTATGAATTTCCAAAATCATCCTAGAATATGCTTGGTAATATTCTTTAATTTGAAATCAGCTATGAGCCCCCATGTGAATGACAGTGTTATAGACTTGATCTTAGCCATAAAATAATTGTAGGGAGCACGTTAAAACATCTTGGCCATTTGTTGGTCTTCATATTTAGAAAGTTGAGGGTGATGGGTGAGAGAGGTGGGCTGATTTGGATACCAAAGTTGACGTGGCCTCTGAATCCAGCATGTGGGTGTGTTCGCCTTTGGTTAAATAGTCAAAACCCTCTATTTATTTTGAAATCCCCTTTGATATTAACCCAATTGTTGCTGCTGGTGATGTTAGGGTTCATAGAATAGATTAGGGGTATTTGATCTCAGTTAGGGGATAACCATATGTTTCCCCAATTATTTACATTTAAACGTTTAAAAATTGCAGCAATGGCCCTTGTGTTTGGTTAAAATTATAGCAGTTGAATCCCTTTGATATTATACTTTGAAAAATGACACTTTAGGTCCTTGTGGTTGATATATCTTGGATAAGGACTGGTTTTGCAAAGTGTTCAAACTTTAGGGACCTATGATAGGTTTTATGAATTCTAAAGGGTATAAAGTAAAAGTATTTGAAAGTTGAGGGACCAGTCTTGTAATTTTTCAAATCTTTAAGGGTATTTTGGTAAATTCACATCCGGCTTCAGTTCTTTTGCAAGAATTCGTTTCTCGTGTTCGTTTTTGCTTGTTTTATTGATTTCCAAGTGAATTCTCAATATTCATGCCCGCACATACACAAACAACAATACAAGGGTATTTGGCACGTTTTAGATGATATTTTATCCGTTTTAAGCCCGATTTAGGGTATGAAAACGTGTATAATACAAGTCTCATTAGTTTGCTTATACAAAAGGGGTTAGCAGTGCAGTTTGTTGGTCCTTTGCCTTCTCCGACTACGAAAATAATAATAAAAGTTTTTTGTGGGAAAAAATCACTAAGCGAGTTTTCTTCATTCCTCGAGGCTAGGTTTTTTAAAACGGTTAAAGTCTAGTAGGCGAAGAAAATTACACCGGTTACGGTTATTATATTGTATAAAATAAAGAAAACAAAATTCACAATCAAATCGCTTTATTTCAAAAAAATCAAGGTTGAACAAATCACGAGTCAGTAGATGGGTACTCGACCACATTGTAGCTTATAATTGGTATAAGAAGGTTAATCAGTGATTAATCGGATTGGAATTTCTTGCGAAATTTATGTATTTTCGGCAAGTGTTGGGTATTTTGGTCGAGTTTTAAGTATTCCAGGCAAGATTTAAAATAATTGTAATAAATATAAATAGTTACAATAACTGATCAACCAAGTTTATTGCGAGTTTTGGGTACTTCCGACAAGTTTTGCAGTTTCTGGCAAGCTTGACCGCTATTGATCACAGTTAACCATGGTTGACCTATTTGTTGTTAGAATTTAACAACCTATTAAATCTAATATTCATGCATCAAGAGTAAACGCAGCAGATATGATTATATAACTATGCACATAATATAATTAACATAAACATAAAGAATGCATACCTTAAGTCCAAGAACGGATGATCAAGAACACAATTAATCAACCAACCAACCAAACCCTAACTTTTTATACACCAAAACTAATTCACCAATAAACTAAAGATCAAGTTAGATCTTCTCTAAGATAGTCCACACAACACCTCAATCAACCACCTTCGATTGTTAGGTCTTGATTAAGAATATACTTAATAAAAATCAAACGCGAAAACCCTTTGGGTTTTGCTTGAGCCGTCGACCACCAAAGAAACAAGGGACGAAAAAGTTTGGTTTAGTTCTATGAAATAATGAACCACATCCGTGTGTTTATATAGTTGAGTCTTGGGATTATTTAATGTTGGGCCAATTTAGAGCCTAAATTGTCCTTGTACTGATTTGAATGAAATATGCCCTAAGTATTATATAGGTCGGTAAACTCAAGCAAGTTTGCCGAGTCATCCTCAAGATGTTCTTAGAAGTCCACAGAGACTCCTTCGCTACTGCAGCGGATCTGAGCCAATGAAGATAAGAACCAGGATCAGGATGATGGAGTTAGTGAGTAATGGCAATGACTCACTAACTCCTGAAGACCATCTCTGACATGAAGACCTCAAGTATTTATACTAAAGACATAGTAGGAACTTCCATGGGTGAAAAAGGAAGAATATAAAGTGCAAGGTGGTTACTTGACTTTATTGAAGCTTCCAAAAAGAAGCTTCATTTTCCCACTATATATAGTGGTCTCATTGCTTAGAGATGGTTAGATATTTCCACCATCAAAATACACATAGTGTTAGTGTTAGGATTTACTCCTCCCATTGGTTCTTTCCTTTCTTGTAATAATGGGAGTTTAATTTGTCATCATCGCCCGGTTGTTATTCCGCAAACAACCGGGCAGCACTTGTATATTTGTTGGTTCATTATTAATAAGATATACAAACGATGAAAAGTACAAGCTTGTGGTATTAGTTAGTCAATTGGTTAATTGTGTACATTGTTCTTCATAGATTTTCATAGATTTGATATGTGCACAAGATTAGTGGACCAACATTTAAGGTAAAGATTACAACTTAATCTCCAGGTAAATAATCTTCTTGAATCAAGAAACTTCCTTTCCCCTTACCATTGGTGTTGATCGGCGGAATACCCCTGTAAACCCGCATAAAATACAAGAAGCATTGAATACACGAAAACACGGATTAATTAAAACTTTAAAATTAATTAATACACGACATGTATCATGAATATTTAATGTATAAATACAAGTATTACGTAGATTATTTATTTATTATTTACAAGTATTTACGTATAATAAATAATACACGACAAGAATTAACATAAGTTAAAAACACGAACACAAGTTACGAATAATAATACACGATATTTAATAAAATGAAAACGAAATATATACTATATGGGTGTTTGTTGGCCGGTTACAAGAGAAGAAACAAAAGGCCCATGGCCCGGCCCTGCCCATTAACCATTTATCTAGAACCAAAACTATCCTAGGGATTTCATTATCAAGTTTTAACAAAAGAAAAGAAAAACCCTAGCCCCTTTGTCTCTCTTGGCCACCGGATCCACAAAAAGAAAAAGGAAGAGGAAAAAAAAGTTTGGCTTTGATTGTTATTCGGTTATTGTTCGTGTGTGTTCATCAAGATCATTACGCATTCAGTATCCCTATTTTAATCTTTCTTCTATTTTTTTTATTTTCTTAATCATGGTTCAACTAATTAAGTTATGAAAACATGTAAGATCATACTTTAAAATCATGTATTAAGCAAAATTAAACTGGGTTTTGGTTTGGTGTGGCACGGAAACCGAGAGCCGCAGCTCTCGGTGGGGGTTTTACTCGGCCAGTCGAGCCCCTAAAGGGGTCGATGGCTGTTGTGTTTGGTCATCCGCAACACCAAACAACCCCAGTAATGGGGTTTTTGGCTTACTAGTGGCAACCGAGAGCAGTATAGCTCTCGGTGGGTGATTTGGAGCCTGCAGCGGCAACCGGCAACAACCGGTGGTTGCTCGGCCGACAGTGGCAAAAACCATAGCTGCGATGGTTGTGGTGATGGGTGTGGTTCGAAAAAGCCGAGACTTGGGTCTCAGTGTGGGCATGGTTTCGGGGCTCGGGTTCACGAAACACACCAAGGGTGTGTTTGGTTTTTAGTTTTGCTAAATTAATTTGAGACTTAGGTTATGTTAATTAATAAATTAATCATGAAATTAACATGGCCCTATTAATTAAATAAATTACACACTTATAATAATTATTTTACATAATTATTCATGATAAATTACATGGCACATTTAATTAATTTAATTAAGGACTTAGTCTAATTATTTAATTACATTTTATCCATGGTATAATTAAATTAATTATAACACTTAGTTTAATTATACAATAATCAAGTTATGGTAAAGTTTTGTTAATATAAAACCATGTTATATTATTAATTAATAATCACTTATAAATCATGTATTACATTATTAATTAATAATTATTATGTTAAACTAAATATGTATTTAACTTTACTATATTATGACATTTAATAACCCATGACTTATAAAATATGCTCATTAAGCTTTAGCTTATATCATATGCTTATTAAACAAGCTCATTAATATTTATAGAAACATACTACTTTTAGAAACTTTCTATTTTTGGAAACTTACTAGTTATGGAAACTTTCTATTTTTGAAAACTTACTATTTATAGAAACTTGATATTTTTTGAAAGTTGCTATATACGGAAACCTGTTATTTTTAGAAATTTACCATATACAGAAACCTGATATTTTTAGAAAGTTACTCATTATGAAACATCAAGTATAATAACACATGAAACATAAAATATGTTAATCAAGAATACATGAAACACTGAGAAATGCATGATAAAATATGAAACAGTAAACCAAGTCAAGAATATGTAAAACAAGTCAAGAACAAGTAAAGGAAACTATAACCAGCAAGTTATATATGAACATACAACTCATTCACGTCCTTTATTATGTAGCACTCGTAAAGTCAGAGTAGTTACTTTCTGCCTTTCATCTTTCATTGTTACTAGACATAAGGTACGGATATTCCATCCTTCGGTAATGACATTCTCTTTCTATGTATGATTAGGATTCCCCGTTTGTTGCCATCTGTTTTCCCCAGTAGATTACATGTCTTAAAGCAAATGAAGTCTAGCTCAGTTGGATGGATGCATTTGGTTATAGTCTCCATGTGGGGGAGGTCAGGGGTTCGACTCCTGTCATTCCCCATATGGGGGATTTTTCCCAAAATTGGCAGCCGGGTTTGAATCCCATCGCAATGCCTTGAAGCCCCTTAATGTGAAACTGGATGGCTAGCATGGGGGTTGGTACTCTCTTCGTGAGATGATTCGAACTCGGGTCGAGAGACTTGGTGCCTTGGTGGCACGCAAGATACTCCGCTGCACCAAACTGTCGTTCAAAAAAAAAGAAAAAAAAGATTACATGTCTTAAAACGTTTCAGTAATTACCATGCTATCATTTTAAATTGCCTGAGCTATATACATGCATGACCATGTCCACCTAGTTATGGAGGTACCATAACCATGACACTTGAGGCACCGGTGTTATGACTCTTCCACGAAGAGAGTGATTTTTCGCTGTGTCCCTTTCAGTTATTTAGCCATTATTATTATTATTATTACCATGTGGGGCGTATGGGTGCATCCTAGTACATGTTTTGCATATTTACAAGGTGACCGTGGTGTGTGCTCTACATTTATTACATTGGAGCTGATCCCTACACCTAGACTAATATAATTAGAGGACACCCCTCTAATTGCATGACGAGGTCACCCTTCTATGTATTCATGCACGTTGATACCTTTCATGACCTATATGAGCTCTTTGGTATTTAAATTACATTTTCATTAAACATAAGACTTTTCATATATAAACTAGTTTATGAAACATGTTCTAGGTTTTTCAGGACTTACACTTATTCCGCTGTATTTCATACATTACTTATGTTTCAGTTATTCATATCATGTCATTATATCCATTAACTGAGTGTATTTCTCATCCGTATTTTCTTTCCATGTTCCGATACGGCGGGTACTAAAGGACAGACTTAGGCATTCAAGAGTACGTGCATAGGATGGAGACTCCCTTTGACTTCATTTCCTTTATGCATGTATATACTTATGCTTTGCTTGGACATTGTTTAGTCCTTATTCTACATTCTTTGCTTTATGCATGTATGAGCTTATGTTTGGGGACCGATGTTTGATTCCGGTTTTCCTTTATGGTCATTTATGTTTTAAGACATTTACCTTGCATGCTTTGATGACACGTCATAATTATCATGTAACAATCTACTTATCAAAGTGGGGTGTTACACCCCCTTGGGGTATTGATTTGACTTTTTTACTTTCTATTTTACTTAATAGTGTAATTACATTAATTACATTCAAGTATAAAGTCTTATTAATTAATACTTGTTAAACATTTTAATTTATTAATTAATTACCGATAAGTATACACTTTTATCAAACTAAGTTTATACAATAAATAAAGCCATATTATAATGTATAACTTAATAAAAGATGATCTCGATGTCTTAGTGTGTGACCCCTTGGGCTCACATACTCCCGATCATATAAAATACTAACTATGGCTTCTACACATCCCAACATTTGTTTGGACTTGTTACATAAATTGGCAAGATTGTTGACCATGACACCTAGGCGATGGTTAATCGATCTTCTAAATCTTATTTTGCAACACTAAAAACAGTTAACCCAACACAAAAATTTAAATCCACTTTTTTACAAAACAGTCATTGGTTGTCTTCTTGTTTTCCTTTGTAACCAAAAACTCTTATTTTTCTTTGTTACCTAAAAATTCAACAATATCCAATCTCATATTCTCTACTATTTCATAATAATAATTTATGACAATATTTTTCTGTAATATTCATATAATTGTGTGTTTATCATATATAATAGTTTGTAGATTTATATAATATTACAAAAGGATATTAAGAAAATAACTTTATAATAGAATCTTATTTCACGGTCTAATCTTCAATCTCGATTTTAAAAAGCCGAAAACGATAATAAGTAGGATTATGATTTTAAAAATGTTGAAAAAACTATTTGAAAAGACCAAAATAAACAAATTCAACTTGGGGACACATGAAGTAATAAATAACTGACAAAAAAACAAAAAAAAAACAAAATGAACATTAAATTAATATTACATCATGTATTAAAGTAAGAGAAATATGGGTCTGAAGATATATATATATATATAACATGATGTATATACTTAATTTAAGCGAAAGTCACACATTCTCTTAATAACAATCACTAACTTTAGAAAAAACCAAAAATTCTCTCTAACTAACGGTGGTGCTGCCATCGTTGTGCCCCTGTAATCACCACCGCCACCACAACCACAACAAACAATTGATAAACCTAAACAAGATTTTGCTCTAGTTTTGTATTAGTTATGTGGCGAGTCTCGTTCAAAATTTCAAAGAACGAAACTCATTATCATCCGAAACCTAATGTTTTCATAGAAGATGAAGTTGACGAAGTTTATGATGATACTACTAGTGTTCTTATACCTCGTCAACTTCATCATCTATGAAAACATTAGCTTCTAAACGGTAACTAGCTTCGTTCTTTGAAATTTTGAATGAGACTTTCCTCATAACTAATACAAAACTGAAGCAATTTTTTAGGTTTATCAAGTGTTTATGGTGGCGGTGGTGACTACAACTGCATTACAATGACATCATCATCGTTAATTAGAGAGAATTTGGGTTTTCTTTTGAGATGATGATTGTTATCAAGAGAGCGAGTGTTACTTTTTCTTGAATTGTGTATGTATATGATGCTATGTTAATCTGCGGCCTATATTTTTATTACGGAGTACTTTAATATGTGATGTGATATTAATTAAATGTTCTTTTTGTTTTTTCTACTTTTGTCAAATATTTATTACTTCAAATCATATTATTTATAGCTTGTCTTGAGATAATACATTGCATCCTATTTTTATGATAGTACATTTCTAACGGATTGTTACATTACATATCATAATATTAATATGACCCATATTATTTATATCTTTTCTTGAGATAATACATTTCTTTCACAATATGAAAACCAATAATTTAACAAACATTGCATCCTATTTATATAATGATCACGTTTGAAGTACTATCCATATAATCATTATGAACGATTCTTTCTAGCCGACATATAAGCCGAATCCAGATAATCTTATAAGTCGACATATAAGTCGAAACAAAATTCAAAATTCCGTTAGAAATATAAAAGTTTACAAAAAAAGAGATCTCTTTGTTTAATGGAAATAAGAAAATTTCATGTCGTTCTAGCAAAAAACGATCGTAGTTCTTAAAAAAGAAGAGTTATTTCGATTTAGCAAAAAACATTCTATTAATTTTTAAACACGTGAATTCTATGAAATTGCACCGATTTAGCGATCGTACAAATTAAATTTGAAAAAGTTTTTGTTTCGTCTTGAAAGTGAAAAATAAATAATTCTAAAAAAATAAAAAGGTTTAAGAAGAATCAGGTGGTATCGAATGTTAGCCTCAAAATATTGAGTCAAACAAGAATGTTCGGTCATAGGTTTATTATGTGTTAATTCTTAGAACGTTGTAATATGTAGTAGGATAGTTAGGATTCACGGGCTTTAACTTAAGCTATTTAAAGCCCAAAGACAAGCCCGACCCATTATCATATAGCCCATAAGCCACATGTAGGCTTGGCTATAAATACTATCCTCCTAGCATGTTAGGAGGGTGTTGGTTCTCATTGTATTCTTTTTCTCTTAATCTAATATTCACCAAGTTCCAACCACTTTCTCTCTCTAAAATTTATCTTTTTTCTATCTTATTTCTTATATGTAAACCATGGTGAAGTGATTAATATGGTTACAAAATAGAACCTCGTTCCTTTCACATGTAATGGATACAACTTACCAAATGATACAAATCCAACATATGTAATACTTTAATTATTAAATTTAAATAGAGAACATCCTATCCGACTTTGAAACATATGTTCATGCAGGACCATCATATCGTGATAATTCAGATAAGGGAGGCTAACTATTGAAAGTCCCTAAATACTCCTATTGTAATACTATAACTCGAATACACAATAACACATAATAATTACACTTTTCAAACGTGTAATGCTTTATTACTTATAAATAAAGTATTACAAGGTGTTATGGACTACACTTGTAGAATGACAATAAATAAGAAACCCTTTGAACAAGTAAGCTTGGTTCAAGACTCAAGTTTATAAGTGAATCTATGAGTCGCTGGTAGACAGCAAAGGATTCTAGAGGTTCAACAGGGAGAAAGGACAAAGATATTATCAATAAATACAAGTGTTGTTTTTCTCCTCTTTTTTCTCCCTATTTATATAGGTACGAGGTTGCTTCCTTAGTGGGAGTAGTTGGCACGTGTCAACTTCTGAGTGGAAGCAGTACACTTCATTAAATACGTGTCCATTCTTGGACATGCTTTTAACCAACTTTCTATGAACAATTCTGCCAAATGTTCACTTTTTCCACTAGGTCGTACTAGGGTCCTTTATCTTGAATCTTCACTTTGTCCCGCCCAAAGTACTTTAGAGATTCTCCAGCCTAAACTATAAGGAATAAGGCAAGTCTCTGTTTGCTTGATCTTCAAAGGGTCTTGAGTGACCTCTGAGCATTGCCATCTCAAAGGTCCATTGACATCACATTCCTTCTACATACCAACTTATCCATAAGAGCTGGTGAGTATGACTTCCTATAATCTTTGACTTCTCTGACGTTGTGTTTAACGTGAATGTTTCAGGTGTGCCAGCTAAGGCTTTGCCTTCTGTTGGTCTGGTCTCTGTCGTTGGACTCTCACAACGACTTGTAACACTTAGTCTAATTTAAATTAAATCTAGACTGGGCCATAGTTAGAACTTTCATTGGCCCAACAATCTCCCCTTATTTGAGCATAAATTATACGAAATCTAAATTATTATAAGTGAGTACACAGCTTCTTCTTACACATAATTTAACAAACATACTTGAAAATTTTATTGAACAACCTAGTCTATTACACAGACACCAAAAGGTGATTACGAGATAAAACAATAAGGTCTTCAAAAAGTCAAGGTTTTGCTCACAAATTTTCTTAGCCCCAGCTCTGTCTACTCTTGAGTTGATCTCAACTTCAAACTCATTATCCAGAGCATTTGCATATTCAGAGTTCAAGATGAGTCCATATCTAAGTCTGATGAGTTGGATTGTGGAGGCTAATCTCAGCTCGCATTCCCTCTAGAAGCAATACTTAGCATTTTTTTTCATGAATACCATACCTATTTTAGGCTCTGAGTTGGCTTGGTCATCAACAAGTCTGGTGATATCTCTATAGAGTATGATGTTTATGTACATCCCATCAACTACTACATCCCCTGTGACTAATCTTTCAAAGATCTGGCCCATTCATGTTTTGCGTTTCCTTGTATTCTTAGGTAGCTCCTCAGACAACTGGTGAGGTAGAGGGAGTTTGAGTTTATGAGTAGTTTCTTTTACCCAACCAATTTAAGCTTGGATATTTTTCATCATCTGGGCTGCACCAGGCCTAGGCTTCTTCTTTTCCATAGAGAGGAGTTCCAACCATTCAGAGAGTCCCGGACTCTTGAGCTTAAAGTCATTGTCGACTTTATAGTTGGTTGGTTGGTTCCCTCTAAAGATGATCATTACCACCTTCTTGTTTTTATCTATGAAGCTGGTGTATTTGGTGATCTGATTTGGATTGGATCTTTCATTTATAATCTTCATGTACTCCTCCTTTAGCGTGTTTCTCTTTGTTTCAATTACAACAAGTTTTCTTCCTTGTGCTTCTTTTGCAGCTGGAGTGAGTTGTTTCAGAGCTTCTTTACTTTTTAGTTTAACCTGTATAAGATCAGCCAACCTTTTGTGCTCCTCCATTTGTGCTTGTGCTTCTTCAATGGTCATTGCTTTCTCACTAGCGCTTTTAAACTTGTTGAGCTCTGGGAGTTTGACAGAGGATCCTCCTTCCTCTTGGAGAGCACTTAACTTTATGACTTGGTCATCTTCATTCACTATGGATTTGCCTTTGTTGTTTGACTCGTCATGAAGTAGGGATAGTGAAAAGTAGGTTTCATAGCCTTTGTTAAGGTTGGCTACAAAGGTAGCAAACTCTTGTTCAGATACTGACCTAAGAGGAATGGGTGTTGGGATGATTGTTGGTTTTAGCTTCTTTGCTGGCTTTTCATTCCCTTTGCCTAAGTCAGAAGAGGCAACAAATGTCTCTGGTCCTAAAGTGGGGTGTTGTTTGTGTGCTTCTAGAATCTTTGTGTCTGATGTGTCCTTTGGAGGTGTAGAGGTTTTGGCAGACTTCTTCCCCTCAGTTGTAGTACTAGAAAGGCTAAAAATGATTCCAGCATACCAACAACCTTGGATACAACTTCCACAAGTTTGTTGAAGTCCTTCGACATGCTAATGAGGGTTTCAGAAAAATGACTCATAGGTCCAATCGCTAGAAACTTTAGATTTGCAATTTTCTCTAGCATATGCGGATTTTTCATTACATGTTTGGTGCAATAAGTATATCTCTCTATGACCTTGGAGAGTTAAGCTTTTATTGAATGTATGAAGGTTTGCTTTAGAGATTTTTCCAGTATACCAAATTTCTGAGGCTCAACTTTATTGAACTTGACAAACTCATCATGCATAAAGATGCATATTTCCTTTAATTCTCCTTGAAGAAGTTTCTTCAAGCGAGATTTAGAAGGTTTGGTGGCTTTGGCCAATACTTGTGCATTTTCTTTTACAGTTTCCTCCAATGTAAAGGATAGGTGCTGATACAAGCTGGTGTTAAGCACTGGTGGGAGATTGGGTTTAAGGGCATCACCCAGAAGCTGAGTAGTGTCTTGAGGGTATACTCAATAGCCTGAGTCGTTGAGCTCCCTAGATTATTTGTGAGATCCAACGCATTGTTTGATAATGTTTGTAGCTGAGACATTATGGATTCATGTTTAACATCTAGCTTGGAGGAGCTGATGTCGCCTCTTTAGACCCAGAGTTCTTCAGCACCAAGTGCTTGCACATTTGGTAATGAAGAGAAGGGGATTGGTTTGAGTTTTTTCTAATCCTCCTAGTGTTTCATGGCACCCAGCTACATAACATTAGGCATTGTGGGGAATGGAACTGGAGTTGATTTTGTTTGCCTCTAGGTCTAGACTTTTCTAGTAGCAAGTTCTTGGACATCCGGGAGATATGGTATGGCAGAGCTTGCAACAGCGGAAGTCGTTTGGTTGCCATCAATCTCCATGTCCTCGTATCCAGAGATAGTAGCATCTTCATCTATCTTACACACTTCATCCTCTGGCATGGATTCCAGATCAGACTTAACATGTTCTTCAGCAGTGGAGACCCCAGTCATGTCATCCTCTACAATGTCATATGGCTCTTCGTTCATCTGCTCATCATTGAGATTAAGTTACTGTAGAGAATGTGTTAGTTCAAGTAGATGAGTTTATAATGAAGGTGAGGATCGCCATTTGTTTCCCCTAAGAAAGCTAGGTGTGATTATTCAACCCCTAAGGACTTATCCTTGGGACTCTTTTGATGTGAGATTATATTAGGGTGAAGGGTCGCCATTTGCTTCCCCTAGGATAGCTGGGTGCGATTATCCAACTCACCCTTAAGGATTCCTCCATGGGACTCCTTTGATGTGAAACATAGTATGGTGAATGGTCGTCGTTCGCTGCCCCTAGGATAGTTGGGTGTGATTATCCAGCACCCCATAAGGATTACTCCTTGGAACTATTTTGATTGTAAATCATGATAAGGTAAAGGTCTCCGTTCGCTGCCCCTAGGATAGCTGGGTGTGATTATCCAGCTCCCCAATAAGGATTACTTACTGGGACTCTTTTAAATGGTGAATAAGATAAGTGTAATGGTCGCCATTTATTTTGCTGCCCCTAGGAAGGCTAGGGTGATTATCCCGCCTACCCAAACAACTAAATTCTTTGGGACTCTTTTAATTATGAGGGGACCCAGAGACTGAGTGAAGTTCAGAGACTCAGGTCGAGACATATATGTACTCTGGCTTTTGTTTCCCGTATGTACTGTCTAGAGGGTGTAGGATCATCGGGGTGTGTTATAAGCATAAATGAATCATGTCCTGATGCAGAGACAGAGTGTACATGTGACTTAGGAGATCTAGGTGCAGACATAGACATTCTAAGGGTTGAGGAAAACCCTAAACTTCATCACTCTCTCCTACAGACGTTTGAGAGTGATTGCTTGTAAACCTCAAAAGAAATAATAAAGACAGACTAATACCTTTGAGATATCAGCGATGGAGGGGTTCCCTGAAGTCTCAGCTATTAGAGAGACACTAGACACGTGTTGTTCGTCAGCATTGGGTTCAACAACATCATCTATTTGAGCAATAGATGTTTGTTTCTTAGCTTTCTTCTTCCTTCGTACATCCATAGAAGACTTGGTTTTAGAGGATGGGGGATTTCCTTCTTCTTTTTCTTCTTGTCCTTTGGATCCTTGGGCTGAGAGGTAGATTGTACAAAGGTCTTAGACATAGACTTGCCAGTTGAACCTTCAGCATTCACCTCAGTTTGAGGGATCAAGTGCTCATCTAATTATGTCATACCAGCAACTTGAAGCATGTTTCTTGTGAGGGGCACTTGATCATCCAATGGTGTCTTTAGAGATGTAGTGGTAATTCAAAAGTGTGAGAAAGATTGAATAACTTCATTGTGGTACTCATCTCCCAAAAGGTGCTCAAAGATTAGAGAGAGATATCTTGTGTAGCATATGGTCGAGAGAAGGTGCTTCTTTCCTTTGTTAACTAGTTTGGCCACTAGATCAGAGTAGAGGATGCGAGCAATCCCTATGTCAAGACCCCAGATGAGATTGTAGGTGATTGCTTGCTGAGACCCATTAAGTTGGTCGTGCGATCCTTGGTTGCCTCCCATACACTTGATGATGTACAACATCAGAGTTTTCCATAGAGGAGAGAAAAAGTTGACCTTTATAAGGGATCTTTTGGTGAAA
Organism: Glebionis coronaria; assembly: GCA_025667525.1. Classification (NCBI taxonomy): domain Eukaryota; kingdom Viridiplantae; phylum Streptophyta; class Magnoliopsida; order Asterales; family Asteraceae; genus Glebionis; species Glebionis coronaria. The sequence goes on from CM046877.1 coordinate 637,192,112, forward strand.
GCATTGGTGGTGAAGGGTTTTTTTTTCATCGTCGTGAGGTATTAGGGTCATTAGGGCCTTCTTCATCGTTTCACTATTAGGCACAACCACCATGTCTTCGTTGACAGTAAGACCAATATCTTTAGCAAAGTCAGTCAGATCAAAGGTTGGGATTTTAGAATGGGTGGAGAGGTTGAAAGAAATGCTCACGGGTGCATGATTAACTATTGTTGTGTACCAAAATTCCTTAAGATATTGTGAGTGGCAAACTATAGGAGTTCTGGTGAGGGATTCATTGATGGAGCCGTTCTTCAAGAAGTTGAACAAGGGTGTGTAAAGAGGGTTTGAGTGTTCAAGAAATGCAACACAGTTGTTCAGGTTGATCTTTACTCTGTTTACACCAAAATCGACGTTAGATGCGGCCGAGATGGTGTACTTGGTAGTTTAAGAAGCGGACGCCATTGATGAAGCTTTTGAGGTTTAGAAGGTTAGAGAAAGAGTGTATGTGCGAGAAATGATGATATAGAAACAAACGTAGAAGATGAGTCAAGGATAAGTAAAAAGTTTCAAGTCGTTTTTCCTTAATGACATTAAATGAAAAGGAGAACTTTCTTAGAAAAGGTGGGACCCCTTGAATTTTCGATACACATTTTGTCCCCTTGAAAATCAGAAAAGTTGTTCTGTTTATTGGAAATCATTTGAATTAAATATGAAGAATATATGTTTTCCACTTGTGATGTAACTGTGATAGGTGTGAAAACACCCATCCTTTGACCACTTAATTATAATAATAACCAAGCCAAAACGTGTATTTTATGTCGGAATTATGCGTGGTTTGTGTTTTTGTTGTGATTTAGGATCAAAATGTGAAAAGGGAAGAAAACATGTGCTTTCACGGGCTTTTATCGAAGAAAAAGACAAAAGACGAAGTCAAAAGATCAAGAGTGCAAAAAGAACGGAAGTCCAAGGCCTATTCTGAAGATTTATCGAAGAAAAGTCTAAAGACAGAAGTTTAATAAAGCCGAAGAACTCAAGTCTAATTTATGAACAAATTACAAGACGAGTTTAATTAATCCCGAGATAAAGTCGAAGAATTTAGAAGACGAAAAGACGAAAAATAAAGAAAGAATGAAGCTTCCAACATATGCTTACCTCCCTAATCACTATAAATACCCTCCTAATGACACATTATGTGGTGTTGGCTATTTTGACAAACTAGTCTTCCATTTTAATTACTTGCACTTTTCTTAATGTCATTTACTTAATTGCACCTTTAATTTCTTGTCTTGCACCTTAAATTTGTAAGCTTTTAATTCTTGTCTTTACTTTAATTGTTGAATCTTAATTTTAATCAAGTTTTTATTAATCTCTTACTCTACCTTTCTTGTTCTTGATTTAATCTTTATGTTTATGTGCTTATTGTTATGCTTGTTTGATTATTGGTTATGTTTTTATGATTATGATTGTGTTAGCTTATTGATTTCATAGCTTATTGTGTTTTTCTTAAATCTGATTAAGTGCTTATTAGTTAATTTTCATAAAAATTAGATTTTAAATATTTTTATTATTTAGTGTTTTTAAAAGTTTTTAAATTTTGGTTGATTAGCTTTTTCTTAAATTTGATTTGGTAAAAGTTTTAGTTGAGTGCTTATTTGTTTTTAGCTTAATTTTAGTTTTGCTTAATTGCTTTACTTGTGCTTATCCGGGTTATTTCATAACCCTTTTATTCCGTATAAGCCTCAAGTCCAACATTCCGAATAGAACTTCAAAACCTAACATTCCGGATAGTGGAGTATTCCAGATAGGAGTTGGATTGGTAATTCCGGTTAAGGAGGACTAGGGATTTATTCCGGATAGGGCTGCGAATTGGTTATTCCGGATAAGCATTTTGAGGAATTCCGGATAAGGGTTCAAACTTATTCCGGATAAGCTGAAACTACTTATTCCGGATAACAAGCCGGAAGTTTACTTCGGATAAGGCACAAGTCAGGTATTCCGGATAAGGACCAGAACGTGGATTCCGGATAAGAATCCGGAAAACATTCCGGATAAGGGTTCGAACTAGCATTCCAGATAAGCTTCACTTGGGATTTATTCCGGATAAGCTTCCCGATCCAGATTCAGGATAAGCAAGAGAAGTCAGGAAAGTGTTCCGTATAAGAGGGTGAAATTATTCCGGATAAGCGCCTCGTAGAACCAAATTCCGGATAAGCAACAGGTTGGTGATTCCGGATAAGAGTGATAGTTTTATTCCGGATAGGAAACAGGTTTGTTATTCAAGATAAGAGTAAGATTAGATTCCGGATAGTGACAATATTTTGGATCCCGTCTCAGGTTCTGTTTACTTCTTTTTATTTTTAAGCATTTAATTTTCTCGCCATTTTTTTCTTTAAGTCATTTTAATTGCTTTTCTTTATTTTAAATTTCAAGTTTACATTTTATTACAATGTCAAATTTAGTTTTTGTCGAGCTTTAATTTTTTTCATTTAATTAATTTACTTTTAAAAAGTTGTAATATTGCGCCCGTTACTTTTCAATTAGTTTTAGATTTAATTACCTGTCATTTACTTAAAAGTTTTGCAATTTACTTTACTACAACGACAAAACTATTGTTATCCACCAAAAGACGACTGAGTCGCACTTAAATCCATAGTCAATTCGAAGAGACTGGAACAACGCTATTTTTATACTAGGCGAAAACCTTGTATTAAACTGCCTAGTTACATTCAATTCCATTAAATACCTCAGTGACAGAGATCAATCATCGGACTTTTTCTTTCCCAATATTGAGCATACCCAGCTCAGCAACCAGCCTAGTAAAACTTGGCTAAGTTAGAGGCTTGGTAAAAATAATATTGAGCTGGCATTCAATGGGTATAAAGTGAAGCACAATATCAACTTTTAAAATATGGTCTCTGATGAAATGATACCTGATGTCTATATGCTTAGTTTAGGAATTAAGTACCAGATTATTGGAGATAGCTATGGCACTTGTGTTGTCACAGAATATAGGAACCTTCTCATAAGTAATACCATAATCAACCAATTGACTTTTCATCTAGAGAACTTGAGCATAGCAGCAAGAGAAAACGACATATTCAGCATCATCTAAGGACATCGCCACAGAGTTTTACTTCTTGGCGCTCCAACATACTAACTTTCCTCCAAGTATTTGGCAACTTCCAGATGTACTTTTCCTATCGAGGCAGCACCCAACATAGTCTGTGTAAAACCCGTATGCTTTTACCATGAACAATACACTTATAATCGTACGTACATGATTAAAACTTTCCTTTTATAAAATGAATACGTTTCACGAACATAAATTACAAGAACTACGTACGTGTTATTACACGATAAGTATTAAGTATGTATAAAAGCACGATAATTATTATCAATAATAATTAAATCACGAACATGAAATCATGAACGTAGAATCACGGACATATGATTAGGTATTTACGTATATTATTATTACGACTACGTGCAAGTAATTATAATAACATGAATATTTAATAATAGCATAACGTAAATACGAGCATACGAACATGTAAAATATTAGAACAAGGAAAAACTACGGGTTTCCCTTGGTGGGCCCTACTAGCCGTGGCAACAAGAGAAGGAGGGGCCCAGCCCATTGGTTTTTACTAAATAAACAAATAATGTAAAACATTATTTATTCACAGAAGATTTTTAGAAAAACAAAAACCCTAATCCTCCTCCTTGCTCCTTTAGGTTGGCGGCTACATCACCAAACAAGGGTGATTGGTTGATTTTGATTTAACAAATCACAAGAACGTGTTCGTGTATTCATCCTCTATTTATTCCACGTGTTTTGGTAATCTGAAAACCTTTCTTTTTAATTCTTTTTATGTTTTTATGAACATGTGATCATAGGGGTTTTAAAAACAGGATTAAAACATGTTAATAATCAAGGTGGGGAAAATCAATTAGAGTGTTTTCGGGTTCGGTTGTCCGGCCGCCACACAAACCGAGAGTCCTACGACTCTCAGCGCCGTTTGGTTCACAATACCAACCAAGACCTAGGTCTTGGTGGTGTTGGGCTCGGTCAACAGCAGGGGCAAGGCACCCTGACGTGCGTCGGGGGTGTCTAGTGGTTCGTTTGGTCTCGGCAGCCACACCGCCCCACCACTGGCTAAAGCCATTGGCTATTTATGGTAAGCAGGGGGAACCGCAGCAAGCAGGGGGACCACCGACAACTGCCAGTGGGAACCCTTTGTGTGTCTGCGGCTGACCGAGAGGACAAGACCACCGGCTGCAGCCGGTGGCAGATTGCCGAAGGCAGGGGAAACCGGCTTAGGCCGGTTTGCCACTGTTTTTGGTTGGGTTTGGTTCGACCGGTTCACGGGTTCACGGGCCGATTCACGACATGTTTTAATAAAAATAATACATGGGTTCGGTTTATTATTTTTACAAGTTTAATAGTTTTACAAGTATATTTATTTTACAAGTTAATTAAATTAATTTAACATGACATATAATTAATTTAATTAAAACATGGACTTAGGTTTATTATTATTATTTAATACATGATTTTAACCTAAGTATTTATTTATGTAATTTAGACTATAGTAATTAATTAATTATTAAAACATGACATATAATTAATTAATTTCCATGACTTAGGTTATATTAATATAAATATTAATACATGTTTTAACCTAAGTATTATATACACTTTAATTTAGCTAAATCATGATTATATTTAATTAAATCATATAACATATAGTTTATCTAATTAACATGTTATAATTAATAAACTATACCATTAATCACATGACTTAGTATATTTAATCAGTAAAACTTAAGCTTATCGTATTAACTTAATAATCCAGCTTATTTCTAATTATGGAAACTTTCTATTTCAGGAAACTTACTATTTTTAGAAACTTTCTTTTTTAGAAACTAATCTATTTTAAGCAGTTAATCTATTTTTGGAAACTTTCTATTTTTAGAAACTTTCTATTTTTGGAAACTTTCTATTTTAGGAAACCTGCTATTTTTAGAAAGTTACTTATTATTACACAACAAGTATAAAAATACAAGAAATACAAGTAATACTTAATAAGAATATCCAGAATACATGATAAACACAGCATAACGTTAAAATTAGTAAAACAAGACATGAACATATAAAACAAGCTAAGACACGATATAAAACCAGGTACGTACTCAGTAATTAGAATACTTATACACGTATACTATTTATGTAGCACTAGTGAGATCGAAGTAGGACTCTCTTCCGTTCGTCTTCTTCGTTCACTAGACATAAGGTACGGATTCTCCGTCCTTTCAGTATGGACATTCTTTCCTTATTAGGATTCTCCGTATGCAGCGAACTGTTTTCCAAGTATATGTTTTATATGTTTTGAATTGCTTATATTTAATTTAAAAGCCTGAGCCATATACATGCATGACCAGTTCACCTAGTTATGGAGGTACCATAACCATAACACTGGAGGCACCAGTGTTATGACCTCACCACGGCGGAGTGATAGCTCGTGGCGTCCCTTTCAGCTTTTGGCCATATTATTATATTATCATGTGGGGCGTATGGGTTCATCCTATGTTACATGTTTTTAAAAGATTATTCAGGTGAAAGTGGTATGTGCCTTGCATCCTTCATAAGGAGCTGATCCCTCCTACCCAAGCTTATATTAATTAGAGGCAACCCCTCTGATTGTATGATGAGGTTACCCCTCCAAGTATTCATGCACGTTGATATTTCATGACCTATATTGGCTTAATGGTTAACATGTTAAACAGTTTTTATAAGATAAACATAAGGCGTTTCAAACTATAAAACTAGTTTTACTAAGTTATACCAGGTTTTCCAGGACTTAATCAATTCTGATGCTATATGTCGTATATGCTTATGTTATTCATTCTATGCTTGTATATCCGTGCACTGAGCGTTATGCTCAGCCGTTTTCCTTTCATGTTCCTAAAACGGCAGGTACTCAAGGGCGCTCGTAGACTCTAAGCATACGTGCATATGGATTGGAAGCTTTCTAGCCTTCATTACTTTATGCTTATCATCATACATTTTGCTACTTTTTCTATGGATATTGTTTAGTCCTTTTCCTTTACGGTACTTATGTTTGTGTGTGATGAGCTTATACTTTGGGGTACCGATGTTTGTTTCCGGTATTTCCTTTATGGTCATGTAATGTTTAACACATTTATCCTTGTAAGCTTTGATGACACGCCATAATCACGCGTGACATTCCATTTACCAAAATGGGGTGTTGGTGGGGGATTTTTTGATGTCGTGGCAGGAGTGTTTCTAGCATTTGGTTGGCTAGTTTAGCCAAAGGGTGGAGGTATAGGAGGCATAGTATCAGACATATTAGGATCTTGATTTTAAAAACAAGAACGGTTTATAAAAGGTTTTATAAATCATACCGCTCTAATACCAATTGAAAGTTCCAAAATACGGCTATTGTAATACTATAACTCGAATACACAATAACACCTAATGATTTTACTTTTCAAACGCGTAATGCTCTATTACTTATAAACAAAGTATTATAAAGTGTTATGGACTACACTTGTTGAATGACAATAAATAAGAAACCCTTTGAACAAGTAAACTTGATTCGAGACTCAAGTTTATAGGTGAACATATGAGTCGCTGGTAGACAACAAAGGACTCCAGAGGTTCAACAGGGAGAAAGGACAAATATATTATCAATAAATATAAGTGTTATTTTTCTCCTCTTTTCTATCCTTATTTATAGTGGTACGATGTTGCTTCCTTAGTGGGAGTAGTTGACACGTGTCAGCTTCTGAGTGGAAGTAGTACACTTCATTAAATGCATGTCCATTCTTGGACATGCCTTTAACCAACTTTCTATGAACAGTTCTGCCAACTGTTCAATTTTCCCACTAGGTCGTACTAGGCTCATTTATCTTTAATCTTCACTTTGTCCCACCCAAAGTACTTTATAGATTCTCCCGCCTAAATTATAAGGGATAAGGCAAGTCTCTGCTTGCTTGATCTTCAAATGGTCTTGAGTGACCTCTCAGCATTTCCATCTTAGAGGTCCTCTGACACCATCACATTCCTTCTACATACCAGCTTATCCATAAAAGCTAGTGAGTATGACTTCAGATAATCTTCGACTTCTTTGACGTTGTCGTTGATGTAAATGTTTCTGATGTGCCAGCTGAGACTTTGCCTTCATCTGGTCTGGTCTCTGACGTTGGACTTTCACATCGACTTGTAACACTTAGTCTAATTTAAATCAAATCTAGACTGGATCATAGTTAGAACTTTCATTGGCCCAACAATACATAAGGCAAAAAATCCTAGTGATAGGGGAGACTTAATGTAGAAAATAGTAGAAAAGTAGCTTGTAATACACATAAATAATATGTGAACTAGTGAAGTAGGTTGATTAGGGGAGGCCTAGCACCCACTAGTCCCCCTACTAGCTCTGCCCATTGACATACTCAAAAGTGATAACTTATATAAGTTTGTAATACACATAAATAATAAGTGAAGTAGGTTGATTAAGGGAGACTTAGCACCCACTAGTTCCCTTACTAGCTCCGTCCCTTGGCATACTCAAAAGTGATAACTTGTATAAGTTTGTAATACATATAAATAATACCCCCTCCTTCCTAAAATAAGTGTCCGCGTTTGATTTTTGGAGTATTTTTTCTTCAACTTTGACCGTAAATAAGTTTTTGTGTTATATATTACTTGATGAAATTTATATAAAATGACCAGTTTTTAACGTAATTTCATTAATATAATTCTCATCAAGTATTACACAAAAAAACTTATTTAAGGTAAAAGTTGAAGAGGAAAGACTCTGAAAGTCAAACGTAGACATTTATTTTGGGACGAAGGTAGTAAGTGAAGTAGGTTGATTAGGTAAGGCTTAACACCCACTAGTCCTCCTACTAGCTCCGCCCTTTGGCGTACTCAAAAGTAACAACTTGTACAAGTTGTCAAAGTTTGAACAAAAAATGATGGCTTAGAAAAAAACATCTTGTTTTTTCAGTAGACAAAAGTGGAGTTGAGAACATGCGCCTGCTCTAATTGAAAAGGTAAAGACCTCTTATGTATAGATTACTTCTGTTGATTTTTGATAATAGTGAGTGTTTTTTATACAACCCAGACGCTCTACTACCCGCCTTAAATCAAATCGTGAAGTCTTCATGATTTTATTGAACCTCTGTGTCATGCCGACGGTAATGGAGTACTTGAAGGCTTTTCTCAATATGTTACCAGTAATACAACTAATGCATATAAATCTGATGTTTAGATCATCAGATGTAGGTATTAGAGAAAAAACATTATGGCAGAGGGCGTTGCTGTATTACCAACTTTTCAAAGCTTTAAATAAAAGAAACACAAGTAAAACCATTATGATTTGAAGCAACATTAACTCTTTCATACTAAAACCATCAAAAATTTTGAACAGTCAACGACAGGATCAAATACTCATCGTAATAAAAACTAGATATAATGCACTCGACTTTAAACAACACTAAAAAATGTAAAGACGAAGGTAGAGATGTTTTGGTTGCAACAACAACGACATCACCAAATAGAACAAGTGCAACAACATTTTCCCATTCATCACCAGACGCTAGAGATGAAAACAATATAACCATACGTAATTAGATACAAAAGGTGCCTATAATTTTGGCGTGTGTTTCATAAAGTCATTTTTTTAATTTATTTTGCAACTTTTTTTTCATAAAGTGTTTCATAAAGTCATATTTTGCAACTTTTTTACTTAAATAAGCTTATCATCATAATAAGCTTATATAAGCCGAAACGTTTGTTTAAGCTTATATGTGGACTTGTGAGGTTATTCTAGTTCGGCTTACGAAATAAAAAAGGCATAGATCTTCGAGATAGTCAGTTTCGAAACTCGTACCTTTCAAATACAAAGTAAGTACTCTACCATCTCAACAATTCATCCCTTCAATATCTATGTTAAATTATGTGACCTAATCTGACACCCGTCAATAACTTTGAGGACTTATGTTGCCTTGTTTTAAACTTTCAGTTAAGCCTAAAGGACTTGGAAGATTGGACACATTGGACTTGAAGGACCAAATGTGTGAAGAGCTATAAGCTGAAGATATAATGGGCTCAAGCCCATCATAGCCCAATTCATGTTTAACCCAACGGCTATTTACCCTTTCTAGGGTTTTATATTGAGTAGGAGCGTCTCATTGTTACAATCGCCTTACTTCCCTGTGTGTTATCTACACACAGTTACTCTCTCCTCTCATCACATTACCGTTGAGACATCAACTCTTTCTAATCTTATTTGCTCTCTCAAGCTACCATCAAGATGATTATTAGAGATTATGTTAATGTTATGAGTGTTTGAGTGTTATTGTAGTGAGGAGGGTGGATCTTCCTAGAAGGGACACCCTCACCTTTTTCTATTGTATTGTTGTGCTAGCACCCGTTTGGGGACTAGCCTTATTGTATACTTTGTTCGTTCATTAATCACAAAGGGGAGGTTGGTTGTGTGATTACCCAAACTGTTTTTATTAATTATGTCTTCCTATATGGTTTTGATTATGTTTTTCTTCATGGTATCAGAGCCTGGTTCTCTGAGATCATCAAAAAGTTTTCTATTAAATTTTTAGGTTTTGAAAACTTTTAGGGGTTTTTTAAATTGATTTTGTTTTTGGGCAATTCGACTATTGAGATAGGCAGTTCGAAAAGTTTTTTTGTGATTGACCTAATTTTGAGAAATTAGGGTTTGTTAAAATTTTTGGGGGTTTTTCAAATTGGAGTTATTCTTGAGCAAATCGACTATTAAGATAGTCTGATAAAAGAAAAGTTTTTTGGTGGTTGACCTAATTTTGAGAAATTAGGGTTTGTTCATTCTATCATTTGGGGGTTCCTTGATTCTTGGTCTTATTTGCTGTTTGGAAGGCTCTGTGAGAGTTAATTGGTGACCATCTGCTTTCTCATCATTCTTGGGTGGTTTGAATTGGGAAACCCTAATTTTTTGTTCAAAAAAAATTACTAGGGTTTCTTGATCCCATCGTTTTGATTGGTTTGATTAGGTGGATTCGTGATTGATTGTTCATGGCAAAAATTAACTTTAGGGTTTCTTGGAACCTTAATTTTATTTTTGTTTTGGGGCTTTCTTGGTTCTTGGGTATTCTTTGCACTGTTGGTGGTGTTTCTTGACTATTGTGGTAAGTTCTGGTTATCTTGGGGAACTTGTTTCCCATTGTCTCTGGCTCTTATTATCTTGGTTGGTCCGCTGCTATTTATGCTCTGGTACACGTAACCGTGTTGTTGTTTCCGCTGCATTAATTCCCTGTAAGTCTTTTCTCCTTATCCTTTTTTCATTGGATACGTTTGGGTAATTGAGGAGTGGTTAACATCTTGATCTGCCACCCTTGAGTGGTACGAATACCTGCTCTGGCCACTCTGTCAATTGTTTTCTTGTCCTTGTGGAACTTGGTTTCTATTATTATCGGTTTTTTATTACTTGGCTTCACTCTCCCCTTTGTGTCAGATGGTTCCTATTATTGTGATGTTTTATTGTGTCTTTGTTTTTAATTGTGACTTGCTTATTGTTTCTATTCTTGTGTTTGTTGTTCTGTTCTTTGTGTTGGTTTTTTATTCTCCCTTTGGTTTTGTATATGCCTTTGTTATGACTAATATGAATGCTGTTAGATCTTTTCTTCTGTTTGATTCCCTTTGTGTGCTATATTGTTGCTCTCGTTTTCTTCTTCTTGTTTTTGTAAGTGATATCTGGATTATTGACATGGGATATTTGTTCTGCTGCTGCTTTGATATCTGCTTCTTTCAGTTTGACCTTGAGAATTTGGTTGTTGACTGGTTTATTAAGGTTGTCTTGTTATTAAGCTGGTTGGTGTATGTGTGTTTCTGGTTATTAACTGCTTGGGTTGTGATCAATCTCATATTGTTGTATGTGTTGCTCTTGCTTTTGTGGTGCTTATCTGTTGGTGTTATCTGTGTTATGTTGTTTGCCTTTTTTGATCACTTTCTTATTGAGATCAGAGGTGGTGTGCTCCATATTTGGTTTTTTGTGAATACCCAGCTTGATACTATCATCACTCTATATGGTTTGTGCTCTAATTTGAAAACATTACTGCACACCCCTTCCATGCTTTCTGATATGATTCATAGACACCTTATGCGTATTGCTAGGTGCCTTATGATTCAGGGAGGGATCAATTCTGGTTCAAAGAGTGTGTGCAGCACAAAATTATGCATGTTTACTCTCTACTTTGTTCTTGATGGAAAACTTTTTTCTAAAGTAAGTTATGGAATTGCACCTAAGCTTTCTCTCCTTAGATGTTATGGTTGCCTCTTTTGTCTTACATGTTTAAATAATGCTTCTAGCAGAGTTTTTTATATTGATCTTAATGTTTCTAGTTGTGTCAAAACCAGTTTTGATGATAGTTCTTGTGAGAACCTTCTTACTTTGACAAACTCAAAAGCTTTAAGTATGTCTGCTTTGTCATATAAACCTCTGCTAAGACTGTTGGACTCTACTAATCTGTTTTTTATCAAAACATCTTTAAGTCCCAATGATGTAGAGAAAGCTACACCCAATGATGATGGCAATGCCCCAAAGTCTCCTAACAGAGACAAGAGTGGCAATGCAACTTCTATGGGTAACATAAGCATCTCTGAGGGCAACTCACAACATCACACTCAATTTGAGTTGATGGTATTTGATCAAAATTATGCTAGGTGTGAAATTTCATTAATTGAAAACACCACCAGAACAACGAGGTTTTACAATCTTTCTATAATTTGTAATCTACCCTACCCCTCTTTGATATTGCTTAGGTTTTTGTCCATGTTGCTTATTAATGTCAATTGTATGTTTTTGAGTAACCTCTTTTTTTTTTCTTTAAGTGTCTTGCTTGTGTGGCTTATTTATATTATGTTTGTTTGTGTTTCCATATTAGTTTTTTTTTTGTTCTTTCTTCTTCTCTTTGTGTTCTAAGTCTTGTTGTCTAGGTTCTTTGTGTTTGCTTTGAGGTTTGATTGCTGTTTTGTTTTGTTGTTGTAGAGGTTTAAATTTCTTGATCATGTTCATATTATTACCTGATATGTCGTGTTCTTGAGCACCTTCTTTGTGTGTTTTTTTGTGGTTCTTTGTTTTTTGGTTTGTTGTGCTATTGTATATGTGTTGTTGCTCTTTGTTGATCTCCTTTGTGTTTGGTTGTATGTTTTTTGTGTTATGTCTATTGGGTTAACTTCCTTGATCTTTTGTTCTTGGGGTGGTCAAATCGAACTATCTGTTCCTCCAGGCTCAGATCAAGGGGGGATGTTTGGATCCTTGATCTTCTCTGGATATTTACTCTACATTGCTGTGAGATCTCCTTAGGGTGCCGATCACTGAATTAAAGATTCAGTGGTCTTGGTATCCAATTGGGGGTGTCCTTGTTTTCATAATATTGATATTGTTTGATCTTTTTTATGGAAATAAACATATCCTTGTTATGTGATCTTGTTTGGGTGCCGATCAGTGAAGTTAAGATTCATTGGTCTTGGTATCCATTTGGGGCGTCCTTACTTGTCATGATATTGTGCTGAATGTGATTATTCCTCGGACTCCCATATACTTATCAGGTTTACTGTATAACTCTTAAAAACACCTAGCTTTGATCCACTTAGTTTGATAAGCTCTGGGAAATTTTAGGATTCATGGCAGTTATATTAAAGATTTTGGGATTCCTTGTCGGAATGTTTCTGGAAGTTTTTGAGACTTTAAATTGGGTGTCGCCTTGGGTGCCGACAACTGAATAAAAATTCAGTGGTCTTGGTATCCACTTGGCATCTTCTTGATTCGACCATTGTGATTCTGTTGTGGTTGGTTGAGATTATGGTGGCTGTTATTGATTTGTGTTGGCTTGATTGATAGCAGGCGGTGACTTGCTTGTTTATGCTTACCTGCTTATGTTCAGGTATGACATTCATGGTTTATATGTTTTGTATCAGCCTTGTGGTCCTTATTCAGCTGAATTAAAATTCAGTTTGGTTACTTTGGTTGGTCCTATTTCCTAAACCCTTTGTGGTTCAAAATTCAGGCCACAAGTATTATTTTGGGACTTTAATGTTTCCTATTGTCCTTTTAGGACGTGTTTTTGGTCTATTCTTTGTGATGACCTGTTACTGATTTAAATCAGATATCAACTTTGGGACTTGAGATTCCCTGTTGATTGGCATAATGCCTGTTATGAGAATGATGTGATTCTCGGTTATTGGGACTTGTTCCCTGTTTCTGTGGCTTATGCCCTTTATTATCCTGTTATGGTTCTTGATGGGGTTGTTGTACCTCTCCTTGGTGAATCTTATGATTCTATTGGTTTTTCAGTTTGATGTTCCTGAATTCCATCATTATAAAATCAAATGATTCTCGAAGTATTCAGAGATATGCTCTATGGGATCCTTTCGGGTCTTAATCATTGATTTTGAACTCTGTTGGCATCCATTTGGTTTTTTCTTTATTCAAACTGATTGAGTGTCAGTTGATATCTGTTTTTGGTCATGAGGCTTGTTTGGGATTCAGAGTGTGTACTTCTGATATGCTCATCTTTCTTGCACTCTACAACCTAGTTCATGCATATTCAAGTGACTTTGGTTTCTGCTACCCACCTGAAGTTATGAAGCTCATGATGGGTAACTCAGGGAAGTTCTCTCTCCTTGCCTTTTTTTTATATTGTTATAATTCTGTTTGGGTAGGTTAGATTTATATGGGTTGTCAGATTAAGGGGGGATGTTAAATTATGTGACCTAATCTGACACCCGTCAATAACTTTGAGGACTTATGTTGCCTTGTTTTAAACTTTCAGTTAAGCCTAAAGGACTTGGAAGATTGGAAACATTGGACTTGAAGGACCAAATGTGTGAAGAGCTATAAGCTGAAGATATAATGGGCTCAAGCCCATCATAGCCCAATTCATGTTTAACCCAACGGCTATTTACCCTTTCTAGGGTTTTATATTGAGTGGGAGCGTCTCATTGTTACAATCGCCTTACTTCCCTGTGTGTTATCTACACACAGTTACTCTCTCCTCTCATCATATTACCGTTGAGACATCAACTCTTTCTAATCTTATTTGCTCTCTCAAGCTACCATCAAGATGATTATTAGAGATTATGTTAATGTTATGAGTGTTTGAGTGTTATTGTAGTGAGGAGGGTGGATCTTCCTAGAAGGGACACCCTCACCTTTTTCTATTGTATTGTTGTGCTAGCACCCGTTTGGGGACTAGCCTTATTGTATACTTTGTTCGTTCGTTAATCACAAAGGGGAGGTTGGTTGTGTGATTACCCAAACTGTTTTTGTTAATTATGTCTTCCTATATGGTTTTGATTATGTTTTTCTTCAATCTGTAATCTATATTACTATATAAAAGGCGAATATATACACATCCTAACTCTAAACTTAATTCAAAACCAAAAATTAATATGAACATATCAAATCTCAATCATTAGATAATTTTTAATCAAAACTTAACTTCGAACAAAAAATGCAATCTTTTTTTTAACAACCTGTAAAAGAACATCTTTATTTTTAAATTAATATATTTTTAATTTATTTATTTTTTTCATAATCTAATTAACCATATTTATTAATGTTCTCCTTAATTCAACATCTATTTTGATATATTTATATTTTTTTCATTTTTCGTGATTTTATTTATTTTAATTCAAATTTTTACGTTTTAACATTAATTTGATTGCAAAAAATAGTCATCAGATACCCGTCGCCACATTGTACGGGTGTCATGCTAGTATTTTTAAATATATTTAACTTATATAAAAAGTGTTAAGAGTTAAAACCAAATACGAAAACAATTTTTTAAAATGAGAAAAAATTGGGTACATGACTTCCAAATCCGAATTGATCAGGGAGTTTTCGAGTTGACCGGGAAGGGCTGATAAACGAGGATCAGAATGGTAAATACAACCCTCGAAGTTCTCTGGCACATTGCCATCGTGCGGGAAGCTCTCTCTTCAATGTTACAAGTCAAGCCGTTCTCACCCGATCAACTCCCAGAAACTGTGGTTTCAAACCATCCCACACACTTGCTTTGGCTCGGTGTAACTCATCATTTGCAACACCATGTCTTCTGGTATCACTTGAAACAAAAATGAAAGAGCTTGTCTTCACCTAACCCTCTTGGTTCAATCGTACCAAATATACCATTTGCATCCATAATGGGCTTGGCCTTCACAGCCTACACCAGATAATTCGTCGAGGTCAAGACCGAAACTTGATAGGACATCGAACCTCCTTCTCTAGGCACCAACGCCATTCTAATCTCCTTTTATAACAACTTCAAACTTTTTATTAACTTATTGACTAGAAATATAAAGATTTATTAAATAAAACTCTAACCATGCATGCATGCATATACCCGACTTATAACCGATTAAACCCAACAGAGTTAATATTCCCGGCTTCGTCCCAAAGGTTACGAAGAAAACCCATCAAATATTAGTTGTCACTCTTTGTTCTATACACGTGGATGCTCACTCGTCTTCATTGAAATAGCTCAAACATAAAGCTATGGTTCACTTATTAGGAAATAAAACACTTCGCAGTAGAATAAATCTTTTTTCTTCATAATGCAAAACGCAAAAGTAGAGACTTTTTCAAAAAAATATGTTTTTAATAGAAAATATTGTTTTGATTTATTCCTTTTTATTTTTATGTTTTTTTAAATATAAATATTTTCTTATTTAATAAAAGCTTTTTTAAAAAAATTAATGGAAAAAATTGATAGAACAAAAGAAATAAAATTATAAGTGTGAAATTTGTGAAAAAAAATCACAAAAAGGAAGTAATAAATAATATTTTAGTGGTTAAATTTTAAACAAATTAGATGGTGTTAAGTGAAAATTACAAATTTTTATATTTTTTAATAAATTTTAAAAATTAACAAATATCCCTTATACTTTATAACATAATAATATCGTAATTATAATATATTTAACACAAATATTTTTATATGTCATTATATTAAACTAAAATATTAAATTAAATTTATAATTTATTTGTAATCTCGTGTGTACACGAGAGTTATAACTAGTAGTAAAATAAAATGATACAACTGATTGAGATTGACGGTGTGGTGAGATGTTTTTCCGCGACTGACGGTTATCGTTTTTACATAAGACAAAATAATTTTGTCGTTTTTCAAAAGAAACAAAAAAAATCAATTTATTGAAAAAAATGTTTTGGAAAAAACAAAATCGTTTTTATATATCCATAATCAAAAAGCTATACCAAAAGTCTATGTGGATCGTCATTTGGGAGCTTTATAATTCAAGGCGACGAGAACATTAATCCCTGATGATTTATTCATTTGAGGTGTTCATTGATTTACTTTAAGGTGTCGTTTGGTTTAAAATTTTAAAATTTTTACAATTCTAAATTTTAATAATTTAAAATGTTTAAGAACTAAAAATTTCAGAATTTAAAATGCTAAACATGTTTGATTGACAAAAATTTATAAAACTTTGAAATCTTGATTTTAAGTTATGAATAAAATATTTTTTATATAAATTTTGTATTTAAAAAAGTAAAAATTGAATTTTCACTTTTTATATAAAGTTTAATAAAATATTCTATAAATTTTATAAAAATATATAAAATTTTATAAAAAAATTTAATAAATTTTATTTACATTTTATAAAAAAAATCTAAAATTTTATAAAAATTTATATAAATTTTTTAAAAATTTATGTAAAATTTTTAGATTTATAAATTTTATATAAATTTTTTAAATTTAACTTTTATATAAATTTTATGATTTTATATAAATTTTTTGAATTTTATGATTTTTATATAAACTTTTAAGATTTTATTTAAAATTTTAAAATTTTATATAAATTTTTTAATTTTATGACTTTTTATATAAACTTATAAACCTGAATAAAAACGACTAGAAAAAAGTTTATAAAAAATAATTTTTCAAATAAATTAACATTTCTCACTTTTTGAAGTAATTCTAATATCATTTATTTTTGCAATTCGAAAAATTTTAAATATTTTCGTTGATAATACTAAACATAATATTTAGAAAAATTAAAATGTAAATATATTAAATATCCTCGAATATCCTCGATCAAACGACACCTAACACGTAAGATGAATCTATCACTTGAATGCTTGATAGTCCTAGCAAATAAACATTTTAATTTTACCGAGTTGTATAAAGTGTGAGCAGTAAAATGCCCTTACATGTGAGTCAAATGAAGGAAGCTGGTCCCAATAATTATATTCCGTTTAAAGTTTAAAAGTTAAAAAAAAAAAAACCATGTTCTCTTAATTTAATATGACAAGAATTTTTCATGTCGGTGTAGCAGGAAGAAGGCTTTGATCTGCAAAAAGTTCTCTTTTGGACAAGTTTTAAATTAGTTAAAAAAAAAAAGAGACAAGTTTTAAATTTTTTATGAAACTGTATGGTGAGCTTATAAACTAAATTTACATAGTTGTTGTTTTTGTTATCCATAAAATTAAAAATGTTATTTTTGTAAAAATCTCAAAAATAAAAGAGTTAATTGCATAAATTGTACTTCTGGTTTGTTGGGTTCACTCCTAAAAAAAATTTAACGGATCTTTCCCTCATGCTTATAGCTGTTTCTAATCAAGAGTTGGTGCACAAAGAATCTAATGCCAAAGACACATTATTTTTTAGGTGACACTTTTTTTTTCTTTTGGCAACTTTGAGCCTCATTCGCTCTAACCTTAAAAAAAGTATCATTTGAAAGTGTTGTATATTATACTACAGTATAAAAGAAGAAAAAATAGACAACAAATTGTCCTGATTGCATGTGGGTTGGACACTTGGACTGGGCATATTACAGTACATCAAACAACTGTAATAATAATCAGGTTAATGTTATATAAGTACCAAAAAACAGTTTTTTTTTTTTTTTTTTTTTTTTTAACAAATACCCCTGTTTTTTTTAATTTTTGATTGAGATCCTGAAAATACGAAATAAAAATTATAAAATTTAATAGCTCAAAACTAATAAACAGACAAAAATAAGGAATTAAAACTGATAAAAATTACAAAAAAAGTCTGTTGCTCATTATTCTTTTCTCAAAAAACACTTTAAATTTTCTCTATCTAGAAATGGTTTTTTTTTTTGGCAATAGGGCAACTAGGTGCAGAAGGCGCCACGTGTCCTCTGTTGCCCTATATCTTGAGGTAATATGTCAGAATTACCCTATTTTTTGGATACTTGTCAAAATCTGATAGAAAAAACAGAGCTGAACTGTAAACATAGGACAAAATGAAACAAAAAGTAAAAAAAAAAGGCAGTGGGCAGTATCTTTACTCTAATCTCTATCTTCATCTTCTTGTGCTTCTCTGGAACGTGTTTTTTTAGTTTTAGAGGCGAAGATACGCGCAAAACGTTTGTAACCTGATCATATCATGGATCTGTACTAGTAAAACGTTTTACGGGTATCTTCGCCTCTAAAACTAACTCAACAACCATACATACAACTTGTTCACATTTCTTGATAGGAACTAAGAACATGGCTAATGGGTAATTTCTTTCATTTCAGTTTTTTAAAATCCTAATTTAAACCTTGAATTACGTGTTTTTTTAGTTCAATAGTCTTGGTTTACCTTCAATTGCAATACCCTTTAACCAATTTCATCTATTTTCCCTAAATAAAATACCCCCAATTTCAGTATTAAACCCTAATTATGTTTTTTTTTTTTTTTTTTTTTTTTTTTTTTGCTTAATAGTAGTATTAGTTTACGGTCAATTACAATACCCCTTAACCAGTTTGATCAATTTTCCCTAAATCAAAAACCCCCAATTAGTTTAGTTTTATAAAAACTTTAAAACCCCCAAATTTTATATATAAACCTTAGTTTGATAATATGGCAGTACCTACAATAGCACTATACACAACACCACCTTACCACTTTTGTTGCTATTTTCATCATCTGGATATGAAGTGCTGTCCATTAGGACAAGGAACGACTACTTCTCTAGCTCGTTTGCGTATTCGCCTTGTCCGGTTTCGCTTCTTAAAGGTCCAGTTTTGTTCTCGAGTAGCTCGATCGAGTTCGTCTCGTATAGAGAGTAATAGGCTGTTTAAATTCTTTCTATAAGGAGTGCTTTACGAATGCATTAATGAACATTAATAAACTAGTTATGTTAATTTGTTTATGTTTATAACTATTTCGTAAGCTTCTCTTTTATGAGTTTAATATTATTTGAAGATAAAAAATAACTTCATTAACAGGAAAATAAAATTGAACATCAGTCCAACTTATTTTTTATGTGTTCTTGTGAAGGGATATTCTATGTTTGTGTTAAGTTCCTTAAGAAGCATATGAGGGATTTAAATAGGGATAATGGGGATCTTTGTGAAATAGTGAAGGCGTTGAAATCTGAGTTGGGTAGAGTTCAAGAAGAGTTGAATAATGATCCTACTAATGCTGATTTGAGAGTTGAAGTTAATGTATTCAGCTGTTTTAGATTAAGAATTGCTGTTGAAAAAAATTATGTCAAGACCGCTTTGTTTGACATTGCGGATAACAAGGCATCGGGGCCTCATGGCTATACTTCAAAAGCTTTAAAGCTGCTTAGAAGGAGGTCTCTAAAGACCCTTGCGATGCTGTTAAAGAATTCTTCAGAAGTGGTAAATTACTCGGTGAGTTTAATGCTTTCATTAATTCGTAAAAACATATCGCTTAAATAGGTTTTTGACGATAGACCTATTAGTTGTTGTAATGTCTTGTATAAAACAATAAGTAAAGGCTTTACTAACAGATTGAAAATGGTTTTAAATGGGTTTGTGGGTGAAAATCAAAGTGCATTTATACCCAGGACCCCGAGAGGCAAATCTGCGATAATATCTTATTAACGTAATAATTAATCAGGGGTTATGAGTGGAGCTGGAAACAGTTACTTGGTTTAACTGATAAGATAAAAATGTTCGTTCATGATAAAACTGGAAACAGGAAACAGTGGAATGTATGGTTTGATAAGTGGCACCCACATGGTCCTCTTAGCCGACTTATAGTAGAACTCTTGAACAAGCTAACAAGCGTGTGAAAGCTAAAGTTGGATATGATTTAGGTTTAATGAGGTCACCAGTGCGTTTATACCCAGGACCTTGGGAGGCAAAACTGCTATAATATCTTATTAACTTAATAATTAATCAGGGGTTATAACTGGAGGTGGAAACATTTAGTTAGTTTAACTGATAAAATAAAATTGTTTGTTCATGTTAAAATTGGAAACGATATGTATGGTTTGATAGATGGCACCCACGTGGTAGCAGACTTATAAATAACAGAACTCTTGAGCAAGCTAATATACGTGTGAAAGGAAACGATATGAGGTCACCAATGTCCCTGTTCCTAAAGTCATTTGGTGCAGGCATGTTTGGTTTTCTCAGTGTGTTCTCAGGCATGCCTTCATCTTGTGGGCTGCTATTAGAGGAAGACTTAAGACTAGAGATAGGATTTCTAAGTGGTTTAATGTCGGGAAAAAGCCATAAATGCTTAATATACTTTAAAAAAAACTCATTCTACATATTGTACTTTTTATTGTCATTATTCTTACTCTACTCTTATTTTCTTTTCATTATACATACTTTATATAAATTTTAATATCTCTTTCGGTTTATCAAATCATAATAGTATGTTAATGATAAATGATTGTTATTTGTTTATGAGAAACATGAGATGAAGTTTGAAAACATACTATTCCCTGGTTTCTCTATCAGCGATTAATATGATTTCTTTTTTTATTTTATTTCGAAGCTTACTGATTTAATTTTTTAGTTTTAGGGTTTATGTTGCTGATTGTCACTGGTGGTAGTAATTAAAGCAAATGTAGATCAAGGTTCTGCTATGATGCAGAGTATAGTTGTATATATGGGTAATTGGGTACAGTTTGGCCAACGAAGGTTGAGATGATTTGGTTTGCTGCCTTTAGGATATGCTGCAAATCATGATGTTATTGAGTATCGTTACGGATAAAGTAAGCCTGGTATAAGTTTGTTTAACACAGCTTTAGTTATATAATTGTTAATGAGAAACATGAGATGAAGTTTGAAAACATACTATTACGATTGGATAAACCGAAAGAGATATTAAAATTTATATAAAGTATGTATAATGAAAATAAAATTAGAGTTGAGTAAGAATAATGACAATCAACACGATGAATCTCGCAGTCACCTTTTCTTCTCTTATTCTTTTTCCAAGACTGGGAAAGGTTAAAACCCATGGCTAATATGGACCACATTAGTAATGAATGAGCTAGTGTGATTTCACGTTTTAGGTGCTGCTGTGTACTATTTGTGGCAGGAAAGAAATGTGAGGTGGATTAATCAAATCTTTAAATCTAATGAAGCCCTTTACAAGTTTATTGTGGAAGCTAATCAAGCTATTAGACTTAAGCTGATAGGATTAACCATAAAATGGTCTACTAAAGCTGAAATGGCTGCTGGAACATGGAATTTAAAGCTTAGTGCGAGTGTTCATTATAGAAGGATGGTGGAAGATTTGAACAAGGATCAGGATATGTTTGATGATGCAGGTCTCAACTAATTTACATTAGTGTTTGGGTTAACTATTTTTGTTTAGGTAGTGGTTTCTGGGAATGCAATAGAGTCCTTGACATTGATATTATGAGTGCCATTAACTCGTAAGGGGTACATTTGGATGGTTTTGGGGATTGATAGGCTGGCTAGAAGTTCTTGGGTAGACAATCAGCTGTGGAGAAGTTTTGGGGTTAATTCTAGTGTTTGCATGAAGGGTAGGCACTCTAAGACCTCTGCGGTTTCCTATTCTTTGGTGCAATGTACTTCTTATGGCATCCTCTTACAAGGTCCCTGTAAATGTGTGATGTAAATTGGCTCGTTGGATTGACACGTGGCCATGTCAGAATGTGGGCGATTACAAAGCATACTAACACCAAGAATACCCAACAAGTCACTAAGAGAGTACATGGAAGAGATTCAACGTATGTATGACAGGGGTCACTCGGTGTCAAACTCTAGCAGGAGGCAGACTGCTGGTAGCACGGTTGTCGGGTGGGGAAGATGAAGTGTATAGCTTCATTGTGACGATGTATGTATGTCACGGGTCACTCGGTATCAAACTCGAGCAGGATGCAGACTGTTGGTAGCATGATCCTCAGGTTGGGAAGATGAAGTGCACAGCTTCGTCGCATCGTTGCTCTCTACTATTCATGGTAAACATGTATGCAAACTACGTATGGATTAGATAGATAATGGTTGGAAAATCCTAAAAAAAAAAGAAAAAAAAACACTGAAAAACAATTGTGTATTTTTTCACCTTTTTTCAATAGCACAATCTATATTATGCTCTTGTTCCGTGTGTTTATTACCCACGCATCATTAGATGTAGAAAAACGATATGGTTCTTAGACAAACATCACTTTGATGAACTATTCACTGCTCTTAGTTGATAGGTTGTGAGCTTTCCGGTTCTTTCATCTGAATGAAATATCTAATCTACACATCAAAACCGATGTGCTTTGAGCTTACTTTTGGTTACGTCAACTGCCAAGGTATCTTGCCCAATCGGTAGAGTTGACAAGTCATAGAACATAAAGTCTTGGATTCATGTCCTCTGCAAGTTTGCGTGTAGAGTAGAACTGCTAGATCCAAGGGTGGCGCTTACGCTTTTTTTTTTACTTTGAGTTGTTCTTGTTCTCCGCTAACATCTTGAATTTTCATATACTTAACTATCTCATATATAACTTGCATATTGCATGGGTCGTGTGCTTCCAAAGTGGGTTGTGTGTACATCTTGGCCTTGGCTTCAGCTTATTCGTATAGTGTACATGTGGTCTTACACAATTGTTAGCGTCTATTTAAAGGGTGTTCGAATATATTTGGATGCAGATTCGAATGATGAATCGAGTACGTCGGTTTGTAACATTGTAAATCTACATGTTACATGTACTCATTTTCTTTCATCTCGTATGGCCAAATTGCATTTTGTCCCACATGGATTCAAATTGAGAGTAGTGAAACATTTATAACTCAAATTTCTATTTAACAACTTAATCGAAGTATTTTAGGGCATAACTAAAATTAGTTAGTTGTGTCTTTGGGTTCTTTGTTTTTTCACATGCCTACATGAGCGTGAACTTGGTTATATGCATATAGCGTTTTATAATCACGAACAAACCTTGGGTTCTAAGCGTAGTATTAATAAGATTATTACTTGTTTCGTTCGTTTAATTATTTTCATATTGTATATAATATTTTTTCTTAAGCCATAATGTATAAATATTTATTCAAGATTGCATCAGGCTATAACATTTTCAAAAAGTTTTGTAATTTACAAACATGTGGCAGTTGTGATGCTTTGAGCCATTTTGATAAATGCCAAACGAAGGAACGAGACCCACATGTCATGCGGTGTTTTCGAGTGTTACGCCATCACCACCAGCCCATGTGGTCTCAAAAAACCCCAAAATGTGGCGCGATACTTGCACTGCGAGTCGTGTTTTCAGAATTGTTTGTGGCGTTTTCAAATTTTTTATTAACTTATAGTCGTTGCGAAACGGGCAAACACATTCGTCATTCGCTAACTTTCATCAACTGCCAAACACATTCGTCAACCCGTTTATGAACTTAACACCCAAAATTCGTTTAATCTAGCAAAAATCTAGTTTTGGTTACCCGTTATGGTTGGGACCGGTATGTACTAGCATATTTTCATTCAAGGAAATTGAAGACATAAGAGAGCTTTAAGCCAATGTAACTCGATACATAAAATAGTCATCACTAGATCCATGATGCATTCTACAATATGCTTCTTCGAGCTCGGTCCAAACTCTCAAACAAACGGACTAAAATATTCAATTAATCACAGGTATACGTCGCCGAGCAACCTGCTAGAATAAAGAAAATGAACAAGTATATTTTCAACTTTCACTACTACACGAACTGACATAGAGCCCTGTTTAAAACCCCCTTAGAGCCCCTTTTTTCCAGGGGAATCAAAAGGGGGGGGGGGGGGGGACTCTATTAAGAGATGGCATAGTTCCCTGTTTATAAAAGGGGCTCTATGATGAACAATAGACCCCTGTTTTCTGCTTCATAACCTGGCTCTATTTGATTTAGAAAACATTTTTTAAATTGGCATAGATCCCTGTTTTTTGTTCTGAAACATGGCTCTATTACATTCTTTTTTTTAATCAGATATCACCTGTATGTATTTCCATGTATCCATCCACACAGCAAAACAAGAACAAAACTAATTTGCAACAAAACCATTTCTAGCAAAACCAATGTATTCAATATCATAGATGATTCACATCAGTTTAATACGCTCTCTACAAAATTAACATGATCTTAACAAACAAACTAATATCACTAATTAAACATCACAGCAGTTTCCAAAGTGTTTTGGTAAGGTAAAGGAAACAAGAGATAACAAAAGGACATGACCACATGATTGATCATCAAATGCCGGACACTGAAATGAACGAGCTCACAATGTTGTCCAACTCTTTGGTGCTAAATGGATTCTTGTCGCTCCACGGCATCTAAAAAACATGCATAAGCTCAATGTAAGATACAGAAAACACCTTAAAAGGTAATTATTCGTATTTATAAAGTGACGGATCTCAAATTAATCATGGGTTACAAAATTTGATGTACAATAACAGATACAGGGTTATGCAACTAAAACTAGGCAACTGAACACAAGAATACACGAAACCATTTCATTAATTATTCTGTAATTCTAGGCGGCAAAAAGGGCAGGTTTTAGGCATTGGATCCATCGTGTTACTACTACTACTAGTCAGAACACAAATAGTGGCAAATCAGCTCATATCAAAACATCTACGTAATATGCTAAAGCAAAAACTAGTTTCCAATATACTAGCGGAATACCATAAACTAGTTTTAGATCTTCTAAACTAATCTGCTAGTCAGAATAAACTAGTAAAGCTCAAATTACTTGTATATCTTAAAACTCCAAAAAAAACTAGATTATCTAATTACTACTACTAGTCAGAATACCACCAACACCATTACCATACAGAAAAATCAATATATTTGTCATCAATTTAAGTTACTTACTGTCTTGGGGAACGAGTAATGCTGATGAGTTACAAACTGGTGCATCCACTTCATAACATAGTAGCCGCATTGCCAATAGTGAAGTTGTTGGTTGCACTAAAAAAATAATAACAATTTTATAAGCATTCAATAAAAGAAATAAAAAAAAATAACATACATGTTTATAATGATATGATTTACCTCGACAAGATTCCATTTCATATTCCCAAATGTCCTAGAAGAAATTAAAGAATGTTAAGAGTCGAGTTAACTTGTATACATACAAAGGTGAATAAAACTTTGATGCAAAAAATTCTTACTCTTGCACAACATTGGCGAATCCATAGCTTTCCTCGTTCTTCCCTTCCATATCAGAATCCAATATGAACCCAATGTTTTGTTGAGGTACAATTATAAACAGATTCCAGTGTTTACTAATAAAAGGCAACATCTTAGTATAAATACTTTTCACAAGTCATAAAGCAATAAAAAGACAACTTTAAATATAGTAAGTACCTTTCAATGTATGGTGCAAGATAAAACGATTTATGATGGCTTTGGTCCATCGCTTGCAACAGATAGTTTTTCACATGTACACTGTCAAACATACACATGGAGTCTTGAATCGTATACGGGTTCAGGAAACCACATTTGTTCGATTGTGTTTTCACCTGATGCAAAATCTTATGTATGGACCTAGAAACATGATAAGATATAAAATGTAAAATAACGATATATTCGAACTATGTTAAATAACTAGTGATAATCGCCTAAGAACTTACGTTGCAAACAAAGTCATGATGTAAGAGTTAAGCCATCCGTTTGTATAAACCAGTATACGATCTTGTGGAGAAACTGAAAACTGGAAGGACTTTGTTTCTCCAAAAACATTTGGCTGGACATCAACTTGTATTGAACGACTAGGATCTGGGCTCCGCATCCAACGTTCGTATGAACTTCTAAGAAATGCTCTCTTATGAATCTGACCACGATAGCTGTTCAGTCTCTTAATTAGCTCCTCTTTTTGTGTTGCCACAACTTGCTTGGTCGATGGAGCAGCTGTTGTATTGTTGTGCGGCCCGTCTTGTCCAGAAAAATTTGGCAACATTTTCTTTTGAGTGAAAGAACCTTTCTTGGTTGCTACTACTTCCTTAGTTACTGTTTGGGTGGACGTACTTGCTGCCACAGATTTCTTATTTCCCATTTGGTTGAACTTAGAGTCCTGTTAACAAAGTATATTTATTATAGTAACTAAGTAATGTATTGATAAAAATAATGTTCAACCCATTAATACAATAATAGCATAACTAGGTTCAATGGGTCAAACGGGCAGAAAGTAGGTTCAATGGTAAATAGTTGATATAAAAGTATCTCGAGTTTCATGCATAATAAAGAAAAAGAGCAGATAATAATAGTAACTAATAAGGAGCATACACAGATTTCGGGCTAATCCAACATGCGGCCTCCTAAGCCATTTTTTTTTGTTTCGTGAATGGTTTAATTTTGGCTTAATATGAGAATATTACCTAAAACAATTATGAAACAAAGGTGAACGTGATCATACATCTCAATATCTATAATGTCAATGCATAGTTTACGACACAATAGTATGCAATTAATAGTGGTATCAAAAAAAGGCAACTAACTACATGTGTAGTTGTGAAAATTTGATGTATATCAGATGGATTATTTTGATTTCTTATAGTTACATGTAGATCCATGTGTCACAGGCTTCTACACATGAATAAAAGGAAAAAAAGATGAAGATACAAAGCATACGATTATCAATGTTTGTGATATTTTTATCTAATTCATGATTCGAACTTTGTTTGCCATTTGAAAGTCTTATTTTCAATTATGATATTAAACTAGCAAAGGTAAATAGTTGATATAAAAGTACCTCTTCTTGTGTTGCCACAACTTGCTTGGTCGATGGAGCAGCTGTTGCATTGTTGGACGGCCCGTCTTGTCCAGATAAATTTGGCATCATTTTCTTTTGAGTGGAAGAACCTTTCTTGGTAGCAACTACTTCCTTAGTTACTGTTTGGGTGGACGTACTTGCTGCCACAGATTTCGTATTTCCCATTTGGTTGAACTTGTCCTGTTAACAAAGATATTTATTATAGTAACTAGTAAAGTATTGATAAAAATAATGTTCAACCCATTGATACAATAGCAGAACTAGGTTCAATGGGTCAAACGGGCAAAAAGTAGGTTCAATGGTAAATATTTGATATAAAAGTACCTCGAGTTTCATGCATACTAAAGAAAAACAGCAAATAATAACTAATAAGAAGCATACGAATCATATATTGGCTGCTCGAATTAGGTTCAAGTTACCACTTAACCCAATTTAGATATTAAAATAGCAAAGGTCACTAAGTACACAAAAATGACTACTAGACGCCAAACCAGAATATATAAATGAATTTACATACCAAATTGAGTGAACAAGCCCTCTTAGTCGGCAGAGTTGATGTCGTTTGGTTGGCTGGCTTTGGCGATGTTTGTTTTTGAGCGGAAGTTGCAACAATTTTCTTGGTCTCCGTTTTGGTGGACGTATTTGCCGCCACAGTTTCCTTGTTTCCTGTTTGGTTTGACTGGTTTGAGTTGGAGTCCTGTTGACAAAGATTTATTATAATGACTAAATAGTACTAAAATATTATAATGAAGTCAATCAAATGTTATTTAATTTACCTTAGTAAGTTCAATATACTTCTTTGGCCACTGAATAAAACTATGCTGAGCGTCTTCTAATTTATCGAACTCTTCAGTTGGAACCGGAAGAAGGTAGGCCTTGTAATCAGCTTCAACTTTGTCCACATGCACCTTCGCATGCCCGTGTAGGACTGACTTTCCATGTACTTGTTTGGCGGGATACACCATCCCTGTAGCACAAAGTACCTTATTCGTCCCGTAGGGGAGAAACATCTCGCACTTGCCAGGCTCCTACAAAACGTTTATTATCAAAAACTATATAGAAAACTTATAATAACAAACACTATCAAAGAACGATCATTTGTTATGGTATCTCTTAGTACGATCTAAAATCTAAATAATCATACAGTTGTCACTTCTGATAAACTGGCCACAAAAGTTTCAGATCAAAAGTCATTAAATGGTATAACATTCATACAAATTACATAAGATGCTAGTTGTGACAATGATTAATTTGATATTAGGAAATAAAGAAACTACTAAATATTACCAAGCAAGATAACTTCAAAAAGATATATAATATGACCATGAACTCGCTAAATCAGTATTGAGTATTGACAATAATAACTCACAGTAGTATCTATTTTCATTTTTTGACACATATTTTATACAATATGTTTTTTCAACCATGTGTTGTTTACACAATAGAACCAATCACCAGTAATGGGCAGGCTTCATCTTGTCTACACAATAGAACCAATGAACAGAACCAATGTTTTAAAACCCGGTTTTTTAATTGACCCGGATAAACTACCGGTTCACCGGTTTACCGGTTCAACCGGTTAAACCGCCGGGTTGAACCGGTTTTATGCAAAATGAAAAAATTAGTTTTTACTGAAATGTATATAACGAAATACACCACACATGTTCAGTTATCTATAAAAAGAAGTCCTAAAATATCAAATAGGTATGCTGGTTTTAAAATACTTGTATATAGCAATAGAAAATTTCATTCCAACGGTACATATACCCACTCCAAAAAGAATATTCGGTTATTCTTTAAAACAGTCTAGCATAATAACATCTCGTAACTCACATATGGCCCAACTTCCCAAAATAACCTTTTAATACTCACATTTTCTCTTTACTCATCATTTTTACTCAACAAAAAGAGAAGAAACTAAAACCCCTCATGGCACACAGACTCACATCACACACACCATACACCTATTGCAAAACAGACGTTGGTCTCCTTAACAAGATTAAAAACAGGTAAAGGTTGATTGAGTATCACGCTGTCACTCCATTCTTCTCATTTCCTTTTCATGTACCTTGAACCGGCGGGTGTCTGGCCTACGGGTCGAACCGGGTTAAATAAAACCCGACGGTTCAAACTGGTTTCAGTTTTAGCTTAGACCCGGTTTACAACGGACCGCTCACAGCTCCGGTTCCTGGTTCGACCGGTTCAACCGGCCGGGTCGAACCGGGTTTTAAAACATTGAACAGAACCATGAAACGATAATAGGATTTGTTTTCAGGGGTGTTTGGAAATGCATATTAAAAAAATTAGACTCAATAAAGTAAATACCTATAGATTATCTAGTAGAGGGCTCTCAAGGTTTTCATTATATTGTCCAGACTTCATCTCCTTAATTGATGTTGCAAGTTTCTCGTTATACTCGGCTTCCATTTCTTCACGTGCCTCCTTTATTTTTTTGTTTACCATCTCCACCAGTTCTTCTTTTTCGAGACATCTTCTCTTCTTTGCCCTATATCCCTCTATCCCCTGTTTAAATGGGACAAGGTATCCAACCCCCTAGTACAACCACCGTGCTCCGGTCCTTCCACCATAATTAATGCATCCACGCCATCTTGTACATCTGAACTGTTGGATAATTCTAGATGTGCCTCAATCTGTAATTGTATGCAAGTTATACAATACTCAGAAATAATACATAAACTATTAACAATTAACGTTGAAGCTTGCAATGTCGTACCAATTTATCTGCAATAACTTGCATTTCTGGAGATAACATCAAGCCTTTCACTTTGTCGTGTATTCTCCTTGCTAAACAGTAATGCCTCCCACGACGATCAGGTATCATATGGACAGGTGTACAAAGCTCTTCAGAAGCTCTCTCTTCTTCCCATTTATCTATATTTCCACGATATCCTTTTGGACCTAGTCGTGGAGGATTTTTCTTGAGCTTCGCCCATTCCTTCCCTTTTGCATGTTTCTCCTTGACATAGGAATAGTAAGTCATGTTAGTTTTATGAGTTTACAACAGCATATACAAAAAAATGAAACTGAAAAAAAGTTAGTAGTAAGACAAACCATTTTTTCAGGGGTACTTTCAATCTTTAAGAACTCTTCCCAAATAGATTCTTCAATAAATGTGTACTTCACACAAGGAATTCTATTCTTATACCTGAAATTTGTGCGAAGACTCTTCTTAAAGGTTTTCCAAGCTTGATTGCATTGTTTAAGCACTTGTACTTTATGGTCATTATTCTTCAGCCTGCAATGTTCCTGATTATTATAGAAAAAGAAAATTATAAGATTACCAAGATGACTTCGCATATTAAAGCTACACCAAACATTAAATACCTTATTCACTCATTATTAATAACTTTTCTCGTTTAAAAAAAACATATATTACAAGTCACCACGCTAGTAATTTAACACCTTCTACTGATTAAACCATTACAAACTTTGAAAAAGATAATATACCTTGATTTCGAGCCATAACTGTGTTTTGTCGTTCTTTGGTACTTTCCTCCAATCATCTATAAGAATAGAAATCTTTCCCCTAGTTACCGCTCCAACGTATAGCCCAAAAGGAGACTGCTCATCTCCAATAGCGAAGCCATGCTTATCAAAATTAACACCATTTATTTGTTTCCTGTTCTTCTTTTTCAATGAGTAAATTCCTCTCTTTCTCTTTTGAGGTTGAGGTTGTGGTTCTGGTTGCCCAACGATAACTTGCTCATTCGTATCATGCTCGACTATATTTTGCCCGACGATGTTATGCTCGTCCATAATCTCTTCCATATCAGCCTAACATTAACAAAACAAGCATGATTATATTAAGTCCATAATATACAGTGACTTAGTAAAAGAACAACAACTTTAAGTTTTATAAAAAAAAATAGTACATTAGTAACAACAAAACATGAATGATTATAATCAGTCCATAATTAGTTATATAATTAAGGTATAGACTAACACGCTAATTATCATTGTAACAACATTGTTTCTATCATACTTAACACACCATTTAGTTAAAATAATGAATTTATAGACTAAACAAGGCCTGTCGTTTGCGGGCCAATTAGGCTCGGGTTCGGGTTTATATTTTTTAGCCTTGACCCGACTTGACCCGAACCCGACCAACCCGACTTGACCCGAACCCGACCAACCCGACTTGACCCGACTCAAACAACACATTTCTTTTAGTCTTGACCCGACCCAACTTGACCCGAACCCGGTTGACCCGACCCGATTCCCACCCCTACACCCCTGTTCTAATCATAATATACATCATCATCATCATCAAATCATTCACAGAAAATGGCAGTAAGTTTTTCATCAATTTCATTATCAGTCCTAGTATCCTACAATTCTGATATTGTGCTAATACTTAAATAACAATGCCTAAACTTGTATCATTCTAGTAATCTAGTTACGTACTAAGTATAACTAAATACTACTACAATAATTCATTTCATCTATCATATCCTACGAGTAACAAACTAATAAAATAATAGATTATAGGTGTACCGTGTACATGCTTATTGATTTTGCCATTTGTATTCAGTTTGTTAACAGAAAACTTGCATCGTACACAAATTATATAATAAAATGATTATGTAAACGCTAGAAGTCTTTGGTTGCTAAAAGTTAAATAGACAACGTCTGTACGTCACAATCAACGATTATAGTTTTGTAGATATATACTAACATCAGTTTATATACTGTGTTTTTTTAGGGGGATTTAAACTAAACGGTAGGGCTGAGCTTCGGGCCAATCCCGACCCGTCCCGAAACTTACCGAAACCGAAACAACCCTTAAAACTAAACTGAAACCGGAACCGCAATGATCGGTTCGGTTCGGTCCCAACTCGGGATCAGTCGGTTTAAATTCGGGTTGAACCCGAAACCGAAATACATGATGTTCCAAACACACCTGTTAAAAAAAAAACATCCAACACCCCTTGTATACCTGTTGTGAACATAGTGGGCAATTAAGCTGCTATTTTTTCAATATTGTGGGCAAATAAGCTGCTGTGAAGTGTGAACACAGTGAGCAAATAAGCTGCTGTGAACACAGTGGGCAAATAAGCCTGTCAGTGTACTAAGAAAGAAAACTATACTGCACACGTTTGATAAAGACTCGATGATTCAACATTTGATAAAGACTCGATTTTGCCATTTGTATTCAGTTTGTTAACAGAAAACTTGCATCGTACACAAATTATATAATAAAATGATTATGTAAACGCTAGAAGTCTTTGGTTGCTAAAAGTTAAATAGACAACGTCTGTACGTCACAATCAACGATTATAGTTTTGTAGATATATACTAACATCAGTTTATATACTGTGTTTTTTTAGGGGGATTTAAACTAAACGGTAGGGCTGAGCTTCGGGCCAATCCCGACCCGTCCCGAAACTTACCGAAACCGAAACAACCCTTAAAACTAAACTGAAACCGGAACCGCAATGCTCGGTTCGGTTCGGTCCCAACTCGGGATCAGTCGGTTTAAATTCGGGTTGAACCCGAAACCGAAATACATGATGTTCCAAACACACCTGTTCAAAAAAAAAACATCCAACACCCCTTGTATACCTGTTGTGAACATAGTGGGCAATTAAGCTGCTATTTTTTCAATATTGTGGGCAAATAAGCTGTTGTGAAGTGTGAACACAGTGAGCAAATAAGCTGCTGTGAACACAGTGGGCAAATAAGCCTGTCAGTGTACTAAGAAAGAAAACTATACTGCACACGTTTGATAAAGACTCGATGATTCAACATTTGATAAAGACTCGATTTTGCCATTTGTATTCAGTTTGTTAACAGAAAACTTGCATCGTACACAAATTATATAATAAAATGATTATGTAAACGCTAGAAGTCTTTGGTTGCTAAAAGTTAAATAGACAACGTCTGTACGTCACAATCAACGATTATAGTTTTGTAGATATATACTAACATCAGTTTATATACTGTGTTTTTTTAGGGGGATTTAAACTAAACGGTAGGGCTGAGCTTCGGGCCAATCCCGACCCGTCCCGAAACTTACCGAAACCGAAACAACCCTTAAAACTAAACTGAAACCGGAACCGCAATGCTCGGTTCGGTTCGGTCCCAACTCGGGATCAGTCGGTTTAAATTCGGGTTGAACCCGAAACCGAAATACATGATGTTCCAAACACACCTGTTCAAAAAAAAACATCCAACACCCCTTGTATACCTGTTGTGAACATAGTGGGCAATTAAGCTGCTATTTTTTCAATATTGTGGGCAAATAAGCTGTTGTGAAGTGTGAACACAGTGAGCAAATAAGCTGCTGTGAACACAGTGGGCAAATAAGCCTGTCAGTGTACTAAGAAAGAAAACTATACTGCACACGTTTGATAAAGACTCGATGATTCAACATTTGCTAAAGACTCGATTTTGCCATTTGTATTCAGTTTGTTAACAGAAAAATTGCATCGTACACAAATTATATAATAAAATGATTATGTAAACGCTAGAAGTCTTTGGTTGCTAAAAGTTAAATAGACAACGTCTGTACGTCACAATCAACGATTATAGTTTTGTAGATATATACTAACATCAGTTTATATACTGTGTTTTTTTAGGGGGATTTAAACTAAACGGTAGGGCTGAGCTTCGGGCCAATCCCGACCCGTCCCGAAACTTACCGAAACCGAAACAACCCTTAAAACTAAACTGAAACCGGAACCGCAATGCTCGGTTCGGTTCGGTCCCAACTCGGGATCAGTCGGTTTAAATTCGGGTTGAACCCGAAACCAAAATACATGATGTTCCAAACACACCTGTTCAAAAAAAAACATCCAACACCCCTTGTATACCTGTTGTGAACATAGTGGGCAATTAAGCTGCTATTTTTTCAATATTGTGGGCAAATAAGCTGTTGTGAAGTGTGAACACAGTGAGCAAATAAGCTGCTGTGAACACAGTGGGCAAATAAGCCTGTCAGTGTACTAAGAAAGAAAACTATACTGCACACGTTTGATAAAGACTCGATGATTCAACATTTGATAAAGACTCGATGATTCAACATAAAGGGCTAAGAAAGAAAACTATACTGCACACGTTTCTAGCCTAATTTTCAGTAATTCACACAAAAAGGGCTTGTGAATTAGATTACTTTTCAGGCTTATGAGGTTGTTTGATTTTGGAAAAGCTAATAAGCCCATTTTTTCTTGAGCTTATGAGCTTATCATGTATAGCTTATGGACTTCCATAAGCCATGAACAACAAGCTCATAAGATGAAAAAATGAGTTTACGAGCTTTTCCAAAACAAAATAAGTTCATAAGCCCGAAAAATAAGCTCATACAGACAACCCCTAATATATCATCCAGATTTCATAAAAAGACTGAAAACCCACATGATATTGTCATAAAGATATATAATGTACAGTATCTATAATTATTAATTGAACAAACAATTCACATACAATTCACAATTCATAATTAGAGATTAATTGAACAAACAATTCACATGTATCTAGAAATAGAAGAAAGATTAGAAAGATTAATTAAAATATGATAAACAATTCACATGTATCTAGAAATAGAAGAAAGATTAGAAAGATTAATTAAAATATGATACCTGCTAATTGTGAGGATTAGAAAGATTAATTGAAATATTAGAAAGCTTAATTGAAATTGTAGAAAGCTTGTGTGACGGCACCAGATCTGATTGTGTGTGAGAGAGAGAGAGAGTATTGAGGGTTTTGTTCTGTGAAAGTATGGGGGGATTTTTGGGAACTTTGAATCAGTATTGAAATTTTGGGAAAGTATGAATTGAAATTTTCAGGGTTTTGGTGAAATATTGGGGGGGAAAGAGCGGGTTAGGGTTTCACCACCCAAACTTTTGGTGAAATATTGGGGGAGAAAGAGCGGGGATGGGTGCGGTTTTGGTGAAATATTTGGGAGATGGATAAACTTACAACTTATACAAAGAAAACAAAGTTATTAACCTTATATAAATTTATATGATAAAATTTAAAATCTAAGGCAACAACTTTTATTAAAATTTATTAAAAATCTTATTTATAAAAAAACAAAATTAAAATTTATTTGATAAAACTTAAAACTTAAAATGTATTTGATAAAACTTAAAATCCTACTATAAAAAAACAAAATTAAAATTTATTTAATAAAATTGGAAAACAAATTTATAAATTATAAATTCTACTTATTAAAAAACAAAGTTAAAATTTATTGATAAAACTTAAAACTTAAATTTATTTGATAAAACCTACAACACAAACTTTTAGTAAAATTTATTAAAAAACATGTAAACGACCCATCCGACACAATTTAAATGTCAAGTCGAACACCCGGGTTATACATTACATATATAATGACCGACTAATAGGTGAAATCGACAAGTAAAATGTCTCTTAAAACATGAGAATCAATATAATAACACAAATGTATCACCCAACCAACCTCCCCTTGGTGAATATTATTAATAAAGTCAAGTACAAAACAGATTAGTCCTCAAACGAGTGCTAATTAACAAATACAAAAGAAAGATAAAGTTAGATCGTCCCAACTAGGTTGATCTGATCTCCTCACTACATAAACACTCACACTCAAACGATTACAAGATGAAAATCCTTCCATAATATAAAGCCTTACACGGCTATCATAAGAAGACAGTAAAACACACTCAAGTGTGTGTAATATTATGAGTGATAAACGAAATTGTAGCACCAGCTAGGGTGTAACTCATCCAAGACATATGGGTCAATGATAGGCTCCAACGGCTAGATAAGATACGTGCCTGCACAATAAAACAATTCTATTAGTATGTTTACTTTATAATGATTACAAAATTATAAATAATATCATATTTACCTTTATTCAGTGCGAGTATTCAACAAAGAATACCTTCATCATGGTCGGATCTCAAATAAGTGGTGTCATCGATAACATCATTGGAAGATGAAGCACCGATAGAAAACGGGGGCAACTCATCAAACTGGTCATATTCCTCTTCGTCGACAACATTCTCAACACCAACTATACGTCGTTTACCATTAATGACGACATGCCATCTAGAATCACTTGGGTCCTCGACATAGAATATTTGGTTTGCTTGTTTTGCTAGGATGAATGGTTCGGATGCATAGCCGTTTGTGGAGAGATTGACACTTGTAAAACCATAATCGTCAACTTTAACTCCTCCGTTGTTATTGACCCACTTACACTTAAACATAGGTATAGTGAATGAAAGATAATCGAGTTCCCATATTTCTTCAATGACACCATAATACGAATTTTTTGCAATCGTCGACCTTGCTTCATGATCGCCAACTGAGAACTCAGGCGTTGCAGCAATTAACGTCACCCCACTATTCTGTAATGTACTCTTTTCATCTTGTTGTTTGGTGTAAAATGTATAACCACTGATATCATAACCTTGGTATTTTGTCACGTATCGTGGACCAAACCCAAGTCGTTCCACCGTCCTGTCTACATTTTCTAGTGTATTATTTCTCACCTTGTTCTTCAACCAATCTGGAAATGTCTTGTAATGCTCGGTAGCCAACCATGCTTGTGTCTTGTTCTTATTTTTTGCTACCAACATTGTTTTGTGCTCATTTATATATGGAGCAACACAAGTCATGTGTTCCAAAACAGTCAAATGTGCCCGATATAAATCAGCTGGATTTGTTGGTTCCATATTCTTCCCAATAGTACCAACCCCTTGAAGTTTACCCTCATGTCGAGATTGTGGGATGCCAATATTTGGTACATCTTTCATGTAGTTTGTACAAAACTCAAGTACCTCCTCGGTAACATATCCTTGAATAATACTTGCCTCTGGCCGATAACGGTTCCTAACATATCCTTTCAAGAAACCCATGTATCTCTCGAATGGATACATGTCTCGTAGAAACACTGGTCCGCAAGCCTTTATTTCTACAACAATATGAGTTACCAAATGAACCATAACATCAAAAAACGAAGGAGGAAAATACATCTCAAGTTCACAAATGGTGAGAATAATATCACTTTGCCATTCATCTAACACTTCCGGGTCGATCACTTTTGAATGAATCATCTTAAAAAACAAGCAAAGCTTAGTGATCGTGTGTCGAATGCGGTCTGGCAATATTCCACGAATTGCAATTGGAATAAGTTGTGTTATTAAAATATGACAATCGTGCGACTTCATACCGAGTAACTTCAAGTCACCCATCGACACCAACTTCTTGATATTTGAAGAATACCCAGATGGAACCTTAACACCATGCAAACATTGACAAAATTTGGTTTTCTCAGCCTTTGACATCGTATAACAAGCTGTCGGGAGATACATACGACTCCCTTCTCTTTCAACCGGAGCAAGCTCTGGTCTTATTCCCATTTCAACCATATCGTTTCGAACATTAACCCCATCTTTTGTTTTCCCTAAAATATTCAACAATAATCCTATTAAGCTATCACATACATTTTTCTCAATGTGCATAACGTCAAGACAATGTCGAACTTGCAAGAGCTTCCAATATGGCAAATAAAAAAAATAGACTTTTTTTCCATATGTTGGTTGAATTTGTTCTCTTTCGTTTTCCAAACACATTGTTTACATCTTGAACTCGGGATAAGACAATTTCTCCATCCAATGGTCTTCGTAAGACTCCTAACTCATTGTTTCCATCAAACAACTCTTTTCTTCTACGGTATGGGTGATTCCTTCGAAGCGATCTTCGATGTCCCATATATACCATCTTCCTACAGTTTGGCAACCACTTTGAGTGGGTATCATCTTCACAAACAGGACACGCCTTGTATCCTTTTGTTCCATATCCAGATAAGTTACCGTATGCAGGGAAATCACTTATGGTGCAAAAAATCATGGCTCGCAATAGAAAATGTTCCTTCTTGTATGCATCAAACACTTGAACGCCTGGATTCCACAACGTTTTCATGTCTTCAATCAATGGTTCCAAATACACATCGATGTCATTTCCCGGTTGTTTTGGACCTTGAATTAACAATGACATCATTATGTACTTTCGTTTCATGCATAACCAAGGTGGAAGATTGTAGACACATAATAGAACTGGCCATGTGCTGTGATGACTACTCATGTTTCCAAATGGGTTTATTCCGTCTGAGCTAAGTCCAAATCGTATATTTCTAATTTCATCTCCAAAGTTTTCAATACTATCGACATTTATCCATTGAGGCGAGTCAGCCACATGTCGTAACTTTCCATCCTTTTTACGCTCTTCGGCGTGCCAACGAAACAATTTTACATCTTTAGAATTAGCAAATAATCGTTTCAACCTAGGTATAATGGGCAAATACCATAATATTTTAGCAGGGGGCCATTCTTCGTCACATCACAATTGAGTTCCTTTTCAGTTGTTTCTTTATACCTTGATAGATTACAAACATGACACTCATGTAGGTCTTTTTTATCATTTGTATACAATACACAATCATTCGGACATGCGTGTATTCTTTTGATTTCCAATCCCATTGGACAAATCAATTTTTTTGCTTTGTACACTGAAATAGGCAACTCATTATCTTCCGGGAGAAAATCATGCACAGCCTCTAAAATATCTGTAAAACATTTATCACTCATACCGTTAGCTGCCTTTACGTCAAACAATCTCAACAATGCACTTAGTTTGCTAACTTTTTACACCCGGCATATAACGGTTTTTCTGCATCGACAAACAATTCTTGAAACTTGGCATGATTATCATCATCTATTTCACCCTCCAAATCATGTAGCATGTCATCTAAGTTATCCTGCCTGCTATCGTACGAGTCAGCGCCATTGTCCTCGCTAGCATCTGAATCCATCGGGTCATCCTCAGATAATAATTCACCATGCCTTGACCAACAAGTATACCGTTCCACAAAGCCATTTGATATCAAATGTCCTAATATTTCATTAGAGTCACTATACGTAAGTATATTGTTACACTCTTCACACGGACAAGATATTGTTGATTTTCCTTTATTTTCTCGATCATTCTCAGCAACTCTAATAAACTCATACAAATTGGTTATATATTCCTCTGAATTTCGATCTATCTTGTACATCCATTTACTTCGATCCATCTAGAATTTTGACATTATATATATATACATATATATAATTTTGTTGTTTTTGATTCAATAACAAAAGAAAAATAATCCCGACAAAGAAAATTCGACTAATGAACACTAGGAGTGAAAGCAAGTTTTCGTTCGACTTTGAGTGGTATGGTTAACACAAATATTTTTGGTGTCACTTGAGTTCAAGTGACTTTTTGATGTTTTTTAATTTTTTTTGGAGTTTTTATAATATATTTAAATAAAAATATAACTTTAAAAAAATGAAAGGATATTCAAATAAATCTACCATATGCCATGACGACTACTTAAAAAGAAAATCCTAACTTACACTTTAAGAAAATAAAGAAAAAAACATACCTTACTTGCACGAGTAAATCAAGCTAGTAGCATGGTTTCTGTGACAACATAATTTCCAAAAACAATCCTACAAATATAAAGAGGTTATATGTTAACAAAACTTAGATAGTACATAGAATCGTGTATCGTGTTGAAATTTTTTGAGAGTTCAAGTTAACTCGATCGACCGAATAAGATATCTTTTATATTTTTATAGTATTTTTTACTTTATATTTTAAAAAGTATGACTTTATTTATGTTTTATAATACAAACTTTATACTTTATATTTAAAAATTTATTTAATATCTAACACAAACTTTTTTTTATATACTTTATATAAAAAAAGGGCCAATCTGTATTTTACCCTTAATTTACGTCTTATTTATCTTCAACATCAAAACAATCAAAACATAAAACACCCAGTCGACAAATTCACTCTCCATCTTTAAATCAAACCCCATTAAAAAAATAACACCATCTTTCAATAATTTCATCAACACCACCCACAAATTCACTCTCCACAATCCATTTCATCAAAATCTAAATATAACCCATTTCAATTCACCCAATTCCAATCCTAAAAACCCCAAAACCCCCAATTTTCATCCCCTAATTCAAAACATACCTTAATCTCACTCCACAGACAATATTTCCAAAATCTAAAACCTACCCATTTCAATTCACCCAATTCCAATCCTAAAAACATAAAAAGGCCTAAATTTAACCCATCCAATGTATCAAACCGAGTCGACATGGTCAAGGTACGAAGACAATCTGTTCGAGGACGCGTTGGTTATGTTTCCTGAAGACGTGAGTGGGAGGTGGCAGAAGATTGCTGCATCGGTTCCTGGTAAGACGCCTGAGGAAGTGAGGAGTCATTATGAAGTGCTGGTTCATGATTTGGTTTTGATTGATTCGGGTCGAGTTGAGTTACCGAGCTATGCTGATGATGGTGCTGATGGTGAGGGTGAGATGTTTGTGAGCTGGGATAATAATGAGTTTAGGCCGAGCCAGATTTTGTTCGGTGGGGCGAAAATAAAGAGGGGGAGAGGAAGAAAGGGACCCCTGGACCGAGGTATATAATAGCTACGTACTTTCTTAAATGTTGTTTTACATAGGTTTATAGTTTTATTATCCTATTTTTACTTGAGGTCGTTTCATAATAAGTGTTCATTTTGACGTTTTAACGGGTCAAAAAGTTTTTTAAAGGACAACAATGACATAGGTTTAAACAATTACTTTTACAATAATTATAATAAGTGTATCTATATATACACACCGTGTTGTTTGTTGCACGTGCATATCCTGTGAAAAATTGTAGTAGTGTAAGCTATCTATATATTTGATAGCTTACACTACTACAATTTTTGTAGTGTGTAAGCTATCTAAAGTTGCGTATGTCCTAAGCTATCTATATATTTGATCTGCTTATCTTCTTAGTTGGTTAAGTTATTGCATCTTTTCCTGTTTTCATTTCCTGCAACTTAGTAGACTGCTATGTAGCCTTGTGTAGCTTAACTTTTCACTTGCAACCTGTTCTTATATGCTATTTGCTTCCAGCTTATGTTTTGTTTTTGCTTATTCTCATTTGTTAGCTTTTTGTATTTTACTTTTGCTTTTCTATTTAATTCTAGAACTGCTTCATTCTTGTTTTTATTGATTTGTTTTCAAGCAGATTAGTTTAGATCAGTTAATGTAGTTAGCTTTAACTTTCTTAGTTCGGGTTTACATTTAGATAGAAGGTTATTTTCAGCAGAATTAAGTGGTGTTTGGCTTCATATTCAGGTACTCTATAGCTTAGTGGATTAGCTCAAATCTCATCTCAGGATTAGCTATTGAACACTGGGTATGCACGTGCATACCCTGTGAAAAATTGTAGTAGTGTAATTTTTTTAAATTTTTCATAAAGTAACAATAAAATACACTGATACTTTATGAGTGCACACCCTAAAAAATGATGGAGAAACATGAGTGCACACTCTAATCACCATTGCTCAAAAGAAAAAGGAGTCGGTTATGTTAAAAAGGGCGTCTGCATCTTCAATCTTGAAGAAGAAGTAGGTCAAAAGTCAAAACTAATGTAGTTCTTATGGCCCATTTGTTATTTGTATGTACTTTTTGTCTTTGGGCTTTGAGTCCAGTATAATCTATACGAGTATAGTTATTGCAGAAGGTTAAATTTGAACTTTATTGGCGTAGGTGTATATGGCTATATGCTACTACATGTTTTGCATATTAGTGTATCATATTTACATCTGGTTCAGTAAAATCTAACAGTTAGAATGCGTACATTTTATTTAATTATTGAGATTTCTAATAATATAAGGCAATTTATTATGTTTCACATATTAATTCTGTATTTAAAGATGACGTAAATGATGCCTCAAAGGATATGCAAGTAGTGCGGTTGTACGGAACCTTCACTTATAAAATAAATACCGACCGCAAAAAACAAACCAAAAAAGATACCAGAAAAAAAACCCACCCGGGGAAAAAAAATACAATGTGACCATGAAGATTAAAAAAAAAATACCAAAAAAAACCCGATCCGAAAAAGACAAACCGAGTCAAAATATTTTAAATTTTTTTCTCATATATAGTGCACACCCTATTATGAAATTCTAGATCCGCCACTGCATACAGTTGGAAAACTTATAAAAATTGATTCATTGTCATTGGAGGAAGTAGAATAGATTTAGTTTAAAACAACCAGTTACAAATTTTGATCATTTTTTTTTAGATTTAATACTAGCAGACTACTTGATTTGATAGATGATTTGGATTGTTTAGGTCTTCAGTTTAGTATAAGAGGTAGCTTATTGTTGTCATTGTAGTAGTTGTTATATAGCATGTTGATGCATAAACATTTAGCAAATAGCAAATGATTAAGGGTCTTTAACAGTAGTCGTTCCTCATTAGTAACATAATGTGTAACTACTTTAACTTCAATAAGCAAATATATGACTAATATTTATTTGGAATCTAATTATTATATTTATGACGTAGTAGAAATAATTGCTTCAAAATTTATAATACTATATAAAAATAAAAGAGTTGGGAGCAAATGTTATCTTAGAGTACTCATGTGAAGAGGTAATTCTTAGGCTGTAGAGTGGCAAAAAGAGTGGGTAGGTACGGGTCAAAATGGATTGGCCCAGGTCAACCGTGACCAATTTTTTGTTTTTCTTAGCTAATTATATCGATAAATAGTCTATTAAGTGTAATACATAAATTATACTAGTGTACTCTAAAAGTATACTCCAAGTTAAAAATAGAACCTACAAGCATAATTTATCATGTAAAACGCGTTATTGGGCAGAAGGGTAAACCTGAACATCTGAACATGAACAAATGCAGGTGACTTCTCTGCTGCGTAACAACTTGGAAAACTGTTTATCGCCGGTGCATGGTGAACCTACAAGCATAAATTATCATGTAAAACGACCACAGTGAGTAACTTCAGGGGTACATCTCATTATTTCAAACCATTCACTGTTCTTACTTCGAGAAAAAACAGTACTACAATGTACAGATTAATCGAGAAAAAAGGTAAGAGAACATTGTACCAAGATTGACATGAACATCATCATCCACCTTGGCATAGAACTTTGCATCCCATTTCGCATATGCTGTAGAAAAAATATTCTTGTTTTAGCAGTCAGCTCGTAGCACCCTTCAACATGTTCCTGTACGGTAATAAGGTTAGATTCTTTCATCTTTGAAGTCAAATGCATTTACAAATTACTCATATATTGTTTAATGGTCTTACAAGTCTAAAGATCCTTATGTTAAGCTTCTTCTGAGTCGATGGCCCGGTCTAGAATGCTCTTAGAGTATTGGATGTTGCGCTGTAAAAAAGAACAAAATGGGTTGGATTTAAAAAAGAACAAAATGGGTTGGATTTAAATGTCATTAAAGGATGTGCTCTTAGATGTTGTGCTGTAGAAAAGAACAGATGGGTTGGATTTACGTATGATTATAGGATGCTTAAGTACACTTTTCTTGCTTGGATAGGCAAAAATTTCAACTAGTGTTTGAAATATTACTTAATGGGATAGAATTTTAAGCTAATAAAAGCAAGAATTAAATTTCAGGTGTGAACCAGTTTTGCGCGGAAATAACTTTCTGCCTATAGATAAAAACCTGATAAGTATAACTCATCTATAAATATGTGTTTCAAGAGAAAAAAGAGAACCAGGTAAATGTTTCAAGCATATTCTAGGAAATGTGGTATTTTAAATCTTAAGCATTTGATATCTAGTAAAATTTAGTAATGTATGTGGCGTTCTGCAGTTGTGTAGTTAGCATATAGTCTTATTTATAATTTCTCGAGCGTTAGTATTATTTACTGATTTTTGTAGAATTACAGGTACCACTACCTTATTGCGTGTGCACAATCTAAGGAAATGCTGAAGCAAGTGAGAAACCGGCTCAAGTTTTTTTCTTTCT
Source organism: Glebionis coronaria (assembly GCA_025667525.1). Taxonomy (NCBI): domain Eukaryota; kingdom Viridiplantae; phylum Streptophyta; class Magnoliopsida; order Asterales; family Asteraceae; genus Glebionis; species Glebionis coronaria. The sequence goes on from CM046877.1 coordinate 637,235,977, forward strand.
GAACTAAGCCTCTAGTTGGTGTATTAGTTGAATTTGGATATGCAGAATTTATGTAATTGACTTATCTACTTCTTATATAAAGCAGGGTTCTTTCCACCATTTTCTCTCCTCAAAATCCTTAATCAATTGACACGTAGAGATCTCCTTTTTAATAACCGTTCGATTAAATCCTTCCGCATATACTTCTTTTCCTCTATTCATTTACCCAAACCCTGGCCACAGCCATTCCCAAAAAATCCCATATAAAACACGTATGAAGAATACTTTAACAACATTGCTGATAAATAGATTACTCAATAACCAAAATCAATTAACCTAATCGTTCATGGATGTTTGATGTTCGGGAAAAACAAATCAATCAAGTGATTGAAATTGTATACTTGATCATGGTAAGCTTTATCTTATGATTTTCTTTCGTTTTTTATGTTTTTAATTTCATTAATCTTGGATTTTCAATAAATCTTATGTTTTCTTGAAGATAGGACTGAATTCGTTTGTCAAGAAATCATCCAATGGAGGTATTTTTCATTTTAGGGGCTAATTGAACTTAATTAAAAAAATTAAATAATAGTTTGGATTGATTTAATTAGGTTTTCAATTCGTTTGATTGTGATTTGGAATTTTTTGAGAATATGTTTGGAGAATTTACAATTTTCAAATTTGTAATGAATCAAAGTGAAAAGTCTGATTATAGCTTAGTTATAACAATTCATGTAGTTGTTAAGATACCATTTTAGGAAAATTTATAATTTTAAGGCAACATTGTCATAATTCACCGTGGTTTGGGTATATGAGCAAGTTTATGTTGGTTTGCTGCATATGACGGACTAAGGATGCCTTTTGTTGGTTTGATGGTCTTAGAAAGCGTACCAATTTATAACTTTAATGAAACATTGTTATAATTCTCACTACTATTTTCCTATAATTATATGCATCAAGTTAGACAAAAAGTTCTGGTTTCGTATCATATTCTACACTTGAGAGGGCTGCAGCTGGCAAGAGAGCATGAATGGCAAGGTAAATTATTTACACTTTAATAGATATTTTAAACTTATGTAACCATGTCTATTAGTTTTTAAGTGGTAATTTTTAAGATTAATAAAAATATTTTGTATATACACATGCTTCTATAAGCGATTAAATTACCAACTTAAGCTCATAAGCTGGAAATTTGAAAATACTTTTAGTTGCGGAATCACTTTTCCAGTGGAAATTTGAAAATACTTTTAGTTGAAGAATCTTGCTATTAGTGATGATCTTGGACACATAAGGTATGTATTTTTCTTATGATACTTTTTTTTATATAGGTTGTTTCGAATTGATTGTTTAAAATGCATTATAACTTTTTATATTATGCATATATAGAGCAAATCGAGGGTAAGATATAATACTACATTGTTTACTTATATTCTACATATGTCGCTATTGTTTTATTAAGCATTGTTACTGATATGATCTTTGGTGAAAATGTTACATATACCTGAATTCTCAACCATGGCAATGATGGTAAGTCTTACCTTGACTTATGCTAAAATGCTTTATATGTAGAAGTTATTTTGTACTGTTCATAAAGTTTTCAAAATTTAATCCTCATATGAACACTCTTACCTTCTATGGTTTGATTATCAGTCAAACATGTAGGAACAAAAGTATTGATATCTTATTAATCGAATAGTTACAATCATATGGTATAACTCCAGTAAAATTGTCTTATGAAATTGGTTGCAATAGTTGATGTTTGGGTTTCCTTCGTGGATTTTGATTGCCTAATAGAATGATATAATAAAGTCATATTTATAGTAATCAAGAACATATATCCTGAGATATGGAAAACATTCAACGGTATCATAATTATGAAACCATGTCAGATTAAACTATAAGAGAAATATTGAGCCCACATGAGAACGGGAAGGGTTGATTTATATCGACTTTATATGTGTTTTACTATTTTGTCATTCAGATGCTATAGAAGGAGTACATTTGTTGACCTTCACCATGATTTTTGGGCTCAAGCCTTTAGCAACAACCTTGCAGAAAAGTACACCAGAAAACGAATAAGTCGACCACTAAGTTTTTTACAATTAGTTGTATAGACACAAGTATTACAAGGAATTTAAGTTTTATACTCCGTATATGTTACTTTGTGGAAGAGCACTAATAATTAATCTAATTTAGGTCGTTTCGAGATGCTTATTTAAACTGCTTATAGGGGTTTGGAATTTGAAGGAAAATCTTGCAAAAATACACTTTAGTATTCATATGAATGTTGGTGTCAATGCACAAGAAGCTTTGAATGGCGTAGTCGATGTTTTAGTCCTTGAACATTAATGCAAGAGTTGTTAATTTTCTGCATGTATGAGTAGTAGCTTCTTAATATTTGAAGGTATGTTTCATTTACATTCAGTATGTTGCGATACTTTCCATAGTTGTGACGATTATTTATGTTAAGCTATTTTAGGTTGATTCAACACCTAAAAATGACACATCTATAACCAAGTGAGTTTGGTAAGTAAGCAACTGAACCTCCTCTCAAAGTTGAAGAATTTGAAGAGGAATGTATCGAAAGTGGATATCACACCTAAATATGGCAACAAAGGTAAAATTCACTTGAGATTGTCGAAGATTTTGAATAAGAATATGAAGAGAATGGAAAAAATATACCAGGTAGTGGGTAACACCCTATATGGTAACAAATGTAACTTTTACCATCATAATTTGACAACGCATAAGTTATACAATAGGAATGCTATTTACTGTATAGAACTATGAAATTATGTTAGCTTTGTAATGTGTTGAAATCACTAATATAAATGGTTTTGGGTATCTACTTGACCAAAATTCACAAAGACTATTTGTAATCTTTTATTTCAATTTTTGAGTTCAGCCTTTTCTTTATCTATTTAATTCATTCGTACTTTATAAATTGATCGATCGTATCAAGCTTTTTACTACATATATTATCTTTGTAGAATTTTTGAAATTAGCCGCCCATTGGGCGGGCCTTGAGGCTAGTTAGTTATATTTCAATCATTTTGCAATGATACTCAGTTTTTTCTTATATTTTTGGTATCATTTATGATGTATGACAATAACAAGTAAAAGAAATGTTACATACCTTTAAATATCACTTGATTTGGATCATTTAACACTTTCATTTATTGTAGGTTTGAATAGAGGGTATAAATGCAGGTTGGATTTTAAAAAAAAATGCAGGCAAGATGTGTATAAAAGTGTGCAGGCATGCAAAAAATGGTAAAAATGAAGAATTTTGTGTTTCCAGCCGTTAATGTGCCTTGTTTGGGAATTAGTTGTTAGAACCTAGAATAGTGCCCTGTTTTCTAGATGTGGAAGGGGCTCTATCCTTTACGTCATAGAGCCCTGTATTTTGAAGAAAACTGGGAACTATGGGAGTAGAATAGATCCCCGTTTTTTGGAAGGAAACACGGCTCTATGTGTTTGCTCGAATAGAGCCCTGTTCTATGCTAAGAAACATGGCTGTATAGCTTTCAAAAAAAAGAGGAATCCTTTTAGACCCCATTTTTCACAAATAAGGGGCTCTATTAAGGGGGATTTATACCCATTTGTGTAGTAGTGTTTTCATCCCACATAGGTCCGAGAAAAGATAAGTTGCAAAGTAAATAATGTTCGTGTAAGTTGAGATTAGTACAGTATTATTGTCGGTGGTGTCACGATGCGTATACTAGTTGTAGTTATCATACTACCGTGTCGGCTGCGAGAATAATTATGTATAAGTACTCGACTTTTTTTGTTTTTTTCATTGATTATCTTTGAAACGGAAATTATTGAATGAACTAACGGTACTTAAATATAGCTTATATTGATCCTTGTTTTAATGGAAGAAAAAGAAAATTATTGAAAGAACTAACGAGATGTTAGAAACATGCAATCTTGTAGAGTAAAACACAAGAGGAACAATATGTCATTTTTCTAATAAAAAAATAAAAATAAAAGAGAAGCAAAGAGATGACATCTAGGTGAGCATCGGCCTAAAACTAGATCGGACCGATCAAAATTGTTAAATCGAACTAGACCGATCATACCCGGACCGAGATAGAAATGGCTCAAAACTCCGGACCGAAATGGTCCGGTTCTGTTATATCTAGTCTTATATTTTCGCCTAAGTCGTGTCTAGGGTAATAAGAGTCGTATAGCCTAATAACTAAGAATAAAGGTCGGTTGGCAATGTCTAAGCCCAACCCGACCCGGAGTCATTGTAAGAGTCGGTTCCCCCTCATCTCTATAAAAGGAGGTGAGGGGGAACAAACCAATTACGTCATTCTTTCAATAAACTAATCGGGAAACGATTAGGGATATTACCTTGTGTGGGCGTCGATTAACTTTTCTGTCGATTCGTCTGTGTGTGTTCTTCGGGATCGATATTCCGCATCTAGTTAACCAGGATTGTAGGGATTAAACCTTACAAGTGGTATCAGAGCTCGGTTATTCGAGTGGCTGGTTATCTAGGATCGATCGTTGAAGATTATTGGTGACGGGTTTAGATCACCAAGGTAGCAGCAGGTCGTCGACGAAAAAGGGATTGTTGGTTTTCGGTTTGTGAAGATCGACAAAATCGATCTGCCATTGTTGTTTTCTTTGTGGTGGCTGGAGTAACAGGAAGAAGAAGAACAACAGTAAGGTGGAGGGTTTTTAATAAAGAAAGTCAATCAACTACTTCAAAGGGTTTTTTGTTATAACCTGTCTTAGTTTTGGTGGGCCTTGGATTACTTTTTCTTTGGGCCAAAAACTAACATAGGATTATAAAGTTTTTTTTGTTTTGTTTTTGCATAAAACAAACGTTAATTACTTTGAAGGGTGTTTACACAAGAGGACTTCATAATTCGTGATTGTGAGGTTTAACGTATCACAAGGTTTAGCGAGTTACCGAAGGGACTTTATTCGTTTGTGATTGTGAGGTTTTTCACAAGGTTTAGCAAACTAATAAAGGGATAAAGAATGACGGGAGCCAAGTTTGACATCGAGATATTCGATGGAACTGGTGATTTCGGGTTCTGGAGAATCAAGATGCGTGCTTTATTAATACAAACCGGATGTGAAGCAGCTCTGGAGGTTTTACCCGCGAATATGGAAGCTGAAGAGAAATCTAAGCTTGACAAGAATGCTCACAGTGCCATGATTTTGTGTTTAGGTAACAAGGTCCTGAGAGAGGTTACCGGGGAGACGACTGCAGTGGGGGTTTGGTCAAAACTCGAGTCTTTGTACATGACAAAGTCATTGGCCAACAAGTTGTACCTGAAGAAGAAGTTGTATACATTCTACATGCCGTCTGGACGAAAGATTTCCGAGCATATAGATGAGTTCAACAAAATCGTTCTTGATTTAGCAAATATTGAGGTAAAATTCGAAGATGAAGATCTTGCTTTATTGTTACTCACGTCTTTACCAGCATCATACGAACACTTTGTGGATACCTTGCTTTATGGACGGGAAGATTTGACTTTGGAGGACGTGATGGCCACACTAAATTCAAAGGAAATCAAAGAAAGGTTCAAGGCGAAGGGGGATGATGGTGAAGGGTTATATGTGAGGGGAAGAACTGATCGCAGGAATTCGCATCAGTCAAAGGGAAAGTCAAGATCAAAATCTCGAGGTGGAAGACTCAAATGCTTTATTTGCCAATCTGAGGAGCACTTGAGAAGAGACTGTCCGAAGAATAATCGCAAGAAGTCAAAAGATTACGTCAAGAAAGATAATCAACCAAGCTCCAGTGGTTCGATTTACGACGATTCTGAGGTGATGAGTGTAGAAAGATTGCAAGATTGGATCATGGATTCAGGAGGTTCATATCACATGTCACCCAGGTTAGATGTATTTTTTGATTTTCTGGAATGCGATGGGGGCAGCGTACTGTTGGGCGACAACAGGGAGTGCAAGATCAGGGGTATTGGCAAGGTAAAGATACAACTGAAAGATGGGTCAAGTTTTGTGTTACACAATGTCAGGTACATTCCTGAATTGAAAAGAAACTTGATATCGCTGGGAACTCTTGAAAAAGAGGGATATACCGTAAAATTGCAGTCGGGCAAAGTCAAGGTGATTAATGGTTCTAGGGTTATTATATCTGGAACCCGAAGGGAGAACTGTGTGTACTCTTTGGATGGCCATGCATTGGCCGGTGAGCTTAATGCTAGTGTTTAAGAAAAAGACAGTCTTGTGCAAGTTTGGCATAAAAGACTGGGACATATCAGTGAGGCGGGACTACACGTGCTGGAAAAGCAGGGTTTGTTTGGCAAGAAGAGTCTAGGTAAGCTTGATTTTTGTGAGAATTGTGTTCTGGGAAAGTCACATCGAGTACGTTTCGGTGTAGGAAGGCACACTACTCAGGGAGTGATAGACTATGTTCATTCAGACTTATGGGGTCCGTCTCAGGTGGAATCATTGGGAGGTAAGAGGTATTTCTTATCTATTGTCGATGATTATTCCAGAAGGGTATGGGTTTATGTTCTCAGGTTCAAACACGAAGCATTTGAAAAGTTCAAAGAGTGGAAGCAGTTAGTAGAAAATCAGACTGGGAGGACGGTTAAGAAGCTTAGGACGGATAATGGTCTTGAGTTCTGTAACCGGGAGTTTAATCAGCTATGCACTGAGAGTGGGATTGCTAGACATTTGACGGTTGTCGGGATGCCGCAGCAAAATGGGTTAGCAGAACGAATGAACAGAACTCTTATGGACAAGGTACGCTGTTTATTAATACAGTCTGGATTGCCCAAGACCTTCTGGGCGGAAGCGACATGTACGGCCGCATATCTTATAAATAGGTCACCATCGACAGCGATTGAGAAGAAGACACCTATGGAGATGTGGTCGGGACATCCTAGTGATTATGGGATGTTGAGGGTTTTCGGCTGTGTCGCGTATTCACACGTTAAACAAGGTAAGCTCGAGCCGAGAGCGGTAAAATGCGTTCTTTTGGGGTATCCTGAAGGTGTGAAGGGGTACATACTATATAGGCTTGATAATGAATCGCCTAAAATAGTCACAAGCAGGAACGCGGTCTTCAATGAAAGTGTCATGTACAAAGACACGTTGAAGGATACTGGTGCAGGAAAAGATAAGTCTGTTGAGGAATTACAAGTTGAGGTGGAACTGCAGAGGTTAAATAATCATACGCCTGAGGAAGACCATCCAGGTCAGGAAGATCAAACAGGTCAGAAAGATCAGTCAGATCAGGAAGACCAGACAGATCAGGAAGATGGCGATGATGAAGATGCAGGGGTTCAAGAGATTGATCATCCACCGGATCTCACAAATTATCAATTGGTTCGGGATAGAGAGCCAAGGATAAGAACGAAACCGGCAAGGTTTCGGGATGAGAGTAATATGGTTTCTTACGCGTTTGCTGCAGCAGAGGAAGAAGATACTCATGAACCATTGACATACCAGGAAGCAGTTGCTTGTGAAGACAGTTCTAAGTGGAAAGCTGCTATGAAAGAAGAGATGGATTCTCTGAGGAAGAACAAGACCTGGGTGTTAGTAGATCATCCAGCTGGGCAAAAGCTAGTGAGCTGCAAATGGCTGTACAAAATAAAGGAAGGGATTGAAGGTGTTCAAAAGCCTAGGTACAAGGCAAGGTTGGTAGCTCGTGGATTCACACAAAGGGCAGATATTGATTACAATGAAGAATTTTCGCCGGTAGTTCGACACACATCTATTCGGGTTATACTTGCATTGACTGTGTGTAAAGATTATGAGCTGGAGCAGCTTGATGTAAAGACGGCGTTTTTACATGGAAATCTTGAAGAAGTGATCTACATGAGGCAACCACCGGGATTTGAACAAGGTAACAAGGTATGTTTGTTAAAGAAATCTCTTTATGGTTTGAAGCAGTCACCTAGGCAATGGTACAAAAGGTTCGATGAGTATATGCTGAGCAACGGGTTTAAGCGTAGCAATTACGGCAGCTGCATATATTACAGGAGTTATGCACCAGGGGAGTATATCTATCTATTGTTATATGTAGACGATATGCTGATTGCTTGTAAAAGCAAGGCTGAGATCGCGGATACCAAGTCTTTACTTAAAAGGGAGTTCGACATGAAAGAGCTCGGGGAAGCAAAGAAGATTCTTGGTATGGAGATCGTCAGGGATCGGAGTCGCAAGATTCTGAGGGTGTCACAATCCGGGTACGTTTCTAAAGTTTTAAAAAGGTTTAGAATGGACAATGGGGAGTCGGTTCAGACACCATTGGATGGGCAATTCAAGCTGTCGTTGAAAGATTGCCCAGTTAGGGATTGTGATGTTGAAAGAATGAGTAGGGTGCCATATTCAAATGCGGTTTGGAGCTTAATGTACTTGATGGTGTGCACAAGGCCAGACCTAGCGTATGCAGTAAGTGTAGTTAGCAGATATTTGGCGAATCCGGGTAAACTCCATTGGGAAGCAGTGAAGTGGGTTATGAAATATTTGCAGGGCACTGTAAACGTGGGTTTGGTGTATGAGAAAAATCATGGCAACCATGTGGACGTAACAGGTTTTGTTGATTCAGACTACGCTAAGGATCCGGATAAAGGTAGGTGTCTCACTGGTTACACATTTTTAGTACAAGGATGTGTTGTAAGCTGGAAGGCAACGCCACAACACGTGGTGGCTCTTTCAACTACAGAGGCAGAGTATATGGCCCTTACGGAGGCTGTGAAGGAAGCTATTTGGCTAAGAGGACTCTTGGAAGAGTTGGGCGTGAAGCTCAACACTGTTGCAGTTAATTGTGATAATCAGGGCGCGATTCATTTATCGCGAAATCATGTTTTTCATGAAAGGACTAAGCACATTAATGTGCGTTATCACTTTATCAGAGAAGTCTTGGAAGCAAATACGGTTGAAGTTCTGAAGGTGGGTACTGAACACAATGCTGCGGATGCCTTGACGAAGGTGGTACCTGGACGCAAGTTACAACACTGCCTGGAATTGCTGAGTGTTGGGATAGGCTAGTATAAGCCTAAGGTGGAAATTGTTATATCTAGTCTTATATTTTCGCCTATGTCGTGTCTAGGGTAATAAGAGTCGTATAGCCTAATAACTAAGAATAAAGGTCGGTTGGCAATGTCTAAGCCCAACCCGACCCGGAGTCATTGTAAGAGTCGGTTCCCCCTCATCTCTATAAAAGGAGGTGAGGGGGAACAAACCAATTACGTCATTCTTTCAATAAACTAATCGGGAAACGATTAGGGATATTACCTTGTGTGGGCGTCGATTAACTTTTCTGTCGATTCGTCTGTGTGTGTTCTTCGGGATCGATATTCCGCATCTAGTTAACCAGGATTGTAGGGATTAAACCCTACAGGTTCGATCTTCGGTCCGATCCTGCTAGGCATAATTGACGAGTTTATGGTAAGACCGGACTGAACATCGAATTTGACGAAGACCATGGACCTAGTACCATAGTACCAGACCGAAATACGTTCGGTTCGGTCCGGTCCGGTTTAGGGATGATGTTGACCTTGAATCAATAAATCTGGTCATATCTGGATGTTATGTCACGAATGATCAGCTTCAGGTCAAAGGAAGTGGATTGATAGACCCAAATGTGGTAACTTGCAACCCCGAACCAATACATTCGGATGGACAGGACCACAATGTGCTCGAGCCATACATGTAGATGTTATTGCTTAGAAACTTCCCCCGAAACTCGACAAGAAGTTGCTAGCAATCATGAAGTCGAGACGCCGGAAGTTGCAAGCATGCTGCTTTAGTAACAATCATACAGATTGTGACCATTCTTTTGGCACGTAAGTTTTACTGTATTTCTACAATGTGGCAATATGGCAATTTCATCTTTTATGGTTTGGAAAAATTAAAACAAACAGTTGATTAACGAAACATGATAAAGAAGAGTGATCATGAACTTTGAGTTTCCTTGGGATCATAGCATTTTAATGTAAGTTTGTTTTCTCTGTTCTTCCTAGGCCACGCTAATAGCTTAATTCAATGAACCATTTTTACGTATTAAGATGTTTTCATCATATTGAAATGCCGGAATGAATCATTTGATAACTTACATCTCGTATGAATGGAGCAATCAAGGTGAATTGTGAGATTGGTATGTTTTCTAAATTGAGATTGTAGCTAATATACAGACTTGTAGTATGCATAGAAGTACTTTTTGATAAATAAAAAAAATGGCTCATTTTTAGCCAGACATTCAGTAGAACTTCAGAAGTGGGATTGCGTATATAACACCAAACATGGGCATTGCTGAAAGTTTGGGATATTCTGGGTTCATGAAATTTTATGTAATTGATACGACCCTCTCGGGTAGTATCGGGATAGGGCATCACTTTTAGCGGGTGCTGAAAGTTTGGGATATTCTGGGTTCATGAAATTTTATGTAACTCCATAGGAGAAGGTTTAATTTAAGTTTGTTTGGATAACGCTGCAAAATTTTGAACACTAAACCAAAATGATGAACTCAATTCAACCGATCATTCATTTCGTGATTATGTATAATAAGAGCATGTTTGACTTTTTTTAAAAAGTCAAGAATTATACCTTGCGACATGTCGCAAGGAAAAATAAGAGCACATTTGACTTTTTAAAAAAGATTTAGAATCATCCAGGCGACATGTCGTTAGAGAAAATAAGAGCACGTTTGACTTTTTTTTAAAAAAGCCAAGAATCATCCCTGGCGATATGTCGCCCGGGAAGACTTGTCAGCATAGTAAGATTGTAACGTGGCCAGTTGACTTGTCAATGTAAAGGAAACATTTCTCTTGCGACGATGTCGCCAGGGAAAAATCAAGATTAATTAACGTTTTGGTTAAGTGTGATTATTAATGCTAGTTTTCCTTGGCGACATGTGTCGTCGGAGATTCTTTCCCTTACGAGTGACAGCGAGGCATATAATTCCCATGGTCAAGAGCAGTAGGACCCACTTAGTCGCCAGGGAAAACTTTCTATGTTGCCAGGGATACTTTCCTTTACGGATGATCCCTGGTGACTATTCGCTGACGATTGAAACCAGACCTCGAAAGACCGAAACCAGACTCTGTTGCACATGATCACGCTTCAAATACAACCCGGAAGGCGAATACGCAAACTAGCTAGCTAAGTCGTCGTTTCCTGATCTAATCGACGGCAATTCGTCTCCAGACGAGGAAAGACCACCGACAATCGGTTTGGGGCTGAAGTCGTAAGTTGCAGGAACTGCCATAGTTTATCAAATTAAGGTCTATATATATAAAATTTGGGGCTTTTTCAGTTTATGTAAAATTAAGCTTATTAAGGTTTAATTTTAAAATTAGGGGTTTTTGATTTAGGGAAAATTAGTGAAATTGGGTAAAGGGTAATGAAATTGAAGGCAATTAAAACACTTTGAACCCAAAAAAAAAACTTAATTAAGGCTTGAAACTGAAATTGGGGGTTTTTGATTTAGGGCAAAATGATGAAATTGGTTAAAGGGTATTGTAATTGAAGGTAAACCAAGACTATTGATCTAAAAAAAACAAGCAAATTCGGCTTCAAATTAGGATTAAAAAAAACTGAAATGAAAGAAGTTACCCATTAATGATGTTCTTAGGAGGTTCCCATCCAGAAATGTTAACAAGTTGTATGATGTTGTTTGGTTAGTTTTCGAGGCGAAGATACCCGTAAAACGTTTGAATAGTACAGATCCATGATCATAATCCGGCTACAAACGTCTTACGGTATCTTCGCCTCGAAAACTTAAAAAACAACTTATTGTAATATGAACAAGAAGATGAAGATCCCATTCCAGTGTTTGTTGGTCGTGGAATGAAAGAACGAAATGATATCAACATTTGCTTGTTTGCTATGAATTAAACGAAAGAAACCCATAGACCGAAAGCATATTTTTTTTAATATAAGATAGCATTTTTTTTTAATTTTTTTTTGAACTAGATAAGATAGCATATTTGACTGGTATCAGATAGCATATTTTGACTGGTATCACTTGTTTCCTCTTCTTGTTTTATTACGAGGATTAATGTCTGCTCTTCACAGCGGAGTATTTTGAGACGGTGTTTACCATCAGCATTGCTAACAATATGTTAAAAGAAAAAAATTCAAAATTTGTCTTTATCGTTTGCATTGATAATCAAGTCCCGTCCCTATTTCAAAATAAGTGCACCAGTCGTCCCTATCGTTTACAACTACGATCAAAAATTCGTCCTTATTTTGGATGGGGTTAGTTTGATTCGTTAAGTACAATGAGGGGCGGGGTATTTTGGACTTTTACTTGTTTTTTCTGCATTTAACACAAACAAACTCAATTTCTTTTTTTTCTTTTCATTCTTATCTCTCTCTCTCAATAAATAATAAAGCACAGTGTTTAGAAGCACCAATTTCATACCAAACGCGACCTCAAGAAATAAATCTGAATAATATCAAAAACAACCTCAACCGCAAATTTGAATTGTTCACATGCCGGTGATGAGTTGGTTATAATTTTTTTGAATTCATACTCACCTTGTTATTAAAGTAACATTATATCTTCTCTTATCGTTATTTGATATTTCTCGTATCCACCTCCCACCTTTCAGATCCATTTCCATTTCTTGTCCCTATTTCGTTTATCACCTTTTGTTAATGTATGATCCTTCATCTTCTTCTAAGATAAATTGTGTTTTATCATCAGATCCACCTCCGGTGGTTAACCCATCTTCCAAGCAATCCAACAAATCCCTAAAAGCTATGATAACAACAAGAACCATGATTCCTGATGCTAATATTACTATGAAGCATAGGGATATATTATCATAATCTTCTGATGTTAATTTCAAGATGGGGACAACTCGTTTGAATTCTAAAGAAAGTGAATCGTCTGTTGTTAGTGATGGAATGGAGTGGTCGGAGAATACTAATGATGTTAATATAAGTAAGATTGGTTTAAGTGATTTGAAGGTTGATTGTTGTGATGGCATGAGTATTGATGTGGGTGATAGTGGGAGTGTTGGAGTTGCCAATAGTGAAGTGGTAAGCAATCCTTTAGTAATATTAATTTAGCTAAGTCTAAGGTTGTGAATGATGATCATAGTTTAGAAGCTGTAATGGGTGAAAAAGGCAGTGGGGTGGTGCCTGCTGGATCTTGGTGGCTACTATGGTGACAAGTCGTGACTAAGTGGTTGGTGACGTGGTGGCTGCCCGACTGCAGCGGCGGTGGGACAAAGTGGATCGATGTGATGGTAGTTGCGGTTGTATGGATTTGGTATTTTGATCAAAAGGGCACAGGATTAGCTGATTGGTCTTTAGAGAGAGCTAAACAACCAGGGTGCTCATTTACCACAAAGGTGATTAAGCACAATCAGGATGCATCCATTGTGCATTTATCAAATGGAACAATGTGCAAGCCTCAAAAGTGGAAGTGCTTTAAATAAACTTCTTATCAAAGATGCATCCATTGTTTTTTTTAGATCGATTTTGATCTGGGTTTGTTAATGGATTTGAGGGAGTGAGTTTTTTTTGTCAAGGGTTTGATGTGATTTGGATCTGGTATCTAGGTTTGGTGGATTTTATGATGATAAATAGGGGTTTTTGGATCTCAACAAATTTCATGTTTGGCTGGATCTGATTTTAGTTTTGATGATGATGATGAACTTGGATGATGATGATATGAACTTAGATAACCACGTGTAGAAACTTTTGTGAATTTGGATGATGATGATGATGATGATAAGTGAGTGTGTTTGTGATAAATGCAGCAAAAACAAGTAAAAGTCTGAAATACCCCGTCTCTCATTGCATTTAACGAAGAAAATTAACCCCCATTCAAAATAGGAACGAAATTTGATCGTAGTTGTAAACGATAGGAACGACTGATGCACTTATTTTGAAATAGGGGCGAGACTTGATTATCAGTGCAAACGATAGAGACAAACCTTGAAATTTTTTCATGTTAAAATGACAACTCTTTGTGAATTTCTTTCCTGTTTCGTTAGGCTAGGTGTACCCAACCTTGTACCTCTCGAAGACTTTTAAAGTCATTTTTTAAGCTTGATTTTTTTTTCATGTTAATCATATGTGTTATGTCTTTTTTTTCGATGCGTTTTACTCGTTTGTTATTGGTTTAATACTCTCTACGTCTTATTTTAATAGACAAATTTTTTATAATTTATGATAAATTTAATAAATATAGACATTTTATGTTAAAAAAGACAAACTTACCCTTTAACTACATTAATACGAGTAGTTTTCTTATAAGAAATTAATAGAATGGGTAAAACTGAAAAATTAAATAATTTATACTTTTTATTTAAAAAACTAGACAATATTTTGGGACAAATTACAATTGTAATGAGAATGATAAAAGTGAGACGGAGTAAGTATATATTAGATTAATAAGTTTTGGGTCTTGCTTATGACAGCCCTAAGGGTTGTCGTTAATTATTTGTACTAATACAATTTAAAAAAATATATGGTATTTGGCGGAACCATCTTAAGACCGTATACCTTTTTGGTACTGAGCTCCCCGCCTAACAAGGAAAATATTTCCCGATAAATTACCTAGGCAGCACTGGCTGAACAAGCCGAGTCTCGTATTTGAACCCCCGGCCTTTAGCTTGACTTGGTCAACTGCGTGCTTTTGTTATAGTTGGTGGCCAACTGCACTAAGGCAGTTGGTTTGTACTAATACATTTTAACCAATCAAAATTAAGTATCACTCATATCTTCACTAAATTCGAGATTTTTTCCACTTTTTTTAATTATCATTCAATCAAAATTAATCATAAATTATATTTTAATAAAAATCATTTGCTTAATAACAACCCTTAAAGCTCTTGTCTAACATAAGTTTTAACAAGTTATTCTGCTCACCCCAATTTGTATACTTGCATTAAAGGCGGTACAATTAGCTCTATAACTATTGATCAAATGGTTTTGAGAGAATTTGTGGTATAAATAATATCAAATATTTTTGAAATTATAGTTTTGAAAATTCAATTATGTTAAAATATAAAAGCTAAAAAAAGAGTTTACTTTTTTAGTAAGGCAAGAAGATTTCATGTGGGTTTAGCAAAAAAATCAAAAATTTAATCATACCTTACAAACTAAATTAAAAAAAATGTTCTCTTTTGAAAGTGAAAAACAAAGATAAGAATGTATATGTTAGGTTGAACCGTGTACATTGCGCGCATGTAAAGCATTCTTATTACCTACATCTATACCTTTCTTGATATAATATACAAATTATTAAATTTATATAGAGCCCCCATATATCATATTATCACTTTCATAGTGTGTGAGGTTCTTTTCAAAACTAAATAAATGTACAGAATTGTGAGAACCATTTTTTTCTCTTAACAATCCATATGTATTTTTCTCATTATGTTTAAGTTACACGTTTAATAATTGTATGTCGATTATTGATTAGAGTATGATGAGCGATATGAAGAGTGAACATGTGTTTTTATATTATCTATCGCGATGATAGTTATGATACAGACGAAACAAAATACATGTGCATGGTTCTAAAATACATGTATCTAGCGACCTAAAACGATGAAAATCCATGCATGTCTACTTGGTTAACTAATACGATGAAAATACATATGCCTATTAAGAGAAAAAAGATGGTTATCACAGTTCTGTACATTTATTTGGTTCTGAAAAGAACCTCACCCCTCTTTCATATCCAAGTTTGTCTAATGGTACAAACAATTATCGGAAAAACTGTTACCCGTGCAACCAAAATTTTCCAACTTGATGCTGACTCACATGACAAAACGCATTTTACTTGTATAACTCACTTGACAAAAATTTGAACAGGTTGAGATAATGATGACGCGAAAGTGGAGCTGAGAACATCTCCACGGTTGAAGATGCATCTTGCATGCCGCTGGTCTATTTGAGACAATAAAGACTGCCGATGCCTAGATTAATTTATCGATTTTGGCCGGGGTGATGAATACGTTATACATGAAGTTCCAAATAAATTCTTGAAATGCCGTAAGATGACATTCAATTTATTTTTTTCCCCACCAAAACCAATTTTTTTTTAAATATCATATGTGTCTTATGAAACTTATGCAAATTTCCTTAAATACCTTGAACATGTCATACATATGAATTCAAATCTGAATAGTCACTACAAGGTGTTAAGGAGCATTGGAAAAATGGCTTTCCATAAAATAACCAAAACCAACACATCTTTTGCCAAACGCCACCAAAAAATCATAGTGCTCGGTGTCTACCGTTCACCACTTCAAAAACCTCCACACCTAAACACAACCAAAAAGAAAGTTCTATTTTTTAACGGAAACAAGAAAATTCCATGTCGGTTTAGCAAAAAAGTAAGTTAGCACCTTAAATCTAGAAATGAGCGAGTTGGTATCAAACCGTGTACATCTAAATTAAATTTTTTGAGAATAAACAATTTTAGAATTTAAAATGACTACGCTGGTTAGGTGACAGAAATTCATATACTAATATTTTAAAATCTTGGTTTCGAATCGACCCAATTAACACGAATAAATATTTTTTATATAAATTTTTTATTTAAACGAGTAAAATTAAATTTTCACCTTTCATAAAAATTTTATTAAAAAAATATAAAAAAACTAACTTTTATAAAAAATTTGTAAATTATATAAAAAATTAAAAAGTTTATATAAATTTTATTTTTCCTGTTCATACGAGTAAAAATAGAATAAATATTTTTTATACAAATTTCTTAAATTTTTTAAATTTTTAAAATTTTCTACATAAATGAGTAAAATTTGAATTTTTCATTTTTTATATAAACTTATAAAAGAAGTTATATAACTTTTATTAAATTATATTTAAATTTTAAACGAGTAAAACCTGATAAATATTTATTTTTATAAATTTTGTATCTAACAGATTATAAATCGAAATTTTCACCTTTTATATAAATTTTATAAAAAAAAGTTTATATAAATTTTATGTAATTTTATATAAATTTTATTTTATCTAAGTAAAGGAGTAAAACCAAATAAACAATTTTTATATAAACTTTTAAAATTTTAAAATTTTTTATATAACAATTTGACAGTAACAAAAAGGTAAAAAAAAACTTGTTGACTACTTATTTACTGCTAATGTGATAAGAACAAAAACACACACATACACAACACGTTTTCTTTCACTCCATTTCACACACACTAATTACACCGTAAAAACACACACACATAATTATCTGTACCCAAAAATTCAAACCCACTGTTTGATATAATGATTTGATCTTGTTCAATCCCAAGAATTGCATTGGGGAAAAGCCTGTTTTTTAGGTCATTTGTGTTTGCACACCAACTGTTTGATATAATGTCTCACTCAATTACATCTTTTGAGTTTAGGCTCTACTATTTATTCTTGTAAGATCAAAAAGTGCTTAGTAAGCCTTTCTTTTGTTGATTTTGGGGTAAAGGGCTTATATGTGATTCTTGTTAAAAAAATGGGTTCTGAATTAGTATTTGATATTGTAATGCACTTTCATCCCGAACTTAATCCTCTTGTTTCATTAGTTTCTAAAAAGTATTACCAACTCGATTCATTAACCCGTAAACACCTCACCGTGCACGTCCCTTACCTCCCCGACCCCGAACGTTTAAGAATAAGATTCCCTAATATCGAGTCGTTAACACTCAAGTCTCATTTATATAGAGGATTCAAGTCTTTTTCCTATGCGGGTAAGTCTTATTACGGTATGAAATGTATTATTCGACTCACCCCATGGATTCAAGAGATTGCTAAGTTGGATTGTTTGAATTCACTGTCTATTCGGAACATGGTTGTGTCTCCTTCTGATCTCAGACGCTTGGCAAAAACCCTAGGTGCTAGGTTAACCAGTTTAGAGATTTGGGGGTGTAAGTTGTATTCGGATGATGGTTTAGATGATATAGCTAGGTGTTGTGTTGGTTTCAGAAGCTTGCATTTACAATGTAATTCTTTGTAAGATTGTTATGGATCCAACGAGGGGACATGGTTAGGTGAGTTGGCTGGTTGTAATAACGGGGTTATTGAGTCCATAGCTTTTGATTACCCCTTTGTTCATTGTGAGGTGATTCATCTTACACTTCTTGCAAAGAGATGTAGCAAGTCGTTAGTATCTGTGAATACTTTTACGCATTTTGCACACCATTTAGATAATTTCCAAAAATTCTTTAAGCATCCTAACAAGCTCGAACATTTTGGCCATGTTTCTATTGATAAACAATGGCACTGGGATTCTAGTGATTTTACATTCCCCCTACTATTCGTGCTTTAGGTATTAATGATTGGAGAGAAGATGCATTCCCTTTTCTACTCCCTTGTCTCCATCAACTACGATAACTGGATCTCAAATGCAGAGAGTTTGATTCAAAAGGTTTGAAGGCTCATTTTCGCTAGATTATCACAATTGATTCAAAACACCTGTTAAATGTGGTCTCTTATAAAGCTATGTAGTTTTAGTTAACATAAATTTATATGATTTTGCTTGAGAACAATGTTTAGCTGCGTTATGGAATCTAAATTTGTATTTGAAGTTTTTTTCTTTCCTATATAGCTGGCTAAACTAGGAGCACTGTTGGGTCATGCATATATTTTGAGAATATCGCCACATTTGGATAAGGACTTGAAACAAATTAGTCATTTATGGAGCTAATTTTGTGGTTCGAGTTGAAATGATAGGGCACTTCACTCTTCACTTTTATGTTGCTCGAATGTTAATGATACAATTAAGGATACGTTATATACTTTTGATTGACAGTGATCAACAGTTACTGATTTGTTCAGGTAATACATAGAAAATTGAACTGTATCTTACCATTGTTACAAACATTTGTTGCTCTCCTGCTCTCCTACATCATGGCCGCCAGAACGGCTGGTGGTAGTTAAGTACTGGGTAAAACCTGCTACGTCGCAAAAGGTGAATCTTGCAAGGCTTGCTTTGTTGCAACCAAGAAGCTGAATCGTTTTCTCGCTATCTTAAGCAAGCAAATGTTATACCAGCAAAGTTGAACAGTAGATAAGTTTACATCACGACTTTTATAGCCATAAACTCGACAATTGTTTTAGCATAAACAGCCATAACATGAAACATAGACATTGGTGCCAATCATCATAGTTGCAGTTTACGTGAAATTAAACAACATTATAAAAGAATAAAGTAAAGATGAAGGTAGAGACGTTTGCGTTCATGAATCCCAGCCAGTTGCAGCAGCAACATCACAATCAATCAGCACCAGACCTGGAGCCGAAAACCATAAAACCATACATAAATGAGATACACAAAGATATCAGTATACAAACATCGGAAAACACCAATAACTACACAATACGAATAAATATATCAACATCCGTACCATCAGCATAATCTGTATAATTTGTGACAGCAACATCCTCTTCTTGTTCCTTTGCCTCTTCTGTTCCCTATAGAAAAAGAGATCAACCTGCAAACACGTTAACACTTTTAGCAAAACACAGTTCAGAGGAAAGATTAGCCACGAAAGTATACAGGTGCGTGTGATGCATATCGGGACCTCCAATTGTGTGTCTTTGTGCAATGACACCTCGCATTTGAAGGACCATTCTAACAAGAAGCCAGAACAAACCTCAATAAGTATTTGATCGACCTACTTGCACGGGTGAAAAATGACACATGTTACACTAAATCTTTTATGAACTGTACAGACTCTCATGAGACATACGAAAATGAAAATGCTACAAAACTTGTAGTATTGGTTCCTCGAATTTACACCCAGAAATCTTTCTTTCTATGTGATTATTCTAATATGGTTTTGGTTTAAATCCATCAACAGCAAAGTTTCTAGTAGCAGCAGACCATTCTGGAATATTATTTTTTCTCTATACATGTGTTGTCTGCTGATTATATTGTATTATATTATAACCACATGGTAACTATATCATATAGATTATTTGATATATTTACCATATATTAGATAGTTAGATTTTTAGGTTTTTATCTTTGTCTATATAAAGTATAAACCTTTATATGTTAATACGATACCTAGCTTCGTTTTGTCTCACCAATATTGTAACTGTGTTAATTTGTTAGGTTATTTTTGACATTAGGGGGTGATGTTTCGGCTTAGATAGCCGGCTTATGGCTTATTTGGTTTTGGGCTTATGTTTCACAACCTTACATTTTGTTTCTTATATTGAATGTTTCCGGTTTATAAGCCGAGAAGTTTCAAAATAAGCCACAAAAAGTGAGCTTATGAAACATAAGCCCTAAAACCAAATGAGAAATAGTTCTTCTGTATAAGTTGAAACAAACACCCCCCAAAACCTCAACCAAATGGTCTATTGGTAAAGGTGTATACATTTGGGGATTTGGGGGTGGCTGGAAAGGGTAGGAAATGATATTGGCATTAACCTGTTAAGACCCGCCATCCTCGGGTATCCTGAATAGGGAAAATCACATAAGCTTACCAGTTTTTGGTGATCTTTTGTTGTAAATTTGAACAATGTTGTCGAATTGTAATTTTGGACAAGGATATATATGGAATTGTGATGTCAGGGGATTTAGTAATTATTAGGCCAGTCACGCCTTTGGCAATGCGGTGGATAGTAGGATTTCATCCCACCAATTGTTGTTTGTGATTTCGTGTATTGTTGTGAAACAACCAGCTGACTCACATGGTGCACCATTCTCCGGTCCCAACTTTTTTTTGTCATGGATGAAACTTTGTTAGCTTTGTGGTCCAAGATGAAGTATAGACTATATACATCTTTGCTGTCTTCGTTTGAACTGTTTGTTAATTTGACACCTTGTTACATATCTTGTAACTTTTTTTGTTTGCAAGCCTTTCTTACCTGGTTTTTATTGAAGGACGCCAAAAATGCTGTGTCCTTGAATTTGCTTATTATCATCTGCTGAGGTCGGTCAGTATACGCTTATGAATAGTGATACTGTTTGAAGTATTTCACCATTTGTGTTCCTTACAAGTAAATTGATTGTGTGCTTGCAACCAGTAATCTCTATGGCCCATCTAGGGTACGGTTAAGATTTAAGAATGATAGAAAACTTAGTTGAACCTTCCAAACACCCATGTTCTTCAGGGGGGAAAGGCGGGTTCTGTTTATTTGGCTTTTAAGGATCAGGGGGTCCCCTTTGGGTATCTGTCACTAGCAACGGCTTCATTTATTCTATGATCACATTCTTTATAAGTTCAAAATGTGTTCTTCTGTAACTTTAGCTTGTAGGTTCATTGCACATGCATACAATACGCCATAAGATACTAAACTAACGCTGTAGGTTCATTCAAACAACCTTTTTGCACTGAAACATGTGCTGAATTTGGAATATCGAGTTTCAAATATACGCTTATTAAGATAGACCGGATGACGACGTTCTGTAAGGGAAACTAGTACTTCTATATCAGTTTACATTAGATTATGTTGTAATTATCTGAAAGATATTCATGCTATGATCTTGTCATCACTGAAAGAAATTGACGGCATGGTTGTGATTTAGTCATACAGAGGACTTCATTCACTGGTTAAGTTTATTTAATACTCAACTCAAGTGCTGTAACTGATCTATAAGATGTCATTATACAATAGAAGCTAATTTGAGTAATTACATACGAAGATCTATCTTAGTTCATTCTCACGGAGCAACACATCGGTTGAGATTAATGATCGTATCTTTGTAGTACACTTTTTGTATCTTGACCTTGTTTGACGAATTAAAGATTTGTTGTCCAAATGCAGTTTTAACTTAGATGAACTAGTTCTTTAGGTAGTTATACCTGTAAACTGAAAGTCTAAAACTGTTGATTAAATTTAGATAGATGATCCAGTTAGGAGTGTAAGGCAACGGGTCAAAACAAGACTGGGGCGACCCGAAACACAGATAACCTTTTATCGAGGAAAAGTTACAGAGCCCACACTTGGGAAAATGACTTTGGAGAGCTGACCCAATTGTCAATCACATTCAGGCTTTGGTTTAATTTTCGCCTTTTTTTATGATTTCTTTGTCATTTTGGCCATTCTGGAAATTATTTGGTATTATATTACTGTATTACCGGGAGGGCTAGATGAAGTCCATCGAGTTCTGGTTTTGCGATTACTTGACAACTGAGACACGACCTGCACATAACAGACCTTGTATAAGATTGTGATCACACGACTTGGATGTAGACTGATAATGTGAATGTCAAAAATAACGTACATTTCTATGAGGCCAAAAGCAAGGTTTAGCATGTCATTTCCTCATCTGTTGGTTCTTCAAGCTTATTGTGTTGCTCCACGTCCTGACCAATGGCGATTAAGTTCAGTTTTAACTTTGAAAAACAACTGTTTAGAGTTTGATCGCATACCATGACAATCACGTCACATGATGTAACTCTAGCTAGTCTCCACTTACTCTCAACTTACATCATTATTGCCTACGGTGGTGAGCTATTTTCTGCTACAGCTACTGACAGTGCAGATGGAGCAAATGCAGAGAATCAAAAGTGACTAGAAAATTCCTTAATAATTTGTCTTTTAATGATGTCTTATTGGATAGATTTAATTATAAGGTCCTAATAGGTTTGGGATCAAATAGGTAATTCTTTAACTAGGAAACTAGTGAAAAGTTTATTTAATTTTACTAAAGTGATTTAAGAGGTTTTGTGCATTAAGAATATACACAGGTGGACTTTCGTCTCGTTTGAAATGATACATAACCCGTTCGGATGAAACCTCTGATTAAAACCTCCTTTAACTATGCAGAATTACCGTGACATTGTTGACAAAGACGGGGAAGAGACCCACATCAAGGTCCTTATTAGAATGAATATGTTAGATGCAGCCCATCAGAACGACATCGAGCTTGAAGGCAGATGTGTCGAGTCGTATTTATATCCAATTAGTTTCACCTCAGTGTTTGGTATGTACATTTGTGCTAATAGATCTGAACTTGATAACATTTGTATAAAAGTAGAAGTTTGAAGGATACTGAATAAATGACATGATTATGTACTGGTTAAACATCAAGGTGATCGAGATGTGCAACTTAAGAGCCAGCATAATATGCGTGTCATAACATGTGTATGTGAGAAAAAATGTTGCAGCAAGTGAAGAACATTATAAATTCCAATATACGTAACATGTTTCACTATTTCTTCCTAAAATTTTTTGAACTGTGATCATTCAAGGCTACACGCCATTTCACAACATGTATTGCGCCTGAATTTGTTTGCAATACTATACTACCATTTAATAACATGTCCCTGATTGATGGATCTGGTTATAGGTAATTCTAGGAAGAATTCAAGTAATGGGTTAGAATGTTTGTTTACGGAATACGGATCCCTTCTTTTTCGTTTTCTCATAAGCAATTACAAGCTACAACTGCTTGATATTAACTACCTAAGAATACATAACTGCCTAACTAGATAACGTACTGCTTAAGGCAAAGTAATCACCAGGGAACTAATTATAAAGATGGTTTAACATGGTTATGAAATGGTTCCACTTTATGCGCGCATCATTATAACGATAAACACGAAAGTTGTCTCACTTGAAGAATTACACATAACTAAATAGGGAAAGGTTTTGTTGGTTGAGATGTCTATATGATGAGCCCCTCAATTATTAAAAGAGCTAGCAACTTCATATGAGAGTTGTGTATATATGAAGATGAGCACCTTGACATGGTACTTAAAATCTTATGCATGTAACAGCCTAACACCCCGCCCCTTTGTTTGAATTTACTTTTAATGCTGGTCAAAGTCTCAGACATCACAGGATGATGCACAAGCATACATAACAGGTAAACGAACGAGGTTTTCCTTATGCAGTTTACCTAGGGAGGGTGAGTCTTTGAATCATAGTATGCAGCCTAACCAGGGTATCCCCATAACCGTTTCGTGCCCACGTCCAGGATGTGAACCTAGTGTAGTTTGAACCTAAGACCTCTTATAAAGACATTGGGCATCACTTAACTAGTTTCAGGGGTGATTGATTCGGCTTATATAGCGGGCTTATAGCTTATTTTGTTTTCGGCTTAAGTTTCATTCATAAACTTAATTTTGTGGCTTATTTTGAAACTTTTTGGCTTATATAAGCTTTTTATGACATGATAAGCTTATATGCCCAAAAGTTTCAAATTAAGTCACGGAAAGTGAGATTGTGAAACATAAGCCATAAGTCCGCCATATAAGCCGGCCGAAACAAACACCCCCTCAGTTATCTATTATCTATCCAAGTTGTGTTTCGAAAATGAACATTTAACAAAATAAGTCATGATACCATTAGATTATGTGCTTATCTGAAATTTGAGAAGCTCATAAAAAGTCCACTTTTTCCGGCTTATGAGCTTATGGACTTAAAATAAGTCAGAAACAGAAGATAACTGCCTGATTAGCCAAAAAAAGTCAGCTTATAAGCTTTTCCAATTCAAACAATCCCATAAGCCCGAAAATAAGCTAATCCAAACACTTCATAGTGTGCTTATGACTTATGCGGTTTTGGGCATAAGTTTCGCTCATATTCAATCAAACCATGATCAGACTTATTGAGCATAAGTACATAGTTGCGTAACTCTATACAATCCTATATATTAAGGCTAACCTGCCTTCCTGAGAAAGGATTTTAAATATATGAAACTGACTTATTGAAAGGATATGTATGACACATATGAAAAAAGTCTGAGATTCCATACATAGAAAAGAATTGTGGGTGCGAAAACATGTAAAAACGTGCATAAGCAACTATACAAAGTCCCACAATACTTATTTAGATCGATATTCATTACTTATTAGATTGCATCTATGTTTCTTATTCTTCAAGTGTACATATGCACTTAGATATATGCATGCTATGGAAGCCATATGCATTATAATTAGAATGCCAACCATTTTTGGTTAGGATTCCCTGTAGGCCGATACAGAATGATATTTTGAAGAGACACATCACTACCGCGGACATCCATAACTAGCCGAGCATTAGGGTTTAATATGGTGCCGTCAGCCATGAAAGTCCACCTCTGATTTCCCCAGCCTTGGCATTTAAGGAGGATGATGCTATCCAAGCTCTGATGGCCATCTGATGTCACACAAAGAGTGCGGTCACTGTAGAGCCGAATAGTGCTGTCACCATAGAGTGCCCACTGTTGCCTGGGTTCCGTACCAATAACACAATTTGCTAGCCATACACGGGCATTGACACCGTTGCCCTGCAAGCACATTTCACGAAACCCACTGATATAATTTATGATTGGTTGAGAATAGTTTCCAGCACTCCAAGCTTGCCTAGAAGAATTGTTATCCTCAGCTACTGTCAGCACGGTACCCTGAGTGGAGGTCTCAGCTGCTATGACAAGGCCTGATATAGGATTCATGATGGTACCAGCATTATAAAGAATCCACTGGGTGGCTTCACGCACAGCTGTATCACAATCGAATATCATGATATAAACTCCAGGGGAATAACCATAGGTTGTCAAGCATTTTCCATTGGACCGGATGGTGCCATCAGATTTGAATGTCCAGAGCTGGTTACGTTGAGCATTTCCGCATGGCCACAAAATAATGGAATTCCCATTATTGTATTGGTTATCCCTCACATCCATGCACTGCCCATCCCTTCCGATGATATTTGTGGTCGGCTCACCATACGGACACTGCTCGTCAGCCCCAACAGCAACCGGAACTGGCATTCTTATTATTGCTTTGTGGTTGTTGTTACATTGGTATAACATTAGAGCCAGGGCTGCTTGACGCAGGACACCTACTACATTTCTTATTGGTACAACTTCGTTTAACGCACTTCGAACTAGAATTGTCCTAAGAAAGACTCCAGACTCGCCTGACGATTGGATCTGCCCGGATAGAGCCGACCATTCGTTCTCCATGCTTAAGGCCCTTGCGTCTGGTATGAAGTTTAGATTGTCCCCCAACATGTTTCGTCGGATAAGATGTTCAATGTACCTTATCCTTACTGCTTCGGACACCATTTGAATGATCACCAACACCGCGCTGGGTCGAGAATTTCCGTAAAATAAATTAGTGATGGCGACATTTAGGGCACCGTGTCCAAGTTCAACTCTCTCTCTACTCGGAAGACTGTCATAGTTGCCAGCGAAACCTAACGGACTATGAGTATATTGTGTGCTGGGGAAAGCCTGAAATAATGCTTCTCTCGTTTGGTTATTCTCTAAATAGTATAACGTTGGGCGAAGAGTACTGCCAACAAGATAACCCACCACATAGACATTCTCTGTGTAGATTATTACAGTGATAACCTCGCCGCTGCTACTCTCAAGTTCAACCCGGACGAAACGATCTTGAACAGGGATATTCGCGGAGGACCGTGTTACCGCAATTCCATGATCGTCGGATCCGCTGGCTAGTCGACTTCGGAGTGCTTCTAAAAGCCTTACATAGGCTTCAATGTTGGGGCTGTCCCCGTTGTTGTAAGAGAAAAAATTCTTGTCATCTGCATGAACACCTCCGAGGTGAAGGCAAATTGCAGAAAGAAGAAGAAGAAGAGTTGCTAATCGTCTCATGGTTCGAGTTAAGAACTAGATGAGGTTTTCTGGTCTGTGAATGTCAATCGTTCTAGCTAGTTGGTTTTATAGGCAGGGCTTGGTTCCCTAATATGAATGTGAACCATCCAATTAGAGATAATGGCAAAGAGCTGAGGCATCAACACGTACTATTACATGCAATCGTTGTATGAATGTTAAAAACATGCAAAAAAAATGTGTGTATTTTGAATATCTAGAAAGAGCCACATGGCACAGGCTACAAACGTTAATTTTCGATCCATAGAAATGAAATGTGTATTTGGTTGGTTTTGAATGATGACCTTATCTAGTAGTGAATACTGACAAGGAATCAATTGTCATGCAAAAAATATGAAATGTGTATAGCGTGAGAGTATTTTGAAAGGGTACAATTCACTGGGTCTGCATCACAAGCATTGGACCACGGCCCAATCAAAGTAATAACGGACACGTAAAAGGCTCAGATCGTTTGGAGCCGAACAGCAAGACGGACGTTTGCAATACTATACTGCAATTTAATAACATAGAGCATGTTATGGTCCCGGATTGATGGATCTGGTTATGGGTCTTTCTAGGGAGAAATCATATGATGGGTTAGAATGTTTGTTTACGGATCCGCCCTTCTTGTTTCATTTAGTCTAAGTCTTAAGATATTACATGTTACAAGAATTAACTACCTAAGAATACATAACTGCCTAACTAGATAACGTACTGCTTAAGACAAACAAATCACCAGGAAACTAATTATAAAAAACTAGTTTCTTCTTGCAGCTAGCTAGTCCTATAGACTGTAGTGATATAAACAGAGCAATCACTTAACTTTGAATCTAGTTTTTAAGCAGGTTAAATTCTCACACATGATGGACAACAAACAGGTAAACAAACGAGGTTTTCCCTGTTCATCTTACCAGTTTACCTTGGGACGGCGAGTCTTTGACTCATAGTATGCAGTCTTACCAGGGTATCCCATAACGGTTTCCCTACCCGCCCCCAAAATGTGAACCTAGTGAGGTTTGAACCTAAGACCTCTTGTGAGGACATGGGGTATCACTTAGACAAGTTTCAGGCGGTGTTTTTATTGAGAGTCAAATGATGACTAGAACTAACCAGCAAAGAGAAATTCTGAGACACGGGAAAATGTGTGTATTTTGAATGTCTAGAAAGAGCCACCTGGCAGAGGCTACAAAATTAATTATTGATTTATAGAAAGAAATGTATATGGTTGGTTTTGAATGAGATCCTTATCTAGTACTAGCAAATACTGGTAAGGAACAAGAGTCGCAAATATGAGAGTATTTTGGTAAATCTGTGGGTTCATATTTGGTTTCACAGTTATGATTGATTTGGATGAGGTTAGATGCAAAAATATTCACTGACTAACAAGCAAAGAGAAATTCTGAACCACTGGAACATGTGGTATCCTTGGTGTAGTTGTTGCTTGCGATGCGGATTTTGGAAAGCGAGAAACTGGAGACAGTTAAACATGGTTACGAAATGGTTCCACTTTATGTGCACAACATTAAAACGATAAACACAATAGTTGTGTCACTTAAAGTATTACACAGGGAAAGCTTTTGTTTGTTGAGATGTCTATATGAATCTTCGTGCATAATAGTATATGATTTATCCTAATGCTAATAGACTTTGGTTTACATATACCGAGTCCCTCCATTATTAAAAGAGCTAGTCTTTGACTCATAGTATGCAGCCTAACCAGGGTATCCCCATAATCATTTCCCTGCGCAACCCAAAGATGTGAACCTAGTGAGGTTTGAACCTAAGACCTCGTTTGAAGACATTGGGCATCACTTAACTTGTTTTAGGGGGTGGTTGTTTCGGCTTACATAGCGGGCTTATAGCTTATTTTTTTGTTTCGGCTTAAGTTTCATTCATAAACTCACTTCTCGTGACTTACTTCGAAACTTTTCGTCTTACATAATAAGCTTATATAAGCCAAAAGTTTCAAGTTAAGGCAAAAAAAGTGAGCTTACCGAACATAAGCCGGAAACCAAATAAGCCATACGCCCACTGCTATATAAGCTGAAACAAACAGTATATATTTAAGCTGTGATTTCATACATACAAAAGAATGTGGGTGCGCAAAAATGTAAAGAAATACGAAAATGGAACAAAAGAAAACAAACCTTTAGTAGATAAGGCTTTAACAGCTTGAGTTCCGAGTGTCAAAGATTTAGAAACCAACATTGTATGTATCATTTCTGTAAGAGACATTTAATCAAACAGTTGGTGGGCAATACTAATAGCTTTTTTTAAAAAGGTATAGAACCCTCGAATTAAAGAAGGATTTGGAGAGTATGAAGTGAGTACAGAGCATAAACTAGTTTGAAATAATATACTGTCATTTAATAGTACAGAGCAATTCTCCCAACTTTAGAACAAAAATGAGAGTCAGAGTGTTTATGAAAACTAACCAGCAAAGAAAGATTCTGAACCACCGGGACATGTGATATGTTTGATGTAGTTGTTGCTTGGGATGCGGATTTTGAAAACCGAGAAACTGGGACAGTTAAAGATGGTTCTCGTATAAGTGCATGGCATTAGAACCAATACAAGAGTTGAAGGATTACACTTAGCTACATAAGGAAGGCTTTTGGTTGTTGAGTAGACTATATGAATCTGTGGGCGTAATAATACGAGAGATATGATTTAACCAAATACCTATCGACTTTGATTACATATACAAAGTCTCTCTATACACAGTGATACAACGTATCATCAACATAGCTAATTTATGTGAACGTTGTGTTGTGTGTATATGAGTATGAGCACCTTGGTATACTACTTAAAATCCGATGCAGGTAACTGCCTAATAGTCGTCTAGATTGTGGTGTTTCTTTTCTTGTGTTATCATACAACTGGTTAAACCATTTATTCCATAACTTTTTTAGTATAATTATTCTTAAACCAATCGCACGTACCGGATTGTGAAATGGAAGATCTTCTTCTTGAATGCTTAAAAAGTGTGATACGTTACTTTCTTTGGTGTTTTGGTTTTTACATTTGTGTTTCTTACGTTGTGGGAATCTACAAAGGGCTGTTCTCTCATAAGAGAATCTATATTCCCAGTACTTTCAAAATGAATGTTTTTCAGTCTCACCGAGTTGATCAAGATGCCAGGAGATCATATTTATAGGTGGAGACGTGACTTCTTGTACTCT
Organism: Glebionis coronaria; assembly: GCA_025667525.1. NCBI lineage: Eukaryota > Viridiplantae > Streptophyta > Magnoliopsida > Asterales > Asteraceae > Glebionis > Glebionis coronaria. Next base: position 637,265,605 of record CM046877.1, read on the forward strand.
CACCATGGTATGTAGTATATGCTACTTTGAGCCTTTTGTACCCTAATGATAATGCAATAATATCCAAATTAATTATTTGACAATTCTAGTTTCATAAATAGTTTATATACATAGGGAAAATGGGAAAGAACAAATATATATTTTAGGTACACTTTGGGAATTGACGCAGTAGCTAGTTTGATGCCGCGAGTTTTTGTCTTCTACTTGAATTTTTTTTTAAACATAAAAATTGTGAATATGGAACATATTTACACTAATGCACTAATCTGAGTTTCTTTTGTTTACTTAAATATTTTATTTTTTATAAAAAAAGAAAGCTTATCTATAATGATTTGTGTATGCTTCTAATTAATAAATAAATAAACATGCATTTGTGTGAAACCAAACATTATTATCCACTTCAAGGGGGCACAAGATGGTATAGCTGGTTTTCTAAATCCAAGCTTTCAACACCAACACCCGTACGTAAGTGTGACCTCGTTTGTGGAGAACGATACGGATCTGGAATTGTTCGCTCTTGTATTAGCTATTTCAGAGACGGTAGAACCTTATACCTTTATCTGTATGGCTTGGGAACATATGAGCACACGCTCAAACTACGTGCTGGAACAGACACCGTTGTAGTTTCAGACACAACTTCTAAAATGATTGATAGAGCCCATCAACTGCTAAAAAAAGATTTGGAACCTATAATATATTTTCTAATAACTGTGATGATTTTTCCTTATATTCCAAAATAAGTATGAAGGGGCGTGGTATTGGAAGTAAACAAATTCAAACCCGGGCTAGTTTATTGTTCAGACTCCTTTTTTATCCGGCACTTTCAACATACATCTCTTGGCCGGCTTGTATTTGTGTTGTCACTCCTATATACTACACAAACTAATATTTAAATGACCTTATAATCCGAAATGACTCAAGTGAAGGATTTGTCATTCTACCAAAAAAAAGAACGGGTGAAAAAAAGCTAGAAATATTTCAGGAAGGCTTGTGTGTTATGAGCCTGCTGGTTTTATCTTCTATTATTGTTTACTGATTTTCATATTTTGATTTAACTTTTATTGTTTGGTTAAATCTTATCATCTAGTATAATGCCGGATGATAATGTTTTTTTCTCATGATTTTCTGTTTTTTCTGATAACACTGGTAATTTAAATAACAAGAATAAAGGATCGCCAAAAACTAAATTAAGATCAAAAGGCCCACTTTTATCAGTGTTAATCAAAAAGTGAGCCTTTTGATCTTAACTTCGTTTTTGGCGATCCTTTATTCTTGTTATTTGAATTACCAGTGTTATAAAAAAAACATTATCATCCGGCATTATAGTAGATAATAAGATTTAACCAAACAATAAAAGTTAAATCAAAATATGAAAATCAGTAAACAATAATAGAAGATAAAAAAGCAGGCACATAACAGACAAACCTTCTTGAAATATTCTAGCTTTTTTCTTCACCAGTTCTTTTTTTCGGCAGAATGACAAATCCTTAACTTAAGGTCATTTAAATATCGGTTTGTGTAGTGTATAGGAGTAACAACACAAATAAAAACCGACCAAGAGATGTATGTTGAAAGTGTGGGATAACAAAGGAGTATAAACAATAAACTAGCCCGGCCGTGAATTTGTTTACTGCCAATACCACGCCTCTTCACACTTGTTTTGAAATATTAGAAAAAAAATCCTCACAGTTATTAGAAAATATATTATTGGTTCCAAATCCTTCTTTAGCAGTTGATTGGCTCTATCAATCACTTTAGAAGTTGGGTTTGAAACGGCAACGACGCTTGTTCCAGCACGTAGTTTGAGCATGTGCTCATATGTTCCCAAACCATACTGATAACCGTATAAGGTTCTACCGTCTCTGAAACAGCTATTACAAGAGCGAACAACTCTAGATGTGTATCGTTCTCCACATCCATAGACGAGGTTACACTTACATATGGGTGTTGGTCTTGAAGGTTTGGATTGAGAAACCAACTACCAATTGAAGCAAAAATGCCATCTTGTGCCCCCTTGAAGTGAATAATAATGTTTGGTTCCACGCCTGTTTATTTATTTAATTAATTATTAGAAACATACACAAATCATATAGATAAGTTTTCTTTGTTATAAAAAATAAAATACTTAAAGCAAACAAAAGAAACTCAGATTAGTGCATTACTGTAAATATGTTCCATATTCTCAATTTTTATGTTTAAAAAAATTCAAGTCAAAAAACAAACTCGAGGCATCAAACTAGCTATTGCGTCAATTCACAAAGTGTACCTAAAGTATACATACATTTGTTCTTTCCCATGTTCCTTGTCTATATAAACTACTAATGAAATTAAAATTGTCAAATACTTTGGATATTATTGCATTATCATTAGGGTACAAAAAGTTAAAAGTAGCATATACCGTGTACATACCATGGTGAGAGTAGAAGAAGTAATGTGTCCAGGTATTAATATGATATCCTAGTATTATGGCGTCTTGATCAACTCGGTGAGACAGAAAATCATTCATTTTGAAATTAGTACTTGGAATATAGAATCCCTTACGAGAGAACACTCACTTGAAGAATACCACAACCAAATAAACACAAGTGCAACGACAAACACACAAGAGAATGTATAGTGTCGCACTTGTAAAGCTTTCAAGAAGATATTCCACAATCCTGCTATTGGTCTAAACATAATTATACTAAAACTTGATTACTTGTAATACTACGTATTATCTAAACTGTAACTGTAAGCTAGGAAACTACTTATGTGTAAGAATAAAACCACTTCGAAACGTACTTACAAAATTAACAAAGTGAGTAAATTTCCAAAAATTTATTCAAGCTACTTACAAACTCAACTAAAAACTAAAAGATCGCTTCTACATTCAACAACTAGATCGATATATAATTTTTAACCTTCCACTTATATATGGATTTCAAACACAATTAACTACTCTTTAATCTAAAAAACACCAAGATTCTGAAACCTTGGATCTCTTAAACGACAATTCAACCTATTTGATATTCTAATACTGGGGTTGTAAATAAAAAAGTTCTCATTATAAGTAATGCATAACAATCCATTGCAGGAACTAACGATTTTAATTCCAGCATAAAGCGGATGGCTGTAATACGGATGTGCAAAACAATGGATTGCATTATTTAACAGAATTATCCAACAAAACATCATTGAGGGGGCAGCTTTTCAATGTATCTGTATCATAACAACGATATATGAATAAAATGATAAAGAGTACCAGTTTTTTAATAGAATTTCGCAGAAAATTTCTGGTGGAAACCAATGACTGATATCGAGTGCCATCGAGTATTTTTTTTTGGGTTGTTTGAATATCGGGGAAAGTTAATGGTATTTATAATTGTGCAAATGGGCCATCTGGGCCGGGTATTATTTGTTTATGGACTTTTTGTCTTCTTCATCAATAAAATAATATCTCTACGGTTACACATATTCATATCCCTTAATCTCTTCTTAGTTATTAATACATAATATTCATATTAGATAAGCATATAAGCCACAATTATAAAATTCTATGAAACCATATCGTGTTTACTACTGTATGAGAACGCCTTAGTTGCGTTTTCGAATTAGATTTTACACTCGACAAAGATATAAGAAGATACACAAAGATATCAGTATACAAACGGAACACAACAATAACTACACAATACGAATAAATATGTCGACTCCCTTACTAACCATTTGGCACCAGTCCATCCACCTGCAACAGGTGCACCGGAAATTGGTGCAGCAGCCTTTCTAGACCACGGGTATCAGATATTGTCACGCACCTTCTCAACCAGGATCAAACATGAAATCTCGTTGGGATGATCTCCAAAATCTGACTCAAACATCAGGTTGAATTGCTGTGCAGACCCGTGTCTGTCCTCATTTATATCAATAAGGACTCAAACCATAAATAGACAGCGATTCTTTTAAGTAACTATTGAATGAAGAACCTTGATATGGACAAAATTCATCATAACATGACTAGCTTCTAAAAAGAGCCGAGTTTCGTTAGCAAATGGCAGACTATTAGGAAATCTAAGATACATCTTATATATAGTTTCCTTGAAAGGAGTCTTAACTTATTCACGGACGTACAACCTTCCAACAATAAAACGCTGAGTGCGTTACAGACAGATGATAAATTTAGAAGTATATTGTGCTCATTTATTTCAGGATATTCGAGATTCATTGCAGAATTCTTATGGTGTCAGTTACCATGAGAAGAGCGGCATCAGCATAATCATCGAAAACGAGAACATCTTCATTGAACTTTTAAAACATGTTATACTGTCCGATAAAGAGTAATGGCAGAAAATTCAGGTGTAGCCAGTAGCCACCATCACTTTTACTCTCGAATCCATATAATAATTTTAGGAAGAAAACGAGGACCATTTGATCGAGGTCCCATTGAGGGTGCCTTGTCAAACATCCCAGGGTTGCGGCTACGGATGCACTTTCCCCATCCTGAACCAGCTTTGCTCCTGCTGCGCTTCTCTCCAACAAACCACCGTTTTCAAGGACGCTCCAACCAAAGGCTGTGAGTGAGCTTCTTCTAATCATTAATCAAAAGGTTGTGAGATAGTTTGTGGTATAAATATTGCGAGATAGTTAAAAGTTATCGTTCTAAGAAAAATGGTTCTCACCCGAAATATAACATTTGGGGAAAAAAAAACAAAAACTCTAATAGTAAGACAGGAAGATTTCATGTGGGTTTAGCAAAATGTAACCGTGCTTGCACAAAACGTCATGTGGGTTTAGCAAAATGTGGCCGTGGTCACGCCGTTCTCCACGCCAAAAATCACGGTGTGGTAACGTGGCCTCACGCAGCCCCGCGGCGCCCCACACCGTGACCATTCCTTTCCCTCTGACTAGTTTTCGTAAATATTTGATTCATGAGCAAGGATGCACTAGCCTTTTTCATTTAAGCAAATTAAAAACATGAGAGAGCTTGAAAGCCAGTTTAACTAAATACATAAAATGGTCATCACTAGAATCCATGATTCTTTCTAAACAATGCTCCTTCGAACTTGGTCCAAATTCTCAAACCGGGAGTTCAAAGCTAGACGAGAACATGTTAGCGGCACCCCTTTATCGAAGACCCCTTTCTCGCGTTCCTAGTTCTTCCGGGTGACAACCCGACTGCCTTCAACATAACAATGTTTGGATTATGACAACATACTTAAAAGAAGGGTTATTTCGGTCTAGCAAAAACATTCCATCAAATTTTAAATACATAAAACAAATTCTATGAACAAAATTGAAGCAAATGAGCTGGACAAATAGCCAGCAGCAGAAACCATGTAACGAGATACGAAAATGAAAAAAAAAAGAACCTTCATTAGACAAGGCTTTAACAGCTAGAGCTTTGACCTAGAAAAGAAAAGTATCCTTTGAAATTTGTTTGGAAAACAGTAAAAACATATAATGATGAGAATTGAGATGGTAGGTATCGAACCGTCTAGCTATGAAATACAAAGTTATCACTCTAACATCTCATGAATATGCTGTCTATATCTTATAATAAAGTAGAAGCTAAAAAGACATTTCATACTCCTTAAAAAAAAAGAAAAATATTTATCTAAATTATAGTCATGTCTAAGTTGGTAATTTAACATTTTCTAACCTATTTTTAGTAAACAAATTAATATGTGTAAAGCTTACAAAAGAAGCTCAAAAAACAAGGATGAAAATTAAAAAACCGAATAATAGGAAAGACCTATTCTTAAAAAACCAGACTAGACGAGTACCCGCGCATAGCTGTGGAAATTTCTAGCGACACGTAGTTGTGGTAATAGAAAAAGTCTGGGTTAAAAAAAGTAATAAAAGTTTGAGGATTTAGGGGTTAAACAAATGTTTTGAAATTCGATTAGAACCGTTGAACCAGTTCATGTTGAAAATGGGTCAAATTAAACCTGTTTAATATTTTGAAAACCCAAACCAATCACCCAGAGTTCATCCTTTGGATTGGTAGAGTTTTAAAGTTGTTTAAGTTGGCACATAGGTTCGTTTTAGTTGTGGTTGTAGAGTTGTTTGGTTAGGTGTGGTTTGAGTCATTTGGTACTTGTATGCAATATTTTGAAACCCGGTTTTGGAATTGACCTGGTTAAGTCACCGAGTCCAGGTTAACCCGGGTCGAACTGGGTCGACCCAGGTTACCCGTTTTTTAAGACAAATAATTTTTCATATTTTTAATAATTAACAAAAATTATATATAAAACCTATAAAAACTTTCATATACTGAAGGGTATAAATTGTTTACCAAACAATATAATATGTAAAAATAAATTTTCAACGCAAATACGTATAATTTACCTATTTTTTGGCTAAAAACCCCGAAAAAAGCGAAACATGGTTGGGTCTCGAGAACCAAGTTGACCCGGGTCACCCCAAAACCGGCGGGTCTAGCCGGGTTTGGAAATTGAGAAACCCGAGTCATTTCTACCGGAACCGGGTCAACCAGTTGACCCGGCCGAGTCGGCCCAGGTTTAAAAACATTTTGTATGTATTTATAACTGAGGTTATGTGATCACATCAATATATTAATCAGAGTATGAAAAGGTGTTGTTGCTGTATGGTTAGTAAACTCATAAGCACTTATAATGTCGTAAAAATAATCATATTTTGTATAGTTTGAAAGCATATATAACTGGTGTTATCAAATACTACGTAACAATCTTCTACGCATGGATACATCAACTTGATCGTAGCACACAAAAATAAATGTTACTTATATATTTACTTAGCAACCGATTTACAAGTCAACGCAATAAAAATAGACAAAATCACTAATAGGTTGTTTGGTATTGCACTTTGCATTTTGAAACACATCAGAATGCAGTTTATTCGTATTCCAAAAACCAACCTAAGAAGACGACCCCTTCAAATCCAACATCATTGTCGCCACCAAGCAAAGAAGAAAACCGGTACATGTTTGTTCCTTCAGAAGCAGATTTTTAACATGAAAGGTATAATGTACCTATGGTATCTAATCCAGAGAGCCACTATCACCATGTTAAACATTAAAAACCGCATCGTCAAAAACTAAAAATAACCAATGATCGCATAGTGTAAAGTTCTTAACAACATGCATCTTAAATAATTCAACACAGTTCAAAATTTTCAACAAACCAATAATTTAATTGTAAACAATATTGCAGGCGCGTCACAGAAATCCAATAATTTTCCAATATAGATTTACCTAAGATCATTATAGAACAACTTGCAACACTTCATATTGCATAAGCACATACACTTTCACATACAAACTTCCTCAACGATTAACAAACTATAAAATCACACACGTAAAACATGCATGTAACTAAAGGCCCATTCTTCTTTAACAAAAATTATTTAGCTTTGATTGGTGATATATTATATTCCATGTATTTATAGATATATTAAACAGACAATTTGATCTCAGAATGGAGTAGTGTTACTAATTCCTATGCATAATTACATTTCTATGTCAAAAACAATATGGAAATCCTATTAAATGGGAGATATCTAATCTATTTTTGGTCTGATGATGTTTTTTTAGGAGCTTCGTGTGTCAAACTGTCCAAAGGATCGTCTATTTGATCTTCTGATTGTGTTGTTTATTTTTGTGTGACGTGATATTTGGAACAGGAACTAAGCAATCTCGTAAGCTAAAAAAAAGTGACACCAAAACAACGACTCCACAAAAGACAAATTCGGCGCAAGTTTGCGCTCACATATATATGATATATCCACCAGAAGTTCGATGCTCTTATGCCGAATACTTCCACAACTCGGTCTCAATCAGAAACCAAGATACGTTACCAATCTCTACAGTTAAATGAAAAAAAGATTAAAACATGTGAACGCGAAACATATTTTTTGACATTATAAGAATTGCATCAGCGGAGATTGAAGGAAATATACATGAAGAATCAAATTCTGATATCAGTTCATCTTCAAACTCCTCTTCATCCAAAAGCAGTCATGTTTTCGCACAACATCAACCACCAAATTATTTTGGAAACCACACATGTACCCTTTCAAGAACCACCTATCGACACTCCAAATCCATAAAAAATTGAAAATATAGAAAATCATTACTCAAACTAACAGTTTTGTAACAAAAAAAGCCCATCCCTCTACACAAATATCTCACTTCACGTAAAAAACACAATAAAATGTTATAGCTCATTATGGTATCCCAGAGCTTCAGACCACCTAATGTCTATAACTCATCCATGCCGCCTATTTATCTTCTACAACCTAAAATAAAAAAACCATGAAAGCAAAACCTAAAAATTCACATTAAAAACCAAAACCTTTATCTATATTTTTAAATCATCAAGAAATCAAAATTTAATCTTTATAACAAAAAACTGAAAACTAATAATAACTAACAAGGGTAGTTTTTTTATCACTTTCATGTGAAAGAATCATTCCAAAGTGCAAAGTGCAGCACATTATATCACAATCTTCACAACAAAAATCCTACTTTTTCAAAAGTAATTGCAAATTAAAAAAATTACACCTTCTTAATTACACAAGCGCGTACCGCCTCTTGTCGCACCGGAGTGGGTGTGTCACCAGATCTACAACCTAAACCAAGCCAAACGTGACAAATGCGGTGATTTTGTCGGATGAAAATGATGAGGATCACAAAGATTACACATAAGTTATCTGACATAACCATCCAGCGAAACCACCTAGCCCAATGAAACCACCTAACAACTGTGATAGTGTGGCAATTTCATAAGGCGGCGGCACAATGGAAGTTATGGTGGCGTCTCCTCAGTGGCTATTTTTGAAGAGAGGGGGAGGATGTGTGTGTAACTGTGTATTATGGAGATGAAAGATCCAGTGAGTTGTATGTGAGTTATTTGTATACAGGGATATACAAATGGATGGGATACACGTTTTGCCAGCTTCAGCATTACTAATGATATATATGCTCTTAAAAATTGCTTTATGATTTGATATGATATTGATTTGGAATTCTATAAATACTTTGTAGAGTTGACAAAGTGGGACGAATTTCAACAAAGCTAGAGATTTGTAGCTTCAACATGTATTTGCTTTCTGACTTTTCTAACATTTCAATATTTCCTTAAATTGCATGTTTTTCAACATTTCTTTATTTAGTGGTGTTTTCAACATTCAATTAATTGGCGAATTCTCTTTATAAGTAGTAGAGAAGAGATAAACATCTCATCCTTTCGAAAAATGAGGCAAAGCCGGCCTAGAACCACCAAATGAATACGCCGGCCGCCATAGAAACACCAAGTCACCAGGCCTCCAAATTAATTAAACATAAAACAAAAAATAGTGGAATCCGGTGATTGTGATGATAATCCGATTTGGGAAACCCTAAAAAAACAAAAATGATGGACGGCAAAGAAATTAATCCGATTGATCTAACATCCATGTTCACAGGTATGTTAATCCGATTGATCTTTTCTTTTCTTTTGTTTATATATAATTTACACTCATGATTTATTTAATTTTTGTTTAAATTAGATATATGATATGTTTTATGGAAAAGGTTAATTTGTATATTCATAGATTTTTTTTAATATGTTTGTTTGGATTAAATATGACGATTAATACAGATTTATTTTGGTATTTGTAGGGTTTAATTTTTACTCATGATCTTAATAGTATCATCCATGTTCTTAATAGTAATTGCAAATTTACAAAAAACATAGTTTTCGGCTTATATTATTTAACAAAATCTGCTCCCGTACATTTCGAACCTGATGGTTAAACTTCCACCTAACCTTCACCATTTGTAACCACTAACGTAACATCGAGCATTTGTCACACTTCTTTGGAGTTCTAGGTTTGGCATCATATTAAAAACCTAAAAGCAAGTCTTTTATCTCCTTCGATAATCATCCACTTTAAATGTTTATTAATTGATTTTAGATCTTAATTACATTGATTTCATTTGTCTTTTGGTAATCATCAGATTCAATATTGCAGGTATTATTTGCATTGGTGATACAAGCTTCATTATCAATTTTAACTCAACTGCATGTGACTAAGTTATTTTTCGGTCTTCAGGATCGTATTACCATTAAAACTCTCACTTATCAAAGGTAACGTTCAAATCTGCGATTGATTATTTAGAATTTGATCCTTTTTTATTTTTTTTTTAATTTTGTTTCAGAGATGATGGCTGAGTCAAAATTTTGTTCAATTCCTATAATTATTTACAACCAGGTATTTAAAATGCTTCAAGGTTTGTTTGTGATAAAATCATAATGTGATAGTTGATACTTTTGTTATAGATATGAAGAGTTTATGAATGCACAATTTTTAATATCTCACTATCAATTTGATCGGGTAAACCATAAAATTCTAAGTTAGGCATGTAACGGATAAGTGCGGATTTTAATGATTACCATGTGTTTGATGAAATGTATATGAAAATCAATTTTTTAATAAGATCTAAGGAAAAGGTTTGAATCATTATTTTCCAGAATGGATGTGAAGCAAAAATACATTAATTTAGCAATAGATGCTCTCACATATTTATTATTTTGTCACACGAAGAAGAGAAAGGCGGATAAAAGCAATAATATCAACGAGACATTGAGAAATCATAATTGAAAAGGAAATAATGATAAAAGGCAATGAGCTCTTCAAGCAGCATAATCGAACCAAACAAGACCGAATATTTCTCCAGAGCAGGTATGGGTCTAAATAGGATACAATATCCTATAAAAGTCATAAGACTACATGATTGATAGAAAGAAAATAATTTGGTCATTTCTAAACTAATTGTAGTGGTTCCTTAGTTTAGTGCTTAAAAATTCTCATAATTCTATTGTGCTTTAAATCAACTTAATTTAGTTGATAATGATGTTATAAAAAACACAACTTTTCTCCGATTCTATAGATGTTGGTAAAGTTTGGTCCCTTTTAATGGTTTTGTTGTGTTTTATGCAATTCGATAATGGCTCACTTTTCCTAGGATTTTTTCAGGACGAGCTCTCATTGCTGGAAGACCATTGCTGTTCTATCTCGAAACAAGAAAAGATTGCGCCAGGAATGCAAGTATGTACGATTTGTATTAATTTATAAGTTATTCACGTTTTTCGTAATTTGACATTATATTGCAATATGTTCTGGTAGGTTGATTGTATGATTCAAGTAAAACCAGAGAAAAAAAAGCAGGAATGATATTTGCAGAGGCATGTTATGGTCTAGACAGTGTGGCACCAAGAGGACAACTGAACTAACAGTGGTTTAGGCGGGTTAGAGCAGCCAAAGAGGAAAAAAAGAGGTATGTCTTCTATAATCTGTTGAAAAGTGAATATGTTGTTAGTTTTCTCATTTTTTGTCACCCTGTTTGAATGTTTGCAAAATTAATCTTAAGTTTGACCCTAAATTATCAAGGCTTTTGAGGCTCTAAGAATCCAAGAATCCAAGAATCCTCAAAAGCCTTCACCTTTTCAGGTCAAACTTCACAGGCGCATTAAGAAAACAGTCCATGTGTAGGGTAAAAACGCACATGCTCACATTAACCCACCATGGGTACTGTTAAAAAAAACACCAATTTTTTGTGCTAACATTCCCAATTGGTCACAAATTAGAAAAAATTTGAGAATATTAATAATAGTATTTGGAAATATTTAGTTCAGTGTACTGTATTATTTTGCTGATATCCTTAGTATCTTTTATCACTGGTGCTAGATATAAGAATGTATCAACTTTCACCATCTCATCTAGCAAACATCATAGTGCAAGTCTTAGGCAAAGAAAGTGAGTGAAAAATTAAGTTGGATGGTGTAGAAACTATGGATATGTAAGACACGATAAACAACTACGATAGTTTCTAATGTATGTATAGATATGAGATATAGTTGCTTTGATAAATGCAATATGTTTTGGTAGAAATTGACCACTGTCCATATTTTTTTACAACTGATGAGGCCAGAGTGTCATGATCACGGTAGATGGAAACCGAAACTATAAACTTTATCGAATATATTAATTGTTTGTTTCGTGTATGTTGAATACATAACTTTCTTTTTTATAACACAACTATCTTCGTAGATGCGTAATATTGCTATGTTTTTCTTATAAAGTGATCTTCTGTCTTTACCTATCAAGTCGGTAGTTTTTGAGGTCAACTAATGCGATTAAGAAAATGTAGAATCCAACCATATGTTGTTGCACTAAAGTAATATGAAAACAATGAATTATGATATTCTACTATAAACAAGTGATACTGTGTGCATCTCTCATGATTGTATTTGGCAGGTGAAATTTTTTTAACCATGCAGTATTTTTGGATTACAACATGGACAAAATTATGTAAACTTACTTCTAAAAAATTAGCCAATTATGATCATTCTATGCGTTGGTGTTTAACACACATCCAAACACCCTCTATTTTTTAATATGCTTACATATGTTGTTGCATATGCAGATGGACTGCGGTAACCAAGTTTTGCATTTAATAATGGTGTGTAGTGGAGGACGCGCTACCGAGAAGAATTGAAACATAAACTAAGACTTAGATTTGGTATTTTATGCTATAACTTCTTATTAAACCTATTTCATAATTTTGTATGGATGGTTTTAACTTACTACAAAAGTAGTGTATGAAAGGTTATATTGACTAAGCATACTGAAATTCATATTGTTAATATCAGGAGTGTGGGAGCCTTTTGTGTGCAGGCATATGTTCTCATGGGTCGTCACGATGAGCAGGTATAAGCGACGACTTATATGAATTCATACACAGGGTCATGTGCTTTTTTTAGTCTTTAAATTCAGAAACTGTTTTCATATGCTGTACATTTTAATATGCATGCGGCCAATATTTTTATACCATTTTGTTGTTTTAGATGGTGCAAGATTTGAAAACTCACCTTCCCGAGAGTTTATAAACTGCCTATGATCACACGTCACCTAACATATCGGTTTAGCAAACGTTTTCCAGTCATGAACATCAGCAAGAAAAAAGTATCAGTCTTCAAGAAAGATACGAAAGCTAAGAAATCAGTTATTCACGTGTCCTTTAGGAGCTTTGTGGAATTGGATAAAAACCAAACGGATGATATATTTCATGGGTTAAAATGAACTGGGACACATAACCCTCGCAGCTTCGCGCTGATTTTCCATTCTTTCTATATCTGATAAATGTACAAAGTAATCATGTGATTATTATATACAACAATGAATTGGATAATATTTTCATTTGATTCTATTCAAACAAAGTATAATATTTTTTATATTTATTACAAAATAATTTATTAGCATTTTTTATAAATAAATTGTTTTATCATAAAATAATTAATGTAAATAAAGCAATATACTACTACTATGTAGTTAAAAAGCAATACGACTACTTTAATCCGTGATTTTATTTGTTCATATTTATCCAGTTGCTATGTCTGATATTAAAATCAACTTTTTATTTATGTTTTAAATCGACTATACTAACAGTTAACCGATTTTCTTTAGTTTATCATAAATTTTGACACGCAAAACCTGGCTCTTATAAAAAGCGCAATAATCTTTTTCTTAAGGCTCCGTGTTTACACGGGTCAATAAACTAGTTTCAATATATTCATACAAATTTTTTTATTAGTAACAACAACTTTTTAAAATAAGCTCTTAAACTAAATAAAAAACTCATAAAACATTCTCATGGATTTTAAAACTAGCAACTTTTTAAAAATAAGCTCATAAAGTGTACAAAACGTTTTATTAGTAATCCACATGTATTTTGCAAACAGACCATTTAGTCTCGAGTAAGGATGTGACTATATAAATCATATATCTCCATCGTATCATGCGGGTTTAGAATCAGATCAAGTACAAAATGTCCCGTTAACTTAGCAAAAAGTATCTCATCAACATCCCAATATGTATCAATAATTTTCTGAAGTCGTTGTGCGATCATACAAACTAAGTTTTGCATTGAAAGTGAAAAATGAACCACGTTTCAAAAATTCTCAAATATAAAAGGAGTAAAGCTATTATAGTTGGTTTCCAAAGAAAAATACAAGACTTTGTGCTATTATTGTCACGTTTAGGAATTGAAGAAGTATCAAAATAACTAAACTAGTAAAAACAGGTGTAAGTTATATTTCGTGTTACAGTGAATTAAACATTTGCAAATGCTCAAAATGTACATTTTGGCATATTTTGCAAATGCTATTGTCACGTTTAGAATGAATCTTGATCCAAGTCTCTGGAGCGTATATAGTTTCGTGTTAACATTAACGAAGGTCCTACGAGGCTATGAATGCATAATGGTGAAAAGGTGTACTAGAGGTTTTCTAGACTCGAACTTGAACCCAACTAAATGATATGTCGACAAACAAAGAGTTTATGTTTAACGGTCTACTAGAGGTTCATGCTTCTAGTTGTTCCTAATAAAAAGTTTAACCGGTCTGACAATGTTACAAACCATCCGAGAAACTTTTTCTTTTGTCTAGAAAGTGAAGAGTGGACCATTTTTGAAAAAATCTCATATATAGAAAGTGGAAAAATAGTTGTTGGTATCGAACAAGGTACCTCTCACATTAAAAACATGCCACCAATAAACCAAATCGCAGTTTAATAAAATACATAAGTTATTAGTGATATATAGGCATATGTAGTAGGAGGATATAGCAATGCTCCTATGATTAACTAATTAATCATCACTTAGGTTCTAATTAATAAATTATTAATACATGTTTAACCTAAGTATTTTATATGCCTTAATTTAATTAAATCATGCTTATATTTAATTAAATCATATAACCTATAGTTATTCAATTAACATAATATTATTAATAAACTATACTAATAATCACATGACTTACGTTATTTAACCAGTAAACTTAAGCTTATATTTTTAGCTTAATAATCCAGCTTATTTCTATATATGGAAACTTTATAAATCATGAAACTTACTATTTTTGGAAACTTTCTATTTTTAGAAACTGATCTATTTTAAGAAGTTAATCTGTTTTTAGAAACTTTCTATTTTAGGAAACCTGCTATTTTTTGAAAGTTACTTATTATTACACAACAAGTATAATAATACAAGAATACAAGTTAATACTTAACCAGAATACATAAAATACATGATAAACATAGCATAACATTAAAATCAGTAAATCAAGACAAGAACATATAAAACAAGATAAGACATGATATAATCAGTTACGTACTCAGTAAACAGAATACTTATACATGTCCCATATTTATGTAGCATTAGTGAGATCGGAGTAGGACTTTCATTCTTTCGTCTTCTTCGTTCACTGGACACAAGGTACAGATTTCCCATTCCTTCAGTATGGACATTCTTTCCTTATTAGGATTCCCCGTTTGCAGACAACTGTTTTCCCAGTATTATTTTATATGTTTGATTACTTATGTTAGTTTAAGAGCCTAAGCCATATACATGCATGACCAGTGTCACCTAGTTATGGAGGTACCATAACCATAACACTGGAGGCAGCAGTGTTGTGTCTTCCCCACGGAGAAGTGATTGCTCGTGGCGTTCCTTCACTAGGAGTTGATCCCTCATACCCAGACTATTTAATTAGAGGTAACCCCTCTAATTGCATGACGAGGTATCCCCTCCAAGTATTCATGCACGGTGAAACCTCATGACCGATATGGGCTATTAGCTAATTAATACAGATTTTACATAAAAACATAAGTCTTTTCAAATTATAAAACCAGTTTTATGAACATGTTCAAGGTTTTCTAGGACTTATACATTTCCGCTGCTATTAGTCTTATTTATGTTTCAGCCATTCATACTATTTCATATATCCGTTCACGGAGCGTATTTGCTCAGCCGTTACTTTCCTTTCCATGTCCCAAAATGGCAGGTACCCAAGGACTGACTTGAGCATTTGGAGGACGTGCATATGATGGAAGTTGCCTTAGACTTCTTCTCCTTTTGCCTTCTTATACTTATGCTTATTTGGACACTTGTTTCGTCCTTCTCATTTCAGTTACTTTATTTATGTTTTAGGCTTATCTTTGGGAACCGATGTTTGATTCCGGTCTTCCCTTTGGTCATGTATGTTTTAGTACATATTACCTTGCCTGCTTTGATGACACACCATAATTACGCGTAACGGTCCACTTATCAAAGTGGGGTGTTACATTGTTAACAATAAGTTCTCATGCTAAGACCACTTATATAAGTAATTTGTGTAAAACTCCTTCTCCTTGTTCCTAAATTGTATCTTTAGATTTTAAAGATAGTCATTCACCCGTAGGCTCATTTGACTTATTTGATAATTATTAGCCCAAAAATGAAGGTAAAACGGTGTAAACCCGACACTTAGAACCTAACCTTATCCTCAAACACCGTTGTCACAAAAGAAAGCCCACATCAAGGATTATTTAACAGGATTTAGGGAATAAATTCCCGGATTCGAAATTTGGCCATTAGGACTACTTATTATTTATTCCTTCAAAGTCATGTTGACTTTATAGCGGAGTTAGCAAGGTTTACATCATATACCCTTAGGCTCTTTAATATGTAAAAGTGCTCCTTATCTATGATCCACATACTAAGGCTCCTTGAACCATAAACAAGGGAATTGACATTCATCATCACTCCACACCCTAAGGCTCCTTGAAATAATGATGAAGCAATTTTTATTAAACACTTACCATGGCATACACCCTAAGGCTATAATGACAAGGCTCGTGCTACATCTCCCACACCCAAAGGCTCCTTGTGATCATGTTTTAATTTTTTCTTCTTTATTTATGATGTATATAGTAGGCCAAATTCTGTAATCCCATGGTCTGAATACCTCCTACTTAGTGGTTATGAGCCAACTTATTCGGAAGTCCACGACACTGACACCCTCAATGTGTTCTTGCTTTAACTACAAGGGAAATAAAAGAGTCGGTTAAGAGCTAAAATATCGAACCTAAACCGCAAAAATCTTCATTTATTAAGCAATTAAATATTTAAGTGTGAAGAAAGAGCCACAAAACTCATATAAGGAAGAATTAACCTTAAAACTTTTTATCAACTCTATCATCTCTCGTTCTCCACAATTTAAAATCTCAAATAATGAGACTCGTGGATGCTTAGCCTAATAAACCAATTAAGGTCTACATGGTTAAGGAATGAGCTAAGGTAAAACCGGTCGAGTTACAAACTATTTTTATTTTCACAAACGAAAAGCTTACATTAGTGTCAAAAACACTTATTAAAATACGAAAAATAAATTAAAACTTATGCTATTATATGCACATTTTTGAAAAACAGAGTAAGTGAAGACAACGAACAAAAGGAAAAGCATATCGATAGATACCCCCCATACTAAAACCAAACATTTTCCTCAATGTTTCAAGCCTAAGGGTATAATACCCCTATACTAGAGACGAAGAGTCGAGTGAAAAATTCTAACATGGAAAGGGTATGACGCAAATAATTAAAAGGAGTTTATTAATTATGCTAATAAAAATAAGTGTTAGTAAAGGATATAATCATCGGATATCGGATGTCTCAAATGAAGGATCGAAACTCGAGTGATACGTGATGAAAATGAACACGAGGTCTTCGATATACGAGAAACCTAAAATCACGTCACAAACGAAACATGAGAAACAAATGAAAGAGCACAAGCCCTTCAAATTAGAAATAAGAAAGAAATAGAATGATAAGCATGGGAATCTCACCCATGAGGCACCTCGTTTTTTGTAACCGAGTCATGAGCTTGACTCGATCCCCGAATTCATTCATCCTTGGGGAAGCTTCTAATGTCGATACCGGGATCAAAAATCTTGTCCTCGTTCCTAGAGGACATTAATACGTGAGAGGCCGGGGAATAAGTCTTGAAAGGTAGAAAGTTCCTCCCAACATACGAGAAGTATGTGAAGTCATCATCCACGGGAGGTGGGGTGGGTAAAGAAAGCAATATGGCATCCCCCGAAGACATATGATGGTCACTAAGTGGCAACCTCGTAAAGGTATGAATCATTGAATAATCAATGTCACCTCCCGGGTCAAAACACTCATCCTCAATAATGGTCTCTAAAGTATGGGATGAAAGATGCTCGGGAGGGGACTCGGGACAATATCTTCATTCATCAAATTACCAAAAAAGAGAATTTCCCCTCCGTGTCATCATCATAAATACCCTGTGGTATTGGTAAAATATTGATTTCCTCCATATATGGGTCATTACTCTCAACGGGAGTAAGAGACGGGGGTAAAACTTTGGTAAGAGGAGTAGAATTAAACACTTCAATTTTAGCAATAAGAAGATGAACCTTCAATAATTTCTCTCGAAGAATAACGTCATCCACCTCATCTAAAGGAGCAAGTTCATCGGTGAACATCTCGTAAGCCGGAGAAAGTAAATCGACATCGACCTCATCTCCTGGTGGAAATGGGTAAAAAGGAGAAATTTCAAACGTGAAATTCTCATAGCATGGAGGAATGTCGTCATTAAGTGAAAGTTCGTCGGTGAACTCCTCATAAGATGCATCACGAGAATCTATAAGAGCGACCTCGTCGGTAATCTCCTCACAAGTCGTCACATCACAAACCTCATCAAAAAATTTGTCGAGATCAAAATCACTAATCTCACTCGATATATCACTAACCTTAGACTCACTTGGGATTGGAACAAAAGTCTCAACACTAGTATTAGTGCTAAGGTTCTCGTCCCCCATGGTGAGAGAGTCTAAAGTTTCCTTAGTAGGAAAATCGAGAGTACGAGTAGTAATCTCATAAGATGGGTTGAGTTCATAAATATCATCCTCGTCATCATCATAACAATATGGAATCACAAGAGGCGTAGATGTATAAGCACTAGATACTTTCTCTTGTCGATTTTCCTCTTGCTATTTTTCGCCAAGTCTAATTAAACATTCATGAACTTTTAGAAGTTGATTCGAAATAGTGGCTCGTTGTTCGTCACTCATTCCGAAAGAAGGTTGAAGATCGAGGGGTAATGTGGGGGCACAAAATTATCAAAACCAGATTATAGCATGGATCAGGCTCATAATAATTCATCGGTTGACAAGAAAACGTGTCGTGAGGGCCCCCATAATTGTTGCTACACGGGTATAGAGTAAAACCTGGTGCATCGTGCGGATAAGCATCCCTATTGTCATAATTGTAACCCGGTTCTTTCTCATGACCATACGGGTATCGAACCGGACAACTAATGTGACAATCCGTCAATTTATGGTTTATATTTTATTCTCAATATTTATTTGAAAATATTATTTTAATGTTATATTATGAACTCACTTATTTTGGGAAGAAATTTGGATTTACGTCTTGAAGTAGCATCGACTACGTCTAAACCGGAGGATTCTACGTTACGTGCTTACGTTTACATACACCGTTTTTGGTGACAGTCCGACATTTCAGAAATTAATTTATCCATGAATATTATTTTGGAATTTTAAATTTGTGTTGGTTCATAAACTCACAAATTTACGAGAAGAGATTAGGACTTACAATTATAGTTTAACGTCCTTTACGACTAAACCGGAAACCTTAGGATTACGTATTTACGTTTTCGAACTCCGTTTTTGATGAGACAATTTTTATTAGATTCGTTTTGTGTCGTTGATTCATAATTTATAAAAACGTTTTTCGTAAAACGACCCGAGGGCACGCAAATCGAGGAAACTAGAATCGAGGAGTACCCGTAAATTAGTGGAGATGAGACAAGTGGGACACTTGTCCCACCACCACTATAACCGGCCATAACATAGCCACAACACCCTTAGGTGTCAAACTTACACAAAACTAAGTTACACTTGTAACTTAGCTTCACATTGAAGCTTACTCTTCCCACAAAACCACTAGCTAAACTATACCTCCCATTTCATACATGCAAAACAACTTCATCTTTCTCTCATCTCCCTCTAGATGCCGTCCCATTTACACCATAAACACCCCATTTGATCTAAATTTAACCACAAATCTTATGTTATTCTTGCATAAGATGATGTCCTTTTGAAGACTTATTGATTGGAGGTGATCATAACATCTACAAAGGAGTTTCCTTGGTGTCTTGGGGCTGATTTTCCACAAGGAGTTCATGAAGATTGGTG
Organism: Glebionis coronaria; assembly: GCA_025667525.1. Taxonomy (NCBI): domain Eukaryota; kingdom Viridiplantae; phylum Streptophyta; class Magnoliopsida; order Asterales; family Asteraceae; genus Glebionis; species Glebionis coronaria. The sequence goes on from CM046877.1 coordinate 637,285,657, forward strand.
GACCTGAAGATGATATTGGTTTATCACAAGTTGCGTGATCAAAATCCATGTCTTGATCATAACCTACATAATCATGGTGGTATAAAGATTGTTCTCCCCATCCTTTTGTTAATTTTGATTATGTAATCATGTATTTTCTTCTTAAATGTATATATGTATAATGATATATGATGATAAAAATATTGTGTGGGGATTTGGTGTTGATAATCACGGGTAAAAAGATGAAAAACTATATGTAAAAATGGTTAATCTTGCTTAATTTATTAGGCTGTATAAAACAGTAAAGAATCATATGATAAATTGATAAAATGGCTTGAATAAATTAATATACAGTAATTAATATGTCTTGTACACATGTGAGAGTTGGCCATGCAATGGAATCATTAGGATGAGTGAGATATGATCAAAACAAGTTTAGAGTACAAATCTGAGTACACTGTTTTGGACGATTTTTATAAAATACTTAGAGGCTGATTCAACAGTAGCAATAGAAGAGTTAAATGGAGCACATATCATGTAGTTTATGCCATAAACATTTGGGCTTCTATCTCCATATAGACCTCTAGATATGGCTGTTTTGGTGAACATGAAAGTAAAAATCAGATTTTGGGAAATTAAAGTATAATAGTATTATATAATATAAGCACTCAAATAAAAATAGTATAAAATGTGAATTAAAACCCACTAACTTATATAATACATTTATATAAATATGTATAAGGATAAATAAATGGACATTTTATAAAAATGGTAGTTTGATAAGTTTTATAAGTTATAAAACTATAAACAAGATTTTTACGACTTTTTCGACTATTACCGTAAAATTAACGTTTTTGTTAAATAAAACTTAGACGGTTGGACCCGTCTAATGTAAACTTTTATAAACTCATATACTGATATATAAACATATATAACAAGTAAAAACCGATAAAACCCGAACTATATAACATACGGACATTAACGGGCTAAGTTAACGTTATTGGACTAATAATACAACAAAATGGGCTAAAACACTTATAAAAAGTACTTATTGGGCTTAACCCATTTGGGCCCAACATATAAAGTATAAATACTGATAATACAAGTATAAAATGGATTAATACAAGTTAATGGACTTATAATATGCTTATTGGACCTAAAACACGTAAATAGGTAAAACTAGTAAACTAGTAAGAAGTAACCAATACATAAACACTAAAATGAGTAAAAGAGAATATGTAAACCCACTTGATCATCATATATATAAAATCATCATATGTATACATAATTGTTATTTTTATAAAGTCATTGGACAAGAGTCTAAGACGAGTATTATTTGTCTAGGTTTCCGTGATTGAAGCACATACCCCACATCCAAATCGCCGATAATCGCCTTCCCACATCAACGTGAGTTCATAGCCTCGCACTCTTTTAAATGTTTTTATGAAATGTTTTATAAACCCGCGAAGGAGATAACATGTTAGTTGTGATAAAATAGGACATCATTTGTCCCGATTGTTTGTTTATTGGTTTGGACCCGGATGATTGTATGACCCTATGAATGATTAAATGACCCGACCGATGAAATAAAATGGATTATTAAAGTTAGGTTATGTCACTAAAAGCCCCATTAGCATGAATTGTGAACTACCGGGATTTGGTAGACGCTTACGCATATAATAGTACTATTTAGGGACGATCACCCCAGTTCGCGCCTTGACGGTTGATCCCCGTCGTACCACATTGATTGGTAAGCGAATTTATGTATGAGAAGATTTCAATAGCGTGATCTTTGTGACGACACGCTAACTTAGATGGGCAAATTGAGTTTCGGGTTAGCTACCCGTTGTTTGTTGTAGTAAGGTAACAATGTCATGCGGCTTATAATAATCCAAATAACGAAATGCTGCTATATACACTAAATTACGATATATTGCCTGACTAGCAATACGGGGTCTTACTATTGATATTATGTTCGTGTTTTGGTTTTTCATAACCATATTCATATAACGGTTTTTATTTAATCTATACAACGTTATAAAGCGTGTTGTATGATGTTTTTAACGACAATGGTTCATATAATGATTTTGAAGGCGAAAGCCTATATTATGATTTTGATAAGGATTTGTATAAAATGACTTTGGCTATTTTATGGCCTATTACAATGATTTGTACAAAATGATTTTCGGTAATAATTTTATACCGATGTTATATTGATGGATTTTATTAGATTGTATGAATTCACTCGGTGTTATCGCTGACCTTTTCTTTTAACATGTTTTATCTCAGGTACTTGAAGGTAATTCTCGGGAAGACAACAAGAATTCATGGCCCGCACTTAATTAACAAATTTCAATTCAAATGCTTTGTAAAATTGTATGAAATAATATGACTTGGGACCTATGTAACTTTGATATTTATGAATGGAAATGCTTTATTATCAAACAACACGATTTTTAAGCGTTGTCTATGATGTGAGTAATGTGCTATCCCGTAACACCAACGAGTCTTCTGCTGTATTGAATTGTGCAAATTTGGGGGTGTTACAGTTTGGTACCAGAGCTCTCGTTATAGAGAACGAAAGATTTTTAAAACCAAGGTTTTGAATAAAACATTTCAAAATCTTTTAACTATAAACATTTTTCTCAAAATGTCTAAAAATCTTTTGACTATAACGGTGCCGAAGAATTCCCGAGCTACCGACAAGGCCAGACTGAGAAGTGTTATTTTAATATATATATATATTTAACTTGGATTATATATATATATGATGTAATTTTATTACATGATTGTTTGATGATTATTTTGATATTTATACGAGGTATTTATACGACGTAGATTGTCACAAGAAACCCTAACTCCCCTAGTAAATTTATCGAAGATATTCTCGTAAGAATTCTAGCTATCCTAGATCTAAACCAAGTTGTGGATATTAATGATCCCAACAAATGGTTGATATTCGTAGAAATGTTGATATTATTTGATTGTGATATTAAAGAAGAATTGGCAAGATTAAATCTGATATCGATGTCATGACGATCTTTCCTTATAGAGTGGAGTTTGACAAAACGTTACCACCTGGAAAGGTGTCATCTGATTCGTTGTCACCCAATTCTTAAATTTGAGAATCGAAAGGGTGAATGTCGCACTTGAGGCTGTCATTGGAACCATTACCCAAAAGCCTCATGCCACTAGTACCTTTCCAAGAAGTCTAATCGAATGATCGAGTCATTTCATACTAGTGACTCATTTGATAATTATTGTTGTAAGAGCTATAGAATTGGAAATTAAGTGTTGATCATATCGAGCTTTTATTGCCCTTTTAAAGTTTATGAATAAGGTTGAAAGTATTGGAGAATGAAGAAGGATATCACATTGAGTATAAAATTGGTTGAAACTTGAATAAAGTCAAATTTAACTCATATGGAATATGAAATTGTTAAGAGGAAGTCGTTAAGTTCTATGATTGAATTATAAGGTTTTAATTGATTGTTGATTCGTGTTAAGTGTTGTTCCTAGGCCATTGTCCACTAACGAGGATGCCCAGTGTCCAAGAAATAAATTGAAGAAATCTTCTTCTGAATTGAGACCGATGGATCTTCTGGGACATGTGGAACACCTAATGACTCTTGTAGACTAGTATTCATTGTGGTATCTTTTAAAAATAATCCCTAACCTAATTGAGACATCAGTTGGTAGGATGAGTTCTTGGAATTGTATGACATAGTGACACGTAATGTGTTACGGTACAATTTTGACTTGTTTGTGATTAATGAAAAGACTACCTTTGATTGCTAAATCCTACATGTATCGATGTTATCTATCTTTTATTGCTTCATCCTAATGATCACATTAGTAATGCAACCATCGAACAAGTACTCATCTCGATTTGAGTTACGTTGTGGATTATTCTTTTTGAGTGCCATTAAGGTCACGAACCTCATGATTATTTGGCTAAGCTCATTTCCTATTATATTGTAGTTAGTTCTTGGCGAACAACTTTTCATCACTCTCTTGCAGATCACTGATTGTTTTTATAAGATAAAACAGTATTCCTTGATAGAGATTGAATTTTCATCACCTTAAGGATTATTTAAAGTGAGATTTATAAGTAATCGTTATCAAAATGAAGTTGTTTATAAAACATCTTGTAAAACTTAATTGTTTTCATCACAAAGAAAATCTTTGTAAATTTAATCTTGATTCTTATTGAAGAATTAAGCATGAAAATGTTTTTATTATAAACATGATGATAAAATTTTGACGAACTGAGTATTGCATCGTTAATCTTGAAATTGTATATAGTTGCGCGCCTACATACAATTTGGAATGGACCATGCAAGGCTGATTAGTAGTCACCATAAAACTGATTAATAAACACTACATTTTCTTTAAAGATTGTGAAAGATTAAATTTTATGAGATCTGCAAGAAGTGAAAAATAGGGACATAGTGTTAGGGACACCTACATATGTGCCTGTAGCATCTATTCTTCTAAGTCGAATTTACTCATCTGTGGAAATTGTCTTATTTGACAATTGACAATTCTTTCTTGTCCAATTCTCCCGTAGTGAGATTCTTAGGAAAAATATCTGATTACCGAGTGTTGATACCCGACTGGATGTATCGACGTTCCTATCATTTCTTTTGATTTGATTTCATTTGAATGACCTAGGTAACGATCCGAGGAGCTTTCGAATGCGTACTCAAATTATGAAAACATAGGATATATTCATATTCATTAAATGTTTTCGTCTGTATCTGATTAGAAATTCTCTCGCGTAGATTATGCGTTGACCTTACTCTTTTAAGGTTTGTTATGTCTCCTGATATCCTTGAATTTGTGAAGGATTATGAGTTATTATTAGTCTTTTGAGAAGTTCACATCTTATCAATGTTAATGAAACTGGAAAGTTAATAGGGCCAGTAGAATGGATTGATTGATTATGACATTACGACATTGTCTTAATTGATGGGAACTCGAGTAGAATTCCCCTAAATGATAAGATGTTGATTATCAAAAGTGATCTAAATAATTCTTGATGGACGACCATATCCTGCATTAGACTTGAAATTATACCGTGAATGGTTGTGAATTAGTCATAGATATTATAATCTAGAAAGAACTTAAAATAAATTTGTTAAAACATGTTTATGTTATCTGAAACTTTAGGAGGTATTTGTTGATGAATTACCTAGACTTTCGCCATTAAGGCAAGTTGAAATTGGTATTGATTATATTTCTGGTGTTGCACCAGTGGCTTTTGCACTGTACGTCAGCACCGTCTGAATTAAAGGAATTACCATACAACTGAGAAAGTTGTCGGAGAAAGATTTTATTCTACCAAGCTCGTCATCATGAAGGGCTATGGTGTTATCATTCCTTATATTTATAGATTACTGTGAACTGAGTAAATTGACAATCGAAAACGATATCCATGACTCGAAATGGAAGATTTGTTCGATCATTTATAAGGTTCTAGCGTATGTTTTAAAGATTTGATCCATGGCATGGTTATCATCAACTTCGCATCTGCGAAAAAGATTATCTGTTCCAATCACTACATTCAGAACTCGTAATGAAGATTATGAGTTTCATGTTATGTCGTTTGGATTGACTAATACACATGTAGCATTCATAAATTTGTTGAATCACATGTGTAGGCTGTAAATTGATAAATTCATGCTTAAGATCATTAAGGAGCATTTGTTTGTATATAAGAATAATAATGAGTTAATAATTAGTTATAGACTGCCCTAAGTTGACCGAACAATGAAAACTTGTACCTTGAATATTTAACATAAGATTTAAGACTTAATCCTTTACATTATTTGACCGTGTGACTAATAGAAAATGGAATATATTGACTCTTCAAAAATTAGAGCCATTTAAGGCTTAGGGTTATACCAAAAAGGAGGGGCAAATGTGTTTTGACAAATGTTTTAACAAAGAATTTTTAAGGGATTATTCTCTTATACCCAAAACATTTAACTAAACTCCTGTTTAGGGGTAAATGTTTGTGTATACCTCAAGTCAACCTAAGAGGGATTGAGGAAACCATTTAAACCATGACTTAAAATTTGAAACGACACTTTTTTCTTTTCAACTAAGAAAATTTTGACCAAAGTATAACCAAAGATTTTTTTTCAAACATTTACGAATCTTATTAATTATTTTCGATAAATCAGCAAAAATGTGTTAATTAAATTCAAATTTATTTTCGAACATTTTCATATAATTGGTCGAACTAAGAAATTTAATCTTTTAACGTTTACGTTTCATAAAAACTTAATATTTATTGTTAATTTACGTGTAATAATTATCGACGCTTTAAAACGTCAGATCAAGCAAAACTGATAAAAATAATAGTTGAGATATAACTAAGAATTAGAAAATATGAAGGAATAATTTCTGAATAAATACGGTCATGATATTTATTTCATCGAGGAAGGTGAATATAATTACTGACACATTATGTAGAAAAGATAAAGAACCAATTAGGACATGTTCCTTAATAACGAAGGTGCAAAATAAATTGCCGAACCATATAAAAATAAACGATGTTTGTAAAAAGGATAATATAGATAATAAAAAGGGTTCGCGGCTAATGTGAACCATTAGAATCAAGAAGCCGATGGCGATAAATGATTAAAAGGTTGCTTGTGGTTGCCTGAATATAGAGGATTTTGAGATTTAGTCATATTGGAATCTTGTAAGTATAAGTATTCTATTCCTGTCATTTCTGATTTAATGTATCATTATCAGAAGAAGTTGTACTGATGGCAAAATATGAAGGCAGACATCGCCTCATACATTAGTAAACGTCTAGCTATTGCAAAGGTCATCATCTGAATTTAATTCGATTTGGGTCATCGTCGACAGACTGACCAAAACTACTAATATCATTCCTGATTATGATAGATTCTTGATGAAGAAACTAACTCTTTTGTATTTAAAGGAGTTGTGTAAACATGGTGTGCCTGTATCAATCATCTCTATCAAGATCCTCGCTTCGCATTGAATTTCAAGAGATTTGCTCAGAAGTCATTAAGAACGAATCTTGATGAGAGTACTGTGTACCACCCCAATCGAAGGGACAAGGTAAAGTAACGATACAAAATAATATAAGTGTTGTTTTATGTTTGAATGATCGACCTTTGGTAATAAACCGTATAATCGTTTTCATTTGGAGAGATTATCATTACTAATTATCGTATTAGATCAAGATCGAATTTTGTGAGGATATATATATTAGAGCATCTGTAAGCAGGAGTTGGGATGAAGGCACCCGACATACACCCATTATGAGTTGGACATGTCTTTTAGGTTTAAGGTTTCCTATGATGGCGAACCTAACCTTACAAAATACTCGACCCGCGAGACCTGAAATGATTGTTGAAATTAGGATCTGATTATTGACTGCCGGTAGTGGGCAGGAGGTTATGTGAATATGAAATGTAGATCTTGAAGTGCCAGATGAGTAGCGAAGTTATGCCAAAAATTTTAACTATGGAAAAATGAATTGATGATCTGAAAGATCATGGGATATAAGTCCCCGTTGTATGGGACCATTGAGATGATGTAAAAGATTGGTTTGAAAGGCATATAAGCTGGATCTACCCTAGGACTTCAAGAGCTGCGTGAATTATGTTTCGTATATCGAACTTGATAAAATGTCTATCAAGTGAGAATCTGATCACTTCTTGATAAAGTTTAGATCGGCGAAAAGTTGCATTCATCAGAAACCCGTGAACATCATGGATAGAGAAAGTAAGTCAACATTAAGCCTGATTTATTCCTGTAGTTACGTTTGATGAAACTCGCGTATTGTAATGAATTACACTTGTGAGAAAAGACCGAATGTGGAGGAAATACCCACATGGCTTTAACTCTATAAGAAGCGAGTAGTAAGGTAAGATGATCTTTGAGGACAAAGATCCTATTTAGGGGTAAATGCTGTGACAATCCGTCAATTTATGGTTTATATTTTATTCTCAATATTTATTTGAAAACATTATTTTAATGTTATATTATGAACTCACTTATTTTTGGGAAGAAATTTAGATTTACGTCTTGAAGTAGCATTGACTACGTCTAAACCGGAGGATTCTACGTTACGTGCTTACGTTTACATACACCGTTTTTGGTGACAGTCCGACATTTAAGAAAATAAATTTATTCGTGAATATTATTTTGGAATTTTAAATTTGTGTTGGTTCATAAACTCACAAATTTACGAGAAGAGATTAGGACTTAGGATTATAATTTAACGTCCTTTACGACTAAACCGGAAACCTTAGGATTATGTATTTACGTTTTCGAACTCCGTTTTTGATGAGACAATTTTTATTAGATTCGTTTTTTGCCGTTGATTCATAATTTATAAAAACGTTTTTCATAAAACGACCCGAGGGCACGCAAATCGAGGAAACTAGAATCGAGGAGTACCCGCAAATTAGTGGAGATGAGACAAGTGGGACACTTGTCCCACCCCCACTATAACCGGCCATAACATAGCCACAACACCCTTAGGTGTCAAACTTACACAAAACTAAGTTACACTTGTAACTTATCTTCACATTGAAGCTTACTCTTCCCACAAAACCACTAGCTAAACTATACCTCCCATTTCATACATGGAAAACAACTTCATCTTTCTCTCATCTCCCTGTAGATGCCGTCCCATTTACACCATAAACACCCCATTTGATCTAAATTTAACCACAAATCTTATGTTATTCTTGCATAAGATGATGTCCTTTTGAAGACTTATTGATTGAAGGTGATCATAACATCTACAAAGGAGTTTCCTTGGTGTCTTGGGGCTGATTTTCCACTAGGAGTTCATGAAGATTGGTGGACTTGAAGATGATATTGGTTTATCATAAGTTGTGTGATCAAAATCCATGTCTTGATCATAACCTACATCATCATGGTGGTATAAAGATTGTTCTCCCCATCCTTTTGTTAATTTTGATTATGTAATCATGTATTTTCTTCTTAAATGTATATATGTATGATGATATATGATGATAAAAATATTGTGTGGGGATTTGGTGTTGATAATCATGGGTAAAAAGATGAAAAACTATATGTAAAAATGGTTAATCTTGCTTAATTTAGTAGGCTATATAAAACAGTAAAGACTCATATGATAAACTGATAAAATGGCTTGAATAAATTAATATACAGTAAGTAATATGTCTTGTACACATGTGAGAGTTGGCCATGCAATGGAATCATTAGGATGAGTGAGATATGATCAAAACAAGTTTAGAGTACAAATCTGAGTACACTGTTTTGGACGATTTTTATAAAATACTTAGAGGCTGATTCAACAGTAGCCATAGGAGAGTTAAATAGAGCACACATCATTTAGTTTATGCCATAAAAAATTGGGCTTCTATCTCCATATAGAACTCTAGATATGGCTGTTTTGGTGAACATGAAAGTAAAAATCAGATTTTAGGAAATTAAAGTATAATAGTATTATATAAGCACTCAAATAAAAATAGTATAAAATATGAATTAAAACCCACTAACTTATATAATACATTTATATAAATATGTATAAGGATAAATAAATGGACATTTTATAAAAATGGTAGTTTGATAAGTTTTATAAGTTATAAAATTATAAACATGATTTTTACGAATTTTTCGACTATTACCGTAAAATTAACGTTTTTGTTAAATAAAACTTAGACGGTTGGACCCGTCTAATGTAAACTTTTATAAACTCATATACATATATATAAACATATATAACAAGTAAAAACCGATAAAACCCAAACTATATAACATACGGACATTAACGGGCTAAGTTAACGTTATTGGACTAATAATACAACAAAATGGGCTAAAACACTTATAAAAAGTACTTATTGGGCTTAACCCATTTGGTCCCAACATGTAAAGTATAAATACTGATAATAGAAGTATAAAATGGATTAATACAAGTTAATGGACTTATAATAGGCTTATTGGACCTAAAACACGTAAATAGGTAAAACTAGTAAACTAGTAAGAAGTTACCAATACATAAACACTAAAATGAGTAAAAGAGAATATGTAAATCCACTTGATCATCATATATATAAAATCATCATATGTATACATAATTGTTATTTTTATAAAGTCATTGGACAAGAGTCTAAGACGAGTATTATTTGTCTAGGTTTCCGTGATTGAAGCACGTACCGTACATCCAAATCGCCAATAATCGCCTTCCCACATCAACGTGTGTTCATAGCGTCACACTCTTTTAAATGTTTTTATGAAATGTTTTATAAACCCGCGAGGGAGATAACATGTTAGTTTTGATAAAATAGGACATCATTTGTCCCGATTGTTTGTTTATTGATTTGGACCCGGATGGTTGTATGACCCTATGAATGATTAAATGACCCGATAGATGAAATAATATGGATTATTAAAGTTAGGTTATGTCACTAAAAGTCCCATTAGCATGAATTGTGAACTACCGGGATTTGGTAGACGCTTATGCATATAATAGTACTATTTGGGGACGATCACCCCAGTTCGCGCCTTGACGGTTGATCCCCGTCGTACCACATTGATTGGTAAGCGAATTTATGTATGAGAAGATTTCAATAGCGTGATCTTTGTGACGACACGCTAACTTAGATGGGCAAATTGAGTTTCGGGTTAGCTACCCGTTGTTTGTTGTAGTAAGGTAACAATGTCATGCGGCTTATAATAATCCAAATAACGAAATGCTGCTATACGCACTAAATTACGATATATTGCCTGACTAGCAATACGGGGTCTTACTATTGATATTATGTTCGTGTTTTGGTTTTTCATAACCATATTCATATAACGGTTTTTATTTAATCTATACAACGTTATAAAATGTGTTGTATGATGTTTTTAACGACAATGGTTCGTATAATGATTTTGAAGGCGAAAGCCTATATTATGATTTTGATAAGGATTTGTATAAAATGACTTTGGCTATTTTATGGCCTATTACAATGATTTGTACAAAATGATTTTCGGTAATAATTTTATACCGATGTTATATTGATGGATTTTATTAGACTCTATGAATTCACTCGGCGTTATCGCTGACCTTTTCTTTTAACATGTTTTATCTCAGGTACTTGAAGGTAAATCTCGGGAAGACAACAAGAATTCATGGCCCGCACTTAATTAACAAATTTCCATTCAAATGCTTTGTAAAATTGTATGAAATAATATGACTTGGGACCTATGTAACTTTGATATTTATGAATGGAAATGCTTTATTATCAAACGACGCAAATTTTAAGCGTTGTCTATGATGTGAGTAATGTGCTATCCCGTAACACCAACGAGTCTTCTGTTGTATTGAATTGTGCAAATTTGGGAGTGTTACAACTAACATGCCAATGAGAAGTGCTTCCACAATATATGCAAGAGGGGGAGATAATTTCATTAGAGGTGAAGTACCAACTGATCGAATTGCACGGTGGACAATGTCCAAATTGTGAATTGTGGAGATCTCTTCCACATCGCTCGCGTGAACACCATTGAAATGATTGAAAAAGATACAATGGTCTCCCACACCCTACGCAATAGACACACGAATCCATTAAGAATTAGAAATAAGAGGGGTTGATAAAAAGAATTATAGAAAGAAAGAGAAGTAGAAGATAAGAATTAAACGATAAGAGGGTGAGGAGAAAAGAATTAAACACGATAGAGATAAAGAGGAATATTTTTGAATTTTTTAGTTAAGAAAATATTATAATATACTATACTATATAAAACTATATATCATATACTATAATAGACAAAGAAAAATAAATTCGAAAGATAATATTTTTGGATTTTTAAAAATGATATATATAGTAATAAAGAAAATATGAAAATAATTTTGGTTTTTATTGATTTTTAAAAAAAAATTGAATTTTTTATTGCAAGAAAAATAACGTTCACAAGTGAACGGATCCCAAAATCCAAAATCGTCTCACGAGAAACCGTAAATCGTAACGAACGAATTGAATCAGGTTTTTATCGTCTCGATTTAATTGTTTTCGGTTCAGATTCGTAATTTCGTGTTATTAACTACTTGGCACGTAAAACGAGAAAATTACTAATATTATATTCTACTATTATGATACGTAATATAACCAAAATAAGAACATAAATTTTATAACAAGATGCAAATAAATGGAAATGAAGCAAACTACGCAAAGGTCAACATATGTAAATGCAAATTTAACGCTAGTAAATTGATATACAGTAGCAAAATAAACAACCCAACAAGCACTCACAAACCGAACCACTAAGTGGTCTAATTCTTTCCTAACGGGCCTAAAAGATTTACCAATAGTAATAACCAACTTGAGACTTTAACTACGAATGAAATAAGGTAAAACAATATAAAGGACTAAATTGATCAAACACTAAACTAACAAAATCACTGAGAACAGATTGTTTGTTTGACTCTTATTCATGGTTACCTTATTAACAACTGTGGGTTTGCTATAATATATGATCCGATGGTCTAGTTGGGTGGTAGATGGTGGCGGTAGCCATTGCTGAGTTAGAGAGAGAGGTTGAAGGTGTTCAAGAGAAAGAAAGGGAAATTGATAAATGAAAAGAGAAAAACACAAAACAACAACCCCTCCTTGGAAGCCTTAGAAGGGTATTTATAGTCACACGCGTATTTACTATACAAAGTTTCCTAGTCTAGTTTCTGCGCGTGTGACAATGATAACTAAAGGAAATTCTTGAATGTCGTCACATAAAGTGGATTTCCAACAATCTTCCCCCATGGAAGACGTGTAGAACTCCTTAAAATATTTTTCCTAACAAGTACATAATGATTAGAACAAAAGCTTTTATGAAGCGTCCAACGCTGATGAAGTCTTTTGAGGCCTTTGACTTCAAGTCTTCACTTCAAAACGACTCATCTTTGTAGTAACTTGTAGAAGAAATACTGTAACAGCACGAGCTAAGTAACACATATACTTCTAGTTAAGGAGAAGCTTTTGAATTAACTTCCCCCTAATTCATTCCACATATTCTTGATGTAGAAGCTTTTAATAGCTTCCCCCTAAAACGACAATCTTCATAAGCAGTTTCAAAGCTTTCAATAAAGCTTAGATAGATTAAGTGCACAACAAAATTTAACAAGCAAACCCATCATATGAAATGATAATGTTGCTATGAGTGATAAAAAGCTTGTGGCACACCAAGTCGATCAACAACGTCTCTTCTCACGCTTGAATAAATCTTCTAAATTTTCTTCCCCCTGAGAGTTCAAGTTATGCATACTAGAAAGAATCAAGACATTTCTTCCCCCACATAGTTGAAGAAATGAAACCAATCTCATGTATGAAGCCCAAATACTGAAGTAGAGACTTTATCCCATTCATGAAGTTGACATCATAACACCAGAGTCAATTAAGTCCCGGAAATGCACATATCTTCTTTAGGAGATGCACCAGAGTCAATTAATTCCCGGAAAAATGCATATCTCTCCATATAGGATAATGATGATGTATAATTGCAACATCAAAAAAATTAAACATCGAAGAATAGTGTACCGTTTAGAGACTGTTTCTTTCATTTCTTCCCTCATGTAAGTTGAAAGATGCACTAAACGCCACGAGTTAACACAGATTTTCTATACGGTTATGAAATTTGTCTTCCCGGAAAGCCTTCAAATAAAAAGAAGGTATGAAGTTCATCACGTGTACTCGTTGTGCGTTCAATATGTCTTCTTCTTTCCCATTGATAGTTTCGAAACCTCGGAACCAGCAATAAATCGTACGCACATGTACCTGAAATCTCGTGAGAATAATAAATAAGTTGAATTATGTTATGCGAGAAGCAGTTGATGATCAAAATTCTCTAGTCATAACCTATCCATGGCTATCTTTACCATCCCCTTTGTAGGCAATTTGAAGCGACCACTGATGGAGAAGATCAGATATGCAAACGTGAAACTGAATAAAAATTCCTCGACCTTGTGACTTAAGCTTGCACTATTATTGAATGAGGAACGGTGTAGAAATATCATTGCTCAGAAATTTCTAATACCCAATACATTACTGACAAAGTATATAAGCACATCACCTCTTGAAATTATCCACGTCGACTATGCGCGTGACACTGAGTACAACAATGTAGCTCATTTACGTGATAGTTATCCATGTCATCAACCAACCACCCCAAACTCGGTAACTAGATAAGCAAGTCTTCTTTCTAAGATCAAGCACGAACAAGTTATCTTTCAAAGATAAAATAAGTGCACGCCTTCGAAAAATGCGTCTTCAACTTCAAATAATAATACCCGATCAAAAAATCCATAGCCACTAAAAATATAGCCATTTTTTTTGGTCTCGTCAAATAAATCATGTCACATTGTCTCGTCTTTTTGTCACTTTGACACTAAATCTTGTCAATTAATATCAAACCAAAATTTAGTCCAAAATAATAATTCTGAAATAAAGTTTAGAAAGAATATCATTGCTAATTCATGACTTCATACGTGCAACTAATATTTTTAAAACTAACGTAGACAAAAAATTTAACCACTTTTTGCAAATGATAAAATTCGGTCATGTGTTATCTCATCTTTTACACGCGTGTATCAGACCAATGCTAGTAGTTTGAAACCCGGCCCTAGATGAAAACCGGCCCAAGACCATCTCACCTAAACATTTGGCAGATAAATAGAACATTACCCTAATGCGTCTCATTCTTAACCATAATCTTATACTTCACACAGCTGACTTAGACATCTCCGCCCCTAATTTTTCACTGTCTCATAAATTTACCAAATCAAAACCTGCTTCATCTCAATCTATAACTCGAACAAAGTACATTAATCTCATCTCATCTCTTATGCATCTGATTATGATAATCAAAACCAAATCCCCAAAAAAATTGATCTGATCTCACATCTCCACATTCATTCTTCTAATGAAACCCATGACTTACAAAATCAAATACCTCAATCTAATCATTAGTCGATTCATCGAGTCATCGAGTCATCCCAAAACGAGCATCCCATATGAATTAGAACCACAATCAAAAGAAACCATCTTTTGATGAAACTCACCTGTTGCCAATCGAACCCTACACGTCGTCATGATGAAACGCATTATCAAGGCTTCAAGATCTTTATTATAAAGATCTCAGGTAGGCGTGGTTTAGAAATCAAAATAAATATTGGATTTTAACAATTTTGTTATAAATCGTTTCTTATTCGAATATTAAGGACATTCCCATGATGCATGTCGATTTTTGATTTATAAATCGAAACAAAGATTGGAGTTAACATAATTGTTAAGTCCATTTCTTTAACTTCGAATATCAAACGGGTTTAACTCAATAAATATCTGTGATGATGATATGAATCACTCAAAATCTTTAAATATTTGTGAATGAGATGATTGAAACTAAGATCTTGATTTGTGTATATGGTTCGAATGAGATCTTGATTTATTTTGTGTGTAGGCGATGGCTTCTAGTTAGGAGTCGGGCTGATGATCGAGTATGGTTTAGATAGGAGTCGGAATGTTGTTAAGTCATCATCATTTCGGAATGTATATGAAGTTTTGCAATAATGCAAAAAAGAAAACATCATTCCGCAATATTTTAGAAACTCATTTCGCAATCTTGAATCATCATTTTGCAATCTTGAAACATATCATTTCACAATCTTGAAGATCTTATCCGAATGTACTTTTTCTGGATTATATGGATTTGGTTTCTTGCAAATCTGGGTTTTATCATCATCTTAAAAAAATAACAAAGAAACCCAAAAAAAATTTGAACCAGATCTTGAAAATACCGGATCTCAAAAATTCAGATCTCAAAAATGCCAGATCTCGAGAAGACCAGATTTTGAAATTTGAAAATAGAAAAAAACCAGAAAAAGTATTGGACTGAGAAAACATCAAACCTAATGAAACCATGAAACCAAATATGAAAGTTTACATTTGAGACAAAAAAATTGTGACAAAATAAACAAAGACAAAAACACCATCGAGAAAAAAATTTAAGACAGATTTAGACCAAGATAATGTTTAGACCACCAAATCAAATAATAAAACATGTCGATTTGAGGATTGAACCTGTCTCTGTCTCTGATACCAATTGTGGGTTTGCTATAATATATGATCTGGTGGTGGTCTAGTTGGGTGGTAGATGGTGATGGTAGCCATCGTTAAGTTAGAGAGAGAGGTTGAAGGTATTCCTACAGCTATTTTCACTTTCAAATTTGGCTACTACTATGATCTAAGCAGAAGCCTACAACAGTTAACCAAAAACTAAGAGCAGTTCTATCTAACAAATTGCAACTTGAATTTTACTACATTACAGATCATAACAGATTGAACCAAATCTTGGAGAAAACTAAACAAGATTATACTGACAGCAGATTAATGCAAATTCAGTTTCGGATTCTCTAAAACAAAACACATGTTGAATTCTACTTTAACTACGAATTCAATAGAACAAAGCAAAGTTTACTGAATTTTATACAAGTTTACTTCTAACAACTACTCCTATTAATTATAACTTGTAAAGTCTAATTCCTATTATGTAAAATTAAACATTGGTAGATTGACAGATTTTAAAACAGGTTGAAAACAAAAGTAACTCAAAGTAATGAGCAAGAATACACAACAAGTATCATACATTTTGGAAATATAAGCACTTAGCACTCATAATTACACTACCATTAAGCTACTAACAGATTATACTAAAAAAATGTAGAAAACTAAATGAACGATTACTTCACATCCGACACCTCCATTGATGAAGCAGCTTCAAGCTATGATCGAACAACTCTAACACCAATTCTATCCTACACTATTTCCCTTATTCAGCAGCTGCACTTCCAGGCCGTTGTCAACGAGCTAAGCGAATGAATCGAAATCTGAAATCAAAGAAAAATCCTCTACTCGAAACTTAAAGCGACACTGAAACAAACTGAACTAAGATCCACTACACTTGACTTCAACGCCAATACTAAATCAGCCCATAGAACTCTCGGATGAACAGTAAACTTAACCGAATTTATTACCGAATCGAACATCAAACGAGTAGACAGAATCTCACTCCTAACGAACTAATCCGTACAGTGATTCGAACAATACTCGAACAGTAACAGTAATACTATCCTTAAAACCAGCTACCAACTGACATATAAAAAACTGATCTAGCACTTAGGTAAACTGAAAATCAATCTATTGTTACACGAATCAAAAACTGAATCTGAAATACTACCATCTTCAAATGAACCAAGAATCATAACCTAAAATCTGAATCATTACTTAACCGAAACACTAATTAGCTTCCGAAAATCAATAACACAAATCGAACTTGCGAATCTGTGGAGATCGTATAAAACAAATTGAAACTTCAACAATATATCGAACACAAACACCTCCGTTTCAATACTTCTATATGAATCGAACACGAATACAAATCAACACCAACTTTAATGAACGAAAATTAAATCTTCAATATAACCAAACTAAAATCAGAGTATCATTAACTGAATCGAAAACAATCTTTATTAATTGAAACAGCAAGTCTGAATAAATAAAGAACATGTGAAAGTGTTTTTATGAATTTAATCCTACCTGTAAATGATGAGATCCGACAGAAAAAAAGCTGAAAAATAAACCTACACTACTAAAACCTAATCTACTCCTGCTTCAAACAGACGCCCACCCTTTTATCTTTTTCTTGGTTTTGGACCAGTCATGGGATTTTCAAAGCTAAAGGCTTGTTGGACATTACTAATGAACTGGGCCTATGAATCCATCTTGGGCTTAACTCTCTTTTGAGCTTCATTTCGCGTTGCACATATTTTTTGGGTCAGCTTGTAGTATTATGTCGATATGAAACATAATGGGTCGGTCCGACTCATCTTCTATTTCTCGTGTCCGTTTTGGATCTTTTGGTTAGTTTCTTGTGATTTTATTGATATTCGTACCTGCACACACGCAAACGACAAAACACACATATACAAGGCATAATTTATGATTATTTGACCATTTTGAGCACAATTTAGGGTATGAAAAGGTATATAATATGAGTCTCATCAGCACTCCTCTCCTGCCTCCGATCACTAAAATCCAAAATGCACGATCGAGTCTAGAGCCATTTGAGATCATCAAATATCTCATTAGGACAAATTTCCATATTACCTTGCTTCTTCACACACTATTAAAAGTAAGAAAGATATTAAGAGTCCTACGCAAAATCTTCATGATCTTGCCTGAACATCCGAGTAATACGCAAGTATTTACAATGAAGATGGAAATCCTTCTTGATCGAACATCCAAAAGCTCATGGTAGGTAACTTGTACACTTCTTTATGAATCAAACTCGTGATAACTAGAAAGCAACAATGGTTTAATTCTTAATTGAATTCAAACACGTTCCAGGCCTCTACACAATATCTTAGTGATCTTGCCAGAACACTCAGAGTGACACTCTTTAGTGTTCACAGTGATGAGTGGAAATCGTTCTAGTGTTAACCTCAAATAGCAATTAGTAGGTAACTTGCAAGATTCTATATGAATCAAGTTAGTGACAACTGGAAAGCAACGATGGTGCCATTCTTTAATGAATCAAACATGTTCTAGGAATCATTATGTTTAGTGGTAGCAATCAGGACAGTATCAACATGCATACTAGAATCAATATTAAGCCTGAATATTTGATTACATAAATAGCCGAAACTAATAAACACACCATGTTTAGATAACATAAATTTATTAGATTCAATCACTTGTTTATAACCACATTTATTCAAAACACTACTTGAAACCAAATTCTTCCTAATATTAGGAACATGCAAAACATTAAACAAAGAAACAATCTTTCCAGAACTAAACTTAAGATCTATACAACCACGTTCATGTACTAGGGTTGTTGACTCATTTCCCATGTGAAGAATAGATCCATAATTTATTGACTCATAAGTCTTGAACCAACATCTACCTTTACACACATGAACTGTTGCTCCAGAGTCAACCCACCGTGCCACATCATCATCCTGCACAAAATAAGCTTTAGATACATATGTAACATAATAAATCTAGAGAGATTCATTAAACATATTCTGACCTTTCAATGTGTTGTTAGAACCAATCACTGAACCATTTGTGCCTGATCCACTAGCTTTGCTGCTAGTACCAACACCTTTGCAATCCCTTTTCAAGTGTCTAGGTTTCCTACACTACCAACAAGTCACTGATGATGACTTCGTATTAGGATAAGAATTGGTGTTATCTTGATGCTTACGTTTGCCCTTATTGTCATTTTACCTGGAGGAATTATTATGGTCCACCATATTGACAACTGATGAACAAGCAACATTGTTGCTCTTTGTCTTGCCACTATCATGTACCCTGAGGGATTCCTCAATACGCAAAGGACTGACCAAATCAACAAGAGTTAACTCCTCTATCTTATGTTTCAAGGTGTCCTTGAAATCTTTCCAAGAAAGAGGTAGTTTATCAATGACACAAGAGACCTGAATAGTCTCTTCCATGTTTATTTTATGTTGTGTAAATCTACCAAGTATTCCTAGAAGTTTATTTTATTGTTCCATGACTGATCTTGAATCAGCCTTTTTGTAATTGGTGAAACCACTTACAATTAACTTCTTACTTGATGCATCCTCAACCATATATTTGGCTTCCAAGGAATCCCATAATTCTCTACCAGATTCAAAATTTTAGTAAATATCAAACAAGGAAACAAACATCCCATTTGCTTCTTTTCTTTAGGTCGTCCAAGGTAGCATCATCACCATCATCAGGAATGGGAGTGGCAGCACATACACCACGCTCATGGTAGAAAGAAGAAAGTCCATGCTCCTTGAGGCGGTGAAACCTAGACATTTATTTAAATAGGTGGTTCCTCTTTAGTTCATGATCTTGCCTAAGCACTTTTTCAAAGTAATTAACCATTAAGAAGTTTATAATTTCATTTTCCTTTAAGCAGGTACAAGCACATCCTTGGGATGATATGTAAAACATGTGCTTCAGTCCCCTGAATGTTCAGCTTTCCACATTGAACTCAATCCTAAGTTTCCTTAGGAGGGAGTTGGGTGTCATAGCATTTAGTGACTAGTTTGGACTTTAAACCCATACATTTATCAGACTTTATAATAAAGTCTCTAGCCAATCCCTTCGTCAAGTAATTAACTAAGTTTGGTTAAGACCTCACAAACTCTATAGAAATCACCCCATTCATGATCAGCTTACGATTCATGTTATGCCTGACACATAGGTATCTATACTTACCATTGAACATATGACTATATACCTTAGCCAATGTAGTTGCACTATCACAACAGATAGATATGGGTGTCATAGGTTTAATCCACAATACAATCTCAAGAAGCAAGTTTCTCAACCATTCAGCCTCTTTACTAGCAGCTGCTAGAGCCACAAACTCAAACTCCATTGTTGAACTAGTAATGCATGTTTGCTACTTGGATGCCCAAGAAATTGCACCACCACCAAGAAGGAATACCCAGCCACTTATGGATGAATTATCCTTGGCATTGCTGATCCAACTTGCATCAGTGTAACCTTCCAACACTGAAGGATATCCAGTATAAGAAAGACTACAATCCATAGTCCCTTTCAAATACTTTAGTACCCTTTGAATAGCTTGCCAATGCTGAGTACTAGGATTACTAGTGTACCTACTTAGTTTACCAACTACAAATGCTATATCAGGCCTTGTACTAGTCATGGAATACATCAAGCAACCAATCACCCCTAGAGTACTTAAGTTGGGATACAGCTTGAAAATTGTTAGGCATCAGTTTCTCACTTTTATACATAGGAGTACAATCAAAGTGATTGAATTTATTCAAGACCTTTTCAATATAATGAGAATAAGAAATTACAATACCATCACTTTCAGGTTTAATCCTTATGCCAAGGATAACATCAGCCTTCCCCATGTGATTCTTAGAGAGCCTTGATGACAAAAAATCTTTGGTTAAATCAGCCTGGACTTGGTCAGTACTAAAGATTAACATGTCATCAACATATAGGGAAATGATGACTCCTTTACCAGATTCATCAAATTTAAATATACACATTTGTCAGCTTGGTTAATTAAATAACCATTAGACAAAACTACTTCCTCAAATTTTTGATGCCATTGCTTAGGTGCATGCTTCAATCCATATAAGGACTTAATCAATTTACACACCTTACCTTTATGACCAGGCATGATGAAGCCTTGAGGTTGGTTCATATAAACCTCCTCATCTAAATCACCATTCAAGAATGTTGTCTTCACATCCATCTGATTAATAATCAGATTGTGAATACTTGTCAAGGCAATCAACATTTGTATGGTACTTATGCGTGCCACATGAGCGTAAGTATCAAAGTAGTCTATCCCTGACTTTTGCCTATAGCCTTGAATGACTAACCTTGACTTTAACTTTTAATTAGTTCCATCTACCTTCATCTTTCTTTTGAAGATCCACTTGCATCCGATTGGATTGCAACGTACCCATGATGGAGTCCATCTCATCATTGATTGCTTCTTTCTATAGTGCAACATCTTGGAACTTTATTGATTCATCAAATGTTTTAGGATCATCCTCAATATTAAAGCAATAGTAGTACTGGTTAGACACCTCATCTTTTGTTCCTTCAACTAAGTATATTTGAAACTCAGGCCCAAAATTCTTTGGAGTCCTATGCCTTGTGCTTCTTCTAAGATCAAGCTTAGGTTGCTGAATCACAACTTCATCAGTGACCCTTTGAGGTTCCACCAATGTCCTCAGCTCCAGTAGGATTCTTAAGGCTACGTCTAGGGACTGATGAGAACCTAGTCTCATCAAATTTAGCATCCCTAGATTCAATGCTTAAGTTTATTAAAATTGAATCATTAGGTTCAATAACATAGAACCTATTATCCTTGGAATGCTCGACATATCTAACAAAGATTCATTCAATGACTCTTTTACCCAAGGTTTTCATCTTTGGATCAAGTTTGAGGTAGTTTAAGTTTGGTTTCCTTTTAGTCCAGAGTCCATAAGGGGTAATTAGGAACCCTGTTTAGTATAGCAAGGTGTCAACATAGCTTATCCCCAAAACCCTTGACTCAGCCCTGAGTAGGACAACATGGAATTAACCATCTCTTTTAGTACTCTATTTTTCCTTTCTGATATACCATTTTGTTGTAGAGTATGGGGGCAGTTGTTTCATGGATTATTCGAACAGACTGAAAGTACAAAGTATCCTCATACTTACCTCCCCTATCAGTCCTAAATCTATGATTTGGACTCCTTGTTGTAATTCAACTTCAGTCTTAAATACTTTAAATTTATCTAATGCTTCATCCTTAGTATGCAACAAATAAACATAACAAAACCTTGAAGCATCATCGATAAATGTTACCAAGTATTTCTTATTCGCTAATGAGGGAGTAGCATGCAAATCACATATATCACTATGGATCAGCTCCAAGACTTTAGTTTCATGTTTTACATCTTGAAATGGTTTCTTAGTAATTTTATTTAGCATGCAAGTTTGACACTTTTTAGGGTCCATTTCAAAACCTAAGATTAGCCCATCGTTAGACATATCTTGTATCCTTTTATTGTGGACATGGCCTAGCCTAGCATGTCATAGTGATGAATCATTCAGTTTAGTGGTAGTTATCAGGACAGAATAACATTCATACTAGAATCAATATTAATCTTGAACATTGGATTACACAAATAGCCAAAACTAATAAACACACTATGTTTAGATAACATAAATTTATTATATTCAATCACTTGTTTATAACCACAATTATTTAAAACACTACTTGAAACCAAATTCTTCCTAATATTAGGAACATGCAAAACATTAAACAAAGAAACAATCTTTCCATAACTAAACTTAAGATATACACAACCACGTCCATGCACAAGGGCTGTTGACTCATTTCCCATGTGAAGAATAGATCCATCATTCATTGACTTATAAGTCTTAAACCAGCATCTATCTTACACACATGAACTGTTGCTCCAAAATCAACCCACCACGCCACATCATCATCCTGCAGATACTAAGCTTCAGATACATATGTAAGATAATAAATCTAGAGAGGTTCATTAAACATATCCAGACCTTTCAATGTGTTGTTAGAAACAATCACTGAACCATTTGTGCCTGATCACTAGCTTTGCTGCTAGTACCATTTGCAATCCCTTTTCAAGTGTCCAAGTTTCTACACTTCCAACAAGTCACTGATGATGACTTCTTATTAGGATTAGCATTGTTGTTATCTTGATGCTTACGTTTGCCCTTGTTGTCATTGTACCTGGAGGAGTTATTATGCTCCACCATATTGACAACTAATGAACCAACAACATTGTTTCTCTTTAGCTTGCAACTATCATGCACCCTGAGGGATTCCTCAATACACAAATGACTGCCCAACTAAACAAGATTTAACTCCACCTTCTTATGTTTCAATGTGTACTTGAAATCTTTCGAAGAAGGAGGTAGTTTTTCAATGACACAAGAGACCTGAATGGTCTCATCCATGTTCATTTTATGTTGTGTAAATCTACCAAGTATTCAGAGAAGTTCATTGTATTGTTCCATGACTGATCTTAAATCAGCCATTCTGTAATTGGTGAAATCACTTACAAGGAACTTCTTACTTGATGCATCCTCAGCCATATATTTGGCTTTCAAGGAATCCTATAATTCTTTACCAGATTCAAAACTTGGTAAATATTAAACAAGGAATCAGACATACCATTGAGTATTATGTCGCGACACACATAGTCATCATTCTCCCATTTGCTTCTTTTCCTTAGGTCTTCCAAGCTAGCATCATCACCACCATCAGGAATAGGAGTGGTCAGCACATACACCACGCTCATGGTAGAAAGAAGAAAATGCATCTTCTTTTGCATTCTCCTGAAATCAACCCCTTCAAACTTGTCCAATTTGGAGAAGTTAGCCACCATATGCTTCATTGCAGCCTCCATTGATTATCACACAATAATCTTCTTTGATTGTTGGGGTTTACTTCGTTCCAACAGGGTAAAGATAATCAATATCCTAACTATGTACCAATGATTTGGTTACTAGATATCACTTGAAGTCGTGTAATCACTTTCCAAAGAAGATTATTCGACCCAATGCTTGGGTTAACACAAACACCTTCTTGGGATAAAACTAAGTGTTTGTTCTTGTTTCAGGCACAAATCAAGAACCCAACGCGTCAAGTGTTTATTGTTTTCAGTATCTTTCCTAATGAAAGTGTATCACTACTTATAGTGATCCCATTCCTACGAATGTAACTCACAGTCAAAGGAATAATGAGTATTAATCGG
Source organism: Glebionis coronaria (assembly GCA_025667525.1). Classification (NCBI taxonomy): domain Eukaryota; kingdom Viridiplantae; phylum Streptophyta; class Magnoliopsida; order Asterales; family Asteraceae; genus Glebionis; species Glebionis coronaria. Next base: position 637,309,994 of record CM046877.1, read on the forward strand.
CCAATTAATCTCATTATTTCCCACATGATTACATAGTTGTTGCATGACGAGAATAATGGTCATTAAGTCAATCTTGAACCTCTTATGAAATAGTAGAAGAGGTTACAAAGATAACCCACCCACTGATGATCAATCCGCTAACAGGTATATCCTAGCCGCTGATAAGGCAAAGCATAGTCACTGACAAGGCAAAATCTAGCCGCTGACAAAAGTAAATCTAGCCTCTAACAAGCATAGTTCAACCCCTAACAAAAATCATCAGCAAACCACTATATTGAGTCCAGGAAGGTCAGGGACTTAATGGGTGTATACTTTATACCTCCAAACCCATTTAAAAGTCTCACCATGTCCCACAATTGCATTAAATTTCCAATAGAATATTCATCACTTAATTCCTTCTTGGCCTTTAATGCAAGTGATTTTCTATTGAATTTCACTTTGACAAATTCAGAAGCGTACTTGATGATCATTTCATACACTATTAAATTTCTAATGAGTTCATCAAGTGAGAGCTTCGTCAAATCTTTAAATTCTTCAATTGTTGTGACCTTTGCTCTCCACTTTAGATGTAATTCCCTAAGAAACAACCATATGTAAATTTTGATAGAGTAACCTTCATCAAGTGCTTTCAAACCGAATACGTAGCTTGTAATTTTACTGGCACTAAGCTAGATGTCGAGTCGTAATCTTAGCTAGAACCAATTTACACTCTTATACACACGTTCACACCGATCACAAGTAATTCCACACCTTGTAAATATGTTTACAAGTCACAAGAATATCTACACAATAAATTGTCACAAGATCATACAAATCTAAAAAAATTTTATACCAAAACTATACTTCAATACTTGATGTTTGGATGAATCACAAGTATTGTAACACCCCATTTTGGAAATGGAAATATCACAGTAATTATGGCGTGTCATCAAAGCATACAAGGTAAAATGTCTAAACATTACTTGACCATATAAAGGAAAATACCAGAATCAAACATCGGTAGTCCAAAAGTAAAGCTCATCACACACAAACATAGTATAGTAAGGAATAAGGACGAAACAATGTCCAAAGCATTAGTATCATAAAGAAAAGAAATGCATAATGTAAAGAAGGCTAGACAGCTTCCAGTCCATATGCACGTACTCTTAGTGTCTACGAGCGTCCCTGAGTACCTGCCGTTTTGGGAACATAGAATAGGAAAACGGCTGAGCAATACGCTCAGTGCACGGATGTACAATAAAGCATGAATAGGATAAGCATATAACATAATAACAGCGGAAGAAACTAAGTCCCGAGTAACCTGGTTAAGTCTTAATAAAACTGGTTTTATAGTTTGAAATTTTTATGTTTATCTTATAAAAACTGTTTGTCATATTTTACCATTAGCCAATATAGGTCATGAATATCCACCGTGCATGAATAATTGGAGGGGTGACCTCATCATGCAAATTAGAGGGGCTGCCTCTAATTTAATATACTGGTTTTATGGGTAGGAGGGATCAGCTCCTTGTGAAGGATGCAAGGCACACACCACGTTCACCATGTAATCCTGAATAAAAACGTGTAACTAGGATGCACCTATACGCCCCACATGATAAATATAAATAAATAGCCAAAACTGAAGGGACGCCACGAGCAATCACTCCGCCGTGGTGAAGTCATAACATCAGTGCCTCTAATGTTATGGTTATGGTACCTCCATAACTAGGTGAAACTGGTCATGCATGTATATGGCTATAGGTAATCATATTTAAAACATAAGCAATCAAACTCATACTTATACTACGGGAAAACAGTTGGCTGCATACGGGGAAATCCTAATAAGGAAAGAATGTCCATACTGAAAGGACGGGAATCCGTACCTTATGTCCAGTGAACGAGAACGATGAACTGCGAGAATCCTACTTCCGAAACACTAGTGCTACATAAATACGTACATGAAATAAGTATCTGCTTACTACATACATAGCTGGTTTTATATCATGTCTTAGCTTATTTTATGTGTTCTTACTATTTTACACTGTTTAAAGCCTTAAACTGTGTTAAATCTTATATTCTGTTCAATCTGATTAAGTATTTATGATATTTCATGTGTTATTATACTTAATGTGTAATAATAAGTAACTTTCCAGAAATAGCAGGTTTCCTAAAATAGAAAGTTTCCAAAAATAGAAAGTTTTCAAAAATAGAAAGTTACCAAAATTAGAAAGTTTTCAAAAATAGAAAGTTTCCAAAAATAGATTTACTGCTTAAAATAGATAAGTTTCTAAAAATAGAATGTTTCCATAAATAGATTAGCTTCCTTAATTAAATAATTTTCCATAATAGATCAGCTGCCTTAAATAAATAAGTTTCTAAAAATAGCTGGTTTCCATAAATAAAATAGCTGCCTTATTTTATTAAGTTTCTAAAAATAGAAAGTTTCCATAATTAGAAATAAGCTGGTTAAATAAGCTAAGTAAATAAGCCTAAGTGTTTTCATGATTATTTCCTAAGTCATATGATATATTATATAGTTTAATAATTATTTCATGTAATTTAATTAAACTATAGGTTATAATATTTAATTAAAGTATGACATGTTTTTAATTAAATATATTAAATACTTAGGTTAAAATATGTATTATTAAATATTAATAATATAACCTAAGTCATGTTTAATTAATTAATTATATCCATGGTTTTTAAATAATTAATTAATTATAAGTCTTAATAATATAAATACTTAGGTTAAAAATAATTTCATGATTATTAATAATTAATTAACCTAAGTCATGTTATTAAATTAATCTCATCTTTTTATTAATTTAATTTTTAACATAAGTTTATAACATAAACAACTAACATAATCATGATCCGAATCTAAGCCTAAAAACATGCACCGGACATGAAACAACACCGTACCCCGACCCAAATCAGGATACCCCTTGCTGCCGTGGGACCCACCACACCAACCAAGACCAAAAAGGTCTTGGTGGTGGTCGGCTAAAACAAACCGAACCCCCCTTGGGGTCGGTTGTACCTTGCGGCCCAAAACAAACACCCCTTTGATCGACCCTTTGATTAATTAATGATCAAAACATGGTAGATCTATGTTTAATTAATGTTTTTTATAAAAAAACATCACGTGTTCATAATTAATAAAAGATTAATTAAAAAGAAAAAGGTAAAAAAAAGGTTTTACCGTATTCGTGGATCAAGAGGGTGAAGAACAAACACGAACAAACAATAAAACTTCAAGATCCGAGATCAATGAATCACCTTGTTGGTGATTTGAAGGTGGCAGCACAAAGAGAGGAGAAAAAGGAGATTTTAGGTTTTCTTGAAATCTTCTGTAAAAGTAATTTTGAGTAGTAAAAATCTATTTAACCCCCTCTTAGTAAAATTGGTAATGGGCTTGGCCCATTACCTTGTTTTAGCCGCGGGTAGGGACTCCCCCGTGGGGTTCCCGTACCTCGTTTCGTGTCTTGTTATTTAGTACTCGTTTATGTTTAATTAAGTTCGTGTTTTAAATGTTCTCGTTACGTAAATACCATACTCTTATATATTTAATTACTCTCGTATTAAATATATATAAGTAATTAATAATAGCCCGTGTTTTAATTACGCTCGTGATTTCGTGATCGTATGCTCGTGATTAATTATTGCTAAATAATTATTACGTGATCGTGCAAATAAAATACTTATCGTGTTCTAACACGTATGTAATACATAAACTCCTAACACGTAATCGTAATCATGCTATATTAGGAAAGTTTTTAACTAGTACGTACGAACTTAAGGTACTATGCATGGTAAAAGCATGCGGGTTTTACAACTCTTCCCTCTAAAAAGAATAATTCGTCCCCGAATTATAGATAAAGTAAACTGGAAAAGAAGAACATACCCGAATTCAAAATATGAAATGAGGGTAAGAAGCCCGGATAGACTCCTCCGTGTCCCAAGTGGCTTCCCGCTCGGTATGATCCCTCCATAGAATTTTGACGAATGGAATCGTCTTCTTTCTCATGACTCGTTCTTGCCTGTCAAGAACTCGTTCGGGTTCTTCTATAAAAGTGAGATTTTCACGAATCTGTTCCAGTGGATACTGAACCATGTGAAGGGGATGAGATTGATACCCTCTGAGTAGGGACACATGAAACACATTGTGCACATGCGAAAGCTGCGGAGGTAACGCCAATCAGTAAGATACTTCACCGACTCGTTCAATGATATCAAACGGTCCGATGAAACGAGGACTGGGCTTCCCTTTAATCCCGAAGCGTCTAACACCATGTGCCGGCGAAACCTTAAGGAAGACGTGATCTCCTACGTTAAAGTGGAAATCCCTACGATGCTTGTCGGCGTAACTCTTTTGACGTGACCGTGCCTCCTGAATCTTCTGCCTAGCTACTGCGATCTTCTCGTTTGTCATCTCTATGATTTCTGGTCCTTCGAGTGTTCGCTCGCCAACCTGATCCCAGCAGATTGGGGCGCGACACTTTCTGCCATTCAACATCTCAAATGGAGCACACTTGATGCTCGCGTGTCAGCTGTTGTTGTACGCAAACTCCACCAAACAGATGTATTCGTCCCAATCACCCGTCCATTCCAACGCACATGATCTCAACATATCCTCCAATGTTTGAATGGTTCGCTCCGACTGTCCGTCCGTTTGAGGATGAAAAGCCGTGCTAAGCTTAAGTTGTGTTCCCCAAGCTTTCTGCAGACTTTTCCAAAAGCGCGAAGTGAATCGAGGATCTCTGTCTGAGACGATGCTGGATGGTGCACCGTGTAGTCTCATGATCTCTCGTCTGTACGTATCTGCGAGTTTATTTACCGGATCTTCCTTGCGGATCGGTAAGAAATGAGCTGATTTGGTAAGTCGATCAACGATAACCCAAATTGCATCGTGCTTCCTTTTGGTAGGCGGAAGACCGGTAACAAAATCCATGGTGATTTTATCCCACTTCCACTCTGGAATGTCTAACGGTTGAAGGAGACCGCCAGATTGCTGATGCTCGATCTTAACCTGCTGGCAGGTGATGAGACTGTATTTATACATAGTCTCATCGTCCAAAATCGGGCTTAAAACGCTTAAAATATCGTCAAAATACCCATATATGTGCCTATGTTTGTTCATTGTGTATTTTAGGTATGGATATCGTGAATTCACCAAAAGATCAAAGGAATCAAGCAATAACGAACACGGGAAAGGAAGCCGCACAAAGAACCGGACCCGAATCATGAATTTCCAAAAAGACCCTTGAAGTTTTGAAGATTGGCAAGTTTGGTCCCTCAACTATTGAAGAATGACACTTTATACCCCTCAAATATCCATAAATATGAGTGGGGTCCCTAAAGTTTGAAGACCTTACAAGAATAGCCCTTGAAGAATGCATTAATTACACCATTGGTCCTTATTCAAAGTTTGGAAATTACTTGTGCCATTTTTGACAACATGGCTATAGTTATTAACAAAGGGAAAGTACTACTATGCTGTTTAAATATGAAGTGACACAAATCTGGAAGACAAGGGGTCACTTTTGCCAATTACCAAACCCAAACCCAATCCCTACCCGGTTTTAGCCCAACCAAGCCCACCTTTTATCACCCTTTACCCGACCCACTAGCCCAGGTCAAACCCTCCAGTCAACAAATACCCACTAACCCCAACTTTTTAAACGTGTTTAATAATAATTAAAAGGGGCGGTAAACACTTACTATTCACTATCTCCCCTAATCTCCCCAGATTATGAACACAAGAACCCTAATTGGGAAATCACAATTCACTTAATCCCCAAACCCCATAATATCCAGAAACCTAATTGATACCCACCTAAACCCGACCTAACTCCTAACACACTCACCCGTGACCTCCAGTGGTCCCCCGTCCTCCCCTGTCTTCTCAAAAATGGCAAAGAAAGCATCCTTGACTCAATCCACGTCTCCTATTCACTCCTTGGTCCCCAAGTCCAAGATGAACGCCTCAGATCACAAAACACCAGCTGGCACATCACATGGAGAGCTATGACCAAGTTTGAAGATTCAAAAGCAAGGGCATATTCGGATTTTTGCATAATTAGGGTTTAGCTTTAGATTATTTTATTCAAGCTCCTAGAAGCTTCCTTGTAATGCTATAAAATGGGTGACTTGTACCCATTTTCACTTTGTTCCAGTTTTTATTGTATTCTTTCTTTAAAGTAATGAAAATGAAATTTCTGAAATTTATGCAATAACCACTGAGTTCCTTTAGTTTAATATTTTAATTATCTCAAGTTTAGTTAAATTCTCTAAAGTTCCTTTTTAGCTTAAAATTTCAGAAATCCGTCTTGTTTTTTTTTGTTTGTAAGTTGTGTTGAAAGAAGTATTTCAAGAAGCTTGAAATCACCATCACATTGAAGTGATAGTGGATATTTGATGGGGATTTCATGATTTGATATTGGTAGCTCATAGTCTTAAGGTTTCAAAGGTTCAAAAGATTTCTTAAAAAAATCTGATTTTCATTATTTTTTAGCAATAAGCTATAAGCAGCTTAAGTAATAAGCTTGCTTTATAGCTTATTGGCTTGTAACAGGTCACTATTGTTGGTTTGCTTTGCTTCTTAGCAGGTTTGTTGATCAAGAATCCACCAAAGATCATCCATCATCCATTTCATTTCACTTTTCATTCCTTTTTTTGAAGATATGTTATAGCCTTGGGTCTTTTATAAGATTCCATCAGCAGGCTTTCTCTACTATTTCATAAGTTTCAGAAAGCTCAAAAATCACTTGGGAAGGCATCAGCCAAGGTACAAGAGGCTTGAACCCCCTTTTGCAATTTTTGCACTTTTTAGAGATTTTATGTGATTTTTAGTGTTGCCTGCTAAATTGTTGTTTATTATTGTATGATATTGCTGCTTTATGGTTTATAGGCATGTTAGAACAACATAGGATCAGTTTAGGTTGCTTTTGATTAGTTTTGGTTTGTTAAAATCAAGTTTCAGAAAATAGAGGGGTGTTTGGGACTAGGTATAAACTGAGAATTGATGACAATTTTTTGGTTAAAACCTGCTTAAACATGCTCTATATGTGATTATCAGTAGTGGTTGTTATTTACTTTCTAGTTTGGCAGACTTTTAAAACAAATGCATGCATAAAATTTGGCTCCCATAGCTCAAAATCAGTTAATGCACTTTTCTGCCTAATTTTAGCTTGATTTTTGCCTACCATTTTGCTCATAGCTAGGAATCAGTATAGCATAGGGTTATAGATCAGTTTGTTGTGATTGGGTTGACCATTTGTGAAGATTTGGTAAGCCAAATCTCACCTTAGGTGCCAATTGCACCAGCAACCAACACCACAGCCCCCTTTCTGTTTATAGTAACTGTTTAAGGCCAGTTTAGTGTGATTTTTGTGTTTGAGTGTTGCTTTTTCTTGCTTGTCTTGACTCCCCACACTCCACTGAGTGTGGGGGTGCCCTTGGATTTGATTAAAACCAAAAATTCAGAAAGTTGTAAGCAAAAACATCTACAGACCTTGAATTTTCATTAACAGTGGGAACTCCTTTCCCACTTCTAGCTTAGCTGTTACCACTGCTTAACTAAAAGACAGAAAACAAAGAAGTGTCACTATCAGATTCCAATATTTTTGTCTTTAGTGGGGTTATTTAGGAATTAGACTTTCAAATCTTTTTCATTATTTTTCTTTTTTAATTCTTAATTTTTCAGTATAATTTATTTTTATTCTACTGTTCATTTTATATTTTTTAGATTATTTAGCATTTTTAATTACTTTTTAATTTTCTGTTTTTTGTCTTTTAGTGGTAAAAATATATATTTTTCAGATTTAATATTTTTCTTAGGTTTAGAAAATTAATTTAAGATTTTTGGTTTTAAAATTAGTTACTGTTCATTTTTTAATTATTTTTTATAATTAAATTAAGTTAATTAGGGTTTAATTATTAACTAGTTTTGTCTTTTAGTGCAAATTTTTACTTTTTTCAAACTTTTTCAATTTTCTACTGTTCATTAGGGTAATTTAAGATTTTTAAAATTGTTAGATTAATTTTGTCATTATTTTATTATTTTTTATGATTATTTTAATTTAAAAATAGTTTTAAGTCATTTAAAAATAGAAAAATAGTTTTTAAAATTTAAGAAAAATAGTTTTTAGTCTTTAAATAATATAAGTGACTTATTAGTTCAATAAATTAATATTTTGGGCATTTTGTTAATTATATTTAATTTTTGGGCTTTAATTAGCATTAAAAATTGAATATTTAATTAATAAAAGGTTTTAAAATATATTTGTTGGATTTTTATTCTTATTTATATTATTTAAGACTTAGTTTAATCATTTAATTAGTTTTTAGGTTTTAATTTTTAATTTCGTCACGTTTTACGTATTTACGTTCGCGTTTTACGTCAACGTCGTAGTTTATTCGTAGTCGTAGCTCGTCTTTTATTTTTCTCTTCTAAACCAAAAACGTCACTAATCCAAACATTGTTATTTTATTAATTGGCACACATATCACACACCTCCTTCGAGAACGAACCCGCATTTATTCGGTTTTACGTTTTTCCTAAAGCGTATAACTTAATACTTGCCACTCATACGCGTTTTTCCTAAAACGTGTACGATTTACTACATATCAATATTTGGCGTCGCTGCCGGGGAGGTGTTTAGTGTGCCATTATTATTAGTATCGTGTTTGTGTGAGTAGTGCGTTTTTGCTTTTCATTTTTTGAAAAGCGTGAATATCGTACATTCTCATTTTTGTTATTTTTCTCTATTATATTATAGTATCTAAATAAATCGTGTTTAGTTTTCCTAAATTAAACACAAAACAATCTTTACTATATTGTAGATATATTGGTTTTCGTTTTTATTGTGAATATTATTACTATATTGTACTACGTAAGAACAATAAATATACAAGTACTCCAAAAGCGTGAAAACACAACCTTGATTCGGGATTTCATCACTCGATCATTGTATTCGAATCCAAAGCAAAAGTTTAAAGGCAAAATAGATAAATACTTTCGTGAGGCTTAATTTCAATTAACACAAACTATAAGGTGGGTATAAGGCGGTTGTATTTCACGACCTAAAGGAAAAAGGCTCTTAAGTGCTTCGCGCCGCCTCGTTTCCTCCGCTTGCTTGTGCGTGTTTTGAGAAAGAAGGCTAATCGAGGGTTTGCCGCCCAAGTATTATCTACGTATATTATATTTGCTTGTTTTCAAGATTAAACCCTCTTGAACGTTTTGGTGTTCCACCAACGTTCTAAAGTCATCGAAAACGTTCACTCCACGTGATCGTTTTCATTCTTTGAGGCTCCTTTAATCGAGAAAGTCGATTCGAGGGGAGATTTGTAGATTTGTGTCTACGTAATACATTCAAAAATCCAAAAAAATTAAAAAACCAATCAAAAACCAAAAAAATTGAAAAAATCGAAAAGCCGCAAAAAGAATCTTCTTTGCTACCACCCATTCTACGCTTAGTGCATGCGCACTCGATCGAAGGATTATTCCAATTCTAGCGAAGCTTCGAATCGACGCAATCGTAATCGAAGGAATCGACGACGTAGACGAGAATTAGAAACCGACGTTCCTAATATCGTTGTTGAAGAAACCGTAGAGGAGATGGCCGACAATCGTTCTATGATGGAATTGCTCCAAGCACCCACCGAGGGTTATGGAGACGCGATCGTAATTCCCGCTATCGAGGCGGAGAATTTTGAGATCAAGAGCGGAATGCTTTCGTTGATCCAAGCTACGAAGTTTCGAGGTCGTGAAGCCGATAATCCTCACGACCATATTCGGAATTTTGATCGTCTTTTGGCCACGAGCAAGTTTAAGAACGTCGACACCGATGTCGTCAAGCTTATGCTTTTTCCGTACTCGCTCGATGGTGCCGCCAAGGATTGGTACGAGAAAGAGCCACCTAATTCCATTACTACGTGGAAGGATCTCGTTTCCAAATTCGTTAATTATTTTTTCCCACCGTCTAAGACGACGTTTTTCAAAAACGAGATTACAAAATTTGAGCAAAAATCGAATGAATCTTTTAGAGACGCGTGGGATCATTTTAAGGAATTGCTTAGGCAATGTCCTCACCATGGTTTTTCCGAGTTGCACCAAATCGATACGTTTTACAACGGTCTTAATTTTCACGAACAAGACTCGTTGAATTCCGCCGCCGGTGGCAACTTTTTGTGTAAGACTCCGAGAGAAGCTTTGATAATTATCGAGAACCGATCCAAGGTTTACCAACTCCGCAACGCACCGAGTGTTGCCAATGTCGCCAATGTTAGTAGTTCTAATCGCGACATTGAGAGAGTTGATGCAAAAGTCGACAAGTTGACGAATGTGTTCACGTCTTATCTCATCGAGATGCAAAAGAAAGACGCTTCCGCTACGGTGAAAGCGGTTGAGGTTTCGTGTACGTTTTGTGGTGGACCTCATAATTATTACGAGTGTGCGGCTACGGATGGCCAAACGTCGAATGTGAGTGCGTTAAACAACAATTTTTCAAATCAAAATAACGCCGATCCATCACAACAAGGAAATTATAACCAAGGCAACAATTATCAAAATCGAAACAATTTTCAAGGAAATAATCAACAAGGAAATTTTTCGAATCAAAATCAAGGAGGTTATAATCAAGGTCGTAATATAACTTGGCAAAATCGAGATAACAATCAAGGAAACAATTTTTCAAGTGGGAATCAAAACAATTTTCAAAGAAGTAATCAAAACCAAGGGAACTTTAATTCTAATCAAAATAGTTCGTCAAACGATTTTCAAAATTACATGAAAACGAATGAGGCTAATATGAGACGATTAGAGGGAGAAATTGGTACTTTGAAAAACGACTTTACAAATACTTTGAAATTGCAAAACACGAAGATTGAGCAAGGGCAAATTGATATAAAAAAGATGTTTTCGGCTATAATGAACAAAGCCTCGGGTTCGTCATCAAGTTCGTTACCTAGTGACACCGTTGCTAATCCGAAAGAACAATGTAAAGCCGCCTCGTCTCGTGAGAAAGGTCGTGTGACTACCCCTAACCTTGAAGGATTCCGTGTTGTTTATCCCTCTCAACCCTCGACTTCTAAGACGTCTTCTTGTTCTAAAGTCGATGGGGTGAACGTGGCGACCAAGGAAAAGAGTGCACACCCTCGTGTACCTCAAATTTCATCCACGGTTCAAAAAGAGAACTTTGTCGACCTTACCAAAGTAACCCTTGAAGAAACTTGTGCTTCGATCCTTCTTAAAAAACCCAAAAGGCGTATGCCGAGAAAGGAAAAGGATCCGGGCCAATTTCTACTACCTTGTGATTTTTCCGAGATTGAGGGATGTTTAGCCCTTGCCGATTTAGGTGCTAGCATCAATCTCATGCCTCATTCTCTTTGGAAATTGATGAGATTGCCTTCGCTTACCCCCACGAACATGACTATCGAGCTTGCAAATTGTACTCCACTTATACCAATTGGAATAGCCGAGGATGTCTATGTTAGGATTGGAAAGTTTGTTTTTCCCGCGGATTTCGTTATATCCGATTACGAGTGTGACCCTAAATGTCCCATTATTTTAGGCCGACCATTCTTATCGACGGCTAGAACCGTAATCGACGTTCACGAGGGGAGACTTACTATGAGATATGGGGATGAGAAAATAGACTTTTTCGCTAGAAAATCCCAAGGATTTTATGAGAATGAAAAAACCGAGGTTTCAAAACCTAATGATTCAAATTCTAATGATTTCAAAATGTTTACTTTAGCGGAAAGAATGAAGCTTGATGCATGTTTTGAAAGAATTAAGAAAAACGGTTTTAAAGATGATGATTTTAATGATAAAGAATACGTGTACCTAATTCAAAAGGGTATGTGTAAATTTATGGATGAAAACTCACTTTGGGATGTTTTTAGCGAAACAAGTGAAACACCAATTCCGAAGGGTGACGTTAATGCCATCACGACAATGACCAAAATGGATTCGTCTTCACCACCTTCGAAGGACCACGTCTTTGAGGCTTCAACTTCTAACTCCATCGAAGTGCCTCCTTTGCCTAGCCCAACACCCGTTGAGGCTAAAGGGTTTATCGACATCGATCCTCTCGTTTTAGAAAAGTGACCTAAGCATAGCCCTAGTGCTTGTAAGTCCATGGTTATGAGTGCTCACATCGACTCTTTCTTTGACGATGACGATGGCGATTTTGCCGAGCTTGATCACGTACTTCGAAATCCACATGCTATTTTTGATTCTCCTAAGAAGAAACATGTGAAGTACGATGATTATGAGTTTGATCCCGAGATTGAGGAAATCATTGAACGAGAGCTAGCTCTTATGCCTTCACTTCCACCTACGAGTGAGGTCGACCTTTCCAAGATCGAGGATGAACTTAATGAGTTGGAACGTCTTATTTTCGATGACGAACCAACTCATGTGGCCACCAAAAATCCCATTCTCGAGGAGTTACCTTATAAACACTCCTCATTTGAGAATGACGTTTACCACATTCGTGAGGATCTAACTTATCAACGATCCCCACAAAAGAATGATGGTTTCGTGCTTGATCGTGATCTCTTCGAGAGAGTTTCTAAGATACTCAAGGAGGGGAATGACAAACCGTGGTTTGACAAGCCTATCTTTGATGAAGAAATCGATGAGATCGACGTTCATGAGGATGACGAGTATGTTGACCCCGAGGGGGCGGTGTTCTTTATTGACAAACGTTTTGAGAACTTATATAATCCGCCACCCCCTCCCGCCAAAGACTTAAATGTGAGGATTTTTAGCGCGACTAATTTTCAATTTGACACGCCAAATATTTTCGACATTATTCAATCGGGTTTTCATAAAGAGTTTTTGAACGATGAAAAAGGAAAAGATTTTAAAAATGTTTTAAAAGATTTTTCTACATGTTTAACTCCGTCATCACCGCGTTTTGTGAGTGCTACCACCTCGTCTACTCCTTTTGACGATGGTGTGTGTGGTTTTAGTGTGGGGGAAGCCCCAAATGTTCCCTCCCATTTCTCCACCGAGGACGAGATTTACGATCCCGGAATTGCTTGTAAAGGGAAATCTCGGTCTTCCACCGATGCAATAAATGGAAATCATATCTATTTGCTTGGTGTGAGTCTACCTCGAGTAGCTCATTATGTTGCCTTACCCATTGCCCCACCTTTCTGCTTCTCATCTCTTTTCTTCTACCCCATTGGGGTTTGTGTTGAAGTAGCGTTGTTTCGCCTTTCATCCGAAAACGAAGACGCTATCTTTGACCCCGGTATACGTTTATCGGGTTTTTAAAGTACTCCACGTACTTTTGGGCCTTGTTTATCATCTAAGTCCCACCAAAAATGACCATACCAAGATTATCCCTAAATGATCACATTTATGGGGATTCGAGTCGAGCTTTTGACTCGGTTAACAAAAACAAGGTGCCTCGTGGGGATTCTCATGCTTATCCTTGTAAATATTATTGCTTTCTTAGTTAACGTAACGAGGGGACTTGTGCTCTTCCTACCTTTGTTTCGTGGTTGTTTGTGATTGTGATCTATTAGGTTCATCGTCATCATTGAAGCCTCTCGTGTTCGTTTTACGTAGCACTCGAGCTTCGATCGTTGCCTTTGGAGATTCCGATATCCGATGATATCCTTTTATGTTCTAACGTTTATCTTATTAGCATAATTCATAAACGGCTTTTAGGTTATTCGTTTTACCCTTTCCATGCTCGAGATTAAGCATTCGACTTCGTCTCTAGTATGGGGGTGTTTACACCCCTAGACTCGAAACATTGAGGACAATGTTTAGTTTTAGTATGGGGGGGTGAGTAGATACTTCACCTTGCTTACGTCAACACGCAATCCAATATTCATCTTTTTGCTATCGTTTTGTTGCAAATAAGGCTAAAAATGGCCAAATTTTAAAATTTTTCTTATTTTTCATAAGTGTTTAAGACACGAATGTAGGTTTTCCGATGGTGAGAACGAGAGTAATTTTTGACTCGACCGTGCGTGTTGAGCACTTAGCTTCGATTCCTTAACTTTTTAGGCTAAGTCTCTTAAATGAGGACGAGAAATGATAGAGTTATTTATAAGTCTCGTAATCGTCACGATCTTATGTGTAGTAATTATTAGCTTATTCTCCCAACGCTTTTGCATAATAAATTGTTAATAAATATTGATTTGGCGGTTTAGTCACTATTGTTGGGTTTCTAATTTGTTTTGGTAGCTTCCATGTAATTAAATTGGGAAACCATTAAGGTATCGCCAGCGTCACGATTTTGAAGTATTGGCACCCGAATAATCGAAAGCTTCACCTAATAATAAGATTTCAAGTGCTCACCTAAATTAAGCAAAAATTTGAAGCTCACAAGGCCGAAAAATCTATGCCCAAATTGAAAGTGAATCAAGCCTTAATCTTCGAAGCTTTAAAGATCCAAAATTCGCTTTAGCGTGAGGATATACGTCTTTGGCTAATAAAACCACCGATGAGGCGGATAATAAAAGGCAAGGCAAGACCGAAGTCATAATAAAAGCTTCATGGCGAAGTTGAATAAAAGATGGAGGTAAACCAAAGATAATAAGGCCCTTCCGTTAGGGGGCGTATAAAAGTCTTGGTAATAAGTCTCATGTTCAAAACCGTTATAAAACCGTGTTTATCGATCCTTCTTGTTGACTTAATTTTTTGACATCGTTGTCTATTGGGATGAATTATTGATTTGATGATTTTGGTTACACCGTTAAGTTTCTATTTTTAGACTTAATCTCTATTCACGCATAAGTCAATGATGTATCCTCGTGATCATTAAGACAAAAATAAAATATAAGAGATACCAAGTAGGAATAAGGGAGTTTAGGTTCGTAATTAACACTCATGAGATGTGTTCGTGTTGCTAACTTATAATAACAATGATCTCGTCACACGCTTAGCATGGAATTGGGTGAAAATCGAGGACGACGAAATTATTTCTAACGAAGCATTCACGTGTTCTTGTTCTATGATCCCAAAAGTCACATTCTCGTGATGAAATCAATACATTATGTCTAAAACGCATGTAGTAGTTTATTTTTATGTCTTCAATAAATGTCATCATAAAATGAATTTTGGAAGTGCTAAGATACTTAATTCTAGCATTGCGTGGGGACACGGCAATGGTTTAGTATGGGGGAGTGATGAGACTGTATTTATACATAGTCTCATCGTCCAAAATCGGGCTTAAAACGCTTAAAATATCGTCAAAATACCCATATATGTGCCTATGTTTGTTCATTGTGTATTTTAGGTATGGATATCGTGAATTCACCAAAAGATCAAAGGAATCAAGCAATAACGAACATGGGAAACGAAGCCGCACAAAGAACCGGACCCGAATCATGAATTTCCAAAAAGACCCTTGAAGTTTTGAAGATTGGCAAGTTTGGTCCCTCAACTATTGAAGAATGACACTTTATACCCCTCAAATATCCATAAATATGAGTGGGGTCCCTAAAGTTTGAAGACCTTACAAGAATAGCCCTTGAAGAATGCATTAATTACAACATTGGTCCTTATTCAAAGTTTGGAAATTACTTGTGCCATTTTTGACAACATGGCTATAGTTATTAACAAAGGGAAAGTACTACTATGATGTTTAAATATGAAGTGACACAAATCTGGAAGACAGGGGGTCACTTTTGCCAATTACCAAACCCAAACCCAATCCCTACCCGGTTTTAGCCCAACCAAGCCCACCTTTTATCACCCTTTACCTGACCCACTAGCCCAGGTCAAACCCTCCAGTCAACAAATACCCACTAACCCCAACTTTTTAAACGTGTTTAATAATAATTAAAAGGGGCGGTAAACACTTACTATTCACTATCTCCCCTAATCTCCCCAGATTATGAACACAAGAACCCTAATTGGGAAATCACAATTCACTTAATCCCCAAACCCCATAATATCCAGAAACCTAATTGATACCCACCTAAACCCGACCCAACTCCTAACACACTCACCCGTGACCTCCAGTGGTCCCCCGTCCTCCCCTGTCTTCTCAAAAATGGCAAAGAAAGCATCCTTGACTCAATCCACGTCTCCTATTCACTCCTTGGTCCCCAAGTCCAAGATGAACGCCTCAGATCACAAAACACCAGCTGGCACATCACATGGAGAGCTATGACCAAGTTTGAAGATTCAAAAGCAAGGGCATATTCGGATTTTTGCATAATTAGGGTTTAGCTTTAGATTATTTTATTCAAGCTCCTAGAAGCTTCCTTGTAATGCTATAAAATGGGTGACTTGTACCCATTTTCACTTTGTTCCAGTTTTTATTGTATTCTTTCTTTAAAGTAATGAAAATGAAATTTCTGAAATTTATGCAATAACCACTGAGTTCCTTTAGTTTAATATTTTAATTATCTCAAGTTTAGTTAAATTCTCTAAAGTTCCTTTTTAGCTTAAAATTTCAGAAATCCGTCTTGTTTTTTTTTGTTTGTAAGTTGTGTTGAAAGAAGTATTTCAAGAAGCTTGAAATCACCATCACATTGAAGTGATAGTGGATATGTGATGGGGATTTCATGATTTGATATTGGTAGCTTATAGTCTTAAGGTTTCAAAGGTTCAAAAGATTTCTTAAAAAAATCTGATTTTCATTATTTTTTTAGCAATAAGCTATAAGCAGCTTAAGTAATAAGCTTGCTTTATAGCTTATTGGCTTGTAACAGGTCACTATTGTTGGTTTGCTTTGCTTCTTAGCAGGTTTGTTGATCAAGAATCCACCAAAGATCATCCATCATCCATTTCATTTCACTTTTCATTCCTTTTTTTTGAAGATATGTTATAGCCTTGGGTCTTTTATAAGATTCCATCAGCAGGCTTTCTCTACTATTTCATAAGTTTCAGAAAGCTCAAAAATCACTTGGGAAGGCATCAGCCAAGGTACAAGAGGCTTGAACCCCCTTTTGCAATTTTTGCACTTTTTAGAGATTTTATGTGATTTTTAGTGTTGCCTGCTAAATTGTTGTTTATTATTGTATGATATTGCTGCTTTATGGTTTATAGGCATGTTAGAACAACATAGGATCAGTTTAGGTTGCTTTTGATTAGTTTTGGTTTGTTAAAATCAAGTTTCAGAAAATAGAGGGGTGTTTGGGACTAGGTATAAACTGAGAATTGATGACAATTTTTTGGTTAAAACCTGCTTAAACATGCTCTATATGTGATTATCAGTAGTGGTTGTTATTTACTTTCTAGTTTGGCAGACTTTTAAAACAAATGCATGCTTAAAATTTGGCTCCCATAGCTCAAAATCAGTTAATGCACTTTTCTGCCTAATTTTAGCTTGATTTTTGCCCACCATTTTGCTCATAGCTAGGAATCAGTATAGCATAGGGTTATAGATCAGTTTGTTGTGATTGGGTTGACCATTTGTGAAGATTTGGTAAGCCAAATCTCACCTTATGTGCCAATTGCACCAGCAACCAACACCACAGCCCCCTTTCTGTTTACAGTAACTGTTTAAGGCCAGTTTAGTGTGATTTTTGTGTTTGAGTGTTGCTTTTTCTTGCTTGTCTTGACTCCCCACACTCCACTGAGTGTGGGGGTGCCCTTGGATTTGATTAAAACCAAAATTCAGAAAGTTGTAAGCAAAAACATCCACAGACCTTGAATTTTCATTAACAGTGGGAACTCCTTTCCCACTGCTAGCTTAGCTGTTACCACTGCTTAACTAAAAGACAGAAAACAAAGAAGTGTCACTATCAGATTCCAATATTTTTGTCTTTAGTGGGGTTATTTAGGAATTAGACTTTCAAATCTTTTTCATTATTTTTCTTTTTTAATTCTTAATTTTTCAGTATAATTTATTTTTATTCTACTGTTCATTTTATATTTTTTAGATTATTTAGCATTTTTAATTACTTTTTAATATTCTGTTTTTTGTCTTTTAGTGGTAAAAATATATATTTTTCAGATTTAATATTTTTCTTAGGTTTAGAAAATTAATTTAAGATTTTTGGTTTTAAAATTAGTTACTGTTCATTTTTTAATTATTTTTTATAATTAAATTAAGTTAATTAGGGTTTAATTATTAACTAGTTTTGTCTTTTAGTGCAAATTTTTACTTTTTTCAAACTTTTTCAATTTTCTACTGTTCATTAGGGTAATTTAAGATTTTTAAAATTGTTAGATTAATTTTGTCATTATTTTATTATTTTTTATGATTATTTTAATTTAAAAATAGTTTTAAGTCATTTAAAAATAGAAAAATAGTTTTTAAAATTTAAGAAAAATAGTTTTTAGTCTTTAAATAATATAAGTGACTTATTAGTTCAATAAATTAATATTTTGGGCATTTTTTTAATTATATTTAATTTTTGGGCTTTAATTAGCATTAAAAATTGAATATTTAATTAATAAAAGGTTTTAAAATATATTTGTTGGATTTTTATTCTTATTTATATTATTTAAGACTTAGTTTAATCATTTAATTAGTTTTTAGGTTTTAATTTTTAATTTCGTCACGTTTTACGTATTTACGTTCGCGTTTTACGTCAACGTCGTAGTTTATTCGTAGTCGTAGCTCGTCTTTTATTTTTCTCTTCTAAACCAAAAACGTCACTAATCCAAACATTGTTATTTTATTAATTGGCACACATATCACACACCTCCTTCGAGAACGAACCCGCATTTATTCGGTTTTACGTTTTTCCTAAAGCGTATAACTTAATACTTGCCACTCATACGCGTTTTTCCTAAAACGTGTACGATTTACTACATATCAGCAGGTAAGACATTTGGAGACGTAAGTGGCCACATCCTGTTTCATACACTCCACCAAAAGTACTGCTTGATGTCATGGTACATTTTGGTTGAACCATGATGTATCGAGAATGGGGAGCTATGAGCTTCAGCTAACAAAGCTTCCCGGAGTTCTTGGTCATCAGGAACACAAAGTCTAGTGCCCTGCCATACGATACCATCTGCATCTACTCTGAATTCCGTCTTCTTCTCCAAATTCTGTACTATCGCCCAAATTTCTCCGTCATCTTTCTGAGCTTCCTTGATCTTAGATAGTAACTCGGGTTCTACTCTAAGATTAGCCCAGTAACCGTGCTGTCCACGTACCATGATCTCGATGTCTAGTCGCTCCAAGTCTCTTATGATTTCCTCTTCGATTCTAATGCTGTTGATCATTCCGGACTTCCTGCTAAGGGCATCTGCTACTACATTTGCCTTTCCGGGATGATACTATAGATTAATGTCATAATCCTTCAACAGCTCTAACCATCTTCTCTGCCTCATGTTCAATTCACGCTGAGTGAAGATATACTTCAAGCTCTTGTGGTCCGTGAAAATGTCACATGATTCTCCATGTAAGTAGTGTCTCCATATCTTCAATGCAAACACGACTGCAGCAAGTTCCAGATCGTGCGTGGGGTAATTCTCTTCATAAGGCTTAAGCTTCCGTGAAGCATACGCGATCACTTTCCCATGTTGCATGAGAACACAGCCAAGTCCCTTCCCTGATGCATCGCTGTAGATTTGAAATCCACCCGTACCAGATGGTAGAGTAAGAATAGGTGCAGATACTAGCTTCTGCTTCAGGTCTTCAACGCCCTTCTCTCGATCTTCAGTCCAGACGAATTTCTCCCCTTTCCGCATCAGTTTGGTCAATGGTAGTGCTAGGCGGGAAAAGTTCTCTACGAACCTACGGTAATAGCCAGCTAAGCCTAAGAAACTGCGGACTTCCGTCGCTGATGTCGGCCTTGGCCACTTAGTAATGGCCTCAACCTTCGCTGGATCCATAGTGATTCCTTCTGCTGATATAATGTGACCTAAGAATGCCACCTTGTCTAACCAGAACTCACACTTCGAGAATTTAGCATACAACTGCTTCTAGCGAAGAATCTGTAGTACTGTACGAAGATGGTCTTCGTGTTCCTCCTTGGACTTAGAGAAAATCAGGATGTCATCGATGAAAACAATGACGAATTTGTCCAGAAATTCATGGAAGATTTTGTTCATCAGATCCACGAACACTGCTGGAGCATTTGTCAGGCCAAATGGCATAACTACAAACTCGTAGTGGCCATAATGAGTACGAAAGGCAGTCTTAGCAATATCCTGCTCCTTGACTCATAACTGATGATAACCTGACCTAAGATCGATCTTGGAGAAGTGTTTGGCCCCTTGGAGTTGGTCAAACAGATCGTCAATGCATGGCAGTGGATACCTATTCCAAATAGTAATCTTGTTGAGCTCGCGATAGTCTATGCAAAGACGCATACTACCGTCCTTCTTCTTAACAAACAAGACCGGTGCGCCCCATGGAGATGCGCTCGGTCGAATGAAACATCATTCAAGAAGTTCTTGTAGTTGATCCTTCAGCTCCTTCAGCTCTATGGGAGCCATGCGATAAGGAGCCTTGGAGATTGGTTCAGCTCCTGGAACCAGCTCGATACTGAATTCTACTTCTCGTGCAGGTGGTATGCCCGGAAGTTCTGTTGGAAACACATCTTGGAATTCCGACACTATTGGTTGATCCTGAATCGATGGAGATTTAGCATCCATGTCGTGAACCGTAGCTAGATAAACCTCGCAGCCATGTGACAGGAGTACACGCGCTTGTAGGGTGGATATAACTTGTACAGACCGTCCGAGTATGAACCCATTATGAATGTACTCTGGTGCATTGACATCACCGAAGATAACTCGATATGAATGACAGTCTATGGTAGCATGATACTTGGATAGCCAATCCATGCCTAAAATCATGTCAAAGTCATTCATGTCCAGCGGAAGTGCGTCGACAGGTCGAACCTTATCATCAAATTCTAGGGGAAGACTCTTGTATACATGGGTGATTAATACAGAGTCCCTCAAAGGCGTGGAAATAGTAAGCCTATTTTCTAGTGGCAAGGGAGGCATCCTAATGTTCTTAGCATAAGCAGTAGAAATAACCGAGTGAGTAGCACCCGTATCGAAAAGAACACATGCAGCGCGACCATACATATACAAGATTCTAGTGATGGTACCTGTAGACTTGTTGGCCTGGTCTCGAGATGTCGTGTAGACACGCCCGACAGTAGGAGGCGGCTTGGTATCAGCATGTCCCGATGTACCCTCCATCTCGCTCTTACGGCAATCCTTCATAATATGGCTAGGAAGACCACACTTGAAGCACGCATCAGTATTACGGCGACATGGTCCTGGGTGCCTACGGTGGCAAGTAGAGCAAAGAGGATGAGTGTATCCTCCAGCAGGTGCTCTGGCTGGCTGAGGACCTGATAAAACATTTTACATAAGACATGATAGTTGGGTACAAAGGACGAAGCGGATAATCCTAAGATTGAATACCAGTGATAGCTGGACGGCTAGGCTGCGAACCTCTCTGGTTCTGGTCCCTACCGTTTCCATGGTTCCTGGTAGAAGTTTGCTAAAGTGTCAGAATATGAGTTATAACATAAAACATAAGAAATTTCGTAAGTATTAGGACCTGCTGTTGTTGGATTGCCCGGCATTGTTACGGTAATTGTCATTACCGCCACGCCTATCCGTAGCAGATCGGTCATTAGTCTGACCATTTCCCTTGGGCTGATGAGGCTGCTGCTGAGTAGCCGGCTGAGACCGGTCCCCAGTTTTCTGCCTGGAATATACATTTAAAGAGATGAATAATTGACATATGGAAGGTATACGGATTGGTCACCGCTTGAATACGAAGGTTTACCTCTTGCCGGGTCTTTCAGCTTCCCCGAACTCATCCCTCTCCTGCAGCATCTCCAGTTTTCGTGCTGCATCGGCCACTTGTGCTACAGTATTGAACGTAGCACACACCAGATTGTTTGCGACCGATGTGCAAAGAGCCCATCTGAAGTGATGTGCCTGCTCTTCTGGAGTACCTGCTGCCGTACCAAGGAAACCAGCTAAGCGAAGAAAGCGCTGCATAAACTCGTTGCTATTCTCCCTAGCTCTCTGACGGATCCCATGGTACTCTCTCTTGAGTTTGTCCTGCTCAGCCTTGGGAAAGAACTGCTCAATCACCTTTTCATTGAACTGAGCCCAAGTCAAACCAGCCACCCATTCGTCACCACCTTCAGACTGCATCAAAGCTAACCACCAGTTTAGTACATCGCCTTCGAACCGATAGCATGCCAACCTCGCCTTGTATGCGGGGTCACAGCCCATAGTGTTAAAGATCTTCTCAATGTGAGCCAACCAGCTTTCAGCATCGCTGGGGCTATCAGTCTTTTCAAAAGCTCGAGTGCGGAGCTTGTTGAATCTCTCCAGCCATACTGCCAATGTCACTGGAGGAGGAGGAGGTGGTGGCTGATTGTGCTGCTGCTGATTGTTGGCAGCTTGAACTTTAGCCCGGATGTCATTCCTCAGTTGAGGAAGCAAGGCTTGCATGGCAGCCTGAATTGCAGCATTGAGCTGCTCCTGTTCGCGTGTGAGAACCATCTGACAGTATAACATAAAACATATGATTAAACAGTTCAAAACATAAAATATAAATATATATATACATGAAAAAAAATTTATACTAAAAATTTCACGAGAAAAATTTTATGCAAGAAAATTTTTGTATGAATGCATGATGCAGTTTTATGAAAACTTTGTATGCTCGTGAGTGAACGCCTCTGGTCAGTTCACCCAAAACAAACGACATATCGAGGGGACGCCTATGGGTCGGTCCCAAATCTAAAAGTTTCGATAAAACACATGCGACTAAATAGGGCCAGTCCTGTACCAACCATTACTTAGTCAAAAACCCTGTAACAATGACATGTATATGTATGCTTAAAAATGATGAATGCATGAAAACAACTGTCAGTTCTAGGAAGACTGTAGTGACTACCCACTAATCACAGGTCATATTTGAGAGCCTATAGTTCGAAGCCTTGGCTCTAATACCATAATTGTAACACCCCATTTTGGAAATGGAAATATCACAGTAATTATGGCGTGTCATCAAAGCATACAAGGTAAAATGTCTAAACATTACTTGACTATATAAAGGAAAATACCGGAATCAAACATCGGTAGTCCAAAAGTAAAGCTCATCACACACAAACATAGTATAGTAAG
This sequence comes from Glebionis coronaria, assembly GCA_025667525.1. Taxonomy (NCBI): domain Eukaryota; kingdom Viridiplantae; phylum Streptophyta; class Magnoliopsida; order Asterales; family Asteraceae; genus Glebionis; species Glebionis coronaria. The sequence continues at coordinate 637,333,026 of CM046877.1, forward strand.
GAATAAGGACGAAACAATGTCCAAAGCATAAGTATCATAAAGAAAAGAAATGCATAATGTAAAGAAGGCTAGACAGCTTCCAGTCCATATGCACGTACTCTTAGTGTCTACGAGCGTCCCTGAGTACCTGCCGTTTTGGGAACATAGAAAAGGAAAACGGCTGAGCAATACGCTCAGTGCACGGATGTACAATAAAGCATGAATAGGATAAGCATATAACATAGTAACAACGGAAGAAACTAAGTCCCGAGTAACCTGGTTAAGTCTTAATAAAATTGGTTTTATAGTTTGAAAGTCTTATGTTTATCTTATAAAAACTGTTTGTCATATTTTACCATTAGCCAATATAGGTCATGAATATCCACCGTGCATGAATAATTGGAGGGGTGACCGCATCATGCAAATTAGAGGGGATGCCTCTAATTTAATATACTGGTTTTATGGGTAGGAGGGATCAGCTCCTTGTGAAGGATGCAAGGCACACACCACGTTCACCATGTAATCCTGAATAAAAACATGTAACTAGGATGCACCCATATGCCCCACATGATAAATATAAATAAATGGCCAAAACTGAAGGGACGCCACGAGCAATCACTCCGCCGTGGTAAAGTCATAACATCAGTGCCTCTAATGTTATGGTTACGGTACCTCCATAACTAGGTGAAACTGGTCATGCATGTATATGGCTATAGGTAATCATATTTAAAACATAAGCAATCAAACTCATACTTATACTACGGGAAAACAATTGGCTGCATACAGGGAAATCCTAATAAGGAAAGAATGTCCATACTGAAAGGACGGGAATCTGTACCTTATGTCCAGTGAACGAGAACGATGAACTGCGAGAATCCTACTTCTGAAACACTAGTGCTACATAAATACGTACATGAAATAAGTATCTGCTTACTACATACATAGCTGGTTTTATATCATGTCTTAGCTTATTTTATGTGTTCTTACTATTTTACACTGTTTAAAGCCTTAAACTGTGTTAAATCTTATATTTTGTTCAATCTGATTAAGTATTTATGATATTTCATGTGTTATTATACTTACTGTGTAATAATAAGTAACTTTCCAAAAATAGCAGGTTTCCTAAAATAGAAAGTTTCCAAAAATAGAAAGTTTTCAAAAATAGAAAGTTACCAAAAATAGAAAGTTTTCAAAAATAGAAAGTTTTCAAAAATAGAAAGTTTCCAAAAATAGATTTACTGCTTAAAATAGATAAGTTTATAAAAATAGAAAGTTTCCATAAATAGATTAGCTGCCTTAATTAAATAAGTTTCCATAAATAGATTAGCTGCCTTAAATAAATAAGTTTCTAAAAATAGCTGGTTTCCATAAATAAAATAGCTGCCTTATTTAATTAAGTTTCTAAAAATAGAAAGTTTCCATAATTAGAAATAAGTTGGTTAAATAAGCTAAGTAAATAAGCCTAAGTGTTTTCATGATTATTTCCTAAGTCATATGATATATTATATAGTTTAATAATTATTTCATGTAATTTAATTAAACTATAGGTTACAATATTTAATTAAAGTATGACATGTTTTTAATTAAATATATTAAATACTTAGGTTAAGATATGTATTATTAAATATTAATAATATAACCTAAGTCATGTTTAATTAATTAATTATATCCATGGTTTTTAAATAATTAATTATTTATAAGTCTTAATAATATAAATACTTAGGTTAAAAATAATTTCATGATTATTAATAATTAATTAACCTAAGTCATGTTATTAAATTAATCTCATCTTTTTATTAATTTAATTTTTAAAATAAGTTTATAACATAAACAACTAACATAATCATGATCCGAATCTAAGCCTAAAAACATGCACCGGATATGAAACAACACCGTACCCCGACCCAAATCGGGGTACCCCTTGCTGTCGTGGGACCCACACGCACCAACCAAGACCAAAAAGGTCTTGGTGGTGGTCGGCTAAAACAAACCGAACCCCCCTTGGGGTTGGTTGTACCTTGCGGCCCAAAACAAACACCCCTTTGATGGACCCTTTGATTAATTAATGATCAAAACATGTTAGATCTATGTTTAATTAATGTGTTTTTATAAAAAACATCACGTGTTCATAATTAATAAAAGATTAATTAAAAAGAAAAAGGTAAAAAAAAGGTTTTACCGTATTCGTGGATCAAGAGGGTGAAGAACAAACACGAACAAACAATAATACTTCAAGATCCGAGATCAATGAATCACCTTGTTGGTGATTTGAAGGTGGCGGCACAAAGAGAGGAGAAAAAGGAGATTCTAGGTTTTCTTGAAATCTTCTGTAAAAGTAATTTTGAGTAGTAAAAATCTATTTAATCCCCTCTTAGTAAAATTGGTAATGGGCTTGGCCCATTACCTTGTTTTAGCCGCGGGTAGGGACTCCCCTGTGGGGTTCCCGTACCTCGTTTCGTGTCTTGTTATTTAGTACTCGTTTATGTTTAATTAAGTTCGTGTTTTAAATGTTCTCGTTACGTAAATACCATACTCTTATATATTTAATTACGCTCGTATTAAATATATATACGTAATTAATAATAGCTCGTGTTTTAATTACGCTCGTGATTTCGTGATCGTATGGTCGTGATTAATTATTGCTAAATAATTATTACGTGATCGTGCAAATAAAATACTTATCGTGTTCTAACACGTACGTAATACGTAAACTCCTAACACGTAATCGTATCATGCTATATTAGGAAAGTTTTTAACTAGTACGTACGAACTTAAGGTACTATGCATGGTAAAAGCATGCGGGTTTTACAAGTATTCTTCTCTTGATTAATGTGGTTTTCAAAGGACTGGATCACTAGTACACAAATTAATATAAGTTATATGATAAAAGGAAGAAAGAATTAAAAGGTTGTCAAAGGATTGGTTCACTAGTAAACAAATTAATACAAGTTATATGATAAAAGGAAGAAAGAATTAAAGGTTTTAAGGTTTTTCAAGAGGTATTTTAATAAGTTTAATAATGAACAACCAACTGCTCTAGAGCAGTTGGCCACCCAAGTCCTTCCTAAAGCTTGGGGAGGGGGTTTGGTCATGGGTTCAAGTCTTGCAAGAGACAAAAACTCATGATTTTCCTCCTTAGTGCGAATCCGTGAGTTCTAGGGGTTTCCCCTAGTGGTTCGGGTCCCGGGGCCTGCCCGTTATGGATGGTATAACTCGGGGGTCGCATTTCAATGAGATTGAGGTGCCGTTCTAAAAAAAAAAAAAGTTTAATAATGAACTATTATAGTGAGAGACCCATTGAAGGAGCGTGGACGGTGTACTAACTAACACAACCGATACACTTAATTTTAATGCACCGGCTAGACTAAGCGCTACTTTTTTACTTTTAGTGGTGAAGGTATTACCTTTTTTAGAACAAAAAATGTTAGTGGTTAGTGGGTTGAGTCATGCAATGACATCCAAGGTGCAGGTATAGGTTTTGAACCGTTAGAAGCCGTTGAGGGGGGGATTTAAAATTCAAATTTGTATTTTAGTTTAAAACATTTTGTTAAAATAGAAATATACATGGTAACATTCTGTACACTTTGTGTATAAATTCAAGTTTATAGAAGACTTGTTTGCTTTTTATCACTTTCCAAGTATTTAATTTATTTGTACATACTTTAAGTGATATTGTGTCGGAATAAATATTTACGACTAAAACTTTGCTTACATTTAAATTTATATAGAATGTTATTGCATTTTGTAATAATCAAAACACGAGAAGTTGAAAAATATAAATAAAGTTTATATGACATTATTTGTATTAACGAGACTTACTTAATCAAGTCCTCTTACTTAATCAATTCCTCTTTTGAATATTTCTTTCTTTTATTGTATCCGTCATGTAAAACTAAGAACTCGTGAAAACCAAAAATAACATATAATCAACATCAATTTTACTCTCAAAATCAAGATTTTGAATCTTGTAAAAACATATAGTTGTAATCACAACTGAAAGCAAAAAAACATTAGAGAAAAAAAATACAAAAACTTGCTTCTTAAAAATTTCTAGGGGGGGGATCTTTAAGGCTGTTTGTAAATAAATATTGGCGCTTGTATTTTTTCGAATAATCTAGAGAGAGACAAAGATATGGAAATGTGATGGGTGGGTTTCATGACACGTGCAACGAAAGTTTTTCCGCCAAATTGAATAAAAAAAGGGGATTGTTGTAGACATGGGTGTAGCTAATGCAGTTGCGTGCAAATAAAATTTTATACGAATATATATAGGAGCATCTAAACCGAAAAAAATTATACGAGTGGGCCCATAAAATGGCATAGGAATTTGTGGTTAATAAAATAAAGTACACGAGAGCCCATAGAGACCGTCCCCAATGGTCGAGGTCATCTCGTTGTGGTGTTTCAGTCATAGGAGAACGGCCGTAGAAAAGGAAAGGATTCGTCTATTCTATTGATTGCCTAGGCCACAAAAATTCAAATCGTGGAAGGCTAATATTAAAAAATATATTTAAATTTAAAATATAAAACCTTTAAAAATTTTAAATATGTAATTTATTTCTTCATTTTATACACAACTTCAAACAACTGTCTTATTTTTATGTTTCTCATCTTATTTACAATGTCTAACGGTTAGTCTTCTATTTTAAAACGTCGTCAAAAGGCTAAGATGATTGATATCTAGGCATGGACGCCATCAAAAGAGATCACGTTGTGTAAAGTTTGGTACAACTGTCAAAGACAAGTTAAACATAACGATGAAAGGGTCTTGGCCGGAGGTTTCTGATTACTTTGAGAAAGAAATGGGGGAGAAGATATGACGATACCATTTAAGCATTTAGATTCATTTACGATAATTCCCAACGGATGAAACAATGCAGGTCATGTGACTTCGATGTGTTTCAAAACACGTTTGTGTCATTAGAAACGTTGTACGACCATGCTTTTCCATCGGTGTCGTGTTTGAGGATTTTGAATAACTGTGGCGTTGAGATGCCTTAATCATTATTTTAATTTTTTTTGTAATATTATGTAATATGTTTTTGTTAGAATGTTTAAACCCTCATAGTAGGTACTGTATCATTGATGTGTATATATAGTGATACACAGAATATTCTAAAAACCCGAATCCCACAAGTCGGGCTTGAGCCACTTTATTGTCTAATACTCCCCCGCAGTCTGAGCGGCGAAATCGCGAAAGCTCAGACTGGAGAAGTAAACTAGAAAAGAAAAACAAAACATAATAAAAACATAGCTTAGAAGCGGATCTTTAGAAGTAGCGGATCTTTAGCAGCAACGGATCTTGAGAAGGATTTTAGAAGTGGATCTTTAGAGAACCTATGAAGAAAAATAGTAACAAAAGAAAAAGAAAAAGAAAATAAACAAAAAAAAGAGTTGTCTCGGGACTTGATAACCTATATTCAACACCAATAAAAGTCGTCTCGGGACTTATACCCTTGATTCGACAAAAGTCGTCTCGGGACTTGATACCCTTGATTCGACAAAAGCCGTCTCGGGACTTATACCCTTGATTCGACACCAACAACAGTCGTCTCGGGACTTATACCCTTGATTCGACAAAAGTCGTCTCGGGACTTGATACCCTTGATACGACAAAAGTCGTCTCGGGACTTATACCCTAGATTCGAAACCAACACAAGTCGTCTTTGGGGAATTGATACCCTAGATTCGATAGCAACACATGTCGTCTTCGGGAATTGATACCCTAGATTCGACAGTAAAAACTAAAAAAAACAAAAAAATAAAAAAATAAAAATAAAAATAAAAATAAAACAAAAACATAATTTTTTTTCGTAACATAAAACTAACAGTACTTGATCCTGAGCTCACTCTAAACAAACTCCACCTCTTGTCTTCTACCGTCGTTTTTTTGTTTCTCTATACTTTTTCTTTTTGTACGCTACTCAATCACATGGGTTTCTTTTCCATAGTATAATAGCGTTTGAGAATGGTTAAGGGATCGATTGAGTTTTTTTTCAATCGGTGGAAGAATTTTGTGTAAGGATCGACTGATTGTGAGGAATGGGCTATAATTTAGATCGATTTTTTTAGAGGATCGGGGTATGGTCTGATAACATGTTAAAATGTTTAAACCCTCATAGTAGGTACTGTATTATTGATGTGTATATATATAGTGATACCCAGAATATTTTAGAAACCCTAATCCCACAAGTCGGGCTTCGGCCACTTTATTGTCTAATAGTTTTATCTTATTGATGAATTTTAGTTATATTGTTAAATAAGTTGTAAAAAAGATTCTGGTCACTTACTAGACTTAAACATTCGCTGGCAGACAGCACGAGAGAGGCCAAATGTGACAGTCAAATTGAGAGTCAATGAAGATTATGATTGAGGACAGCCAAAGAATGGCAAGCGAACCTTTTCTCATTCCTATGAGTTTACGAGTATAGATTCGTTTCTTCATTACTATATCCTCATAAAACATTTGTAGTAGTTATCAAAATCAATAAATGAGTTTGTACGAAAACACACCTTAAGGAGATGTTTGGTTTATTTTGAGGAATCACAATAGCAATAACTTTCATGTAGCGATGGCATAAGAATATATATGGATGCTTTAAAATATGATTTGATTTGTAATAAAAGATATAAGTATGATTCCAATATTTTTATTTTAATTTACATGTATTATATTAATTAACAAACAAAATATGAGAAAATAGATAAGACAAAAATACGTTAATGATAAAATACGAACTAAAAGTAAAAAAATGTATCGAAAAGGTTAAAACTGTATTTTTTTTTGTGAAATGAGGGTATATGTGTGTTATGATAGTTTGATTCCCATATTGAATCAAATATCTGGAGGTGGCATTAGATTGCTTCATTCTAAATCCACATACCAAACAAGCCCTAAGTAATTTGTAAGTAAGAATGAATTTAAACAGCTTCTATTTTAATAAGACATCAAGTAATAAACTGATACTATTATTTTATTTTTATTTGTTCCTAGCAAATAATTACATTAAAAGATTAATTTATACTTACACCAACATACCAAACAAGCCTTAAAAAGGGTGAAAGGGAGTTAAACACTTTGTTTTTTTAATAAGATATCAGTTAATGAAGTCATACCATTGACTTCAATTCTTTGAAGCCAAAAAATTACATTCAAAAATCATTTCATATCTACACCAACATACCAAATATGCCTTAAAAGGGTGAAATGGTATACGAGACTCATATTAGATAAACATATACTTAGTTTAATCTTTGTATGATCTTACCCCTAATAACATCATCTAATAACATCATGTCAAATTTCGATTTTTCATATGTAACAGTGAGTCATCAAAAGTCGGGCACATGGCCCATGTACCAAAATAGAGGTTAATATGAACAATAGCATTTTAGCAATTACATTGAGCATCAACTAATTTCTTTTAATTTTATATATTTTCTACGTTTACTTTGTTATTTTCATTTTCACGTTTATTTTTATATATATTAAAAGAAAAGAAAACATGTGATTACATGTATATTATAAACCAAACTATTACCATGAACATCATTTGAAAATAGTATTGTAAAAAGTGGAACATAACATAACGAAAATCAATTGATATGTATGCCAACATACCCAATATGTATTAAGAATCGTGAGATGGTACAATAGACTCATAATAGCTAAAAACATGCTTAGTTAATCTTTATACAATTATAACCCTAATAACATCATGCCAAATTTTGGTTTTACAAATACAACGGTGAGTTGTCAAAATTTAGGTACATGACCCATGTGTCAAAATATAGGCTAATATGAACACTAGAATGTTAGCAAAATAAATTATATTAAGCATCATCTATTTTTCTATCAATTTTTACGTTTACTTTGTTATTTCTTTTTCACGTCTATTTTCATATATTAAAACAAAACAAAACATGTTATTACATGTATATTATAAATCAAACTATTACCATGAGCCTCATTTGAAAATAATACATTATTTTATATCGTAAAAAGTAGAACATAACATAACAAAAAATACAAACCTTGCATTCATGCGTCATTTTTATTTGAATAATCAGAAGTTCCTCCAAATATATTCATTTTTATTTGAATAATCAGAAGTTCCTCCTAATATAAAGTACGTTTTTTTTTATATTTATTATAAGTCATTTAAACAACCACTCAAATAAATACACCATATAAAACACAATATAATGCTCACACCAATATCATTGTGTATTAAACCTCATTTGTAAATGGTGATTACATAATTGCGAAAGCCACCTCGAATATCGAAATTTTGAAAGAAAGGTCTACCGTAACAAAAAGTTGGACAACAAAAAATGAAAATAAAAACAAGTCATTAACGATATGTAATCAAATTACAAAAGGTCAAACAATATAGAAACTTATACTCATGTCTACTTCACCGACAATTCACTAAGTACTTCGCGCCTTCAACTCACACAAGGTTGTTCTCAAAATAAAATTAAGGTATGTCCGTAAAAACACTACTCTATCGGATCTAAAGGTTTTTGTTTTCAAGGTGGTTTCCGACAACCACTGTTGTACAATATGGGTTCGCGTCTGATTTTAGGAAGTAAAAGAGTAAAAAAGGGTAAAACTTTTTGAAAATAATTAAATGAGTATGAAATATAATGTTAATTTTAATCGAAATTGTTTTAAAAAACATGTATTTTACTACGAAGAATATATGATTTCTCATACTTTGACTTGATTATTTCTTTAGTGTGAAATGAAAAAGTGATTTGATGATGTTTACTATATTATATGATTTGATTGTTTCTTTATTGTGAAATGAAAAATGCTTTTATGATGTTTACTATATTATATAGTGAAAAATGTGATATGCCTATATGGCATGAAATACATGAACATCATTGAAATATAGGAAATAGATGAAAGACCAGTATTAGAAATAAAAAGATAATAATATCGATGCAGAATCGTTAAAAGGTTTTTTTCAGGAGACCTTACTCGAGTTGTACTAGAGACATTGCTATGTGTAACTGGACGCTAGTAAATGTAATCACGATATTCGAAATATGTCCAAGTGGGAGCTGTAAGTTTATGGACTTATATTTAATAGTCGCGTGATAGGATCGAACTCGACATTACGGGATAGCACACAATACGTAAAGAGTTAATTTAATTAATAAATATATTTATCGTATTTATTAATTTATTTAATAAATATATTTATGTATTTGTTAATTTAACCGAGCAAGTAACTATATAACCTTAACGATCATTAATTAATTAATAGTTAACTTATAACGAGCGTTAAATAAACATATAGTATGTATAAACAAAAGGAAAGAAGTTTGGAAGATTCTGGAACACCCCTTAGGGGTGTTCGATCGTCGGTTATGCCCTGGGGGGGGGGGGGGGGGGGGTAAAAGTTGCCTTATATTTATTGGGCTTCAATGGGTTGGAAGTCTATAAATACACCTCCTAATCCCTCATAATATTCATAACTTGAATCTTTCCCTCTCTCTCTCTCTCTCTCTCTCTCTTGGTTCGATCGCAGAAGGTAACCCACGAAGGGGTTCGGTTGGTTTTTCTTGGTTGATCGATTGTATACGTAGTCTAATCCTAGCCCCTCTCTAGGGTTGTTGGGTAGATTAATTACAAGCGTTGTAGCTCGGTTTTCACGTGCTAGAATCACAGTTAGCTCGTTGTATTACGTGTGTATAAGAACGTAATATAGTCTTACTTTATACTATATCTTGGTATAGACGGTATAAACACGAATTGGTGATTCATTCTTCGTATTGTGGAATTTCTTTAGCGTAAAGGTATGTAACCCCTAATTCGATTAATTATAATCGTGTTATTAATTATGATCTTGTTAAATCTCTTCAGCTATATGTGCATTGATCTCGTTTAGGGTTTTATATAATTGTTATGATACTAATAAACCTTCAATTACTCTCGTTACCATCCTCGCGAGCATCCACACTACTGCTTGCGCTACTCCTGCTTGCACTACTTCTCAAGATACCATAAGTGAAGTCCGTTCGGGGGTTGTTTGTAACACACCACTTTGATAAGTGGACCGTTACATGATAATTATGGGGTGTCATTAAAGCATACAAGGTATTATGTCCTAAAACATTCATGACCAAAGGGGTAACAGAAATCAAACATCGGTTCACAAACAACAACCCAAAACATAAATTAAGTAAATGAAATAAAGTGGACAAAACAAGTGTCCAAGCAAGCATAAGTATATGAAGGCAAAAGGAGAAGAAGTCTAAGATAGCTTCCATCCTATGCACGTCCTCCAAATGCTCAAGTCTGGCCTTGGGTACCAGCCGTTTGGGACATCGAAGAAAAGTAATGGCAGAGCAAGAATACAAAACCCACATATTAATACCATGAATAGTACACTAGTAAACATATGAACCAATTAAATCTTTTCAATTACGTCATGTACACGTGTCACCAATATTATATTTAGAAACTAAGTACGTGTTAGTGTACGATAATTATTACGTACGTATTAATACACGATAATTATTAATTATAATAATTATAATCACGAGCATATGATCGCGAACATTCAAACATGAATATATGAATTACGTATTATATATTATTTCACGATAAACAAGCATTACATATCATATTTAAATTCCATGAATATTAAAACACGAACCAATACGAACATTTGATGAACACGAACATACACGTAAAATAATTAAACATGGAAAAGCTCAGGTTACCCTTGTGGGCCCTTGGTAGCCACGGACAAGAGGGAAGGAAGGGCTAAAAAAAATAAAACCCTAGCTTCTCCTTCTGCTCTCCTTGGTCGCCGGCTTCAAAGAACACCAAAAGGTGTTTGGGTTGATTTTGATCTTGATTTTGGGGTTAAATGTGTTCATGTTCTTAGTTCCTTTCTAATCACGAAATCGGTATCACCATAAACCTTCATCTTTTAATTGATTTTCCTTTTAGTTATGATTCATGTGTTAGAATATTAATAACATAAATAAAACATGAAAATTAACCAAAGAATCAAGAATAGTGGGGGGTTTTGGTGGGGTTTGCTCGGCCGACACACACCAATAGCTCTCGGCTTGGTTTGTTTCGCACCAACAGCCGAGACCAAGAGGTCTCAGTGTGGTCTTAGTGGTTCGGTAGCAAGACCAAGGGACCATGACTCAAATCGGGGTGTTGTTTGATTTGTGTATGGGTCTCAGCGCAGCAACAACAGTACCATCGGCTTAAGCCGGTGGCTGTTTTGTTTGATCAGGGGGAACCACAACCAAGCAGGGGGAACCACTAGGTTCAGCTGGTGGTGATTTTGTTCGAACAGTGGCAACCGGCTAGGCCGGGTAGACACTGTTAGGGTGTGTTTGGTCCGGCATATGTTTCGGCTTATATGTTTCGTCTTATATTAAAAACACGGAAACGGGATATTTTTACAGTTTATTATTTTTACAAGAATTATTAAATTAATTAAACATGACAAATAATTAATTTAATTTAATCATGGACTTAAGTTATATTTATTATTAATAAATAATACATGTTTTAACCTAAGTATTTTGTTATTTAATTTAGACTATAGTTATTAATTAATTATTAAAATATGGACTTATAAATAATTAATAAATCATGACTTAGGTTATAATTAATAAATTATTAATACATGATTATACTAAGTACTTTATATGTCTTAATTTAATTAAATCATGCCTTTATTTAATTAAATCATATAACCTATAGTTTATTAACTCATCATGACATTTAATTAATAAACTATACTATTAACTACATGACTTATAACTTTTAACCAATAAGCTTAAACTTATTTTATTAGCCTATTAATCTAGCTTATTTCTATATACGCGAAATTTCTATTTCAGGAAACTTACTATTTTTAGAAACTTTCTATTTTTAGAAACTGATCTATTTTTGGAAACTTTCTATTATTTGGAAACTTTCTATTTTTGTAAACTTTCTATTTTTGGAAACTTTCTATTTTTGGAAACCTGCTACTTTTAGAAAGTTACTTATTGTTACACAACAAGTATAATAATACAAGAATACAAGTTAATAGATAATCGTAATACATGAAATACATGAATAATACAGTATATCATTTAAAACAGTAAAATAAGACAAGAACCTATAAAACAAGCTAAGAACATACAAGAACTAGTAACATACTCAGTAATCAGACAACTCATACATGTCCCTTATTTATGTAGCATTAGTGAGATCGGAGTAGGACGTTCCATCCTTCCATATTTCCTCGTTCACTGGACATAAGGTACGGATATTCCGTCCTTGAGTATGGACATTCTCTTTCCTTATTAGGATTCCCCGTTTGAAGCCAACTGTTTTCCCAAGTATATGTTTTACATGTTTGATCTGCTTATGTTTAGTTTTAAATGCCTAAGCCATATATATGCATGACCAGTTCCACCTAGTTATGTAGGTACCATAATCATAACACTGGAGGCACTAGTGTTATGACTTCACCACGGCGGAGTGATAGCTCTTGACGTCCCTTTCAGTTTTGGCCATATTATTATATTATCATGTGGGGCGTATGGGTGCATCCTAGTTTCATGTGTTACCAGTATTGTCAGGTGAATGTGGTGTGTGCCTTGCATCCTTCACAAGGAGTTGATCCCTCCTACCCAGACATAATTAGTTAGAGGAAACCCCTCTAATTGCATGATGAGGTCACCCCTCTATGTATTCATGCACGTTGATATTTCATGACCTATATGGGCTATTTGGCTAATTAAAATACAATTTTCAGAATTATAAACACAAGGATTTTCAAACTATAAAACCAGTTTTATAAACATGTTCCAGGTTTTCCAGGACTTATACATTTCTGCTGCTATTAAGCATTATTTATGTTCCAGTCATTCATACTATGTCATATATCTGTTCACTGAGCGTATTGCTCAGCCGTTACTTTCCCTTCCATGTCCCAAAACGGCAGGTACCCATGGACAGACTTGAGCATTTGGAGGATGTGTATCGGATGAAGCTGCCTTAGACTTCTTCTCCTTTTGCCCTTATATACTTATGCATGTTTAGTCTTTCTTTATTTCATTTACCTTATTCTATGTTTTGGGCTTATGTCTTGGGAACTGATGTTTGATTATGGTTTTCCCTTTTGGTCATGTATGTTCTAGTACATATTACCTTGCATACTTTTTTCATTTCACAGAAAGAAACAACCAAAACAATTATGAGAAGTTTTATGTTCATCTTTGTGCATATATGCTTTTTACAACATTTTCGATCACAGGTAGCATTACATTTCTTCGTATTAGTTTCATTATTTTCAAGAAGTTTTGTCCTGTTTTAATCTTTTACTCTCTATATTAGGAACCACCTTGAAAACAAAAACCCTTAGAGTAGTGTTTTAATGGACCTACCTTAATTTTATGTTGGAAACCACCTTGTGTAAGGTGAAGTTGCAAAGTAACTAGTAATTTTGTTGATGTTAACTTTGACATTCTTAAATTGGTGAAAAGTTGCAAGATGCGATGGTTGGGGTTGAGTTTTCAAAGTAGCATTTATCTTTATTTTTTGTTACTCTTTAAAGATTCATTATATTTACTCATTTAGTTTAATACAATACAATATATTCTCTTAAAGTTCTTATGTTCAAATGAAAAAAAAACTGAGAAAAAACGTAAATGAAGTTAAAGTAAAAAATAAATATAGAGGTTACAAATGACAATTAATATATTTCTTACATGTAGTACAGTAGTGTCCTCAGTTGTGATTTAATCGTTTAAATTGGAAAGAAGTGTTAGCAATGAGAAATATTCAGTGTTAAGCGTCTTATTTATTAGAAAAGACTTATTATTATTGATGTGACCCGATGAAGGATCTTGTTTTTCTAAGGATTAGACATTGTTGGATTATCTATTGATATGGATGGAAGAAATGGAGGAACTTAGAGAGAGAAAGAAGAGAGAGAAAGGAGAGAATGAAAAGAAAGATGAAATGTGATTATCGAAGTGTTCAACAACCCCTCCTAACATGCTAGGAGGGGGGTTTATATAGCCCACCCTACATGTGGGCTATATGGGCTATATTGGATCACGAGCCCAATATCATTGGAGTGACCGATCCTTTCTAAATACATAAGAACGTATTTCCAACAATCTCCCCCAAAGGGAGGTCACTCCAAGTTAAAATGTCCTAAATAGTCTATAGCTCGTGCTCTATGCTAATAATGATGTGATCGAGACTTTCCTTAGAAAAACGTATTTCCAACAATCTCCCCCAAATGGAGGTCACACCATTTTACAAAATCTTAAACCTAGCATACTATGCTTGAGTCTTCGATCTTGTTCTTGTGAATATGCTGATGAGATCTTTGACTTTAGTCTTGAGCATATTCTCTTGCCTTGACCTTGTGCATTCATCACTTGTGATATTTTCCTCTTCGTGACTTCATGTTCCACATACTTATACTTTTATAAATTCTTGAAAGCTTCAGAGTTTGATACAGCGGAAGACTTAGACTTTCTTGAATTTGTTGAATTATTAAGTGCATACAGTATAAGCATGTGGTGACAACTTCTTCTGGAGTGTACACCGCAATGCCACCTTCTTGTTACGCTGCATAAGACAGTTAGCAACAAAACATATACACGGATGAAATGGCCTTGAACATTTCATTCTACCCGTGACGACCGTTGGACGATATTAGATATCGTACCCGTGACGGATAGTTTCAATTAAGTAACTTCCTGACAGCATTTAGCGGGTAAAGCCGTTCTCTTTATTCGACCGTCCAAAGCTGACTGCGAACATAAAGAGTGAATCATTTGGATAATAATATCCGCATGATTTGAAGCCGTCAATTCATGTTCCTGGAACAAGTGAAATTCAATTAAGAACCGCACCATCGTTGCTTTCCAGTTGTCACGAGCTTGATTCGTATAGAATCTTGCAAGTTACCTACCAAGTGCTGTTTGAGGTTAACACTAGAAGGATTTCCACTCATCACTGTGAACACTAAGGTATCACTCTGAGTGTTCTGGCAAGATCACTAAGATATTGCATAGAGGCCTGGAACGTGTTTAAATTCATTTAAGAATTAAACCACTGTTGCTTTCCAGTTATCACAAGTTTGATTCATAAAGAATCGCACAAGTTACCTACCATGAGCTTTTTGATGTTCGCTCAAGAAGGATTTCCATCTTCATTGTAAATACTTTCATATTACTCCGATGTTCAGGCAAGATCATAAAGATTTTGCGTAGGACTCTTAAGATCTTTCTTACTTTTCACAGTGTGTGTAGAAGCAAGGAATTGTGAAAGTGTGTCCTAATGAGATATATGATGATCTCAAATGGCTCTAGACTCGATCGTGCATTTTGGATTTTAGTGATCGGAGGCTGGAGAGGAGTGCTACCTTTTCAATACCAATTTATTCGGAGTGAATAAACCAATAGGTAATGCGTTGTCTCCGTGTGATTAAAACAAATATCTTTTGAGAGATATCTGAGTTAGCTGGGATGGGTTGTGCCTTGCATCACTGGGTCCATGATGTCTATCTTCAATATCAAGAATCATTAAAAAATGATCTCAATAGCATGTGTATTGACCCGGTTTCTGCCTAAAGTTGTAAGAACGGCTTCTTTCTTTACACCCTTTATCTTTACAATTCTTTTTCATTCTTCAACCCCTTCAATGCTTACCAATACGTCATAACTAGCACCTTGTTGTGATTGTTCCAGTGCTAACTTAAGTACTTGGTCGGCATTCAGCTACGTTCACAATCTTACTCCATCTTTCCTAAGGACTACTATTTCTAGATATGGAATGTCCTTGGGAAGATTCCTCCGGTTCTAGAGGAATCATTGGACTTTAACCTATCCTACCATCCTTATGTCACCACAATCTTCACCGTCGTGAATAGAGATGTTTTGGGTAAGTGTATGTCACCATGAAATCCATTTTGATAGTGCAAATCCATTTTGCTCCCCCTTAACATATGCCACGATATCCGAAAACATTTCGCACATGTCGGGATGAGCTAGCACGTTAAGTCAAACCATTTGTGATTAATCATTTCCGATATTAAATCACATTTTCTCCCCCATATTAAGAATATTAACCCAATCGATGTTTTTAATATCAATTGATTTAATAGCATTTTAAGAAAATTTGGGAAGAAAAATGCAAATCCAATTATCTTCATGAATTACACAAGCTCCCCCTCAAATTAATGAGGGTGTGCTGGAACGTAAATTAAATACCTTTTAAACACAAGTGTAATGTATTTATCACGTGCAAAGATCATATATGATAATGAATTCACAAGATTAGCAATTTACGAGGTTGGACCTGAATGATGGAGAACATCATATGAAAGAAGCACATGGTTCTTGTTCACGAATGTTGGTCGCCTCATCACGTATGAAGTTATCTGTTGACTCCATTTGATTGATATCTGTTGGGTCAAAAAGTTGATGTGGCAGAAACTCAAAATCGAAGAACATTTACTCAAGCGTTGACAAGAGTAATACAAGAGTTGGCAAGAGCAATGTAGGCGTTGACAGAAGTCAACAAAAGTCAAACGCAGTCAACAAAAGTCAATGCTGATGGATTTGATGGAGAATTCTATTTACAGAATATATTGGATATATTCTAAATAATATATTCAGTATATATCTATAGAAATAGAATATTTAGTTGTTTATTTGATTTGATCTCTTGTAAACCCTAATCCTTACACTATAAAAGGAACCAAGGGTCATAGGTTTTATTATTCAATTCATTCACAATGTAAACCTAAAGCGTGTGTCGACTAGGTGTGGGATTCAATGTACACACACCTAGTGGTTGTTCGTTATTAATATAATGAGAAATCCTATTGTTTTAATTCATGTTATTGTGCCTAAACACATTGTTAATGGTTGTTGTTCTAATTCCGCTTTGATTGTTTAATCATATGAACAATGATCATTCCTAGTAGCTTAAAAGATCCGGAAACCAAGGTTTCCACAATTGGTATCAGAGCCTCGTGGCTCGTGATGCTAGGACCAACAAGGTGTTCGTATATCGAGAAGAAAAGAAAAATCCGTCTAGGGTTTTTCTGGACGTTTTTGTGTGCGCAGCAGTATTCAGAAGGTCATAACTTTTGATTGAACCGTTGGATCGTTACGAAATTTTATATGTGTGTTCTACATACATAGATCTAAACATCCACCGGACAGATTGTCAAGTTTTATCCCCAGGCAAAAGTTATTAAGCGTCAAAGTCAGCAGGGAGTGAATGCAGTTTTCTGTGGACAGCCATGTTCAAAACACGATCTCTCCTTCGTTAACCGTTGGATCTTCGTGATTTTTGAACTGTAGACTCTTGGCACTTGTGTCTAGAGTCTCACCGAAGGGATCTTCGATCTGAGCTTTCGTGAGAAAATTATTTGAAGTCGAAGTTCGCTCCAGAAAAGGTATTAATGTTTTTGCTTTCACATAAAATCATGACCTAGGGTTTCTCAAACCCTAGATCTACAAGAAAAGCAGAATATTATGTAGCTTGTGGCTGTTAAAACATGTGAAGATACACGATCTAAGGTTAATTTATAAACCCTAATTAGGGTTTCGATAAACATATTCTAAACCCTAGATCATGTGTGATAATGCACTAGTATTATGGCTGCCTGGATGATGTATCATACTCGTGTTTGAAGACAAAGATTTATGGCTGTTTAATAAGGTCTACACGTTTTTGATATGGTTGTTTTTGGAATCAGTGGCTATTTACGAAGATTATGGGATAGTGTGATTGTGAATATGCTAATTTTTAGGAATATTGTTTCCTTTCTTGCTGAACGGTTTTCTAGACGTGACTTGATCCAAAAGAAAAAGAATTCACGTGGGTTTATGGTCAGCAAGGAAAGTAAAAGATGTAAGCGAATTTTCACATGGTATTTGTACTTTGCGTCTCATAAGTATACTGAAGGCAGCAAAAGGTATATGGACAAATATTCTATTTACACGATTAAGAAAGGATTTTTGATTGGTTATTCATATCTGCGTTCACACGGCCAAAGGAGGAAGAATATGTATTTGCTATGGTGTTCACATGATGAAGGATCTATGATTGGTGGACAATCATGTGTTCACACGATTGGTAAGTAAATTAAAGGGATGCATTTGGCTTAGTATGCATCACGTGAAGGATACAAGGAATTCGCAGATCTGTGGCAAACAAAGGCGTTCACGTTTCAACTTTTGAGTTATTAAGTGATTAATATGGTTTAATTCTAAGACGTTGATGGTTGTTATTTTGACGTTGACAAAGTTTTGGTGCAACGCTGACAAGAACGAGGAAGACGCTGACAAGTATTGTTTTGACGCTGACAAGGAATAAGTCAACGTTGATAGAGTTGACAGTGTTGTCCGATATATGAAATTTTGACGCTGACATAATAAGTCAACGCTGATAGAGTTGACAGTGTCGTCCGATATATGAACTTCAACGCTGATAGGTATTGTCCGATATTGGACAATACATCTGGCAAAGATATTGGACATAAGAGGATATTGGACAACACAAGATTGCTGCTGTTTGAGAAAATTGGTACGTTTTTAGCACACAAAAAGGAGTATTTACACACGAAGGTACATGGAATCTCCGTTTTAATCTAGAATATCATGTTGATATTTATGGCTCGGATATTTTAAAAGGAATTAATGATCTTAAAGCGAGTTAGCAACTATTCATGGAATTTGATGGATATTTAAACTATGTAATCGGGATAACCTTGTGAAAGAGTTATCCGTTGCGAAACTTTTACATATGGTATGAAGATGTTATTTCATTAAATTCATCATGAAGAGGTGTTGGCTTAAGGGGAAGAATTCTTATGGTAAGTTTGATGATTGAAGAAGATTTTCGCGAGTTTGTGTTCTATTATATCTTAAAGTCGTGCACTCCCAGTCCTAGACTTTAAAGGTAACTTGTTCGTGCTTTACATGTTTGGTGACGAAGACTTGTCATAACACTTGAAGGAGTTACATTATCGTGCTCAGTGTCTCACAAAGGATGAGAATATTGACAAGGGATCGAGGTCTACTTATATTTCCTCTATAAGTTCTTCATCACGTGGATAAAACAAGACATGGAACACAAGGTTGGGTTATTCTACTTCTACATCAAAAATATCATATTAATTGTTCTTCAAGATCATTACATAGAGCTACATTTGGAGAATCTTCAAAGATTGCAACATTGTTTACTTTCCTGTTGATGTGACAAAAAGGGGAAGAAATACGTGCTACACTTGAGGGGAAGCAACTTGAAGATCATGTACAACTTACAAGAGATACACAACAAGTTTTGCCACCATCAACTAGGGGAAGATTGTTGGGTCAAAAAGTTCATGTGGTAGAAACTCAAAATTGAAGAACATTTACTCAAACGTTGACAAGAGTAATACAAGAGTTGACAAGAGCAATGTAGGCGTTGACAGAAGTCAACAAAAGTCAAACGCAGTCAACAAAAGTCAACGCTGATGGATTTTATGGAGAATTCTATTTACAGAATATATTGGATATATTCTAAATAATATATTCAGTATATATCTATAGAAATAGAATATTTAGTTGTTTATATGATTTGATCTCTTGTAAACCCTAATCCTTACACTATAAAAGGAACCAAGGGTCATAGGTTTTATTATTCAATTCATTCACAACGTAAACCTAAAGCGTGTGTCGACTAGGTGTGGGATTCAATGTACACACAGCTAGTGGTTGTTCGTTATTAATATAATGAGCAATCCTATTGTTTTAATTCATGTTATTATGCCTAAACACCTTGTTAATGGTTGTTGTTCTAATTCCGCTTTGATTGTTTAATCATATGAACAATGATCATTCCTAATAGCTTAAAAGATCCGGAAACCAAGGTTTCCACAATATCGTTGTCTTGACACCAACATGTGAACTTGGCACTTTCGGCGTCAAGGATTCTGAATGCTGGACAATTGCTCCCCCTTAATTGTTTACCCGTGTTCTATTGAAAGAGCTGTAGTCACCGTTTGAGTAGTCGCATCGTCGAGTATGTAGATATCAATAGTAACTTGCTACGGTTGGTGGAGATGATAACTTCATAAAAACAAGACTTCTCTTGTTTTAACAAATAAATGCACTGAATCGTACATATATTTGTGTTAGATTGTGTTGTTACGTAAACACAATCCCTTACATGGTTATAAAGTAAACCATGCCCGAGAAAATTAATTCCCGTTGTTGAGTCAAAGCTTTCCGGTGAAATGCTTGACTTTAATGTGAAAAGCGGATTACTATCAGAAATAATAGCAAGCCATTTTGAGCATGTTTTGAAACATTTGAACTTCTGCTCGAACTTTATTTACAACCCCGTGTCATTATTGAATGACATTTCTAGTATCGTAAATATTATCGATTCCAAAAGACATGCTCTTTTTATCAAAACATTTTTGAACACACAATTTTGAAAGATTTAGAAAAAACCTTTTGAGAAATTCTCGAAAAATTGTGTTCAAAGTTTTGAAAACCAATTACTTGAGCTTAAGATGTTGAATATCTTACAAAATGAGCTCAAGTCCGAGAAGTTGTAAACTTCCCGTTGTTAAGGATAAGTTTATCATCGGCGATAAACTTTCCTTTTAACTGAATAACGAGTCCTAAGTTGACATTTACTTAGAAGTCGTTTTCATGAGCTTGAAAACTTTGACTGTTTTAACTGAAAGCTCATGATCGAGAAAGCTTAATTTCTCGTTATGAAGAAAAGTTCTCTTATTTAAAAAATACACTTTCCTTTCTGAGCTTAAAACTTCGAATGTTTTAATACAAGCTCATGACCGAGAAAATTTAATTTCCCGTTACGAGGATAAGCTATCTTTAAAGATAAGCTTCCCTAAAATTGAATTCCGAGTTACAGTCTGATATTTAACTGTAAGTCCTTGTGCATGAGCTTAAAAACTTCAAATGTTTTTAATATTAGCTCATGCCCGAGAAAAATTAATTTTTCGTTGTAAGGATAAGTTTATCATCGGCGATAAACTTTCCTTTCTTTGAGGTCCGGGGCATAATCTGAAATGTGATTATACGCCATTTACACGAGCTTAAAACCTTTGAATGATTTTAACGTAAGCTCGTGTCCGAGAAAATTTAATTTCTCGTTAATGAGGATAAGTTTATCATCGGTGATAAACTTTCCTTTATTTGAATAACGGGTCATCGTCTGACATTTAACGATGAGCCTTATAGACGACCTTAAAACCTTTGAATGGTTTTAGGATAAGCTCGTGTCCAAGAAAACTTAATTTCTTGTTAAGAGGGTAAGTTATCGTTGCGTAGATAAACTTCCGCGTCTCTGAAGTCCGGGTCATTGTCTGTCATTTAACAAGGAGCCATAGTGCATGAGCTTAAAAACTTCGAATGTTTTTAATATAAGCTCATGCCCGAGAAAACTTAATTTCTCGTTGTTAGGATAAGTTTATCATCGGCGATAAACTTTCCTTTCTTTGAAGATCGAGTTATAGTCTGTGATGTGACTATAAGTCCTGTGTAAGCTTTAACCATGAATCCCCTGAGATACTAGTTTCTCTGATATCTGCTTCTTCAGCAACCAAACTCTAAGAGTGTCCTTAGTTGAACGGTATACAACGATTTGACCGCTTCGTTCTTTTGGAACATCAACTTTGAGACCTGCATTCTCATTAGGAATTTGCATGCTTTGACATGGGTTAGCGATATCAATTATAGAAGCACGTGGGGGTTCACAGTTGGCTTTACTTGTGTCCGAGGTGACCTGAGTAGATGATTCGCTTATCTTAGTTGGCAAACGTTTCCTTTTATAGAAAACTTTAAGTTCAGGCTTAAGTGATGTATCATCTTTTTCAATTTCCTCTCTAGCAGTCTGAGTAGAGTCGGAGATTATCCTAGTTAAAGGGCACTCGTTTCCTACAAGAGTAAAAGTTCTACCAGTGGGGCGCCACATTTTACCAACGGGTTTGATTTTAGCTACCCATTGGGATTTAAGTCTAGCACGGGAGTTCACCTCATTAAGTAGTTTCTTGATAAAATAATCATGATTTGCCGTAAAGACACATTTTCTACATGTTTTACAAGTAGCATATTTAATGTCCGAGTAAGATCTAGAATTCCTAGATGATTGATTGATGCTCCTAGGATGTGACATGCTACGGTTAGCAATGTTGGGTAAACTAGAAGGCATCTGACTAGGTTTGAAATTCCTATCTCTTACTTGTGTCTTTTGCTTAGCTTCCCTTAGACCAAATGTATGGCGAATGTCATTTGAACTAGTTCGAGACGTATTCTTTGGACTATGTCTAGGGAAATTAGAGGCAATCATGTGATTAGGTCTTGCAAAAGCTGTTTTAGTCACATTGGGCCTAGATGGTGGAGTGACTGGTCTAGGAAAGTGAACCAAATCAACTTGGGAGGCAAACCGCGGTCTAGAGGATTGTGGTCGCTCGGATCTAAATACAGTAGGTTGTCTGACAGTCGGTTGTCTGACGAACTGATTTGTAGGCGGTTTCCCTAAGATTGATGTTTTTTCAAGCTTAGTGTCCACACTAGGTCCTCTAGTTTTCCTTAACTCGTTTTTCAACGTAGCTATAGCAAAAACCTTTTCCTGTACTTGGGCCTTTAAAGTCTCATTCTCTTTGAGTAAGTTATCTTGGGATGCCAACTTAGATTCAAGCAGTTGAATTTGTTTCAAAAGATTATCCTTTTCAGCTTTAGAATCTAAAACTTTTTGATCCAATTTTCTTTCAAGAACAACATTTGATTTTTCAAGTTTTTCAAAATATGTTTCAAATTTGTTCGTTTTCTTTGAAAATTCAATTTTGGCATCCTCAAGATCTTTTGATTGTTGAGCTACAATCGTTTCGAGCTCTCTAATCTTGGAATCAGAAGCAGTCAATGCAGCAGTTATAATACAATTATCATGATGTACTATAGCATTCTGAACAATCTCTCCCCCATGATGACTTACATCGGATGAATCAGAAGTGGTATTGCTATCACTCGTTTCCATCCCATGTTTGTCATAATTAGGTTCAGAATTCTCAATATGCGGCATATCATCAGCATATACATCATAAACAACATTACATTGTACCATGTTTGTAGGCTCTTCGTCATGAACGGGTAAAGTGTCAGCAGAAGAGATCTCGTGAACATTCCCTGACGTGCTCTTGGTATCGATAGGCTCCAAGTTTTCAACCGTATGACCAGTTTCCTCTTGCATCGAAGAGTCTTGCATTCCATTATCATACCCTTGCTGAAGTCAAGATCTTTCATAAATCGAAGACGAGACCGATGACATGAGTTTCAAAATTGTATCACGGAAAACTCGAAGCTCGGTATGTGTATCTCGAAGAAATGATTGACAAATCACTGAACTTTCAGGTTTGATGATATTGAATTCGAGGAAAGGCGTGAGTTTTGTCACAAGAGTCTAATATGCAAGTGCCGATGCAGAGTGATTAAAGGTTTCATTGTTGAGTTGCTCGGCGAGTTGGGTCAAAGTGGTGAATATTGAGTCGATGAATATATGACGATCTTGACCAAAGATTGTCACAAATTCGCTCCCTCCTTGAATCTATGAAAGAGTGACAAGATGAGACTGAAGCATTCGAAATGAAGTGATGCCACTTTCTCTAACTGTGGCTTGCAAATTATGCGATTCTCCCTCGTTCGATGTCGAATTCAAAAGATCCATTGAGTTTTCTGGTTGTTAATATATCTCTTTTCTAGGCTCAAAAATTGTTGTCGGCTCAAACGATGATAAAATAAACCGGAGCAAAAATCCGTAGCCACTAAAAATAAACCCCGTCACTTTGACTCGTTACTTTTGTCTTCAAATCCGGCCACAAAAACTTTTAACCCGTCAAATATTTTTCCACGTTAATATTTTCAAAATACCCGCCTCAACACGATGTACCAAAAACTAATAATTCAAAATTAACTTTACTAAAAAGTTAACTTTTTTTTAAAATTTTTAAACTTAAAAAATTAGCTTAATAAAAATAATGAAACTAAAAATAGAAATAAAAGTAAAGAAAAATCTGAGATTCGTTTTTTTTTTTTTGAAAATCGATTTCGTTCCCAAGAAAACGGAATGTTGCCAAAAACGTGTCACTACTTTGTTTCCTCCGTCATGTGAAATATATGTGTATCCAGGTAGAGTAAGACGTGGCCAATTATATATGCAATACTCCTCAAATACGTGTATCCACTAAGTCGTTCCAAAATTATGCCCAATGGAGTATATAATACTTCTCAAAATTAGAGCATTTGAAACCTAACCTAATCTAAACCTCAAACCCACAGACGTTTTTCCAACTTTGTAATCTCCGTCTATTCAATCAGCACTATTCAATCTGATCCAAACTAATGAAACAACTCCAAATCAAAACTGACATACATCAATTTCTGAGTTTGTTTGTTATCAACCAAAACAGACAATCAAACTAACCCCTTTTTTAAATCTCGTCTCTTTTTCTTTGTAGAGATCTACAAATCAAAACCTCAAAAACCAATCATCCATGATTCAAAAATCAAAATCATCATCCACGAATAAAACAAGATCATTAAAGGAGATAAAAGTCTACTGTTTTTCCAATTAAAATCAATCCCACTCACGAATCCAAAACCATGAAGAACACACAGTTTTATGGCTTCAAGATCCCTTAATGGATCTCGGGTAGGTTTAGTTTAGATTGCATGTTGTTGATTTTGTGTCAAACTTTGTTAAAGGTTTTCGGGTCGAGTGTGTGGTTGTTGGGTCAGTTTAGGATAATTAAAAAAATAGTGGATTCTTCTAAGAGGGTTAGATGTGTTTGTGGTTGTGTCTGTGACGAGGGTGAGTCTTGGGTTTAAGGTTTGTTTGGGTCGTAGGTTTAAGGTTAGTGTGAGTGTGAGGGTCGAAGTCGAGTCGAGTGGGTGTGTGGGTGTGGGTCGAGTGAGGTTTTGAGTTGAGAGTTGAGAGGTGGGTCGAGTGGGGTTGTTGAGTCAGTTGGGTCTTGAGTTATGGTTTAGTAAAATCTGTGGGTGTGGTGTTCGAGAGAGTGCGATGGAGTCGGGTGTCGTAGGTTTGAGTCAAGTTAGATGAGACGAGGGTGAGTTGTCGAGTGTGTCGAGAGGGTGATTTGTTGGTTGTCGAGTTTGTCGAGTGTGAGGGAGTCGAGGGTTAGAGTCTGTTTTTGGTGGGACGATACGAGTCGAGAGTGTTGTGGTCTAAAAATGATTTAAGTCCAAGTTTTAATATTTTAAACAACATTCATCGCAATACTGATCATTCTCCATCGCAATATCCTCAAACTCAGCACCCCATCGCAATATAATAACAAAGCACCCATCGCAATGTTTGAAATTATCCATCGTAATCTTCATCATATTCATCGCAATATCAAAAACATTCCATCGCAATGTGACGAAAAAAAATTGGGCAGAGTTTCGTCTTACTTTACCTTAAACCCGTCGCAATCACGATCGCAAAAAGGCTATCGCAATCACGTCGGAATAAGGGAATCTGAAAAAAGTGATCGCAAAGTAGAACCCTCGGGTTATCGCGATCGATGTACAACCCTGGTGACGTTACTATCGGAATATGCCAAAAAGGGAAAGCATCGGAATACCCATCTGAATAAGCATCTTAATGTGTAAACCTTTTCCGATACTTAACATGGACACAAGGACAAAGACAGATTGGATAAAATAATAAAAAAAACTATGAAAAAACTTTTTAATACTTTTTAATCGCAACAGAAAACTAGAAAAAACTAATGAAAAACAGAAAATGGATAAAAAATAGAAGAAGACACTTTGAAAAGAGAGATTTGATGAGAACTTTATCAAATATTATATAAAAGTGGGCTTAAAGAAAAAAAAATAAACGAACAAAAGAGAAAAAATTGTAAAAGAAAGAAAACTTTACCACCAAGTTAATAGATAAAAACGTGTTAATCCGAAGAATCAACCTAGGCTCTGATACCAATTGAAGGATCGTGTTTTTCTAAGGATTAGACATTATTGGATTATCTATTGATATGGATGGAAGAAATGGAGGAACTTAGAGAGAGAAATAAGAGAGAGAAAGGAGAGAATGAAAAGAAAAATGAAATGTGATTATCGAAGTGTTCAACAACCCTTCCTAACATGCTAGGAGGGGGGTTTATATAGCCCACCCTACATGTGGGCTATATGGGCTATATTGGATCACGAGCCCAATATCATTGGAGTGACCGATCCTTTCTAAATACGTAAAAACATATTTCCAACACCCGACCCGATTCATGGCTTGTAAAATTTTTGAGTTTTGTTTTTTAGATTTTTTATTGGTTGTGTCACTCCTAAAATAGTTGTTGATTCTTAGTTTGGTCAATGGTTTCTTTACCATTTGTTGAAGCACGTTAGCTAATCGTAAGCTAAAAAAACAACGTAGAAATTTGTTAATTGCTAGCTTTCTTTCACATATATGTCATTCTTATGTAAGTTATAAGTCGGGCACATGACCTATGTACCAAAATAAAGGTTAATATG
Source organism: Glebionis coronaria (assembly GCA_025667525.1). Lineage (NCBI taxonomy): Eukaryota > Viridiplantae > Streptophyta > Magnoliopsida > Asterales > Asteraceae > Glebionis > Glebionis coronaria. Next base: position 637,359,579 of record CM046877.1, read on the forward strand.
AACAATAGCATTTTAGCAATTACATTGAGCATCAACTAATTTCTTTTAATTTTATATATTTTTTACGTTTACTTTGTTATTTTTATTTTCACGTCTATTTTTATATATATTAAAAGAAAAGAAAACATGTGATTACATGTATATTATAAACCAAACTATTACCATGAACATCATTTGAAAATAGTATCGTAAAAATTGGAACATAACATAATGAAAATCAATTGATATATACGCCAACATACCAAATATGTATTAAGAATGGTGAAATTGTACAATAGACTCATATTAGCTAAAAACATGCTTAGTTAATCTTTGTACAATTATAACCCTAATAACATCATGCCAAATTTTGGTTTTACAAATACAACGGTGAGTTGTCAAAATTTAGGTACATGGCCCATGTGTCAAAATATAGGCTAATATGAACAATAGAATGTTAGAAAAATAAATTATATTAAGCATCATCTATTCTCCTATCAATTTTTACGTTTACATTGTTATTTCTTTTTCACGTCTATTTTAATATATTAAAAGAAAACAAAACATGTTATTACATGTATATTATAAATCAAACTATTACCATGAGCCTCATTTGAAAATAATACATTATTTTATATCGTAAAAAGTAGAACATAACATAACAAAAAAATACAAACCTTGCATTCATGCGTCATTTTTATTTGAAGAAATCAGAAGTTCCTCCAAATATAAAGTACATTTTTTTATATTTATTATAAGTCATTTAAACAACCAATCAAATAAACACACCATATAAAACACAATATAATGCTCACACCAATAACATTGTGTATTAAACCTCATTTGTAAATGATGATTACATAATTGCGAAAGCCACCTCGAATATCGAAATTTTGAAAGAAAGGTCTATCGTAACAAAAAGTTGGACAACAAAAAATGAAAATAAAAACATGTCATTTACGATATGTAATCAAACTACAAAAGGACAAACATTATAGAAACTTATACTCATGTCTACTGCACCGACAAATTCACTAACTACTTCTCGCCTTCACCTCACACAAGATTGTTCTCAAAATAAAATTAAGGTATGTCCGTAATAACACTACTCTATCGGATCTAAAGGTTTTTGTTTTCAAGGTGGTTTCCGACAACCACTGTTGTACAATATGGGTTCGCGTCCGATTTTAGGAAGTAAAAGAGTAAAAAAGGGTAAAACTTTTTGAAAATAATTAAATGAGTATGAAATATAATGTTAATTTTGATCGAAATTGTTTTAAAAAACATGTATGTTACTACGAAGAATATATGATTTCTCATACTTTGACTTGATTATTTCTTTAGTGTGAAATGAAAAAGTGATTTGATGACGTTTACTATATTATATGATTTGATTGTTTCTTTGGTGTGAAATAAAAAATGCTTTTATGATGTTTACTATATTATATAGTGATAAATGTGATATGCCTATATGGCATGAAATACATGAACATCATTGAAATATAGGAAATAGTTGAGAGACCAGTATTTGAAATAAAAGGATAATAATAACGATGCAGAATCGTTAAAAGGTTTTTTCCAGGAGACCGTACTCGAGTTGTACTAGAGACATTGCTATGTGTAACTGGACGCTAGTCAATGTAATCACGATATTCGAAATATGTCCAAATGGGAGCTGTAAGTTTATGGACTTATATTTAATAGTCGTGTGATAGGATCGAACTCGAGATTATAGGATAGCATACAATACATAAAGAGTTAATTTAATTAATAAATATAATTATCGTATTTATTAATTTATTTAATAAATATATTTATGTATTTATTAATTTAACCGAGCAAGTAGCTATATAACCTTAACGATCGTTAATTAATTAATATTTAAGTTATAACGAGCGTTAAATAAACATATAGTATGTATAAACAAAATGAAAGAAGTTTGGAAGATTCTGGAACACCCCTTAGGGGTGTTCGATCATCGGTTATGCCCTGGGGGGGGGGGGGGGGGGGGGCAAACGTTGCCTTATTTTTATTGGGCTTCAATGGGTTGGAAGTCTATAAATACACCTCCTAATCCCTCATAATATTCATAACTTGAATCTTTGCCTCTATCTCTCTCTCTTGGTTCGATCGCAGAAGGTAACCCACGAAGGGGTTCGGTTAGTTTTCTTGGTTGATCGATTGTATACGTAGTCTAGTCCTAGCCCCTCTCTAGGGTTGTTGGGTAGATTAATTACAAGCGTTGTAGCTCGGTTTTCACGTGCTAGAATCACGGTTAGCTCGTTGTATTACGTGTGTATAAGAACGTAATATAGTCTTACTTTAGACTATATCTTGGTATAGACAGTATAAACACGAATTGGTGATTCATTCTTCGTATTGTGGAATTTCTTTAGCGTAAAGGTATGTAACCCTAATTCGATTAATTATAATCGTGTTATTAATTATGATCTTGTTAAATCTCTTCCGCTATATGTGCATTGATCACGTTTAGGGTTTTATATAATTGTTATGATACTAATAAACCTTCAATTACTCTCGTTATCATCCTCGCGAGCATCCACACTATTGCTTGCGCTACTCCTGCTTGCACCACTTCTCAAGATACCATAACTGAAGTCCGTTCGGGGGTTGTTTGTAACACACCACTTTGATAAGTGGACCGTTACATGATAATTATGGCGTATCATCAAAGCATACAAGGTATTATGTCCTAAATCATTCATGACCTAAATCAAACATCGGTTCCCAAACAACAACCCAAAACATAAATTAAGTAAATGAAATAAAGTGGACAAAACAAGTGTCCAAGCAAGCATAAGTATATGAAGGCAAAAGGAGAAGAAGTCTAAGATAGCTTCCATCCTATGCATGTCCTCCAAATGCTCAAGTCTGGCCTTGGGTACCTGCCGTTTGGGACATGGAAGAAAAGTAACGGCTGAGCAAGAATACAAAACCCGCATATTAATACCATGAATAATACACTAGTAAACATATGAACCAATTAAATCTTTTCAATTACGTCATGTACACGTGTCACGAATATTAAATTTAGAAACTAAGTACGTGTTAGTGCATGATAATTATTACGTACGTGTTAATACACGATAATTATTTATTATAATAATTATAATCACGAGCATATGATCACGAACATTCAAACATGAATATATGAATTATGTATTATATATTATTTCACGATAAACAAGTATTACGTATCATATATAAATTCCATGAATATTAAAACACGAACCAATACGAACATATGATGAACACGAACATACACGTAAAATAATTAAACATGGAAAAGCTCAGGTTACCCTTGTGGGCCCTTGGTAGCCGCGGACAAGAGGGAAGGAAGGGCCAAAAAAAATAAAACCCTAGCTTCTCCTTCTGCTCTCTGTGGCCGCCGGCTTCAAAGAACACCAAGAGGTGTTTGGGTTGATTTTGATCTTGATTTTGGGGTTAAATGTGTTCGTGTTCTTAGTTCCTTTCTAGTCACGAAATCGGTATCACCATAATCCTTCATCTTTTAATTTATTTTCCTTTTAATTTTGATTCATGTGTTAGAATATTAATAACGTAAATAAACATGATAATTAACCAAAGAATCAAGAATAGTGGGGGTTTTTGGTGGGGTTTGTTCGGCCGACACACACCAATAGCTCTCGGCTTGTTTTGTTTCGCACCAACAACCGAGACCAAGAGGTATCAGTGTGGTCTTGGTGGTTCGGTAGCAAGAACAAGGGACCCCGATTCAAATCGGGGTGTTGTTTGGTTTGTGTTTGGGTCTCAGCGCAACAAAAACAGTACCACCGGCTTAAGCCGGTGGCTGTTTTGTTTGATTAGGGGGAACCACAGCCAAGCAGGGGGAAACCACCAGCTTCAGCTGGTGGTGATTTGGTTCGAACAGTGGCAACCGGCTAGGCCGGGTAGCCACTGTTAGGGTGTGTTTGGTCCGGCATATGTTTCGGCTTATATGTTTCGTCTTATATTAAAAACACGGAAACGGGATATTTTTATAGTTTATTATTTTTACAAGAATTATTAAATTAATTAAACATGACAAATAATTAATTTAATTTAATCATGGACTTAAGTAATATTTATTATTAATAAATAATACATGTTTTAACCTAAGTATTTTGTTATTTAATTTAGACTATAGTTATTAATTAATTATTAAAATATGGACTTATAATTAATTAATAAATCATGACTTAGGTTATAATTAATAAATTATTAATACATGATTAACCTAAGTACTTTATATGTCTTAATTTAATTAAATCATGCCTTTATTTAATTAAATCATATAACCTATACTTTATTAACTCATCATGACATTTAATTAATAAACTATACTATTAACTACATGACTTATAACTTTTAACCAATAAGCTTAAACTTATTTTATTAGCTTATTAATTCAGCTTATTTCTAAATATGCGAAATTTCTATTTCAGGAAACTTACTATTTTTAGAAACTTTCTATTTTTAGAAACTGATCTATTTTTGGAAACTTTCAATTATTTGGAAACATTCTATTTTTGGAAACTTTCTATTTTTGGAAACCTGCTATTTTTAGAAAGTTACTTATTATTACACAACAAGTATAATAATACAAGAATACAAGTTAATAGATAATCGTAATACATGAAATACATGAATAATACAGTATATCATTTAAAACAGTAAAATAAGACAAGAACCTATAAAACAAGCTAAGAACATACAAGAACTAGTAACATACTCAGTAATCAGACAACTCATACATGTCCCTTATTTATGTAGCATTAGTGAGATCGGAGTATAACTTTCCATCCTTCCATCTTTCCTCGTTCACTAGACATAAGGTACGGATATTCCGTCCTTGAGTATGGACATTCTCTTTCCTTATTAGGATTCCCCGTTTGCAGCCAACTGTTTTCCCAAGTATATGTTTTACATGGTTGATCTGCTTATGTTTAGTTTTAAATGCCTAAGCCATATATATGCATGACCAGTTCCACCTAGTTATGTAGGTACCATAATCATAACACTGGAGGCACTAGTGTTATGACTTCACCACGGCGGAGTGATAGCTCTTGGCATCCCTTTCAGTTTTGGCCATATTATTATATTATCATGTGAGCGTATGGTGCATCCTAGTTCCATGTGTTACTAGTATTGTCAGGTGAATGTGGTGTGTGCCTTTCATCCTTCACAAGGAGTTGATCCCTCCTACCCATACTTAATTATTTAGAGGAAACCCCTCTAATTGCAGGATGAGGTCACCCCTCTAAGTGTTCATGCACGTTGATATTTTATGACCTATATGGGCTATTTGGCTAATTAAAATACAATTTTCAGAATTATAAACACAAGGCTTTTCAAACTATAAAACCAGTTTTATAAACATGTTCCAGGTTTTCCAGGACTTATACATTTCTAATGCTATTAAGCCTTATTTATGTTTCAGTCATTCATACTATGTCATATATCTGTTCACTGAGCGTATTGCTCAGCCGTTACTTTCCCTTCCATGTCCCTAAATGGGAGGTACCCATGGACAGACTTGAGCATTTGGAGGATGTGCATAGGATGAAGCTGCCTTAGACTTCTTCTCCTTTTGCCCTCATATACTTATGCATGTTTAGTATTTCTTTATTTCATTTACCTTATTCTATGTTTTAGGCTTATGTCTTGGGAACCGATGTTTGATTCCGGTTTTCCCTTTTGGTCATGTATGTTCTAGTACATATTACCTTGCATACTTTTTTCATTTCATAGAAAGAAACAACCAAAACAATTATGAGAAATTTTATGTTCATCTTTGGAGCATATATGATTTTTACAACATTTTCGATCACAGGTAGCATTGCATTTCTTCGTATTAGTTTCATTATTTTCAAGAAGTTTTGTCCTATTTTAATCTTTTAATCTCTATATTAGGAACCACCTTGAAAACAAAAACCCTTAGAGTAGTGTTTTAATGGACCTACCTTAATTTTATGTTGGAAACCACCTTGTGTAAGGTGAAGTTGCGAAGTAACTAGTAATTTTGTTGATGTTAACTTTGGCGTTCTTAAATTGGTGAAAAGTTGCAAGATGCGATGGTTGGGGTTGAGTTTTCAAAGTAGCATTTATCTTTATTTTTGTTACTCTTTAAAGATTCATTATATTTACTCATTTAGTTTAATACAATACAATATATTCTCTTAAAGTTCTTATGTTCAAATGAAAAAAAAACTGAGAAAAAACGTAAATGAAGTTAAAGTAAAAAAAATAAATATAGAGGTTACAAATAACAATTAATATATTTCTTACATGTAGTACAGTAGTGTCCTCGGTTGTGATACAATCGTTTAAATTGGAAGGAAGTGTTGGCAATGAGAAATATGTAGTGTTAAGCGACTTATTTATTAGAAAAGACTTATTATTATTGATGTGACCCGACCGGAATCATGGCTTGTAAAATTTTTGAGTTTTTGTTTTTTTAGATTTTTTGTTTGTTGTGTCACTCCTAAAATAGTTGTTGATTATTAGTTTGGTCAATGGTTCCTTTACCATTTGTTAAAGCACGTTAGCTAATCGTAAGCTAAAAAAACAACGTAGAAATTTGTTAATTGCTAGCTTTCTTTCACATATATGTCATTTTTATGTAAGTTATAAATTGTAAATCTTGAAATATATAAACTAATTTAAAGAATAAATAAATAACTACAAATATATATACTATCACATATTTTATAGTATGATTCCTTTCTATTATAAAATCAAAAGAAATGGAACAACAACGTTTGATCGTGATGGAAACATTCTTATTTTACTTGTCCATTGATAATGTATTTGTTGCAAAATGACCCGCTCACAATAAAACATTGAAGAGACTACACAATCACGTTTAGACATGAGTACTGGTCTCTCAATTATTTCCTTTGTTGTAATTTAATTACATATCACTAATAAAATGTCTCTATTATCATCTTTATTGTTTATTTTTTAGTTACGGTCGATCATTCTCCAGAAAGAATTCTAGAAAGACCTCAAGTGGCACTAGATTTTATTTCATCGCCAATGACAACAAGATTTTATATGGAATTTTATTGGTGTGGGTACACCATTGCAATATTAGTTGGTGTAATTATTTGAATGGTTGATTAAATTACTTATAATAATTATAAAAATGGTTGTTTCGTTTTTGAGAGATTTCTAGTTATTGAAATGAAATTGATGCAAGAATGCAAAGGTTTGGCTTTTTTGTTAAGTATGCTCCATTTTCTATTGATTTAGTTACAATACTATTTTCAAGTAAGGTTCATGGTAATGATTTGATTTATAACATACATGGAATGGTATGTTTCGTGTTTTATTAGTATATATGACAACGGATTTGGAAAATAAAATAACAAAGCAAATGAAAAAGTTATCAATCAATGAAAGAAAAATAAGCAATACTCTATGAAATCGTTGAATGCTAGTGTTAGATGACTTTAACACATCGGCCATCTTATGTACCCAATTTTAGACGACTCAATGCTACATATGTTAATCCGAAATTTGGCTTGGTGTTACTAGCATAAAATGGTACAAACATTTAGCTAAACATGAAAATGTTTAGCTAAAACTTATAATGTTACTGGTCTATTTTTTTTATAATAAAAAACCTTCATACACTACTCAAATAAGACATCATTTTTACTTGAACTCATCTCGAAAAGTACTCGTAGTCTTTTCTATTTTAATCATCCCAATATACATATTGTCAACTAATCAAAAGAAATGAACATAAATAGAGTACGATCTTAGACACATGTTCTCAACCTTAAGAAATACAATGCAAATAATTGTCAAAAAATGTCAAGGTGAAAAGGCAACGGGAAAGATGCTAAAAACACAATCATTCATGTTATAGAGATAAATCGACGTGTTTAATTAGGTAGCTTGTTTCAATAAAACACTAGGAATCAAAGTATATACGGATAATTACTAATTAGGAAGAATATGATTAGTAAAGGTCATACATAAATGCACTAGGCCACAAGAAACATAAACAAAAATTGCATATAAGACCAACGATATGGTGTATTTCCGTATCTGCTTGATTCTGCAATAAATACATAACTTTCATCATTTTTCTACATTTTCATTTATGTTTATATATTTTATTCCATGTACGCGTATCATGCTGATGACTATAAAGTATAGTAAACGTCGTCACATACTTTTATCATTTCACAGAAAGAAACAACCAAAACAATAATGAGAAATTTTATGTTCATCATTTTAGCATATATGCTTTTTACAACATTTTCGATCACAGGTAGCATTACATTTTTTCGTATTAGTTTTATTATTTTCAAGAAGTTTTGTCATGTTTAATCTTTTACTCTCTATATTAGGAACCACCTTGAAAACAACAACGCTTAGAGTAGTGTTTTATTGGACCTACCTTATTTTTATGTTGGAAACCACCTTGTCTAAGGTGAAGTTGCGAAGTAACTAGTAATTTTGTTGATGTTAACTTTGGCGTTCTTAAATTGGTGAAAAGTTGCAAGATGCGATGGCTGGGGATGAGTTTTCCAAGTAACATTTATCTTTATTTTTTGTTACTCTCTAAATATTAATTAGATTTAGTCATTTAGTTTAATACAATACAATATATTCTCTTAAAGTTCTTAAGTTCAAATGAAAAAAACTGAGAAAAAACGTAAATGAGTCAAAGTAAAATAATAAATATAGAGGTTACAAATGACAATTAATATATTTCTTAAATGTAGTACAGTAGTGTCCTCGGTTGTGATATAATATTTTAAATTGGAAGGAAGTGTTGGCAATGAGAAATATGTAGTGTTAAGCGACTTATTTATTAGAAAAGACTTATTATTATTGATGTGACCCGACCGGATTCATGGCTTGTAAAATTTTTGAGTTTTTGTTTTTTTAGATTTTTTGTTTGTTGTGTCACTCCAAAAATAGTTGTTTAGTATTAGTTTGGTCAATGGTTTCTTTACCATTTATTAAAGCACGCTAGCTAATCGTAAGCTAAAAAAACAACATAGAAATTTAGTAATTGCTAGCTTTCTTTCACATATATTTCATTTTTATATAAGTTATAAATTGTAAATTTTGAAATATATAAATTAATTTAAAGAAGAAAATAAATAACTACAAATATATAAAATATCACATACTTTATAGTATGATTCCTTTCTAATAGAAAATCAAAAGAATTGGAACAACAACGTTTGATCGTGATGGAAAGATGCTTATTTTGCTTGTCCATTGATAATGTATTTGTTGCAAAATGACTCGCTCACAATAAAACATTGAAGAGACTAAACAATCACGTTTAGACATGAGTACTTGTCTCTCAACTATTTCCTTTGTTGTAATTTAATTACATATCACTAATAATATGTCTCTATTATTATTTTTATTGTTTATTTTTTAGTTATGGTCGATCATTCTCCAGAAAGAATTCCAGAAAGACCTCAAGTGGATCTAGATTTTATTTCATCGCCAATGGCAACAAGATTTTATACCGAATTTTATTGGTGTGGGTACACCATTGCAATATTAGTTGGTGTAATTATTTGAACGGTTGATTAAATTACTTATAATAATTATAAAAATGGTTGTTTGGTTTTTTAGGGATTTCTAGTTATTGAAATGAAATTGATGCAAGAATGCAAAGGTTTGGCTTTTTTGTTAAGTATACTCTATTTTCTATAGATTTAATTACAATAGTAATTTCAAGTAAGGTTCATGGTAATGATTTGGTTTATAACATACATGGAATGGTATGTTTCATGTTTTCTTAGTATATATGACAACGGATTTGGAAAATAAAATAATAAAGCAAATGAAAAAATATCAAACAGTGAAATAAAAATAAGCAATACTCTATGAAATCGTTGAAATGCTAGTGTTGAGATGATTTTAACACATCAGCTATCATATGTACCCAATTTTAGACGACTCAATGCTACATATGTTTAACCGAAATTTGGCTTGGTGTTACTAGCATAAAATGGTACAAACATTTAGCTAAACATGAATATGTTTAGCTAATACTTATAATGTTACTTGTCTATTTTTTTGATAATAAAAAACCTTCATACGCTACTCAAATAAGACATCATTTTTACTTGAACTCATCTCGAAATGTACTCGTAGTCTTTTCTATTTTAATAATCCCAATATACGTACTGTCAACTAATCAAAAGAAATGAACATAAATAGAGTACGATTTAGACACATGTTCTCAACCTTAAGAAATAAAATGCAAATAATCGTGAGAAAATGTCAAGGTGAAAAGGCAACGGGAAAGATGCTGAAAACACAATCATTCATGTTATAGAGATAAATCGACGTTTTTAATTACGTAGCTTGTTTCAATAAAACACTAGGAAGCAAAGTATATACGGATAATTACTAATTAGGAAGAATATGATCGGTAAGGGTCATACATAAATGCACTAGGTTGCAGGAGACAGAGACAAAAATTGCATAAAAGACCAACCATCTGGTGTATTGCCGTATCTACTTGATTCTGCAATAAATACATAACTTTCATCATTTTTCTACATTTTCATTTATGTCTATATATTTTATTCCATGTACGCGTATCATGTTGATGACTATAAAGTATAGTAAATGTCGTGACATACTTTTAACATTTCATAGAAAGAAACAACCAAAACAATTATGAGAAATTTTATGTTCATCTATTTAGCATATATGCATTTTACAACATTTTCGATCACAGGTAGCATTAAATTCTTTCGTATTAGTTTCATTATTTTCAAGAAGTTTTGTCATGTTTAATCTTCTACTCTCTATATTAGGAACCACCTTGAAAATAAAAACCCTTAGAGTAGTGTTTTAATGGACCTACCTTAATTTTATGTTGGAAACCACCTTGTGTAAGGTGAATTTGTGAAGTAACTAGTAATTTTGTTGATGTTAACTTTGGCGTTCTTAAATTGGTGAATAGTTGCAAGATGCGATGGCTGGGGTTGAGTATCAAAGTAACATTTATCTTTATTTTTTGTTACTCTTTAAAGATTCATTAGATTTAGTCATTTAGTTTATTACAATACAATACATTCTCTTAAAGTTGTTATGTTCAAATGAAAAAAACTGAGAAAAAACGTAAATGAGTTAAATTAAAAAAATTAATATAGAGGTTACAAATGACAATTAATATATTTCTTAAATGTAGTACATTAGTGTTCTCGGTTGTGATATAATCTTTTAAATTGGAAGGAAGTGTTGGCAATGAGAAATATGTAGTGTTAAGCGACTTATTTATTAGAAAAGACTTATTATTATTGATGTGACCCGACCCGATTCATGGCTTGTAAAATTTTTGAGTTTTTGTTTTTTTAGATTTTTTGTTTGTTGTGTCACTCCTAAAATAGTTGTTGAGTATTAGTTTGGTCAATGGTTTCTTTACCATTTGTTAAAGCACGTTAGCTAATCGTAAGCTAAAAAAAATGTAGAAATTTTTTAATTGCTAGCTTTGTTTCACATATATGTCATTTTTATATAAGTTATAAATTTTAAATTTTGAAATATATAAACTAATTTAAAGAATAAATAAATAACTACAAATATAAATATCACATATTTTATAGTATGATTCCTTTCTAATAGAAAATCAAAAGAAATGGAACAACAACGTTTGATCGTGATGGAAACATGCTTATTTTACTTGTCCATTGATAATGTATTTGTTGCAAAATAACCCGCTAACAATAAAACATTGAAGAGACTACACAATCACGCTTAGACATGAGTACTGGTCTCTCAACTATTTCCTTTATTGTAATTTAATTACATATCACTAATAACATGTCTCTATTATCAACTTTTTTGTTTATTTTTTAGTTACGGTCGATCATTCTCTAGAAAGAATTCCAGAAAGACCTCAAGTGGCTCTAGATTTTATTTCATCGCCAATGGCAACAAGATTTTATATCGAATTTTAATGGTGTGGGTACATAATAAGTGTGAAAACACTTATCCTTTTGCCACTAAAATCAAGGAAAAACGAGACCTAATCATGTGTTTTATATCGTAAAAGTAAGAATTACGCGTGGTTTTGTGTTTTTGTGTTAAAATAGGTACAAATGATCAAAAGAAGAGAAAACACGGAATTTCACGGTCAAATGTTGAAGAAAAGTCCAAAAAAAGACGAAGACAAAGTCTAAAGACCAAAAGTGTGCCGAAGATCACGAAACCCGACAAAATCGATACGATTTTGAAGAAAAGACCAAAATGCCAAAGATCAAGTCGTTTTATTCGAGAATTTAATTTTTCAAAGTTATTGGGCCTTGTGGGTCCCACATTCGGGTTAATGGGCTCAAAAGCCCATTTGGAAGTTAAAATTTGCTTATTTAAAAGTTACAAGCCCAAAGGCCCAAATTCATTTAACAAAAATCGGAAGGTATAAAATTTGGGCCCAAGCCCAAATTTTATACAAACTTGAGACGGATGGGAGTATTTGGAAGTAATAATGATCAAAGCCCATTTACACAAATGATAATAATATGAGACGGTGGGAAATATGGATCTCCTGGCCCAATTGGAAACAAAGGAGACGCTGCCCAAACCACAAAGAAAGTAAAGTCGGTTTGAAGTTTTAAGAAAGTCAAAATCCCCTCAACACTCACACGTATTCACTCCCTCTCCACACGTTTTTTTTATAACTTTTATTTACCCCACTTTAATTTCATTCGATACAACCAATAAATAATCATCTTTCTCTCCCACCAAATTCACAGCCACTACTTTTCTTTTTACCAAAAACCCTAATTAATCTCTCCCAAAATTACAATAAAAAAATTAGGGGTTTTTCCCTCAAAGGGTAATTCACACTATGGGAATTAATTCCCCCAATTTTCGCAGCAAAGCACCTCTGGTGGTCCTCTCATCCGACGTGGCCAAGTTATCTCTTTTGATTGGTGGAAACACCACATCTCACCAAATCCACCAATAAACATACGCCAACGTGGCAATCCATGGGCAAGAGTAATTACAACCGTTTGATCATATTAAGAAGAAAGAGAAGATGAAGAACGGTGGAGATTGGAAGCCTTGCTCACCAAGTTTAGGGTTTCTTTATAAAAACCCCATCTCCAAGATGTATTATCGAAACTTTTCATTATTTTTCAGTTTTATTTAGTTAATTAGGAGTAGGATTAATTTAGATTTAAAATTTTGCAAATTAGTGTTAGGTTTAATGTATTTTTAAATTTCCAGTCAATTGTACTCTTTTTTATTTATTAATGAAAAATAGTTTTTAATTATTTCATTCTCTTTTAATTACTGTCGAATTTAAATCTGCCTTAATATATTTGTTTCTATTACTGTTTGTTTATATTCGATTAAAAAAATTAAAAAAATATATATATAAATAAATAAATAAAAACGTTACTATACGAAAGTTTCTGTTTGATTGAGTTACTGTCGTGTGGGTTCGTTTGGTTCGATTAATCATTTGGTTCGAGAAAAGTGATGATTCGAAGATGGTGATGATGTTGATGATTAAGGTGGTGTTTGTATTCGGTGACAAAGGGGGTTCAGCACCCACCTTCGGCCCAACGGATTTGACAAAAGGTTCTCGTTTCTTTTTAATTTTTTTTGTCAATTTTAGTTTAATGTTTGAGTTATTTCATGATTAGTTAAACTGCTTAATTTTGTTTTGATTTTGCTATTTGTTTTGCATTTCAAATTTATTGAATCTGATAGTTTAATTTAGGTAGCAGTATGTTTGAATCTGCTAGGTTTATTGGTTTTAAATATGATTTTGTTTATTAGTTTTGAATTTAATTAATCTGCTAGAATTTTAGATTTGGTCAATTTGCTTATTTTTGTTTAACTGTTAGCTATTCTGCCTGCATATTTTTGTTTGTGTTTGGACATTCAGTAAAGTTAGAGCTGCTTATTTTTTTATTTTTTTTATTTCTGCTTAGTTAGTATATTGCTTAGTTTATTTTCCGTTCTATCTGTTTTATAGTTTGATTAAGTTTGGTTTATTCGTTGCGGTTTAAGTTCCTGTATATGCTTATTTGGTCTTTGTTTAGCTTATTTTTGCTTAACTACTTTTAACAGCTTTTATCTGCTTTGGTAATACCTATTTAGCTTATGATTTCTCTTATTTGATTTATTGCTTTTCAATAATTTAGGCTTATTTAGATATTGCTTTTTACTAGTTTGCTTATTTAGGTATTGCTTTTACTTTTTGCTGATATTCTGCTGTATTCAATAGACATACTTGGTCTATTTGTCCTTAAAGTTCCAAAAAAAAAATTAATAGCTTAAAGTTGGTCTGGGGTGGATTCGAACCCCCGACCTCTTTTTCACTTGCCAAACGCACCAACCAACTCCTCTAGATACCCTTTTTTGTTTAATTACGCATAAGAATAATTAATATAGGCTTTTAATATAGTGGCAGTTTTATTTAATACAAGATTTAGTTTAATTTAATTTATTTAAAAGTTATTTTTATTATTTCTTTTATTCAGTTTTGTTTTAAAAACTATATAAAAAGAAAAAAAAAATAAAAAAAATATTTTAATTAAATTGTTTTTATAAATTTTAATTTTAGTTTAGATTTTAGTTAATATAGAAAATAGCTTTGTTTACTTTTATAATTTTAAAATACCTTTCATTTTTTTTGTTTATTAAAAAAAATAGTTTTTGTTTAAAAGTCTTTAGTTTAATTTTACATAAAAGTCTTTAAAATAGTTTTAAATAAGTTTTATTTTAAAATATATTTTCTTTTAAAATCTATTAAAGTTTTTAGTTTATTTTATAAAATTAGTTCAAGTTTTAAAATTAGTTTTTATTTAAATTAGTTAAATTAGATTTTTATAATTTTTATTTAAAAGTTTTATTTTCTTTAAATTAGTTTTATTAAAATAGATTTAAGATTTTAATAGATTTTAGCTTAAAAATTACAAAACTGTCTTTACCAAAAACAAATAAAGTTGAAACGTAAAACCGGAAATCAAATTCGAGTCGAATCGAGGAAAAACGAACTTAATTTAAAAAGGATTAAAAACCCTAGTTTCAAAATGGCGCCGCTGCCGCTTCGCTCGTACGATTGACGATTTTTCGTGAAGACGTTTGGATTTTGGGATCCGTTCATCCTTTGAACGTTACGTTTCTTGCAACAAAATCAAAAATCTAAAAAAATCAAAAACTTAAAAATACAAAAAATTAAAAAATCACAAAAGCAATTTCTTTCCTAAGAATTGCACCAAAAAAATTAAAAAAAATCCAAAAGTAATACTTTTTCCTAAAAGTATTACACCAAAAATATTACGTATTAGTGTTAATTTTTAGTTTGATTTCTTTCGATTTTTCTTATATATATATATATTTTTCTAAAAAATACAAAAAGATTTTTCTTTTATTATAATATATTACGTAGCATAATAATTATTGTTATTTTGTTTTCTTTCGACACAACCATGGATAATCGTCCGATTTGGGAAATCTTGCAAGAAGAGCGTTATAAGATTATGTCCGAGGAGTGTACGACTTGTGGTGGGCCTCATGCTTATTTTAATTGTGACAAAACTTATGAGGAGGTTTATTATAGTGAGGAAAGTATGTGTTATGATACTAATACTTATTTTGGCTCCCCTAGTTTTCCTACGACTAGTGACCCACCACAATATGATCAACGGTTTTATGGGGAATTTCAAAATCAAGGGTTTTCAAATAATGAAGGTTTTCCAAATAACGGCAATTTTCAAAACTTTAATCAAATAGACATGCACAACCCTCAAATGGACTTGATTCTACAAAAATTGACCGAACATGAGAAAATCATGGAAGAAATGCTAGAATCTACTAGACAAATGCAAGAGTCCACCGATAGGAAATTCATGCTCATTTTAGAAACCTATCAAGATCAATTTGATATTGAGCCGTCTTTGAGTGATGATATTGAGGCTAACACCACTACTAGTAGTGATGTTCCCACTGTGGATCCTTCCATCTCTCCGCCAATAAAGGAGAGACACGGCCCGGAGATTATCATGAGTTTTACTCACCCTCCGGTGTTGACACCCACGGATACTATTAGCTCACCTATTGAGGAAATTCCCGAGATTATTCTTGAGCCTTCATTACCCGTTGATGACCCCATTTCTTTTATGCCTCCTTCACCTACCCCTTCAAATGACTTTATGCTTTCTTCAAATCCTCTTAGCGAGACATGTTTTGAGAAACCAATTTTTGAGGAGTGTGAAGAACTTTATAATGAGTGCATAGAAGAAGAACCCATAAGTTGTCCTACATCTAAGGAGTTTGTAGATAGGGATGAGTTATCTTGTAATTCCGACTACATTTTTAATTATTCCTCGGGATCGAATGAGGATAATTCGCCTATTTTACCAAGACCGACTTTCGAAAACCATGATACTAATGATTTATCGGATTCTTTACTCCTTAGTGACGACTTTTATACCCCGAGTATCGAGAAATTCCATCAAGAGGATGCTTTTTATGATCCCGTGTTATTGGATTTCTCGCATGAGCTTAATTGTGATCATGGTATTGATGAGAAGGCAAATGGTGTTTTAAAACTTGATATTGATATTGATTTTGAAAACTCGGATTTTGATAAATTCACATTTGCCTCTTCGCCAATTACTTTTGATTCTACCATCAATTCTCATCCAATTCTCGAGGAGTTACCTAATCAACACTCCTCTAATGAGAATTACGTTCACCACATTCGTGAGGATTTAACTTATCAACAAATCCCACAAATGAATGATGGTTTCGTACTTGATCGTGATCTTTTCGAGAGAATTTCTAAAATCCTTAGTGAGGGGAACGACAAACCCTTGTTTGACGAGCCTATCTATGATGAAGAAATCGAAGAGATTCACGTTCATGAGGATGAATGCTTTGACCCGGGAGGTGACATTGACCATTCTTTGATTGATACCTTTACGGCTTTGCCCACCCCACCTCCCGCGGATCATGACCTCACATACTTCTCGTATGTTGAGCGGACTTTTCTCCCTTTCATGACTTATCCTCCTGCCTCTCATTTATTATGTTCATCCGGGACCGAGGATAAGATTTTTGATCCCGGTATCACATTCGAGGCTTCCCCATGGACCATTTAATTCGGGGTCGAGTCAGGATCGTGACTCGGTTAACAAAAACAAGCGCTTCTCGGGAGGCAACCCGATTATCTATCTTTTATTTATTTTCTACAATAAGTGGGGGAGCCGTGTAGGTTGTTTGTTTTGTGTGTTGTGATTGTGTAGGTACATGTTCTTTGATGATCCACTTTTGGTACTTTTGACAAGACCCGTGTTCCCGTGTTACCCGTGTACCCGGTTCCTTCGATAAGTTTTTGCTATTGTGATTTAATCTTGTATATAAATAAATGTGATCACTTTAGTTTTCCTTTCCTTAACTCGATTTTAAACAACGTACTCAATGTCCTAAGTGTAGGGGAGTTTATTCTCCCACATGCTTAAACATTGAGGACAATGTTTATATTAAGTGTAGGGGGGCCTTCTATTGAATTTTAGTGGTCTTTTCCATGAATTTGACCCCATTTTAACCGGAAAATTTTTAAAATTTTCAACGTTTTTCAAATTTTTGATCTATTTTGGCCTTGTAGTATTTTTATTTATTTTCTTTCCTTTTATTATCGCATTGTAATAATTTCCATTTCAAGAATAAAGTCAAAAATAAATAAAATGGTTTTAACAAGTTTAGATATCTTTGATATATTAGGCCCGTCGTGAATATTTTGACTCAACCCGAGTTTACTTATCTAAGTTTACTCTAGCTAGTATCCTTAACCATATGGACCTTAATTGGTTTATTAGGCTAAGCATCCACGAGTCTCATTCTTTGAGATTTTAAATTGTGGAGAACGAGAGTTGATCGAGTTAATTATAAGTTCGGTATTCTTTCATTAACTTATGTGAGTTAGTTATGAGCTTTTTCTCCCATCACTTGTTCATAAGTATATTTTCAATAAATAAGGTTGTACGATTTAAAAGGTTACTTAGCTTCTAGCACAAGATCGTTTAAAAGTTGCTCGGTATTAATTAGAGTTCATAGCCAAGGCATAACTTATTGAAGCGGGACGCGAAGATTGGCTTATCCAAAAAGGCCCTAACAAGGCATGAGGATACCCGAGTCCAAAAAGGCCCTCACAAGGCATGAGGATTCACTTTTTTGCTAAAGATCCAAAGATGACGTGAAGATCATTAATCCAAATCAATATGATGGATCAAGACACACGACGAGAAGCAATTACTCCCCTAAAGATCATGGAGAAGCCTATCCAAAAAGACCCGAACAAGGTATGAGGATAAATAGATCCAAGTCCGAAAAGGAGGCGGATCGTTGTATATCGAAATCCTAAATAAAGAAGAGGATAAATGAAGAAGTCGTGGTCAACGTTTGAAGCATCTTTCACTCCTTATGAAGATGTATACCAAAATGAAGAGAAGACCATAATTTCAAGATCGTCTCTCAAGATTTGAAGTTTGAAGTACAAGCCAAATATCGGTCCGAGAGAGGTCTCAAATCGTGAAACGAGTTATGCCAAGATATGAACTTTTTGAGGTTTCGAGAAGCAGTTTTAAAAGATTTTTTCCTTTAGCTAACTATTGATTAAATCGTCCCACTTTATTTTCGGCCTTAATAAATTATCAAAATAAGTCAAAAATGCATCCTCGTGATCATTCAAGACAAAAATAAAATACAAGAGATACACTGTAGGAATAAGGGGGTCTAAGTGATTAACTAAACCACATGAGCAAGTGTTTGTTGTGCTAACTTGTAATAACAATGATCTCGTTTTTAAGCTTGGTATGGGGAACGTGAAACTTGAGGATGATTAATATTCATGACACCAAAGCCCTAATCTAAGTCTTATATTTCTTTACGAGTTTCTTCCATCTAATAATTTCCAAGTTAAATAAAACAATCATTTAATTTTTGTTTCCTTTTAAGTTTTTATCTTATCGTCATAGTAGTAGTGGTAATAAAGGCCGAGATGGATTGATTATGAGAAAAATTTATCTTTATGCTTTAAAATAATGCATTGCATGGGGTCATTGCAATGGTCAAGTGTAGGGGATTTAATAAATGTGAAAACACTTATCCTTTTGCTACTAAAATCAAGGAAAAACGAGACCTAATCATGTGTTTTATATCGTAAAAGTCAGAATTACGCGTGGTTTTGTGTTTTTGTGTTAAAATAGGTACAAATGATCAAAAGAAGAGAAAACACGGAATTTCACGGTCAAATGTTGAAGAAAAGTCCAAAAAAAGACGAAGCCAAAGTCTAAAGACCAAAAGTGTGCCGAAGATCACGAAACCCGACAAAATCGATACGATTTTGAAGAAAAGACCAAAATGCCAAAGATCAAGTCGTTTTATTCGAGAATTTAATTTATCAAAGTTATTGGGCCTTGTGGGTCCCACATTCGGGTTAATGGGCTCAAAAGCCCATTTGGAAGTTAAAATTTGCTTATTTAAAAGTTACAAGCCCAAAGGCCCAAATTCATTTAACAAAAATCGGAAGGAAAAAAATTTGGGCCCAAGCCCAAATTTTATACAAACTTGAGACGGATGGGAGTATTTGGAAGTAATAATGATCAAAGCCCATTTACACAAATGATAATAATATGAGACGGTGGGAAATATGGATCTCCTGGCCCAATTGGAAACAAAGGAGACGGTGCCCAAACCACAAAGAAAGTAAAGTCGGTTTGAAGTTTTAAGAAAGTCAAAATCCCCTCAACACTCACACGTATTCACTCCCTCTCCACACGTTTTTTTTATAACTTTTATTTACCCCACTTTAATTTCATTCGATACAACCAATAAATAATCATCTTTCTCTCCCACCAAATTCACAGCCACCACTTTTCTTTTTACCAAAAACCCTAATTAATCTCTCCCAAGATTACCATAAAAAAATTAGGGGTTTTTCCCTCAAAGGGTAATTCACACTATGGGAATTAATTCCCCCAATTTTCGCAGCAAAGCACCTCTGGTGGTCCTCTCATCCGACGTGGCCAAGTTATCTCTTTTGATTGGTGGAACCACCACATCTCACCAAATCCACCAATAAACATACGCCAACGTGGCAATCCATGGGCAAGAGTAATTACAACCGTTTGATCATATTAAGAAGAAAGAGAAGATGAAGAACGGTGGAGATTGGAAGCCTTGCTCACCAAGTTTAGGGTTTCTTTATAAAAACCCGATCTCCAAGATGTATTATCGAAGCTTTTCATTATTTTTCAGTTTTATTTAGTTAATTAGGAGTAGGATTAATTTAGATTTAAAATTTTGCAAATTAGTGTTAGGTTTAATGTATTTTTAATTTTCCAGTCAATTGTACTCTTTTTTATTTATTAATGAAAAATAGTTTTTAATTATTTCATTCTCTTTTAATTAAGTTTGGTTTATTCGTTGCGGTTTAAGTTCCTGTATATGCTTATTTGGTCTTTGTTTAGCTTATTTTTGCTTAACTACTTTTAACAGCTTTTATCTGCTTTGGTAATGCCTATTTAGCTTATGATTTCTCTTATTTGATTTATTGCTTTTCAATAATTTAGGCTTATTTAGATATTGCTTTTTACTAGTTTGCTTATTTAGGTATTGCTTTTACTTTTTGCTGATATTCTGCTGTATTCAATAGACATACTTGGTCTATTTGTCCTTAAAGTTCCAAAAAAAAAATTAATAGCTTAAAGTTGGTCTGGGGTGGATTCGAACCCCCAACCTCTTGTTCACTTGCCAAACGCACCAACCAACTCCTCTAGATACCCTTTTTTGTTTAATTACGCATAAGAATAATTAATATAGGCTTTTAATATAGTGGCAGTTTTATTTAATACAAGATTTAGTTTAATTTAGTTTATTTAAAAGTTATTTTTATTATTTCTTTTATTCAGTTTTGTTTTAAAAAATATATAAAAAGAAAAAAAAATATTTTAATTAAATTGTTTTTATAAATTTTAATTTTAGTTTAGATTTTAGTTAATATAGAAAATAGCTTTGTTTACTTTTATAATTTTAAAATACCTTTCATTTTATTTTGTTTATTAAAAAAAAATAGTTTTTGTTTAAAAGTCTTTAGTTTAATTTTACATAAAAGTCTTTAAAATAGTTTTAAATAAGTTTTATTTTAAAATATATTTTCTTTTAAAATCTATTAAAGTTTTTAGTTTATTTTATAAAATTAGTTCAAGTTTTAAAATTAGTTTTTATATAAATTAGTTAAATTAGATTTTCATTATTTTTATTTAAAAGTTTTATTTTCTTTAAATTAGTTTTATTAAAATAGATTTAAGATTTTAATAGATTTTAGCTTAAAAATTACAAATATATCTTTACCAAAAACAAATAAAGTTGAAACGTAAAACCGGAAATCAAATTCGAGTCGAATCGAGGAAAAACGAACTTAATTTAAAAAGGAATAGAAACCCTAGTTTCAGTACACCATTGCAATACTAGTTGGTGTAATTATTTGAACGGTTGATTAAATTACTTATAATAATTATGAAAATGGTTGTTTGGTTTTTGAGGGATTTCTAGTTATTGAAATGAAATTGATGCAAGAATGCAAAGGTTTGGCTTTTTTGTTAAGTATGCTCTATTTTCTATATATTTAATTACAATAGTATTTTCAAGTAAGGTTCATGGTAATGATTTGGTTTATAACATACATGGAATGGTATGTTTCGTGTCTTCTTAGTATATATGACAACGGATTTGGAAAATAAAATAACAAAGCAAATGAAAAAAATTATCAAACAGTGAAATAAAAATAAGCAATACTCTATGAAATCGTTGAAATGCTAGTGTTGAGATGATTTTAACACATCGGCTATCTTATGTACCCAATTTTAGACGACTCAATGCTACATATGTTAAACCAAAATTTGGCTTTGTGTTACTAGCATAAAATGGTAGAAACATTTAGCTAAACATGAATATGTTTAGCTAATAATTATAATGTTACTGGTCTATTTTTTTTGATAATAAAAAACCTTCATACACTACTCAAATAAGACATCTCTTTACTTGAACTCATCTCGAAAAGTACTCGTAGTCTTTTCTATTTTAATCATCCCAGTATACGTACTGTCAACTAATCAAAAGAAATGAACATAAATAGAGTACGATCTTAGACACATGTTCTCAACCTTAAGAAATACAATGCAAATAATCATGAGAAAATGTTAAGGTGAAAAGGCAACGGGAAAGATGCTGAAAACACAATCATTCATGTTATAGAGATAAATCGACGTGTTTAATTACGTAGCTTGTTTCAATAAAACACTAGGAAGCAAAGTATATACGGATAATTACTAATTAGGAAGAATATGATAGGTAAAGGTCATACATAAATGCACTAGGCGGCAAGAAACAGAAACAAAAATTGCATAAAAGACCAACCATATGGTGTATTGCCGTATCTGCTTGATTCTCCAATAAATACATAACTTTCATCATTTTTATACATTTTCATTTATGTTTATATATTTTATTCCATGTACGCGTATCATGTTGATGACTATAAAGTATAGTAAACGTCGCCACATACTTTTATCATTTCACAGAAACAAAAAACCAAAACAATTATGAGAAATTTTATGTTCATCTTTGTAGCATATATGCTTTTTACATCATTTTCAATCACAGGTAGCATTACATCTTTTCGTATTAGTTTCATTATTTTCAAGAAGTTTTGTCATGTTTAATCTTTTAATCTCTATATTAGGAACCACCTTGAAAACAAAAACCCTTAGAATAGTGTTTTAATGGACCTACCTTAATTTTATGTTGGAAACCACCTTGTGTAAGGTGAAGTTGCGAAGTAACTAGTAATTTTGTTGATGTTAACTTTGGCGTTCTTAAATTGGTGAAAAGTTGCAAGATGCGATGGCTGGGGTTGAGGTTTCAAAGTAACATTTATCTTTATTTTTTGTTACTCTTTAAAGATTCATTAGATTTAGTCATTTAGTTTAATACAATACAATACATTCTCTTAAAGTTCTTATGTTCAAATGAAAAAAAACTGAGAAAAAACGTAAATGAGTTAAAGTAAGAAAAATAAATATAGTGGTTACAAATGACAATTAATATATTTCTTAAATGTAGTACAGTAGTGTCCTCGGTTGTGATATAATCTTTTAAATTGGAAGGTAGTGTTGGCAATGAGAAATATGTAGTGTTAAGCGACTTATTTATTAGAAAAGACTTATTATTATTGATGTGACCCGACCCCATTCGTGGCTTGTAAAATTTTTGAGTTTTTGTTTTTTTAGATTTTTTGTTTGTTGTGTCACTCCTAAAATAGTTGTTGAGTATTAGTTTGGTCAATGGTTTCTTTACCATTTGTTGAAGCACGTTAGCTAATCGTAAGCTAAAAAAACAACGTAGAAATTTGTTAATTGCTAGCTTTGTTTCACATATATGTCATTTTTATATAAGTTATAAATTGTTAATTTTGAAATATATAAACTAATTTAAAGAATAAATAAATAACTACAAATATATATAATATCACATATTTTATAGTATGATTCCTTACTAATAGAAAATTAAAAGAAATGGAACAACAACGTTTGATCGTGATGGAAACATTCTTATTTTACTTGTCCATTGATAATGTATTTGTTGCAAAATGACTCGCTCACAATAAAACATTGAAGAGACTACACAATCACGTTTAGACATGAGTACTGGTCTCTAAACTATTTCCTTTGTTGTAATTTAATTACATATCACTAATAACATGTCTCTATTATCATCTTTATCGTTTATTTTTAGTTACAGTCGATCACGCTCCAGAAAGAATTCCAGAAAGACCTCAAGTGGCTCTAGATTTTATTTCATCGCCAATGACAATAAGATTTTATACCGAATTTTATTGGTGTGGGTACACCATTGCAATATTAGTTGGTGTAATTATTTGAACGGTTGATTAAATTATTTATAATAATTATAAAAATGGTTGTTTGGTTTTTGAGGGATTTCTAATTATTGAAATGAAATTGATGCAAGAAAGCAAAGGTTTGGCTTTTTTGTTAAGTATGCTCCATTTTCTATAGATTTAGTCACAATAGTATTTTCAAGTAAGGTTCATGGTAATGATTTGGTTTATAACATACATGGAATGGTATGTTTCCTGTTTTCTTAGTATATATGACAACGGATTTGGAAAATAAAATAACAAAGCAAATAAAAAAATGATCAAACAGTGAAATAAAAATAAGCAATACTCTATGAAATAGTTGAAATGCTAGTGTTGAGATGATTTTAACACATCGGCTATCTTATGTACCCAATTTTAGACGAATCAATGCTACATATGTTAAACCGAATTTTGGTTTGGTGTTACTAGCAGAAAATGGTACAAACATTTAGCTAAACATGAATATGTTTAGCTAATACTTATAATGTTACTGGTCTATTTTTTTGATAATAAAAAACCTTCATACACTACTCAAATAAGACATCATTTTTACTTGAACTCATCTCGAAAAGTACTCGTAGTCTTTTCTATTTTAATCATCCCAATATACGTACTGTCAACTAATCAAAAGAAATGAACATAAATAGAGTACGATCTTAGACACACGTTCTCAACCTTAAGAAATACAATGCAAATAATCGTGAGAAAATGTCAAGGTGAAAAGGCAACGGGAAAGATGCTGAAAACACAATCATTCATGTTATAGAGATAAATCGACGTGTTTAATTACGTAGCTTGTTTCAATAAAACACTAGGAAGCAAATTATATACAGATAATTACTAATTAGGAAGAATATGATCGGTAAAGGTCATACATAAATGCACTAGGCTGCAAGAAACAGAAACAAAAATTGCATAAAAGAAACAAAAATTGCATAAAAGACCAACCATATGGTGTATTGCCGTATCTGCTTAATTCTGCAATAAATACATAACTTTCATCATTTTTCTACACTTTCATGTATGTTTATATATTTTATTCCATTTACGCGTATCATGTTGATGAATATAAAGCATAGTAAACGTCGTCACATACTTTTATCATTTCACAGAAACAAACAACCAAAACAATTATGAGAAATTTTATGTTCATCTTTGTAGCATATATGCTTTTTACAACATTTTCGATCACAGGTAGCATTACATCTTTTCGTATTAGTTTCATTATTTTCAAGAAGTTTTGTCATGTTTAATCTTTTACTCTCTATATTAGGAACCACCTTGAAAACAAAAACCCTTCGAGTAGTGTTTTAATGGACCTACCTTAATTTTATGGTGGAAACCACCTTGTGTAAGGTGAAGTTGCGAAGTAACTAGTAATTTTGTTGATGTTAACTTTGTCGTTCTTAAATTGGTGAAAAGTTGCAAGATGCGATGGTTGGGGTTGAGTTTTCAAAGTAACATTTATCTTTATTTTTTGTTACTCATTAAAGATTCATTATATTTACTCATTTAGTTTAATACAATACAATATATTCTCTTAACGTTCTTATGTTCAAATGAAAAAAAAATAAGAAAAAACGTAAATGAAGTTAAAGTAAAAAAATAAATATAGAGGTTACAAATAACAATTAATATATTTCTTACATGTAGTACAGTAGTGTCCTCGGTTGTGATACAATCGTTTAAATTGGAAGGAAGTGTTGGCAATGAGAAATATGTAGTGTTAAGCGACTTATTTATTAGAAAAGACTTATTATTATTGATGTGACCCGACCGGAATCATGGCTTGTAAAATTTTTGAGTTTTTGTTTTTTTAGATTTTTTGTTTGTTGTGTCACTCCTAAAATAGTTGTTGATTATTAGTTTGGTCAATGGTTCCTTTACCATTTGTTAAAGCACGTTAGCTAATCGTAAGCTAAAAAAACAACGTAGAACTTTGTTAATTGCTAGCTTTCTTTCACATATATGTCATTTTTATGTAAGTTATAAATTGTAAATCTTGAAATATATAAACTAATTTAAAGAATAAATAAATAACTACAAATATATATACTATCACATATTTTATAGTATGATTCCTTTCTATTATAAAATCAAAAGAAATGGAACAACAACGTTTGATCGTGATGGAAACATTCTTATTTTACTTGTCCATTGATAATGTATTTGTTGCAAAATGACCCGCTCACAATAAAACATTGAAGAGACTACACAATCACGTTTAGACATGAGTACTGGTCTCTCAATTATTTCCTTTGTTGTAATTTAATTACATATCACTAATAAAATGTCTCTATTATCATCTTTATTGTTTATTTTTTAGTTACGGTCGATCATTCTCCAGAAAGAATTCCAGAAAGACCTCAAGTGGCACTAGATTTTATTTCATCGCCAATGACAACAAGATTTTATATGGAATTTTATTGGTGTGGGTACACCATTGCAATATTAGTTGGTGTAATTATTTGAATGGTTGATTAAATTACTTATAATAATTATAAAAATGGTTGTTTCGTTTTTGAGAGATTTCTAGTTATTGAAATGAAATTGATGCAAGAATGCAAAGGTTTGGCTTTTTTGTTAAGTATGCTCCATTTTCTATTGATTTAGTTACAATACTATTTTCAAGTAAGGTTCATGGTAATGATTTGATTTATAACATACATGAATGGTATGTTTCGTGTTTTCTTAGTATATATGACAACGGATTTGGAAAATAAAATAACAAAGCAAATGAAAAAGTTATCAATCAATGAAAGAAAAATAAGCAATACTCTATGAAATCGTTGAAATGCTAGTGTTAGATGACTTTAACACATCGGCTATCTTATGTACCCAATTTTAGACGACTCAATGCTACATATGTTAATCCGAAATTTGGCTTGGTGTTACTAGCAGAAAATGGTACAAACATTTAGCTAAACATGAAAATGTTTAGCTAAAACTTATAATGTTACTGGTCTATTTTTTTTATAATAAAAAACCTTCATACACTACTCAAATAAGACATCATTTTTACTTGAACTCATCTCGAAAAGTACTCGTAGTCTTTTCTATTTTAATCATCCCAATATACGTATTGCCAACTAATCAAAAGAAATGAACATAAATAGAGTACGATCTTAGACACATGTTCTCAACCTTAAGAAATACAATGCAAATAATTGTCAAAAAATGTCAAGGTGAAAAGGCAACGGGAAAGATGCTGAAAACACAATCATTCATGTTATAGAGATAAATCGACGTGTTTAATTAGGTAGCTTGTTTCAATAAAACACTAGGAATCAAAGTATATACGGATAATTACTAATTAGGAAGAATATGATTAGTAAAGGTCATACATAAATGCACTAGGCCACAAGAAACATAAACAAAAGTTGCATAAAAGACCAACGATATGGTGTATTTCCGTATCTGCTTGATTCTGCAATAAATACATAACTTTCATCATTTTTCTACATTTTCATTTATGTTTATATATTTTATTCCATGTACGCGTATCATGCTGATGACTATAAAGTATAGTAAACGTCGTCACATACTTTTATCATTTCACAGAAAGAAACAACCAAAACAATAATGAGAAATTTTATGTTCATCATTTTAGCATATATGCTTTTTACAACATTTTCGATCACAGGTAGCATTACATTTTTTCGTATTAGTTTTATTATTTTCAAGAAGTTTTGTCATGTTTAATCTTTTACTCTCTATATTAGGAACCACCTTGAAAACAACAACGCTTAGAGTAGTGTTTTAATGGACCTACCTTATTTTTATGTTGGAAACCACCTTGTCTAAGGTGAAGTTGCGAAGTAACTAGTAATTTTGTTGATGTTAACTTTGGCGTTCTTAAATTGGTGAAAAGTTGCAAGATGCGATGGCTGGGGATGAGTTTTCCAAGTAACATTTATCTTTATTTTTTGTTACTCTCTAAATATTAATTAGATTTAGTCATTTAGTTTAATACAATACAATATATTCTCTTAAAGTTCTTAAGTTCAAATGAAAAAAAACTGAGAAAAAACGTAAATGAGTCAAAGTAAAATAATAAATATAGAGGTTACAAATGACAATTAATATATTTCTTAAATGTAGTACAGTAGTGTCCTCGGTTGTGATATAATATTTTAAATTGGAAGGAAGTGTTGGCAATGAGAAATATGTAGTGTTAAGCGACTTATTTATTAGAAAAGACTTATTATTATTGATGTGACCCGACCGGATTCATGGCTTGTAAAATTTTTGAATTTTTGTTTTTTAAGATTTTTTGTTTGTTGTGTCACTCCAAAAATAGTTGTTTAGTATTAGTTTGGTCAATGGTTTCTTTACCATTTATTAAAGCACACTAGCTAATCGTAAGCTAAAAAAACAACATAGAAATTTAGTAATTGCTAGCTTTCTTTCACATATATTTCATTTTTATATAAGTTATAAATTGTAAATTTTGAAATATATAAATTAATTTAAAGAAGAAAATAAATAACTACAAATATATAAAATATCACATACTTTATAGTATGATTCCTTTCTAATAGAAAATCAAAAGAATTGGAACAACAACGTTTGATCGTGATGGAAAGATGCTTATTTTGCTTGTCCATTGATAATGTATTTGTTGCAAAATGACTCGCTCACAATAAAACATTGAAGAGACTAAACAATCACGTTTAGACATGAGTACTTGTCTCTCAACTATTTCCTTTGTTGTAATTTAATTACATATCACTAATAATATGTCTCTATTATTATTTTTATTGTTTATTTTTTGGTTATGGTCGATCATTCTCCAGAAAGAATTCCAGAAAGACCTCAAGTGGATCTAGATTTTATTTCATCGCCAATGGCAACAAGATTTTATACCGAATTTTATTGGTGTGGGTACACCATTGCAATATTAGTTGGTGTAATTATTTGAACGGTTGATTAAATTACTTATAATAATTATAAAAATGGTTGTTTGGTTTTTGAGGGATTTCTAGTTATTGAAATGAAATTGATGCAAGAATGCAAAGGTTTGGCTTTTTTGTTAAGTATAGTCTATTTTCTATAGATTTAATTACAATAGTAATTTCAAGTAAGGTTCATGGTAATGATTTGGTTTATAACATACATGGAATGGTATGTTTCATGTTTTCTTAGTATATATGACAACGGATTTGGAAAATAAAATAATAAAGCAAATGAAAAAATATCAAACAGTGAAATAAAAATAAGCAATACTCTATGAAATCGTTGAAATGCTAGTGTTGAGATGATTTTAACACATCAGCTATCATATGTACCCAATTTTAGACGACTCAATGCTACATATGTTTAACCGAAATTTGGCTTGGTGTTACTAGCATAAAATGGTACAAACATTTAGCTAAACATGAATATGTTTAGCTAATACTTATAATGTTACTTGTCTATTTTTTTGATAATAAAAAACCTTCATACGCTACTCAAATAAGACATCATTTTTACTTGAACTCATCTCGAAATGTACTCGTAGTCTTTTCTATTTTAATAATCCCAATATACGTACTGTCAACTAATCAAAAGAAATGAACATAAATAGAGTACGATTTAGACACATGTTCTCAACCTTAAGAAATAAAATGCAAATAATCGTGAGAAAATGTCAAGGTGAAAAGGCAACGGGAAAGATGCTGAAAACACAATCATTCATGTTATAGAGATAAATCGACGTTTTTAATTACGTAGCTTGTTTCAATAAAACACTAGGAAGCAAAGTATATACGGATAATTACTAATTAGGAAGAATATGATCGGTAAGGGTCATACATAAATGCACTAGGCTGCAGGAGACAGAGACAAAAATTGCATAAAAGACCAACCATCTGGTGTATTGCCGTATCTACTTGATTCTGCAATAAATACATAACTTTCATCATTTTTCTACATTTTCATTTATGTTTATATATTTTATTCCATGTACGCGTATCATGTTGATGACTATAAAGTATAGTAAATGTCGTGACATACTTTTAACATTTCATAGAAAGAAACAACCAAAACAATTATGAGAAATTTTATGTTCATCTATTTAGCATATATGCATTTTACAACATTTTCGATCACAGGTAGCATTAAATTCTTTCGTATTAGTTTCATTATTTTCAAGAAGTTTTGTCATGTTTAATCTTCTACTCTCTATATTAGGAACCACCTTGAAAATAAAAACCCTTAGAGTAGTGTTTTAATGGACCTACCTTAATTTTATGTTGGAAACCACCTTGTGTAAGGTGAATTTGCGAAGTAACTAGTAATTTTGTTGATGTTAACTTTGGCGTTCTTAAATTGGTGAATAGTTGCAAGATGCGATGGCTGGGGTTGAGTATTAAAGTAACATTTATCTTTATTTTTTGTTACTCTTTAAAGATTCATTAGATTTAGTCATTTAGTTTATTACAATACAATACATTCTCTTAAAGTTGTTATGTTCAAATGAAAAAAACTGAGAAAAAACGTAAATGAGTTAAATTAAAAAAATTAATATAGAGGTTACAAATGACAATTAATATATTTCTTAAATGTAGTACATTAGTGTTCTCGGTTGTGATATAATCTTTTAAATTGGATGGAAATGTTGGCAATGAGAAATATGTAGTGTTAAGCGACTTATTTATTAGAAAAGACTTATTTTTATTGATGTGACCCGACCCGATTCATGGCTTGTAAAATTTTTGAGTTTTTGTTTTTTTAGATTTTTTGTTTGTTGTGTCACTCCTAAAATAGTTGTTGAGTATTAGTTTGGTCAATGGTTTCTTTACCATTTGTTAAAGCACGTTAGCTAATCGTAAGCTAAAAAAAATGTAGAAATTTTTTAATTGCTAGCTTTGTTTCACATATATGTCATTTTTATATAAGTTATAAATTTTAAATTTTGAAATATATAAACTAATTTAAAGAATAAATAAATAACTACAAATATAAATATCACATATTTTATAGTATGATTCCTTTCTAATAGAAAATCAAAAGAAATGGAACAACAACGTTTGATCGTGATGGAAACATGCTTATTTTACTTGTCCATTGATAATGTATTTGTTGCAAAATCACCCGCTAACAATAAAACATTGAAGAGACTACACAATCACGCTTAGACATGAGTACTGGTCTCTCAACTATTTCCTTTATTGTAATTTAATTACATATCACTAATAACATGTCTCTATTATCAACTTTTTTGTTTATTTTTTAGTTACGGTCGATCATTCTCTAGAAAGAATTCCAGAAAGACCTCAAGTGGCTCTAGATTTTATTTCATCGCCAATGGCAACAAGATTTTATATCGAATTTTAATGGTGTGGGTACATAATAAGTGTGAAAACACTTATCCTTTTGCCACTAAAATCAAGGAAAAACGAGACCTAATCATGTGTTTTATATCGTAAAAGTAAGAATTACGCGTGGTTTTGTGTTTTTGTGTTAAAATAGGTACAAATGATCAAAAGAAGAGAAAACACGGAATTTCACGGTCAAATGTTGAAGAAAAGTCCAAAAAAGACGAAGACAAAGTCTAAAGACCAAAAGTGTGCCGAAGATCACGAAACCCGACAAAATCGATACGATTTTGAAGAAAAGACCAAAATGCCAAAGATCAAGTCGTTTTATTCGAGAATTTAATTTGTCAAAGTTATTGGGCCTTGTGGGTCCCACATTCGGGTTAATGGGCTCAAAAGCCCATTTGGAAGTTAAAATTTGCTTATTTAAAAGTTACAAGCCCAAAGGCCCAAATTCATTTAACAAAAATCGGAAGGTATAAAATTTGGGCCCAAGCCCAAATTTTATACAAACTTGAGACGGATGGGAGTATTTGGAAGTAATAATGATCAAAGCCCATTTACACAAATGATAATAATATGAGACGGTGGGAAATATGGATCTCCTGGCCCAATTGGAAACAAAGGAGACGCTGCCCAAACCACAAAGAAAGTAAAGTCGGTTTGAAGTTTTAAGAAAGTCAAAATCCCCTCAACACTCACACGTATTCACTCCCTCTCCACACGTTTTTTTTATAACTTTTATTTACCCCACTTTAATTTCATTCGATACAACCAATAAATAATCATCTTTCTCTCCCACCAAATTCACAGCCACTACTTTTCTTTTTACCAAAAACCCTAATTAATCTCTCCCAAAATTACAATAAAAAAATTAGGGGTTTTTCCCTCAAAGGGTAATTCACACTATGGTAATTAATTCCCCCAATTTTCGCAGCAAAGCACCTCTGGTGGTCCTCTCATCCGACGTGGCCAAGTTATCTCTTTTGATTGGTGGAAACACCACATCTCACCAAATCCACCAATAAACATACGCCAACGTGGCAATCCATGGGCAAGAGTAATTACAACCGTTTGATCATATTAAGAAGAAAGAGAAGATGAAGAACGGTGGAGATTGGAAGCCTTGCTCACCAAGTTTAGGGTTTCTTTATAAAAACCCCATCTCCAAGATGTATTATCGAAACTTTTCATTATTTTTCAGTTTTATTTAGTTAATTAGGAGTAGGATTAATTTAGATTTAAAATTTTGCAAATTAGTGTTAGGTTTAATGTATTTTTAAATTTCCAGTCAATTGTACTCTTTTTTATTTATTAATGAAAAATAGTTTTTAATTATTTCATTCTCTTTTAATTACTGTCGAATTTAAATCTGCCTTAATATATTTGTTTCTATTACTGTTTGTTTATATTCGATTATAAAAATTAAAAAAAAAAATATATAAATAAATAAATAAAAACGTTACTATACGAAAGTTTCTGTTTGATTGAGTTACTGTCGTGTGGGTTCGTTTGGTTCGATTAATCATTTGGTTCGAGAAAAGTGATGATTCGAAGATGGTGATGATGTTGATGATTAAGGTGGTGTTTGTATTCGGTGACAAAGGGGGTTCAGCACCCACCTTCGGCCCAACGGATTCGACAAAAGGTTCTCGTTTCTTTTTAATTTTTTTGTCAATTTTAGTTTAATGTTTGAGTTATTTGATGATTAGTTAAACTGCTTAATTTTGTTTTGATTTTGCTATTTGTTTTGCATTTCAAATTTATTGAATCTGATAGTTTAATTTAGGTAGCAGTATGTTTGAATCTGCTAGGTTTATTGGTTTTAAATATGATTTTGTTTATTAGTTTTGAATTTAATTAATCTGCTAGAATTTTAGATTTGGTCAATTTGCTTATTTTTGTTTAACTGTTAGCTATTCTGCCTGCATATTTTTGTTTGTGTTTGGACATTCAGTAAAGTTAGAGCTGCTTATTTTTTTATTTTTTTTATTTCTGCTTAGTTAGTATATTGCTTAGTTTATTTTCCGTTCTATCTGTTTTATAGTTTGATTAAGTTTGGTTTATTCGTTGCGGTTTAAGTTCATGTATATGCTTATTTGGTCTTTGTTTAGCTTATTTTTGCTTAACTACTTTTAACAGCTTTTATCTGCTTTGGTAATGCCTATTTAGCTTATGATTTCTCTTATTTGATTTATTGCTTTTCAATAATTTAGGCTTATTTAGATATTGCTTTTTACTAGTTTGCTTATTTAGGTATTGCTTTTACTTTTTGCTGATATTCTGCTGTATTCAATAGACATACTTGGTCTATTTGTCCTTAAAGTTCCAAAAAAAAAATTAATAGCTTAAAGTTGGTCTGGGGTGGATTCGAACCCCCGACCTCTTGTTCACTTGCCAAACGCACCAACCAACTCCTCTAGATACCCTTTTTTGTTTAATTACGCATAAGAATAATTAATATAGGCTTTTAATATAGTGGCAGTTTTATTTAATACAAGATTTAGTTTAATTTAATTTATTTAAAAGTTATTTTTATTATTTCTTTTATTCAGTTTTGTTTTAAAAACTATATAAAAAGAAAAAAAAATAAAAAAAAATATTTTAATTAAATTGTTTTTATAAATTTTAATTTTAGTTTAGATTTTAGTTAATATAGAAAATAGCTTTGTTTACTTTTATAATTTTAAAATACCTTTCATTTTATTTTGTTTATTAAAAAAATAGTTTTTGTTTAAAAGTCTTTAGTTTAATTTTACATAAAAGTCTTTAAAATAGTTTTAAATAAGTTTTATTTTAAAATATATTTTCTTTTAAAATCTATTAAAGTTTTTAGTTTATTTTATAAAATTAGTTCAAGTTTTAAAATTAGTTTTTATTTAAATTAGTTAAATTAGATTTTTATAATTTTTATTTAAAAGTTTTATTTTCTTTAAATTAGTTTTATTAAAATAGATTTAAGATTTTAATAGATTTTAGCTTAAAAATTACAAATATATCTTTACCAAAAACAAATAAAGTTGAAACGTAAAACCGGAAATCAAATTCGAGTCGAATCGAGGAAAAACGAACTTAATTTAAAAAGGATTAAAAACCCTAGTTTCAAAATGGCGCCGCTGCCGCTTCGCTCGTACGATTGACGATTTTTCGTGAAGACGTTTGGATTTTGGGATCCGTTCATCCTTTGAACGTTACGTTTCTTGCAACAAAATCAAAAATCTAAAAAAATCAAAAACTTAAAAATACAAAAAATTAAAAAATCACAAAAGCAATTTCTTTCCTAAGAATTGCACCAAAAAAATTAAAAAAAATCCAAAAGTAATTCTTTTTCCTAAAAGTATTACACCAAAAATATTACGTATTAGTGTTAATTTTTAGTTTGATTTCTTTCGATTTTTCTTATATATATATATATATATTTTTCTAAAAAATACAAAAAGATTTTTCTTTTATTATAATATATTACGTAGCATAATAATTATTGTTATTTTGTTTTCTTTCGACACAACCATGGATAATCGTCCGATTTGGGAAATCTTGCAAGAAGAGCGTTATAAGATTATGTCCGAGGAGTGTACGACTTGTGGTGGGCCTCATGCTTATTTTAATTGTGACAAAACTTATGAGGAGGTTTATTATAGTGAGGAAAGTATGTGTTATGATACTAATACTTATTTTGGCTCCCCTAGTTTTCCTACGACTAGTGACCCACCACAATATGATCAACGGTTTTATGGGGAATTTCAAAATCAAGGGTTTTCAAATAATGAAGGTTTTCCAAATAACGGCAATTTTCTAAACTTTAATCAAATAGACATGCACAACCCTCAAATGGACTTGATTCTACAAAAATTGACCGAACATGAGAAAATCATGGAAGAAATGCTAGAATCTACTAGACAAATGCAAGAGTCCACCGATAGGAAATTCATGCTCATTTTAGAAACCTATCAAGATCAATTTGATATTGAGCCGTCTTTGAGTGATGATATTGAGGCTAACACCACTACTAGTAGTGATGTTCCCACTGTGGATCCTTCCATCTCTCCGCCAATAAAGGAGAGACACGGCCCGGAGATTATCATGAGTTTTACTCACCCTCCGGTGTTGACACCCACGGATACTATTAGCTCACCTATTGAGGAAATTCCCGAGATTATTCTTGAGCCTTCATTACCCGTTGATGACCCCATTTCTTTTATGCCTCCTTCACCTACCCCTTCAAATGACTTTATGCTTTCTTCAAATCCTCTTAGCGAGACATGTTTTGAGAAACCAATTTTTGAGGAGTGTGAA
The DNA here is from genome assembly GCA_025667525.1 of Glebionis coronaria. NCBI lineage: Eukaryota > Viridiplantae > Streptophyta > Magnoliopsida > Asterales > Asteraceae > Glebionis > Glebionis coronaria. Next base: position 637,395,132 of record CM046877.1, read on the forward strand.
GAACTTTATAATGAGTGCATAGAAGAAGAACCCATAAGTTGTCCTACATCTAAGGAGTTTGTAGATAGGGATGAGTTATCTTGTGATTCCGACTACATTTTTAAGTATTCCTCGGGATCGAATGAGGATAATTCGCCTATTTTACCAAGACCGACTTTCGAAAACCATGATACTAATGATTTATCGGATTCTTTACTCCTTAGTGATGACTTTTATACCCCGAGTATCGAGAAATTCCATCAAGAGGATGCTTTTTATGATCCCGTGTTATTGGATTTCTCGCATGAGCTTAATTGTGATCATGGTATTGATGAGAAGGCAAATGGTGTTTTAAAACTTGATATTGATATTGATTTTGAAAACTCGGATTTTGATAAATTCACATTTGCCTCTTCGCCAATTACTTTTGATTCTACCATCAATTCTCATCCAATTCTCGAGGAGTTACCTAATCAACACTCCTCTAATGAGAATTACGTTCACCACATTCGTGAGGATTTAACTTATCAACAAATCCCACAAATGAATGATGGTTTCGTACTTGATCGTGATCTTTTCGAGAGAATTTCTAAAATCCTTAGTGAGGGGAACGACAAACCCTTGTTTGACGAGCCTATCTATGATGAAGAAATCGAAGAGATTCACGTTCATGAGGATGAATGCTTTGACCCGGGAGGTGACATTGACCATTCTTTGATTGATACCTTTACGGCTTTGCCCACCCCACCTCCCGCGGATCATGACCTCACATACTTCTCGTATGTTGAGCGGACTTTTCTCCCTTTCATGACTTATCCTCCTGCCTCTCATTTATTATGTTCATCCGGGACCGAGGATAAGATTTTTGATCCCGGTATCACATTCGAGGCTTCCCCATGGACCATTTAATTCGGGGTCGAGTCAGGATCGTGACTCGGTTAACAAAAACAAGCGCTTCTCGGGAGGCAACCCGATTATCTATCTTTTATTTATTTTCTACAATAAGTGGGGGAGCCGTGTAGGTTGTTTGTTTTGTGTGTTGTGATTGTGTAGGTACATGTTCTTTGATGATCCACTTTTGGTACTTTTGACAAGACCCGTGTTCCCGTGTTACCCGTGTACCTGGTTCCTTCGATAAGTTTTTGCTATTGTGATTTAATCTTGTATATAAATAAATGTGATCACTTTAGTTTTCCTTTCCTTAACTCGATTTTAAACAACGTACTCAATATCCTAAGTGTAGGGGAGTTTATTCTCCCACATGCTTAAACATTGAGGACAATGTTTATATTAAGTGTAGGGGGGCCTTCTATCGAATTTAGTGGTCTTTTCCATGAATTTGACCCCATTTTAACCGGAAATTTTTTAAAATTTTCAACGTTTTTCAAATTTTTGATCTATTTTGGCCTTGTAGTATTTTTATTTATTTTCTTTCCTTTTATTATCGCATTGTAATAATTTCCATTTCAAGAATAAAGTCAAAAATAAATAAAATGGTTTTAACAAGTTTAGATATCTTTGATATATTAGGCCCGTCGTGAATATTTTGACTCAACCCGAGTTTACTTATCTAAGTTTACTCTAGCTAGTATCCTTAACCATATGGACCTTAATTGGTTTATTAGGCTAAGCATCCACGAGTCTCATTCTTTGAGATTTTAAATTGTGGAGAACGAGAGATGATCGAGTTAATTATAAGTTCGGTATTCTTTCATTAACTTATGTGAGTTAGTTATGAGCTTTTTCTCCCATCGCTTGTTCATAAGTATATTTGCAATAAATAAGGTTGTACGATTTAAAAGGTTACTTAGCTTCTAGCACAAGATCGTTTAAAAGTTGCTCGGTATTAATTAGAGTTCATAGCCAAGGCATAACTTATTGAAGCGCGACGCGAAGATTGACTTATCCAAAAAGGCCCTAACAAGGCATGAGGATACCCGAGTCCAAAAAGGCCCTCACAAGGCATGAGGATTCACTTTTTTTGCTAAAGATCCAAATATGACGTGAAGATCATTAATCCAAATCAATATGATGGATCAAGACACACGACGAGAAGCAATTACTCCCCTAAAGATCATGGAGAAGCCTATCCAAAAAGACCCGAACAAGGTATGAGGATAAATAGATCCAAGTCCGAAAAGGAGGTGGATCGTTGTATATCGAAATCCTAAATAAAGAAGATGATAAATGAAGAAGTCGTGGTCAACGTTTGAAGCATCTTTCACTCCTTATGAAGATGTATACCAAAATGAAGAGAAGACCATAATTTCAAGATCGTCTCTCAAGATTTGAAGTTTGAAGTACAAGCCAAATATCGGTCCGAGAGAGGTCTCAAATCGTGAAACGAGTTATGCCAAGATATGAACTTTTTGAGGTTTCGAGAAGCAGTTTTAAAAGATTTTTTCCTTTAGCTAACTATTGATTAAATCGTCCCACTTTATTTTCGGCCTTAATAAATTATCGAAATAAGTCAAAAATGCATCCTCGTGATCATTCAAGACAAAAATAAAATACAAGAGATACACCGTAGGAATAAGGGGGTCTAAGTGATTAACTAAACCACATGAGCAAGTGTTTGTTGTGCTAACTTGTAATAACAATGATCTCGTTTTTAAGCTTGGTATGGGGAACGTGAAACTTGAGGATGATTAATATTCATGACACCAAAGCCCTAATCTAAGTCTTATATTTCTTTACGAGTTTCTTCCATCTAATAATTTCCAAGTTAAATAAAACAATCATTTAATTTTTGTTTCCTTTTAAGTTTTTATCTTATCGTCATAGTAGTAGTGGTAATAAAGGCCGAGATGGATTGATTATAGGAAATATTTATCTTTATGCTTTAAAATAATGCATTGCATGGGGTCATTGCAATGGTCAAGTGTAGGGGATTTAATAAGTGTGAAAACACTTATCCTTTTGCCACTAAAATCAAGGAAAAACGAGACCTAATCATGTGTTTTATATCGTAAAAGTCAGAATTACGCGTGGTTTTGTGTTTTTGTGTTAAAATAGGTACAAATGATCAAAAGAAGAGAAAACACGGAATTTCACGGTCAAATGTTGAAGAAAAGTCCAAAAAAAGACGAAGCCAAAGTCTAAAGACCAAAAGTGTGCCGAAGATCACGAAACCCGACAAAATCGATACGATTTTGAAGAAAAGACCAAAATGCCAAAGATCAAGTCGTTTTATTCGAGAATTTAATTTATCAAAGTTATTGGGCCTTGTGGGTCCCACATTCGGGTTAATGGGCTCAAAAGCCCATTTGGAAGTTAAAATTTGCTTATTTAAAAGTTACAAGCCCAAAGGCCCAAATTCATTTAACAAAAATCGGAAGGAAAAAAATTTGGGCCCAAGCCCAAATTTTATACAAACTTGAGACGAATGGGAGTATTTGGAAGTAATAATGATCAAAGCCCATTTACACAAATGATAATAATATGAGACGGTGGGAAATATGGATCTCCTGGCCCAATTGGAAACAAAGGAGACGGTGCCCAAACCATAAAGAAAGTAAAGTCGGTTTGAAGTTTTAAGAAAGTCAAAATCCCCTCAACACTCACACGTATTCACTCCCTCTCCACACGTTTTTTTTATAACTTTTATTTACCCCACTTTAATTTCATTCGATACAACCAATAAATAATCATCTTTCTCTCCCACCAAATTCACAGCCACCACTTTTCTTTTTACCAAAAACCCTAATTAATCTCTCCCAAAATTACCATAAAAAAATTAGGGGTTTTTCCCTCAAAGGGTAATTCACACTATGGGAATTAATTCCCCCAATTTTCGCAGCAAAGCACCTCTGGTGGTCCTCTCATCCGACGTGGCCAAGTTATCTCTTTTGATTGGTGGAAACACCACATCTCACCAAATCCACCAATAAACATACGCCAACGTGGCAATCCATGGGCAAGAGTAATTACAACCGTTTGATCATATTAAGAAGAAAGAGAAGATGAAGAACGGTGGAGATTGGAAGCCTTGCTCACCAAGTTTAGGGTTTCTTTATAAAAACCCCATCTCCAAGATGTATTATCGAAGCTTTTCATTATTTTTCAGTTTTATTTAGTTAATTAGGAGTAGGATTAATTTAGATTTAAAATTTTGCAAATTAGTGTTAGGTTTAATGTATTTTTAATTTTCCAGTCAATTGTACTCTTTTTTATTTATTAATGAAAAATAGTTTTTAATTATTTCATTCTCTTTTAATTAAGTTTGGTTTATTCGTTGCGGTTTAAGTTCCTGTATATGCTTATTTGGTCTTTGTTTAGCTTATTTTTGCTTAACTACTTTTAACAGCTTTTATCTGCTTTGGTAATGCCTATTTAGCTTATGATTTCTCTTATTTGATTTATTGCTTTTCAATAATTTAGGCTTATTTAGATATTGCTTTTTACTAGTTTGCTTATTTAGGTATTGCTTTTACTTTTTGCTGATATTCTGCTGTATTCAATAGACATACTTGGTCTATTTGTCCTTAAAGTTCCAAAAAAAAAATTAATAGCTTAAAGTTGGTCTGGGGTGGATTCGAACCCCCAACCTCTTGTTCACTTGCCAAACGCACCAACCAACTCCTCTAGATACACTTTTTTGTTTAATTACGCATAAGAATAATTAATATAGGCTTTTAATATAGTGGCAGATTTATTTAATACAAGATTTAGTTTAATTTAGTTTATTTAAAAGTTATTTTTATTATTTCTTTTATTCAGTTTTGTTTTAAAAAATATATAAAAAGAAAAAAAAAATAAAAAAAAAATATTTTAATTAAATTGTTTTTATAAATTTTAATTTTAGTTTAGATTTTAGTTAATATAGAAAATAGCTTTGTTTACTTTTATAATTTTAAAATACCTTTCATTTTATTTTGTTTATTAAAAAAAATAGTTTTTGTTTAAAAGTCTTTAGTTTAATTTTACATAAAAGTCTTTAAAATAGTTTTAAATAAGTTTTATTTTAAAATATATTTTCTTTTAAAATCTATTAAAGTTTTTAGTTTATTTTATAAAATTAGTTCAAGTTTTAAAATTAGTTTTTATATAAATTAGTTAAATTAGATTTTATTATTTTTATTTAAAAGTTTTATTTTCTTTAAATTAGTTTTATTAAAATAGATTTAAGATTTTAATAGATTTTAGCTTAAAAATTACAAATATATCTTTACCAAAAACAAATAAAGTTGAAACGTAAAACCGGAAATCAAATTCGAGTCGAATCGAGGAAAAACGAACTTAATTTAAAAAGGATTAGAAACCCTAGTTTCAGTACACCATTGCAATACTAGTTGGTGTAATTATTTGAACGGTTGATTAAATTACTTATAATAATTATGAAAATGGTTGTTTGGTTTTTGAGGGATTTCTGGTTATTGAAATGAAATTGATGCAAGAATGCAAAGGTTTGGCTTTTTTGTTAAGTATGCTCTATTTTCTATATATTTAATTACAATAGTATTTTCAAGTAAGGTTCATGGTAATGATTTGGTTTATAACATACATGGAATGGTATGTTTCGTGTCTTCTCACTACAAGAAAACAAGGCTAATGCAACACTTAAAGAGCAACACTTTAAAAAGATGTTGCCTTTTAAACAAAAATGATTGTAAAGCAACATTTCGAAGAAAAGTGTTGCATGTTAATAACTAATGCAACACTTTTGAAAGTGTTGCAAATTTCATTAGAGAAAAGCAACACATTTTATAAGTAATGCAACACTTTTTTTTAAAGTTTTGTGAATTTGTTAAAAGGTAAACTAAAAAAATTATTTTAACTCGGGTTAGTTGAGTTCGGATCTTGTCAAGTTCGGCTCTAGTCGGGCTGAGTTCAGGTCAACCCAAATTCGAGTAAAGTTAATTTTTTTTTTTACTTTTTAATACAATTTATATTAAATTTAAATTTTAGAAATAAAAAAAAATATTATTCAGGTCAATCGGGTTGACCCGAACCCGCAATAGACATAAATAATATAACCGATATCTGACCCGATTTCGAATTTGGGTTAGTCGGGTTGACCCGAATAACCCGAATTGAAATCTCAATCCGAGTAATCCGACCTGAATAGGCTCGGGTGGGGTTCGGGTCGGATTGGAAACATTATAAGAACCTATATTTATTTATGAAAAATTTAAAATACTTTGTAATGAAATAATACACTCATACTCGAATTGTACTTGCACAACTAAAATAAAAAATAAAAAAAACCTTATCTCCCCCAACCCGCTCAGTTGTCCGCCCAAAATCTCCAAAATTTGGAATGATTGGAGCCAAAATTTTCACCAAAACCTTTGAAGACTCCCTAAACAATTTTTAGATCCCTCCTAAAGCGCGGTTTTCTTTTCCCCATAAAAAATTCCAAGTCTATTAGTATTCTAATTGAGACTTCCTGCCATCACAGTACATTGTTATCTCCTAATCTATACTTTGATGTTCTTCCACCTTCTCTAATTTGTAACAAGGAATAACAAGTAATTGTTTCTCACTAATAATCATGAAATATGTTATAATAGAAATTGCAAATAGAGTACCAATTTATTTTTGGATGAAATATTTTTTAGTTGAATCTGAAACTGAAGTATGAATTTCTTTCATAGTTCCATGTTGTTCTTAGCTCTTTGTAATCTTTTATTGTTTCTATACATTAGTTACATGTACAAATTACGTTTTTGGATAGACGTATATATTAAAATGACCCATTATAATATTTGAACACCAAGTGTTTGATGAAAATCCTCATAAGCGAATGCCAGTCGAATAGAGATAGAAATTCTTTATAGTCTATCCAGTGTGTTGCTTCATTGTTTCACTAGCTGAATACTTCTTTATTTGCCTAATATCACTACAAGAAAAAGGGGTATTTGAGACGGGGAGAAAGTGTGCCAACAACTTAAAAAAACCGTGCCAAATGCTATTTGGCACGGCTTTGGCACACTTTTGGCTCCGTCCTAAATATGAGGGTGCCAAATACATTTTGGATGGTTCAAATTGGTGCCAAGTATTTGGAACTTATTTGTTTTTCGTGCCAAACTTATTTTTGTACATTTTTATCCAACGTGCCAAAAATATCTGGCTTGGTTCTGACACATTTCGCAGGCCTTCTGAAAATATTCCAACCATACCTGAAATTGTATTTACCCATTTCAAGCAAAATGAGTACATCAACACATTAAGTAGTTATTTCAAATATGCACAAATAAAATTCAACCAGGAAGCCAGATTTCTGTCAGCTAAAATTTCAATAATCATTTATAAAATCAAGGCTATACAGTCTTTTGAATCCCATACAATTACCTAAACCGGGTAAAACCAGGCACAATATGTCAATGTATATATACAACAATGTTTCTATATAACAATGTTTCTATATCATGTTCGTCGTTTCAAGCCCATATCGACCACCATGATACGTCTATATATGCCCCGTAGCTTACAACATGTTTACATGAATCTGGATTATCTTAGCTAACCAGGTTGCATAACTGAAGCCTCAGCCACAACCTTTTCAATACTATAAAAATCATATAGCAACTGCTTGTTATCAACTTTCCCACTAAGCCTCATCCACAACCTTGCCATGAACCTTGCCTTATCCACAACCTTGCCATGGTAATTATAAAGATTAGTTACCAGTCGGTTCTTCTCAAACGATCATGAGTGCTCACCAAAGCTCTGTCAAAACTTTTGTGTTTACCTTTGAGTTACTCTGATGGACATATGACTATCATTTTCTACAATATTCTCCAAAACCTATGAAAAAGAAATATCCAATAGAAGATATAGATACAAATCTTCAACTAAATAAAAGACCTTTCAACTTAATATTATTTAAAAGACCTGCAAGTATCAGTTGGAGAACAATTTCACAGAAAGATGAATTAATTGATCTTAAGTAAACTTGAGAACTTGGTTCAAGAATGAAAACAAGAAAATCAACAAGTATACTCTATCACATCAGCTACTTTATTTTGCACTTAAAAGTAGCAATTTAGCATACTTACTTGAAAATGGGTCAATTTAGTTTGTTCTTTACCCAATAATGCTCTTCATTGGCTCTTTTCTGTAACATAGTTAGAAACATTACTAATGATATAACGCAAGTTAGATTATCACATCGTCCTAGAAAGCCTCTTTTTTTGTAGTGTATGTTGCTTCTTTTTAAAGAAAACGTTCCTGTAACTTTTAGTAAAATCAAGTGAGGTACCTTATTGTCTATACTTTCTGTTATTGTGACACCACAAAAGCCCCGAACATATGAGAACAATAATAGCAATGGCGGTACCAATGAGTATCCATATCAAATGCATTCTTGAAAAATGACTTAGTTAGATGCAATGAAAAGTAGTAGGATTGAGTGCTGCACCATCTGAGGGATTGAGTGATTGAGCGTCTTCTTCTAGTTTCCCATGTATTACTAGCAGTATATACTTTCTGTCACCAAGTGTATTACTAAGAAGTAAGAACTAGAGGTGGAATGGCCTTAGAATTAATGAAACTTGCCAGAAAATTTGGGGTTACGGTAGGAATACTCTACTCGAATGCAAATACTGGTTGGTGTAGGTCCTTTTAAGGTTTATCTAATGCTGATATTGTCCTGTATAGGTGGTTTATTACATAATAAATTTGGGCGGACCGAGGGGTGTTTCAGGGGGTGCTGACTTAAGTCAATGCCTTATGAACTACTGATCCACTAGTCCTATTTAAAAAAACTACAAACATAATTGTAACACAAATATATTAAAGTAATTGATCCATTAATAACCTGTTCTAACTAGCAGCCTATCTTGACCCATTCTAAAACTATAATATCGCACATCTTAACAATATGAATTATCATGGCAATTTACAAGCTTACGCTACACTCAATACTACTTATATAGCTAACAAACTGATTATAGTTACACTAATTCAATCAGTTAACAGAAGAAAAACTAGCGCAGGTAAAGCCAAACACTCATATAACAATATTAACAGAAATCTTAACAAACTATTTTTTCGGTTAATGAGATCTAATGAGAACATAAAACACATATAACAAATACCGCTAAATCAAACAGATCGCACGAAAATTTATACTACAGCCATTACGAGCAACTAACTAAACAATTATAACTAGCAGATTACACTAATAATACGCAGAAAAATAAAATGAGCTTGACCGTTTTCTTCCAGGCCAGACCGTTGATGTCGAGCTTGTTTCACTGAGTGAAAATGAAATCTTTCAACAGCTTCTACTTCTCGCCACTAACTGATCTAAAATTCACAGAATTGAAACTAATAGACACCAACAGCTTTCCAATAATAACTTCCGTCCAGAAACAAATAGTTATGATCTGCTACTGCTACGATATCAGCAAATCGAAACACGCCTATCTGATCTGCAAAACCTGCATAAACTTGAACAAAACTGAATCCTACTTGCAGAACTGACTTACATTAATCTCTCAATTCAAAACTCGTATAACAACTAAACTGCTATTGAAACTGATTTTCACGAGCTTGACTGCTAGAAAGATTAAAAAAAACTCAGACCTAAGGAAGACTTCTGATTACAAAATTAAAACTAAGATGTGAACTCAAATCATTTAACGACTGATTATGTGCAAGGCTCGTAAGAATAATATAAGGCTCCAAACATTTTGAATCATCACTTAAGTCGTTACTTAAACAGAACTCTGTGAGCGAGTGTGTCCTCACTTAAGTAGTAGACTCTGATCATGTAATGTACCACAACCTGTTCTTGCAGCATCAAAAACATCTTTTCCTTCCAAAAAAGGAGGAATTCCTCTTGCTTGGATCTGTAATATTTATATTATAGTTAAAGCAATACTTTAGTCTCAGTCACATGGTACAACCATGAAAAAGTATTTAACAAAATAAGATAAAAACTTGTAGCTTGAAGATGGTTGTTTGCTTACCCTGAAATTCCCAAAATCTACATCAATATAGACCATATTTCTGCAACCAAATCTGCTATTCCATTTCTGTGGTGACCCATTTTGTACTAGAACCATTTCAACCAAAACAAAACACTTATAAACAACATCAAATTCAACCAACAATCCACAACAACAAATTCATCCATTACAATTTACAACTAAACTGTCTAATTCAACCAACATCCTTCGGTCATGTTCTTGGCTCCTTACTCTGTGCTTATTTCGGGACTTATTCTCGGCTCGTGACTGCTTATACTCGACCTACAGTCACAAAAGACCTATTCAATGATAATGGTTATATCTACACCACAAAATCTCTATGTTGACCCCTGATAATATGAACTTTTTTTTATCAAAGTGTGTCCAAAAGATCTCAATAATAGAAAAATATAAGTTTTCAAAATCTGATCTAGTTACACTTAAATAAGATCTATACAGATAAGAGTACATTTCCTCTAGCTCCAGCAACATGGCAATGTAACTGTGTGCAACATTAGTTGTGGCATTGCCATGAAATTACTTCATGATTAACTGTATTTTTTTAGAATTATTTGTGTACCTACATGCTTTAATCTAATCGGTTGTTAGTAAAAAATAAAAGTAAGAAATTGAATTTATAATGCATGTAGTTTATTAACATAACATTTATTTTTGGTGCTAGATTTTATAACGTCAATGATGGGAAATAAACGGATGCATAATCAAGGTGCCCCAGAAATTATAACTGATTATGAGAGGAGTAAAATGTTGAGGGTCCATGAGAACCAAGAAAGATTACGAGAGTTGGGAGTTAAAAATATTGCCAAGTCTTTGACAAGTTTGGTAGTAGCTGAAAGTACAAAGAAAAAGAAAAAGAAGGCTACAGTTACTATTGAAAAAGATGTAGAGTATAATCCCAAAGATTCTTTTAATAGTGACGAAAACTACCATGAAGTTGATGTCCCTGTTATCGCTCCTAAAAAGGTAACAATATTAGAAATCTTTGATTGTGCCAGTTTTGTACAATTTTCTCTTTCTAATAAAATTTAATGTGTCACAGCTACATCGTCGGCAATATATTGCACCAATGTCCATGAACAGATATGCTAATTTATCAAAGCAGCGTGTTACTGCTCCAAATACCTCTCGCGTTATACCGTGCACGGATGGAGAAAATAATGGAAAGATTGTCGATGCAAGTAATGGAAAGATTGTCGATGCAAACAATGGAAAGATTGTCGATGCAAATACAGAAATAGGGAATCAACCGACGACTGGAATTACCATGCGTGAACTGCTCTTAAGTCAGTAAGGAAACAATTGGAACCGAAAAACAATTTAAGAAAATGTAATTCTTTGACAACAAGCATAAGTGGACCAAGGAGAAAACTTTTTTCTGTTGGCGATGATGAATGGGAGAATGGCTTGAGATCTCAAGGTATATTTGTATTATTTATATAAATAAATTTATTTAACAATTGTATGTTTTAGGTATATTTGCTTTTCTTATATATATATATATGTATTATTTATATAGATGTGAGTGAAGTTGACAAAGCACATGATGGTACCCACTATGATGGAAAGATCGTCGATGCAAATAATGGAAAGATTGTCGATGCAAATAATGGAAAGATTGTCGATGCAAATACAGAAAAAGGAAATCAACCGAGGGCTGGAATTACCATGGGTGAAATGATCTTAAATAAAAAAAGGTCACCAAGGAAACAATCAGAACCTAAAAACAATTTAAGAAAATGTAATACTTTGACAACAAGCATAAGTGGGCCAAAGAGAAAACTAGTTCGTGTTGACGATGAATGGGAGACTCTCGTGAGATCTCAAGGTATGTGTGTATTATATATATCAATAAATTTATCTAGCAATTGAATGTGTTTGATAGATATGCTTTTCTTATACATATTTTTAATGTTTACAGTGAATGAAGTTGACGAAGCACATGATGATACCCACTATGATGAGAATGAAGATATAGAGAATGCAATATTTGAAGGTATTGATAATGGAATCGAAGGAGAGGATGCGAGAACTCTAGGTAATACTGTACCAAAGATGGGAGAAAATGAATTTAAATATAATAAGACAATTAAGGTAAACATGTTTTATATTATTGTAGATATGAGCGAAGATGAAATACCAGATGGTCTTGAACGTGACGACAATGACCATTTTATGTTCGAGAATAATCAGAATGAGATAGAATCTGGGAATGATAGTGAAGATGGTTCAGAAAATGAGGATGAAGATGAGGATGTTGAACTTGTTGAAGCACAATTTGATGGCTCTATCATGAAAAAAGCAGGTTAACTTGGTTTACATAGTCACGTTTTTGCATTTTTTTTGTTTAAATGTATGCATTCTAATTGTTGCTTACTATGTATATTGAATTATTCATAGCTATTCTAACTTCAAGGAAAAGAGGCCCAACAATGATGCACGATATTCATGTACGAATGCCCGATGCACGTGAAAATATCATCTGCAACGAATATGGACAACCTGTTGGCCCTGTAACCGAGGAAAAAGATACTGTTGGTAAATTCTCTCGGTTTTTAGGTACAATAGCTCGTACATACAGTTATGCGCCTTTAACCTATAGTTCATGGCGAAAAGTACCTCATAAAGACAGGATGTGGGAATATGTACTGGTAAACTTTTAAAACTTGTTTATATACCTTTTTTATGAAGCTTTTTCTTCATTTACTAATTAAGAAAATTAATTTTCATAAGGGCAAATACATTGTACCTGAGGCTGCTAAATCGTGGGTGCTAAGATCCATTGGAGATTGTTGGAGAGTATATAAATGTAGAATCAAGAAAAAGCACTTCTATAAATTTAAGGATACAAGAACGAGATGGGCAAATCGACCAAAATCAGTTCCACAGAAGGAATTTGCAAAGTTACTGACTTTATGGAATAAGAAAGAAGTGACGGTAATTGAACGTATATTATATTTATTTAAAACACCTTTTGTTTATAGTTATTCTTTAATGTCCATAGTTACACTAGTTGTGACCTTTTGGTGAAACTATGTGTAGGACCGGTGTTTGGTCTTAAGAAATATACGCATGTCTCAAAAGAATATGCACACAACTGGTCCAATAAGTTTTGCTAGGATTCGTGAGGGCCTGGTAATATGCTTTTCCTATCTTAGTGATAGTTTTTTTTTTCAGTTCAGCCATCTTAATAATACTTGTTGATGATTTTTTTTTAATCATGAATGCAGAAAAATAAAGACCCAAACAAAGAACCACCTACCCTGACTCAAATGTTTGAGTGCACACGCGAAAGAACTGAAGGAAATGTATATGCTGACACATATGATGACACAGCTGAGAAAATTGTAAGATACTATACCCATTAGTATTCGTTACTTCTATTTTGTACTTAATATACCAAAGAAATTTAATATTTGTTACTTCTATATTGGGGTAAACTCTTAACTTCTTAAAAATATATTGAAGGAAAAAATGAAGAATTACCAGCCCCCGGAAAATGAAAGTCCTCCTACAGATGCTTTTCAAGCTGTGATGAGCAAAGAATATGATGGACATCGTAGACTTTTTGGCAGAGGTGTTACCAACACGTTGATAAAAAAGGTTAAAGCTCGTGGTGGTTCTAATATGGCTACATCCGAGATTGTGCGATCAAGTACTACCAATTTAGAAGCTGAAAATGGCCAACATGCTGATAAGTACCGAAAGCTTGAAGAGGTTTACGAACAAAAACTTGTTGAATTAAAGGAGGATAATGAAAATAGACTAGAACTTATGAGAAAGGAATTTGACAGTGAGCGTGCCAATATAGTTGAAGACACGATGCGAAAAATCTTTGAAAAACTGCCTCCTGAAGTAGTTCGCATGGTTTTAACATAAGTGATTATCTCTTTTGGTAAAAGGTATGTTATATACATGTATCAAATTTTTTTTTTATGTTTAGGATCCACATTAAGTCTTTTAAGGGCTTGATATCATGAGTTCTGTGGCTTTAATATAGTGTTTGATAACACCTTGTGCCACATAATTCAAAGAAAACTAATTTTATTCTTTGGTTATATGTTTCCAGGTTGCTTTAGTATAACATGTGGAGATGATCAAGATATGCATCTCCAATAGAAGTCTTTTGAGAATACATAATGAAGAAGATCGTAGTAGTAGTTAAGTTGGCACATGTTTTGTTTATGTTATGAACTAGATGTTTTGTTTATGTTATGAACTGTGTGTCGTAGTTTTACATTTAACAAATTTGTACCTGGAATATGGTCTTATTGATGATATTATATCATGTTTTGATGAAATAAGTTATGTGTCCACATATAATTAAAACAATGCTTGTATTCGTATCTTTTGAATTTTCTACAGAAAATATGCGACACGGAATTGCTAAAGTGTTGCCTCTAGTCGAAAAGTGTTGCGCCAATATTCTTAAAGTTTAAAAAGAAGTGTTGTATTAGATGATTGAAAGTGTTGCATATGATGCGTAAAAGTGTTGTCATTGGTTGGTGTTTTATACAACAAGTGTTGCCTGTAATTATCAAAGTGTTGCAATATAAAAGTGTTGCATTTGTGAACATGAGCAACACTTTGACAAAAGTGTTGCATATTATGACAAAAGTGTTGCTTTAGACCTAAGGCAACAGAGCCTAAGGCAACACTTAAAAAAGTGTTGCACTAGCCTTTATGCAACATTTTTTAGACCTAATACAACACTTTACGAGTGTTGCTTTAGCCCCATTTTCTTGTAGTGTCTTAGTATATATGACAACGAATTTGGAAAATAAAATAACAAAGCAAATGAAAAAAATTATCAAACAGTGAAATAAAAATAAGCAATACTCTATGAAATCGTTGAAATGCTAGTGTTGAGATGATTTTAACACATCGGCTATCTTATGTACCCAATTTTAGACGACTCAATGCTACATATGTTAAACCAAAATTTGGCTTTGTGTTACTAGCATAAAATGGTAGAAACATTTAGCTAAACATGAATATGTTTAGCTAATAATTATAATGTTACTGGTCTATTTTTTTTTATAATAAAAAACCTTCATACACTACTCAAATAAGACATCTCTTTACTTGAACTCATCTCGAAAATTACTCGTAGTCTTTTCTATTTTAATCATCCCAGTATACGTACTGTCAACTAATCAAAAGAAATGAACATAAATAGAGTACGATCTTAGACACATGTTCTCAACCTTAAGAAATACAATGCAAATAATCATGAGAAAATGTTAAGGTGAAAAGGCAACGGGAAAGATGCTGAAAACACAATCATTCATGTTATAGAGATAAATCGACGTGTTTAATTACGTAGCTTGTTTCAATAAAACACTAGGAAGCAAAGTATATACGGATAGTTACTAATTAGGAAGAATATGATAGGTAAAGGTCATACATAAATGCACTAGGCGGCAAGAAACAGAAACAAAAATTGCATCAAAGACCAACCATATGGTGTATTGCCGTATCTGCTTGATTCTCCAATAAATACATAACTTTCATCATTTTTATACATTTTCATTTATGTTTATATATTTTATTCCATGTACGCGTATCATGTTGATGACTATAAAGTATAGTGAACGTCGCCACATACTTTTATCATTTCACAGAAACAAAAAACCAAAACAATTATGAGAAATTTTATGTTCATCTTTGTAGCATATATGCTTTTTACATCATTTTCAATCACAGGTAGCATTACATCTTTTCGTATTAGTTTTATTATTTTCAAGAAGTTTTGTCATGTTTAATCTTTTACTCTCTATATTAGGAACCACCTTGAAAACAAAAACCCTTAGAATAGTGTTTTAATGGACCTACCTTAATTTTATGTTGGAAACCACCTTGTGTAAGGTGAAGTTGCGAAGTAACTAGTAATTTTGTTGATGTTAACTTTGGCGTTCTTAAATTGGTGAAAAGTTGCAAGATGCGATGGTTGGGGTTGAGGTTTCAAAGTAACATTTATCTTTATTTTTTGTTACTCTTTAAAGATTCATTAGATTTAGTCATTTAGTTTAATACAATACAATACATTCTCTTAAAGTTCTTATGTTCAAATGAAAAAAAACTGAGAAAAAACGTAAATGAGTTAAAGTAAGAAAAATAAATATAGTGGTTACAAATGACAATTAATATATTTCCTAAATGTAGTACAGTAGTGTTCTCGGTTGTGATATAATCTTTTAAATTGGAAGGTAGTGTTGGCAATGAGAAATATGTAGTGTTAAGCGACTTATTTATTAGAAAAGACTTACTATTATTGATGTGACCCGACCCCATTCGTGGCTTGTAAAATTTTTGAGTTTTTGTTTTTTTAGATTTTTTGTTTGTTGTGTCACTCCTAAAATAGTTGTTGAGTATTAGTTTGGTCAATGGTTTCTTTACCATTTGTTAAAGCACGTTAGCTAATCGTAAGCTAAAAAAACAACGTAGAAATTTGTTAATTGCTAGCTTTGTTTCACATATATGTCATTTTTATATAAGTTATAAATTGTTAATTTTGAAATATATAAACTAATTTAAAGAATAAATAAATAACTACAAATATATATAATATCACATATTTTATAGTATGATTCCTTACTAATAGAAAATTAAAAGAAATGGAACAACAACGTTTGATCGTGATGGAAACATTCTTATTTTACTTGTCCATTGATAATGTATTTGTAGCAAAATGACTCGCTCACAATAAAACATTGAAGAGACTACACAATCACGTTTAGACATGAGTACTGGTCTCTAAACTATTTCCTTTGTTGTAATTTAATTACATATCACTAATAACATGTCTCTATTATCATCTTTATCGTTTATTTTTAGTTACAGTCGATCACTCTCCAGAAAGAATTCCAGAAAGACCTCAAGTGGCTCTAGATTTTATTTCATCGCCAATGACAATAAGATTTTATACCTAATTTTATTGGTGTGGGTACACCATTGCAATATTAGTTGGTGTAATTATTTGAACGGTTGATTAAATTATTTATAATAATTATAAAAATGGTTGTTTGGTTTTTGAGGGATTTCTAATTATTGAAATGAAATTGATGCAAGAAAGCAAAGGTTTGGCTTTTTTGTTAAGTATGCTCCATTTTCTATAGATTTAGTCACAATAGTATTTTCAAGTAAGGTTCATGGTAATGATTTGGTTTATAACATACATGGAATGGTATGTTTCCTGTTTTCTTAGTATATATGACAACGGATTTGGAAAATAAAATAACAAAGCAAATAAAAAATGATCAAACAGTGAAAGAAAAATAAGCAATACTCTATGAAATAGTTGAAATGCTAGTGTTGAGATGATTTTAACACATCGGCTATCTTATGTACCCAATTTTAGACGAATCAATGCTACATATGTTAAACCGAATTTTGGTTTGGTGTTACTAGCAGAAAATGGTACAAACATTTAGCTAAACATGAATATGTTTAGCTAATACTTATAATGTTACTGGTCTATTTTTTTGATAATAAAAAACCTTCATACACTACTCAAATAAGACATCATTTTTACTTGAACTCATCTCGAAAAGTACTCGTAGTCTTTTCTATTTTAATCATCCCAATATACGTACTGTCAACTAATCAAAAGAAATGAACATAAATAGAGTACGATCTTAGACACACGTTCTCAACCTTAAGAAATACAATGCAAATAATCGTGAGAAAATGTCAAGGTGAAAAGGCAACGGGAAAGATGCTGAAAACACAATCATTCATGTTATAGAGATAAATCGACGTGTTTAATTACGTAGCTTGTTTCAATAAAACACTAGGAAGCCAATTATATACAGATAATTACTAATTAGGAAGAATATGATCGGTAAAGGTCATACATAAATGCACTAGGCTGCAAGAAACAGAAACAAAAATTGCATAAAAGAAACAAAAATTGCATAAAAGACCAACCATATGGTGTATTGCCGTATCTGCTTAATTCTGCAATAAATACATAACTTTCATCATTTTTCTACACTTTCATTTATGTTTATATATTTTATTCCATTTACGCGTATCATGTTGATGAATATAAAGTATAGTAAACGTCGTCACATACTTTTATCATTTCACAGAAACAAACAACCAAAACAATTATGAGAAATTTTATGTTCATCTTTGTAGCATATATGCTTTTTACAACATTTTCGATCACAGGTAGCATTACATCTTTTCGTATTAGTTTCATTATTTTCAAGAAGTTTTGTCATGTTTAATCTTTTACTCTCTATATTAGGAACCACCTTGAAAACAAAAACCCTTCGAGTAGTGTTTTAATGGACCTACCTTAATTTTATGGTGGAAACCACCTTGTGTAAGGTGAAGTTGCGAAGTAACTAGTAATTTTGTTGATGTTAACTTTGGCGTTCTTAAATTGGTGAAAAGTTGCAAGATGCGATGGTTGGGGTTGAGTTTTCAAAGTAGCATTTATCTTTATTTTTTGTTACTCTTTAAAGATTCATTATATTTACTCATTTAGTTTAATACAATACAATATATTCTCTTAACGTTCTTATGTTCAAATGAAAAAAAACTAAGAAAAAACGTAAATGAAGTTAAAGTAAAAAAATAAATATAGAGGTTACAAATAACAATTAATATATTTCTTACATGTAGTACAGTAGTGTCCTCGGTTGTGATACAATCGTTTAAATTGGAAGGAAGTGTTGGCAATGAGAAATATGTAGTGTTAAGAGACTTATTTATTAGAAAAGACTTATTATTATTGATGTGACCCGACCGGAATCATGGCTTGTAAAATTTTTGAGTTTTTGTTTTTTTAGATTTTTTGTTTGTTGTGTCACTCCTAAAATAGTTGTTGATTATTAGTTTGGTCAATGGTTCCTTTACCATTTGTTAAAGCACGTTAGCTAATCGTAAGCTAAAAAAACAACGTAGAAATTTGTTAATTGCTAGCTTTCTTTCACATATATGTCATTTTTATGTAAGTTATAAATTGTAAATCTTGAAATATATAAACTAATTTAAACAATAAATAAATAACTACAAATATATATACTATCACATATTTTATAGTATGATTCCTTTCTATTATAAAATCAAAAGAAATGGAACAACAACGTTTGATCGTGATGGAAACATTCTTATTTTACTTGTCCATTGATAATGTATTTGTTGCAAAATGACCCGCTCACAATAAAACATTGAAGAGACTACACAATCACGTTTAGACATGAGTACTGGTCTCTCAATTATTTCCTTTGTTGTAATTTAATTACATATCACTAATAAAATGTCTCTATTATCATCTTTATTGTTTATTTTTTAGTTACGGTCGATCATTCTCCAGAAAGAATTCCAGAAAGACCTCAAGTGGCACTAGATTTATTTCATCGCCAATGACAACAAGATTTTATACAGAATTTTATTGGTGTGGGTACACCATTGAAATATTAGTTGGTGTAATTATTTGAATTGTTGATTAAATTACTTATAATAACTATAAAAATGGTTGTTTCATTTTTGAGAGATTTCTAGTTATTGAAATGAAATTGATTCAAGAATGCAAAGGTTTGGTTTTTTTGTTAAGTATGCTCCATTTTCTATTGATTTACTTACAATACTATTTTCAAGTAAGGTTCATGGTAATGATTTGATTTATAACATACATGGAATGGTATGTTTCGTGTTTTCTTAATATATATGACAACAAATTTGGAAAATAAAATAACAAAGCAAATGAAAAAGTTATCAAACAATGAAAGAAAAATAAGCAATACTCTATGAAATCGTTGAAATGCTAGTGTTGAGATGGTTTTAACACATCGGCTATCTTATGTACCCAATTTTAGACGACTCAATGCTACATATGTTAATCCGAAATTTGGCTTGGTGTTACTAGCAGAAAATGGTACAAACATTTAGCTAAACATGAAAAAGTTTAGCTAATACTTATAATGTTACTGGTCTATTTTTTTGATAATAAAATTCCTTCATACACTACTCAAATAAGACATCATTTTTACTTGAACTCATCTCGAAAAGTACTCGTAGTCTTTTCTATTTTAATCATCCCAATATATGTATTGTCAACTAATCAAAAGAAATGAACATAAATAGAATACGATCTTAGACACATGTTCTCAACCTTAAGAAATACAATGCAAATAATTGTCAGAAAATGTCAAGGTGAAAAGGCAACGGGAAAGATGTTGAAAACACAATCATTCATGTTATAGAGATAAATCGACGTGTTTAATTAGGTAGCTTGTTTCAATAAAACACTAGGAAGCAAAGTATATACGGATAATTACTAATTAGGAAGAATATGATTAGTAAAGGTCATACATAAATGCACTAGGCCACAAGAAACATAAACAAAAATTGCATAAAAGACCAACCATATGGTGTATTTCCGTATCTGCTTGATTCTGCAATAAATACATAACTTTGATCATTTTTCTACATTTTCATTTATGTTTATATATTTTATTCCATGTACGCGTATCATGTTGATGAATATAAAGTATAGTAAACGTCGTCACATACTTTTTTCATTTCACAGAAAGAAACAACCAAAACAATTATGAGAAATTTTATGTTCATCATTGTAGCATATATGCTTTTTACAACATTTTCGATCACAGGTAGCAATTCATTTTTTCGTATTAGTTTTATTATTTTCAAGAAGTTTTGTCATGTTTAATCTTTTACTCTCTATATTAGGAACCACCTTGAAAACAAAAACCCTTAGAGTAGTGTTTTAATGGACCTACCTTAATTTTATGTTGGAAACCACCTTGTGTAAGGTGAAGTTGCGAAGTAACTAGTAATTTTGTTGATGTTAACTTTGGTGTTCCTAAATTGGTGAAAAGTTGCAAGATGCGATGGCTGGGGTTGAGTTTTCAAAGTAACATTTATCTTTATTTTTTGTTACTCTTTAAAGATTCATTAGATTTAGTCATTTAGCTTAATACAATACAATACATTCTCTTAAAGTTCTTATGTTCAAATGAAAAAAACTGAGAAAAAATGTAAATGAGTTAAAGTAAGAAAAATAAATATAGAGGTTACAAATGACAATTAATATATTTCTTAAATGTAGTACAGTAGTTTCCTCGGTTGTGATATACTCTTTTAAATTGTAAGGTAGTGTTGGCAATGAGAAATATGTAGTGTTAAGCGACTTATTTATTAGAAAAGACTTATTATTATTGATGTGACCCGACCTCATTCGTGGCTTGTAAAATTTTTGAGTTTTTGTTTTTTTAGATTTTTTGTTTGTTGTGTCACTCCTAAAATAGTTGTTGAGTATTAGTTTGGTCAATGGTTTCTTTACCATTTGTTAAAGCACGTTAGCTAATTGTAAGCTAAAAAAAACAACGTAGAAATTTGTTAATTGCTAGCTTTGTTTCACATATATGTCATTTTTATATAAGTTATAAATTGTTAATTTTGAAATATATAAACTAATTTAAAGAATAAATACATAACTACAAATATATATAATATCACATATTTTACAGTATGATTCCTTTCTAATAGAAAATTAAAAGAAATTGAACAACAACGTTTGATCGTGATGGAAACATGCTTATTTTACTTGTCCATTGATAATGTATTTGTTGCAAAATGACCCGCTCACAGTAAAACATTGAAGAGACTACACAATCACGTTTAGACATGAGTAATGGTCTCTCAACTATTTCCTTTGTTGTAATTTAATTACATATCACTAATAACATGTCTCTATTATCATCTTTATCGTTTATTTTTAGTTACAGTCGATCACTCTCCAGAATGAATTCCAGAAAGACCTCAAGTGGCTCTAGATTTTATTTCATCGCCAATGACAACAAGATTTTATACCGAATTTTATTGGTGTGGGTAAACCATTGCAATATTAGCTGGTGTAATTATTTGAACGGTTGATTAAATTATTTATAATAATTATAAAAATGGTTGTTTGGTTTTTGAGAGATTTCTAGTTATTGAAATGAAATTGATGCAAGAAGGCAAAGGTTTGGCTTTTTTGCTAAGTATGCTCCATTTTCTATAGATTTAGTCACAATAGTATTTTCAAGTAAGGCTCATGGTAATGATTTGGTTTATAACATTCATGGAATGGTATGTTTCGTGTTTTCTTAGTATATATGACAACGGATTTGGAAAATAAAATAACAAAGCAAATAAAAAAAATTATCAAACAGTGAAAGAAAAATAAGCAATACTCTATGAAATCTTTAAAATGCTAGTGTTGAGATGATTTTAACACATCGGCTATCTTATGTACCTAATTTTAGACGAATCAAGGCTATGTATGTTAAACCAAAATTTGGTTTGGTGTTACTAGTAGAAAATGGTACAAACATTTAGCTAAACATGAATATGTTTAGCTAATACTTATAATGTTACTGGTCGATTTTTTTGATAATAAGAAATGAACATAAATAGAGTACGATCTTAGACACACGTTCTCAACCTTAAGAAATACAATGCAAATAATCGTGAGAAAATGTCAAGGTGAAAAGGCAACGGGAAAGATGCTGAAAACACAATCATTCATGTTATAGAGATAAATCGACGTGTTTAATTACGTAGCTTGTTTCAATAAAACACTAGGAAGCAAAGTATATACAGATAATTACTAATTAGGAAGAATATGATCGGTAAAGGTCATACATAAATGCACTAGGCTGCAAGAAACAGAAACAAAAATTGCATAAAAGACCAACCATATGGTGTATTGCCGTATCTGCTTGATTCTGCAATAAATACATAACTTTCATCATTTTTCTACACTTTCATTTATGTTTATATATTTTATTCCATGTACGCGTATCATGTTGATGACTATAAAGTATAGTAAACGTCGTCAAATACTTTTATCATTTCACGGAAACAAACAACCAAAACAGTTATGAGAAATTTTATGTTCATCTTTGTAGCATATATGCTTTTTACAACTTTTTCGATCACAGGTAGCATTACATCTTTTCGTATTAGTTTCATTATTTTCAAGAAGTTTTGTCATGTTTAATCTTTTACTCTCTATATTAGGAACCACCTTGAAAACAAAACCCTTAGAGTAGTGTTTTAATGAACCTACCTTAATTTTATGGTGGAAACCACCTTGTGTAAGGTGAAGTTGCGAAGTAACTAGTAATTTTGTTGATGTTAACTTTGGCGTTCTTAAATTGGTGAAAAGTTGCAAGATGCGATGGTTGGGGTTGAGTTTTCAAAGTAGCATTTATCTTTATTTTTTGTTACTCTTTAAAGATTCATTATATTTACTCATTTAGTTCAATACAATACAATATATTCTCTTAAAGTTCTTATGTTCAAATGAAAAAAAAACTGAGAAAAAACGTAACTGAAGTTAAAGTAAAAAAATAAATATAGAGGTTACAAATGACAATTAATATATTTCTTACATGTAGTATAGTAGTGTCCTCGGTTGTGATATTATCGTTTAAATTGGAAGGAAGTGTTAGCAATGAGAAATATTAAGTGTTAAGCGACTTATTTATTAGAAAAGACTTATTATTATTGATGTGACCCGACCCGATTCATGGCTTGTAAAAATTTTGAGTTTTTGTTTTTTTAGATTTTTGTTTGTTGTGTCACTCCTAAAATAGTTGTTGATTATTAGTTTGGTCAATGGTTCCTTTACCATTTGTTAAAGCACGTTAGCTAATCGTAAGCTAAAAAAACAACGTAGAAATTTGTTAATTGCTAGCTTTCTTTCACATATGTGTCATTTTTATGTAAGTTATAAATTGTAAATCTTGAAATATATAAACTAATTTAAAGAATAAATAAATAACTACAAATATATATAATATCACATATTTTATAGTATGATTCCTTTCTAATAGAAAATCAAAATAAATAGAACAACAACGTTGGATCGTGATAGAAACATTCTTATTTTACTTGTCCATTGATAATGTATTTGTTGCAAAATGACCCACTCACAATAAAACATTGAAGAAACTACACAATCACGTTTAGACATGAGTACTGGTCTCTCAATTATTTCCTTTGTTGTAATTTAATTACATATCACTAATAACATGTCTCTATTATCATCTTTATTGTTTATTTTTTAGTTACGGTCGATCATTCTCCAGAAAGAATTCCACCTTGTCTAAGGTAAAGTTGCGAAGTAACTAGTAATTTTGTTAATGTTAACTTTGGCGTTCTTAAATTGGTGAAAAGTTGCAAGATGCGATGGCTGGGGTTGAGTTTTCAAAGTAACATTTATCTTTATTTTTTGTTACTCTTTAAATATTCATTAAATTTAGTAATTTAGTTTAATACAACACAATATATTCTCTTAAAGTTCTTAAGTTCAAGTGAAAAAAAACTGAGAAAAAACGTAAATGAGTTAAAGTAAAAAAATAAATATAGAGGTTACAAATGACAATTAATATATTTCTTAAATGTAGTACAGTAGTGTCCTCGGTTGTGATATAATATTTTAAATTGGAAGGAAGTGTTGGCAATGAGAAATATGTAGTGTTAAGCGACTTATTTATTAGAAAAGACTTATTATTATTAATGTGACCTCACCAGATTCATGGCTTGTAAAATTTTTGAGTTTTTGTTTTTTTAGATTTTTTGTTTGTTGTGTCACTCCTAAAATAGTTGTTGATTATTAGTTTGGTCAATGGTCTCTTTACAATTTGTTAAAGCACGTTAGCTAATCGTAATCTAAAAAAACAACGTAGAAATTTGTTAATTGCTATCTTTCTTTCACATATATGTCATTTTTCTATAAGTTATAAATTGTAAATTTTGAAATATATAAATTAATTTAAAGAATAAATAAATAACTGCAAATATATAAAATATCACATATTTTATAGTATGATTCCTTTCTAATATAAAATCAAAAGAAATGGAACAACAACGTTTGATCGTGATGGAAACATGCTTATTTTACTTTTCCATTGCTAATGTATTTGTTACAAAATGACTCGCTCACTATAAAACATTGAAGAGACTACACAATCACGTTTAGACATGAGTACTGGTCTCTCAGCTATTTCCTTTGTTGTAATTTAATTACATATCACTAATAATATGTCTCTATTATCATTTTTATTGTTTATTTTTTAGTTATGGTCGATAATTCTCGAGAAAGAATTCCAGAAAGACCTCAAGTGGCTCTATATTTTATTTCATCGCCAATGGCAACAAGATTTTATACCGAATTTTATTGATGTGGGTACACCATTGCAATATTAGTTGGTGTAATTATTTGAACGGTTGATTAAATTACTTATAATATTTATAAACATGGTTGTTTGGTTTTTGAGGGATTTCTAGTTATTGAAATGAAATTGATGCAAGAATGCAAAGGTTTGGCTTTTTGTTAAGTATGCTCTATTTTCTATTGATTTAATTACAATAGTATTTTCAAGTAAGGTTCATAGTAATGATTTGGTTTATAACATACATGGAATAGTATGTTTCATGTTTTCTTAGAATATATGACAACGGATTTGGAAAATAAAATAACAAAGCAAATGAAAAAATTATCAAACAGTGAAATAAAAATAAGCAATACTCTATGAAATCGTTGAAATGCTAGTGTTGAGATGATTTTAACACATCAGCTATCATATGTACCCAATTTTAGACGACTCAATGCTACATATGTTAAACCGAAATTTGGCTTGGTGTTACTAGCATAAAATGGTACAAACATTTAGCTAAATATGAATATGTTTAGCTAATACTTATAATGTTACTGGTCTATTTTTTTGATAATAAAAAACCTTCATACACTACTCAAATAAGACATCATTTTTACTTGAACTCATCTCGAAATGTACTCGTAGTCTTTTCTATTTTAATCATCCCATTATACGTACTGTCAACTAATCAAAAGAAATGAACATAAATAGAGTACGATTTAGACACATGTTCTCAACCTTAAGAAATACAATGCAAATAATCGTGAGAAAATGTCGAGCTGAAAAGGCAACGGGAAAGATGCTGAAAACACAATCATTCATGTTATAGAGATAAATCGACGTGTTTAATTAGGTAGCTTGTTTCAATAAAACACTAGGAAGCAAAGTATATACGGATAATTACTAATTAGGAAGAATATGATTAGTAAAGGTCATACAAAAATGCACTAGGCCACAAGAAACATAAACAAAAATTACATAAAAGACCAACCATCTAGTGTATTGCCGTATCTGCTTGATTCTGCAATAAATACATAACTTTCATCATTTTTCTTCATTTTCATTTATGTTTATATATTTTATTCCATGTACGCGTAGCATGTTGATGACTATAAAGTATAGTAAATGTCGTCACATACTTTTAACATTTCACAGAAAGAAACAACCAAAACAATTATGAGAAATTTTATGTTCATCTTTGTAG
The DNA here is from genome assembly GCA_025667525.1 of Glebionis coronaria. NCBI lineage: Eukaryota > Viridiplantae > Streptophyta > Magnoliopsida > Asterales > Asteraceae > Glebionis > Glebionis coronaria. The sequence goes on from CM046877.1 coordinate 637,421,432, forward strand.
CATATATGCATTTTACAACATTTTCGATCACAGGTAGCATTAAATTTTTTCGTATTAGTTTCATTATTTTCAAGAAGTTTTGTCATGTTTAATCTTTTACTCTCTATATTAGGAACCACCTTGAAAACAAAAACCCTTAGAGTAGTGTTTTAATGGACCTACCTTAACTTTATGTTGGAAACCACCTTGTGTAAGGTGAAGTTGCGATGTAACTAGTAATTTTTTTGATGTTAACTTTGGCGTTCTTAAATTGGTGAAAACTTGCAAGATGCGATAGCTGGGGTTGAGTTTTCAAAGTAACATTTGAAATTAATCGTGAGAAAATGTCAAGGTGAAAAGGCAACGGGAAAGATGCTGAAAACACAATCATTCATGTTATAGAGATAAATCGACGTGTTTAATTAGGTAGCTTGTTTCAATAAAATACTAGGAAGCAAAGTTTATACGGATAATTACTAATTAGGAAGAATATGATCGGTAAAGGTCATACATAAATGCACTAGGCCACAAGAAACATAAACAAAAATTGCATAAAAGACGAACCATATGGTGTATTGTCGTATCTGCTTGATTCTGCAATAAATACATAACTTTCATCATTTTTCTACATTTTCATTTATGTTTATATATTTTATTCCATGTACGCGTATCATGTTGATGACTATAAAGTATAGGAAACGTCGTCACATACTTTTTTCATTTCACAGAAAGAAACAACCAAAACAATTATGAGAAATTTTATGTTCATCACTGTAGCATATATGCTTTTTACAACATTTTCGATCACAGGTAGCATTACATTTTTTCGTATTAGTTTTATTATTTTCAAGAAGTTTTGTCATGTTTAATCTTTTACTGTCTATATTAGGAACCACCTTGAAAACAAAAACCCTTAGAGTAGTGTTTTAATGGACCTACCTTAATTTTATGTTGGAAACCACCTTGTCTAAGGTAAAGTTGCGAAGTAACTAGTAATTTTGTTAATGTTAACTTTGGCGTTCTTAAATTGGTGAAAAGTTGCAAGATGCGATGGCTGGGGTTGAGTTTTCAAAGTAACATTTATCTTTATTTTTTGTTACTCTTTAAATATTCATTAGATTTAGTCATTTAGTTTAATACAACACAATATATTCTCTTAATGTTCTTAAGTTCAAATGAAAAAAAACTGAGAAAAAACGTAAATGAGTTAAAGTAAAAAAATAAATATAGAGGTTACAATTGACAATTAATATATTTCTTAAATGTAGTACAGTAGTGTCCTCGGTTGTGATATAATATTTTAAATTGGAAGGAAGTGTTGGCAATGAGAAATATGTAGTGTTAAGTGACTTATTTATTAGAAAAGACTTATTATTATTGATGTGACCCGACCGGATTCATGGCTTGTAAAATTTTTGAGTTTTTGTTTTTTTAGATTTTTTGTTTGTTGTGTCACTCCTAAAATAGTTGTTGAGTATTAGTTTGGTCAATGGTCTCTTTACCATTTGTTAAAGCACGTTAGCTAATCGTAATCTAAAAAAACAACGTATAAATTTGTTAATTGCTAGCTTTCTTTCACATATATGTTATTTTTATATAAGTTATAAATTGTAAATTTTGAAATATATAAATTAATTTAAAGAATAAATAAATAACTGCAAATATATAAAATATCACATATTTTATAGTATGATTCCTTTCTAATATAAAATCAAAAGAAATGGAACAACAACGTTTGATCGTGATGGAAACATGCTTATTTTACTTGTCCATTGCTAATGTATTTGTTACAAAATGACTCGCTCACTATAAAACATTGAAGAGACTACACAATCACGTTTAGAGATGAGTACTGGTCTCTCAGCTATTTCCTTTGTTGTAATTTAATTACATATCACTAATAATATTAGGAACCACCTTGAAAACAAAAACCCTTAGAGTAGTGTTTTAATGGACATACCTTAATTTTATGTTGGAAACCACCTTGTCTAAGGTAAAGTTGCGAAGTAATTAGTAATTTTGTTGATGTTAACTTTGGCGTTCTTAAATTGGTGAAAAGTTGCAAGATGCGATGGCTGGGGTTGAGTTTTCAAAGTAACATTTATCTTTATTTTTTGTTACTCTTTAAATATACATTAGATTTAGTCATTTAGTTTAATACAATACAATATATTCTCTTAAAGTTGTTATGTTCAAATGAAAAAAAACTGAGAAAAAACGTAAATGAGTTAATGTAAAAAAATAAATATAGAGGTTACAAATGACAATTAATATATTTCTTAAATGTAGTACAGTAGTGTCCTCGGTTGTGATATAATCTTTTAAATTGGAAGGAAGTGTTGGCAATGAGAAATATGTAGTGTTAAGCGACTTATTTATTAGAAAAGACTTATTATTATTGATGTGACCCGACCGGATTCATGGCTTGTAAAAATTTTGAGTTTTTGTTTTTTTTAGATTTTTTGTTTGTTGTGTCACTCCTAAAATAGTTGTTGAGTATTAGTTTGGTCAATGGTCTCTTTACCATTTGTTAAAGCACGTTAGCTAATCGTAATCTAAAAAAACAACGTATAAATTTGTTAATTGTTAGCTTTCTTTCACATATATGTTATTTTTATATAAGTTATAAATTGTAAATTTTGAAATATATAAATTAATTTAAAGAATAAATAAATAACTGCAAATATATAAAATATCACATATTTTATAGTATGATTCCTTTCTAATATAAAATCAAAAGAAATGGAACAACAACGTTTGATCATGATGGAAACATGCTTATTTTACTTGTCCATTGCTAATGTATTTGTTACAAAATGACTCGCTCACTATAAAACATTGAAGAGACTACACAATCACGTTTAGACATGAGTACTGGTCTCTCAGCTATTTCCTTTGTTGTAATTTAATTACATATCACTAATAATATTAGGAACCACCTTGAAAACAAAAACCCTTAGAGTAGTGTTTTAATGGACCTACCTTAATTTTATGTTGGAAACCACCTTGTCTAAGGTAAAGTTGCGAAGTAATTAGTAATTTTGTTGATGTTAACTTTGCCGTTCTTAAATTGGTGAAAAGTTGCAAGATGCGATGGCTGGGGTTGAGTTTTAAAAGTAACATTTATCTTTATTTTTTGTTACTCTTTAAATATACATTAGATTTAGTCATTTAGTTTAATACAATACAATATATTCTCTTAAAGTTGTTATGTTCAAATGAAAAAAAACTGAGAAAAAACGTAAATGAGTTAATGTAAAAAAATAAATATAGAGGTTACAAATGACAATTAATATATTTCTTAAATGTAGTACAGTAGTGTCCTCGATTGTGATTTAATCTTTTAAATTGGAAGGAAGTGTTGGCAATGAGAAATATGTAGTGTTAAGCGACTTATTTATTAGAAAAGACTTATTATTATTGATGTGACCCGACCGGATTCATGGCTTGTAAAAATTTTGAGTTTTTGTTTTTTTTAGATTTTTTGTTTGTTGTGTCACTCCTAAAATAGTTGTTGAGTATTAGTTTGGTCAATGGTTTCTTTACCATTTGTTAAAGCACGTTAGCTAATCGTAAGCTAAAAAAACAACGTAGAAATTTGTTAATTGCTAGCTTTGTTTCACATATATGTCATTTTTATATAAGTTATAAATTATAAATTTTGAAATATATAAACTAATTTAAAGAATAAATAAATAACTACAAATATAAATATCACATATTTTATAGTATGATTCCTTTCTAATAGAAAATCAAAAGAAATGGAACAACAACGTTTGATCGTGATGGAAACATGCTTATTTTACTTGTCCATTGATAATGTATTTGTTGCAAAATGACCCGCTCACAATAAAACATTGAAGAGACTACACAATCACGTTTAGACATGAGTACTGGTCTCTCAACTATTTCCTTTATTGTAATTTAATTACATATCACTAATAACATGTCTCTATTATCAACTTTTTTGTTTATTTTTTAGTTACGGTCGATCATTCTCCAGAAAGAATTCCAGAAAGACCTCAAGTGGCTCTAGATTTTATTTCATCGCCAATGGAAACAAGATTTTATACCGAATTTTATTGGTGTGGGTACACCATTGCAATATTAGTTGGTGTAATTATTTGAACGGTTGATTAAATTACTTATAATAATTATGGAAATGGTTGTTTGGTTTTTGAGGGATTTCTAGTTATTGAAATGAAATTGATGCAAGAATGCAAAGGTTTGGCTTTTTTGTTAAGTATGCTCTATTTTCTATAGATATAATTACAATAGAATTTTCAAGTAAGGTTCATGGTAATGATTTGGTTTATAACATACATGGAATGGTATGTTTCGTGTTTTCTTATTATATATGACAACGGATTTGGAAAATAAAATAACAAAGCAAATGAAAAAATTATCAAACAGTGAAATAAAAATAAGCAATACTCAATGAAATCGTTGAAATGCTAGTGTTGAGATGATTTTAACACATCGGCTATCTTATGTACCCAATTTTAGACGACTCAATGCTACATATGTTAAACCAAAATTTGGCTTGGTGTTACTAGCATAAAATGGTACAAACATATAGCTAAACATGAATACGTTTAGCTAATACTTATAATGTTACTGGTCTATTTTTTTTATTACAAAAAACCTTCATACACTACTCAAATAAGACATCATTTTTACTTGAACTCATCTTGAAAAGTACTCGTAGTCTTTTCTATTTTAATCATCCCAATATACGTACTGTCAACTAATCAAATAAAATGAACATAAATAGAGTATGATCTTAGACACATGTTCTCAACCTTAAGAAATACAATGCAAATAATCGTGAGAAAATGTCAAGGTGAAAAGGCAACGGGAAAGATGCTGAAAACACAATCATTCATGTTATAGAGATAAATCAACGTGTTTAATTACGTAGCTTGTTTCAATAAAACACTAGGAAGCAAAGTATATACGGATAATTACTAATTAGGAAGAATATGATCGGTAAAGGTCATACATAAATGCACTAGGCTGCAAGAAACAGAAACAAAAATTGCATAAAAGACCAACCATATGGTGTATTGCCGTATCTGCTTGATTCTGCAATAAATACATAACTTTCATCATTTTTCTATATTTTCATTTATGTTTATATATTTTATTCCATGTACGCGTATCATGTTGATGACTATAAAGTATAGTAAACGTCGTCACATACTTTTATCATTTCACAGAAACAAACAACCAAAACAAGTATGAAAAATTTTATGTTCATCTTTGTAGCATATATGCTTTTTACAACATTTTCGATCACAGGTAGCATTACATCTTTTCGTATTAGTTTCATTATTTTCAAGAAGTTTTGTCATGTTTAATCTTTTACTCTCTATATTAGGAACCACCTTGAAAACAAAAACCCTTAGAGTAGTGTTTTAATGGACCTACCTTATTTTATGTTGGAAACCACCTTGTGTAAGGTGAAGTTGCAAAGTAACTAGTAATTTTGTTGATGTTAACTTTGGCGTTCTTAAATTGGTGAAAAGTTGCAAGATGCGATGGCTGGGCTTGAGTTTTCAAAGTAACATTTATCTTTATTTTTTGTTACTCTTTAAAGATTCATTAGATTAAGTCATTTAGTTTAATACAATACAATACTTTCTCTTAAAGTTCTTATGTTCAAATGAAAAAAACTGAGAAAAAACGCAAATTAGGTAAAGTAAAAAAATAAATATAGAGGTTACAAATGACAATTAATATATTTCTTAAATGTAGTACATTAGTGTCCTCGGTTGTGATATAATCTTTTAAATTGGAAGGTAGTGTTGGCAATGAGAAATATGTAGTGTTATGCGACTTATTTATTAGAAAAGACTTATTATTATTGATGTGACCCGACCCCATTCATGGCTTGTAAAATTTTTGAGTTTTTGTTTTTTTAGATTTTTTTTTGTTATGTCACTCCTAAAATAGTTGTTGAGTATTAGTTTGGTCAATGGTTTCTTTACCATTTGTTAAAGCACGTTAGCTAATCGTAAGCTAAAAAAACAACGTAGAAATTTGTTAATTGCTAGCTTTGTTTCACATATATGTCATTTTTATATAAGTTATAAATTGTAAATTTTGAAATATATAAACTTATTTAAAGAATAAATAAATAACTACAAATATATATAATATCACATATTTTATAGTATGATTCCTTTCTAATAGAAAATTAAAAGAAATGGAACAACAACGTTTGATCATGATGGAAACATGCTTATTTTACTTGTCCATTGATAATGTATTTGTTGCAAAATGACCCGCTCACAATAAAACATTGAAGAGACTACACAATCACGTTTAGACATGAGTACTGGTCTCTCAACTATTTGCTTTGTTGTAATTTAATTACATATCACTAATAACATGTCTCTATTATCATCTTTATCGTTTATTTTTAGTTACAGTCGATCACTCTCCAGAAAGAATTCCAGAAAGACCTCAAGTGGCTCTAGATTTTATTTCATCGCCAATGACAACAAGATTTTATACCGAATTTTATTGGTGTGAGTACGCCATTGCAATATTAGTTGGTGTAATTATTTGAACGGTTGATTAAATTACTTATAATAATTATAAAAATGGTTGTTTGGTTTTTGAGGGATTTCTAGTTATTGAAATGAAATTGATGCAAGAAAGCAAAGGTTTGGCTTTTTTGTTAAGTATGCTCCATTTTCTATAGATTTAGTTACAATAGTATTTTCAAGTAAGGTTCATGGTAATGATTTGGTTTTTAACATACATGGAATGGTATGTTTCGTGTTTTCTTAGTATATATGACAACGGATTTAGAAAATAAAATAACAAAGCAAATAAAAAATTATCAAACAGTGAAAGAAAAATAAGCAATACTCTATGAAATCGTTGAAATGCTAGTGTTGAGATGATTTTAACACATCGGCTATCTTATGTACCCAATTTTAGACGAATCAATGCTACATATGTTAAAACGAAATTTGGTTCCGTGTTACTAGCAGAAAATGGTACAAACATTTAGCTAAACATGAATATGTTTAGCTAATACTTATAATGTTACTGGTCTATTTTTTTGATAATTAAAAACCTTCATACACTACTCAAACAAGACATCATTTTTACTTGAACTCATCTCGAAAAGTACTCGTAGTCTTTTCTATTTTAATCATCCCAATATACGTACTGTCAACTAATCAAAAGAAATGAACATAAATAGAGTACGATCTTAGACACACGTTCTCAACCTTAAGAAATACAATGCAAATAATCGTGAGAAAATGTCAAGGTGAAAAGGCAACGGGAAAGATGCTGAAAACACAATCATTCATGTTATAGAGATAAATCGACGTGCTTAATTACGTAGCTTGTTTCAATAAAACACTAGGAAGCAATGTATATACGGATAATTACTAATTAGGAAGAATATGATCGGTAAAGGTCATACATAAATGCACTAGGCTGCAAGAAACAGAAACAAAAATTGCATAAAAGACCAACCATATGGTGTATTGCCGTATCTGCTTGATTCTGCAATAAATACATAACTTTCATCATTTTTCTACATTTTCATTTATGTTTATATATTTTATTCCATGTACGCGTATCATGTTGATGACTATAAAGTATAGTAAACGTCGTCACATACTTTTATCATTTCACAGAAACAAACAACCAAAACAATTATGAGAAATTTTATGTTCATCTTTGTAGCATATATGCTTTTTACAACATTTTCGATCACAGGTAGCATTACATCTTTTCGTATTAGTTTTATTATTTTCAAGAAGTTTTGTCATGTTTAATCTTTTACTCTCTATATTAGAAACCACCTTGAAAACAAAACCCTTAGAGTAGTGTTTTAATGGACCTACCTTAATTTTATGTTGGAAACCACCTTGTGTAAGGTGAAGTTGCGAAGTAACTAGTAATTTTGTTGATGTTAACTTTGGTGTTCTTAAATTGGTGAAAAGTTGCAAGATGCGATGGCTGGGATTGAGTTTTCAAAGTAACATTTATCTTTATTTTTTGTTACTCTTTAAAGATTCATTAGATTAAGTCATTTAGTTTAATACAATACAATACATTCTCTTAAAGTTCTTATGTTCAAATGAAAAAAAACTGAGAAAAAACGCAAATGAGTTAAAGTAAAAAAATAAATATAGAGGTTACAAATGACAATTAATATATTTCTTAAATGTAGTACAGTAGCGTCCTCGGTTGTGATATAATCTTTTAAATTGGAAGGTAGTGATGGCAATGAGAAATATGTAGTGTTAAGCGACTTATTTATTAGAAAAGACTTATTATTATTGATGTGACCCGACCCCATTCATGGCTTGTAAAATTTTTGGGTTTTTGTTTTTTTAGATTTTTTTTTGTTGTGTAACTCCTAAAATAGTTGTTGAATACTAGTTTGGTCAATGGTTTCTTTACCATTTGTTAAAGCACGTTAGCTAATCGTAAGCTAAAAAAACAACGTAGAAATTTGTTAATTGCTAGCTTTGTTTCACATATATGTCGTTTTTATATAAGTTATAAATTGTAAATTTTGAAATATATAAACTAATTTAAAGAATAAATAAATAACTACAAATATATATAATATCACATATTTTATAGTATGATTCCTTTCTAATAGAAAATTAAAAGAAATGGAACAACAACGTTTGATCGTGATGGAAACATGCTTATTTTACTTGTCCATTGATAATGTATTTGTTGCAAAATGACCCGCTCACAATAAAACATTGAAGAGACTACACAATCACGTTTAGACATGAGTACTTGTCTCTCAACTATTTCCGTTGTTTAAATTTAATTACATATCACTAATAACATGTCTCTATTATCATCTTTATCGTTTATTTTTAGTTACAGTCGATCACTCTCCAGAAAGAATTTTAGAAAGACCTCAAGTGGCTCTAGATTTTATTTCATCGCCAATGACAAAAAGATTTTATACCGAATTTTATTGGTGTGGGTACACCATTGCAATATTAGTTGGTGAAATTATTTGAACGGTTGATTAAATTATTTATAATAATTATAAAAATGGTTGTTTGGTTTTTGAGGGATTTCTAGTTATTGAAATGAAATTGATGCAAGAAAGCAAAGGTTTGGCTTTTTTGTTAAGTATGCTCCATTTTCTATAGATTTAGTTACAATAGTATTTTCAAGTAAGGTTCATTGTAATGATTTGGTTTTTAACATACATGGAATGGTATGTTTCGTGTTTTCTTAGTATATATGACAACGGGTTTGGAAAATAAAATAACAAAGCAAATAAAAAAATTATCAAACAATGAAAGAAAAATAAGCAATACTCTATGAAATCGTTAAAATGCTAGTGTTGAGATGATTTTAACACATCGGCTATCTTATGTACCCAATTTTAGACGAATCAATGCTACATATGTTAAAACGAAATTTGGTTTCGTGTTACTAGCAGAAAATGGTACAAACATTTATCTAAACATGAATATGTTTAGCTAATACTTATAATGTTACTGGTCTATTTTTTTGATAATAAAAAACCTTCATACACTACTCAAACAAGTCATCATTTTTACTTGAACTCATCTCGAAAAGTACTCGTAGTCTTTTCTATTTTAATCATCCCAATATACGTACTGTCAACTAATCAAAAGAAATGAACATAAATAGAGTACGATCTTAGACACACGTTCTCAACCTTAAGAAATACAATGCAAATAATCGTGAGAAAATGTCAAGGTGAAAAGGCAATGGGAAAGATGCTGAAAACACAATCATTCATGTTATAGAGATAAATCGACGTGTTTAATTACGTAGCTTGTTTCAATAAAACACTAGGAAGAAATGTATATACGAATAATTACTAATTAGGAAGAATATGATAGGTAAAGGTCATACATAAATGCACTAGGCTGCAAGAAACAGAAACAAAAATTGCATAAAAGACCAACCATATGGTGTATTGCCGTATCTGCTTGATTCTGCAATAAATACATAACTTTCATCATTTTTCTACATTTTCATTTATGTTTATATATTTTATTCCATGTACGCGTATCATGTTGATGACTATAAAGTATAGTAAACGTCGTCACATACTTTTATCATTTCACAGAAACAAACAATCAAAACAATTATGAGAATTTTTATGTTCATATTTGTAGCATATATGCTTTTTACAACATTTTCGACCACAGGTAGCATTACATCTTTTCGTATTAGTTTTATTATTTTCAAGAAGTTTTGTCATGTTTAATCTTTTACTCTCTATATTAGGAACCACCTTGAAAACAAAAACCCTTAGACTAGTGTTTACAAGGAATGGTATGTTTCGTGTTTTCTTAGTATATATGACAACGGATTTGGAAAATAAAATAACAAAGCAAATAAAAGAATTATCAAACAGTGAAAAAAAAATAAGCAATACTCTATGAAATCATTGAAATGCTAGTGTTAAAGATGATTTTAACACATCGGCTATCTTATGTACCCAATTTTAGACGAATCAATGCTACATATGTTAAACCGAAATTTGGTTTGGTGTTACTAGCAGAAAATGGTACAAACATTTAGCTAAACATGAATATGTTTAGCTAATACTTATAATGTTACTGGTCTTTTTTTTTATAATAAAAAACCTTCATACACTACTCAAATAAGACATCATTTTTACTTGAACTCATCTTGAAAAGTACTCGTAGTTTTTTCTATTTTAATCATCCTAATATACGTACTGCCAACTAATCAAAAGAAATGAACATAAATAGAGTACGATTTTAGACACATGTTCTCAACCTTAAGAAATACAATGCAGATAATCGTGAGAAAATGTCAAGGTGAAAAGGAAACGGGAAATATGCTGAAAACACAATCATTCATGTTATAGAGTTAAATCGAAGTGTTTAATTACGTAGCTTGTTTCAATAAAACACTAGGAAGCAAAGTATATACGGATACTTACTAATTAGGAAGCATATGATCAACAAAGGTCATACATAAATGCACAAGGCTGCAAGAAACATAAACAAAAATTGCATAAAAGACCAACCATATGGTGTATTGCCGTATCTGCTTGATTCTGCAATAAATACATACCTTTCATCATTTTCGCACACGACGAATAGTAGTAATTTCAATAGGAAAAATTAGGAATTGAACTATATTGGTGATCATAAAAGAAAAAACGACATCGTTCGAATGATTTCAAGGAGGATTGATGGAATCGATTTAAAAGGAAAGTTAGGAATTATAGTGGCGATCATATACTTGGTTTTTATATATTGGCATATTTGGGATGTTATACTAATGGGAGGCTGTTACTAAAAATTAAATAAGGGTAGTATTAATGCAATTTAACGTTGCATTTACAGCAACATTAATATCGGTGGTAGAATTACTACTAGTAACATATGATCGTTACAGCTTTTTTCCTATGGTCAAAATTCGCATTAAAGATGAAAGCTAACCATAAAATATATATGACTTGTACTAAAACACCCTCTTTGTTGTTTTTTTTTAAATTTTTTTGAACAAATCACCCTCTTTATTCCAATGATGTACAAGTTTGTAACAATTTGGCCAAGATTGTTAGGTTTTAGTTAAATTAAAGAATTAAATAATATCGCAAATATAATTTTTTTATCTACTTTCGAAAATGGATAATTAATTTATGTCCTCGGTCCGGTTCGATTCGGTCTTACTAAAAGTGTGTTTATGGATCGGATAAAAACCGAACAAGACCGAACCGACCCGGGACCGGACCGGACTATTTTGTTCCGGTCTCGGTCTGGGGTTTTGGATCAATTCGGTCATTGGTTCGATCCGATTTTGATCGGTCCGGTTTGATCTGGATCCGTCTCTAAGCCTTATGTGACATTAGGCTGCCCACAACGCACCGGATTAATTTTCGGTCGCCGGTCGGTCGCGACCAAATCGGTCCATTATGGCGATTCGGTCGTCGGTGTCGACTCCCCCGAACCTATCGTACCTACGACCCAATTCACCAAACCAATCGTCCTTTTTTTCTCTCTTTTTGTTTTATATTTCTTTTGATAAAATTATATTATTGTTATTTATTTATGGTAAATTTTAAGTATATTGAATGTGAATTAAATATATCTTTTGATATAAAAGGAAAATTTGTGTTTGATGAATGTGACTTAACATGTGCATGAGGGCCCATTTTAGGAAAAACCTAGATTTAATTCTGTTTTAAGTATATAAAATTTATCAAAAAAATTCTAAATTTAATATATTGAGCTTTGTTTAATTCCTCACACCATATATTAACTTGATAATTTTTTGAGTTAGTTTTATCTAATGCATTGTATCCCTTTACTTTTAATTAAGTCTTTTATTAATCATTTCTTTAACGATATTTAAGTATAAATATTATTGTAATGTTTTTTATTTTATTTAAAAAATTATTTGAAAAAAAAATTTTATTAAAAAATTTAAACTAGGTCGTCTGGTTGGGGTAAATAGGACGCACTAGGTCGCAGGAGAGAAAGCTGACGTGTCAAAGTCATGATTTAATCTACGTTGCAGGTAGCCTTAAGTATTCCAGAGTCAGGTAAATGAGAGATAGTTGATGTGATAAAATATGTCTCAATAAATACTAGTATTCTAGTAATTGCATTTGTATCATCTCTTTTTCTTTGATTATTGGATAATTTTCGTTTACTTGTTATTTTATTTTCCGAATCTATTGTCATTGTCATATATATTAAAACCCACCAAACATAACTTTTCATGTATATTTAACCGAATTACTACAATGAAGCTCGTTAAAAAATAGTACTATGTCATTTCATTGTATCAAAAAAGGGTTAACAAAAGAAGAATTACTATCCTTTCACTCATGCATCAATTTCATTTGAATGACAAAAAATTCTTCCAATGGCCATGCAACTCTTTTTGTATATATAATTATATTAAAAATCCCCTCAGGTAACTCCACTGGTTAAAATCGCAATGTTGCGCCCACGCCAATCAAAGATTATATAACACCTCAATGTAACCGACGTGAAACAATTGTGAAAGCCACTTCTCTTTCAAGAGTTCTAGACGCACTAAAGATTGAACAATTAAAAGTGAAAATATAGACACGTCATTTATGATATCTAATCGAACTACAACAAGGTAAATAGTTTAAAGATGTATACTCATGTCTAAACATGATCTGGGTTACAACTCAAAACCTCGATCTAGTACTCGATCTTCGGAGATCACAAAACCCGTATCTCTAATACCATTAACAACTCGAAACCTTGATGCATTTGAAAAATATATAACTTTTTCTTCAAGTACAAACGATTAGCTAACGACTTTGTCATGTATAAAGTCTCTAACTTTTTCAAATTTCCGTTGCAGTCGTCTCCTTTGTAATATCCCGTAGACCTGATCATCTAAACACAAGATCAATGCGCTATAAGACTTTTTTTTAAATGACGTTATCGTACGCCACTATTGTGGTGGAGGGTAATTCTTCCAATACTGCATCTAAACATGATTGTTTAGGTTTTATCATTGTTTTCTTTTGAACGAGCCCTTTTGTAACAAATATACACGTTTTATCGTAATCAAACGTTGTTGTTTCATTTCTTTTGATTGTTGTTTAAAAAAGAATCATCTTATAGGCTTGTACAACAATGATAGTGTATGCTTTTAGTTAGAAAAATTTTTAGTTCCTTTGACTTTTTTTTCATGTTTTAAATCTCAAAAATTAAATAGAAATGACATAAATGTCAAAGAAATCTAACAACAACATATTTATTTAAAAAAAAATTTAATCATCTTAGCCATTTGGTTACATGTTTTAACAAATGGTAAAGAATACACTCGTGATCAAATTTATACTAAAGGAAAAAAACCGATGAAACCATTTTAGGTACCTAAAGATAAAAAACGATGAAACTTGTCCCTAGCGATATGTCGTTCGAGAAAACTATTCTTGGCGACATGTCGCCAGAAAATGCCGACGAGGAACGAGCGTAAAGAAAAGTATCCCCTATGACATGTTGAGGTTTTCTTAGCGAAACCACGGGTCCCACAAGCTTTGGACCATGGAAATTTTTGCCACGCTCGCACAAGAATCTTTAGCGACATGTCGTTAGGGAAAATCATCGACATAAGACATTAATAAACACACTTAAGCAAAATTGCTAATTAATCATGGTTTTCTTCGGTAACATGTCGTTGGGGAAACTTTCCTTATACGTTGACAAGTCAACTGGACAAGTGGCTTTTCTTACCGTGCTGACAAACCATCCCCGACGTCGCTAGGGGTAATCCTTGACTATTTTTGAAAAGTCAAACGGGGGACAATTTTCCCTAGTCACATGTCACCAAGAAAAAGCCAGTATTTTTAATACAGCCTGCACAGCAGGCTATTTCCAAATTTTTATCCGATATAAAACAAGTAGTACCAAAATACACTACTATCTAACGGATCGATCGATCAAGTTAATACCGATACATCACAACTTGTTCCAAAACATATAATAGAGCTATAACCCAATAAGTCTACAAAATATTGGTTTCTAGTGATAACTCAGGGTTTACAAGTGAATATACAAGATCTTAAGGTAGGAAAAACAAGTGTTTATAAAAATACTAACCGATACTGTTTTCAAAACTAGCTATTGCCATTACTCTCGTTATCATCCTCGCGGGCATCCACACTACTAATCATGGGAAGTAACATTCCAAGACTTAAAAGTTGTTAAGGATTATGTTGGTAAATGTTTTTCTATCAATGATTTAGGAGAAGCTGCATACATTCTCGGAATTAAGATCTATCGGGATAGGAAATGACGGTTAATTGGTCTATGTCAAGATGCTTATATAGATAAGATTTTGAAGAAGTATAATATGCATAATTCAAAGAAAGGTTTTCAACCTATGGAAGTTAAGCATAATCTGAGTCATGAGATGGATGCATCAAATCCTGAAGAGGAGGCATACATGCATAAGGTTCCTTATGCTTCGGCTGTAGGATCTATAATGTATGTTGTTAGATGCATAAGGCCTGATGTGGCGTTTGCTCAGAAGTTGGTCAGTAGATACCAACAGAATCCAAGGAAGCTCTACTGGACTGTTGTTAAATATATTCTAAAGTATTTGAGGAGTACCAAAGATATGATTTTGGTATATGTAGGGAAACCAGACAAAAAACTGAATGTTACAGGTTTTTGTGATGCATCCTGGAAATGTGATAAAGATGATACGAAGTCTCAGACGGGTTACGTTTTTGTTATCAATGGAGGAGCAGTGGACTGGAAGAGCAAGAAACAGACAACGATTACAATGCATGATACTCAATCTGAGTACATGGCTGCTTCAGAAGCTGCAATGGAAGCTGTTTGGATTAGGTTGTTTATTGAAGATCTTGGAGTGATGCCTTTAATTAAAGAACCTATAGATATGTATTGTGACAATTCTGTCGTAATAATATCTGCCAATGACCCTAGAGTCATGAATGGCGCCAAACACTTTATGCGTAGACATCACTACGTCCGAGAAAAAGTTGAAGCTCGGGAAATCAAATTGATAAAAGTTCACACATATGATAACGTAGCACATCCTTTGACGAAGACTTTGCCTAGACCAAAGGTAGTTAAGCATGCCAAAGAGATTGGGTTGCAACTAGCTAGCGAACTCATGAAATAAATCTGTGATTAGTATTTGGATAAAGGATGTTATGACATTATTATATAATGAAATAAATATTGGGTTTCGTTTATTTCTATTATTTATTAAGTGTATCCTATTTTACATGTTTTAATCCATGAATAAATTTTATGCTAAATGTCCGTTGTCGATTAATAATATGGGAGTATTATTAAACTATGAAAAATAAAAATAGCGATAGAGTATACTTGAAAGTATATTGATCCGTTTATGATTATATTCGATGACTTATCCCAATTATATGTTATTACTTTATGGATCTTTGTCATTAAGTAAAAAATAAATAGTTATCCTTAGACATGAGATACCAAGAAACTGTTATGAGTCTAGTGCATCTCTGTAGAATGATCTAATGCTAAACAAAACTGGTAGCTATAAGGATTATTTTCGGAAATGTTGCAAAATTCATAAGTTTTGATCGTAGTCAAAATGGAATCTATTTCCTCCAATTTCATTTTAGAGTTTAATACAACTGGGCCCCTCGTGGGATTAATAAGATGTTTGTGTGGCCACACCCAAATTTATTTTGGTAATCTTGCTGAATATGTGAATGAGTAACAGAATGGTTAATGAAAGGAATGACTGAGATCCATATCCTTATTAATGTTATATTAGAAATAAAAGGATAATAATAACGATGCAGAATCGTTAAAAGGTTTTGTCCAGGAGACCTTACTCGAGTTGTACTAGAGACATTGACAAGAGGAAATTGACGTTGATAAGAAGAAATCAAGCGTTGTCAGATCAAGCGTTGACAAGAATAAGTCAAGCGCTGATGAGAATACTTAGTCTACACATTACATGTTTCTAGTAAAGATATGTTCGACAATGTATTTCTTATGTTTATCTTTACCTAAAATAGCTGATACATAGACTCTTGTACAAGGTTCCTTAATCTATAAAAGGAGGCCTTTAGGTTTTAGTTTAATATACGTTTTTGCACTTTCATTGTACGTAAGTTCAATCATCAATCAAAGTGAAAGTTTGGTTTATTCTGTTTGTGTGTTCTTGTTCTAAGTATTAATTCCGCATAATACTTAGATTGTTTCATATAGAACAAAGTTTCTCTAAGTGTTTAACTTGATTCATTCTCGTTTACATAAATCTAAATCGATCTAAGTTTGGGATCAACAAGTGGTATCAGAGCTTGTTGAGAAACTTTGATCTAAAGAACACAAAACCCTAAAAACCCTAAATCACCAAAAACCCTAATTTTTCAGGAAACCCTAAAAACCAGACATAATGTCTACACCAGAGATGACCTCCTCCTCTAGTCACAATCTAAAAATCCCCATGCTAGACCCTGATAACTTTGA
Source organism: Glebionis coronaria (assembly GCA_025667525.1). Taxonomy (NCBI): domain Eukaryota; kingdom Viridiplantae; phylum Streptophyta; class Magnoliopsida; order Asterales; family Asteraceae; genus Glebionis; species Glebionis coronaria. The sequence goes on from CM046877.1 coordinate 637,438,414, forward strand.
GTTATGGAAGTTCAATTTTGAGCAATATATTCAAGACTATAATCACACTCTATGGTAAATTATTGAATATGGAAACACATTCAATAAGGCTGCTAGGATTGCTGCTGCTATTGCTGCAAGATCAATTCAGGGCTCAATAGAAGAGGATCGAAAAGATAGACCTTCAGATGGAAGAGCTGTTGCAACTGAAGACATTGCAAAGAGAAGGAATGATATGAAGACTCTAAGCATTCTCAAACTTTCTTTGGGACAAGCAAATCAGCACAAGTATAGAGGTTTTAAGTCTGCCAAAGAGCTTTGGGAAGCCCTTCAAGTCAATTATGGTGGTAATGATGATACTGCCTCAGAGAAGAAGAAGCAACTCTTGCATGAGTATGATGTGTTCAAAGCCCTTCCCAATGAAAAGCTAAGTGGAGTGAGAAGCAGACTTCTTGACATCACAAGCAAATTGTCCTTTATGGGTACAGTGTATGATGATGCTGATATCATTACCACTTTCCTTAAAAGTCTTGGTGATGCATGGAAGATTGAAGCAAGGTCCATTATTGCTACCAATGCTCACAAAAGTTCCACTTTTGATGAGGTCTACAATAAACTAAAGATTGTTGAGAATGAAATCCATTTGGATCAAGGAAGAAAATCTACCAATGGAAAAATGGCCTTCTTCTCACATAATGAAGGTCAATTTGATCAAAGGGAGTCATACGTGTACCCCGTTACTAGATCACCTTGTGTCAACGTTGGATCAAGCTTTGTCAGCGCCCCACATTCAGACGCTGACACATACAATGTTGACTCACCAAGGATCAGGCCTGCTGGTATTGATCTAGATATAGTGTGTGCATACATTGCTGCATTGCCCAATGGTTCAGTGATTACATATGAGGACCTTGAGCAAATCAGTGATGAGCATTTCGAGGAGATGGACATAAAGTGGAATATGGCTCTTGCAAGCATAAAGGACAATAGATGGAACATGAGATTCAAGAAGAAGATGACATTTAATGCTAAAGACGTGCTGGATTTGATAAATCCAAGGTTGAGTGTTACAATTGCCATATAATGGGTCATTTTATGAGAGAATACAGATCTCCAAGAAGATCTGATACTGGAAAACCTTCAAGCCAAATCATCAAGGTTAAAGACACAAAGGCTATGGTTTCCATGCAAAAATTGATGGTGTTGGATAGGATTGTAACTTTATGGCCAAAGATGTGGAAGAAAAAAGCCCTGGTTGCAGTAAAGGAGGAAGAGGAGCATGTTCACTATGCTCTCATGGTACATTCTTCATCTTTATCAGACAGTGAGGTATATGATGATGCATTTTGTAGTAAAGGTTGTCGTCTAAACACTGAAAAACTTAACAAAGAAATTTTAAAGTTAAAATCAGATGTTTTTGATGAAAGATGCAAGTTATCTAATTATCAACTTACACTTACTCAAACTGAAAAGACTGTGGCTGAATATAAGAAAATGGAGCTTGACCTAAAAGATCAAATTAACATTTTATCACTTGACCTTAAAGTTAGTGTTGACCTCAGGGATATTTTGGAGAGATCCAAAGGTGTCATACAAGCTGAGTTGGATGAGGACATTAAAAACAAAGAGTCAGTAGGGCTTAAAATCCAAAGATTTGATAAAGCTTCTCAAACCCTAGAAAAATGTGTTAGTGAACAAAGAGACTCTAAGGATATGACTGGGATTGGGATGAAAGAGTATGCTGATGTTCCACCACCTGCTGGGAACTTCTATGGTGTCCTTAGAAAGGATTTATCTTGGACTGGTATACCAGAAATCCAAGAAAAGGAATTCATTCCTCCACCAAGAGTTCTTACTCCAGTAGAGGAATATAAGCAGAATTTAACTGATTAGGACCAATGGAAGAAAGCCAATCCTACCTTGTTTGTTAAAGGTGGCATGCTTAGTGAAAGCCTAAATGAGTCTACACCTATAATTGTGACTAACCCTTCTACTGGAAAGACTGTTGACCTTGGATTAAACGTTGATAGAAAACCTAGTATTAAATATGCAGAAATGTATAGAAAACCTAGGTCTCTAAAGAATCAAGTTCGTAATGGAACAGGGTTCTTTCCATCTAGACCTAGGGTTATGTCTAGAAAAGCTTGTTATACTTGTGGGAGTTTTTTACATTTGGCTTATAAGTGTGTCAGTGCTTCAAGAGTCAACGCTGACAAAAAGTCAACCATGGCCAATCCCAGACCTTTTGTCCAGCAAAGTCCACTAGTCATTAGACCAGCTCCATTCTTTACTAAAGGGTCTAATACTTATGGACAAGGGCCTTTTGAAAAGACCAATACATGGTCTAACAGACAGTAGGTTCCTGTAGCAAACCCTAGTTTTGTCGCTAACAAGTGCAATTTTAGCGTTGTCAACAACAATTGTAACGTTGACATGAATGTTTCCAACACTGTTAGACCAAGTAATAACAAATACTTGCAACCAAAGGGAAAGGGGTCTAAAGCTTCTTATAGCTTAACTTGGAGACCCAAACAAGACCAAAACCCTAATTTAGATGGGATTTCTATGACCTGTAACAAATTTCATTATATTTCAAAGGTCATAACTAAACTAATTGGGGTTAACTGGGTGTTCAATCCTAAATGGGATGAACAAGGGGTTGTTATAAGGACTAAGTATATTCTTGTTGAACAACCAAATGAATCCAAGTCTGCTTAGGCTTGGGTTCCCAAAGAAACCTAATTTATTTTCCTTATGTGCAGGGCATTCAAAAGCAGGTAAATGATTATGGCTATTGGGATAGTGGATGCTCTAGGCACATGACGGGGAAGGAAGATTATTTGACAAACTTTACCCCTATTAAAGATGGTGACAAAGTGTACTTTGGAGGAGGATATGGAACCATCACTGGCAAAGGCACTCTTATCAGCAACAATTTGCGTTTTGAAAACGTATTTCTAGTAAAACAACTTGATTACAATCTGTTTAGTGTATCACAAGTCTGTGATAACAAAATAAGGTTCTTTTTACTGATACTGAATTCTTGGTGTAAAGCAAAGACTTTAAAATACCTAATGAGAAGTTTATTGATTATAGAACACCTATGCATAAGGATATTTTTATAATGTGAATCTTAATGGAATTAGGATGAATAATAATTTGCCATGTCTATATGCTAAGGATTTAGTTGATAAGAGTAATCTTTGGCACAGAAGGTTAGGGAACATAAATTTTAAGAACATAAATAGACTTGTGAGACATGGTTTAGTTGATGGTTTGCTTGAAAAGGCTTTCCACAATGATCATTCTTGTGTTGCATGCCTTAAAGGCAAACAACACAAAGTCTCCTTTAAGTCTAAACTTGTGCACTCTAGTTATAAACCACTTCACTTGCTGCATATGGACTTGTTTGGTCCAACTAATATATAAAGCTTAAATGGTAAATCTTTTTGTTTTGTTATAACTGATGATTTTTCTAGTTTTACTTGGACTTTCTTTTTGGCTTTAAAAAGTGAAACTGCCACGGTTTTGATTAACTGTATTACCCAAATTGAGAAAAAGACTAGGAATGAGGTTAAAATTCTTAGAAGTGATAATGGTGGTGCGTTTAGAAATAAGCTGTTAGATGACTTATGTGTCAAGAAAGGGATTACCAGCCAGTTTAGTGTAGATAGAACCCCACAACAAAATAGGGTGGCTGAAAGGAAGAATAGAACACTCATAGAAGCAGCTAGGACAATGTTGGTTGATGCTCATTTTCCCATTGCTTTTTGGGCTGAGGCTGTGAATACAGCCTGTTATGTGCAGAATAGGGCATTGATCAACAAAATTCACAATGAGACACCTTATGAGCTATTTTGGAATAGGAAACCTAATATTGGTTTTCTTAAACCCTTTGGATGTCATGTAGTTGTTCTTGATACTAGTGATACCTTAGGTAAGTTTAGTGCTAAAGGTGATGAAGGCTATTTTATGGGCTATTTAGTACAAAGTAGAGGATATAGGGTTTACATTAAGAAAGAAAAACGTATACTTGAAAAAGTACATGTTAGGTTTTTAGAAAGTAAAAATAGTGATCCTGAGAGTGGACCAAATTGGTTCTTTGATTTAGAACCTTTAACTAGAACCTTGATTATATGCCTGTTACTAATCCAGACATTGTGAAAGTGAATTAAAATGTTGTGGAAGAACCAGTTGTTGAAATTTCAGGTATACAGGTTGACAAGGAAGTAGAATCACAAGCAGTCAAATCAGCTCCCATACTTGAGTATGTCACCATTCCTATATGGACAGATGGATTTGCTGTTGCTGCTGCTGCTGGAAAGGAAAAAAGATGGTCCACAAGAAAAACCAGTTGATGAAAACATGCATGAATCTTCAAGCGCTAACAAAGGAAAATCTGGCACTGACCGGCCAAATTCAAGCGTTGATGGCTCAAACGTTGACAGACCTAGTTCAGGCGTTGACAACCCTTTTGACCATTTATTCTATTCCAGTGTTTTTGAACAAGGTGAACATTCCACAATACATGAAGAGGTTCATTCAGGTGATGATGAAGGAGAATTTGAAGATGATATTGGCAACATGGAGGCTGAAATTGAAGACAACACCATTCTTGAAGGAGGAATACTTACATCTACTATCAAAAATCATCCTTCTTCTCTAATAACTGGTGATGTGATGTCTCCTGTTCAAACAAGAAGGTCTCATCAGAATCAAGGAGGTTTTATTACCAATATCCACAAGAAGGTTGATACCCCTCTTGTACAGGCATGTCTGTTTACGTGTTTTCTGTCACAACAGGAACCCAAGAAGATTTTTGATGCTCTCAAAGACCAAAGTTGGGTGGAAGCAATGCAGGATGAGCTTCACTAATTTGCTATTCAAGATGTTTGAGAGTTAGTTGATTGTCCTAGATATGTCAGACCAATTGGGACAAGATGGGTTCTTAGAAGCAAGAAGGATGAAAGAGGAATTATGGTCAGAAGCAAGGCACGTTTAGTTGCTCAAGGCTATACACAAGAGGAAGGGATAGACTATGAAGAGGTTTTTGCACCTGTTGCAAGAATTTAAGCAATAAGGATTTTCCTAGCCTATGCTTCTTGCATGGGTTTCACAGTTTATCGAATGGATGTGAAGAGTGCTTTTCTTTATGGCACAATTGTAGAGGAAGTTTATGTTATGCAGCCTCCTGGTTTTGAAGATTCAGAACATCCATACAAGGTGTATAGAGTGAAGAAAGCAATGTATGGACTTCATCAAGCCCCAAGAGCATGGTATGGCACATTGTCCACCTATCTAGTGGATAATGGATTCAAGAGGGGAACCATAGATCAGACTTTGTTTACCAAGAAGACTGGTAAGGACTTTTTGCTTTTTCAGGTCTATGTGGATGATATCATCTTTGGCTCTTCCAGTCCAAAGATGAGTGAAGACTTTTCCAAGCTCATGATAGACAAATTCAAGATGAGTGCAATGGGAGAGATGAACTTCTTTCTAGGGTTACAAGTTCAGCAGAAAGAAGATGGTATATTCATCTCTCACGATAAATATGTAGCAGAGATCTTGAAGAAGTTTGGTTTTTCTCCACATGAAAAACGAGCTAGCACACCCATGGATAGGGAACACCCTTGGGGAAAGATTGGAGATGGAAAAGAGGTGGATGTCCGTCACTATAGGTCAATGATTGGGTCATTGATGTATCTTATAGCTTCTTGACCTGACATTATGTTTGTTGTGTGTGCACGTGCACGCCATCAAGTGACTCCCAAAGAGTGTCATCTTCAAGCTGTCGAAAGGATTTTTAGATACCTTAGGTGCTATCCCACCTTGGGATTATGGTATCCAAAGGGTTCTCCATTAGAGCTTATTGGTTATTCAGACAGTGATTATGTAGGTGAAAAATTTGATAGAAAATCCACAAATGGTGGATGCCAATTTCTTGGGAGCAGGTTAATATCTTGGCAATGCAAGAAACAAACAGTGGTTGCCAACTCTACAACTGAAGCAGAATATGTAGTTGCAGCTGCTTGTTGTGGACAAGTCTTATGGATTCAGAACCAACTGTTAGATTGTAGGTATAATTTTATGCATACCAAGATTTTTGTAGACAATAACAGTACTTTGTGAATTATTAAGAATCCTGTACATCATTCTAAAACAAAACACATAGAAATTAGACATCATTTTATAAGAGATTGATTTGAAAAAGGTATAATACAACCAGATAGGGTTGACACAGAAGAAAATGTGGCTGATTTATTAACTAAAACTTTTGATGCTGGGAGATTTTAATACTTGGTAACAAGTATTAGAATGATCAATCTTACCTAATATGTGTTTTTGGAACTTACTGTAAAAGTATGTACAGGATATGAATTGTTATTGGTCTTTGTACAAAATTAGGTTTTGCACTTTATTTGTCTAACGCTGACAAAGGTTACTTTAACGTTGATAAGTGTTAAAATGACGTTGACAGCAATATGTTAGTTTTGTGGTTGTTGATCTAATTTTGCAGGCATTATGAGCATTGTAAAAATGAATACAGAGTTGCTTATGGATCTTTGGAGCTTACTTAGAGTGTGTTCAAGCTTATGGATTATGGTTGGAATGTTTACATTCCTATCTTGACATAAATTTTTATTGCATAATTTATATTTGGCATCTTGTATATCATATTTTAAGGGGAGGTTTAGGAAACCCTTAGGACTTTTTGGGTATTCATATAATACTCTTATCACAATTCTAAATTATGTCCAATGGTTAGTACGAGTTAGTTTACTAAATCATGAGGCACTGTAGCAGGCAAAGTTGATAAACTTTGCACGCTGCCAAGACTTTTTGACCTAGAATTGGATGTGGTCTGTTGGGAGACTTGGGTATGATTTTTATTGGGCTTACCTGGGAAGTTACAAAGGATTTTATAAGATAACTTCATTGTTAAGAACATTGGTTAGCAAGGGACACTTGAGGACAATTATGTCTATCTTGCTTAAGCAAGTGTGCATGATTGGACAGTGCTTGCCACCCTATGGTGATTTTCAGTCTATAAGTTATCTTTACTAGGATAAATTACTTTGTTAAGGTCCTTTTTCTTTTATATTATTTTTATTTTTGGACACTGACAGTTTTCTTTCCAAGCGTTTTTAAGACCAATTATGACGTTGACATGGCAAAATCCAACTTTGACAAGAATATAGCCGTTGGGCGCTGATAAGTTATTTTTTACAGTTGATAAACATTGGGTCCTACACAGTTGTTATTTTTGACGAAAATTTGGGCCGTAATTTTAGGAGTTGGTAACTTTTTATTAATGCAATAGATAAGTTATATATTTTCAAGATTTTAATCATTATATTTTGAATATAACTGCCTCATGTTTTGACTAATCACATGTTTTCACCTCTCCTATATATTTGGCTCATTCCTTTAAAACAGGGTAACTGCTTATTCTTGTCTAACTAAATTTTCTCAAACCTTCATCTTTCATAACTTTTATCACAACTTTCTACATCAATGGCGCCTAAGTTTAAACCTAGAGATTTGGAATTGGGGTTCAGAAGTCAGCATAACATGGTTGCTTATTTGCAAGCTGGTGATGCACTTTTCCTCAATATACTCAAATGGTTGAGTATTTGAATGCATCCCCTTTAAGGTATGCACTTTCTCATGATCCACTTATCCATGTCACCCATATTAAATAGTTTTGGAATACTGTAACTTCCTCAACAGTTAATAATGTGACTACATTGACTGCTATTGTCCATGGGGTTCCATGGGTGGTTACTGAAGCTCTGGTTCGCCAACCTTTACATCCTAATGATGCAGATGGTATAACCACCCTACCCATTGGAGAGCTAGAACAAGGACTTCTAGCTTTGGGTTATCCTTTCCCAGAAGATGGCCATTTAAAAAAATATACAAAGCAAGAATTTCCCCCAGCTTGGAAGTACTTGATACATGTCATTCTTCAATGTTTGAGTCCTAAATGTACTACAAATAATGAAATCAACCGTTCAATTGGGAGTGCCATTGTGTGTATTACAACTAGGCAAAAATATAAGTTTTCTAAAAATGATTGTTGATGGCATGTATCATAACAAGGGCATCAAGATGACTCTTGCTTACCCAAGGTTTTTACAAACAGTGTTTGATTTACAAAGGTACTACAATAGGGATCACAATGATTTTTATATGATCCCTCTTCAAAAGAAAGCAATTTTTGGGAAGATGAATTCTCCACCTCATAGAGACTTACCCCTTACCCAAGTCATGCTTGCTGTTATTGCAGCAGCACATCCAAAACAAGACCCTCAACCACACCCAGACCCATTGCCTGAACAACCACCATCACCCCAGCAAATGGAAGTTGACCAAGAACCTTTCAATGCTAACACGTTAAATGTTGGCGTTGACACTCCAAATCCAAACACTGATACCCTTTTACAACAAACCCAAACACCCCTTAACCTTCAACAGACACCCAATCCACATCATCTTCTACGCCCCCTGAATTTATGTTGGTAAAACCCCAAAGGACTACTGGAGTGTTCTCCTCTAGTGGTCTTCGCCATGTTGCAGAGAGAACCACCACCACAAGTGTGGTTGGTGACATGGGTGGGGCTGTGACAATTGGTTCTAGCTTAGATGCAGGCCAAGCCAGTCCTAACATCATTAAGACCCCATCCATGCCCCATGAATCTACTTTGGGAGGTCAAATTCTCATTCTAGAGGAGGGCAGATTGGAACCTTATACATTGTTGGAATTGACGGTGGTTTGCATTAGCTTGCAAAAGCAAAATGCAGACCTTGTACAGATTGTCACAGGTCAGGGCCATGAACTCACTCAATTGAGGGAAAGGCTAGGTGTTTTGGAAACTGTTGAGGCTAGGAGGCGACAGACAAGATTCCTTTCATCAGGGGTGGATTCTTACAAAGGGGAGGAAGCTGCTACTGAGCCATTTAATTTAAGTGACAAAGGCTCAAGTGGTTCTATTGGTGTGGAGATGGCTGAAGCTTTGACCAGTTTGAAGGAGAGGCCAGTTATTGATGTTTCACTAGTAACTCCAATGAAGATATCCTTTATGGAGATGCTGGAACAGGTTTCTAAGCCAGTCGCTGACATTCAGAGTGTAAGCGTTGATAGGAGTAAGTTAGGCGTTGACACAAAGGTTTTGGACGCTGATAGACCTGTAGGTGTGGTTGGTGTATCCCAGTCATCAACTATCATCAAGGATGTGTCTACACATGTACCATCAACTTCTTTACCAGCTATTGATGTATCAGATAAGGGTAAAGGGATTACGGTAGAAACAAAAGTTCCCAAGGATGCAGCCCAAGTGTAGTTTGATTCTATGTTGGCTGCACAACTTGAGGAAAAGGATAAGAAGATTGCTACTATTGAGTCACCATTTGTGGCTACTTCTGAGAGTGATAAGAGAGGCAGTGATAATGAGAGATTGATTAAAGTGTGATGATCATTGAAGATCCAGAAAGGCTTTAATATGGTGATGAGTTGGCTAAGGAGAGGCTTGTAGAATTGAAAAATCAGGTAGATTATGAGATGCCTAAAGTAGTTCAAATGTATTTTGCATGGGAGAATAAGGTTATGGAGAATCCAGACATGACCATTTCATATCAAATTTAGGGTTTGGAAATTCTACTAAGAGTTCAAAGAGATTGCAAGGTGATTCTGAAATATAAGGCTAGCAAGGTTCTTTCCTAGTCTAAGAAGGATAGAAGGGAGTTCTACTACATGCTTCTCAGATGTCATCAAGGAGGTTGGGCTTTTCAGAAGTTGCAGGGTTTGTCCTTTGATGAATTAGAGTTTTGGGCTTATCCCATATGGGCAAGTGTTCAAGAGAAGAACACTATCATACTTCTTTCAGATGAAAGAAAGAAGAACTTGCAGAAGAGATGCAGATGTAACAGGCTTTAATTACACCAAGGCCTTTGAAGAAGGGACTTCTAGTTGAGTTCCCAAAGAATTTGGATAGAGTGAATCCTAGTGAAGCTGTTATTAGAAGGAGTATTAAGCTCTCACCTTTGAAAGCTTCACATATGGTAGAGGTATTACCTCATGACTCTAGAAACCCTATAGTTCATTATGAAGAAGATGCAAGTGGGTTTTGGATGATTGGCAGATATGGAAAGGAGTTACATACTTTTACAACTCTTATCTCTTTGTTTGCAAGTCTTGATAGAGAAGACTTGGTAGATCTTTATGGATTGATGAAGACCAAGTATGAGGCTGAAGCACCTACTTTAGTCAATGGAATAAAGATTTGGACCACATTCAAGAGGATGTGTGCACCAAGTGATGAAGATCCAGTATGGTTAGATCTTGATGATATTAGTGGACTTCAATGGCGTCTACATTCAGCAGCTGGTGTTTATCATTTGAGTACTACAAAATTTTATGAATAGCTTCTTGTGGATTGTGAATATCCCATGTCCAAGGATGTTTTGAAGAAAATGGTGTCAACCCAGCTGGAGATGGATTACACAAGTGATGTTGGCAAAGATACAATTAGGTTTATTTATTTCCTAATTAACCAGTGATTTGTATTTGAAAGAATCCTCCTTGTATTTAGTTTTTATTCAGAAACTTGATTACTAGAGTAGATATCATGTTTAGGGGAGGATTGTTGGGAATAAAATGAGACAAGACACTTAGACGCTGACAAGAGGAAATTGGACGTTGATAAGAAGAAATCAAGCGTTGTCAGATCAAGCGTTGACAATAAGAAGTCAAGCACTGATGAGAATACTTAGTCTACACGTTTTATGTTTCTAGTAAAGATATGTTCGACAATGTATTTCTTATGTTTATCTTTACCTAAAATAGCTTATACGTAGACTCTTGTACAAGGTTACTTAATCTATAAAAGGAGGCCTTTAGGATTTAGTTTAATATACGTTTTTTCACTTTCATTGTACACAAGTTCAATCATCAATCAAAGTGAAAGTTTGGTTTATTCTGTTTATGTGTTCTTGTTTTAAGTATTAATTCCGCATAATACTTAGATTGTTTCATATACAACAAAGTTTCTCTAAGGGTTTAACTTGATTCATTCTCCTTTACACAAAGCTAAATTGATCTAAGTTTGGGATCAACAATTGCTATGTGTAACTAGACGCTAGTCAATGTAATCACGATATTCAAAATATGTCCAAGTGGGAGCTGTAAGTTTATGGACTTATATTTAATAGTCGTGTTATAGGATCGAACTCGAGATTACGGGATTGCACACAATACGTAAAGAGTTAATTTAATTAATAAATATATTTAGAGTATTTATTAGTTTATTTAATAAATATATTTATGTATTTATTAATTTAACCGAGCAAGTAACTATATAACCTTAACGATCGTTAATTAATTAATAGTTAAGTTATAAAGAGCGTTAAATAAACATATAGTATGTATAAACAAAAGGAAAGAAGTTTGGAAGTTTCCGGAACACCCCTTAGGGGTGTTCGACCGTCGGTTATGCCCTGGGGGGGGGGGGGGGGAGTTGCCTTATATTTATTGGGTTACAATGGGTTGGAAGTCTATAATACACCTCCTAATCCCTCATAATATTCATAACTTGAATCTCTCTCTCTCTCTCTCTCTCTCTCTCTCACTCTCTCTCTGTCTTGGTTCGATCGCAGAAGGTAACCCACGAAGGGGTTCGGTTGGTTTTTCTTGGTTGATCGATTGTATACGTAATCTAGTCCTAGCCCCTCTCTAGGGTTGTTGGGTAGATTAATTACAAGCGTTGTAGCTTGGTTTTCACGTGCTAGAATCACGGTTAGCTCATTGTATTACGTGTGTACCAGAACGTAATATAGTCTTACTTTAGACTATATCTTGGTATAGATGGTATAAACACGAATTGGTGATTCGTTCTTCGTCTTGTGGAATTGCTTTAGCGTAAAGGTATGTAACCCTATTTCGATTAATTATAATCGTGTTATTAATTATGATCTTGTTAAATCGTTTCCGCTATATGTGCTTTGATCTCGTTTAGGGTTTTATATAATTGTTATGATACTAATAAACCTTCAAGTACTCTCGTTATCATCCTCGCGAGCATCCACACTACTGCTTGCGCTACTCCTTGCACCACTTCTCAAGATACCATAAGTGAAGTCCGTTCGGGGGTTGTTTGTAACACCCCACTTTGATAAGTTGACCGTTACATGATAATTATGGTGTGTCATCAAAGAATACAAGGTATTATATCCTAAAACATACATGACCAAAGGGGTAACCGAAATCAAACATCGGTTCCCAACAACAACCCAAAACATAAATTATGTAAATGAAATAAAGAGGACAAAACAAGTGTCCAAGCAAGCATAAGTATATGAAGGCAAAAGGAGAAGAAGTCTAAGATAGCTTCCATCCTATGCACGTCCTGCAAATGCTCAAGTCTAACCTTGGGTACCTGCCGTTTGGGACATGGAAGAAAAGTAACGGCTGAGCAAGACTGCAAAACCCGCATATTAATACCTTGAATAGTACACTACGTGAACGCATGAACCAATTAAAACTTTTCAATTACGTCATGTACACGTGTCACGAATACTAAATTTAGAAACTAAGTACGTGTTAGTGCAAGATAATTATTACGTACGTGTTAGTGCACGATAATTATTACGTACGTGTTAATACACGATAATTATTAATTGTAATAATTATAATCACGAGCATATGTTCACGAACATTAAAAATAAATATATGAATTACGTATTATATATTATTTCACGATAAACAAGTATTACGTATAATATATATATTCCATGAATATTAAAACACGAACCAATACGAACATTTGATGAACACGAACATACACATAAAATAATTAAACATGAAAAAGCTCGGGTAACCCAGGCTTCTCGTTCTCCTCTCCTTGGCCGCTGACTTCAAAGAACACCAAGAGGTGTTTGGGTTGATTTTGATCTTGATTTTGGGGTTAAACGTGTTCGTGTTCTTAGTTCCTTTCTAATCACGAAATTGGTATCACCATAAACCTTCATCTTTTAATTTATTTTCCTTTTAATTATGATTCATGTGTTAGAATATTAAAAACAAAAATAAAACATGACAATTAACCGAAGAATCAAGAATAGTGGGGGTTTTTGGTGGGGTTTGTTCAGCCGACACACACCAATAGCTCTCGGCTTGGTTTGTTTCACACCAACAGCCGAGACCAAGAGATCTCAGTGTGGTCTTGGTGGTTCGACAGCAAGAACAAGGGACCCCGACTCAAATCGGGGTGTTGTTTGGTTTGTGTTTGGGTCTTAGCGCAGCAACAGCAACACCACCGGCTTAAGCTGGTGGCTATTTTGTTTGATCAGGGGGAAACCACCGGCTTCAGCTAGTGGTGATTTGGTTCGAACAGTGGCAACCGGCTAGGCCGGGTAGCCACTGTTAGGGTGTGTTTGGTCTGGGATATGTTTCGTCTTATATTAAAAACACGGGCACGGGATATTTTTACAGGTTATTATTTTTACAAGAATTATTAAATTAATTAAACATGACAAATAATTAATTTAATTTAATCATGGACTTAAGTTATATTTATTATTAATAAATAATACATGTATTAACCTAAGTATTTTGTTATTTAATTTAGACAATAGTTATTAATTAATTATTAAAACATGGACTTATAATTAATTAATAAATCATGACTTAGGTTATAATTAATAAATTATTAATATATGATTAACCTAAGTATTTTATATGTCTTAATTTTATTAAATCATGCCTTTTTTTAATTAAATCATATAACCTATAGTTTATTAACTCATCATGACATTTAATTAATAAACTATACTATTAACTACATGACTTATAACTTTTAACCAATAAGTTTAAATTTATTTTATTAGCTTATTAATCTAGCTTATTTCTAAATATGGGAAATTTCTATTTCTGGAAACCTACTATTTTTAGAAACTTTCTATTTTAGAAACTGGTCTATTTTTGGAAACTTTCTATTTTTGGAAACTTTCTATTTTTGGAAACATGCTATTTTTAGAAAGTTACTTATTATTACACAACAAGTATAATAATACAAGAATACAAGATAATAGATAATCAGAATACATGAAATACATGAACAATACAGTATATAATTTAAAACAGTAAAATAAGACAAGAACCTATAAAACAAGCTAAGAACATACAAGAACCAGTCACATACTCAGTAATTAGACAACTCATACATGTCCCTTATTTATGCAGCATTTGTGAGATCGGAGTATGACTTTCCATCCTTCCATCTTTCCTCGTTCACTGGACATAAGGTACGGATATTCCGTCCTTCAGTATGGACATTCTCTTTCCTTATTAGGATTCCCCGTTTGCAGCCAACTGTTTTCCCAAGTATATGTGTAAATGTTTGATATGCTTATGTTTAGTTTTAAATGCCTAAGCCATATACATGCATGACCAGTTCCACCTAGTTATGGAGGCACCATAACCATAACACTAGAGGCACTATTGTTATGACTTCACCACGGCGGAGTGATAGCTCTTGGCGTCCCTTTCAGTTTTGGCCATATTATTATATTATCATGTGGGGCGTATGGGTGCATCCTAGTTACATGTGCTACCAGTATTGTCAGGTGAATGTGGTGTGTACCTTGCATCCTTCACGAGGAGTTGATCCCTCCTACCCAGACTTAATTAATTAGAGGGAACCCCTCTAATTGCAAGATGAGGTCACCCCTCTAAGTATTCATGCACGTTGATATTTCATGACCTATATGGGCTATTTGGCTAATTAAAATACAATTTTCAGAATTATAAACACAAGGCTTTTCAAACTATAAAACCAGTTTTATAAACATGTTCTAGGTTTTCCAGGACTTATACATTTCCGCTGCTATTAAGCCTTATTTATGTTTCAGTCATTCATACTATGTCATATATCTGGTCACTGAGCGTATTGCTCAGCCGTTACTTTCCTTTCCATGTCCCAAAACGGCAGGTACCCATGGACAGACTTGAGCATTTGGAGGACATGCATAGGATGAAGTTTCCTTAGACTTCTTCTCCTTTTTGCCCTCATATACTTATGCATGTTTAGTCTTTCTTTATTTCATTTACCTTGTTCTATGTTTTAGGCTTATGTCTTGGGAACCGATGTTTGATTCCGGTTTTCCCTTTTGGTCATGTATGTTTTAGTACATATTACCTTGCATGCTTTGATGACACGCCATAAATACGCGTAACGGTCCACTTATCAAAGTGGGGTGTTACAATTTTGGTATCAGAGCCCAAGGTTTTGACATGTAGCCTCTAAAACTTGACCTATGACTAGTGGGTAGTCACCAGGAGCTTCCTAAGTCAACATTTGTTATTCCACGTATTGATGTTTTCAGCACCTTGTTGTTTTAACCATGATGTTTTCATCAGGATTGCTTTTACTAATATGGACTAAACAACTGTCATCCATACTTAGTTATGTGTCATTGTTTTATGCATGAGGTCTCCTAGTAAACATTGGCTAATATGGACTGAAACCCAATAGTTCATACTTGGTTACACGTTTTCTATTAAGTTTTGACAGTTGATTCTCACTTATTTATTTTTCATGTATCATTCTTGCATGTATTTTGACTAAGTAATAGTTGGTACAGGACTGGCCATATTTAGTCGCATGTGCTTTTATCTAATCATTTTGTTTTGATGAACCAACCCATAGGCGTTCATCCTCGTCATGTTGTTTTGTTTTGGTGAACCGAGCCATTGACGTTCACCCAAAATCATGTCATTTTCGTTGGCCATGCATTCATACACTTTTTTTCATGCATAATTTTTTTCATGTTTATACACATAAAATTTTGTTTTCATGTTTATATATATTATGTCCTAATCAGATTAATCATATCAATTTTGTTTTGTGAACCGACCCATGGTCGTTCACACCAGTGATTCTCGGCTTTCATTTCATAACAGTCATATTTCTTTCATGTCCCCTCATTAATTGTTATGATCCTTATGTCAATTATGTTTTCATATTATCATGGTTAACTTCATTTTTACGATGATTACGTTTTATGCTCCATATGACGATGATGTTTTCATAAGTTCATGCTGATTTCGTTTTTATGTTGATTATGTCTTAAGTCTCTTTACGTTAATTATGTTTTCATCATGTTGATCATGCCCTCATGCTACACATTGATGGATTTCGTTAAATCTGGCTTTTATGATAGTCGTGGTTGGTTTTCATTAACCATGCTTTCATGCTAATCATTGTTAAATTTTGTGTAACCACACTTTTAGCATTTTCTCTATGCAACCAGAATGATGTCCATGCTGGAGTTTCCAGGTTATCATGATGCTCATTCCAGTTCAGTTTTCTAACCGTTTAACCAATTATTTTTCTTTAAAATCATGTCAGATGATCGACCCTATATCGATTATTTCATATGCATTCCATGTGTACTCCATGTACCGTATTCTACATGTACTCCATGTACTGTATTTCACATGTACTCCATGTACTGTATACCATGTGCATCACACGTACCGTCATCCATGTGTATTCCACTTACAATATTCCGCGAGTATTCGCTAGTCGATTGTCGATCACCTCAGCCATACTTCACTTGTTGATATTCTACAAGATGTTGATGTCGTTCATAATTTGGAGATGTTACTAAATGGTGATGTTGCTGATTATTTGGAGACGCTACGAGATGCTGATGCTGTTCACAAACTGGAGATCCTACAAGACGAAGACAAAGGCGTTAGATCAAAGCAATCGGACGAGAAGATGCTGCACTACCAGACGATTTCCATCACAATCCATGTCCCTACCTTTTAGTTATATGTCGCACGTCATTCAGTTGTCTTTTCAGTCATAGGAGTGAGAACCGGTACCAGCCGGTCACTTAGCTGAATAGTTACATGAATCACCGTCATGAGAATGCCCCATCATGGAACTGATATACAAGACTATAGTAACCACTACTGTGACAGCAAATATTCTGGTAATCACAATAGAAACTCAAGTAACGGACGTGATCAAAAATACAAGGGGCAAGTAGTTCTACCGATTCGCCAATTTTGTAACACCCCCAATTTCATGTCATAGCAGCGGAAGGGTCATTGGGTGTTACTATTATGGTTCAATCTCAATATCATAGAAAAATCCTCAAAAATGAGTCGTTTTAATAAACGTACATCCATTCATTATTTAAAGGTAAGACAGTTCACACACGGTCCTAAATAGTTTTAAGTTTACACAACATAACAAACGATAAAAATTTCTTTGAATGGACATAGTTTAGAAAAGCGGGCCAAAACATTTCACAAGCAAACTACACGAAACCGCTTTCCTTTGAGTGCCTTCTTCATGGACCTGAGATAAAACATGTTATTAAGTCAACAAAAATGCTGAGTGAATCTATAGAGTTTATATTTAATAAACGAACAGAAGTATTCTGAATAAACCTTCAATGGTTGATAATCATGAGCATCAGACATAATCATCGTTGTTATTACATAAGTCTCATGACATTGAACGTTAACATATATTATTTCAGCCCAACACACCTAGCCAAGTGCGTATATTTTTCTTGTACAATTGCATCTGATGTTTCATTACTAGTGCATCACAACACTACGCGATAGCTAGTCACGACCGGACTGGGTGTCACCCCGATAGATCTATCCATAGTATTAGCGTTCATTTGATTAACAATTCATGATTCAGTGGGTCTTTTTAAGGCTAGTAGCAAACCTATGTAAATAGCGTTCATCTAGCATACAATCGGGTCCTTTGTGTTTTATTTTAAAACAAGCATGTTATCCCCCTCGCGGGTTTTAAAAATCTTTACAAGATAGTATAAAAGCGAGGCTATAGACTCACCTTGGTACAATATTAGTAATATGACGATCGCCGGCGATAAGTGATGCCCGTTAAACACGAAGACCGCAACCTACCAAATAAGGCGCATTCGTTAATAAATGACTCAAGTATAAATAATACTTAAATAATAAAAAACTCAAAATACAAAACCATGACAATCACAAAAATAATAGTAGTACAAGTGTACTTTTATACTCCTTTACATGTTACTTTATTAGACTATATGATCAAATAAAAATCTGCCGGTACTTACCAAAAGTACAAGCTCATTTACCTTACTTAAACTATTCTGTTTTAGACGAAACTTGGTCACAAACTCACATATAATATGAATAAGACTCAGTTTAAATTTCATTCAAAAATATTACTTTTAAGACCTTCTGCCCGACACACCTTCGTGTTATAAAAACCGGACAGATTTACGTCTTCAACTCGTAAAACCATTTTAACATATCTAAACAAGTCCATTTATAAAACCGACACTCAAGTTTGAAAATAGACTTGTGACCTGTGGTTTAGACTTCAACATCAGTCCTTGAATATTTATAAAACTCATTCTATAGTCCCCGAGATTCGATCCAAATATCGACAACAATTTTCGGATTGTGCCGATACTCGTCTCCCGGTACACGAATACTAAAATTGGCATAACTTCTCGCTCGTTTGGAGCTAGAAGCTCTATCTTACATCAAATCGAAGCTAACGAAATTATCTACGACCCAATATGATTAGTTTAACAAGTTTATTACAGTAAGTAATTCAAAATCCCCTTTTACCTACTGGTCTAAAATGGTCATCTAAAAATCATACCAAATCACCATTTTTACCCATTTCAATAATTTATATACTTCTAATATTACCCTAATATTATCATAACACATTTATCTAACTCCCAAAAAGCTCAAATTCAATCTAACAAAAATCAAATATATAAAAACCATGCATGCAACAACAACCCCACTCAAATATAATAATAATAACAACAATCATAACCATAAAAATGGATCAAACACATGTTCTTCACCAAAATTTTGAAAGAAAATTAAAGTGTATGAATGTGGGAAAATTTTATATCAAAATGAAGCTTATCAAATTTCTAGGATGGGTCTTTGATTAGTTTTGGAAGAATCAAAGTAGAAAATCAAAAATCATAAGGGTTTGGGGTTTGAGGGTGGACGATTTAAAGAGAGAAGAAAGAGGGATTATCTTTTTTTTTTTATGCATTTTTAATGTAAGATAGTTAGTGGAATTTGTTTAAATAGTCCAAGGTTAGGGTAGATTTTGTCACTTAGGCATAGTTTTGGTCCAAAATGCAATTAAATATTTTACAAGGTAGAAAATGTAAATTGTAAATTTTGAAAACATTTACGAGGCTCGGGTTTCGTAAAAATACTTTTCAAAAGTTAAAACGCTTCATAAATATCATAATAAAGCTTCGACACGACTTAAAACGTAATTAAATCAAAAATATCAAAAATATAAAAATATCGAGGCAATCGATAATAAAACATAAATTTTTGGGCATCCGTCGGTATCGCGATCACTAATAGTTCTCGTAATTCGTTAAAACGTAAAACATGAGAAATAAAGATTAAATATAATAAAATCATTTTTATGCTAATTTGAGAATATAATATCGATACCTAACGCATTCCTTGTCGGTATTCATATAATCGACATTCTAACGCTAGTTTCAAGTCATAACCTTCTCGGTTAGTCGATAATTTAAAATTCTCATTAAATTAAACACGTAATACGTAATAGTCGAGATTAAAATAACGACCTGAAATTGACAGATTGTCACATTATCCCCACCAAATTAGGATCTTCGCCCTCGAAGATCAACTTGCGTTCTTGTCCGATAACTTGTTGAAATCAAAGAGATGAGGGTAATTCTTCCACATTTGGTCTTCTCGTTCCCAAGTATACTCCGGTCCTCTCCGAGAGTTCCATCAAACTTTGACGATACGGATTCGGCTTTGTTTCAGTTGCTTGACCTCGCGATCCATGATCTCGATTGGTTCTTCAATAAAGTGCAACTTTTCATCAACCTTAACTTCGTCCCACGGTATAACGAGTTCTTCATCGGATAAACACTTCTTCTGATTCGACACATGAAAAGTGTTATGAATCCCATACAGTTCTTGTGGTAGTTCAAGTTGGTATGCCACGGGTCCTACTCTATATGTAATCTTGAATGGTCCGATATAACGAGGACTTAACTTCCCACGTTTTCCAAATCGTACAACACCTTTCCATGGTGATACCTTTAGAATAACCTTATCTCCCACATCAAACTCCAATGGTTTTCTTCTCACATCCGCATACTCTTCTGTCGGCTTCGCGCAGACAACAGCCTATTCTTGATTTGCACAATCATATCTGTCGTCTCTCTAATCATCTCTGGTCCAGTGAGTTGAGCATCACCAACCTCACTCCAGCTCACGGGCGATCTACATTTTCTCCCATAAAGTGCTTCAAAAGGTGCAGCTTTAATACTCGTGTGATAACTGTTATTGTACGAGAATTCGGTCAAAGTGTGATTTTTGCATGCAACATATCCTCCAATGTTTGAATAGCTCTTTTGCTTTGCCCATCGGTTTGTGTATGATAGGCTGTGCTCATATCCAAATTGGTTCCTAAAGATTTCTGAAGTGATCTCCAAAATCCAGAAGCAAAATGACTGTCTCTATCGGAAATGATTGAAATAGGAACACCATGTTTACACACGATATTCTTCAAATAAAGGTCGGCAAGTTTCTCTAAACCGAACCTCTCGTTGATTGGAATGAAATGAGCGGATTTAGTTAAACGGTCGACAATAACCCAAATTGCATCGAACCCAGACGGTGTCCTTAGGAGTTTTGTGATGAAGTCCATCGTAATTCGCTCCCATTTCCAGATTGGAATTTTAGGTTGGACCAATAATCCTTACGGCTTCTGATATTCAGCTTTCACCTTTGCACACATTAAGCATTTCGCGACGTATGTTTCAATATCAGCTTTCATATTCGGCCACCAGTATAACTTTTTCAAGTCTTGGTACATTTTGTCCGATCCAGGATGAATAGAATACTTGGACTTATGAGATTCTAACATGATCAAGTCTCTCAGTCCACCATAGAATGGTAACCAGATTCGACCTCTCAAACATTTGATACCATCAGATCGCGTCTCAAATGTTTCACCATCTCCTCTAAATCTTTCGGCTGCAATATTTTCCTTCTTACACGCTTCGATTTGTGCGTTTCGGATTTTGCTCCGGTAAGTTATTATGAACTCTCACCACCAAAGCACGCACTCGAATCGGTTTCTCCCTTTCCTTTCGACTTAACGCGTCAGCTACCACGTTCGCCTTTCCCGGATGATAACGAATTTTCACAGTTGTAATCACTCAAGATTCACCCATCGACGTTGCCTCATATTCAGCTCCTTTTGATCCAGTATGTATTGTATGCTTTTGTGATCAGTGAATATTGTACACTTCGTACCATACAGATAATGTCTCCAAAGTCACAGAGCAAAAACCACAGCCCCCAATTCCAAATCATGGGTAGTGTAATTCTCCTCATTTTTCCTTAATTGTCTAGAGGCATATGCGATCACCTTTTCACGTTGCATGAGAACAACACCGTATCCTTGAAGAGATGCATCACAATAAACAACAAAGTCTTTACTTCCTTTAGGTAATGTAAGATCAGCGCACTACAGAGTTTCATCTTCAGGGTTTTGAAAGCTTCATCTTCTTCATCGCCCCACACAAATGGTTTATTCTTCTGAGTCATCTTAGTTAGTGGTTTCGATATCAAAGAGAATCCTTCAATAAACATTCGGTAGTAACCAGCCGAACCTAGAAATTGTCGCACCTTAGTTGGAGTAGTTGGAGCACCCTAATTCTTAATTGCTTCAATCTTTGCAGGATCAACATGTACCCCACTTTTATCAATCACATGTCCGAGAAATTGTACAGAATTAAGCCAAAAATCACACTTTGAGAAATTAGCGTACAACTTTTCGTCCTTTAACAAGTTCAAGATAATTCTTAAGTGTTCGGCATGCTCTTCCTTGCTCTTGGAATAGATTAGAATATCATCGATGAAAACGATCACGAATTTATCAAGATACGGCTTACAAATGCGATTCATTAAGTCCATGAATACAGCAGGTGCATTAGTCAAACCAAAAGGCATAACTCGGAACTCATAATGACCATAACGAGTTCTAAACGCCGTAATAGGAATATCTTCCTCGCGTACACGAAGTTGATGGTAACCAGAACGAAGATCAATCTTGGAGAAAACACGAGAACCTTGAAGTTGATCAAATAGATCATCAATTCTTGGAAGCGGATAACGATTCTTGATCGTCAGCTTATTTAGCTCTCGATAATCAATACACATATGGAACAAACCATCTTTCTTCTTAACGAATAAAACAGGAGCTCCCCAAGGTGACGAACTTGGTCATATAAAACCTTTATCAGATAGTTCTTGCAATTGTACAGACAACTCCTTCAGCTCGGATGGTGCTAAACGATATGGCGTACGAGCCACGGGTGCAGCACCAGGAATTAGATCAATGTGGAATTCTACTTGCCTTGGAGGCGGAAGTCCTGGCAAATCTTCCGGAAACAATTCAGGAAAGTCACGAATGACTGGAACATTTTTGATACGTTTCTCCTTCGATTCCTTCTCCGTTACATGAGCTAGGAATAACTCACAACCTCTTTCGATATACTTACGAGCTTTGATGCACGAAACGATCTTCAGTCGAGAATTACATTTATCACCTTCGATAACTAATGTCTTGTCATCTAAAGGAATCCTAACTTTCTTTTCTTCACACAGAATAGACGCATTATACTTGGACAACCAATCCATTCCGATAATAATATCAAAACTTCCCAATTCGACGATCATCAAGTCTATCTTAAAAATACGGTTCAGAAGATTAAGAGAACACCCTAAGAGCGCACGATTGGTACTCACTAATTTACCATCAGCTAGTTCTACTTCATAACTCGCGTCTAATTCGACCGGTTTGATATCAAATAAGGTACTAAAACTTGTAGACACAAAGCTTTTGTCCGCACCAGAATCAAATAAAGCTATAGCGTAACGGTTATTCAGTAAAAACGTACCAGTAACAACTTTCGGGTTTTGCTTAGCATCGGCTTCTCCTAGTTGATAGGCTTTTCCTTGATTATCACCACCACGTGTATTCTTCTACGGCTCAGGGCATTGATTCTTCATGTTTCCTTTACCTTGGCAGTTAAAGCAAGTCACTCCTTTCCTTCCTGGTCCCCAACAGTCTTCAGTCTTGTGCCCCATCTTGTTACACTTTCCACACTTAGTACATTCACCAGTATGAATCCTTTTGCATCGTTGACATCGGGCTCCCTTATCAGCAGGTGTAGTTTCAGTCATTGCATTAGCATTACTCTTCCTTCGGTTCTGATTCCTATTGTGAGATTTACGGTTCGCCTCGATCATCACTTTCAACTTCATCACCACGGATGTTGGTAGGTAAGCCTCGAATATACTGCTCCACCTTCAGATATTTTGGGTTAACTTTGTTTGGACAAAGTAGAGCAAGTTCATGGAATCTGTTTGTGTATCCATCGATATCAGTACCCGTCAGTCTCAGCTGATACAGTTCCTGTTCTAACCTTTGAATAACACTCTTTGGAAAGAATTCCTCAATCATCCATCTTCTCACTTCAACCCAAGGTGTAGCATAAGTAGCATTCATCCCTACAGACGCCATTCTTCCATTCTACCAAGTTAATGCTCGCCCTTGAAGAGTAGTAGAGATAAACATCACCTTGTCTCCTTCCTCACTTCCACTAAACCGAAACACGAATTCTAATCTTTCAAACCATTGCATTAAACCAACAGCACCTTCAGTACCCTTAAAAGTCAAAGGTTTACATTTCATGAATGAGGTATAAGTACACTTCTTGTTTTTAGGAATCACTGGTCTCTCAGCACCACCAGTTCCAGCACCAGCATTGTCAGCTCCAGTATCGCCAGCTCCAGTATTGCCAGCTCCAGTATTGCCAGCCCTAGTATTGCCAGCTCCAGTATTGCCAGCTTCAGTATTGCCAGCTCCACCAAATCCACCAGCTCCACCGGATCCACCAGCTCCTCTGGATCCACCAGCTCCACCGGATCCACCAGCTCCGTTATTCATATTTTCGATAAATGCATTCATAGAGACCTCAAATTGATCAGCTACTATAGCACGTAACTGAGTCTCAGTCAATTGTTTTGGCGGCATGATCCTGTTACACAATTCACATCAAAATGAGTATTCATATAACGCTTGTGATAACAAAACATGAATAACACAGAATAAGAATAGATAGATTAGGAGAGAAACAAGAAAGGATGATAGAACGAAGAATAGAATTTAGACAAGGAGCGAAGATGAGTCGAAAGAAAGGAATTTCTACTGTGACAATCAGCGTCGTTTATAAATTACGTATTAGTATTATAATAATAAAATAATAAACATTTATAAATAAATAAATGTAGTACATTATGCTTTAAGCATAAATAATAATTAAATATTTATAACATATATATACTTTTCTTATTCTCGTCCATTGGCAACTCGGAGGTTTCGCTTGCAGATGTTATAGTTAAAAGATTTCAAAATTTTATTTTTAGAAAATCTTTTCATTCTCTATAACTTGAGCTCTAATGCCAATCTGTAACACCCCCAATTTCATGTCATAGCAGCGAAAGGGTCATTGGGTGTTACTATTATGGTTCAATCTCAATATCATAGAAAACGCCTAAAAAACGAGTCGTTTTAATAAAACGTACATTCATTCATTATTTAAAGGTAAGACAGTTCACACACGGTCCCAAATAGTTTTAAGTTTACACAACATAACAAACGATAAAAGTTTCTTTGAATGGACATAGTTTAGAAAGCGGGACAAAACATTTCACAAGCAAGCTACACGAAACCGCCTTCCTTTGAGTGCCTTCTTCATGGACCTGAGATAAAACATGCTATAAAGTCAACAAAAATGCTGAGTGAATCTATAGAGTTTAAATTTAATAAACGAACACAAGTATTCTGAATAAACCTTCAATGGTTGATAATCATTTGGATCAGACATAATCATCGTTGTTATTACATAAGTCTCATGACATTGAACGTTAACATATATTATTTCAGCCCAACACACCTAGCCAAGGGCGTATATTTCTCTTATACAATTGCATCCGATGTTTAATTACTAGTGCATCACAACACTACGCGATAGCTAGTCGCGACCGGACTGGGCGTCACCCCGATAGATCTATCCATAGTATTAGCGTTCATTTGATTAACAATTCATGATTCAGTGGGTCTTTTTAAGGCTAGTAGCAAACCTATGTAAATAACGTTCATCTAGCATACAATCGGGTCCTTTGTGTTCTATATTAAAACAAGCATGTTATCCCCCTCGCGGGTTTTAAAAATCTTAACAAGATAGTATAAAAGCGAGGCTATAGACTCACCTTGGTACAATAGTAGTAATATGACGATCGCCGACGATAAGTGATGCCCGTTAAACACGAAGACCGCAACCTACCAAATAAGGCGCGTTCGTTAATAAATGACTCAAGTATAAATAATACTTAAATAATACAAAACTCAAAACACAAAACCATGACAATCCCAAAAATAATAGTAGTACAAGTGTACTTTTATACTCCTTTACATGTTACTTTATTAGACTATATGATCAAATAAAAATCTGCCGGTACTTACCAAAAGTACAAGCTCATTTACCATACTTAAACTATTCCGTTTTTGACGAAACTTTTTCACAAATTCACATATAATATGAATAAGACTCAGTTTAAATTTCATTCAAAAATATTACTTTTAAGACCTTCTGCCCGACACACCTTCGTGTTATAAAAACCGGACAGATTTACGTCTTCAACTCGTAAAACCATTTTAACATATCTAAACAACTCCATTTATAAAACCGACACTCGGGTTTGAAAGTAAACTCATGACCTGTGGTTTAGACTTCAACATCAGTCCTTGAACATTTTTAAAACTCATTCTATAGTCCCCGAGATTCGATCCAAATATCGACAATAATTTTCGGATTGTGCCGATACTCGTCTCCCAGTACACGAATACTAAAGTTGGCATAACTTCTCGCTCATTTGGAGCTAGAAGCTCTATCTTCTATCATATCGAAGCTAACGAAATTCTCTACGACCCTATCTTATTAGTTTAACAAGTTTATTACAGTAAGTAATTCAAAAATCCCCTTTTACCTACTGGTCTAAAATGGTTATCTAAAAATCATACCAAATCACCATTTTGACCCATTTCAACAATTTACATACTTCTAATATTACCCTAATATTATCATAACACATTTATCTAACTCCTAACAAACTCAAATTCAATCTAACAAAAATAAGATATATAAAAACCATGCATGCAACAACAACCCCACTCAAATATAATAATAACAACAACAATCATAACCATAAAAATGGATCAAACACATGTTCTTCACCAAAATTTTGAAAGAAAATTAAAGTGTATGCATGTGGGAAAATTTTATACCAAATGAAGCTTATCAAATTACTAGGATGGGTCTTTGATTAGTTTTGTAAGAATCAAAGTAGAAAATCAAAAATCATAAGGGTTTGGGTTTGAGGGTGGACGGTTTAAAGAGAGAAGAAAGAGGGATTATCTTTTTTTTATGAATTTTTAATGTAAGATAGTTGGTGGAATTTGTTTAAATAGTCCAAGGTTAGGGTAGATTTTGTCATTTAGGAATAGTTTTGGTCCAAAATGCAATTAAATAGCTTACAAGGTAGAAAATGTAAATTGTGAATTTTGAATACATTTACGAGGCTCGGGTTTCGTAAAAATACTTTTCAAAAGTTAAAACGCTTCATAAATATAATAATAAAGCTTTGACACGACTTAAAACGTAATTAAATCGAAAACATCGAAAATATAAAAATATCGAGGCAATCGATAATAAAACATATTTTTTTGGGCATCCGTCGGTATCGCGATCACTAATAGTTCTCGTCATTCGTTAAAACGTAAAACACGAGAAATAAAGATTAAATATAATAAAATCATTTTTATAATAAATTGAGAATATAATATCGATACCTAACTCATTCCTTGCCGGTTTTCATCTAATCAACATTCTTACGCTAGTTTCAAGTCATAACCTTCTAGGTTAGTCGATAATTTAAAATTCTCATTAAATTAAACACGTAATACGTAATAGTCGAGATTAAAATAACGACCTGAAATTGACGGATTGTCACAAATTCTGGCATGATAACCTAAGAGTTCCAATGTTATTCGTTTCACACCTCGAGACACAGGTCAAGACATCAGTCAAAACACATGTCTCACGTATATTTTCTAATGACGCCTGTCAAGACATCAGTTAAGACACATGTCATAAGCATATTTTCTCAAGACACGAGTCAAGACACATGACTTACGTCCATTTTCTAAAACAGCCATATGAAATTCAGGGTACCCTCCAAGGGGTGCATCCATTTTGTTGAGCCAGGTATTAACCAGGCCACAAGAATTTCAGTACCACCACCGGTATATTGTTAAGCCATGTCTCCACGTATCACGCTCACAATTGTTCAAGTATCACGTACACAATTGTTCACGTACTACGTTTCTGATATGACTCGTGAATATTTGACCAGATGCTTCTTATACCATTATGTTCATATTATTCTATATCGTGCCATTTCATGTACCTTGCATGTGAATTCTCATCTTCTAGACTAGATTCGTGAGGTTTAGCTTACGCTTGAAAATCAGGATATTCCAATATCATCAAGACATGGTCAAGAAGACCAAGATCTTTTTTCAGTATAGATCCTTTGGAGGAATTATTTCGAGAAGGAGCCCACTCAGGAATGAGGGAGTCCATCCGGACTTCGTATCCTTATTTCATTCCACGATCCAAGTATGTTTTCCAGTCACGTTAGGTTCCATGCTCTCTTTTATTTCATGTCTTTCGGTTTCATGTTACCGGTTTATCGTATCTATTACTCGAGGACGAGTTATTCTTTTTAGAGAAAAAGAGTTGTAAAACCCGCTTAAAATTATTCTTGAACACGTCAACACATAAAATTTCGGACCAATTTAAATTTTATTTATCTATCTCATGTATAATATTTATTAAATACTACATGTACTATAAGTAATTATTATAAGTATAAAAATAATGACTACATCACGACAAGAATAAAACGTACACGAAATATTAGATCACGTAAACATATTTAAATTCATGAGACAACTATATATAACATATGTAATTTATTTGTTAGCCAATAAAAGCACAACCGTGGAAACAAAAAGGACCATTTCGGCCAAAGAGAAAATAGAAAGGGGCCTACGCCCGTTCCTGTGTTGGTAAATATCAAAACGCAGTTTATCATTCTTTTCTTCCTTCCCTTATATCACGTAAAAGAAAAACAGAAACCCTAATGAAACTAGAGGGCCACTAGTTCTAGAGTAGCAACAGAAGGAAGAAAGGACCTTGATCTTGATCATTTCCAATGGTGCCCATGTTTAAATCTTTCAAGACGCACACACATAGGTATTTGAACATGAAAAACCCTATTTCGTTTTTTGTTTTGTTCTTCCTCTTTTGATGATCGACCACGCTTCTGTTCAACCAAACTAAGGGTGCGTGTGTTGTCCCTGTGCTGCCGCAAAGACCTCCAAGGGTGCGGCTAGTTTTGTGTTCAAGCTAGAGGCCATGCGGTTCGGTTTAGTACATGTAATCAAGGTACCAAGAGACAATCTTGAGGTCTTTCTTTCCGCCCACTCAAGAGACCTAATAAATGTGAAAACACTTATCCTTTTACCACTTAATTATAACAATAACCAAGCCTAAACGTGTATTTATTGTCGTAAAGCCGGAATTATGCGTGGTTTATGTTTTTGTTGTGATTTAGGACCAAAATGTGAAAAGGGAAGAAAACTTGGGCTTTCATGGGCTTTTATCAAAGAAAAAGACAAAAGACGAAGTCAAAAGATCAAGAGTGCAAAAAGTACGGAAATCCAAGGCCTATTCTGAAGATTTATCGAAGAAAAAGTCTAAAGAAGGAAGTTTAATGAAGTCGAGGAACCAAGTCTAATAAATGAAGAAATTATAAGACGAGTTCAGTTTATCCATCGACAAATCCTGAGTCAAAGTCGAGAAAGATGAAGAATCTATAAGACGAAAAGACGAGAAGAGGAAGAAAGCATCAACACATTTAATTTCCCTATAAATACCCTCCTAATGACACATTAGGAGGTTTTATCTAATTTGACAAATTAGTCTTTCCAATTTATTTTCTTGCACTTTCATATTGTCATTTACTTAATTGCTCTTAATTTCAAGATTATTCCAAGTAAGTCTTTAATTTTATGTATTGAATCTTAATTTTTAATCAAGTTTTTAATTAATCTCTTATTCTACCTTTCTTGTTGATTTGATTTTTATGCTTATTTGCTTATTGTCATGCTTATTTGATTGTTTGTTATGTTTTTATGTGTTTGATTGTGTTAGCTTATTGTTCTTATAGCTTATTGTGTGCTTTTCTTAAATTTAATTAAGTGTTTTTTAAAGTTATTTTATAAAAAGTTGATTTTAAATATTTTGATTATTTAGTGTTTTTTAAATTTTTTAAATTTTGGCTTATTAGCTTTTTCTTAAACTTGATTTGGTTAAGTTTTTAGATAAGTGCTTATTGATTTTTAGCTTATTTTTAGTTTTCGCTTATTTTTGTTTTAATCCGGAATGCTTTAAAACCCTAATATCCGAATTAAGTGTAGATTTTCTTTTCCCGACATATGTACAAATTCATTTTCCGAATTACATACAAACATCCTTTCTCGAATTAAGTTCAAGTGCACTTTTTCCCTAATTGAGTGTGAACTTCCTTTTCCCGAATTGTGTGCAAACACCCATTCCGAATTAGGTGCAGAAGGTATCGATTCCGAATTAACTCCTTAGTTTGGATTCTGATTAGTAGTGGTAATGATGAATTCCGAATTGCATCACAAATGTGGATTCCGAATTACTTGATGAGTCTTGATTCCGAATTAAGTAGGGCACTCACATTCCGGATTACCCAGTAAACCTAGATTCCGAACTTAGTTTAGGAATTAGGTATTCCGAATTATGTCAGGGTTTAGGTTTCCCGACTTAGGTTATGTTTGATTTTTAGATTTACTGTTTTAATTTCAAGCATTTATTTTTCTCACCAATTTTCTTAAGTGTATTTTAATTGTTTTACTTTATTTTAAATTTCAAGTTTGCACTTTTATTAAGCTTTAATTTCTCGTCATTTAATTAATTACTCTTAAAATCTTAATTTCTCGCCATTTACTTTTTAGTCATTTTTCACTTTATTTACCTTCTATTTACTTTATAGTTTGTTTCTTTACTTTACTCAACGACAACCATCATTTCTTTTTCACCAAAGACAACTAAGTCACACTTTTAACCGTGGTCAATTCGATTAGACATACATCAAAGAACGATTTTTCAGTTATTAAAATGGCACCGCTGTCGGCTCTTTTCGTGAAGATTAACGGTTTTTTGTGAGAGACGCGTTTGATTTTGGGATCCGTTCACTCGTGAACATTATTTTTCGTGTATAATTTTTTTCAAAAATCCTAAAAATCAAAAATTTTCAAAAATCCAAAAACATTAAAAAAATCATAAAAAGCATTTATGTTTCAAAGTTTTGCACCAAAAAGATTTTATTTTTACGTTAACCATTATTTGTCTATTTCTTTGCTATCTTTTTCTTGTGCAGGTGTGTGCGTACTCGCTCATCGTCTTATTCTGAGCCCAAGACTCTTGAAGACTTAGACATGGCCGGTGTACACAACAATAATAATCCACCTCACCCCAATTTGAATAATAACCACCATGTCCCTCCACCCGACCTTCGTACGATGGATGTGCTTTGTCAACCAACAAAGAATGGACGTGGAGGACAGATTACGGTGATGCAAATCACGTCTCCGGAATTTTCGTTGAAGCATCACATGATCCAACAAGTTCAAAATACTTGTCCATTTCATGGATTACTGGATGATGATGCCAACAAACACCTCGACAAATTCTTTACCGTCACCCAAAGCATGAAATTGCCCGGTGTTACCATGGGGTTTCTTCGCCTTCATCTATTTCCACACACTTTATCCCACCATGCTGAAAAATGGTTTGATCGTCTTCCGAAGAATTCAATTCATACATGGGACGAAATGACTCAACTATTTTTGTCGCGCTACTTTCCACCATCCATGGTAACGAGCCTTCGGAATCAAATCAGTGGTTTCACGCAAGAACCTGAGGAATCACTTTTTGAAGCTTGGGAACGTTATAATGTTTTGATCGATCGATGTCCTAATCATAATATGCTCCCCATCACTTTGATTGATACTTTCTACAATGGTTTAACTTTTCGTGATCGTGATACGATTAATGCAGCCGCGGGTGGCACATTTATGAAAAGAATACCCGATGAGTGTAGAGAGTTTATAGAGAACATGACCACCCATCACAAAAATTGGGATTCATCCGCATCTTCATGGAATAACCCGAGAGTCAATGTTTCTTCTACTTATCAAACCCCAAGATGATTGAACTCACCGCATGATGGCCGAAATGAACAAAAATATCCAACTCATGGCTACGAATCAACTACAACAAGTTAAAGCTGTAGCACTTTCTTGTGAGACTTGCGCCGGTCCTCATTCATACACTGATTGTCCTTCTACTTATGACAATCCGGAAAACGTGTATGCGGCTCATGGTAACTATTCAACGGAAAGCTATCAAGCCCGATCTCAAGGTGATCGTAACTTGCTAAGTTATCGTTTTAACAACTTTCTTTCACCTGGTTTTTCTCCTCAAGAGCACAACCCAAACACCTACAATAGAAGCAATCCAAACCCACCTCGAGCTTCTAATCCATATCACCCACCCGCTCCCCGAGTTCCACCCATCACTCCACCCACAACTTATAATCATGATGTTGAAACTTTCATAAGGACCCAAGGAGAGGTGGTGAAAAACCTTCAAAGCCAAATCATTAACTTGAAAGGTGATATCACTAAACAAGGGAATTACATTCGAACCGAGCTTCGAAATGATATGAGAACTTCTTTAAGCAATCAAACGAATGATTTGAGGAATATGATGGATAGTTTCTTTCAAAGTAATCAACCCTCTACTTTGGGCTCTCTTCCTTCAATAACTGTCACAAACCCAAGAGCGAATGTGAGTGCTATTACTACACGCAGTGGAGCAACTCTTGTAGGACCATCTATCCCTCCCCCAGTTACTCCATCTACACCTCCTCCACCCCCATTTATTCCTCCTACTTCCACGCCTAGTACTAGTTCTACATTACCGTCTCCACCTCTCATGGAAGAAGTACCCAAGAAGAACCCTTCACTATCCCCACCTTCCACCTCTAATCCTTCAACATATCAACCTTCACCTTCTACACCTACACCACCTAAACCTAATATCCCTTATCCTTCTCACATAGACAAGTGCAAAGTGCTCACTAAAGAGGATGCTTAAGTTACTTCCTTTTTGAAGATGATTACACAAATGAACTTCAACATTAGCCTCTTTGAAGCACTTGTCCAAATGCCAAAATTTGTGAAAGCATTCAAGGAATTGCTTAATAAGAAGGAGAAGATGGATGAGTTTGTTAACACACGCTTAAATGAGAACTATTATGCAGTCCTTCTTAAAGAACTTCTTGAGAAATTTGGAGATCCCTGTCCTTTTGTGTTACCTTGTACA
Source organism: Glebionis coronaria (assembly GCA_025667525.1). Taxonomy (NCBI): domain Eukaryota; kingdom Viridiplantae; phylum Streptophyta; class Magnoliopsida; order Asterales; family Asteraceae; genus Glebionis; species Glebionis coronaria. Next base: position 637,471,120 of record CM046877.1, read on the forward strand.
TTCTCCCAAACCGAAGAATTTACTGCCTTAGCCGATCTCGGGGCAAGTATAAATTTGATGCCATTAAGTGTTTGGAAAAAGTTATCATTACCCGATCTTACACTAACAAAGATGACTCTTGAGCTAGCAAATCGAACTCTCGCTTACCCCGTTGGTATTGCCGAAGATGTGTTTGTTAAAGGTGGTACCTTCACTTTTCCGGTCGATTTTGTTGTTGTTGATTATAAAATGGACCCTCGTATTCTGTTAATACTTGGTCGGCCATTCTTAAGAACTGGAAAAACTTTAGTCGATGTTTCCGAAGGTGAACTAATTCTAAGGGTCGGGAATGATCAACAAGTGTTTAAAATGGGGAAGATTACAAACAAATTCAATGGAAGATAATCGGCGAAAATGATTGATGTGCTTCAAGACGAGCTTGATACAACTACTTGTGAAAGTACAAAGCTTGATGCTTTTGTCGTCTACAACAATCCTCTTTTCGAGCCTCTCTATGATAATCCACTTTTTCAAGAAAATGTGGAAGACTCAGAAGATCCTCTCTCCAATTTGGTTGCCCCACCAATATTTGATGCTCCACCAATCTATGATGATGATTTTAGTTCTGATGTGGATGATTATGATGATTTTGTTTCAGAGTATAAAGACATGCCAACTTATGATGACTTTGATGATGTTGATACTCTTTCGAGTGATTCTTCACATGATGACCTTGCTCCTACTTTTGATGAAGATCCTCCACCAACAATGCTTGATCCTACTTTGGATGACTACTCATTTGAGGAAACTTTTGCTACTTTTCTCAATACCTACTTCCCCAATGAGAATGATTCTCCTCCTTTGGACTTTGATTTTGGTCTTTATCCTCCTTCGGATATTAAGAAACCCGTTTCAAAGGAGAAGAAACCGGACGACACCATCATCCGCAGTACTTATGTTTTGACACCTCTCTATCCACCTTCGTCGGATGAGATTGTGAGATTTATGAGCGGCTCTTCTTCAAATTCTACTGAGCCCGAGTCTTATTTTCCCCTAAAGGAAAAGGTGTTTGATCCCGGTATTGCAATTTTTAAGCCATCTCAGTATCCATCTGATAAAATAAAAGGAAATATTTTTGGAAACAATGGAGATATGCTTGCACTTCATCATACTTTCCACCACCGTGCTCAACAAATTCTTAAGGGAACCTTGCCTACTCTTATTTGGCTTGCCTTGTTCACCTTAATCTTGTGCTATTTGATGGACGAAAACCATGTATTTGACCCCGGTGGAAGTTCTTCAAGGTTCCTACCATGCTAATCAAGGTCGAGTTAGGCTCACCACTCGGTGAACAAAAACAAGCGCTTCTCTGGAGGCAACCCGAGTATCTATCCTTTTTATCCGTTTTTATAATAAGTGTAGGGGGAGACCCTCGTATGTGTTTGTTTTTTTCTTTCTTATGATGTGCAGGGATTCGAGCTTTCAAAGATCCATTCTTGATGACTTTTGACGATCCGTGATTCCGTGTACCCGTCTTCCCGGTTCTATCCTAAACTCTTTTGATTCTCTATTTTATATTCTTCAATATTAAAATAGGAATCACTTTAGTTGTCTCTTCCTTAGCAAGATTTAAACGACGTGCACAATGTCCTAAGTGTAGGGGAGTTTACTCCCACATGCTTAAACATTGAGGACAATGTTTTATATCAAGTGTAAGGGGGACTTCTATCGAAGTTAAGTGGGCTTTTCCTTTAGTTTGTCCTCATTTTAACCGGAAATTTGATTTTTCGACATTTTTAAAAAATTTTGATCTATTCTGGCCTATTAGTATTTTCCTTTGTTATCGTTATTTTCTTTCACTAGAATAAATTTTAATAAATGGTTTTAATAAGTTTAGATGTCTTTGATATATTAGACCCGTTATGAATCTTTTGACTCTACTCGAGTTTACTTATCTAAGTTTACTCTAGCTAGTATCCTTAACGTGTTTAAGTCAAGTTTTGCTAGGATTTTATATAGGGAACTTTAAAACGCGAAAGTCTTAACTCTTACGGGTTAAGAACAAGAACTTTTCGCAAGTTCCTATAATTGATCCTAGAAAGTCGTTTCTCAAAGGAACTTTAAAATGCGAATTCTAAACTTGAAAAAGTCTAAGAAGTTGCAAGATCCTATAGATGACTTGAAAACCCAAAACTTTGATTTAATAGGCTAAGCATCCACGAGTCTCATTCCTTGAGATTTTAAATTGTGGAGAAAGAGAGATGATAGAGTTAATTATAAGTTTGGTATTCTTTCATGAATTTATATGAGTTAATTATGATATTTTTCTCCTATCGCTTGTTAATAAATTTATTTGCATTAAATAAGGGCGTACGATTTGAAAAGTTACTTAGCTTCTAGCCCAAGATCGTTTAAAAGTTGCTTGGTATTAATTAGAGTTCATAGCCAAGGCATAACTTATTGAAGCGGGATGCGAAGATTGGCGAGTCCGAAAAGGCCCTAACAAGGAATGAGGGCTACATTTTGTTGCTAAAGATCCCAAGTGATGTGAAGAATCATTTATCAAAAATCAATATGAACGATCGAGACACACGATGAAAAGCAAAAACTCCCCTAAATATCATGGAGAATTCTATCCGAAAAGACCCTAGCAAGGTATGAGGATAAATAGATCCATGTCCTAAAAGGAGGCGGATCGTTGCATATCAAAATCCAAAATAAAGATTGGAGAAAAATGAAGAAGTCGTGGTCTAAATATGAAGAATCTCTCAAAAATTTCAAGTGAAGAAATTCCTATTATGAAGAGAAGACCATTATTTCAAGAACGTCTCTCAAGATTTGAAGTATGAAGTCACTGCCAAATATCGGTCCGAGAAAGGTCTCAAATCGTGAAACGAGTTATGCCAAGATATGAACTTTATGAAGTCCCGAGAAGCAGTTTTAAAAGATTTTGTCCTTTAGCTAACTATTGATTAAATCGTCTTACTTTATTTTCGGCCTAAATAAACTATCTAAAGAAGTCAAACAATGCATCCTCGTGATCATTCAAGACAACAATATAATATAAGAGATACACCTATGAATAAGGGAGTCTAAGCAAATAATTGAGCCACATGAGTTTGTGTTAGTTTGCTAACTTATAATAACAATGATATCGTTTTTAAGCTTGGTGTGGGGAACGTGAAACTTGAGAGTGATAAACATTCATGACATACAAAATCCCTAATGTAATTCTTCGATATCTTTACTTGTTTTCTTCCTTCAAATATTTTGTAATTTTCTATCTCTTAAAGTTTCCTTAATGTCTTGTGTTTAATAAAGGCCAAAGTGGGTTAATTATGATGGATAATGTAAATCTTTCTTTGTAACTAATGCATTGCATGAGGGCATTGCAATGGTCAAGCGTAGGGGATTTAATAAGTGTGAAAACACTTATCCTTTTACCACTTAATTATAATAATAACAAAGCCTAAACGTGTATTTATTGTCGTAAAAGCCATAATTATGCGTGGTTTGTGTTTTTGTTGTGATTTAGGACCAAAATATGAAAAGGGAAGAAAACATGGGCTTTCACGGGCTTTTATCGAAGAAAAAGACAAAAGACGAAGTCAAAAGATCAAGAGTGCAAAAAGAACGGAAGTCCAAGGCCTATTCTGAAGATTTATCGAAGAAAAAGTCTAAATACGGAAGTTTAATGAAGTCGAAGAACCAAGTCTAATAAATGAAGAAATTATAAGACGAGTTCAATTTATCCATCGACAAATTCCGAGACAAAGTCGAGAAAGACGAAGAATTTATAAGACAAAAAGACGAGAATAGGAAGAAAGCATCAACACATTTAATCTCCCTATAAATACCCTCTTAATGACACATTAGGAGGTGTTAGCTAATTTGACAAATTAGTCTTTCCAATTTATTTTCTTGCACTTTCATATTGCAATTTATTTATTTGTTCCTTAATTTCAAGATTATTCCAAGTAAGTCTTTAACTTTATGTATTGAATCTTAATCTTTAATCAAGTTTTTAATTAATCTCTCATTCTACCTTTCTTGTTGATTTGATTTTTATGCTTATTTGCTTATTGTCATGCTTATTTGATTGTTTGTTATGTTTTTATGTGTTTGATTCTGTTAGCTTATTGTTCTTATAGCTTATTGTGTGATTTTCTTAAATTTAATTAAGTGTTTTTTTTAAAACGTTATTTTATAAAAAGTTGATTTTAAATATTTTGATTAGTTAGTGTTTTCAAAAGTTTTTAAATTTTGGCTTATTAGCTTTTTCTTAAACTTGATTTGGTGAAGTTTTTAGATAAGTGCTTATTGATTTTTAGCTTATTTTTAGTTTTTGCTTATTTTTGTTTTAATCCGGAATGCTTTAAAACCTTAATATCCCGAATTAAGTGTAGATTTTCTTTTCCCGACTTATGTACAAATTCATTTTCCGAATTACATGCAAACCTCCTTTCCCGAATTAAGTGTAAATGCACTTTTTCCCGAATTGAGTGTGAACTTCCTTTTCCCGAATTGTGTGCAAACACCCATTCCCAATTAGGTGCAGAAGGTATCGATTCCGAATTAACTCCTTAGTTTGGATTCCGAATTAGTAGTGGTAATGATGAATTCCGACTTGCATCACAAATGTGGAATCCGAATTACTTGATGAGTCTTGATTCCGAATTAAGTAGGGCACTCACATTCCAGATTACCCAGTAAACCTAGATTCCGAACTAGGTTGTAAACCGCATTCCGGCTTAGTTTAGGAATTAGGTATTCTGAATTAGGTCAGGGTTTAGGTTTCCCGACTTAGGTTAAGTTTGATTTTTTGATTTACTGTTTTAATTTCAAGCATTTATTTTTTCCGCCAATTTTCTTAAGTGTATTTTAATTGTTTTACTTTATTTTAAATTTCAATTTTGCACTTTTATTAAGTTTTCAAATTTACTTTTTGTCAAGCTTTAATTTCTCGTCATTTAATTAATTACTTTTAGAATCTTAATTTCTCGCCGTTTACTTTTTAGTCATTTTTCACTTTATTTACCTTGCTATTTACTTTAAAGTTTGTTTCTTTACTTTACTCAACGACAACCATCATTTCTTTTTCACCAAAGACAACTGAGTCACACTTTTCACCGTGGTCAATTTGATTAGACATAGTTCAAAGAACGATTTTTCAGTTATTAAAATGAAGTTTTTAATTAATCTCTCATTCTACCTTTCTTGCTGATTTGATTTTTATGCTTATTTGCTTATTGTCATGCTTATTTGATTGTTTGTTATGTTTTTATATGTTTGTTTGTGTTAGCTTATTGTTCTTATAGCTTATTGTGTGCTTTTGTTAAATTTAATTAAGTGTTATTTTTTAAAAAGTTATTTTATAAAAAGTTGATTTTAAATATTTTGATTATTTAGTGTTTTTAAAAGTTTTTAAATTTTGGCTTATTAGCTTTTTCTTAAACTTGATTTGGTTAAGTTTTTAGATAAGTGCTTATTGATTTTTAGCTTATTTTTAGTTTTTGCTTATTTTTGTTTTAATCCGGAATGCTTTAAAACCCTAATATCCCGAATTAAGTGTAGATTTCTTTTCCCGACTTATGTACAAATTCATTTTCCGAATTACATGCAAACCTCCTTTCCCGAATTAAGTGCAAATGCACTTTTTCCCGAAGTGAGTTTGAACTTCCTTTTTCCGAATTGTGTGCAAACACCCATTCCGAATTAGGTGCAAAAGGTATCGATTCCGAATTAACTCCTTAGTTTGGATTCCAAATTAGTAGTGGTAATGATGAATTCTTACTTGCATCACAAATGTGGGTTCGGAGTTACTTGATGAGTCTTGATTCTGAATTAAGTAGGGCACTCACATTCCGGATTACCCAGTAAACCTAGATTCCGAACTAGGTTGTAAACCACATTCCGACTTAGTTTAGGAATTAGGTATCCGAATTAGGTCAGGGTTTAGGTTTCCCGACTTAAGTTAAGTTTGATTTTTAGATTTACTGTTTTAATTTCAAGCATTTATTTTTCCCGCCAATTTTCTTAAGTGTATTTTAATTGTTTTACTTTATTTTAAATTTCAAGTTTGCACTTTTATTAAGACCCAACAGGGTCAAGGGTCTTGGTTTATTGGATAGCCGAGAACCAAGAGCTCAATGCTCGGTTTGGTTGTATACTCAAGCCAAGCAACAGGCTCGGCCTGTTTCTAATTACCTAGCCGAGACCTTCCCTTGAACCAAGGGGGTTCGACCTTGTTTGATGTGCAGCCGAGAAACCCTAATAGGGTGTGGGCTGTTTGGTTCATGTAGAAGCCGAAAACCAAGAACAGGAGACTATGGCTCGTTTCTTTCGTCCATGTCCAGTCGAGAGACCCTAGAGCTAGGGCTCATTATATTGGTTTTGTTTTAATTTTGGTTTTGATTTATGTAATTACAAGTAAATATAAACATGTCATGGTAAAAATAGAAGACTTAGGTTAAAATTAATATAGATATTAATTTCATGAAAAACCTTGTTTTGATATTAATTAAGTTGTTAATTGATCATGGGCAATTTTGTGGTTAAAATGATTAACTATTTTTTCATGCATTAAAACTATTGAGTCATAGGATCTAGACTCATCTGGGATATATAACAATGATTGTAATAAGCACAGCGGAACATAAAGAACACAATCAAAGTTATGAACAAGGCTTTCTTATTCATAAAATACTAATAAGCTACTACTACTCCTGGTGCCTAATAGGCTTGACACCAGGAGAACGCACACACACCTTTAGTTTACATTGTATATGAATTAGTGAATAACCATGTGTGCCTAACCCTCTTTATATAATAGAGGTACTAGGGTTACATCACAACCCTAGCTTACTTACTAAGCTAACTATTTATTATTAAGTCCTTCATCTCCTTTTGTCATATCAACTCAAGATATATAAGTCCCAACAATCTCCCCCTAGTTGATTTGATAAAACCAGTAAGCACAAGCTTCCACTGAAGCTAATATAGATGAAGGCTAAGCTTCCCCTGGATCCATGCATTCTTCCCCTTTTTGTCACATCAACTCAAAAAGGATCGTCTTCCCCTTAAGAAGTGCACGGCAAATCCAAGAGGTTCCATGGAGTGATCACTGATGAAGAAAATCAAGTATAACGAATTTTATGAAGAAGTGAAATATCCCAAACTTGTATCTTATATCATCTCAGTTTTAATTACATGGGACTGATAACCCCCATAACTATAAGCCAACTGTTAGCTATAACAATATATTTAATCCAACGACAAGGTGTATTGCTCACCAACAGTTTTTGGTACATGGGAACTGGTAACCTTCACAACTATGAGCCAGTTGTAAGCTGTAACAATATATTTAGTCCAAAGACAAGGTGTATTGCTCACCTAATTGAGATATAAGAAGATAACAAGTTTATGAAAATCAAGTCCAACATCAAATAAGCAATAATCAACTGTCTTTGTCAAGAAACCATAAATCACCAGTAGGAACCATAAGCGAACCATCTCTTGCATCTTAAACTCAGTAGTACAGATCATCCACTCATTCAGTGTGAAAAATACATGCTTATTACAATAACATGTAATAAAATGTCTTTGTATAATTCTTGTAATCAATATATGCATGGCGATCACATGCAATGGCCGATAGTCTCAGTGAGCTCTGACGGATCAACCAGAAACCACTCGATGCTTATGATCATGCTAATTTTGTGATGATCATATCATGAACTGTATGGTATCATATGCCCCCCAAATATTTGTAAAAGAGCGTGTAACTGTTCCAATCAAGAATTATAGCATAAACTGAACGTTGGAAATAAGCCATATACCTCTTCATTGTTCAAGATCACCAGTAGGAACGACCAGAAGGAAACGACCAGGAGGAACCGACTAAGAGGAACCGACCAGTAGAAACTGTCCAGGAGGAACCGACCAGTAGTAAGAAATAGCCAACCAGGAGCATCTCAAAAACCCCTTCGTTTTCATTTTTTTTCATTTTGGTTTTTTTTTTTCTTACACCTTCTGTCACCACAATGTCGCTAAGCTGTTGCTAATATCAAACACATCTTCTTTCTCCAAACTTTTAGTGACGCAAGAACTGTCACTAATACTGTTGCTGACCTGTCACTGATCACAATAGAACAAATGATACAAAGAAATATATATGGACGGTACTAGACAGAGAGTACAATGAACTTTCCATATTTATGTTTCTACGAGCCTGTAGCAACCACAATCATACCCATAGAATCACGTCCCAAATATATATCTTATGTCCTATATCCCATGAAGTTAGGAACTCACGTCTATTTCAAAATGGAGATGTGACCCTATCTTTTAGGATTAACTCCACGCAAGGATATGAAACTCAACCCTAAAAATCAGGGATCTCATTCAATCAATAGTCGAATGTTTTAAATGCAGCCACGTCCAAAATTATACAAGAACTAATAAATACGTATAAAGCTGCTTCTACACATTTTGACTTTGGTATCATACCCTAAAAGTCAGCATCATGGACCCATGTACTGCATCATATATCACGTCAAGAATTCAAATGGCATCCCTACATATTAGGAGTCATAATATATCCATAATGTGTGTAGGTCATAACTGCTTCATTTAACATACGATTTGACTTTGTTATAACATCTACACGTCACATCCGAAAATAACTCGTATCCCATAAACAATATTTATCACCACACGTCTTAAACGGTTATGCATTCATTGACATTATCACACAAATGTTTCGCACATATCCGGTGCCTACAAATCAGGCAGAATCCATGCATACCATATTCCAAAGTCTCGTTCAAGTATATGAATCAGTTATGTAAACAAAATTCATTTCTTTAAATAAGACCTTTTCACGTGGTCCCTTAAATTACGTCCAGTAGGAGTCAACGAGATTAATTCCAAATCTGTATATATCAAAAAGATTACTGGCGAGAATAGTACCTTGGAGTCTCTGCCATTATCTTGAAACCATACGAGACATATCAACAGTACTTGAAATGTAGAAGACACATGAAAGTACCTTTGTATGTTCAAGTCTGCTTTTCTCCTTTTGTAGAAATCAAGTAACAAGTATACACAGAAATATGATACACGTCCCTTTCTCCTTTTCACCTTTATCGAACAAATCCATCTTGCCAGCATATAGAACAAATCCAATAGACCAAATGTCACGTGATGTATACTTAGTAACAAAACCGTTGGGACGGCCATCAATCATGTGCTTTAATTTCCCATGCCCCTTTCATCTGCCCTAGAAGCACAGCCAGATGTCCAAAGTTCCTTTGTTAAAATATACAAAAGGAATGCAAGACACAATGGTATTTAAACAGATTTAGCTTGTCTTCATACTGTCACATGTGTTCTAGGGTTTAATAAAACCCTAATGATTTGTCAATCATCATGTACCCTTCTGCCTTTACTGAACATAGGAACAGATTTCAGGGTTTAACATGCACAAACCCTAAAAATAATGAACATCGGCAGCCAATCACCTCTTGGTTCAAACTTTCAAACACATGAAACCCCAAAAGCGTATCTGTCTTGGCAGCAAGTAATTCTACTAGGGTTCATCATTGATCCAAGGATCAACTCACCAAAGCTAGCAGAATCACCATGTTGGGTCTACTAGATGTAGATCTTGCAGCCTGTCAGGACCGGTGAATGACTTCTGTAATCACAAGTCAAATCACAAAGAGACTCTATACACAATATGAATGTAGAATATAAATATAATCAAGAGAAACAGAATAACTATAAAGACTTGATCCTTTCTAAGAATTTCTAATATTGATAATGACTAGAACTACGTTTTGTGAAGGTGTGTGTAACCCTTCTTCCTAAGGTTCCTTTTATACTACAAGGAAACCCTAATACATCATTAAAGAAAACGTGTAAAACTGATATGCATATCCTTTCCTAACATATCTCATGCATATCCTAACAGAATATTAAGTAAATAATAAAGTTTGACTTCGACTAGGACCAGGAGCAGGACTTGCTCCTACTACGACTAGGACCAGGAGGAACTACATACCTCCTAGTCTACCTATTACATATAACTATTACAATGGTCCTAACAATCCTCCCCTAAACTTGAATTTGACCTGTTGAGTTCAAGTTTCCTGGAAAACGTGCAAAGAAAGCCCGAGGATTGTATCAGCAAAACAAATAGCAGCATCAACAAGATAAGAATCAGAAGAACAGCCGCAACATGAAACACTAGAAGCTTCTCCAAAGCTTGTAACAAATCAGCATCGTGTTGAATCTTTTCAGCAACATGAGCAGATTTGATGAGCCTTTACCAAGTAGCTGCTCGCTCTTGGGCTAGCTAGTCATTCTGGTGGAATAAGCATCACCCTGGGAGACTAGAACCCAGCCCAACTCTTAGAACGTGAATCAATGGTGAGTGGGAGTACCCTGATGATTTTAGGCAAACCATCACAGCCGTCAACGGATTTGATGCGTCTTTACCAGAAGCCGTACCCCACTGGACTCGCCAACTCTTTGCAATGAAGCATCGGTGAGTTGAACACCCTATAGCTTTAAGCAAGCTATTACAGCTATCAACGGATTTGATAAGATCTTTACCAAGAGCCGTACCCCCTTGGATTAGCCACTTTTCAGTCCAAGACTATGGCAAGTGAAAACCATCCAGTTTTGGGTAACCTGGCAACCATCAACGGATTTGAGAATCGCACCAGGAGCCGTACCCTCAAGGTGAATCAACTTTTTCTTGTCGATTAGACATGGTAAGTGGAGAACCATTTGTTGTGTGGACCACGTCCAACACCAAGTGAAACCAAGTACCAGAACAAACGCAAACCAGGAACCACATTGTGAAACAGCCAAGGGATATTATGTACAAGTACAAAAGCTAAACTGTGTTTAAAGTATAAGCAGATATTATATAAAAATTATATTTTTTTTTATTTTTTTTTAACTATAAAGAATGAAATTCACCAATCACTGTACATATTGGTGAAAAGAATAATAAGAACAAAAATTCAAAGTATAAACCCTTACAACCCAATCACCTTACATACCAGAAGTTGCCTTCTTATCCGCTAGCAACCGTGCCTGAATACCCTCTACCAAAGCTGTGGCCATACTCGACTCATTCCCAGAAGGAGCAGTAGAAATTTGAAAGTGACTTGCCAACATTGCTTCCATGGAAGAAATAGTCTAAGGATACTCCACATCCGTCAGCATAAACACCATATGACCAGATTCTAATTCCAACATATGAACTCCACATCCAGCATATAGCTTCCATCGCAGAATCTCCCATTGGAATTGATCCTTCCATATGCCCGAAACAGGAGCATTTGGAGGAGGATCCAACATTAGCTTGAGATCAGCCCAGATACGGAGACCAGGCCAGGAAGACACCGCCATGGGGTCAAACGGCATACTAGAATCAACAAGCCCAAACAACGCCATAAGATCCATACGGTCAGCCCACGATAACACACCCTGCAAACCCGTTGCCAATCGCACAGACCCATCACTCAAAGTAATCCGATGGGAGACGCCACCAGGAAGTGTTGTAGAACGCTCAATTGTATAACCCGTAATGCTTCCATTGCCCAAAGGTAAGTCAGAATCGCTGTCAGAAGCTGCATCAATTAAGTTCTCAGGATCACGCTTCTCAAAAGGAACTGATTTACCACGGCGAACACGACGAGCAAGTTTCTGGCGAATGGAACGTCGAGGTGTGGGAGCCGAAGGTGTTGATTCAACCTTTACCTTAACTCCAGCAACAGCAGGGGAAGCAGTAGAAGTAGACTCATGAACATGTCCACCCAATGGACCACTAGGAGCTGCATCAAAAGTAGGATTATGTTGTGTTGCAGGAACTTGTGGTGATGGAGATGGCACATCAGATGTAGTAGCAGTAGGTATGGTGGTATCAACAAAGGTGCTTGTAGGAACATAGGTGGTGGTAGTAGTAACTGGTGTGGTGGTGGAAGCATGAGTGGTGGTGGTAGTAACAAAGATGGTAGTAGCAGGACCAGCAGTAGAACCCATAGGAGCAACCAAGGGTGTAGTAGAAGGACCAACATAAGTAGCAATAGAACCAGAAGGACTACCATCAGAACCAGGAGTGGGTACAGACGAAGGACCAGTAGAATCAGCAGGCATAGAAGCAGTCACACCACGAGGATGGTAAATAAATCTTTCTGGAATAGGTTGACTCTGACGCTTCACCATCTTTTCATAAAGGACCTTAAGCTCATCAAAAGTCAAAGACCTCACCCGAGCCCAAGACCACGGAGCATTAAAATGAGCAGCAGATTGATATTTCACATAACGTTGCATCTGCTGGCGCTCCTCAGCCCGAGATAGAGGTCTGTTCCTTCTCTGTTTCTTTAGTTCTTCAGCAAGAGCCAACTGATGCTTACGCATCATCACCATAGCACGCGGAATACAATTGTGTTCATCAACATCATCACCCAACAGATCTTTAAACTGAGCATAATCCCGAGTGAGAACAGTCAACACTTGCATCCATTCACCATCAGTCCAATGCATGGCATCATGCTGAATTTGCGCACGCCTGCGCTCTCGAAGCTCTTCCTCAGCAGCCCTATCCGCCTCATCAATCTCAGCCTGAACTCGACGAGCAGCCTCTTCACCAAGCCTTTCTTCTTCAATCTGTCGACGAGTACGCTTGCGAGTTGGAGATGGAGAATCAGTCATTGGGGCTTTTCCCTTCGGATCATGAGAGGGACCAGCATGAGAACCATCAGCAGGATCAGAATCACCACCCATAGAAGGGGGAATAGCACTAGGAGAAGGAACATTGGAGGACATTGGAGGAACCGACAAATCATCATAAACTTTATCAGCAAAGGCAGCCTTTGCCAACAACGTCAAGCCATCCTCAACATTCTCCGCACCCTCATCCTCAGAATCTGAAAGAACCACATGCTTCTTGCGACGACGTTGTTGATTCTCCAACACCTTTATGCGATCAGCCAGAGGAAGAACAAACTCCCTTGTAAGCTTCCGATGTTGGTTTAAGTCAGCTTCCAAACAAATCATCCTCTCATGGTACCTGTGCATAAGATCGAGCAAAGATGTCAGTGTAGTAGGCTCCTCCGCCTGCCCACCAAGAGAACTTGGATCAGGGAAAGCATCACGGGAGCCTGAAGCAACATGTGGGTCAACCTGTGGAGAACTAGCATCAAACGGGATATCAGTCGAGTGTGGGGCAGGACTAGGAGGTGGAGTCTCCCCAAAAGGAGACCTTTGTGGAACTAAGGAAGGACCAGCCTTGGTAGGAGATGGTTTTTCAACCACCACTTCCTCAACTAGCTCCTCCTCTACCACAGGAGTGGCACCAACAGTAGGAGCCTCCTCCTCCTCCATGGGGTCATCATCTATCACAACAAACTCAGGAGCCTCCTCCTCCTGACCCATAGGACCCTGAGCCAACCCTATCATGGCTTCAGTCAGGGGCCTCCAATCCCCAGTAAACCCATTCATCATATTGTAATACACTTTAGCTGTAAGTTTAGATGGCACATGCTCAGTCATATCACGTGGAATGCAAACAAGGATTTGTTGAAGAAACCTAGGGTACATAAGAAATATCTTCCTCGAACCAGCAGTAGACAAATTACTAGCCATCCCCTCAAATAGATAATGAGAAAAATTAAACACTCTACCCTGGGCTAAACATATAAGACCAGTAGCCAAAGGAGTAGGGAAAGCTTCCCAACTCCCAGACTTGGGACTCATACAATGGATTAAAAAGTGAACCAGAAGCTTCCATTGGGGGGAAAACCTATTCTTCTGGAAGTTAAACTTCCCCCCATGTTCATAACCTATGGCAGCCATACCCTCTAATACTTCCGAATTGGGGATTGATACAAAACCCCCCTCATCCTGAAGATGAAGAGAAGAGAGAATAGACGCTTCAGTGACCACATATGCACGTCCATCTATGGTAGCATGGAGTGCACGTGGACGTCCAGCCACATTCACAAGCTGAGCAGACGCCCAAAATTGACGTATCACACTATCATATATGGTAGGACAGACAGTAAATGCAAACCTTAAGTTAGAAGCTTCAATGAAATCCAAGATGTCAGCAAAATGTTCACGATTTGGACCATCACCCAGATAAGCAACACGATTGTGAGCAGGTTGGTAAGCAAGAGCAGCCATGGATCTTGATGAATTGATGGAAGAAGGATTGGGATTGGGATGTAGAGAGTAGAAGCGGTTTGTGTGTGTGTGTTAATTGTAATGAGTGTGTCAAGGGTGTATGTTGACCACAAATATGAAGAAAGTAGTAACTGTTCATTGACCCCTATTAATGGGGGGTTTCCCTTTCAAATTAAACCATAATGGCATAATAACCACTTGCCCTTTTTAACATAATAACCAACCCCCAATTTACTTGCTGAATTCAAACTTGTAAATACCAGTATTGGGAGCGTTGACCAAAAGTCAAAGCACACAATGGTCAGACCAGGAGCAAAACGTGATTAACAAAGGACAAAAGGAATGAACAGTATGCCAGACCAGTACCAGTACCAATAGCCAAACACCACTAGACATGGAAGGATTTCAAACCACCAGCAGACAACCAAGCATAACTAGAAGCTGACCAAAGAGGACCAGAAGCCAGTCATATAAGGCCATATCCACCAGAAGAGAGCAAAAATCCTCCATCAGAAGCACCACACACCATCATAACTAAGAAATTATGTTGTTAAATACTATGAATACGTTAGACTGACCAAATATGTACACAAAGCCTCCCCTTAGGCTTTGCCTCCCCTCAATCCTAGACCTTAAGGATTGACCATCCCAATATGAACCACCAAGTGGTTAAACCGAGGACCATCAAAAGCTTTTGTCAGCAAATCAACAACATTGTCATCCGTATGAACTTTAAGAACCTGTATCAGCTTCTTCTCATTGGCATCGCGTATAAAATGATGCCGAATCTCAATATGCTTCGTCCGTTGATGAAATACAGGATTCTTCACAATGCAGATAGTGCTTTGATTGTCAATAAAAATTTTGGTATTCATAAAATTGAAACCATAGTCCAACATCTGATTTTGGATCCATAAAACTTGACCACAACAACTAGCAGCCGCAACGTATTCAGCTTTTGTTGAAGAAGTAGCTTACGATTGTCTGTTTCTTACATTGCCATGAAATAAGCCGACGACCCAAAAATTGACAACCACCAGTAGTAGACTTCCTATCATTATTAGCACCAGCATAATCACTATCACTATAGGCTTCAAGAACAAAGGGAGATTCTCTAGGATACCATAGACCCAATTTAGGTTGAGCCTTGATATACTTGAAAATCTTCTTCATTGCATTTAAGTTCGAAACCGTTGGAGTCACCTGGTGTCGAGAACAAGCACTTACTGCAAACATAATGTCCGGACGTGATGCAGTCAAATACATGAGAGAGCCAATCATAGACCTGTACATGTGAACATTTACCGGGGGATCTGGCTCATTCTTAAGTTTGATTCTAGCAACTTCATAAGGAGTTGTTGCTGGTCTAAGAGGATCCATGTCAAACTTCTGAAGAATCTCATGAACATATTTATCTTGACTGATGAAAATCCCATCCGATTGTTGCTTGACCTGAAGACCAAGGAAAAATGACAGTTCTCCCATGGCACTCATCTGAAATTCGCCTTTCATCAAGTGTTCAAACTCATCACACCACTCCTTCCTTGTAGAACCAAAGATAAATGTCGTCCACATAAACCTGAACAAGGATAATATCCTTGGAATTCCGCCGAAGAAATAGTGTTTTGTCAATAGTACCTCTTCTATAGCCATTCTTTAACAAGAAAGTGGAGAGACGCTCATACCAAGCTCTAGGAGCCTGATGTAACCCATAAAGAGCCTTGACCACCTTGTAGACTTGCTTGGGATGAAGTGGATCTACAAACCCCTTAGGTTGAGTAACATACACTTCCTCGTCAATTTTTCCATAGAGAAATGCACTCTTGACATCCATCTGGAACACCGTAAAGCCAACATACAAAGCAAAGGCCAAAAACAGACGAATGGCCTCGATCCTGGCAACAGGTGCAAAGACTTCAGTATAGTCAATGCCCTCAATTTGAGTGTGTCCTTGTGCGACAAGCCTAGCTTTATTCCTGACAACAATTCCCCGTGCATCCTTCTTGTTTTTGAGAATCCATTTGGTATTGATAGCTGTCTTCCCATCTGGTAAGTCAACTAGAACCCAAACATTTTGAAACAAGAATTGCTGCATTTCCTCCTGCATAGCCTCCACCCAACTTTGATCCTCAAGTGCATGAGAAACAGACCTAGGTTCCACCTGTGAAAGAAAACAAGCAAACAAACAGTGTTGA
This sequence comes from Glebionis coronaria, assembly GCA_025667525.1. NCBI lineage: Eukaryota > Viridiplantae > Streptophyta > Magnoliopsida > Asterales > Asteraceae > Glebionis > Glebionis coronaria. Next base: position 637,487,496 of record CM046877.1, read on the forward strand.
AAGTCCGTGTGATTATTACGCTTTTGATCCTCAATATAGCCTACAAGAGCATGATGATCAGACGAGGCCTTCTGCTGCATTCTGCGTGTCTTGACGGTAGAACCAGGATCTCCAATAATTTGAGTGGTAGGATGATCTTTATGTGATTGCAAGACTGGATTGGACGAAACCTCCACTTCTGGTGCCAAGTTATTGAGATCACCAACAAAATCAACATCATATGAAGCATTTTGGAAAATCCCGTCTACCGGTTGTTTATGTATATCATCCAGCTTGGTAGAAGACTTCTTTTCATGGTTCCCCAAATCAGAAGGACTGGAGAAACGTGTATTGGAAGCAGACTCACTAGCCGGAGTACCAGTAGTTGAGAGGCTAGCTCTAGGAGCAAAGGCTGGAGTACCAGGAGCAACTTTGTCAGTAGGCTCAACCAAGGGAAACTCAAAACTACCTTGAGCAGCTGCTTTAGTAGCTTCTTGTTGTTGCTTGAGAAGAGTGTCAAGAGCTGCTTGGGAATCCTGTACATCCAATGGAGTTGCATCACTAGGAGGAGTAGAAGAAACCGTGGTGGAATAGGATGGAACCACAAAAATGTCATCCTCATCATCTGAATCAGAAAGACTAGAAGGAACACCAGTACTAGAAGTTGCAAACACTTGTGGTCCTGCATCATGGTTAGTTTTGAAACGAAAATATCCTAACGAATCACTAAGATAATCAAGATCAAAATACCATTCTGGACCTTTGCCTTGGATGTTTGACTTCTCCTCAAAATACCTGAGATTAATAGTTTCAATTATCTGTTTGGCTTGAAGATTGTAGACACGATACGCCCGAGAATGAGCTGAATATCCCACAATGTATCCTTCATCAGCCTTGCCATCAAACTTCCCCAAATAGTCACTAGTATTCAGAATGGTGACTGGACACCCAAAAGGCTTCAAATGAGCAATATTTGGGACTTTGCCCGTGAGCAGCTCATAAGGAGTCTTCTTGTGAGAATTGGTAATAGAAACCCTATTCAAAACATAACTTGCAGTATTAACAGCTTCTGTCCAGAACATGGTTGGAAGCTTGGAATCGGCAAGCATAGTTCTTGCTGCTTCTATTAGTGTCCGGTTCTTTCTTTCTGCTACACCATTCTGTTGAGGAGTCCTAGCAGCACTATAATCTCGTTTGATGCCCTTAGCATTGCAAAGTGCGATGAGGTCTCTATTTTTTTAAACTCGGTTCCATTGTCGCAACGAATACCTTTAACTTTCTTGGACAACTGATTCTCTATCAAGGTAAGAAAATCTCTAAGAATTGAGTAGGTCTCACTTTTGGCAGCCATGAAGAACACCCACGTAAACCTGCTATATCCATCAGTTACCACCAAACAGAATTGCTTGTGGTCAATGCTCCTGATGGATGTAGGACCAAATAAGTCCATGTGTAGAAGCTGCAATGGTTCAGTAATAAGACTTAAAGCAGTAATGGCCTTGAAGGATGCTTTGTGTTGTTTGCCTTTGCTGCAGGCAATACAATTGATATCATTTCTAAACGTCTTGGGAGGTAAACCAGAGACCAGATTCAGATTGGCAAGTTTGTGAATGGTCTTGAAATTCACATGTCCCATCCTTCGATGCCATTTAGTGGCTTCATCTTCTGAGGCTTTTGCAACCAGACATGCTAGTTGACCAATAGGGTTGACTTCATTCAACTTGATACTATATAGATTGTGTCTTCTAGGGATTCTGAGTAAAACTTGTGAGTCATCCGGAAGCTGAAAATCTTTGGAAAGCACAAGTGCATCAGTATCGGTGAAGAGTACAAACTGCTTCTTGTCACAAATCTGAGAGACCGATATCAAGTTGAAGTGTTGAAGTGCTTCCACATAGTAGACCTGCTCAAAATTTAGATTTGGAGTCTTTATCGTTCCTTTGCCAGTGATTTTGCCTTCACCTCCACCAAAATAGACCTTGCCTCCATGAAACGGTACAAAGTTAGAGAGAAGACTTTTATTGCCAGTCATGCTCCTGGAGAAACCACTATCAACAATGCCTAGACTAGGATCCTGGTATGGAGTAACCTACAACAACAAGATAAAAAATGCAAAAATTAGTGTCGTAAGGGGACCCAAACCTTTTCAGATTTGAGCCTGCCTTGTGGATCATTAGAAGAATGCCAAGAAGATTGATGAGATCCATCATTGTTCCTTGGTTGCCTATGCATCATATGGGTATTATTATTTGACCAGGAACAACCTGCTGAGGGCTTAACAGCAGTTCCCAAATTTCCCAAACCAAAATACGTGTGGTCTAAATGTTGCGGATATATTGGATTAAAATTTTGAAAAAAATTACTCGTTGGTTGGAATCCACTATCTCTCCAATAATCAGACGTGAAAGGAGAGGATACTCTAGAAGTATTAAACATTGGAGCACTAGGATTAAGTCTTCTAGAAGCATAGGAAGCAGCTCCTGGTGAACCAAGAGCTAGAAAAGCATGATTAACAGATGCACGTGTGTCATAATAATCACAATCTTTAATTAAATGAAAGGAACTACCACAAACAAAACATGTTTTGAAAGACCTTTTATTAGAATGAGATTGTTTCATACTGCCTACTTTATTACACACATTTCTAGGAAAAACATTCTTCCTAGGACTCAATAAACATGGACCAGACACACTTGACTTGACAGCAACTTTTTCTTCACTCTTCCTAGCACCAGTAGCAGCATGTTCATTCGACTTGGAACTTGTAGGTCTTGACTCTTCACTTGAATCATTAGATGCAGAGTCACCGGCTTTGTCACTGAAAGTACATGAGACAAAAACATTAGTATTAGTAGAACTTGTTGGGGACTCAAGCATCTGTGATCCATCCGAGTCATTATGCCATGAGGTGGGCATAAAAGTTCCAGTAAGAGGAGGAGGGACAGCATGCATTTCTGCTGCTGGTTTAAACCTATTGTAACTAGGTTTGCCCTCATCCTCTTTGTCGGCATCAAAGACACTTGAGAAAGATAAATCAAATACATCTTCAGAATCAATATATTTTTCAAATCCTAAACCTCTTTTAGTTCTGCCAGACATGCTACTATCAATTAATTTTGAAAGATTTTTAGGTGCCTTTTGCCATTTGTCAAATCTTAACATTGTAGCATCTAATTTAGCTTGCATCTCCTCTTTTTCTTTGATACTAGCATCTCTTTCAGTTTCTGTATATTTAAGCATATTTGTAGTGTTTTCTAAATCAATGCTTAGTATCCTGATTTTATCCTCATACGTACGTTGTGTATCTTGTAACCACCTCTTTTGTTGTTCCAATGTGTTTAATGAAGCCTTATAGGCTTGTACCTCTAAAAAATACTTATCATTTTGATCATTTACTTCATTAAATTGGGACAACAATTCTGTGTATTTATCATGACAACCAAGAGGACAATGTTGTACCTGAGGTGAGATGCCTATAAGAGCAAACTAGTCTGCTTCTTCTGCATCAGAGAGATTCCCAGCAATCATTGCTAACACGTCAGTCGAGGATTCAGCTGATTCCAGAGTAGAAGCCTGATGATCATTCCAGTTGACCATAGAGTCAACAGATACCAATGCCTTCCTGTCATCTTTAACCTCCTGAACCTTGAAAGCGGAGTACCTGCTCTTCTCCTGATCATTCTTGCTAGGGCACTCGCTTGCAAAGTGACCCTGTTGCTGGCAGTTATAGCATCGTACCTTGCTTCTATCGAATCTTGTTGGCTCCCTAGGGTTGTAATTAAATTTCCTTCCTGCTTTCTTCTCAAACTTGTGAACCCTAAGAGTAAGCATGGCCATCTGCCATTTAAGATCCATCTCATCCAGATCAAGTTTATCGACCTGTTTGAAGTCATCAAAAGCAAGTTGTTGTTCAGCATTAACATCAGCCACAAAAGAATGAAGAACAGCTTCTACCATACTACCAGACTTGGCAGTAGGATCAGGAGCAGAGGTATGCTGAGTAGTATGCTGAGAGGAGACAGTATTGCTTGGGCTACTTGCATATGACATGGGACTAGATGCCATAGAACTCACAAAGGCTGAATTAGCAGGGGTGGGAAAAGAGTCACTAGGATATCCTCTTACATGGGGTTCGAATGTTCTGAGCCTATGAAACAGATCATCAAAGGTGAGATAGTCAAGCCCACCTTTGGCTTTGAGTGAGATCACCACGTGGTTCCATGAGTAGGGTAAGGCTTTAAGAAACCTTGCATTAATGTCACCATCATCAGTTTTTGACCGAAGTTGATTCAATTGGCTCAAGATCTTCTAGAACCTATCATACCCTTGATTTAGACCTTCAGTTTCTGAGATTTTGAATTCGGTAAATTCATCTCTCAGCATGGACCTTCGCATTTTCTTTGACTCCTCATTCCCGCCAAACCTTGCTTTTATGCCATTCCAGATCTCTCTGGCATCATCCAAATGGTAGAAGTCACCCATGTGATCTTCAGGAAGAGATTGAAGCAAAATTGTTTTTGCTTTTACCTCCTTCTGAATAGCTATGATTTCCTCATGAGATTTAGGGTCAAGAAGAGTAATATTACCGTTCTTGTCTCGTCCAGTAAGCTTCTTGCTTTTTCCATTCAGAATGATCTTCCAAAGATCTTGATCAGTGTTGGTGATCCACCATTCCATCTTCATTACCCAGTTATCATATTCACCCTTCTTCAGAAGAGGGAATTTTCCATTCGTGTTGGAGACCGTAGCCAGGATCTGCTGAGGTTGCACAATTTTAGGAGTGCTTTCTTCTCCTGTTTGAGTAGAAGTTGAGGCAGACATGATAAACAGAATGTGAGTAATAAGAGAACTTGATTCTTCTTGTATAGAGACCCTTCCAGGCTCTGATACCACTCAACATAGCTATTCACAAAACGTAATAGTTATATGTAATAGTTATATGTAATAGGTAGACTAGGAGGTATGTAGTTCCTCCTGGTCCTAGTCGTAGTAGGAGCAAGTCAAATCCTTAGAAAGGATTGGTGAATGACTTCTAAAATTGTAGATCTTGCAGATGTAGATCTTGCAGCCTGTCAGGACCGGTGAATGACTTCTGTAATCACAAGTCAAATCACAAAGAGACTCTATACACAATATGAATGTAGAATATAAATATAATCAAGAGAAACAGAATAACTATAAAGACTTGATCCTTTCTAAGGATTTCTAATATTGATAATGACTAGAACTACGTTTTGTGAAGGTGTGTGTAGCCCTTCTGCCTAAGGTTCCTTTTATACTACAAGGAAACCCTAATACATCATTAAAGAAAACGTGTAAAACTGATATGCATATCCTTTCCTAACATATCTCATGCATATCCTAACAGAATATTAAGTAAATAATAAAGTTTGACTTCGACTAGGACCAGGAGCAGGACTTGCTCCTACTACGACTAGGACCAGGAGGAACTACATACCTCCTAGTCTACCTATTACATATAACTATTACAATGGTCCTAACAATCCTCCCCTAAACTTGAATTTGACCTGTTGAGTTCAAGTTTCCTGGAAAACGTGCAAAGAAAGCCCGAGGATTGTATCAGCAAAACAAATAGCAGCATCAACAAGATAAGAATCAGAAGAACAGCCGCAACATGAAACACTAGAAGCTTCTCCAAAGCTTGTAACAAATCAGCATCGTGTTGAATCTTTTCAGCAACATGAGCAGATTTGATGAGCCTTTACCAAGTAGCTGCTCGCTCTTGGGCTAGCTAGTCATTCTGGTGGAATAAGCATCACCCTGGGAGACTAGAACCCAGCCCAACTCTTAGAACGTGAATCAATGGTGAGTGGGAGTACCCTGATGATTTTAGGCAAACCATCACAGCCGTCAACGGATTTGATGCGTCTTTACCAGAAGCCATACCCCTCTGGACTCGCCAACTCTTTGCAATGAAGCATCGGTGAGTTGAACACCCTATAGCTTTAAGCAAGCTATTACAGCTATCAACGGATTTGATAAGATCTTTACCAAGAGCCGTACCCCCTTGGATTAGCCACTTTTCAGTCCAAGACTATGGCAAGTGAAAACCATCCAGTTTTGGGTAACCTGGCAACCATCAACGGATTTGAGAATCGCACCAGGAGCCGTACCCTCAAGGTGAATCAACTTTTTCTTGTCGATTAGACATGGTAAGTGGAGAACCATTTGTTGTGTGGACCACGTCCAACACCAAGTGAAACCAAGTACCAGAACAAACGCAAACCAGGAACCACATTGTGAAACAGCCAAGGGATATTATGTACAAGTATAAAAGCTAAACTGTGTTTAAAGTATAAGCAGATATTATATAAAAAGTATATTTTTTTTTTAACTACAAAGAATGAAATTCACCAATCACTGTACATATTGGTGAAAAGAATAAAAAGAACAAAAATTCAAAGTATAAACCCTTACAACCCAATCACCTTACATACCAGAAGCTGCCTTCTTATCCGCTAGCAACCGTGCCTGAATACCCTCTACCAAAGCTGTGGCCATACTCGACTCATTCCCAGAAGGAGCAGTAGAAATTTGCAAGTGACTTGCCAACATAGCTTCCATGGAAGAAATAGTCAAAGGATACTCCACATCCGTCAGCATAAACACCATATGACCAGATTCTAATTCCAACATATGAACTCCACATCCAGCATATAGCTTCCATCGCAGAATCTCCCATTGGAATTGATCCTTCCATATGCCCGAAACATGAGCATTTGGAGGAGGATCCAACATTAGCTTGAGATCAGCCCAGATACGGAGACCAGGCCAGGAAGACACCGCCATGGGGTAAAACGGCATACTAGAATCAACAAGCCCAAACAACGCCATAAGATCCATACGGTCAGCCCACGATAACACACCCTGCAAACCCGTTGCCAATCGCACAGACCCATCACTCAAAGTAATCCAATGGGAGACGCCACCAGGAAGTGTTGTAGAACGCTCAACTGTATAACCCGTAATGCTTCCATTGCCCAAAGGTAAGTCAGAATCGCTGTTAGAAGCTGCATCAATTAAGTTCTCAGGATCACGCTTCTCAAAAGGAACTGATTTACCATGGCGAACACGACGAGCAAGTTTCTGGCGAATGGAACGTCGAGGTGTGGGAGCCGAAGGTGTTGATTCAACCTTTACCTTAACTCCAGCAATAGCAGGGGAAGCAGTAGAAGTAGACTCATGAACATGTCCACCCAATGGACCACTAGGAGCTGCATCAGAAGTAGGATTATGTTGTGTTGCAGGAACTTGTGGTGATGGAGATGGCACATCAGATGTAGTAGCAGTAGGTATGGTGGTATCAACAAAGGTGCTTGCAGGAACATGGGTGGTGGTAGTAGTAACAGGTGTGGTGGTGGAAGCATGAGTGGTGGTGGTAGTAACAAAGATGGTAGTAGCAGGATCAGCAGTAGAACCCATAGGAGCAACCAAGGGTGTAGTAGAAGGACCAACAGAAGTAGCAATAGAACCAGAAGGACTACCAACAGAACCAGGAGTGGGTACAGACGAAGGACCAGTAGAATCAGCAGGCATAGAAGCAGTCACACCACGAGGATGGTAAATAAATCTTTCCGGAATAGGTTGACTCTGACGCTTCACCATCTTTTCATAAAGGACCTTAAGCTCATCAAAAGTCAAAGCCCTCAGCCGAGCCCAAGACCACGGAGCATTAAAATGAGCAGCAGATTGATATTTCACATAACGTTGCATCTGCTGGCGCTCCTCAGCCCGAGATAGAGGTATGTTCCTTCTCTGTTTCTTTAGTTCTTCAGCAAGAGCCAACTGGTGCTTACGCATCATCACCATAGCACGCGGAGTACAATTGTGTTCATCAACATCATCACCCAACAGATCTTTAAACTGAGCATAATCCCGAGTAAGAACAGTCAACACTTGCATCCATTCACCATCAGTCCAATGCATGGCATCATGCTGAATTTGCGTACGCCTGCGCTCTCGAAGCTCTTCCTCAGCAGCCCTATCCGCCTCATCAATCTCAGCCTGAACTCGACGAGCAGCCTCTTCACCAAGCCTTTCTTCTTCAATCTGTCGACGAGTACGCTTGCGAGTTGGAGATGGAGAATCAGTCATTGGGTCTTTTCCCTTCGGATCATGAGAGGGACCAGCATGAGAACCATCAGCAGGATCAGAATCACCACCCATAGAAGGGGAAATAGCACTAGGAGAAGGAACATTGAAGGACATTGGAGGAACCGGCAAATCATCATAAACTTTATCAGCAAAGGCAGCCTTTGCCAACAACGTCAAGCCATCCTCAACATTCTTCGCACCCTCATCCTCAGAATCTGAAAGAACCACATGCTTCTTGCAACGACGTTGTTGATTCTCCAACACCTTTATGCGATCAGCCAGAGGAAGAACAAACTCCCTTGTAAGCTTCCGATGTTGGTTTAAGTCAGCTTCCAAACAAATCATCCTCTCATGGTACCTGTGCATAAGATCGAGCAAAGATGTCAGTGTAGTAGGCTCCTCCGCCTGCCCACCAAGAGAACTTGGATCAGGGAAAGCATCACGGGAGCCTGAAGCAACATGTGGGTCAACCTGTGAAGAACTAGCATCAAACGGGATATCAGTCAAGTGTGGGGCAGGACTAGGAGGTGGAGTCTCCACAAAAGGAGACCTTTGTGGAACTGAGGAAGGACCAGCCTTGGTAGGAGATGGTTTTTCAACCACCACTTCCTCAACTAGCTCCTCCTCTACCAAAGGAGTGGCACCAACAGTAGGAGCCTCCTCCTCCTCCATGGGGTCATCATCTATCACAACAAACTCAGGAGCCTCCTCCTCCTGACCCATAGGACCCTGAGCCAACCTTATCATGGCTTCAGTCAGGGGCCTCCAATCCCCAGTAAACCCATTCATCATATTGTAATACACTTTAGCTGTAATTTTAGATGGCACATGCTCAGTCCTATCATGTGGAATGCAAACAAGGATTTGTTGAAGAAACCTAGGGTACATAAGAAATTTCTTCCTCGAACCAGCAGTAGACAAATTACTAGCCATCCCCTCAAATAGATAATGAGAAAAATTAAACACTCTACCCTGGGCTAAACATATAAGACCAGTAGCCAAAGGAGTAGGGAAAGCATCCCAACTCCCAGACTTGGGACTCATACAATGGATTAAAAAGTGAACCAGAAGCTTCCATTGGGGGGAAAACCTATTCTTCTGGAAGTTAAACTTCCCCCCATGTTCATAACCTATGGCAGCCATACCCTCTAATACTTCCGAATTGGGGATTGATACAACACCCCCCTCATCCTGAAGATGAAGAGAAGAGCGAATAGACGCTTCAGTGACCACATATGCACGTCCATCTATGGTAGCATGGAGTGCACGTGGACGTCCAGCCACATTCACAAACTGAGCAGACGCCCAAAATTGACGTATCACACTATCATATATGGTAGGACAGACAGTAAATGCAAACCTTAAGTTAGAAGCTTCAATGAAATCCAAGATGTCAGCAAAATGTTCACGATTTGGACCATCACCCAGATAAGCAACACGATTGTGAGCAGGTTGGTAAGCAAGAGCAGCCATGGATCTTGATGAATTGATGGAAGAAGGATTGGGATTGGGATGTAGAGAGTAGAAGCGGTTTGTGTGTGTGTGTTAATTGTAATGAGTGTGTCAAGGGTGTATGTTGACCATATATGAAGAAAGTAGTAACTGTTCATTGACCCCTATTAATGGGGGGTTGCCCTTTCAAATTAAACCATAATGGCATAATAACCACTCGCCCTTTTTAACATAATAACCAACCCCCAATTTACTTGCTGAATTCAAACTTGTAAATACCAGTATTGGGAGCGTTGACCAAAAGTCAAAGCACACAATGGTCAGACCTTCACAAAACGTAGTTCTAGTCATTATCAATATTAGAAATCCTTAGAAAGGATCAAGTCTTTATAGTTATTTTGTTTCTCTTGATTATATTTATATTCTACATTCATATTGTGTATAGAGTCTCTTTGTGATTTGACTTGTGATTACAGAAGTCATTCACCGGTCCTGACAGGCTGCAAGATCTACATCAAGTAGACCCAACAAGTGGTATCAGAGCCTGGAAGGGTCTCTGTACAAGAAGAATCAAGTTCTCTTATTACTCACATTCTGTTTATCATGTCTGCCTCAACTTCTACTCAAACAGGAGAAGAAAGCACTCCTAAAATTGTGCAACCTCAGCAGATCCTGGCTACGGTCTCCAACACGAATGGAAAATTCCCTCTTCTGAAGAAGGGTGAATATGATAACTGGGCAATGAAGATGGAATGGTGGATCACCAACACTGATCAAGATCTTTGGAAGATCATTCTGAATGGAAACAGCAGGAAGCTTACTGGACGAGACAAGAACGGTAATATTACTCTTCTTGACCCTAAATCTCATGAGGAAATCATAGCTATTCAGAAGGAGGTAAAAGCAAAAACAATTTTGCTTCAATCTCTTCCTGAAGATCACATGGGTGACTTCTACCATTTGGATGATGCCAGAGAGATCTGGAATGGCATAAGGCACCTAAAAATCTTGCACCTAAAAAGGGACGAAGAAAGGGTTTTGAGATGCTACTGGTAGGTTTTCATTATGCTACTGGTAAGTTATGGTTCCTGGTGGTCATACATATTCATGTTGGTTGTGTTCTCGGTTCCTTTTGGTAATATTTGATGGTTCCTCCTGGTTGAATCATCAGCTCCTACTGGTCGGTTGCTACTAGTCAGGTCCTACTGGTCCGTACCACTGGTCGGTTCCTACTGGTTTGTTCCTACTGCTAGGTGTATGTTTTTGCTGACTTTCTTCTGGTTCCTGCTGGCTTGTTGTATACTAATTTTCTTTGGCCGGTTTTGGTTCCTACTAGTCAAGTAAGATTGTTTTTAGTGACTAGTCTGATGTCACTACTGTCACTGGAGGAGGAGTTCTCAGCCATCATCATTTCGTTGTGGAGATTCATTGAAGAAGACATTTGATTATCACTAATTTTATGTTGTAGTTGATTTTCACAGGTTTTGTGTTCTTATCATATCTTAAACGGGAGTGAGGACCCTTTTTAAGATAACTTGCTTGGTTTGTATGGTGACGAAGACTTGAAACATCTAGCGAAGGGGTACGATCTATTCATATCTTAAAAGGAGTAGTAGCTTTTTAAGATACCTTGCTCTATGTGTACATTTGCTATCGCTTGAAGGGGTTACGTTATTGTGCTCAGTGTCTCATTTATTTGAGGATTTTGTTCATGCTCGACGTCACGTGGTTAGTGCAAGACATAAGACACAAGTTTGGGAGATTCCACTTCTTCATCAAATTCGTTATACTTGATTTTCTTCATCAGTGATCTCTCCATGGAGCCTACTGGATTTGCCGTGCACTTCTTAAGGGGAAGACGATCCTTTTTGAGTTGATGTGACAAAAAGGGGAAGAATGCATGGATCGAGGGGAAGCTTAGCCTTCATCTATATTAGCTTCAGGGGAAGCTCGTGCTTACTGGTTTTGTCAAATCAACTAGGGGAAGATTGTTGGGACTTAGATATCTTGAGTTGATATGACAAAACAAGATGAAGGACTTAATAATAAATAGTTAGCTTAGTAAGTAAGCTAGGGTTGTGATGTAACCCTAGTACCTCTATTATATAAAGAGGGTTAGGCACACATGGTTATTCACTCATTGATAAACAATGTAAACCATAGGTGTGTGTGTGTTCTCCTGGTGTCAAGCCTATGAGGCACCAGGAGCTAGTAGTTAATAGCTTATTATTAGTATTTTATGAATAACAAAGCCTTTTTCATAACTTTGATTGTGTTCTTTATTATGTTCCGCTGTGCTTACAATCATTGTTATCATATCCCAGATGAGTCTAGATCCTAAGACTCAACAAGTGGTATCAGAGCCTGGAAGGGTCTCTATACAAGAAGAATCAAGTTCTCTTATTACTCACATTCTGTTTATCATGTCTGCCTCAACTTCTACTCAAACAGGAGAAGAAAGCACTCCTAAAATTGTGCAACCTCAGCAGATCCTGGCTACGGTCTCCAACACGAATGGAAAATTCCCTCTTCTGAAGAAGGGTGAATATGATAATTGGGCAATGAAGATGGAATGGTGGATCACCAACACTGATCAAGATCTTTGGAAGATCATTCTGAATGGAAACAGCAGGAAGCTTACTGGACGAGACAAGAACGGTAATATTACTCTTCTTGACCCTAAATCTCATGAGGAAATCATAGCTATTCAGAAGGAGGTAAAAGCAAAAACAACTTTGCTTCAATCTCTTCCTGAAGATCACATGGGTGACTTCTACCATTTGGATGATGCCAGAGAGATCTGGAATGGCATAAAAGCAAGGTTTGGCGGGAATGAGGAGTCAAAGAAAATGCGAAGGTCCATGCTGAGAGATGAATTTACCGAATTCAAAATCTCAGAAACTGAAGGTCTAAATCAAGGGTATGATAGGTTCCAGAAGATCTTGAGCCAATTGAATCAACTTCGGTCAAAACCTGATGATGGTGAAATTAATGCAAGGTTTCTTAAAGCCTTACCCTACTCATGGAACCAGGTGGTGATCTCACTCAAAGCCAAAGGTGGGCTTGACTATCTCACCTTTGATGATCTGTTTCATAGGCTCAGAACATTCGAACCCCATGTAAGAGGATATCCTAGTGACTCTTTTCCCACCCCTGCTAATTCAGCCTTTGTGAGTTCTATGGCATCTAGTCCCATGTCATATGCAAGTAGCCCAAGCAATACTGTCTCCTCTCAGCATACTACTCAGCATACCTCTGCTCCTAATCCTACTGCCAAGTCTGGTAGTATGGTAGAAGATGTTCTTCATTCTTTTGTGGCTGATGTTAATGCTGAACAACAACTTCCTTTTGATGACTTCAAACAGGTCGATAAACTTGATCTGGATGAGATGGATCTTAAATGGCAGATGGCCATGCTTACTCTTAGGGTTCACAAGTTTGAGAAGAAAGAAGGAAGGAAATTTAATTACAACCCTAGGGAGCCAGCAAGATTCGATAGAAGCAAGGTACGATGCTATAACTGCCAGCAACAGGGTCACTTTGCAAGGGAGTGCCCTAGCAAGAATGATCAGGAGAAGAGCAGGTACTCCGCTTTCAAGGTTCAGGAGGTTAAAGATGACAGAAAGGCATTGGTATCTGTTGACTCTATGGTTAACTAGAATGATCATCAGGCTTCTACTCTGGAATCAGCTGAATCCTCGACTGACGTGTTAGCAATGATTGCTGGGAATCTCTCTGATGCAGAAGAAGCAGACGAGTTTGCTCTTATGGGCATCTCACCTCAGGTACAACATTGTCCTCTTGGTTGTCATGATAAATACACAGAATTGTTGTCCCAATTTAATGAAGTAAATGATCAAAATGATAAGTATTTTTTAGAGGTACAAGCCTATAAGGCTTCATTAAACACATTGGAACAACAAAAGAGGTGGTTACAAGATACACAACGTACGTATGAGGATAAAATCAGGATACTAAGCATTGATTTAGAAAACACTACAAATATGCTTAAATATACAGAAACTGAAAGAGATGCTAGTATCAAAGAAAAAGAGGAGATGAAAGCTAAATTAGATGCTACAATGTTAAGATTTAACAAATGGCAAAAGGCACCTAAATATCTTTCAAAATTAATTGATAGTAGCATGTCTGGCAGAACTAAAAGAGGTTTAGGATTTGAAAAATATATTGATTCTGAAGATGTATTTGATTTATCTTTCTCAAGTGTCTTTGATGCCGACAAAGAGGATGAGGGCAAACCTAGTTACAATAGGTTTAAACCAGCAGCAGAAATGCATGATGTCCCTCCTCCTCTTACTGGAACTTTTATGCCCACCTCATGGCATAATGACTCGGATGGATCACAGATGCTTGAGTCCCCAACAAGTTCTACTAATACTAATGACTTTGTCTCATGTACTTTCAGTGACAAAGCCGGTGACTCTGCATCTAATGATTCAAGTGAAGAGTCAAGACCTACAAGTTCCAAGTCGAATGAACATGCTGCTACTGGTGCTAGGAAGAGTGAAGAAAAAGTTGCTGTCAAGTCAAGTGTGTCTGGTCCTTGTTTATTGAGTCCTAGGAAGAATGTTTTTCCTAGAAATGTGTGTAATGAAGTAGGCAGTATGAAACAATCTCATTCTAATAAAAGGTCTTTCAAAACATGTTTTGTTTGTGGCAGTTCTTTTCATTTAATTAAAGATTGTGATTATTATGACACATGTGCATCTGTTAATCATGCTTTTCTAGCTCCTGGTTCACCAGGAGCTGCTTCCTATGCTTCTAGAAGACTTAATCCTAGTGCTCCAATGTTTAATACTTCTAGAGTATCCTCTCCTTTCACGTCTGATTATTGGAGAGATAGTGGATTCCAACCAACCAGTAATTTTTTTCAAAATTTTAATCCAATATATCCGCAGCATTTAGACCACACGTATTTTGGTTTGGGAAATTTGGGAACTGCTGTTAAGCCCTCAGCAGGTTGTTCCTGGTCAAATAATAATACCCATATGATGCATAGGCAACCAAGGAACAATGGTGGATCTCATCAATCTTCTTGGCATTCTTCTAATGATCCACAAGGCAGGCTCAAATCTGAAAAGGTTTGGGTCCCCTTACGACACTAATTTTTGCATTTTTTATCTTGTTGTTGTAGGTTACTCCATACCAGGATCCTAGTCTAGGCATTGTTGATAGTGGTTGCTCCAGGAGCATGACTGGCAATAAAAGTCTTCTCTCTAACTTTGTACCGTTTCATGGAGGCAAGGTCTATTTTGGTGGAGGTGAAGGCAGAATCACTGGCAAAGGAATGATAAAGACTCCAAATCTAAATTTTGAGCAGGTCTACTATGTGGAAGCACTTCAACACTTCAACTTGATATCGGTCTCTCAGATTTGTGACAAGAAGCATTTTGTACTCTTCACCGATACTGATGCACTTGTGCTTTCCAAAGATTTTCAGCTTCCGGATGACTCACAAGTTTTACTCAGAATCCCTAGAAGACACAATCTATATAGTATCAAGTTGAATGAAGTCAACCCTACTGGTCAACTAGCATGTCTGGTTGCAAAAGCCACAGAAGATGAAGCCACTAAATGGCATCGAAGGATGGGACATGTGAATTTCAAGACCATTCACAAACTTGCCAATCTGAATCTGGTCTCTGGTTTACCTCCCAAGACGTTTAGAAATGATATCAATTGTATTGCCTGCAGCAAAGGCAAACAACACAAAGCATCCTTCAAGGCCATTACTGCGTTAAGTCTTATTACTGAACCATTGCAGCTTCTACACATGGACTTATTTGGTCCTACATCCATCAGGAGCATTGACCACAAGCAATTCTGTTTGGTGGTAACTGATGGATATAGCAGGTTTACGTGGGTGTTCTTCATGGCTGCCAAAAGTGAGACCTACTCAATTCTTAGAGATTTTCTTACCTTGATAGAGAATCAGTTGTCCAAGAAATTTAAAGGTATTCGTTGCGACAATGGAACCGAGTTTAAAAATAGAGACCTCATCGCACTTTGCAATGCTAAGGGCATCAAACGAGATTATAGTGTTGCTAGGACTCCTCAACAGAATGGTGTGGCAGAAAGAAAGAACCGGACACTAATAGAAGCAGCAAGAACTATGCTTGCCGATTCCAAGCTTCCAACCATGTTCTGGACAGAAGCTGTTAATACTGCAAGTTATGTTTTGAATAGGGTTTCTATTACCAATTCTCACAAGAAGACTCCTTATGAGCTGCTCACGGGCAAAGTCCCAAATATTGCTCATTTGAAGCCTTTTGGGTGTCCAGTCACCATTCTGAATACTAGTGACTATTTGGGGAAGTTTGATGGCAAGGCTGATGAAGGATACATTGTGGCATATTCAGCTCATTCTCGGGCGTATCGTGTCTACAATCTTCAAGCCAAACGGATAATTGAAACTATTAATCTCAGGTATTTTGAGAAGAAGTCAAACATCCAAGGCAAAGGTCCAGAATGGTATTTTGATCTTGATTATCTTAGTGATTCGTTAGGATATTTTCGTTTCAAAACTAACCATGATGCAGGACCACAAGTGTTTGCAACTTCTAGTACTGGTGTTCCTTCTAGTCTTTCTGATTCAGATGATGAGGATGACATTTTTGTGGTTCCATCCTATTCCACCACGGTTTCTTCTACTCCTCCTAGTGATGCAACTCCATTGGATGTACAGGATTTCCAAGCAGCTCTTGACACTCTTCTCAAGCAACAACAAGAAGCTACTAAAGCAGCTGCTCAAGGTAGTTTTGAGTTTCCCTTGGTTGAGCCTACTGAAAAAGTTGCTCCTGGTACTCCAGCCTCTGCTCCTAGTGCTAGCCTCTCAACTACTGGTACTCCGGCTAGTGAGTCTGCTTCCAATACATGTTTCTCCAGTCCTTCTGATTTGGGGAACCATGAAAAGAAGTCTTCTACCAAGCTGGATGATATACATAAACAACCGGTAGACGGGATTTTCCAAAATGCTTCATATGATGCTGATTTTGTTGGTGATCTCAATAACTTGGCACCAGAAGTGGAGGTTTCTTCCAATCCAGTCTTGCAATCACATAAAGATCATCCTACCACTCAAATTATTGGAGATCCTGGTTCTACCGTCAAGACACGCAGAATGCAGCAGAAGGCCTCGTCTGATCATCATGCTCTTGTGGGCTATATTGAGGATCAAAAGCGTAATAATCACACGGACTTTCAACACTGTTTGTTTGCTTGTTTTCTTTCACAGGTGGAACCTAGGTCTGTTTCTCATGCACTTGAGGATCAAAGTTGGGTGGAGGCTATGCAGGAGGAAATGCAGCAATTCTTGTTTCAAAATGTTTGGGTTCTGGTTGACTTACCAGATGGGAAGACAGCTATCAATACCAAATGGATTCTCAAAAACAAGAAGGATGCACGGGGAATTGTTGTCAGGAATAAAGCTAGGCTTGTCACACAAGGACACACTCAAATTGAGGGCATTGACTATACTGAAGTCTTTGCGCCTGTTGCCAGGATCGAGGCCATTCGTCTGTTTTTGGCCTTTGCTTCGTATGTTGGCTTTACGGTGTTCCAGATGGATGTCAAGAGTGCATTTCTCTATGGAAAAATTGACGAGGAAGTGTATGTTACTCAACCTAAGGGGTTTGTTGATCCACTTCATCCCAAGAAAGTCTACAAGGTGGTCAAGGCTCTTTATGAGTTACATCAGGCTCCTAGAGCTTGGTATGAGCGTCTCTCCACTTTCTTGTTAAAGAATGGCTATAGAAGAGGTACTATTGACAAAACACTATTTCTTCGGCGGAATTCCAAGGATATTATCCTTGTTTAGGTTTATGTGGACGACATTATCTTTGGTTCTACAAGGAAGGAGTGGTGTGATGAGTTTGAACACTTGATGAAAGACGAATTTCAGATGAGTGCCATGGGAGAACTGTCATTTTTCCTTGGTCTTCAGGTCAAGCAACAATCGGATGGGATTTTCATCAGTCAAGATAAATATGTTCATGAGATTCTTCAGAAGTTTGACATGGATCCTCTTAGACCAGCAACAACTCCTTATGAAGTTGCTAGAATCAAACTTAAGAATGAGCCAGATCCCCCGGTAAATGTTCACATGTACAGGTCTATGATTGGCTCTCTCATGTATTTGACTGCATCACGTCCGGACATTATGTTTGCAGTAAGTGCTTGTTCTCGACACCAGGTGACTCCAACGGTTTCGAACATAAATGCAGTGAAGAAGATTTTCAAGTATATCAAGGCTCAACCTAAATTGGGTCTATGGTATCCTAGAGAATCTCCCTTTGTTCTTGAAGCCTATAGTGATAGTGATTATGTTGGTGCTAATAATGATAGGAAGTCTACTACTGGTGGTTGTCAATTTTTGGGTCGTCGGCTTATTTCATGGCAATGTAAGAAACAGACAATCGTAGCTACTTCTTCAACAGAAGCTGAATACGTTGCGGCTGCTAGTTTTTGTGGTCAAGTTTTATGGATCCAAAATCAGATGTTGGACTATGGTTTCAATTTTATGAATACCAAAATTTTTATTGACAATCAAAGCACTATCTGCATTGTGAAGAATCCTGTATTTCATCGACGGACGAAGCATATTGAGATTTGGCATCATTTTATACGCGATGCCAATGAGAAGAATCTGATACAGGTTCTTAAAGTTCATACGGATGACAATGCTGCTGATTTGCTGACTAAAGCTTTTGATGGTCCTCGGTTTAACCACTTGGTGGTTCATATTGGGATGGTCAATCCTTGAGGTCTAGGATTGAGGGGAGGCAAAGCCTAAGGGGAGGCTTTGTGTACATATTAGGTCAGTCTAACGTATTCATAGTATTTAACAACATAATTTCTTGGTTATGATGGTGTGTGGTGCTTCTGATGGAGGATTTTTGCTCTCTTCTGGTGGATATGGCCTTATATGACTGGCTTCTGGTCCTCTTTGGTCAGCTTCTAGTTATGCTTGGTTGTCTGCTGGTGGTTTGAAATCCTTCCATGTCTAGTGGTGTTTGGCTATTGGTACTGGTACTGGTCTGGCATACTGTTCATTCCTTTTGTCCTTTGTTAATCACGTTTTGCTCCTGGTCTGACCATTGTGTGCTTTGACTTTTGGTCAACGCTCCCAATACTGGTATTTACAAGTTTGAATTCAGCAAGTAAATTGGGGGTTGGTTATTATGTTAAAAAGGGCAAGTGGTTATTATGCCATTATGGTTTAATTTGAAAGGGCAACCCCCCATTAATAGGGGTCAATGAACAGTTACTACTTTCTTCATATATGGTCAACATACACCCTTGACACACTCATTACAATTAACACACACACACAAACCGCTTCTACTCTCTACATCCCAATCCCAATCCTTCTTCCATCAATTCATCAAGATCAATGGCTGCTCTTGCTTACCAACCTGCTCACAATCGTGTTGCTTATCTGGGTGATGGTCCAAATCGTGAACATTTTGCTGACATCTTGGATTTCATTGAAGCTTCTAGCTTAAGGTTTGCATTTACTGTCTGTCCTACCATATATGATAGTGTGATACGTCAATTTTGGGCGTCTGCTCAGCTTGTGAATGTGGCTGGACGTCCACGTGCACTCCATGCTACCATAGATGGACGTGCATATGTGGTCACTGAAGCGTCTATTCGCTCTTCTCTTCATCTTCAGGATGAGGGGGGTGTTGTATCAATCCCCAATTCGGAAGTATTAGAGGGTATGGCTGCCATAGGTTATAAACATGGGGGGAAGTTTAACTTCCAGAAGAATAGGTTTTCCCCCCAATGGAAGCTTCTGGTTCACTTTTTAATCCATTGTATGAGTCCCAAGTCTGGGAGTTGGGATGCTTTCCCTACTCCTTTGGCTACTGGTCTTATATGTTTAGCCCAGGGTAGAGTGTTTAATTTTTCTCATTATCTATTTGAGGGGATGGCTAGTAATTTGTCTACTGCTGGTTCGAGGAAGAAATTTCTTATGTACCCTAGGTTTCTTCAACAAATCCTTGTTTGCATTCCACGTGATAGGACTGAGCATGTGCCATCTAAACTTACAGCTAAAGTGTATTACAATATGATGAATGGGTTTACTGGGGATTGGAGGCCCCTGATTGAAGCCATGATAGGGTTGGCTCAGGGTCCTATAGGTCAGGAGGAGGAGGCTCCTGAGTTTGTTGTGATAGATGATGACCCCATGGAGGAGGAGGAGGCTCCTACTGTTGGTGCCACTCCTGTGGTAGAGTAGGAGCTAGTTGAGGAAGTGGTGGTTGAAAAACCATCTCCTACCAAGGTTGGTCCTTCCTCAGTTCCACAAAGGTCTCCTTTTGTGGAGACTCCACCTCCTAGTCCTGCCCCACACTCGACTGATATCCCGTTTGATGCTAGTTCTCCACAGGTTGACCCACATGTTGCTTCAGGCTCCCGTGATGCTTTCCCTGATCCAAGTTCTCTTGGTGGGCAGGCGGAGGAGCCTACTACACTGACATCTTTGCTCGATCTTATTCACAGGTACCATGAGAGGATGATTTGTTTGGAAGCTGACTTAAACCAACATCGGAAGCTTACAAGGGAGTTTGTTCTTCCTCTGGCTGATCGCATAAAGGTGTTGGAGAATCAACAACGTCGTCGCAAGAAGCATGTGGTTCTTTCAGATTCTGAGGATGAGAGTGCGGAGAATGTTGAGGATGGCTTGACGTTGTTGGCAAAGGCTGCCTTTGCTGATAAAGTTTATGATGATTTGCCGGTTCCTCCAATGTCCTCCAATGTTCCTTCTCCTAGTGCTATTCCCCCTTCTATGGGTGGTGATTCTGATCCTGCTGATGGTTCTCATGCTGGTCCCTCTCATGATCCGAAGGGAAAAGCCCCAATGACTGATTCTCCATCTCCAACTCGCAAGCGTACTCGTCGACAGATTGAAGAAGAAAGGCTTGGTGAAGAGGCTGCTCGTCGAGTTTAGGCTGAGATTGATGAGGCGGATAGGGCTGCTGAGGAAGAGCTTCGAGAGCGCAGGCGTGCGCAAATTCAGCATGATGCCATGCATTGGACTGATGGTGAATGGACGCAAGTGTTTACTGTTCTCACTCGGGATTATGCTCAGTTTAAAGATCTGTTGGGTGATGATGTTGATGAACACAATTGTATTCCGCGTGCTATGGTGATGATGCGTAAGCACCAGTTGGCTCTTGCTGAAGAACTAAAGAAACAGAGAAGGAACAGACCTCTATCTCGGGCTGAGGAGCGCCAGCAGATGCAACGTTATGTGAAATATCAATCTGCTGCTCATTTTAATGCTCTGTGGTCTTGGGCTCGGGTGAGGGCTTTGACTTTTGATGAGCTTAAGGTCCTTTATGAAAAGATGGTGAAGCGTCAGAGTCAACCTATTCCAGAAAGATTTATTTACCATCCTCGTGGTGTGACTGCTTCTATGCCTGCTGATTCTACTGGTCCTTCGTCTGTACCCACTCCTGGTTCTGATGGTAGTCCTTCTGGTTCTATTGCTACTTCTGTTGGTCCTTCTACTACACCCTTGGTTGCTCCTATGGGTTCTACTGCTGGTCCTGCTACTACCATCTTTGTTACTACCACCACCACTCATGCTTCCACCACCACACCTGTTACTACTACCACCACCCATGTTCCTGCAAGCACCTTTGTTGATACCACCATACCTACTGCTACTACATCTGATGTGCCATCTTCATCACCACAAGTTCCTACAACACAACATAATCCTACTTCTGATGCAGCTCCTAGTGGTCTATTGGGTGGACATGTTCATGAGTCTACTTCTACTGCTTCCCCTGCTGTTGCTGGAGTTAAGGTAAAGGTTGAATCAACACCTTCGGCTCCCAAACCTCGACGTTCCATTCGCCAGAAACTTGCTCGTCGTGTTCGCCGTGGTAAATCAGTTCCTTTTGAGAAGCGTGATCCTGAGAACTTAATTGATGCAGCTTCTAACAGCGATTCTGACTTACCTTTGGGCAATGGAAGCATTACGGGTTATACAGTTGAGCGTTCTACAACACTTCCTGGTGGCGTCTCCCATCGGATTACTTTGAGTGATGGGTCTGTGCGATTGGCAACGGGTTTGCAGGGTGTGTTATCGTAGGCTGACCGTATGGATCTTATGGCGTTGTTTGGGCTTGTTGATTCTAGTATGCCGTTTGACCCCATGGCGGTGTCTTCCTGGCCTGGTCTCCGTATCTGGGCTGATCTCAAGCTAATGTTGGATCCTCCTCCAAATGCTCCTGTTTCGGGCATATGGAAGGATCAATTCCAATGGGAGATTCTGCGATGGAAGCTATATGCTGGATGTGGAGTTCATATGTTGGAATTAGAATCTGGTCATATGGTGTTTATGCTGACGGATGTGGAGTATCCTTTGACTATTTCTTCCATGGAAGCTATGTTGGCAAGTCACTTGCAAATTTCTACTGCTCCTTCTGGGAATGAGTCGAGTATGGCCACAGCTTTGGTAGAGGGTATTCAGGCACGGTTGCTAGCGGATAAGAAGGCAGCTTCTGGTATGTAAGGTGATTGGGTTGTAAGGGTTTATACTTTGAATTTTTGTTCTTTTTATTCTTTTCACCAATATGTACAGTGATTGGTGAATTTCATTCTTTATTGTTAAAAATATATATATATATATATATATATATATATATATATATACTTTTTATATAATATCTGCTTATACTTTAAACACAGTTTAGCTTTTATACTTGTACATAATATCCCTTGGCTGTTTCACAATGTGGTTCCTGGTTTGCGTTTGTTCTGGTACTTGGTTTCACTTGGTGTTGGACGTGGTCCACACAACAAATGGTTCTCCACTTACCATGTCTAATCGACAAGAAAAAGTTGATTCACCTTGAGGGTACGGCTCCTGGTGCGATTCTCAAATCCGTTGATGGTTGCCAGGTTACCCAAAACTGGATGGTTTTCACTTGCCATAGTCTTGGACTGAAAAGTGGCTAATCCAAGGGGGTACGACTCTTGGTAAAGATCTTATCAAATCCGTTGATAGCTGTAATAGCTTGCTTAAAGCTATAGGGTGTTCAACTCACCGATGCTTCATTGCAAAGAGTTGGCGAGTCCAGAGGGGTACGGCTTCTGGTAAAGACGCATCAAATCCGTTGACGGCTGTGATGGTTTGCCTAAAATCATCAGGGTACTCCCACTCACCATTGATTCACGTTCTAAGAGTTGGGCTGGGTTCTAGTCTCCCAGGGTGATGCTTATTCCACCAGAATGACTAGCTAGCCCAAGAGCGAGCAGCTACTTGGTAAAGGCTCATCAAATCTGCTCATGTTGCTGAAAAGATTCAACACGATGCTGATTTGTTACAAGCTTTGGAGAAGCTTCTAGTGTTTCATGTTGCGGCTGTTCTTCTGATTCTTATCTTGTTGATGCTACTATTTGTTTTGCTGATACAATCCTCGGGCTTTCTTTGCACGTTTTCCAGGAAACTTGAACTCAACAGGTCAAATTCAAGTTTAGGGGAGGATTGTTAGGACCATTGTAATAGTTATATGTAATA
Source organism: Glebionis coronaria (assembly GCA_025667525.1). Taxonomy (NCBI): domain Eukaryota; kingdom Viridiplantae; phylum Streptophyta; class Magnoliopsida; order Asterales; family Asteraceae; genus Glebionis; species Glebionis coronaria. The sequence goes on from CM046877.1 coordinate 637,510,600, forward strand.
GGTAGACTAGGAGGTATGTAGTTCCTCCTGGTCCTAGTCGTAGTAGGAGCAAGTCCTGCTCCTGGTCCTAGTCGAAGTCAAACTTTATTATTTACTTAATATTCTGTTAGGATATGCATGAGATATGTTAGGAAAGGATATGCATATCAGTTTTACATGTTTTCTTTAATGATGTATTAGGGTTTCCTTGTAGTATAAAAGGAACCTTAGGCAGAAGGGTTACACACACCTTCACAAAACGTAGTTCTAGTCATTATCAATATTAGAAATCCTTAGAAAGGATCAAGTCTTTATAGTTATTCTGTTTCTCTTGATTATATTTATATTCTACATTCATATTGTGTATAGAGTCTCTTTGTGATTTGACTTGTGATTACAGAAGTCATTCACCGGTCCTGACAGGCTGCAAGATCTACATCTAGTAGACCCAACAAGTGGTATCAGAGCTTGTTGGCTCTCGATCTGGTTGATTCACAAGGTTTTCGTTAGTATTTTCTGTTTTTAAATTAAATCAAGTTGCTGATCTAGGGTTTTTCCCAACAAACCCTAGATGATTCATATGATGTTGCTCGTACTTTAATGGTTGCTGCTGTTTGATCTTGTTGCTGATTCGTACATGACGTTGCTGCTGTAGAAGGTGAATAATGCTATTGTTCTTAATGCTTAGGGTTTGTAATAACCCTAGATCCGTTTTTATGGAGGCAACAGGATTAGTGGTTGTGATGGTGGTCATACTGGTATTGGTGAGTTGATTCGTGAATCAACGATGAACCCCGTATGATATAAGGTGAATGATACGTGTGGCTGTGATTTGTAGAAGAATTTCATTTTAGGGTTTTATATACTTATGAAACCCTAGATCAACTGATTGTTTTTTGTGCTTCGGATGAAAGACAATGACAGAACAGAAGGAGACGTGAGGTGATTCGTGTGGTCTTGTTCTATTGTAAGCATGGTATGTATTCTGAGTTTCTGACTAATGGTGCAGCAGAAAGTAAGTAGACATGTGACGGGGTAGTACTTTGTGGACAACTGTAGTCACACGAGCCTCATTCTGTTGGTGGTCCACATCGATACAAAAATAATAGGTACTATCTGCTTGTTCGTGTATTGATCTCTTTGTTGATACACATGGTCTAAGGTATCACGTGAATTTATTCACTCTACTATCAAGGTATCTTTTACTTTTTGGTTTCTCTGTTTCTCTCGTATGATTCGAAGATGGAATGTGTGAAATATAGGAACAGACGTGGGGTGAATAATGCGAGAGTTTTGAAAAGATATGTAAGTATCTTTTTGACGTATATGATTGTTTCCTGATTTATAGTGATACGGTTGACCTTTGTTTTAAAACATTATTTAAAACCGTATGGTGAGGATATATGTGGTTGATAAGGTCAAACACATATGATACTAGGTGGAATAGTTAAGTCATGCGTAATATATATCACTGATTTTCATGGGATATGATATACGTATGTTAAGTTACTTTCTGCGATAATTAAGGATGGAAGGTGTTTTGTATCATGCGTAGAATATTGGAAGGAGTCATGGCCCACGAAAATATAGGACACACTTTGGCATCTGATTTTTAGGGATTGGAAAATTGAGAATGACTGAGTATTAAAACATGTGATGCTTATTTCATTGCTAAAACATTTTGGCCACGAACAATATTATTTTTGGATGGGATTGTGCATTAAAAAAATGTTATTGGAGCATTTTGTTTTGGACGTGATATGTTTGACACAGTAGGTTGCATGTATTATGCCTACTTTTCAGGGATGTCAACACATGGTCTTAATATATGAGATGTGATTTGTGCCTATTTATGGTATTGTTGGACGTGATTTGTGCTAAAGTGAGTTTGATAAGGTTATGTCCTGTGGAACCAGTTAGTTGACTGCTATTTTCGTGGGATATGATTTTACTTGAGATTTATGGTATGAGTTACGTTTGAGGCTTAAAGTCTACATGGGTTGGATTCACGTTGTACTTCAAGCACCATCAGAATTACGACAGCAACAGCAACAGTTTTGACAACAGTGGTGACAAAATGTGAAAAAAAAATAATAATAATATTAAAAAAATGATGACAAAAAAAAGAGAAAAAAGAGAAAAAAAAAGGGTTTGAGACGCTACTGGTAGGTTATGCTGTTCCTACTGGTGACCTATGGTTCCTATTGTTCTCATATATTCATGTTGGTTGTGTTCTTGGTTCCTCCTAGTAATATTCGATGGTTCCTCCTGGTTGAGGCATCGGCTCCTACTGGTCGGTTTCTACTAGTCGGTTCCTACTGGTCCGTACCACTGGTTTGTTCCTCCTGGTAGGCGTATGTTCTTGCTGACTTGATTTTGGTTCATGCTGGCTTGTTGTATACTAACTTTCTTTGGTCGGTTTTGGTTCCTTCTAGTCAAGTAAGATTGATACTACTATGATTTAGTGACTAGTCTGATGTCACTACTGTTACTGGAAGAGGATTTCTCAGCCATCATCATTTCGTTGGGGTGATTCATTGAAGAAGACATTTGATTATCACTTATTTTATCATATCATAAAAGGAAGGGAGCACCTTTTAAGATAACTTGCTTGGTTTTTATGGTGACGAAGACTTGGCACATCTAGCGAAGGGGTACGATCTATTCATATCTTAAAAGGAGTGGTAGCCTTTTTAAGATAACTTGCTCTATGCGTACATTTGTTATCGCTTGAAGGGGTTACGTTATTGTGCTCAGTGTCTCATTTATTTGAGGATTTTGTTCGAGCTCGACGTCACGTGGTTAGTGCAAGACATAAGACACAAGTTTGGGAGATTCCACTTCTTCATCAAATTCGTTATACTTGATTTTCTTCATCAGTGATCTCTCCATGGAGCCTACTGGATTTGTCGTGCACTTCTTAAGGGGAAGACGATCCTTTTTGAGTTGATGTGACAAAAAGGGGAAGAATGCATGGATCAAGGGGAAGCTTAGCCTTCATCTATATTAGCTTCAGGGGAAGCTTGTGCTTACTAGTTTTGTCAAATCAACTAGGGGAAGATTGTTGGGACTTAGAGATCTTGAGTTGATATGACAAAACAAGATGAAGGACCTATTAGCAAATAGTTAGCTTAGAAAGTAAGCTAGGGTTGTGATGTAACCCTAGTACCTCTATTATATAAAGAGGGTCCCACCTTGGTTGTTATTGATTCATTCACAAACAATGTAAACCATAGGTGTGTGTACGTTCTCCTGGTGTCAAGCCTATGAGGCACCAGTAGTAGTAGTTAATAGTTTATTAATAGTAATCATTTCATTAGTGAAAGCTTTGTTCTTGGTTATGATTGTCTTAATTATTATTCCGCTGTGCATGTTACAATCATGATCATGATATCCCAAATGAGTCTAGATCCTAAGACTCAACACACCATAATGAACACGAATCTGCCGTTCTCTCAACGGCAAGGATAACCTATCGATCTAGGGTTTGAAAACCCTAAAACGAATCACAGCAGCAGCCAGAGGTGTTCATCACCTTAGATCATTCTAACAGCAGCAACATCATAGTACCAGCAACAATTTTCTAGGGTTTGTTAGGAAAAACCCTAGATCAGTAACATCTTTTATTTAATAAAAGGACAGAAAATACTATAACATGAAAACCTTGTAGATCAACCAGATTGAGAGCCAACAAGCTCTGATACCACTTGTTGAGTCATAGGATCTAGACTCATCTGGGATATATAACAATGATTGTAATAAGCACAGCGGAACATAAAGAACACAATCAAAGTTATGAACAAGGCTTTCTTATTCATAAAATACTAATAAGCTACTACTACTCCTGGTGCCTAATAGGCTTGACACCAGGAGAACGCACACACACCTTTATTTTACATTGTATATGAATTAGTGAATAACCATGTGTGCCTAACCCTCTTTATATAATAGAGGTACTAGGGTTACATCACAACCCTAGCTTACTTATTAAGCTAACTATTTATTATTAAGTCCTTCATCTTCTTTTTTCATATCAACTCAAGATATATAAGTCTCAACAAAAACTTAGGTTATAAATAATTTATTATTATTTATTTAATCATGAAACATATGTATAAGTTATGCTTGAATTATTAGGACATGAACTTTAGACTATGATTATATGATTAATAATACAAGATTATATCATGACCAAAAGTATTAAACTTAGGCTATAATTAATTATATAATTATACATGATTTCACTTGTTTAATTTTATAAACTATACATTATATCACAAGTTTATTTTATGAAAAAGTTTATTTTACATTATTAATTAATATTTATTAAACTATGCAATTTAATATTAATTAATAATTATCATGTAACCTATAGTTTTATTCTAAATAAACTTTACTATATTATTTAAATATCATGAGTAATTAAGAAACCTGATAAGAAACCCTAAATTTCATTAATGGCAGCAGAATTTCTTTCTTCATCTCCAATCGGTTTTATTGTCCCTGTTAATCTCTAAACCTTATAATGATGCAGTTTTCTCGATTAATCTTTGATTAATCTTGAGTTAACATAGTCATTATTTGGTTGAAGGTTATTCTAGTGTCTTTTAATCGGTTGTTTTTTCATTTTCTGCTTGCGATTATTGAGGCGTTGTTTTTTATTATATCTAGGTCGGTGTCGTGTTGTTTGATTACTGTTATAGGTGTCTCCATTAGTTACCTACACGATCGTTCTTTGTTTTGTTCTTTTTCTTGTCATCGCTTATTAGGGTTTCGGTTGGTTTATTATTATTATTAGGGTTTGTTTAATCATTTAGCTGGTTAGGGTTTCTGTCCTTGATATGGAACCTATTGATTATGCTAACATGGATTTGAGAGGCAAGGCTGTTGCTATCAACAGTATGCAGACCTGTAACATGGATGTGATTAGGAAGGTGTTTGGGGTGCAACTGGAAACTGTTAGGGACGTTCATGATTTTATGCACATCATAAAGATGAATAAATATGACTTCTGGTCCTTGGTGTCTGGTGCACGATCCCAAGAAGTATTTAATATGATGTATTCTTATGAATTCTCTTTGATTGCGAAGGGGGGATTGATCAGTCTAGGTTTTCCTCAAACACTCAACGGGTTAGGGTTTCATACCCGTCATTCGGTGTGCAGCAATATGAGTTTGTTAGTATGTCTTCTCTTATGGTTCTAAATTCCTAGATCGGGATGTTGGCTTGTCGCAGATGGATGGAAGCCCTAATATGGGTTTGCATGATCGTGAGGGACCATCGTTTGCTGGTGAGGGCTGTGTGGTTCGAAAGGAGCATGATGGGATTGGTTCGTAGAAAAAAGATGAATTTGTTAGTATGACTTCGCCTATGGTATCTAAGTTGCTGGATGGAAATGTTAATTGTGCTATGGGCGTTCAAGCTGCAAATGGCACAAATGTGTTCGATGCGAAGAATTAGTCGATTAATAAGATTATGGGATTTATGCCGTAGTTTATTCTAGATGTGAGTGAGTTATTTTTAGTTAAACTTGGTATGCCTTTGGATATTGACAATTTTGCTAAGGATATTGAATGTGGGAAATATAAAGTATGGTCGATGTTGAATCATGCACAATGTACTAGAGTTGTTAAGATTGTTCGTGAAAGGATGGATTTCCTTTTAAATCCTCGACATATAGAGAGCAACCATGTGTCTATATCTAGTGAAGAAGGTGCAAGTGAGAGTAAGAATGCCTTGTCGAAGGTTGATGATGTGCCTACTTGTCTGACTCTGGATGATGCAAGTAATGATTATATACAGTCGATTGAGGATATTACCGCTGATTTTTCTAATAAAATGGATACGCTTGCTTCTATTTGCGGTCATGATACTAGTGCAAATGAAAAGGAGCAGTCCGCTGATAATAGAGACATGTTATTGTGTAGTCTCTTCAATGTTTTATTGTGAGTGGGTCATTTTGCAACAAATACATTATTAATGGACAAGTAAAATAAGCATGTTTCCATCACGATCAAATGTTGTTGTTCCATTTCTTTTGATTTTCTATTTGAAAGGAATCATACTATAAAATATGTGATATTTTATATATTTGTAATTATTTATTTATTCTTTAAATTAGTTTATATATTTCAAGATTACAATATATAACTTATATAAAAATGAAATATATGTGAAAGAAAGCTAGCAATTAACAAATTTCTATGTTGTTTTTTAGCTTACGATTAGCTAACGTGCTTTAAAAAATGGTAAAGAAACCATTGACCAAACTAATACTCAACAACTATTTTAGGAGTGACACAACAAACAAAAAATCTAAAAAAACAAAAACTCAAAACTTTTACAAGCCATGAATCGGATCGGGTCACATCAAGTATTTTCTAATAAATAAGTCGCTTAACACTACATATTTCTCACTGATAACACTTCCTTCCAATTTAAAAGATTATATCACAACCGATGACACTACTGTACTGAAAGAAATATATTAATTGTCATTTGTAACCTCTATATTTATTTTTTTACTTTAACTTCATTTACGTTTTTCTTAGTTTTTTTCATTTGAACATTAGAACTTTAAGAGAATATATTGTATTGTATTAAACTAAATGACTAAATCTAATGAAACTTTAAAGAGTAACAAAAAATAAAGATAAATGTTACTTTGAAAACTCAACCCCAGCCATCGCATCTTGCAACTTTTCACCAATTTAAGAACGCCAAAGTTAACATCAACAAAATTACTAGTTACTTCGCAACTTCACCTTAGTGGTTTCCAACATATAATTAAGGTAGGTCCATTAAAACACTACTCTAAGGGTTTTTGTTTTCAAGGTGGTTCCTAATATAGAAAGTAAAAGATTAAAACATGACAAAACTTCTTGAAAATAATGAAACTAATAAGAAAAAAAGGTAATGCTACCTGTGATCGAAAATGTTGTAAAAAGCATATATGCTACAAAGATGAACATAAAATTTCTCATAATTATTTTGGTTGTTTCTTTCTGTGAAATGAAAAAAGTATGTGACGACGTTTACTATACTTTATAGTCATCAACATGATATGCATACATGGAATAAAATATATAAACATAAATGAAAATGTAGAAAAATAAAATGTTACGCATCTCCTTTCAACGTATTTGGTAATAATTAATAAATTGAAACATTTTTAGTGTGTATCAGTTCACATTTGTGTGTGCGCGCTAGAAAAACAGACTAGTCAATGAAATCAGAATTATATAGCATAAAATCATATTACCTTGCATGCTTTGATGACACGCAATAATTATCCTAAGATATTCCATTTATTAAAATGGGTTGCTACATTAAGTATCACCTATTTTTCTTTCAATTTTAGATATGTTTTTACGTTTAGTTTGTTATTTCTTTTTCACGTCTATTTTCATATATTAAAAGAAAACAAAACATGTTATTACCTGTATATTATAAATCAAACTATTACCATGAACCTCATTTGAAAATAATACATGATTTTATATCGTAAAAAGTAGAACATAACATAACAAAAAATACAAACCTTGCATTCATGCGTCAATTTGATTTGAATAACAAGAAGTTCCTCCAAATATAAAGTAAGCTTTTTTATATTTATTATAAGTCATTTAAACAACCACTCAAATAAACACACCATATAAAACACAATACAATGCTCACACCAATAACATTATGTATTAAACCTCATTTGTAAATTGTGATTACACAATTACGAAAGCGACCTCGAATATCGAAATTTTGAAAGACGGGCCTACCGTAACAAAAAGTTGGACAACAAAAAGTGATAATAAAAACAAGTCATTGACGATATGTAATCAACTTACAAAAGGTCAAACAATATAGAAACTTATACTCATGTCTACTTCACCGACAAATTCACTAGCTACTTCACGCCTTCACCTCACACAAGATTGTTCTCAACATAAAATTAAGGTATGTCCGTAAAAACACTAATCTATCGGATCTAAAGGTTTTTGTTTTCAAGGTGGTTTCTGACAACCACTGTTGTACAATATGGGTTCGCGTCCGATTTTAGGAAGTAAAAGATTAAAAAAGGGTAAAACTTTTTAAAAAATAATGAAATGAGTATTAAATAAAATTTTAATTTTGATCGAAATTGTTGTAAAACACATGTATGTTACTACGAAGAATATATGATTTCTCATACTTTGACTTGATTATTTCTTTAGTGTGAAATGAAAAAGTGATTTGATGATATTTACTATATTATATGATTTGATTGTTTCTTTAGTGTGAAATGAAAAAAATATTTTTATGATGTTTACTATATGATATAGTGATAAATGTGATATGCCTATATGGCATGAAATACACGAACATCATTGAAATATAGAAAAATAAAATGTTACGTATCTCCGTTCAATTAATTTGATAGGACTTAACAAATTCAAAAAAATAATAGTGTGTATCAGTTACAATTTGTGTGTGTGCTAGAAGAAACCGACTAGTCCATAATTTTTACTCTTTAGGAAGCTTATTGGCGATTTCTAAGTGCACGCCTTAGATAACATTTAGGTTATTAACATTTACTCAACTTTTTATACTTTTTAATAATAATTTTTTCTAGTATTGTTGATTAGAACGATATGGCATGTAATATTTCAACACATGTGGTTCTAACTATATGCCTGAGATAACATTTAGGTTATTCATATTTAATCAATTGTTCATATATGTTCATAATAAATTTGTTTGTGGTGATGTTGATCATAACTATATAGCATGTAATACTTCTGCAAATATGGTTGTTATTATATCTATGAGATAACATTTAGGTTATTGATAGTTAACCAACTTTTCGTACCTACACATTATTAAGTTTGTTTCCATTAATATAGTAATGTTTATTAGAAGTATATGACATGTGATTCAATACATATAGTTGTAACTGTATGTGTGAGATTACATTTAGGTAATTTACATGACTTTCATACATGTTCATAATCAAGTTTGTTTCTAATAATGTTTGATCATCTATATGAACATGTATGAAAAATTGACGGAATGTCAATAACAAAAATGTTATCTATGTTGAAATATTACATGTCAAAAAGATGTGTTAGAAACATTCGTGTTGAAATATTACATGCCATATAGTTCTCATCAACATTATTATAAACAAACTTAATTTTAAACATGTATAGGAAATTGATTAAATGTTATCTCACCCGTATAATTACAACCATGTGCGTTTGAAGTTATTACATTGTATATAGTAATGATATTGTGCCATATAGTTATGATTTTATGCTATATAATTCTGATTTAAGTGACTAGTCTGTTTTTCTAGCGCGCACACACAAATGTGAACTGATACACACTAAAAATGTTTCAATTTATTAATTATTACCAAATACGTTGAAAGGAGATGCGTAACATTTTATTTTTCTACATTTTCATTTATGTTTATATATTTTATTCCATGTATGCATATCATGTTGATGACTATAAAGTATAGTAAACGTCGTCACATACTTTTTTCATTTCACAGAAAGAAACAACCAAAATAATTATGAGAAATTTTATGTTCATCTTTGTAGCATATATGCTTTTTACAACATTTTCGATCACAGGTAGCATTACCTTTTTTTCTTATTAGTTTCATTATTTTTAAGAAGTTTTGTCATGTTTTAATCTTTTACTTTCTATATTAGGAACCACCTTGAAAACAAAAACCCTTAGAGTAGTGTTTTAATGGACCTACCTTAATTATATGTTGGAAACCACTAAGGTGAAGTTGCGAAGTAACTAGTAATTTTGTTGATGTTAACTTTGGCGTTCTTAAATTGGTGAAAAGTTGCAAGATGCGATGGCTGGGTTGAGTTTTCAAAGTAACATTTATCTTTATTTTTTGTTACTCTTTAAAGTTTCATTAGATTTAGTCATTTAGTTTAATACAATACAATATATTCTCTTAAAGTTCTAATGTTCAAATGAAAAAAACTAAGAAAAACGTAAATGAAGTTAAAGTAAAAAAATAAATATAGAGGTTACAAATGACAATTAATATATTTCTTTCAGTACAGTAGTGTCATCGGTTGTGATATAATCTTTTAAATTGGAAGGAAGTGTTATCAGTGAGAAATATGTAGTGTTAAGCGACTTATTTATTAGAAAATACTTGATGTGACCCGATCCGATTCATGGCTTGTAAAAGTTTTGAGTTTTTGTTTTTTTAGATTTTTTGTTTGTTGTGTCACTCCTAAAATAGTTGTTGAGTATTAGTTTGGTCAATGGTTTCTTTACCATTTGTTAAAGCACGTTAGCTAATCGTAAGCTAAAAAACAACATAGAAATTTTTTAATTGCTAGCTTTCTTTCACATATATTTCATTTTTATATAAGTTATAAATTGTAACCTTGAAATATATAAACTAATTTAAAGAATAAATAAATAATTACAAATATATAAAATATCACATATTTTATAGTATGATTCCTTTCAAATAGAAAATCAAAAGAAATGGAACAACAACATTTGATCGTGATGGAAACATGCTTATTTTACTTGTCCATTGATAATGTATTTGTTGCAAAATGACCCACTCACAATAAAACATTGAAGAGACTACACAATAACATGTCCTTTGTTGTAATTTAATTACATATCACTAATAACATGTCTCTATTATCATTTTTATTGTTTATTTTTTAGGTACGGTCGATCATTCTCTAGAAAGACCTCAAGTGGCTCTAGATTTTATTTCATCGCCAATGACAACAAGATTTTATACCGAATTTTATTGGTGTGGGTACACCATTGCAATTTTAGTTGGTGTGATTATCTGAACGGTTGATTAAATTACTAATAATAATTATAAAATTGGTTCTTTGGTTTTTGAGGGATTTCTAGTTATTGAAATGAAATTGATGCAAGAATGCAAAGGTTTGGCTTTTTTGTTAAGTATGCTCCATTTTCTATAGTTTTAGTTACAATAGTATTTTCAAGTAAGGTTCATGGTAATGATTTGGTTTATAACATACATGGAATAGTATGTTTCGTGTTTTCTTAGTATATATGACAACGGATTTGGAAAATAAAATAACAAAGCAAAAGAAAAAGTTATCAAACAGTGAAAGAAAAATAAGCAATACCCTATGAAATTGTTGAAATGCTAGTGTTGAGATGATTTTAACACATCGGCTATCTTATGTACCCAATTTTAGACGACTCGATGCTACATATGTTAAACCGAAATTTGGCTTGGTGTTACTAGCAAAAAATGGTACAAACATTTAGCTAAACATGAATATGTTTAACTAATGATTATAATGTTACTGGTCTATTTTGATAATAAAAAACCTTCATACACTACTCAAATAAGACATCATTTTTACTAGAAATCATCTCGAAAAGTACTCGTAGTCTTTTCTATTTTAATCATCCCAATATACGTACTGTCAACTAATCTAAAGAAATGAACATAAATAGAGTACGATCTTAGACATATGTTCCCAACCTTAAGAAATACAATGCAGATAATCGTGAGAAAATGTCAAGGTGAAAAGGCAACGGGAAAGATGCTGAAAACACAATCATTCATGTTATAGAGATAAATCGACGTGTTTAATTACGTAGCTTGTTTCAATAAAACACTAGGAAGCAAAGTATATACGGATAATTACTAATTAGGAAGCATATGATCAGCAAAGGTCATACATATATTCACAAGGCTGCAAGAAACAGAAACAAAAATTGTATAAAAGACCAACCATATGGTGTATTGCCGTATCTACTTGATTTTGCAATAAATACATACCTTTCATCATTTTCGCACACGAAGACTAGTAGTAATCTCAATAGGAAAAATTAGGAATTGAAAAATATTGGTGATCATAAAAGAAAAAAAGACATCGTTCGAACGATTCCAAGGAGGATTGATGGAATCAATTTAAAAGGAAAGTTAGGAATTATAGTGGCGATCATAAATTGGTTTTTATATATTGGCATATTTGGGATCTTATACTAATGGGAGGTTGTTACTTTAAATTAAATAAGGGTGGTAGTAATGAAATTTAACGTTGAATTTACAACAACATTAATATCGGTGGTAGAACTACTACTAGTAACATATGATCGTTACAGCTTTTTTCTATGGTCAAAATTCGCATTAAAGAGGAAAGCTAACCATAACATATATAGGACTTGTACTAAAACACCCTCTTTATTCTTCTTTTATTTTTAATGTTTTTTGAACAAATCACCCTCTTTATTCCAATGATGTACAAGTTTGCAACAATTTGGCCAAGATTGTTAGGTTTTAGTTAAATTAAAGAAATAAATAATATCGCTCATATAATTTTTTTATCTAATTTTGAAAGTGGATAATTAATTTATATCCTCGATCCGGTCCGATTCGCTCTTACTAAAAATTTGTTTATGGATCGGATAAAAACCGGACAAGACCGAACCGACCCGGGACCGGACCGGACTATTTTGTTCCAGTCTCGTTCTGGGGTTTGGACCAATTCGGTCATTGGTTCGATCCGATTTTGATCGGTGCCGTTTGATCTGGATCCGTCGCTCAGCCTTATGTGACATTAGGCTGCTCACAACGCATCAGATTAATTTTCGGTCGCAGATCAGTCGTGACCAAATCGGTCCGTTACGGCGATTCGGTCGCCGGTGTCGACTCCCCCGAACCGATCGTACCTACGACCCAATTCACCAAATCAATCGTCCTTTTTTTCTATTTTTGTTTTATATTTCTATTGATAAAATTATATTAGATTTAATTATGTTTTAAGTATATAAAATTTATAAAAAAATTCTAAATTTTAATATATTGAGCTTTGTTTAATTCCTTACACCATATATTAACTTGATAATTTTTTGAGTTAGTTTTAGCTAATGCGTTTTATACCTTTACTTTTCATTAAGTCTTTTTTAAGCATTTCTTTAACGATATTTAAGTATAAATATTATTGTAATATTTTTTATTTTATTTAAAAAATTATTTGAAAAAAAAATTTATTAAAAAATTTAAACTAGGTCATCTGGTTGAGGTAAATAGGACGCACTAGGTCGTAGGAGAGAAAGCTAACGTGTATAAGTCGCGATCTAATCTACGTTGCAGGTAGCCTTAAGTATTCGAGAGTCAGGAAAATGAGAGATAGTCGATGTGATAAAATATGTCTCAATAAACACTAGTATTCTAGTAATTGCATTTGTATCATCTCTTTTTCTTTGATTATTGGATAATTTTCGTTTACTTTTTATTTTCCGTATCTATTGTCATTGTCATATATATATTAAAAACCCACCAAACATAACTTTTCATGTATATTTAAACCGAATTACTACAACGAAGCTCGTTAGAAAATAGTACTATGTCATTTCATTGTATCAAAAAAGGATTAACAAAAGAAGAATCACTACCCTTTCACTCATGCATCAATTTCATTTGAATGACAAAAAATTCTTCCAAAAATGCAACTCTTTTTATATTTATAACTATATTAAAAAGCCGCTCTGTAAAACTCACAAAAATAAGGTCATTACTTAATCCTACTTTTCAAATATTTTTGAAGTATGTTATAACATTAAATACTATTATGCTTAACGGTTTAAGTTGAAACCGATATTGAACATTTTATTTTGTATTAAGACGAGTAACGAGGACTACTAGTGATCGCGATACCGACTGATACCAAATATGTATATTTTATTATCGATTGTTTCGATATTTAATACTTTCGACGATATCGTTTTAATTACGTAATAAGTCGTTATATTATATTTTTCGTGTGCGTTTAAACATTTGAAAAGTAACTTTTATGAAACCCGATCCTCGTGAATATTTTCAAAATTGACTAATAGTCATTTCCCGTTTTTTAACTAACTATTTTCATTTTGAACCACAACTAATGAAAATTGACAAGAATGGTCCCTCCACCATCATATATAAGCTAAATCTTCCACCTAACTTCACATAGTTAACACATGAACTAGCAAAATCTTTCTTCTCTCCTTTTCTTTTCAAGCCGTCACCCCCTACACCATATAATGAATTTTCTCTCAAATTTAAGCTTGATCTAAGCTAAATACATACAAGACCCATCCTTAAAATTTAAAAGAGCTCATTTTAGTACTAATTTTGGCTACATGCATGAAGTTTTATTTTTTTAGGATTGGTAGGTCAAAACTATGATGATGCATGTGATTTTGATGATGATCAAGAGATTTTCATGCTAAGTTTTTGTTAAAAACTTGATTTTTATTTTGGTTTTTGATTTTGATGATGATACAAGTGTTAGGATTAGATTATGTTGATATTAGGATGTTAGGATGATGATAAAAATAATTGGTTTAGATCAAAAACATGATTTCATACAAGATTTAGGAAGGTAATTTAGGTCAGTGTGAAAAAGGCTGATTTTGGGTACCTTATAGTTTGATTATTGTTTAACTAATTGGATAGGGTTGTATAGATTTTTGTTGGCTTCGATTTGTTATAAAGTAGAGCTTCTAACTCCAAACGACCGAGAAGTTATGACAGTTTGATTATTCGGGAAGACGAGTATCGGCACAACATGTAGTTGTTATCGATGTTTGGATCGAATCTCGGGGACTATAGAATGAGTTTTGAAATGATTCAAGGACTGATGTTAGAGTATAAGCCCTAAGTTGTGAGTCTATTTTCAAACCAAGGTGTCGGTTTTGTAAACGGAATCGCTTATAGAAGTTAAAACGGTTGTATGAGTCGATGACGTAAAATTGTCCGGTTTTTGTAGTTCAAAGATGTGTCAGGCAGGGAGTCTTAGAAGTAAAATCATTTGATAAAAATTTTTGAGGACTTTCTATATATAGTAAGTTAGATCTCTGTGGAGTATCATAAAATTTTGTCATGTTTAAGTGGGGTAAATGAGCTTGTACATTTGGTATATGCCGGCAGATTTGTATCGAAGGTGTAGAATAATAAAGTAAATGTGTAGAAAAGTATAATAGTATCACTTGTATCATTTTCTAACGAGTTTTCGTGATTTTATGAGTTTCAGTTTGATATTCTTATGTATGGATTATTTCTCGAGTCTATTATTAACGAACGCGCCTTATTTGATATGTTGCGGTTCTCGTGTTTGAAAGTCATCATCTATCGTCGATGATCGTCTTCGACTACTTCTATTACTTAAGGTGAGTCTATAGCCTTGTTTGCGCAATTATATGATTTTAAAAACCCGCGAGGGGGAATACATGTTTTATAAGCTTAGAACACAAGTTGTTTTGGTATGCTCGTCCCTTTATGAATGGACCCGTGGTTGCCTTACATTGCATTGAGTAGTATATTGCCAATTATAAAAGCCTCAATTATGGTCCGTTAATTAACCTATGATGGGTTAACCGCTTGTACAAATAATAGATCTATGGGTGAACCCGCCTGATTCAGTTTTTGGATATGTATTCATAGAAGCTTATGCCTGAACATCCACTGTTTGAATATTTTGTTATGAGATGTCTAAGCATACGGCAATGTGCTTAATACCGGGGGTAATGACAATTAATAAATCTCTCTTCTTATTAGACTGATATGGGAGTGTCTAAGGGTTCGGTTCCATGAGCTTAATGCAATTGTCGCTATATACATTATATTGTTGATGCAAATTATTCGATGCTTGTTGCCTTCAAGTATGCCACCAAATTATAACTTTTTCTTGTGTTCAAAATGATTATATAAACCTATGGATTTCACTCAGCATTTTTGTTGAGGATTATCTCACATGTATTTCAGGTAATCAAGGAGTGTCAAGCTTGGGAGTCACGGGAATGAAGTTGTGCATTGTTTTTCTAGTTTAAGCTATTGAATGTTTATCGTTCCTTTGTTTAAAACAATATAAATCTTTTGTTTTAGTTTTACACGATGTCTTGGGACTACGCTACTCTGATAAATGTTTTAGGAACGATAAATCTAAAACGTCTCTTTTCGAGTCGTTCTTTATAAAATATGTGTTATTATACCATTGTTTGGCACCCACAGATATATTCCGCTGCGTGTAAATTTGGGGGTGTTAAAGATTGGTATTAGAGCCATGAGTTATAGAGAAATAGGTCGTTTTCAGAAAACCTAAACTATAACTGTCAGTTTTATTTTCAAAGAGTCATGTGCACCGAAATTCGCGTGACTTCAGGTTCAAGCTACTTCTGGGATTACAATTTTAGTATACATATTATGTATCCCTTATTGTTAAGTATTTCTAAATAAATACTATAATCCCTGATCGATATATATTGATATCGTTAAACTATTCGATAAAATTTTATTATTTATTTATGATTTATTTAAATAAATTTCTGAAATTTACCTGTATTTATTTTGAAGGATTTTCTGTATTTATTTAAATTTTATAAAATTATTCTATTTCACTTTATTATGACCTAATACCTATTTTGTGAATTTACCACTGTCAAATTACGCCTTCTAGGAGGAGGAAGCTGGTTCCACTACGGTAAGCAAGTCACAGTCAACTAAGCCATATGGATCCCCACGTGATTAGTGTCTATTATTTTGTCTCATTTTACTCTATTTATCTTTAAGATAATTCCTTCTTGATCTATGATAATAGTTTCCTTTGATCCCTATAGTGATTGTGATACATTGTATTGATAATGTGTATGCATTTGATGATTGAATTTTGTACATGATATGACTATACCATGATTACAATTAACTCATTCATTTTATCTTCTGTCTTTGTGATATGATAGAATCATGCCACCTAGGAGAATGACAAATGATGCCATTGCAAGGCTAGTTGCTGAAGAGGTAGCGAAAGCATTAGCTGCGGATAGAGCTGCTCGTGTTAACAATGAAGGAGCAGGTGGCTCTGGAGGTGCGGGTGCTGGAGGTTCATGTGAACCTGTTGAACAAGAAATTGTTGGAAGAGCATGTGAAGTTTAGAATCCTATAGGTGAGGTTGCTCAGGCTGCTGTTGCAGTAAAAGAGTGTAATTTTGCTGGATATATGAAATGTGGACCCACTACATTTCAAAGAACTGGTGGAGCACTGGAATTATTCAGGTGGATTGAGAAAACAGAAACAACATTTGAGATTAGTGATTGCTCAGAAAGGAACAAGGTTAAGTTCGCAGTTGCTACTTTCAAGGATCGAGCTGTAAGCTGGTGGAAGACTCAAGTTGCTACAGTTGGGTTAGAAGTTGCAAACTAGAAACCCTGGGATGAAATCAAAAGGCTGCTGAAAGAAGAGTTTTTTCCAGAAGAAGAGTTATCTGCTTTGGAGGATGAGTTGAGGCACCTGAAGCTGAAAGATAACAATATTGCTGTCTATAATAGCCGATTCAGTGAGTTGGTTTTGTTGTGTACAGATGCTTTTGCTACTGAGAAGAAAAAGATAGACCAATACATTAAAGGGTTGCCTGGGTACATTAAAGGTGAGACAACTTCATCTCGACCCAAGAACTTTGTTGAAACTGTGAGAATGGCTCATACACTGATGGGGCAGAAAGTTCAAAATAGGACTAAGAAAGCTGCTGAGGGTAGTAAAAGGAAATGGGAGAATTCGCAAAGTGGTAATCAGGGTAATAACCGCCATAAGCATTACAATCAGAGGAGAAATTCGTTAGACTCAAACAGTTGAAACCGTTTTATCTAGGATAACCATTATTCATATGATGAATCATAGCGGAATAGAACAATGATTGGAACAAGATGTTTAACAAAGATGAATTTCCCAAAGGGTTTGTATTATATATGATTAACACAAACCACTCTAGGTGTGTGTACATTGAATCCCACACCTAGAGATCATAATAGCAGTATGTAACATTTTGTCTGTTGGAACTGATGAATAAAACCTACGTCTGGTGGTTCCTTTTATAGATTAAGGAAGCTAGGAATATATGGAAAATAATTAAGATAATAATGACTAAATCAAAACAGAAATATTCATTCTTATCACTACTTTGACCAAATCTCCATATTTTATCATATATGGTAGGGGGACTCCTGCAGTGGGAACTCCAGCAGGGGAATCTTCAAGCAGTGGGATTTTGTACTAGCAGGGGGAACTCTCTTGTATTTTGTCCACCAGCTTGAAGTTTCTCCTAATACCATATTTGGTCCTTCTTATTTCCATGTTGATTTGACTCATCAACTTTTGACCCAACAATCTTCCCCTAGTTGATGATGTCAAAACACTTCCCCTTAAGCATACAACATTAAAGATCAACAGGCTGAACATTCTATGTAGACAACTTACCCTTTTTGACATGATCAAATAGGGGTCTTCTATGTGAACAACCTTGAATTTCAACTACTACTAACCAATATCATACATCAAACCCAAATATTCTACTTTTCAAAATACCCTCCATGAAGCACATAGGCCATCTCCTCCTAATAAAAAATGATTTTGTGCAGTAGATACTCACACTAGTTGTAGTAATACTAATGAGTAGTAGCAAAATGTATTGCTATAAATGCATCAAGTCTTTTATGACTTGATGCCATAGCTCATGCTCTTATATTGTTAATTGCTTAATGCTAGCAATAGTAAATTAACCAACAAAATGTTAAATAAGAATCAACTTTAGCAATGCGTGATTTTCTTTAAGGCAGTTTCTTTTGTTTCGGATTATCTGGTTTTTGGCTTAAGTTTCCCAAGCTCATTTTAAAACTTTTCAGCTTATATAATCCAATAAGTTTCAAAACAATACAGAAAAATGAGCTTATGAAAGTTAAGCTAAAAATCACGTAAGTTATAAACCCGCTATGAAGTGTTTGAAATAGCTTATTTTCGGGCTAGTGGCTTGTTTGAATTTGAAAATGTTCACTTTTTTGGCTAATCAGGAAGTTATCACCAGCCTATTACCTTATTTAAGTCCCAAAACCAAGTTATCATAAGAAGAAAGGAATATAAGCTATAATATAAGCCTGCTATATAATCCGAAACAAACACCCCCTAAAACTAGTTAAGTAAGGGTTCACACCTCACTAGGTAGTAGGTACACGTCATAGGGTGGCTAGGGAAAGGGTCGGAAAGGGATACACCAGTTAGGCCGTCTAATCCGAGTCTTAGAGGACATAGTACAGTGTGGTGTTGTTTTGTTGTGTTATGAAAAAAAGTACATTCCATGTCAGTTTTTTTCACCAGAATTACCATAACACCATAATTCAGGCTCTTTGGTTAACACCTGAATTTTTAGTGTTGTGATGACCCCACCACTTTTTTTATTAATTAAAATAAAACAATTTATTTAAAACAAGCATTATATTTTCATTGTAACAAATATTTAAAATTTCCTAAAAAAATACATAAAATGTATTAAAAATACAAACGAAAAAAATACTAATGATTAAGGTTCCACAAGTGCTTCACAAGATTACATCGAAACTCGTTGTGAACATTCCTATCCTGAAGTTATTTATTTCTTATTAATTAAAACAAAACAATTTATTTAAAATAAGCATTAAATTTTCATTGAAACAAACATTTAAAATTTCATAAAAAATACATAAAATGCATTAAAAATACAACCGAAAATATACTAATGATTAAGGTTCCACAATTGCTCCACAAGATCACTTCGAAGCTCGTTGTGAACATACCTATCCTGAATTTATTTATTTTTTCGTTGTTGTATCTCGCATCGTTCGACCAAAGTTAGTTGAATCGTCACTCTCACACTAAACATGTCATTATACTCAATAATATGGAAGTTTTGATCATTCAATATCATGTTATATAGGATATGCAAGTACACATGATTCTTTTATTTGTGTTGACTCCATATTGTCGGGCTCGTTGTTGCGTAATTTTCCACCGATCTTGTAAGACTAAGAAAGCTCGTCCAACATCGTTTCTCGCATTTTCTTGAATCCTGTTAAATTTATTCCTTTTTATCCCTTGCTATAGTAAACAATTTCACAAATATAGCCCATGAAGGAAAAATGTTATCTGCTAAATAGTAACCTTTTTGGTATGTAGTTCAGTTTACAACAAACGGAGCTTTCGGTTCGTTATCCGCTAGAAGATCATCAAATAAGGGTGAACCATATAAAGTATTTAGGCCATTATTTGCCCCCGGTACCCCCAAAATATACATGTCAAATCCATAATTGTTTAGTGGAAATGGCGTCAATCATTATAGTGAGGTATTTTTTTATCACATCGTTTAAATTGACCGTGTAAAGCCTTAGGACATTTAGTCCATTCCTAATGCATACAATTTATTCTCTCGAGCATTCCCGAGAGCATGTGTTTCTCTTGGTGCAATGAATAAATATGCTGAACATCAAGGTCATTCAATCTTCTTATATATTCTTCAACATACAACATGAATGCATTTTGTGAAGTTCCACAAACATTCACTTGAGCAACGAGCATGAACTTGCAAATACTCATCAAATGCACTCAGTGTCGTGTCGTACGCTAATTGGCGTATAACATTTAATAGTTCCACTAAAACCTAAACGACCAGTTGCATCAGAACGTTGATAAAAAAAAATCAAAGTGATTGAGAAGATGGTGAACATTATATTACTAATATCATCAATAATTTTTTTAATAGTCGAGAACTCATACGATACCTTCGCCTAAAATATTCTTCCATGTATATAGGTGGGTTGTTTTCCCGCCAAAATAATCGTTCATTAGCTTGTTTTCCTTTTCTTCTCTCGTTCACGTGCTACGTATCCCCTAGTAGCACGTTTCGAAATAACCGATCTTTCACCTTCGTCGTTCCCAAAGCTTTCACATTCGTCATTCCTAAAACTTGCATTGCTTATAATATTCATGATATTGAACATTTTGTTCCATATAGAGTTGACTGCTCATAATACTCATGATATTGAACATTTTTTCAAATTTTTACGCTAAAATCCTTCTATAAAAACCCCTATAAACTTCTAATTATTTTGTCCTCAATATTGTTTTTAACCCAACGGCTAGTTTATTTTTTTTTCAAAAAAGTATCCGATATATTATATTAAATTTTATAAAAAAAATCAATTTTCGCGAAAACGGTCGGTACGGCCCTAACGTTTTCGTGAAAACAAGGGACGAGACGCGAAAACACCACCTGGTTGTGGTTTCTCGCGCCGTGGGATGACGTTTTTGCGCAAAACGCGACCCGTATCCTGAGCTCTTATGGGTGACCTGCACATGAAAAACCTTGTTCGTGTAACTATTTGTTGTTTATGCTTGTGCATCATCGTGTCATATACTTTACATGTGTTTGTTATAAATTTAAAAACCTAAATTTTTATTAGATGGAAGAAGATGTTGAGTTGGTAGTGAGCTTGCTCTGCATGCGAAGGGAAGAGGTTCGATACCAACAAATATCTTGATCTATTTTTATTTAAAAGAATCTTTCAAAAATAATCCTTTTTTCACTTTCTAGACAAAAATGGTTCAAGAATATAGTACCATTTGTTCATACCTTTTTTAGTTGAAGGTTCTATGTTAGAGAAATGAGAAACAAAGACCCCTGGGCTTATGGCTTATTTGTTTCACGGCTAATATTTTATAAGCTCAATTTTTCTGGCCTATTTTGAAATTTTCGGCTTATATAAGTTTATCATGTTATAATAACCTTATTTAAGTCAAAAAGTTCCAAAATGAAAAAAAATAAAAAAATAAGCTTATGAAACATAAGCCGTAAATTATAAGCTCACTATATAAGCTGTATCAAATACCCCTGAAATTGGTTAAGTGATTCTTACCAATGTCCTCTTAAGAGAATACAAAATAAACTAAGCCCGCTGTCTAAGCCGTAACAAATACCCTTAAAACTAGTTAAGTGATTTCCAATGTCCTCATAAGTTACAAGGGAAAACCTCGTTCTTTTACTAGTTTGTTGTGTATATGCTTGTGCATTATCGTGTCATGTGTTTTACAGGTATGAGAATTTGATCGGCTTTAAAGTAAATTCAAACTATGGGCCAGGATGTAAGCCTGTTAACTACATCAGATATGTGGCCCATGCATGCTAAGGTGCTCGTTCTCATATACAAACGTTCGTATGAATTAGCTGACCATACCTTGTTGTGTCACTATGCATGGAGGGACTTAGTATATGTAAAACAAAGTCGATAGATAAAAAGGTTAAATCAAATTTTTTTGTATTAGTAGATCCAAGGGTTCATATAGACTCCTCATCAACCATCGTGAATCGAATACCCCTTGGACAAAATGGCGCGCGCAAGATTAAGTCAACTTGAAATACAACAAAAAAAAAGACCCTAATAAGTTCAAAAAATTCAAAAAATTTAAAAGTTAAAAGAAAACGAATATCATTTAAAACGATATTAACACCAAAGGCCTCTTGGTCTAGCGGTATGTGAGTTGCCCTCTAACTTTAAAGTTGTGGGTTCAAGTCTCAGTGGAGACATGTGAGATAGATATTGTGAGATAGTTAGTTTGAGTTGTAAAAATTGCCATTCTAAAAAAATTTAAAACGACATTAACGTCTTCAAAAAATTGTACAAAATCTGAACGTGCTTAATATTGATTTATGAAGGTATTTTTGTAGTCTATGGTTTTTAAGAAAAAGTTTTTTTTTCTTAGAACAGCACTTGAAATCCAACCCCCGAGTTAAACCATCATACGGGCAAGCCCGGGGCCCGAACCATTAGGAGAGACCCGTGAAGATAAACCTCTATAACTCACGGCTTCGCACGAGGAGGAAAATCTGAAAGTTAAACGAAATGAAGTTTGTATAAGTTTAAGGGTTCTGTAGAACCATTTGATGGTTTAATGGGTACTTTTAAATTCGCTGAAAATGTTTTACGTTTGAGTGTTTTATGAAGTTTTTTATGGTTTAAGACCTTATTTTAAAAACTTGCAATTACTAATAAAATAATTTTCTTTTTTATTTCCTTAACACTTTCAAAATTACCTGCTGACGTCATACTCTCCAAGGCTTTATGAAATGTTGGGTTTGGTTTTCGTTTTTTGTTTAATTTTTGGAAAAGATGTTGAACGTGCTCTCGGTGTTCTCCACGGGCGTTGGGGATTTATTCAACAACCGGCTCGTGCTACAAAGTCAACACGTTACTATGCTCATGTATTCGGGGTATCATAATGCATAACATGATTTTAGAAGATCAAGAGATGGCGGTCGTGGTTGTTGATTGGAAGCATGTTTATTCTAATCCGGCGAGGTCTATGCAAACATACTGGGCGATCGATGTGGAACTCAACGGTGTCAAGAAAGGGAATTACGTGACCGAGATACTCATCGTTCTCTTCAACAAGAACTCATGAACCATGTTTGGCGTGAAGTCGAGGAAGCTCAAGTGGAAGACGAAGATGAAGACTAGTTTTTTTCGTACGTCTTATTAATCCCGTGTATTTTGTTTTTAATTTCCTAATGTAATTTGTAATTTTATTTTATGAATGAAATGTGTGTTTATTAAATAATGGGATAATTGTTGAGGGGGTATTTCTGGAAAAAAAGAGAAAAATGGTGTTGGTGGGAGTTATAATTAGAAGGTTTGATGTTATTTGGGTGTTTTGCGGGCGTGACGCTGATGTGGCGGTATAACTTGGTCTTTTCCAAATTACTACACCTAGATTGTGGTAATCTAGTGTTTTAATTATATTATTAATTATATTTTAGTTATAGTATTAAATATAATGTGTTTTTGTATTAAATGATGTTAATTGTGTATTGAAATGTTTACTATTTCTATTTTCTATTTTGAAGCTAATTTTGTTTGTACATAAGCGTTACCACATGTAAGTTGATTTTCAACACTTCTAAAATATAAAAGTGATTTTCATTTAATATATAGTAGAGACTGAAAATTAATAAATACATCATTTAATACTCATATTAAAGGTAATTAATACATAATATTAAAAATAGTTAATACATAACTTAATATTTTATTAAAACTAATTAATACATAATAATTAATATATACTTAAAAAAATACAAATTAATATATAATTAATACAACAGATTACTTAGAAATACAATCATATATTACAACAATTAAAATTGTATATATCTACAAAATCGTACATATGTTGTCTACCTAAAATGATTGTATACATAGTTTTTAAAAGTAAACAGGACCAATGGTTCAAGTGGGAACCGGATTCAAAGTTGCTTCAACTAGACAACAAAAAACATCAAAAGAAGAACCAGAGAGGACCCGCTGAAACCGATAAAATTGGCACAGTTACATTATATGTACTAATTTTTTAACAACATATAAATATTTACTACTTATAAAAGAGATTGCACTCTCTCTCTCTCCAAAATTTTAAATACAACCTTTTGATACAAATCTTTACCACACAAAAGATTTCATAAATTTAATTAATTGATGTGCAATACATGTTAATTGAAAAAAATAAACATACACTAATATGCAACATGTACAAATGATTATTGCTATAAATTATAAATTTTTATATACAATTTAAATTCAATAATGTAAGTTTAACATCAAATATGTGTCTGATCTGAACCATTCAATTCTTTTATAAATTTGCATATCTGAAAACATATATATTTTATGTATGTATTTTAATATAAAGGTGGTTGCTTTAATGTTAGGAAGACTGGCTTCTCCACTTCAACAGAAGTATGAGCTTTGTTCTCCTAAGCGAATGCTTGATGAGCTCAAGGCTATGTTCGAAAAGCCGCAAGCTGTGGAAATCTACGACTTGGTAGATTCTCTGCATAGTTGCAAGCAAGCTCCTGGAAAGTCTGTAAGTGCCCATTATTTGGAGATGAGGGGTTATATGGAACAGCTCATTGCACTAGGACAACCCTATGATCATAATATGGCTATCAACTTAATCAATAGGTCCCTTAGACTTCAAAGATTTTGTTCGTAACTATAATATGCATTGCACGGGGAAGACAATGAATGATTTTCATGCAATGCTCATTGACTACGAAAAGAGGGTTAAAGGACAAGGCGTCTACTTCTACTCCTCATGTGCTTTATATACAAAGGGTGGAGTGAGTAAGGCAAAACCGAACAAGAACAACAAGAAAGGCAAAGGCAAAGGCAAAGGCAAGGGTGATAAGGACAAACAAGTTGCGACTTACTCTAAACCCAAGCAAAACTTTGTCAAGAAGAATCAATCTCAGAAGGATGAGACTTGTTTCCATTTCAAGGCAAGTGGACACTAGAAGAGGAACTGCCCTCTTTATCTCGAGGAGTTGCGAGAAATAAAGAAGAAGGCCGAGCTTGGTGCTGCAACATCTTCAGGTAACTTATATTTGATAGAGTTATTCAATCTAACATACAAATAAAATTCCTGGGTATATGATACAGGGTGTGGTATTAACATTTGTAATACTATACAGGGATCTGAGTTGGAGAGGAAGCTTACCTATGGGGAACAATTTCTGCATGTGGGCAATGGCGCACAAGTTGCGGTTGAAGCTATAGGAACGTTTAATCTAGTTTTACCTTCGGGTTTAGTACTGAGATTAAATAATTGTCATTTTGCACCTAATATTGTTAGGGGTGTTATTTCCTTTTCGTGTATGTTGGATCTTGGATTTATTCACACTATTGATAATAATAGAATTTCTGTTTTCAAAGATAGTTTATTCTATTTTGATGCAATTTCTGTGAATGGTGTTTTTGAAATTAACATGCATGATAATAATTAAAAGAGAAAGATTATGTGTTTATCATGAATAAGAAGAGAAAGTTAGACAAGAACTCTTCTTATCTTTGGCATTGTAGACTTGCCCATATTGGGAAGACTCGCATACAAAAGCTTCAACGTGATGGTCTTTTGGAAAATATCAATGATGAATCATTTGATAAATGTGAGTCTTGTATCTCTGGAAAGATGATCAAGAAACCTTTTAATAGCAATATTGAAAGGGCTATTGAACTACTTGGTTTAATACACACTGATGTGTGTGGACCACTTAGACATGTGTCAAGGAAAGGTGCTAGCTACTTCTTAACATTTACGGATGATTATAGTCGTTATGGTTATGTTTATTTACTTAAGCATAAACATGAGGTATTTGAAACATTCAAAGTGTTTAAAGCGGAACTAGAATTGCAACTAGGAAAGAAGATTAAATCTCTTCATTCTGATCGAGGTGGTGAATATTTAAGTCAAGAGTTTAAAGATTTTTAAGTGAGAACGGAATTGTTTAGAAACTTACTTCTCCTTATACTCCATAATAAAATGGTGTATCCGAAAGGAGAAATCGTACATTATTGGATATGGTACTATCTATGTTTAATCGTACAACTTTACCTTTACCCTTTTGGGATTATGCTTTAGAATCTGCTGTTTGTATTTTGAATATGATTCCCACAAAGAAAGTTGATAAGACACCATATGAACTATGGCATGGCAAAAAGCCATATTTGTCTTATTTAAAAATTTGGGGTTGTGAGGCGTATGTGACACGTGACTCTGGAGATAAACTCCAACAACGCTCTGTAAAATGTATTTTTGTAGGTTACCCTAAGGAAACTATGGATTACTACTTTTATTATATGGCTGAGAACAAAGTTGTTGTGGCTCGGTATGGGGAATTCCTTGAAAATGATCTTGTAAATCAAGAATTCAGTGGGAGAACTTATGATCTTGAAGAAATTCAAGAAGATACATTACCTTCTGAAAATACTAGCGAAGAAATTCCTATAGAGCCAGAAAGTCTGGGAGCTCCACCGGAATTAATTCCTCCACGTAGGTCTAAGAGAACCGTGCATGCGCCAAGCAAAATATGTCTTAACATAGGGGATGATGAGGAGGAAGTAGGGGATCTTGGTGAACCTGCTAATTATCGATCCGCAATGCTTGATCCAGAAAAGTTAAAATGGATAGTTGCGATGAATGAGAAAATGAAATCCATGAAAGTCAACGATGTTTGGATTCTTGTTGATGCACCTAAAAATGCTAAAGTAGTGAAAAATAGGTGGATTTTCAAGAAGAAAACTGACATGGATGGTGAAGTACAATCCTACAAAGCACGTTTAGTAGCTCAAGGTTTTACTCAAACTTTTGGCGTAGACTACGAGGAGACATTTTCTCCTGTAACAGACTTACGAGCTATTAGGATTCTCATAGCTATAGCAGCATACTACGACTATGAGACATGGCAAATGGATGTTAAAACTGCCTTCTTGAACGGTCAATTAGATGAGGAAATCTATATGCAACAACTGGAAGGGTACGTTGATCCTAAATATCCAAACCGCGCGTGCAAACTTCAAAGATCTATATGGTTTGAAGCAAGCATCACATCAATGGAATAAACGATTTGATGAAGAAATCAAAAGTTCGGATTTATTCAAAATTATGATGAGCCATGTGTATATTGCAAAGCTAGTGGGTGTCGATGACATATTAATCATGGGAAGTAACATTCCAAGACATATAGTTACAGTAGTCTAAGAGGTTCTTTTAAAATTGGCGAAAATGTTTCAAGTTTAAGTGTTTTATCAACTTTTTTTTTTAGTTTATGAGCTTATTTTTATGTATTTTTTCTTTGCCGACTAACCTTTGACCTTTTTTAAAAACTTGGCTGCGATGATTCCATGTTCGTTCTGAACCTCCTGTTTTGTCAACCGGGGTTCGAGTTTGTTGTCGGTTCCCAAGATGGAAACATGAGTTGGGGCTGATACATCTAAAAGGGTTGGTCTGTAATGGACATTAACGCAGCGCAATACGAAGTATAATGAGTATCTGTCGTGGCGTTGTAATCGATATGCCATCATGGTCCATCTTGCATTATGCAGATCAAAGAGAGAGATTTCAACTATCTAATGAATTACCTACCACTAACACAAAAAACTTGATCTGCTGATTCAAGTACAGTAAATTAAAGGGATAAAATTTTCAAAGTTGATTCATTTACTTATCACATGTTTTAATTCTCAATACATCTATTTATGTTTTAATTCTCAATACAGCTATTTTTTTTACTTAATTATCTAAATTCCCACGTTGCAAATATCTTTCTAATAATAGAAACCACGCTCATCTCTTTCTGTCCACCCATTGAATCTTTATTTCTTATGCAATTTGCTACTAAGGACCCGTTTGGTTGGAGTCTTCTAATGAATGGGGTATGATTTTTGACTTTAACCTTTTTTTATTTGAACGGCACTTTTGCCTCTAATCTAATTGTTTGGTCAAATTCTTAAAGAAAAAACGTGGGTTTGTACCCACTGAGAGCAACTGCGATGATGACTTTACTAAAGAGTTTTTACTATTTTAAAAACTCATTCAAATAATTTTTTGCCATTAAGGTAAAAAGCTAATAGTAACAACAATTTGATATCCCCTAAGAGCGAGTGAAACGGGGCTACTAAGTGGGTTGTTAAGTTTTTGGCGCCACCCCTCCTTTGGTCGAGCACTCCCCGTGACGCCAAGGATGTTCGCGCCAAAATCACCAGCCGGCGCCAACATGTTTTTCCTTTTTTTTAATTTTGTAAAATCTATCCGTTAGGGGGTGTTTATAGCCGTTATATTTCAATAAAAATACACACTTTCCAAAACTTTTACCTCAAAAAAATCTATAAATACTACCTCTTTTTACAAAATTTTATACACTCGACTTTTTACATTTTTTATCTCATATTTCTCTACGAGTTTTAATTTTTTCATCACATGAATCCTTACCAAAACACCGATCTTGTGGAGCATTTGAGCCGTAATCATTAAGTTGTTATGTTTTTTTATTGTAATGTTTTTTATTGTAATGTTCTTTTATTCTTATGTTTTTTATTGTAATGTTTTTTATGTAATGTTTTTTTAATTTAATAAAATTTTAATTATTTTATTTTGCGTTAAAAAATAATTATTATTTTTGTTGGCACCACTTTTTCTGGTGCAACGGTTACCCCTCAAAATATAATGTCAAAGGGATTCTGATTTCAAAGCCCCAATTTGACACCAGATTCTGGTGTCAACTGTTCCCATCAAATATTTTCATTTTACCCCTTATTTTAATGCAAGTATTTGTTTTCAAATTGCATAAAAAGCTTTTACATGGCGTTTTACCATTGATCATTAACAACTTATACATTGTTTATACACCATGACAACAACTATTCCCAACCTTAAATAAAAGATAGGTTTATCTCATTTAATATGAGTCTTTTATGTATACCTTTTCTAAACTCAACTTTTTATATAGAGTTTTTAAAATAAAAAATTATTATTTTAATTTCTCACTAACAATAAAAACAATATTTTTATTTTAATATAACTTTTTCTCATACCTAATGAAACCCAAATTCAAATCTAAATCTACATCCTAAACTCGTCTACGAATTAAACGGACCATACACTAACGTTGCCAAAGTTTTCAAAAATGATCGATTATGTTCACGAAGTTTAAAATCTAACAGAGGGGTTCCTCAAGTTTACTTTACCTGCAAACGAGGTTACCCATATTGTTTTAACTTCTGGTAACGGTTTGAATCCTATGTTGAGTCAACGTTGAATTAAAACCCAATTTTGTTTGTATAACCCGCCTCATTTCTGATACATAACCCTAGTTTCATTTCCAGGTCCAACTCAAAAAACAAAAGCGCTCTCAAAATTAACGAAGATCAAATTAATTTATCAAACTTGTTTAGAGTTTACATCTTCCTAATAAAAGGTAGCTTTGAATCTTTAATTTCAATATTCTTTGTTTCCAGTCATTGTTAATAAATAAATTTATTTAGGGTTGCATTAATTTAATAGTTTTTGTTTGTTGATTTTTATTCCGGTGGCATTAGAATCTTAAGAAGGCACTTTTTTAAGAAAAGTTCATTGGGGTAGTGTGTGTGTGTAAGAGAACCTATATCAATTTTCCTAAGTTAGCTAATGTTGATCTTGTTTCATCTGAAATCTGAATTTTGTACTGATGTTAATTCACTACATTCTCTGATGTTTGGATTAGATTTTCATTTAGGTTTGAAACCCTTAAAATGTCAAAGTGACTTTGAAGCTTTAGTTCAATGTGGAGCAAATGAACATGTGTTGCATATTTATGCTTCCAGCACTGAGTTTGATTTATATGAAAACAAGAGTGTTCAAAATTTAAGAGAAAATGATCATAATATAGGAGAGATTGTTGATTGTGGTAGTGACTTAGAGGATGATGGTGTAAATGTGTATGATTGTTGGAGTGAGGAAGAGAGTGATTGCCTCAACTGATCATTTTTTGATGGTGAGGATGAAGTGTTAGCTGTTAGGACTTAGAAAGCATAGCCTACACCAAAGAAAAAAGAGAATTAGATGTTTGATGAAAACTTTTTGATAAACATTTATAATGGGCTACCTAGGGATGATTTTAATTCCAGTGTTGAACAATATATCCTAGGTGATCACCACCTGTCATATGATCCTAAATTAAAATGGAAGTTTATGAGACCATGTTTAGGTGAAAGGTTTGAGGGTCCTGATCAAATTGAAAGAGCTTTGACATATTATACATTGGCACATGGTTACAAACTCTATTTTGAAGTAAACAACCCTAGGAGACTAGTTGCTAAGTTTTCAAAAGATTATCATGAAAAGAAGTGTTGTTTTAGGTTGTGCGCTAGTTGGATGCAAACAGGAAAGTCCTTTAAAATATAAAAAATTGGTTGGTGACCATGTTTATTCTAGGACTTATGAGTATGACAATTTAATAACAAGTAACGGATAGAAAGGAATTATGCTAAAAAGATCCTGATTAATCTTATCATAAAACTCAAGGATATAATTGCTTTTTTCTTTAAAAAATACAAATGCAAAGTTATTATTAGTCAAGTAAGAAGGTGTAAGTCTAATACTTTCCAGCAATATGATACTTGTTTAGAGGATCACTATGGTAAGTTATGGTCTTATGTTGTTGAGATCCGTATTTCTAATAAAGGATCCAATTGCACACTAGGTATTGAGCATGTGGATGATGGTAAGCCATACTTTAGTTGTTTGTTTGTGTGCTTCAATGATTTAGGGGAAGGATGGCTATAAGGGTGTAGGAGGGTAATTGGTCTAGATGGGTGCTTTTTAAAAACCATTTGCAAGGGACGACTTTTATCAACGTTGAGATGGCAATAATAAAATTTATCCAATTGCTTGGGTTGTGGTTAGTATTAAGAACAAGGAAAACTGGATTTCGTTTATGCGGTGCCTTATTAATAACTTTAGAATATTTGCTGGTGAAGGTCTAACAGTCATATTTGACCACATAAGGTATTAAAATATTCACTTCATTTACGAGGCACATATATGTTAAATTTAGAAAGAATTTCACTAATGTGTAATTTAGGAGTTTGTTCTGGCAAGAAGCTAAGGCGACTTAGCCTAGAAATGTTAAAAAAGTTATGAAGGAAATACAAAGAACTAAGCAAAGAAGCACACAAGCATGTAATGGAGAGAAATCCGGAAAGCTGGAGTAGAGATTTTATAAGAACATATAGGACTTGTGATGCAATAGAAAATGAAATAAGTGAGTGATTTAACTCACTTATAGTAGAGGCAAGAAGAAAATAATCATTAACATGTTGGAGGACATCGGGATTGGGTTAATGGAAAGGATGTAAAAGATGAGGGAAAAACATACAAAATGGGATGATGTAATTTGTCCTAACATTAAAAAGATGTTTGGAAAACTTAAAGATCTTCACAAGTAACATTAACATTTATATTATTCAGTCTCGTATTTTTTACTACCTCGGTCCCAAAATTAATGTCCACGGATAAGAAATACACAGTTTAAGAAAAATGCATTTATTACTATTTTGCTTTCTACGAAAGCACAAAAAGGACATTTTTATCCTTTGATAATTAATTCTTGTTTCTTTTAATTTTGTAAATACTTATTTGGAGTAAGGGTAACATAGTAATTTTAAACAAATCAAACTTTTATTTTTAGAAGTAGACAATAATTTGGAGATAACCGGAAAAAGAAAGATGGACAATAGTTTTTGGACGGAGGTAGTGTTAGTTAGTAACATTGTTCATTTGTTATAGGAACTGAAAGTGGTGCCAAGTGGTGAGACTCAGTTGAATTTAGGAATGGGTATAAGGGGTTTAGGGTGGATAAAAGGCTTATGACATGCACTTATATGAGGCTTATGACATGCACTTGTAGGGCTTGGCAATTATCTAGTATTTCATGTCAGCATGGCTTTGTAGTGTGATATCATTATCGGATTAGCCTTACAGAGCGTATTCACAGGTCATGATTAGCATATAAGAAGGAAAGCCTTAGGCCGAAAAAGGCCCATTCGATCACTACCTGAAACACTAGGGAACCTTAATATTTGGCTCGCTTATAAAAGGTAAACTCTAACACTCCAAAAATTATGATTTTGTCACATATCCCAATACATACACATATCTACGACATGAAATCTTACTCTTACATCACTCATCTCATTTTACTCTCAGAGCGCTAGGTGTAGTAACGCACCAACACGCGCTGCGTTGTTGGGCGTTACTACATCCCTTCTTCAAAAACCCCAACGCCGTTTGGCTGGGCGTTGCCTAGCCAACGCGCATTAGGGGGGTGTTTTAAAAAAATCTTTTTCCCACATTCTCTCTGTTGTATATTCCCTTTTAACCCCCCAATTTTGAAATTCAAAATACCCCTCCCCCCATATTTTCCCAACAACTGTTTTGTTAGGAAAAAAAATTTTCAAACCAGCCTTTCCAACGACTTTTTTTTTGAAATTTTTTTCATTTACACCCCCCAACGGTTTCCAACAACTATTTTAAAAAAAACTTTTTTTTAACTATAAATAGAATACCTTTATTTCACAAAATAACACACTTACAATCTATAATTCACAAAAATGAATACACAAGGCGGTCGAAGCGTAAACGATATCGATGTCGAAACGGACGCTTTCTTTTTACAACAAGCCTACAATTATCCTCAACGGCTAGTACAACAAGAAAACACCTCAAGATTTACCCGTAAACCAATTTTTCGTGATCGTGAAGATGTCGAAGTCCGTCTACGTGCCGATTATTTTGTTGAAGGTTGTAGGTATCCTGTAAAATACTTCGTATGAGTCGTAGACTTTTTACTAAAATTGTTGATGCAATTGTGACCTATCCCTTAGACCATCTCCCACAACATTTTCATTTCTTTCCGTCTCGTATGGACTGGACGGGTCGAATGAGTATTACTGCGCTTATGAAGTGCACGACGGCTATACGCCAATTTTCATACGGTACACCCTCGATGCATTAGATGAATATTTACAAATGACTGAGCATACTTCCCGAGATGCGTTAAATTTTTTTAATATGTGCATCATTGATTTGTATCTGGCGAAGTACTTACGAAATCCAACATATGAAGACGTTGTAAAGATACATCGAAAGCACAACAGTGTCCATGGTTTTTCGGGTATGCTTGGGAGTATTGACTGTATGCAATGGGAATGGAAAATTTTCTAGTGTCTTGGGAAGATCAATATGGTAGGAGTGATAAAAAAATACCCTACCATAATGCTTGAAGCTGTGGCTTCACAAGATTTGTGGATGTGACATGCGTTCTATGAGATACCAGGTGTGAATAACGATATAAATGTTTTAGATAATTCTCCGTTATTCGACGATTTGTTAGATTACATTCAATCAGTGGTTCCATATTTGGTAAACGGGAATCAATATCAAAATGGGTATTATTTAGCCGATGGAATTTACCCGGAGTGGTCGAGTTTTGTGAAGTCATTTACGGTTACAAGTGATCCAAAGCATACATACTTCAAACAACGTCAAGAAAGTGCACGAAAAGATGTTGAACGTGCTCTCGGTGTTCTCCACGGGCGTTGGGGATTTATTCAACAACCGGCTCGTGCTACAAAGTCAACACGTTACTATGCTCATGTATTCGGGGTATCATAATGCATAACATGATTTTAGAAGATCAAGAGATGGCGGTCGTGGTTGTTGATTGGAAGCATGTTTATTCTAATCCGGCGAGGTCTATGCAAACATACTGGGCGATCGATGTGGAACTCAACGGTGTCAAGAAAGGGAATTACGTGACCGAGATACTCATCGTTCTCTTCAACAAGAACTCATGAACCATGTTTGGCGTGAAGTCGAGGAAGCTCAAGTGGAAGACGAAGATGAAGACTAGTTTTTTTCGTACGTCTTATTAATCCCGTGTATTTTGTTTTTAATTTCCTAATGTAATTTGTAATTTTATTTTATGAATGAAATGTGTGTTTATTAAATAATGGGATAATTGTTGAGGGGGTATTTCTGGAAAAAAAGAGAAAAATGGTGTTGGTGGGAGTTATAATTAGAAGGTTTGATGTTATTTGGGTGTTTTGCGGGCGTGACGCTGATGTGGCGGTATAACTTGGTCTTTTCCAAATTACTACACCTAGATTGTGGTAATCTAGTGTTTTAATTATATTATTAATTATATTTTAGTTATAGTATTAAATATAATGTGTTTTTGTATTAAATGATGTTAATTGTGTATTGAAATGTTTACTATTTCTATTTTCTATTTTGAAGCTAATTTTGTTTGTACATAAGCGTTACCACATGTAAGTTGATTTTCAACACTTCTAAAATATAAAAGTGATTTTCATTTAATATATAGTAGAGACTGAAAATTAATAAATACATCATTTAATACTCATATTAAAGGTAATTAATACATAATATTAAAAATAGTTAATACATAACTTAATATTTTATTAAAACTAATTAATACATAATAATTAATATATACTTAAAAAAATACAAATTAATATATAATTAATACAACAGATTACTTAGAAATACAATCATATATTACAAAAATTAAAAGTGTATATATCTACAAAATCGTACATATGTTGTCTACCTAAAATGATTGTATACATAGTTTTTAAAAGTAAACAGGACCAATGGTTCAAGTGGGAACCGGATTCAAAGTTGCTTCAACTAGACAACAAAAAACATCAAAAGAAGAACCAGAGAGGACCCGCTGAAACCGATAAAATTGGCACAGTTACATTATATGTACTAATTTTTTAACAACATATAAATATTTACTACTTATAAAAGAGATTGCACTCTCTCTCTCTCCAAAATTTTAAATACAACCTTTTGATACAAATCTTTACCACACAAAAGATTTCATAAATTTAATTAATTGATGTGCAATACATGTTAATTGAAAAAAATAAACATACACTAATATGCAACATGTACAAATGATTATTGCTATAAATTATAAATTTTTATATACAATTTAAATTCAATAATGTAAGTTTAACATCAAATATGTGTCTGATCTGAACCATTCAATTCTTTTATAAATTTGCATATCTAAAAACATATATATTTTATGTATGTATTTTAATATAAAGGTGGCTGCTTTAATGTTAGGAAGACTGGCTTCTCCACTTCAACAGAAGTATGAGATTTGTTCTCCTAAGCGAATGCTTGATGAGCTCAAGGCTATGTTCGAAAAGCCGCAAGCTGTGGAAATCTACGACTTGGTAGATTCTCTGCATAGTTGCAAGCAAGCTCCTGGAAAGTCTGTAAGTGCCCATTATTTGGAGATGAGGGGTTATATGGAACAGCTCATTGCACTAGGACAACCCTATGATCATAATATGGCTATCAACTTAATCAATAGGTCCCTTAGACTTCAAAGATTTTGTTCGTAACTATAATATGCATTGCACGGGGAAGACAATGAATGATTTTCATGCAATGCTCATTGACTACGAAAAGAGGGTTAAAGGACAAGGCGTCTACTTCTACTCCTCATGTGCTTTATATACAAAGGGTGGAGTGAGTA
The DNA here is from genome assembly GCA_025667525.1 of Glebionis coronaria. Taxonomy (NCBI): domain Eukaryota; kingdom Viridiplantae; phylum Streptophyta; class Magnoliopsida; order Asterales; family Asteraceae; genus Glebionis; species Glebionis coronaria. The sequence continues at coordinate 637,546,320 of CM046877.1, forward strand.
AGGCAAAACCGAACAAGAACAACAAGAAAGGCAAAGGCAAAGGCAAAGGCAAGGGTGATAAGGACAAACAAGTTGCGACTTACTCTAAACCCAAGCAAAACTTTGTCAAGAAGAATCAATCTCAGAAGGATGAGACTTGTTTCCATTTCAAGGCAAGTGGACACTGGAAGAGGAACTGCCCTCTTTATCTCGAGGAGTTGCGAGAAATAAAGAAGAAGGCCGAGCTTGGTGCTGCAACATCTTCAGGTAACTTATATTTGATAGAGTTATTCAATCTAACATACAAATAAAATTCCTGGGTATATGATACAGGGTGTGGTATTAACATTTGTAATACTATACAGGGATCTGAGTTGGAGAGGAAGCTTACCTATGGGGAACAATTTCTGCATGTGGGCAATGGCGCACAAGTTGCGGTTGAAGCTATAGGAACGTTTAATCTAGTTTTACCTTCGGGTTTAGTACTGAGATTAAATAATTGTCATTTTGCACCTAATATTGTTAGGGGTGTTATTTCCTTTTCGTGTATGTTGGATCTTGGATTTATTCACACTATTGATAATAATAGAATTTCTGTTTTCAAAGATAGTTTATTCTATTTTGATGCAATTTCTGTGAATGGTGTTTTTGAAATTAACATGCATGATAATAATTAAAAGAGAAAGATTATGTGTTTATCATGAATAAGAAGAGAAAGTTACACAAGAACTCTTCTTATCTTTGGCATTGTAGACTTGCCCATATTGGGAAGACTCGCATACAAAAGCTTCAACGTGATGGTCTTTTGGAAAATATCAATGATGAATCATTTGATAAATGTGAGTCTTGTATCTCTGGAAAGATGATCAAGAAACCTTTTAATAGCAATATTGAAAGGGCTATTGAACTACTTGGTTTAATACACACTGATGTGTGTGGACCACTTAGACATGTGTCAAGGAAAGGTGCTAGCTACTTCTTAACATTTACGGATGATTATAGTCGTTATGGTTATGTTTATTTACTTAAGCATAAACATGAGGTATTTGAAACATTCAAAGTGTTTAAAGCGGAACTAGAATTGCAACTAGGAAAGAAGATTAAATCTCTTCATTCTGATCGAGGTGGTGAATATTTAAGTCAAGAGTTTAAAGATTTTTAAGTGAGAACGGAATTGTTTAGAAACTTACTTCTCCTTATACTCCATAATAAAATGGTGTATCCGAAAGGAGAAATCGTACATTATTGGATATGGTACTATCTATGTTTAATCGTACAACTTTACCTTTACCCTTTTGGGATTATGCTTTAGAATCTGCTGTTTGTATTTTGAATATGATTCCCACAAAGAAAGTTGATAAGACACCATATGAACTATGGCATGGCAAAAAGCCATATTTGTCTTATTTAAAAATTTGGGGTTGTGAGGCGTATGTGACACGTGACTCTGGAGATAAACTCCAACAACGCTCTGTAAAATGTATTTTTGTAGGTTACCCTAAGGAAACTATGGATTACTACTTTTATTATATGGCTGAGAACAAAGTTGTTGTGGCTCGGTATGGGGAATTCCTTGAAAATGATCTTGTAAATCAAGAATTCAGTGGGAGAACTTATGATCTTGAAGAAATTCAAGAAGATACATTACCTTCTGAAAATACTAGCGAAGAAATTCCTATAGAGCCAGAAAGTCTGGGAGCTCCACCGGAATTAATTCCTCCACGTAGGTCTAAGAGAACCGTGCATGCGCCAAGCAAAATATGTCTTAACATAGGGGATGATGAGGAGGAAGTAGGGGATCTTGGTGAACCTGCTAATTATCGATCCGCAATGCTTGATCCAGAAAAGTTAAAATGGATAGTTGCGATGAATGAGAAAATGAAATCCATGAAAGTCAACGATGTTTGGATTCTTGTTGATGCACCTAAAAATGCTAAAGTAGTGAAAAATAGGTGGATTTTCAAGAAGAAAACTGACATGGATGGTGAAGTACAATCCTACAAAGCACGTTTAGTAGCTCAAGGTTTTACTCAAACTTTTGGCGTAGACTACGAGGAGACATTTTCTCCTGTAACAGACTTACGAGCTATTAGGATTCTCATAGCTATAGCAGCATACTACGACTATGAGACATGGCAAATGGATGTTAAAACTGCCTTCTTGAACGGTCGCTTAGATGAGGAAATCTATATGCAACAACTGGAAGGGTACGTTGATCCTAAATATCCAAACCGCGCGTGCAAACTTCAAAGATCTATATGGTTTGAAGCAAGCATCACGTCAATGGAATAAACGATTTGATGAAGAAATCAAAAGTTCGGATTTATTCAAAATTATGATGAGCCATGTGTATATTGCAAAGCTAGTGGGTGTCGATGACATATTAATCATGGGAAGTAACATTCCAAGACATAAGGAAGTTAAGGATTATCTTGGTAAATGTTTTTCTATGAAGGATTTTGGAGATGCTGCATATATTCTGGGAATTAAAAATCTATCGAGATAGGAAAGACGGTTAATTGGTCTAAGTCAAGATGCTTATATTGATAAGATATTAAAGAAGTATAGCATGCATAATTCCAAGTAAGGTTTTCAACCTATGGAAGTTAAGCATGAATTAAGTAATGTGTTAGATGCATCAACACCTGAAGAGGTGGCTTACATGCAGAAGGTGCCTTATGCTTCGGCTGTAGGATCTATTATGTATATTGTAAGATGCACAAGGCCTGATGTGGCGTTTGCTCAAAACTTGGTCAGTAGATACCAACAGAATCCAGGGAAGCTCCACTGGACTGCTGTTAAACATATTCTAAAGTATCTAAGGAATACGAAAGATATGTTTTTGGTATTTGGGGGTAAACCAGACACAAAACTGAAAGTTACAGGTTTCTGTGATGCGTCCTGGCAGTGTGATAAAGACGATACGAAGTCTTAGACGGGTTACGTGTTTGTCATCAATGGAGGAGCAGTTGATTGGAAGAGCAAGAAGCAGACAACCATTTCTATGCATGCGACTCAATCTGAGTACATGGCTGCTTCAGAAGCTGCAATGGAAGCTGTTTGGATTAGGAAGTTTAATAGAGATCTTGGAGTGATGCCTTCAATTAAAGAACCTATTGGTATATATTACGACAATTCTACGGCAATTATATTCGCCAATGATCCTGGAGTCATGAAAGGCGCCAGACACTTTAAACGTAGATATCACTACGTACGAGAACAAGTGGAAGCTCGTGAAATAAAATTAATAAAAGTTCACACAGATGATAACGTAGCTGATCCTTTTACTAAGGCTTTGCCTAGACCAAAGGTAGTTAAGCATGCCAAAGCGATTGGGCTGCAACTAGCTAGCGAATTCATGCAATAAATCTTTTGATTAGTATTTGGATAAAGGATGTTAGACATTATTGAATTGATGAAATAAAGATAGAGTTTCGTTTATTTTCTGTTATTTGGTTTTGTATCCTGTTTTACATATTTTATATCCATGAATAATTGTTATGTTCTAAACGTCCATTGTCGATTAATAATATGGGAATATTATTAAATTAAGACAATTTAAAATAGTGACAGAGTATACTTGAAAGTATATTGGTCAATTTTGTATGATATTTTATGGATCAAATATTGGACTTATCCCAACTATGTGATTTTACTTTATGGATCTTCGTCTTAAGTAAATCATAAATAGTTATCCTTAGACCTGAGATACCAGGAAACTGAATAGAATGTAGTGCATTTCTGTGAGATAACCTAACGCTAAACGTAACTGGTAGCCATAAGGGTTATTTTCAGAAGTGTTGCAAAGTTCGTAAGTTTCGCTTGTAGTCAAAATGGAATTTGTTTCCTTCAAATTATTTTGAAGTATAAATACAGCTTGGCCCCTCGTGGGAGTAGTAAGATGTTTGTGCGGCCGCACCCGAATTTGTTTTGGTAATCTTGCTATATACGTAAACGAGAAACATAATGGTTAATGAAGGAATGACTGAGATCTATATCCTATTAACGTTGTATTTGAAATGAAAGGATAATAATAAATGATGAATCATTTAAAAGGTTTTCCCAGGAGACCTTACTCGAGTTGTGTTAGTGACATTGCTAGTGTAACTAGACGCTAGTCAATGTAATCACGATATTCAATTTTGTCCAAGTGGGAGCTGAAAGTTTATGGACATTAAATTAATAGTCGTGTGATAAGATCGAACTCGGGATTACGGGATTGCACACAATACGTATAGGGTTAATTTTATTTATTAAATATATTTTATATATTTATTAAATCAAACCAAACTTAACTAAACAATGGTTAATTAAATTAAGTGTTAAGTTAAATAACCATTAAGGAATTATGTGAGAAAAAGGAAAGTGGAAAAGGTCCGGAAACACCCTTGGGGTGTTAGTCGACCGTCGGCCAAAGGGGAAGGAAAAAGGAAACCTTGTGTTTGCTAATTTGTGTTTTACTTGGAGAACAAGGTTTTGCTAAGCCTATATAAACACATAAACCCCTTCATAATTTTTGGTCCCTCCTCCTTTTTCTCTCCTTGCGATCGCCGAGCAAGCACACCCTTAGGGTTGTTTGATTTTCGATTTAGCTTAAATTCTAAAAGATTTGAAGTTCCGGTTTGCAAGCTAGACTCACGGTTAGCCCGTTGCATTACGTGTGTACAAGAGCGTAATATTGTTTTGCTTTAAACTATATCTTGGTATTATTCTTCACAAACCCTAATTGGTGATTCGTCGGTGTTCTTGTGGATCTACGCTAGGATAAAGGTATGTAACCCTAATCGATTAATTATAATTGTGTTATTAATGATCTTGTTAAATCGCTTCCGCTATAACGTGCTTTGATCTTTGTTATGATTATATAATTGTTATGAACGTCATAAATCATCATAATCTACTACCTATTACAATGTTCTAAAATACTGTAACAACCCAAAACCATGGTCATTATCTAATTATATTTTTACGTATATTTTTGAAATTTTTGACGAGGTTGATTATTATGACGACTGGTGATTTGATTTGGATAATGTTGAAAATTTTATTTTTACGTTTTGAGGAGTTGCGAGGATTATTAGTGATGACGATATTGACGGATGCCCGAGAAATTTTACATTTTATTTTAAACATGTCGATGTTTAATATTTTGACGTTTTTATTTTAATGTCGTATTAAGTCGTGCCGGGACTATATAATATCATATTTTGTGTGCGTTTTAAGTTTTGAAAAGCATTTTTATGAAACCCGAGACCCGTAAAAATTTTCAAAAGTGACTAATAGTTATTTCCCGTTTTTTACAAAGTATTTGCACTTTGGTCTAAAAGAATCACAATTGGCAAAAACTACCCTAAACTTTCCCCATGTAAAATGGAAAAACAAAAATAAAAACACATACACAACCATAACACATGCAAATTTTCTCTCTCCTTCCTCTTTTTCTTTCTTTGTCCGTCCACCAAACAAGAACAAACACCCCTTGATTTCGATTTTTGAGATTTAATCTCTTAATTCTAATCAAAGACCCATCTTAGTTATTTGATTCTCCATCTTTTGGTATGAAAATCTTACACATGCATTGACATTATTGAAAAACCCATTTTTGGATGAAAATCTTGTGATTTAATCTTAAATTGTTGTTGTATGTAGGTGTTTATGTGTTTATACATTAGTTTTGATGATTGCATGTTGATACTTTTGAGTTGGGTTTTTATGAATTAATCATCTAGTATGATTTAGTGTGTTATGATTGAAACTAGTAGTGTAAGAATGATTATAGTGGTAAAAATGGTGTTAAAATGTGGTGAAAAATTAATTTTGAAGGATATTTAAATATATATTTTATAACAGATTATTAAAGTTAATTTTCTGAAAGTATGAGTTTGAGTTTGAGATAAACTAATTAGATATTGTTGTAGAGGATGTTTTTAGCTTCGTTTTGGTATAAGGTAGGACTTCTAGCTCCAAACGAGCGAAAAGTTACGTTAGTTTGATTATTTCGTGTAACGGGAGACGAGTATCGGCACAATATATAATTGTTGTCGATATTTGGATCGAATCTCGGGGACTATAAAATGGATTTTCAAATATGTCATGGACTGATTTTGAATGTTAAGTATGAGGATGTCGAGTTTATTTTCAAAGTTGAGTATCGGTTTCATAAAAGGAGAAAAATAAATGTGTTACAAGACTATATGAATTGTTGACGTAAAACTGTCCGGTTTTTATAGTTCTTAGATGTGTCGGGCAGGGAACTTTAAATGTGAAATCTTTTGATGAGTTTTTAACAGGTCTTTCTATATATAGTAAGTGAAGTTTCTGATTAGTATCATAAAAATTTGACGTGTTTAAGTGGGGTAAATGAGCTTGTACATTTGGTGTGTACCGGCAGATTTTTATCGAAGGAATTAACTAATAGAATAAATCTATATACCCTATAAAGGATGTATCTTAAATGTTGAAAGTTGAATGTTGAAACTTGAAAAAACACACAAATTAGGAAACTTGAATAAACAGTCTATGGTTGAACAAATCATCATTCTAACCATGGAAATGTTGTATACAAATTGGAAATGTGAGACATTATTGTAATGTTGTATACATAGTAATAGTATGTGTGAGATATTAAGAAAATAATATCACACAATTATGAAAATAATAAAAAGATAGAAACAACTAAAACACAGAAAAATTAAGAGTTTGAAACTCAAACTTAGAATTCCTTTGCCTATATAAATCACCTGTGCATGCCATAAATAACACATGAAATATATTTAAAAGTTATGAAATATTGGAAAATTGGAATCACAAGATTTATTAGAGAAAATACTGAAATATTGAAATCTCTGCTACGTCTTCCACCTTTTGTTGAAAGTGGATTATTGAAAGTATATTTGGAATCTCTAGATTTACAGAAAACTATTGGGTGAAACAGGAATGAAAAGTACTGTAATGTATGAGGGGCTGACTTTCATCTAAAATTTAATTTGAAAACGCACGAATATATATGGAAACTCTTTAAGGTAATTAAGTCTTTTATTCGGCAACTCTTCAATCATGCCTTTTGTTGTGATTTCATGGCTGGTAAACATTATTCCATGAGTTGAAACTTACGAACGTAAATAAGGAAATGATTTGAAAAGTTGTGTATATAAACGACTGTAATGTGCTATGTCATTCCTAAATCGACCTATGAGCGATTTGTGTAGAAGCATTTGCTCTCCTAGATGATAACTTCATAGTTGTAGCTCTCCACCACGTAGAACTCCACAATTATATATTTCCTTTTCAATATGCGCGTCATGCGGCTTCAACAGGTAACGGACGGTGATAAACTGTTATGAGACAATCAAAAAGCATGATGGGATACAATTAATGTATACTTGTTCTAACTTTTTTGTGTAATGTGTGTAACTTGGAACCGATCCTTTTTACCCGTAAGATATATATTACGTATCATTTAGTGGTTTGTTTTTCTATCTTGTTCTCTTTGTGGTGCATCACTTTATGTTTTCATGAATCTATTATTTCCTTGTATTATTCAGTTTAACACACTGTTGGATAAAACCAATTATTACAAATAAACAATTTCTTGCATAGAATAATGATGCTCGAAGTAGCTAACGATATACTATAACATCCTCAATCCATGTTTAACGAAAATGCTCCAACATTAATTAATATACTTAATCAGGGAGGAAATCTGCTTTCATCAATTTGAGGACCAATAAAGATGACCCACTCAATCCTAACGGAACCGAGTATACCTGAATCGAAAGCGAAACATGATGAAAGGCCTTACTGAAACCGAACCGAATTAGACTCTGGTCGATTCGGTTTTTGACGGTTCATTTTTTGTTTTAAACACCAACAGCCAAAATTTCAAAAATTGGAGTAACTGGTGCTTCGCTAAAGAGTGCACTCTGAAATTTTTTCAGGTCCGTAGCTCCTTAGGTAATGGGTGTACTATAGATCGAATAGATGGTATTGATTTTGTAACGGTCACAAGTTCATGAATACGGGGACGACTCCAAAATTTTTAACATACCTCTTGAGGTTCAACTCGATTAATACATCAAGTTTATACAGGAATTTATCTCTAACTTATTTTTCAATGTGAACCTGCATTTACAACTTATATGTTAAATTATGATTCATGTGAAAAGTTAACCTTTTATAAAATCTTGAAAAGTTATAATGGAAATCTGAATGCAAGTGATATGAGAAGCTGGTTTTACATGCAATTGACGCTTGCATATTGTATACAAAGTTTGACCAGCGATTGAGAACGTGAATAAACAATTAACCAACCATACGGAGTTTGAGAGATATGTAACTGATCATTTGTGTGCTTTCGTAACCGATTCAAAACATTTCACTTAGTTTTCTGAACATAAGAGCCCGGGGTACGGTTCGTGTTTTCGAGAAAATGTCACCTCATGGCGCGAGAAACCATACTCTGAGTGGCGTTTTCGCGTCTCGCGCCGTATTCACCAGCCGACATGGTCTGGGAACACAAACATATTTGAATGAAAAAGAAACGACGTGTTCTGAATTTGTCGGTTTACTCAGGCTTTAGTCTGTTTTCAGCTCAACCCGACCAAAACCTAAAATAGAGAGAACTACACACCGAGAACCGAGCCGAAGGTAGGTCGGTCGGTTCGATTCAATTCCTTAAGTTTGGTTTGGTTCTTATTTAAACTTGCTCACCCTTACTTTTAGGCTTAGGTCAGCCCATTACTTAATAATACAATTAAAAAACAGTTTTGCGGTTAGAAAGATAGAAAACATAATTCTTAAAATGGGTTAAAACTGGTGAATTGATACATGTAAATCTATTACGTGTTACAAGTCTTTGAAATTTCATTTGATCTTTTTGCGTTCGATTTTGAACGTAACACAAATCACTTATCCCATTATTAGATATTGTTAATTATTTGTTGCTAATCATTTATAATATCGTTAATTATCTGTCGTTAGACATTTCCGCCGCTATGCGCGGGTACTCGTCTAGTATATAGAATGGAAGTATTGTTTTCATTTTGGATTGATTTTGATTTTATGATTTTGAGTTTGATATTACTAAGTATGGATTTTACTCGAGTTTATTATTGATGAACGCGCCTTATTTGATAGGTTACGGTTTTTGTGTTTATCGGGCATCAACTATCGTCGAAGATCGTCATACTACTGCTATTACTTCAGGTGAGTCTATAGCCTCGCTTTCTACTTGTTTTAATGATTTTAAAACCCACGAGGGGGATACATGCTATTTGAAGTAAAATGAACACATGTCATGAGTAATTATTGGACCCGATGTTACCTTTGATGAAATGAATTGTATATGTACCTAATTGCAAAAGACCCTAAATTCATGAGCCGTTAACTATCTTCTGACTTGATGTTGCGAGTTGGGAATAACCGCTTATTCTAATAATAGTACTATTGGGCTGACAACCCTATCTGAGACCATGGCTTTACGCTGAGTAACCCGCTGGGAAGGATAATTTTACGTGAATGAGAATTGTATTCTTGCATTTAATACCCTAGTAGGGGCACTAGAAATTTTCTAGTCATGCTGGCATTTGGCGTGGGCGACTAAGTTAAGGGGTCGGTGTCATGAGCTTAATACAATTCAGTAGCTACTGCTATAATATGATATACCTGATTAATAGATTGTATGGCCACAATTCTATTAAACAATTGTGAATGATTTTTACGATGTGTTCAATTATGTTTTGTTAAACCTATAGACTTGCTCAATCTTTGTGTTGATGATTTTAAGCATGTATTTCAGGTACTTGAAGTTTTTGAATTGCGGAGCTTGCTGGAGAAGGATTGCAGAATTACTTTTGTAGTAATTTAGTCTAAAACAGATTTCTTTCCCTATTGTAAAAAACATATAGTAAATGGTCAAATATTTTGGTAAAAGGTTTGTTGTTTTGATTAAGATCCTAGGGGAACCTGTACGCTACTCTGATATATTTTAAACTGATTTTACTTGGGATTGAAGGTTTTAGACATTGATTTAAATTATTTCCATATTTATTCTTAAATATACTGTTTTTGGGTCATTTAAAGAGTTGTGAAATGAAGTTTGTGAATAACACCCAATTGTGTATTTTCTGTTGCGCAATGTAAATTGGGGGTGTTAAAGATTGGTAACCAGAGCTTTTTTGTTATAGCGAATTAGGTCGATTTTTGAAAAATGTCCTAAACTATAACTTTGATGTCGAAAGTATTTTATAAAAGCAACGCAACTTCTCTGTGAGGCTCCGGTAAGATTATTTATTTTTGTTATGCTTTGTTATTATAGATGTATCCCTTAAAGTTGTTGTGAATTCTTGAGTATTTATTAAATAAATACTGCAATGAGGTATTGGTATTAATGAAAGAACGTGGAGTGCTTTCACCATAATTTCATCATAATTTCATTTTTATGAATATTGTATAATTATCATTTGCATTGCATCGCATACATATATATTTTGCATACTTAATTCATTTGCATTTGCATGACTATGCATTGCATATATATTTTTGAATAATGACCTTATGTACTTATGAATTTTCTATGATTTCAGAAAATGTCTGACATACCATATTAGGTCAAGAATGGGGGATTTGTTGTAGGTCAATGGAGTTTGCAGAATCAGCATGTAGGTGATCATAAGATTTCAGGTGGATGGTTAGATTACAAGGATGATACGAATGATAAGAAAAATGTTGTAGAATCTGATAGTGATAATTATATGACTGAGAGTGAGGTTGGAAGAACTGAGGTTAGAGCAGAAGTGAGAAGTTATGGGACTGATTTTGAGAAGTATAAAAAAAGAGATAGATAGGCTTCGCAGGTTAAGTGAATATGTAGCTCATCTTGGGTCGTATCTTGAACCACATTGAAAGTTTCAGGATAGTGAGGTGTATGCTAATTCTCATTATATGATAGATCCGCCATCAAGGAGGGATTTTGAGGTATGGATTTAGGAATCTACCTTGTTTAGATCCAAAAGGGAGGTGCTGTAAGTTAGGACCAGATGAAGATGAAGCAGGAACGAGCCAAGTTGGAGAAAGTGATGGACCACATCCTATGGAGTGATGTAGTGAGGAATTGTTGTTGTATTTTAGTTTATGTATTGTTGTGTTGTATTTGGATTATCTAGATGTTGTGAGGTAGTATTGTGATGGATTATTATTCTTGTTGTTGTTTACGATGGTAAGGGTAAGTGACATTAGTGACAAGATTTTGTTGCAATTTTCTCGGATTTATGGATGAAATCTACTATAACCCTTTAGTATTTTGATGTGTCTTTGTTATTCTCTCTTTTGTGAGATGATTGTGGAATTTAGGTAGTATTGTGTTGTTGGCGTATGCAGTATTCATGATATATCTTGATGAAAAGATCCTATTCTTTCTATATCGATGTGTATACTTATCAAGTTTCTTTCTACTGTTATCACATGGAAAGAGTTGAGTGAGATATGTTTCTGTCATTAGCAGGGATTCCTGTGTGACTGAGTATCTTGAAATATGTCTCCAAAGGTTTCCAACCATTAGGTAGATTATATGATTGTGAGAATAGTTGTTAGATTGTTTGAAGCTGATAGTGCTGAGGAGACGAGATGCTGCTGAGATTGAAAATCCTGTTGTTTTAGTTGAAGTTGTTGCTGAAACTGAAGATGCTGCTGAGATTGAAGATGCTGATGTTCCAGTTAGAGATGTTGCTGTTATTCTGCAAGATTTTAAAAGGATGTATGTGTGTTGAATTTTTAGGAATGAGAAGAGATGCGGTGAAGAGTGCCGTACGACTATTGATGGTAATTGGAAAGGTGCAACTATATGGATAAGTTCGAATAACTGATGGATGTTTAATATATCGATAGTCATTTGGGAGTGTTCAACTCGACGAAAAGAGATAGTAATTTAAAGATTGATCCTGATTCGAAATTAAGTGTGGCAGAAAAGGGTAAAGGAACGGTATTGTTGCGAATGACAATAAGGAATAGGAATTTATTCCTCTAATAGAAGGTAAACTTAGAATTTAATAGTCTAAGATAAGAAGAGATGGTATTCAAGCAGTTGCTATAAATCGGGTAAGCAGGATGAAGTATGATGTGTATATCACATGTATTTTATACCACTTAATAATTATCTATTTACTTGATGTAAGTATGGACTAGCTGGAGATCGAGCTGCTAAAGGAATAACAAGGAGTGTAGTATAGGAATTGGTATTTCTGTGGTAATGGAATATTTTCATTTCGGTAAAGGAGCTTGAATAAAGGAATTATTCAGATAATGGAAGATCAATATGAAGGGAATGTTGCTGATATTACAGCCTATATTTTGGAAATGCTGATAAGACTTGAGATTTAGATGCAGTAAAATGTGTGTTCTTATCTGGTAATCATTGAGTTAGAATTTTATTGAAATTCTGAAAGTGTTATTGATGGTGTATTAAATTCTGAAGGTGTTATTGAGGATATATTGAGATTTGAATATGTTAGATTTTAGCAGAATTGAGGACGAGAAATCAACGAGAATTTGCGATTGGTTGAAATGAGAAATTCACCGACGGAAGAATAATATTTATATATATATATATATATATATCAAGGGAATATTTTCTGAGTTTATGGAATTAAGAAGTATAGCGCAATTAACCGAACTAGAGTTGTGAGAAAGTTAACCAGGATAAGGATGAATATCATAGGATATGATAAATAAAGGTGGAAATAATTGAAACTACAATAAGTCGAATTTTCTGTGTGCTTTACTAGTAGTAGTCGGAAAAGAATGAGAAGATGAGCTAGTGCTTGAGGGTACTATGTGATTGTTCTGTGGAATTGTAGAGTTCACTGTCGTCATGGGAAAAAGGAAGCTTTGTGTTAGCTTGGTGATAGGAGTTACGCAATCTGATTGTATATTTTATTATATGGCATTGTCAGGAAGTTGAGGATGGTAATATGTTTGATTGTAAGGATTGGCAGATGAGACAATAAGGATAATCTGATTTGACTGGAAGGGTAAGTCGTCGGAGAAGTAATAATGTAAGTAAGTAAAGAAGCTGGATGTTTTGTGAATAAGATGATTGTTGTGGGGCTGAACAAACTGAGCACCAGAAATCGGTGTCCATTATTGATTGTGAATGTTTAGTGTGACGATTAGATGATTGAAGGAAAGAAAAATATTCCCTAACAATTGGAAAATTGTTATTAAGGAGAAATGGTATGTAAAATTCTTCGGATAAGAATTTTAGTTGGAGTATTATAGATGTTTTAGAATGTGCAATCTATGGCTGAAGTGATCGTAAAAATCTGACTAGATTGAAACGATTGAGGCTTTGTCGATACTGACGAAACCTACTGAAGCTCGTAAATTCCTTTGTGTAAGCTGGGTATTATCGGAGGTTTATCAAGAGGTTTTCACTTATTATTGAACCAACAATAAGGCTGACAAAGAAGAACTAAATGTGTGAAATCCATTCATATATGTAAGTTGTGGTTGTGAGATCTGATTTTGTAGTTGAGGAAGTTGTGTATGAACGCTGAGGATAGATTGAAGTTCTGTGCCTGTATAATTAGTATTGGAGGAATCTGAAGGAATTATAGAGTTGCGATGATGATATTTGGATAATATCAAGTGGAAAGGAAAGCAATAGTTGTGTGTTGACTTGAATAAAGAAGTGTAACGGGGTTTATATGATCATGAGATTGGACATTGTGGTACTTGTTTTGGGATTGAAAAGTATTACTTGTATGGAATCAAGTATGAAGAAAATAAGAATAAAAAGGACTTGTGTATAAATGCCATTCGGGGATTTTAAAGAAAGGAGTTAAGGATTAACTAATGATGACTGGGAAATAATAATCGGTAAATTTTAGACGGGATATGTTATAGTTCTGTATTATGAAGTATGTTTCAGATTATGAAGGATGAGTGTGGATACTGTCACTACCAACTAGGGAGTATTTAGTAAGGAGGAGAAGGAAAAAGAGTTTACAAGATTTCTGAAGTAATTGAGAATTGACTCTTGAGTTTTGAGATATTTGGAATATTGGTAACAACTAGCAGAATGGATAGAATGGAAAGAAAATTTAGAATTGAGGTGATAAACTAATGGAAAAAGAATATCAAAGAAATAAGATCAATAGATTGTCGGAAATTTTGAAATAGAATGGTAATAGAAATGAGAAAGTTGAGATGTATGTTTTTGTGGGACAAAAACGGTTATTGTGATTATTTAATTTTTCTCCTATTAGATCAGAGAGTGTGTTAAGAATGCAAGGACCAGTGGTGAATGAATTGTTTAGATTAAGAAGAGAATTTAATTATTCTTAGAGTGCTAAGAGTGTCGCATGTAGTATTGAAGGGATTTTACAAATTGAAGTATTAATACAATATGGTTGGAAAAATATATATTACGAAATCAGACTATAAGATATAGAACTTTGGGTAAGTAAAATGTATTACGATATCAGGAAGTGATCTGACCATTATACATTTCAGATTTGAATATATGAGACTAACGGAGTTATTTAAACAGTATATGATACGAGGAAGAGGTAATAATGTACTATGGAAGGTACAGTAATTCAATGATCTAGCAAGCACTACACTCGGGACATAGAGATTGTTTGAATGAATGAAAGTGGAAAATGAGTATGGAAAGTATTTAAGTGACTGGTTAGAATTATGGATAATCTCATTGTATATAGTTTGAGTGTAACCTCAGGACATAGAGGCAGAGTAATTTTTGAATACTGGGAATCGCTGTGATAAAGTATGAGTATTGATTAAGGTTTGAACATATTATATGTAACCCAGAGATTGAGATTGACTTTTGAATATTAGAGATTTCTACAGAAAGTGTGAAAAATTGGTTTAAGAAGGAATATTGCTTATTTTCGGAAAGCAATGGATATAGTGAAAGGATGAATTGAACGATGGTAATTGAAATGGGTATCAATCACATCAACATATAATAGAAACTTGGGATGATGATATCTTAATATTTTACTACGAGGACTAATGGAAACTAGTGAAGATGGAATCCTTATGCGATGATGATCGTCATATCAGCAGTTAAGAGGTGTAATTTGGGAACATACCTAGTTGTGGGTCAAGTTGTCAGAGTATTGGGGCATGAATGAAACTGAGAAAGTGATGCAGAAAGAGTATGAATTATGAAGGAATATTAGCATAATAGAAGGTGAAATTGAAAGTTGAAGTGTATTAATAGTTATGGATATGATGATATCATATGAATTGAGTTGGACTGGTGTGAAAGACGTGAGTATCTCTTGAGAATAAGAGGTCACGTTGACTCTAGAAGTGAGGAAGTGCGAGTGTGAGGCGGGTTGAGCGCCGGGACGTCGCTCTCTTTTAGGAGGGTAGGAGGTAACAACCCAAAACCACGGTCATTATTTAATTATACTTTTACGTATATTTTTGAAATTTTTGACGAGGTTGATTATTATGACGACTGGTGATTTGATTTGGATAATGTTGAAAATTTTATTTTTACGTTTTGACGAGTTGCGAGGATTATTAGTGATGACGATATCGACGGATGCCCGAGAAATTTTACATTTTATTTTAAACATGTTGATGTTTAATATTTTGACGTTTTTATTTTAATGTCGTATTAAGTCGTGCCGGGACTATATAATATCATATTTTGTGTGCGTTTTAAGTTTTGAAAAGCATTTTTATGAAACCCGAGACCCGTAAAAATTTTCAAAAGTGACTAATAGTTATTACCCGTTTTTTAACAAAGTATTTGCACTTTGGTCCAAAAGAATCACAATTGGCAAAAACTACCCTAAACTTTCCCCATATAAAATGGAAAAACAAAAATAAAAACACATACACAACCACAACACATGCAAATTTTCTCTCTCCCTCCTCTTTTTCTTTCTTTGTCCGTCCACCAAACAAGAACAAACACCCCTTGATTTTGATTTTTGAGATTGAATCTCTTAATTCTAATCAAAGACCCATCTTAGTTATTTGATTCTCCATATTTTGGTATGAAAATCTTACACATGCATTGACATTTTTGAAAAACCCATTTTTGGATGAAAATCTTGTGATTTGATCTTAAATTGTTGTTGTATGTGTTTATGTGTTTATACATTAGTTTTGATGATTGCATGTTGATATTTTTGAGTTGGGTTTTTATGAATTAATCATCTAGTATGATTTAGTGTGTTATGATTGAAACTAGTAGTGTAAGAATGATTATAGTGGTAAAAATGGGGTTAAAATATGGTGAAAAATTAATTTTAAAGGATATTTAAATATATATTTTATAACAGATTATTAAAGTTAATTTTCTGAAAATACGAGTTTGAGTTTGAGATGAACTAATTAGATATTGTTGTAGAGGATGTTTTTAGCTTCGTTTTGGTATAAGGTAGGACTTCTAGCTCCAAACGAGCGAAAAGTTACGTTAGTTTGATTATTTCGTGTACCGGGAGACGAGTATCGGCACAATATATAATTGTTCGTCGATATTTGGATCGAATCTTGGGGACTATAAAATGGATTTTTAAATATGTCATGTACTGATTTTGAATGTTAAGTATGAGGATGTCGAGTTTATTTTCAAAGTTGAGTATCGGTTTCATAAACGGAGAAAAATAAATGTGTTAAAAGACTATATGAATTGTTGACGTAAAACTGTCCGGTTTTTGTAGTTCAAAGATGTGTCGGGCAGGGAACTTTAAATGTGAAATATTTTGATGAGTTTTTAACATGTCTTTCTATATATAGTAAGTGAAGTTTCTGATTAGTATCATAAAAATTTGACGTGTTTAAGTGGGGTAAATGAGCTTGTACATTTGGTGTGTACCGGCAGATTTTTATCGAAGGAATTAACTAATAGAATAAATATATAGAATGGAATAAAAGGTCACTTGTATTGTTTTCATTTTGGATTGATTTTGATTTTATGATTTTGAGTTTGATATTACTAAGTATGGATTTTACTCGAGTTTATATTGATGAACGCGCCCTATTTGATAGGTTGCGGTTTTTGTGTTTATCGGGCATCAACTATCGTCGAAGATCGTTATACTACTGCTATTACTTCAGGTGAGTCTATAGCCTCACTTTCTACTTGTTTTAATGATTTTAAAACCCGCGAGGGGGATACATGCTATTTGAAGTAAAATGAACACATGTCATGAGTAATTGTTGGACCCGATGTTGCCTTTGTTGCCTTTGATGAAATGAATTGTATAAGTACCTAATTGCAAAAGACCCTAAATTCATGAGCCGTTAACTATCTTCTGACTTGATGTTGCGAGTTGGGAACAGCTGCTTATTCTAATAATAGTACTATTGGGCTGACAATCCTATATGAGACCAGGGCTTTACGCTGAGTAACCCGCTGGGAAGGATAATTTTACGTGAATGAGAATTGGTATTCTTGCAATTAATACCCTAATAGGGGTACTGGAAATTTTCTAGTCATGCTGGAATTTGGCGTGGGTGACTAAGTTAAGGGGTCGGTGTCATGAGCTTAATACACTTCAATATCTACTGCTATAATATGATATACCTGATTAATAGATTGTATGACCACAATTCTATTAAACAATTGTGAATGATTTTTACGAAGTGTTCAATTATGTTTTGTTAAACCTATAGACTTGCTCAACCTTTGTGTTGATGATTTTAAGCATGTATTTCAGGTACTTGAAGTTGTTGAATTGCGGAGCTTGCTGGAGAAGGGTTGTGGAATTGCTTTTGTAGTAATTTGGTCTAAAACAGATTTCTTTCCCTATTGTCGAAAACATATAGTAAATGGTCAAATATTTTGGTAAAAGGTTTGTTGTTTTGATTAAGATCTTAGGGGAACCTGTACGCTACTCTGATTTATTTTAAACTGATTTTACTTGGGATTGAGGGTTTTAGACATTGATTTAAATTATTTCCATATTTATTCTTAAATATACTGTTTTGGGTCATTTAAAGAGTTGTGAAATGAAGTTTGTGAATAACACCCAATTATGTATTTTCCACAGCGCAATGTAAATTGGGGGTGTTAAAAATACGATACATAATAAACATATGGCCGAGCATTCTTGTTTGACTCAATATTTTGAGGCTAACATATTAGTATCATATTACTCAAGTAATACTTATTCAAATTGGCCCCACTTGAATTACTAATATATCTGCTTGCCCGATTATAAGTTAAAAATCAGATCATACATACTTCATTAGACACATAAGATGCTCAATATTCTTTGAGTATTCAAAATGGGCAACATCTTTACCTCTATTTCAAATAGATTTAAAAAGATGTCATTGGACTCTAGCTAGGCTGGAATCCCTCACATTGAACCTCTCAATAACATTGTTATCTTAATGTTTAAGTTCAAAACAAATCCATATAGGTTCAAAACAAACCGAATAACTAATGAAGTTCATGTCAAATCTTGACTCCAACATATCATTAGTGGATTTATTCATCTCGTTATCACTTTTAGTGATAAGTATGTCATCTCTGTATAAACACAAGAGTACATATTTACTATTGAACACACGTACATACATTACTTTTGAATCCACATTCTGACATGATATGGTCAAAAAGTTTGATGTCATTGTTTGATAGCTTGCCTTAAACCATATAATGACTTAATTAGCCTACAAACTTTTCTCTCTAGCATAGGAACCATGAAACCCTCAGGCTGGTTCATGTATAGTTCCTTTTCTAAATCCCTATTTAGAAATATCGTTTTAACATCCACATAAGAAACTTCCAAAATTTCTTAATGCGGAAATAAAGTACCATCATAATTGAGGTTATTCGTGAAACATGCGAGTAAGCATCAAAGGAAGATATACCTTCTTGTTGTCTAAATTCTTTGATTACTAATCTTGCTTTGCACATGTCAACGGTGACATTGAATTTTATCTGCTTTTTGAAGATCCATTTATAGCCTAGTGGTTTACAACTTAAGGTACATCCACGAGCTTCTAATTTTACTTTTATAAAATAGAATCTGTTTCACTTATAATGGCTTCTTTCTATTGATACCCTTTCAAAGAAGTTAATGCTTCTCAGTAAGAAGTAGACTCATTTTTTCATTTTTTTACCATAAAAGAAACAAAAACCGAATCTAACCAATCTCTCGGTTCATGCCATTTTGTTTCTTATAGGTTTAACCTCTTCTTGGGTCAATCTTGTCTCTCTTATAAGAGATCAATATCATCTCGTTGTCTCTGACCTTGGACAACCTCGTCATCTATTCTAGATGATCTTTCAATTTCCTTCGTAAACAAGGAATATATTTCGAAGAATGAATCACTCCTTAAGTCCATTATTATGTCTATTTTCGATTCATGTACAATGAAACGATAAGCATTGATATTCATAACAAAACCTGTGAACATACAATCCATGGGTTTAGGTCCAATCTTTCGAACCATGAATTTCATACGAATATCTTAGCTAGATAACTCCCACATTGGTAACTGCTTATAAGATAGTTTTCTTCTCACCCATAGTTCGTAAGAAGTATCTTATTTTATTTACAAGGGATCTTATCTAAAATATAAATAATCGATATAATTACTTTTCCCCACATGCAATGGCTTAAACCTGGACTTAAGAACATGACATTAACCATTTCTTCTAAGGCACGATTCTTTTCTATATCAAGAGCAATGAATTTGTGTCTTATTCTAAGTTTAGAATAAAAATTTAGAAAGGGAGACACATATTCACCTCCAATAACTTCGAATCACCTTATTATCGATAATAATTTGGTTCTCGACTTATGTATATAGATCAAGCTTGTCTATATCCTTACTCTCAAGTAAGTGTAATTAGCAATATTTTGTATCACATTCAACCAATATGATGAAGTACACGATACTCTCGACCTTAGTAGGTATCAATTCCAAATCACATAAAACCATGTGAATCATATCAAGGTTTTTGGTTATTTCTGTTCAACCAAGAGAAAGACTTATCAATTTGGCTTCAACATAAGTTTTGATTTTGTAATC
Organism: Glebionis coronaria; assembly: GCA_025667525.1. Taxonomy (NCBI): domain Eukaryota; kingdom Viridiplantae; phylum Streptophyta; class Magnoliopsida; order Asterales; family Asteraceae; genus Glebionis; species Glebionis coronaria. The sequence continues at coordinate 637,566,327 of CM046877.1, forward strand.
CGTGTCAATACAAAAATGGGTATCCAATTTGGTTTAATTGGACAACATGTTGAGTAAAAATTTAAAACATGTCAAAGTAAGTCATAACATACATTTAAAAATGACCATTATAAAATATAATCAACTTAACCATTTTAAAGGCATAACCCATATGCACTCAATTTATGTTATTCGTTAAATTGATTTTTATTTGATTCAAACACATATGAAAGCCAAATTTCATTAAGCAACCATCCGGACATAAGATTCCTACGAATCTCCGACACACACAACGTTGGTTAACTTAGTGTCTTTTCAAATGTGAATCACATCTTATTTTTCCTTGACATTCACAGTTGGAGAGTTGCTCAAACTCGTTCTCTCCATTCTCAACTGTATTATAAGAGTTAATCAAACTCTTATCACCATATACATGACATGATATTGAAAGTGCGAATGCACCATTAGCTATGGTTAGATTCCATCATGGCCTCGGTTTTCATGTCATTCAGAACATATAACGCATAGTTATGGCCCAACAAGTTTCTGAATGCTTCAAAGCATCTACCGTACAAGTAAGTATCGGTCTCGCTTTTGATGTCACTCGTGACATTCCGAATGTTATTAAGAGGTCCCATGATTTAGTTGACACTAATTTTAGAATCACATCGATTTTTCTTTAAAACGCAAACGTTTTGTAAGATCCGTTTTATAAAACCCACTTTAAAGGAAGTCTTTCGACTAAACAATTAAAGAAAATATCAGCTATAACATAATGTCTTACAAAAAAAACACATATGTAATATTATGTTGTCAATCTTCATTCAGAAGATCTTAACTTCACATGATTTATTTCTACAATGAAACTTAACAAGGTTTCAGTAGATCCATTTTTCTAAAGAAACTCCACAAGGTTTCTATAGATTTACCTTTAAACTCGACAAGGTTTCAAGAATTATATCTGGTTTATAATTAAACTCAGCCCTGTTTACAATGAATTACACAAGTCAAACAAACTCTTCCACTAATTTAATAAAAATAGTGTATGTAATCTGATATTTAATGTAACTCATACCATTGTCAACATCTTGTTTCAAAAAAAAATCTTCTTGATTTCATTGAACACGTTTCAAAAGTCCAATAAAACAAGAGCTTGCATTTTATGAGATCAATGAATACGTTCTAATAATCTCATAAAATAGCAACTTATCTTTTATGAGATTTGTGTAAAAGAAACTCCACTTGGTTTCAATGAATATAAATTCACCATGATTCCAATCATGTTATAACTGGCAAACCAGTTACATTTAAAGATTCACTAGGGTCACAATTGTGTTACCACAAGTAAAGTTGTCAATATTCTAACGGAATACAGTTAAGAACTATTAAAAAAATTTGGTATCTAATAAACTCGACATGGTTTATACAAACTTGTACCAAATCCGATTCAAAGAAACTCAATCGTGGCTTCATTAAATCTAGGTTAAAAATATAACATATGTAATAAACAACTAAACGCCCAGTTTGAAAATAGACTCATCATGATTTCAACACAAACTAATAGGATAAACTGTTTTTAAAAAAACGTTTATAGATCTGTAACACCAGATCTGTTAATTAAAATTCTGTTTACGTGAAAACTGATTTCCCAAAGAAACACAATCTTGGTTTCGAGAGAATACAATTTGTAAAAAAATATGTTAATTAAATTAATATAATTGTAGGAAAAAAGTGTTTAATTCTGTTACACAAAATCTGTTTTAAGACTGTAGGGAAAATTATAACACTTTTATTTATAAATCAAATAAATAAAATTAATTAAATTAATATAAACAAAATTATAGAATATAAATAACAGAAAAAAAACGCAACCATAATTATAAAGGATAATTAAATAAAACAATAAAATAAAGAAAAGACTTATTAAATCACCAGCAAGTCGAGATACGTGTTAGACACGCTTAGCACTAAAGAGTTGAGGCACGTCTTTGACACGCTTCCCTTAAAACAGATTGACCGTCTGTTTCCCAGGGTACAACAACCGAAACAGTAAGTTGTACTGTCAGACTAAACAAAACTGCCCGGAATTTCACCTTTACAGATGTGTACTCCTATGTTGGAAATCAATAATAATACTTATTGATTTGATGTGTGAAAAAACTATGGAATTAGGCCTCTATTTATACACAATAGACTCCCTTCCAGTTTACTCATCCCACCGATGTGGGACAAAAAAATAAACTATTTTTCCTCTTTAAGCAAGGTACCAAATGCCAAACTTTGAGACACGATATCTCATTCACATCACCTTCATTTTGGACATATAAAGGCTCATTGTTGAAGCTCTCTTCAAGGAGAACGCGAACCTATAAAGTAAGATACATACATATACATAATTGTGTCCAAAGTTGGTCAAAAATTATTTTGCCAACAATATTTTCCATAAAAATGACGTAACAATTACAAATAACACATACAATAATATCAAAAAAAATTAACGACATTAACATTCATGCGATCATGCTCAATATTAACAGTAACATTAAAATACAAAAGCTCATCCATAAAGGTTAGTTTCTAAGGAAATATTAACCATCGATCGGTATTGTTTCAAATATCTAACAGATATATAAATGTATATATAGAATAAAAATATTCGGGGGCGAGTTAGGGACGGGTTTGGAGAACTGAGGGTATTATTATCTCCGCCTCCATACCCGCTTTTTGTCATTGAGTAATCCCCACCCCATATACCCGGTCAACTAGAGGAATCCCCGATCAAATCGGAGTCTGGTATCAGATTCTCCGGCGGGTTCGGAGTTTATTTTCCGGCCAAAATATAAATTTCAATTTTTCTATTCCCGGCGGTTGATGTAAAATATAAAGTATGCATAGGGAATAGAAAAGTAACTTTTTCTTTCACATTTTAAATTTCAAATAGCAAGCAGTATTCCTTCCGTCCATATTAATAGTCCAGCTTACTATTTCTAAACGTCCCAAATTAATAATCCGGTCTAAAAATAGATAAGAAATGTAGATTAAGGTTACCATATCAACCTCACTTAAGGGGATGGATTATTACAAACGATAAAGAAGTTATAAATTAATTGGTTAAGGATAAAATTGTCATTGTGTAAAAAGTAAGAGAGAGAAAACTGAAAAAGTGATGTTTTTATTAAACTGCGTGTTTTTTGTTGGTGAACTATTATTATGAGACGGGGGGAGTACTACGTATATTTGGCAGTTACATCTGAATATATATAAGATGTATTTTTTCTTATTAATGAAAAATTAAGATGTATTTTTTCTTATTAATTAAAAAATAAAAAAAAGTGGGCTCACGATAACATAAGAATTTGTGGTTTTAACGAGGAAGTGTGTTTGTGGGGTTATAGGAAAAAGTGGTGATGTGACACCACTTTTTGTCCACGGCTTGAGCCCACAGGTCACCGTACCGTGCCCTCAGTCGGAGTACTCTAAGGCATTAAATATAAATTTGAATTCATATTAATGACATCTTCATATGACTGAATATGTTTAGAAACATTAACACGATTATTCAAATACTTTAAGAGATACTTTAAACCGAATTTGATTTGATTGAGTTTTGCCAAAAACCGATACTTTCAGCCGATTCAGCTCAATTGGCCTTTTAATTCGAGTTTCACAAATCTTTATCTTTGGCAAATGATATAATGCACCATCTTTTCTCAGACCCCATGTTATGACTTGCAAAACTCAATCTCATTGATGTTTAATGAGTATATAATAATGATGCATTCAATACTTCTATCTTTTACCTTACTTAAATGTCTTTTTAGTTTGCAATGACGTAGCAGTGAACAAAAATATACAAAGAAATATACACGAAACAAGGTTAAAAACATTTAAAAAACGAGAAAACCCAAGAAAAACATCACGCCACGACACGCGGGCACCAAACAACTTGTTTATAGTAAATAGTTATCATTCATATTTACCGTTCTGATTTCCAGTTTGGAGTCGGACTGTCGGGTGGCGCTGAGGCTGTGTTACATAGCGCTAATAGGGTGTTGAGTGAATACCATAACGATGGGTCTCTTGCAATGCTCACTGTGGACTTCTCAAATGCTTTTAACCTTGTGGATAGATCGGCATTACTCCATGAGGTTAGGGTGAGGTGTCCCTCTATTTCTTTGTGGGTGGATTTTTATATGGGCAGGCAGCGAGATTATATATTGGAGACACATATATTAGGTCTGCCACAGGGGTGCAACAAGGTGATCCATTAGGACCTCTTCTTTTCGCTCTTGTATTACACCCGCTTATACATAATATCAGAGACAACTGTAACCTTCTTCTTCATGCTTGGTATCTTGATGATGGAACCGTTATTGGAGAGTCAGAAGAGGTTGCCAAGGTGTTAGACATTATAAAGGTGAATGGTCCAGGTTTAGGTCTGGAACTCACTATCAAGAAAACAGAGGTATTTTGGCCTTCTTGCAATGGTGTGATGGTTTGTTTCCTATGGATATTCGGAGGCCGTCTTCGGGTGTGAAGCTTCTTGGGGGAGCTGTTAGTAGAGATGCCAATTTTATTAGAGAGATGGCCATGAAGAGAGCCGTGAATGCTGTTGATTTGATGAGTCTTCTTCCACAGTTACATGACCCGCAGAGTGATCTCCTTTTACTTCGATCATGCATGGGTATTTCCAAACTCTTTTTTGGGTTAAGGACCTACCAACCTGCACACATGGATGATGCAGCCTTGTTATTTGACAAGGGTTTGCGCGGGTCAATCGAGAACATAGTGGTTTGTGGGGGCCCTTCTTTGGAGACTTACAGTGGCGACTTGCCTCTTTACCCATTCGTCTTGGTGGTTTGGGTTTATACTCGGCAAAAGAGGCCTCCTCATATGTTTTTGTGGCCTCGAGGGCCCAATCTTGGGTGTTACAAGACCACATCTTACGTGATAGTGGTATATGTGGTATGGATGATGATTATGCTTCTGCTTTAGCTTGCCTACGTGATACGATTCCAAGCTTTGATTCTAGTTGTTTCACTAATAAGGATACCGCCCCTTCTAAAACCCAACAAACATTGGTGACTACCCTTTTTAGTGAAATAGTCAACGATATGGAGGTCCACTTTGACATGACTTTGAGGCAGAAAGCAGTTTTTGAGTGTTTACGCGCATCACATGCTCAGGATTTCCTACTAGCTATTCCTATAAACGGGCTCGGTCAACATATGTCACCAGTGGAATACCGTTCTATTCTTAAGTATCGCCTCATGATCCCATTATTTTCGGCTGATACAATATGCCCTGTTTGTCACAAGGCATGTTTGGATTCTTTTGGGGAACATGTGGTTCATTGTAAAGAGCTCCCGGGCTTCAAGTATCGACATGATATGGTTAGGGACGTTCTTTTTTACATATGTAGGCGTGCTGGCATCTCCGCCAAGAAAGAAGCACCTGTGAACTTCTTGACTGACCTGTTAGATGGAAGATCCACACTCAGACCGGCGGATATTTTGGTTTTTGGATGGGCTGGAGGAAAACATGTGTGTGCTGATCTGGCTGGGGTTTCTCCTCTAGTGGGGTTGGGTAGCCGTTTTACAGCGGGTCAGGCTGCTTTGAAAGCCGCCTCATGCAAAGTGACAAAACACGAAAAATCATGCATTGAAAATCAACACGTGTTTATTCCTTTTACATTTGATACCTTCGGTTTCCTTGCACCTGAAGCGGTGGAGCTTCTGAAGAGAATTCAGCGCGTTATGAATAGCAATGTTATGACACCTAAATCCATAGATGTGGTTTTTCATAGAATTAGTTTCGCTATTCAGAAAGGGCTTGCGCCGCAGCTTGTTGCTCGCTTGCCTTGTACAGCTGTGTAATTAAATCTGATATAATAAAGGTAATATATGTATGGTGTACCAAATGTTGTATGAACTTTTTTAGCTTCTTACATTAATAAATATATGTTAAATAAATAAATTAGATAATTTAGATATTATGAATAGACACAGAGATGAATTTGGCGGTAGAGTCATTGCTTCTATCCGATAGGTATACAGTTCGATTCTTACTGTCTCATAATCTTGTCTTTTTTATTTCCTAAGTAAAAAAAAATCAATTTCAAAGGATATTCTTTTGGTCAGTTGGTTCTGCTTGTGCAAATGTCATACTCTTAAAACTCGTCTTCAATAAAGGTTCCGTATTTCTTCTTCACAAGCCACGTATCGATCGAGTATCAAGGGAAACTACAAGTGGTAGCTAGTACGTACTAGCTGCTCACTATCGATGATCATGTGACTTGTAAATAGTTTAACAAGTACATTCGAATGATACGAGTGAACCTTTCATAATAAACTGGCATGCTTATTTTCAAGTTAAGATGGGCAGTTGTCTCAAAATGAAATTATTTTGCAAATTTTTATTCTTGAGGTTTTGCTATCTTACATGTTTCGTCCCAAATATTTTGGACATTTTGAGTGTTTCGTTCCAATAATTTTTTCCCACAGGAACGATACTTGCATTAAAGTTTTCAAATCAAGATGATTCTTGCACTTTCGTAACATTTAGGACAAAACAAGCATTTTGACCAAAATTTAGGGATGATTTATGCAATTTATAATACAAATTGCCACCTGAGGTGCTAACTCAAGGTTCTCTATGTAAAATTAATTATAATACAAATTGCTCAAGACCTGAGGTGCTAACTCAAGGTTCTCTATAGAAAATTAATTATAATACAAATTGCTCAAGACCTAAGGTGCAGGAGTTGGTATGGAGCTTGCTTTGCATACAAAAGGCTTGGTGTTCGATACCAACTTCACCCGTTATGTCTTTTTATTTTTTAGAATATTGTTCTATCACTTCCTAGACAAAAGAAATTTTTTTCCAAATTAAGCTTCTTTTTCCTATGTCATATAGCACTTCGTAACAAATTTAGTATATAGCACGTAATTTATACGACCAATCAAGGAGGCTGCACGTAATTTATCGGTATCCCTGCTAACAACAAGGGGAAGCACAACTAGAATGGTCCTTCAAATGCTAGGTATATGTACTGAAAGTTTATGGACATAAATTTAGTAGTCGTGTGTTAGGATCGAACTTGAAATTACGGGATTGCACACAATACGCAAATAAAATAAAATGTCCATAATTAAAAAAATGGACGATATTTGACACCTCTATGACGTACGCAACTCAAGAAAGAATCAACGAAAGATGATCTCGTCCATGCTAAATTCGGTGCAAATTACGACTCGCCATCATCTATTCCATTTCATTTAGTCGATCAACGTTGTTGTATATACACAACACAACATAGGTCCGTAGACATATATAGAAGTTAAAAAAACCCGACACAAGCGCCTTAATAAAATATACAAAGAGATATACACAAAACAACATTTTGAAAACGAGATAACCAAAAAACGAAACGCAGGCACTAGACAACTTGTTTATATACAGTAATAAATCTGTCATTTATATTTACGTTAAAGTTTGTAGAACTTTTTTAACTTTTTACATTAGTAAATATATGTTAAATAACAAATTAGATAATTTAGATATTATGAATAAAAATACAGACGAGTGAGGCGGTAGAGTCATGACTCTCTATTCATTAGGTACGTGGTTCGATTCTTACTGTCTCATAATCTTGTTTCTTTTTATTTCCTAAGAAAAAAATAACAATTTCAATGGATACTTTTTTAGGTTCAGTCGGTTCAAATGTCATACTCTCAAAACTCGTCTTCAATAAAGGTTTTGTATTTCTTTTTCACAAACCATGTATCAAGTATCGAGGGAAACTACAAGTGGTAGCTAGTACGTACTAGCTGCTCACTATCGATGATCTTGTGGCTTCTAAATAGTTTAACGAGTACATTCGAAAGATACAAGTGAAGCTTTCATCGTTTATCATTAGTATCATTTCCGATGTCATAATATACAGGCATGTTTTTAGTAATGTTTGGAACTTCATTAATAACATATTCATGACTAGAGCTTTCATTTAAAACTTAGTGAGGTCTAGATCACCCCGGCCAAAATCGACAAATTAATCTAGGTATCGGGTAAAAAAGATCAGCGGCATGCCGCATGCATGATGCATCTTCACTGTCGAGATGTTCTCAGCTACACTTTCACGCCATCAATATCTCATCCTGTTCAAATTTTTGTCAAGTTATACCTTATACAAGCAAAATGCTAGTTTTCAGTATGAAGAAACTATATATAAATAGAACTTACCGTGTCAAGTGAGTCACCACCAAGTTCGGAAAATTTTGTTGTGTGGGCGAATTTATTTGTACGAACTATCATCAAAGTCTCGAGTTTTCCTGTAAGACATAACAAAGCACATCGTACAACTTGGAAAGAGATATGATATATAGAGTTTCTATATAGATTTTTATAATTTCAATATTTCATCAACAAGGTTGATGTACTTACATCTCAAATGTTCGCGGTCCGATACCAACAGCTACTTTATGGTTCTTTTTATTTTAAAGAAATTTTCAATGTTTCATTTTGTGCGAGCTCGATTACGTTTTGCTAAACCCACACAAATTAATTTTCATGTCTTGCTATTAAACAAAGTGAACTTATTTTATCAAGAAGTATTTGTACTCTTGGGTTTTGTGTTGCTAATTGTTTTGGATTAGCTTATTTCTGGGCTTATAGGCTTATGGGGTCGTGTAAAATTGTCTATAAAATACTTATCGTAAGTCCATAACCAAATATGATTAAAAAAATTATGTAGTAAATAAAAGATACGATGAATAGTACTGTGTTATTTGAGCAGGTTAACAAGTTTAATGTGTTACGTCAAGTTAAAGAAAAAAAGATTTGGAAGAAGAACAGGGATGAAGATGGCAAGAAAAAGAAGAGGGTTACGAAGAAGAAAGTCGTTAATGTGATGAACGACAAGTTAAAGAAGATTATTGATGAGATCAACGGCTGTGATATGAAGTTTGTGATTCAAAGACCGTCCGATTTATGGCGTTGCAGAATTTGGCTTTTTATGAAGTTGGAAAAAGTCGAGACTCATGATTTCATGACAGAAGAAGAGATGCGACATCTTGATAACGGTGGTGAGATTTCGGTTCCATTGGTTGGCCCAAATTTGCAGATGTTCAACAAACCAACACGGTTCCAAATCGGAATTTTCATATGTATTGGAGACCAACTGGTCCGAGTTTGTGGAGGCAAACAAGGCGGTTTTGATGGAATCCAAAACTATTCGAGTTTGGTCGTTTAGAAAAGACGGGCAGTTGTGTTTCGCTGTTGTGTGCGTGGAGCAAGCCGCTGCTGTGATGAACAAGAACTCGCTTGATCAGTTTATGAAATTATCTTTGAATGCCTAGTTATCTTAATTAGGTCCTTTATTCTACACTAATATCATGTATGTGCTGCCTATTTATCTTCTAACTGTTGTCGACTGTTCAAAATTTTGATGGTTTTAGCATGAAAGAGTCAATGTTGCTTCAAATCCTAATGGTTTTGCTTGCGTTTCTTTTATATAAAGCTCGAAAAGCTGTACACAGCAACGCTCTTTGCCATAACTTCAAATTCATATGCAGTAGTTGTGTTACCGTTAACATTGTGCATAATTTGAATTGGCTTCAATGTTTATGTTTCATTTTCATTTGTTGTTACTTGAATCCGGCGATTATGTACCATCAAATGTGTTGGTATGTCAACAATAGTTGCTTAAGGATCGGATAAGATGGTGAGAAAATGATTTGTCGCTAGTTGTAACAATGTAAGCCCTGCAAGATTCATCTTTTGCGACGTAGTACTCCACTACAACCGTGGGTTCAATAAAATTACGTACCTTCCACGATCTGAATTTAAGGCAGGTTGTAGAGTGTATGGAATATCTTGGTTACTCCCTAGTAAACATCACATTTCATGAGTTGAGCATGTAATCTAAACATAAACGGGCTATTCTTTTTCGATTAGAGCGGCTTCATGTTGAACTGTGGTGTTGTTCTCAGCTCCGTTTTCGCCTCAAAACTGCTCCTCCAAACTATTTGTTCAAATTTTGACAAAATTACTTATACAAGTAAAATGTTAGTAGTTCCCATTTTCAGTGTGCAAAACTATAAAGTGAATTAATTACCATGCACCAAACTCGATAAATTTGGTTAAAGGGGCGACAATGGTCTCATCTATTGATCGATAATTGCTTCCCGAGACTTGTTTGTCAAGTTAATCTGGCATCAGCAGTCTTTACAGTGTCAAATAGATCAACGACATGCATGCATCTTTAAACTCTGGAGATGTTGTCATCTCCACTTTATTGTGAAACGTCTTGCAAATTTGCAATATTTTAAGATACATGGATAATATATGTCATGGGCTGTAATATTTGGGTTTGGATACAGGTTTGGTGTATTTCGGGTTGACTTAATCTTTGTAGGTGCCATTTTGTCCAATAAATATTACATCGATTTTTATGATGGATAATATTAATTGGGGTACAATAGATATGAAGATGAATATTATGAACGGGGTGGGTACGCCGTACGCGTGAACTCAAGCCCGACCCATAACGAACTAGAAATTGTTCTATCTTTTTAAGAAAAAAAAGAAATTGGTCAAACTGTGACAGTAAAAAAAAGAATATGAAAGTTGTTGGTATCGAACCCAGCACCTGTCGCATTAATGAATGCCCTCTACCAACTCTTACATCCTCCTCTGTTAAAGCATTTGAAATATTTGTGTTATATAGAGAGCGTAGTTCATTAGGCCGAAACCTTTTTCCAAGTAGAGTTTCCAATGCGCCAATGTATAGTCGTGATTATTGTTAACAATATGAAAAAAAGATACACCAAAAGTGACGTTGGCGGACGAACACAAGTTTGTTACGAATGAGCTTATGTTCTATCAAGAACGTGACATTTACACCAACACACTTTTGCCCCAAGTGTTTTGCAATCAGACCATCTCTCGAGTAAGGATGCGACTATATAAACCGTATCTCTCTCGTATTCTAATTGAGCAGTTGAGCGGGACGGGATAGAATATTGTTGTATATGTTGTCCAGAAAATTAGACCCATATCTATCGATAAAACTTATTCAAGTTGGTTTAATGCTAGTAACGTATGCTTTCTTACGATCAACTTTTACATGCAGCCTGAGACTTTGAAGATTGTACAAACAACTACTATCCCCAAGCAATTGTCATTAGATGAGACCGCCATGGGTGCCCTTGCAACCAAATTTGTCGAACTTGGTGCTGGGTCACTTGACACGTACGATGCATTGTGAAAAGGGAGAACCCGAATTTTGCTTGTATAAGTAACTTGTCAAAATTCGAACACATAATAGTGGGCATCTTAAATGCGATGTTCACTATGGAGTATACAATATATTCGAGACACTTTACTACCCGTCTCAAACCAGATCATATATGGAAGGTACATAATTTTCTTGAACCCACAAGTCATGCCGGTGGTAGTGCAGTTTCACCAGCTACTATACGTCGCAAAAGATGAATCTTGCATCGTTACTTTGTTTCTTACAATGAATCGTTTTCTAACTATCTTAAGCAACCAATTTTGACATAACAACACATTTGACAGTACTCCATTATCTTCGCATCCAAGTAAGAGCAAATGAAAATGAAATATAAACCTTGAAAACAATACAAATCATGCATTATGTTACCAGTAATACAAATACTTCATATGAATCTGAATTTTTGGCAAAGAGTGTTGCTGTCGATCATCACAGCTTTTCAAAGCTTTAAATAAAATGCAAGCAAAACTATAATGATTTGAACTTTTGAAGCAACATCAACTCTTTCATACAAAAACCATTAAAAAAATTGAACATTCGACAGTATCAAATTCCATATCAACTCTTGCATTGTATTAACGACGAGTCATATACCAATAATTACTTCTTTTCTGTACATGGGTGAGTTCTGCTCCCGTATGTAGGGTTTAATCCCTACAACCCTGATTACTAGATGCGGAAAAGACAATCAAGAAGTATACACACACAAGCAGAATCGAATCGACAGAAAAACCACAAGGTATTATCCCTAATCGTTTCCGATTAGTTTATTGAAAGAATGACGTGTTTGGTTCGTTCCCCCTCACCTCCTTTTATAGAGATGAGGGGGAAACCGACTCTTACAATGACTCGGGTCGGGTTGGGCTTAGACATTGCCAACCGACCTTTATTCATAACTATTAGGAAACTAGGTTATTCCACACTATCCTTAGACACGAACTAGGCGAATATAATGACTAAACATAACAATTTCCACCTTAGGCATATATTAGCCTATCCCAACACTCAGCAATTCCAAGCAGTGTTGTAACTTGCGTCCAGGTACCACCTTCGTCAAGGCATCCGCAGCATTGTGTTCAGTACCCACCTTCAGAACTTCAACCGTCTTTGCTTCCAATACTTCTCTGATAAAGTGATAACGCACATTAATGTGCTTAGTCCTTTCATGGAAAACATGATTCCGCGATAAATGAATCGCGCCCTGATTATCACAATTAACTGCAACAGTGTTGAGCTTCACGCCCAACTCTTCCAAGAGTCCTCTTAGCCAAATAGCTTCCTTCACAGCCTCCGTAAGGGCCATATACTCTGCCTCTGTAGTTGAAAGAGCCACCACGTGTTGTAGCGTTGCCTTCCAGCTTACAACACATCCTTGTACTAAAAATTTGTAACCAGTGAGAGACCTACCCTTATCCGGATCCTTAGCGTAGTCTGAATCAACAAAACCTGTTACGTCCACATGGTTGCCACGATTTGTCCCATACACCAAACCCACGTTTACATTGCCCTGCAAATATTTCATAATCCACTTCACTGCTTTCCAATGGAGTTTACCCGGATTCGCCAAATATCTGCTAACTACACTTACTGCATACACTATGTCTGGCCTCGTGCACACTATTAAGTACATTAAGCTCCCAATCGCATTTGCATACGGCACCCTACTCATTCTTTCAACATCACAAACCCTAACCGGGCAATCCTTCAACGACAACTTGAAATGCCCACCCAATGGCATCTCTACCGATTTCCCATTGTTTATTCTAAACCTGTTTAATACTTTAGAAACGTACCCGGATTGTGACACCCTCAGAATCTTGCGACTCCGATCCCTGAAGATCTCCATACCAAGAATCTTCTTTGCTTCCCCGAGCTCTTTCATGTCGAACTCCCTTTTAAGCAAAGACTTGGTAGCCGCGATCTCAGCCTTGCTTTTACAAGCAATCAGCATATCGTCTACATATAACAATATATAGATATACTCCCCTGGTGCATAACTCCTGTAATATACGCAGTTGTCGTAACTGCTACGCTTAAACCCGTTCTTCAGCATATACTCATCGAACCTCTTGTACCATTGCCTAGGTGACTGCTTCAAACCATAAAGAGATTTCTTTAACAAACATACCTTGTTACCTTGTTCAAATCCCGGTGGTTGCCTCATGTAGATCACTTCTTCAAGATTTCCATGTAAAAACGCCGTATTTACATCAAGCTGCTCCAGCTCATAATCTTTACACGCAGTCAATGCAAGTATAACCCGAATAGATGTGTGTCGAACTACCGGCGAAAATACTTCATTGTAATCAATACCTGCCCTTTGTGTGAATCCACGAGCCACCAACCTTGCCTTGTACCTAGGCTTTTGAACATCTTCAATCCCTTCCTTTATTTTGTACAGCCATTTGCAGCTCACCAGCTTTTGCCCAGCTGGATGATCTACTAACACCCAGGTCTTGTTCTTCTTCATAGAATCCATCTCTTCTTTCATAGCAGCTTTCCACTTAGAATTGTCTTCACAAGCAACTGCTTCCTGGTATGTCAATGGTTCATGAGTATCTTCTTCCTCTGCTGCAGCAAACGCGTAAGCAACCATATTACTCTCATCCCGAAACCTTGCCGGTTTCATTCTTGTCCTTGGCTCTCTATCTCGAACCAATTGATAATCTGTGAGATCCGGTGGATGATCAATTTCTTGAACCCCTGCATCTTCATCATAGCCATCTTCCTGATCTGTCTGGTCTTCCTGATCTGTCTGATCTTCCTGACCTGTTTGATCTTCCTGACATGGATGGTCTTCCTCGGGCGTATGATTATTTAACCTCTACAGTTCCACCTCAACCTATAATTCCTCAACAGACTTATCTTTTCCTGCACCAGAATCCTTCAACGTGTCTTTGTACATGACACTTTCATTGAAGACTACGTTCCTGCTTGTGACTATTTTAGGCGATTCATTATCAAGCCTATATAGTATGTACCCCTTCACACCTTCAGGATACCCCAAAAGAACGCATTTTACAGCTCTCGGCTCGAGCTTACCTTGTTTAACGTGTGAATATGCGACACAACTGAAAACTCTCAACATCCCATAATCACTAGGATGTCCCGACCACATCTCCATAGGTGTCTTCTTCTCAATCACTGTCGATGGTGACCTATTTATAAGATATGCGGCCGTACATGTCGCTTCCGCCCAGATGGTCTTGGGCAATCCAGACTGTATTAATAAACATCGTACCTTGTCCATAAGAGTTATGTTCATCCGTTCTGCTAACCCATTCTGTTGCGGCGTCCCGGCAACCGTCAAATGTCTAGCAATCCCACTCTCAGTGCATAGCTGATTAAACTCCCGGTTACAGAACTCAAGACCATTATCCGTCCTAAGCTTCTTAACCGTCCTCCAAGTCTGATTCTCTACTAACTGTTTCCACTCTTTGAACTTTTCAAATGCTTGGTGTTTGAACCTAAGAACATAAACCCATACCCTCCTGGAATAATCATCAACTATAGATAAGAAATACCTCTTACCTCCTAATGATTCCACCTGAGACGGACCCCATAAGTCTGAATGAACATAGTCTATAACTCCCTGGGTAGTGTGCCTTCCTACATCGAAACGGACTCGATGTTCCTTTCCCAGAACACAATTCTCACAAAAATCGAGCTTACCTAGACTCTTCTTGCCAAACAAACCCTGCTTTTCCAGCACGTGTAGACCCGCCTCACTGATATGTCCTAGTCTTTTATGCGAAACTTGCACAAGACTGTCTTTTTCTTCAACACTAGCATTAAGCTCACAGGCCAATGCATGGCCATCCAAATAGTACACACAGTTCTCCCTTCTGGTTCCAGATATAATAACCCTAGAACCATTAATCACCTTGATTTTGCCCGACTGCAATTTTACGGTATATCCCTCTTTTTCAAGAGTTCCCAGCGATATCAAGTTTCTTTTCAATTCAGGAATGTACCTAACATTGTGTAACACAAAACTTGACCCATCTTTCAGTTGTACCTTTACCTTGCCAATACCCCTGATCTTGCACTCCCTGTTGTCTCCCAACAGTACGCTGCCCCCATCGCATTCCAGAAAATCAAAAAATACATCTAACCTGGGTGACATGTGATATGAACCTCCTGAATCCATGATCCAGTCTTGTAGTCTTTCTGCACTCATCACCATCATCACCTCAGAATCGTCGTAAATCGAACCACTAGAGCTTGGTTGATCATCTTTCTTGACGTAACCTTTTGACTTCTTGCGATTATTCTTCGGACAGTCTCTTCTCAAGTGCTCCTCAGATTGGCAAGTAAAGCATTTGAGTCTTCCACCTCGAGACTTCGATCTTGACTTTCCCTTTGACTGATGCGAATTCCTGCGATCAGTTCTTCCCCTCACGTATAACCCTTCACCATCATCCCCCTTCGCCATGGATCTCTCTTTGATTTCCTTTGAATTTAGTGTGGCCATCACGTCCTCCAAAGTTAAAGCTTCCCGTCCATAAAGCAAGGTATCCACAAAGTGTTCGTATGATGCTGGTAAAGAAGTGAGTAACAATAAAGCAAGATCTTCATCCTCGAATTTTACCTCAATATTTGCTAAATCAAGAACGATTTTGTTGAACTCATCTATATGCTCGGAAATATTTCGTCCAGACGGCATGTAGAATGTATACAATTTCTTCTTCAGGTACAACTTGTTGGCCAATGACTTTGTCATGTACAAAGACTCGAGCTTTGACCAAACCCCGCTGTAGTCGTCTCCCCGGTAACCTCTCTCAGGACCTTGTTACCTAAACATAAAATCATGGCACTGTGAGCTTTCTTGTCAAGCTTGGATTTCTCTTCAGCTTCCATATTTGCGGGTAAAACCTCCAGAGCTGCTTCACATCCGTTCTGGATTAATAAAGCACGCATCTTGATTCTCCATAACCCGAAATCACCAGTTCCATCGAATTTTTCGATGTCAAACTTGGCTCCCGTCATTCTTTATCCTTTTGTTGATTTGCTAAACCTTGTGAAAACCCCACAATCACAAACCGACAAAATCCCTTCAGTAACTCGCTAAACCTTGTGATACGTTAAACCTCACAATCACGAATTACGAAGTCCCTTTGTGTATATAATTCAAAGTAAAAACCTTTTTGTTTAAAATAACAAAAATTACTAACTTTAAAAAATTTAATACAAATTTAGTCTTAACTTGATTCAAATCTTTTAAACTTGGCCCAATAGCTTTTGGCCCAAAACCTTCTTTGAATTATAGTCTTTGTATTTCACTAATGATAACACTAACAGCCGCTTTTTGTTTCTTCTCCTTCCTCTATCCCCTGCGACAAAAACCAAGAAAGAAAAAAAAAACAATGGCGATCTTCAGTCGATCTTCAACACCGAAAAACAACTACCCCTTTAAAGTCGATTGACTAGTTGCTCCTTTGTCGATCTATATCCGATCAACCAAACCCTCAACGATCGATCCTAGTGAAACCAGTGAACCCTGCGAACCAGGCTCTGATACCACTTGTAGGGTTTAATCCCTACAACCCTGATTACTAGATGCGGAAAAGACGATCAAGAAGTATACACACACAAGCAGAATCGAATCGACAGAAAAACCACAAGGTATTATCCCTAATCGTTTCCGATAAGTTTATTGAAAGAATGACGTGTTTGGTTCGTTCCCCCTCACCTCCTTTTATAGAGATGAGGGGGAAACCGACTCTTACAATTACTCGGGTCGGGTTGGGCTTAGACATTGCCAACCGACCTTTATTCATAACTATTAGGAAACTAGGCTATTCGACACTATCCTTAGACACGAACTAGGCGAATATAATGACTAAACATAACACCGTAGTATAAATTTATATGTTTTCCTATTTAATCAAACAGTTGGTGGGCATATAACAATAATTAAAAGAAAATGTATAAAACCATGAATCAAAGAAGGATTTGGAGAGTATCGAACCACGTACCTGTTGTATACAAAGTGTATTGGTTACCAAAAAAATACTAAATAATATAATTTAATATCCTTGCATCGAAGTCCATGCAAGAAGCTCTCGAACCTTTAATCAAAATGATTGTGAGATAGTAGTCTCTAGTATATTCCACATGAAATATAAACCTTAAGAAAACAAAAAATTTGATTGTGTTTGATATATAAAAGTTAAAAAAGGTTGTCTTTGTTTAATAAGATGAGAAATTTTTATGATATGGCAAAAAGTCTGCACACACTATTTTAAAAACTTTTTGTTTTCTAAAAAGTGAAAAACGGATCATCATTTTTTGAAACATTCTCAAAAATGAAAAAGAAGTCTGGTTAAGAATTTTGTATCGAACTCCGTACCTCTCAGTTGCAAAGTGAAACCTATACCAACTTCAACACCCTACTCTTAATAAATGCTTGAATTATTAGTTTTATATAGAAAACATATAAAAAGTCATTAGGTCCCAGTAAAGTTTCTGGAGGGCCACTATAAAGTCGCGACTATCGTTAACAAGATCAAAGAAAGATACGCCAACAGTGAGACTCGAGGACAAACACAAGCTTGATATATAAAATAGCTTATGTTTATCGAGAGCATTACACAAGCTTGATATAAAGTCGCGACTATAGTTAGCAAGCAGACCCTTTACTCTCTTGTAGAGATGTTCGTATCATACGTCAGCGAGATAAGGTATTGTTGTATATGTTGTCTATAACGTTAGTCTAATGCTAGTAACATGTGCTTTGTTGCGTCAATATATGAGACCATCGTGGCCTCTGGAAACAAATTTGCCAAACATGGTGCTCGCTCATTTGAAACAGTAACTTCTCGTCATAGTTTTTGCATACTTAAAAGTGATAAATTTGTATAACAAGTTGTCAAAATCTGAACATAAGTTATATAAGAACAATTTGTTTTTTCAATGGGCGAAAGTGGAGCTGAGAACATGCGGCTGCTCTAATCGAAGACCGCTTATGCATAGATTACTTATGTTTGACTTTTGATTACATTCAATGTTATTTCTATACCACCCATCGCTATGGGTATCTTAAATTGGATGTTTACTCCGGAGTAAACAAGATATTCCACACACGCTACCACACGCCTCAAACCATATCGTGGAGGCTAAATAATTTTCTTGAACCCACGAGTTATCCGATGATAGTGGAGTACGTCGCAAAAGGCGAAAATATCTTGAAGGGTATAACTTGTAGTAAATCATTTTCTCACTATCTTAAGCAACCAATGTTGATAATTCCAACACATTTTACGGTACGTAATCACCGCATTCAAGTAAGAGCAACTGAAAATGAAACATAAATATACAAAACAATTCAAATCATACACTACGTTACCAGTACCATAGCTACCATAATGATTTGAATCAGCAATAACTCTTTCATAAACCATCAAAATTTTTGAACAATCGACGGTATCAAATACTCCTCAAACAAGACTAAAAAGTAAAGACGAAGGTAGAGACGTTTCGGTTCATTCCCTTCCTATGCACCTGCTCGTACAGGTGCATCAACATTTTCTCATCCATCAGCCAGACATTGGATCTGAAAACAATTAAACCATACGTAAATTAGATATACAAAGGTATATGAGTAAGCAAAGGTTTAAAAACAACAATAAGTACATGATATGAATCGATAAGTCAACTTCCTTACCATCAGCATCAGTCCAACCACCTGGTGCACCAAATTTGTGCACCAGCCTTACGGGTATTTGATCTATCAAGTATTTTGATCAACCTACATGCACAGACGAAAAATGAGATCTATTAAGGATTAAACTGATCTGAATAGCTCGATCCAATGTGACACATGCTATATACTAAATCTTATTTGAACTGCACAAACTATCATGCCACAGACGAAAATGAAATTGCTACAAAACTTGTAATCTTGGTTCCTCACCTTTACACTACAAAATCTTTCTTTATATGTGATTATTCTACTCCAGTTTTGGTTTTAAAGGCTTCAACAACAAAGTTTCTAGTAGCAGCAGGGAGGGTATACGAAGTCCATCAAGTTTAGGTTTTGCGATTACTTGAGAACTGAGACGTGACCTGCACAGAACAGACCATGTGTAAGATTGTGATCAAACAATTTGGATGTAGCCTGGTCATGCGAATGCTAGAAAATAACATATGTTTCTGTGAGGCCAACCAAAAGCAAGATCTAGCATGTCATTTTCCTCATCTGTTGGAACTTCAGCTTATTGTATTGTTCCACGTCATGACCAATGGCCATATGTGCAGACAAGGCATGCATATAACAATGGAGTAGAAAATTTTGACCCAATTACACAACAGCCTAATCTTAGTCACAGGAAATATTTATCTAATTGGGTAGGCCAGACTACTCTTGGGCCATAATATGTAATTTCATTCGGGCTCTCAATTTGAACAACACGATATTTAGGAGGCCTTGGTACGGCTCAGGTCAAAGTGTCAAACTTCTTTCTCCATCAGGGTTATTATGTTTTTCATATTCAACAGAGATAGAGTCGAAGACTCAGGCATTTTTTTTACATTTGACGAGCTTAGGAATGATACTCCGTAGTAGTTATTGTTTTAAAGAAAGTGGAGTGATAACATACTATGATTAATGTTCACGAGTAGGTATGGTTTGGAGTATGGTTTGGACTCTATTTGAAAAGGAAATGAACAATATACGGGGAGTTTTCTCGAAGAGGTGACAAACTGGGCGGGTTGGGCGGGACACATGCAACGGGTCATAACGGGCACGGGTCAAAATGGGCTCAAGTCAAAACAGACTCGGGTAAACGGGTTTTTTTTTGCCATCTAAGAAAAAGGTAATCCCTTTCTGCAATTGTTTAACAAAGTGTGACTAGGGGCCAAGTGGAAAAAAAGGTCCCCAAACAACCCTTAAATTCAACTTTACTAAACTCTGTTTTAGCTCAGCTGTAAACACAGTACCAAACATCCCTGTAATTCGAGTTACAAAAATAGTCGCAATTCAGAAATAACCTTTGATTCCGGTACAAAAACACCCTTTAAACTCAACTGTAGAAGCACCCCCTCTATTTAGGTAATAAAACAGTCCTAAACACTCCTTAATTCAGCAGCAGTCCCAAACGAGCCTTTATTTCAGCACCGAAGCTCAGTCAAATATTACTTGACTACTAAACCGACGACATAAATTCATACTTTTATTTAATTTTTTACAAGTAACATCAGAAACTTATAGCTTTGCAAGGTACTGGTCATTTTCATTCACGAAGAGCTATGTTGTTATAATATATGAATGGCCAGTGTACCCACCTATGAGCATTAAGAAAAGCTAGGTCATTAAGTGACCATATATCTTAATAGAATAATCGCTCGAAACTATATCAGGAAAAAATTTGTAATTAACGTTTTGCTGCAATAACTGCTAAAGAACAAATTTCCTAACCATAAAATCACAGTATCATCCTACAATTTTAACTACATTCTAATCTCATATCTGTGCACCACAAGACATTATCAATCTGCATATTATTATTTTTTACATTCTACACTCAGATGTTTGCACGAGAAACTGAACTCGTGTGATCATTGATGTCGTTGGCAGGTCAAAAGACTCAAAACCACCCATAAATTATTCTCATTCGGAAAATTTACCAATCCTTTTTTATTATGATTTACTTAAACAAGAAAGTGACAAGATTCCCGTTGCATCAGCTAACCGCACTGATAAGAAAACCAGATACAAGGAAACAACTTAAGAGTAAGTGGAGACTTGAGATACATCAGCTTAACTTCAAACTCAACATGATTATATACTGGTTAAACATCAAGGTGACCGAGATGTGCAAGTTAAGAGCCAACATAATATGTGAGAAAACATGTTGCTGCAAGTGCAAAACGTTATAACATGATATAATGACATAAAGCATACACAATAGAGTCATTTGCCAAAGTTTTGGGCTAAAACAAATGTTAAGCAAATGTTGCACTATCACTCAACTTTAAAACAATAAACAATAAATGCACAAGCATACACAACATTTAGGTAAACGAAGTGCAGGTTACCCCGGGAAGACGTGTCTTTGACATGGCCTGACTGGTGCAACCCTTTCTGACCCTTTCCGTCGACCAATGGGAGACTATATATGGCGCCAGGAGGCGCTGGGAGTTAAGACCTCTTATGAGGACACCGGGGATCACTTAACTAGTTTTGATATACATGTATGAATCACAATAGTTTTGATAGAACCGGGTACACGGGAACACGCGATAACGGGTCGCGTCAAAAATACCAAAAGTGGATCATTAAAGCACATGTCCCTGCACAACATCACAACACACAAAAAACCTACTTGGCTCCCCCCTACACTTATTGGTGGAAATGGGTGAAGGTGAAAAAGGGTGGAAAGGATGGAAAAGGTAAAAATCTAACCTAGTTATACGATGCTTGATTTATTTATCATGAGTATCTAGCTCGACTCAATTTCCCGAATATCATTATTCAAATGGGAAAATCATGGGAAAACCGAGATTTCCAAGGGAGGAAAATCTCTTCATGATAAAGGGTGAAACAAAGTCATATAAGGAATACCCCATGAAAATACACCCGGGTCAAACACATAATTTCCATCAAGAAAGGAAATAAACCCCAAGGTGGTAAAATCACACAAGGCAAAGAAAAGAGGGGTACCCTTAGTCAAAAGTTTCTTACGAGGAAAGGTGTTATGGTGATATTGCAATGAAAGCACTAAAGTCTCTATTCCGGGATCAAACACCGGTTCCTTAACGGGAAAATAGCAAGAGGTATTGACATTAAAGCTCAAAATGTCATTTTGATCCAAAGTGGGGGAGTCGTCCTCCTCCAAACTCGATGTGAAAACATAAGTATCATCGGAGTCATAGGAAAACTCATCCTCGTGAGAAAAATAGGAATTTAGAAAGATATCTAAATCCTCCTAAAATGGAATATCCTCTAAAATCGGGGCAATCTCTAAAGGTGGAGGATCCTTTTCAAAAGTCATAACCCCCAATATAGGAATATAAGAGTCAAAGGGAGACTTAAGAATGGGAGGATTACTCATAGAGATAATAGGATCATTAGGCTCACTAGGTGTCTCGTCAAAACCTAAAGATAGTAGGAATATAAGAGTCAAAGGGATATAAGAGTCAAAGGGAGACTTAAGAATGGGAGGACTACATCAGACGTGCGCCTTTTGCGTGTTCAAAATGTTCAAATGAAGTTTGCAGAAAATGACTACTTTTTAATTTTCTGTCAATCTTCTAAGCTTATTAAAGAAATTTAAAAAAGAAGTTAGTACACAATTTGTCAAAGCTAATCAATAGAATTTCCACTTTTAAAAGTATTCAAACATATTATTTTAATATATAGTCTATCAAACAAATTGACTTAAGCTTGTATCCCTTGAAGGGATTGAAGGGGCTTCAGAGTGTCTTGGTTGATTTTATGGTAAGTATCATTTTAGGCGGGATATCGAAAGTCTTCAAGTGAAAAACCAGATATACATGGTATTCTAGACTTCTAGTTACTCTGTTTTATCTTCTTCCATATCATCAAACGCTCCATCATCACTATGTGTTGGTCTTACTTAAGTCCGACTGCCAACATCTTTTGTGGGAAGAAGGGACCGTTTCATGAACAATAATAACTCATCCTAGTTAAACTCCTCACTTCCGTCATCAGAATAGGCATATCTGTCAGTTAAAACAAAATTAATACAATAGCTACCAAGAGCTAAAAGATGGTGAATGATATAGTTGAGTAAAAATTATTTGAACCACATGTTTTAACGCATCGAGTTTTTGAGACGGCACCCAAATAGCACTGATTACACAGAGGAGAGAAAATGATAAAACATGCCAGAATGCAGGGATGATCCAATCATTTTGCCACTGCTCGTTGTGTATATCGGTTAACTCAAAATAAAGTTGAAATCAAGATTATGTAAGATTTAGATTCCATGAACATTTTTATGCATAGCAAGATTGTTTATGTATACTACTACAAGGACTTTTACCTCGTAGCATATCCAGCCAACAGAGAAAATGACAACAACAGGTAAAGCATTTGTGAACTTCCTGTATATATCTAGCTTCGCCATCATTCGTTTAGCCTGGCAAATCATCATATAAGCAAATCAAGTTAAACAGTACCTGAAATTATCAACTGTGGCGCGAGATGATACTGCATAATGTGGAATATATTTAAAGGAACCATGTATCTGGTAACGGCGGAATTAAGAAGTGGCATATTGCGAAAGTGTATATAAGCAAAATAAGATCATAAGAGACGGAAATTATCTAATACTTGCTAGCTTAAGGAAATAAGTCAACACTTGCAAGAGCGCAACTAAGGACAGTAAATGTAGATTAACAGTTATATAGAATGTCCAATATATAACCGAATTGAGAACTGAACTGGTGGCAAGAACCGATACAATTAACCTATTTGGGAGCAATGAATCCATATTTATAAGTTCAAATCCATGAATCCACCCTAGAAATATAAAAGACGGTATTGATCTATTTTGGAGCAATGAATCCATATTTCTAAGTTCAAAATCCATGAAACTAAAAAAGCCACATTTTCAATTTGTAAACATTACTACTTTTGTGTCACGGGTAGTATCCCTACAACCATTTTCTAGTATCATGAAGCTTAGATTCACTTACTTTCTTGTAATAGTCCTTTACGAGGAGTCTTTCAACATCTTTCCATAATAGGCATTCCACCAACACTTCATCGTTTGTAAGCCTGCAAAGAGGGAGCCAAATAAATCATCAAATATGACAGAGGGCTATTTGGTGATTGTTCTACATTATTTTCAAAAAGTACAGGTGCAAAAGGTGTGAACTAGGTTGCACCGATACGGGAACGGTACGGGAACAGGAAACGGAAAAAATCAAAAATTCAAGATACTGGAACAGCATGGATACGGTAAAAAAAATAAAAGTATATTAACGAAATATAAAAGTCTATCCTAAAAGCCCAATAATATAAAAGTCAACCTAAAAATATTCAGCCCAAAGTAAAATACTATTCTCAATAAAACACAATTTGTTTATAACAGAAGTACTAGTAGTAATATATAATTTGTCCTTCACTCACATACAACACTAGCCAGGTAGCCACCACACTTTATCCAACTCCTTTATCTCTCTCTCCCCCTGCAATATCTCATCATCTTCTTCAAGAAATATATATCTTCTTAAAAACAACCAAACTCTCATTTTTCGTTTACACTATATTAAAACCCTAAAAAAAATAAGGGTACGAGGTGGATACGGGCCTTGATTTAGGAAACGGAAGTGGATACTTCGGGGATACTTTTCTGTCAAACCGGATACTTCATGGATACGTTTCGCCGCCGTTCCCACCCCGTTCCCGTTCCCAATCCGTTCCTAAACGGGCACGGCACCCTTCCAGGCGTTTCGGTGCATCATAGGATGTGAATGAGTACTTCTGTTTATTTTTAATATTTGGGAGAATTTATAAAATCGTATGATGAATCCAAACAACTAGAACAAGATATGTACTAGCAATAAGAAAATGCTATCCCAAATATTTGAATAAGTACACTTGCGTATACAAAAGACACGCCAGGATCAAATATTGATATGTAATTTATTTTTAGTATTCTTATTATTGAGTGGACTCATAAAATCAACTATGACCGTGTTTATGGGTATACCCCCATTTGGTTCTGTTTTCGGGTATATTGTGTGATGATTCGATTTTGTTTCAGGTTGACTCGGAAGAACCTGAGCTATATACATCACTGGTAAAGAAAAAGATTTTACACCCTAAAACTCGTTAGATTTACGTTAATTCTGTGTGGCCCGTGAAAGTAAAACTGAACCAAAACTCGAATATAAAATTTGTTCTGGCTTGATTTTGACATATCCGATTGAGTAATGAATTCATTTAGTTTAAATCGGTTTAGTTCGATTTCGATTCTTATGAGTAATATCACAATGGAAAGGTATAAATGAGACGAGACACTCGCGATCGACTCGTAAATTACTCGAAATCGACTCGATATAACAAGGCAAGCTCGAGTTCGAGCTATTCGAGTATAATTCCGAGTCGGGATTGAGCTCCAACATACGCGAATCATAAGCACGCAGCCTAATCGAGATCTGATTGAATTACCCTTTAAATCGAACCGAGTATTCATCGCGTTCTAGTCTTAAACATGAAAGTAATCGATCTCGAGCTGGAGTTTTAGTTTTCGAGTAGAGCACGAACTTGGCAGTACTAAAAGGCCGGAAACCAAAATAATACGTATTAAAAAGTGCTTTGTTGGACAGGACCAAGGACAGAGCTATACCGTGTTTCGGACAAGATCTGTTTTCGGTCTCATCCGGTCCGGTCCAGTTTTCGGACGGTGATCAACCCTACAATAGTCGTGGCATACTGGCATATACATATAATCCACTTTTTTTGTCGGTTTCACCATTCTAGTAATAACTATGAATGTACTTGGCAAATTGTAAAACAACATAGATATTGTCTTCAGTTTTGTGCAACACTAACATTGTATGTTTCCTTAGTACTAAACCTTTTTTTTGTAGGAACTGTACAGCTTACGCGATAATTCAAGTTTTCAACACAGCTCATGGATTCATAAAACCAGAATGCATCGTTGCAGCGTCTCCAAACTGTTGAGAAGGTAATTTTCTCATCAGTATTCATATAAAAGAACGACGCTAAGAAATAGATGCTAGAGTTCATATTTCACTTTGTATTGGATCCTAAGTGGGGGCGTTATTCTCAGATGATAGTTCGAGTACTGGAACTTGCTGGTAGGGTCATGGAAGAATTCTCGAACCCTAGTGGACCCAGAAAGGAATCGGTCAACAGTCACTGCAGCCAGTTCATATCATGCAGTTAATGAAGGTCTTACATTTTCACAAGCTTGTTTTCATAACACCATGATACGAACTTATCCCCCTAGTAGGCTCGAATCGGTTCATAAATCCAAGTGTACCATAGTTGCTAATTTCCATCTTTCTGTAGTACCATAGTTGCCAATTTCGACCCATTTACTTACGGTTTCTATTATAGGTGGGAGTGTCCATCTTCAAGATTTTGTTACATGTGACACGACCAACCACTAGCGTCCTAGGATGCATTCCATGCACTCAAATCTATCAAGATCTTGTTCGATACCGTGATGATTATAGAGTTCCTTCGTTTGTTATACTCGGGGTTGAGGTTCTCATTTACTTTGCCAACTCTACTTACCTACAAGAAAGGTTATATGAGTCTAAATTTATATAGAAGATGCTTACATTTAGTACTTTGCAAGACATGATTTAGAGCATACATATAAGCAATGTATGTATAGATATTGGCGTTTAATATCTGCAGGATATTTAGATGGTTAAAGGAGGAGGAAGATTGGATTGCAGCCAATAATGGGAGTCTGCTATAGTGTGTAATTATCGACATGACTGGTATGTTATTTAGCTTCGGATAACATAGAGAATTTTTCTAAATTTGGAAGGACTTAAGCGCGTTAAAAATCAACCATGAGTCACAAATCTACCCATTTTGATCCTAACTCAGCTCACTCGTTCTGCAACCTAAATTTTTGATCCAAACCTCAGCGTGTTACTTAACATAAAGAAAGAAGTACGGTATCAAGTATCTTTTTAACCTCTACTGGTGAGATTTGGGTCGTGTATTTACATGGTCATTCAGTACTATATAAAACTAACATATTTTACATTTTTACTCTTTTTATGGAAATGCAGCTTGTGCTAGCAAATCCTACAGGAAGTGTAATGGAAAAGTTACACCAATCAAACAGTTTGGCATCGTTTGGACCAAACGGGTTATACCTCAGCGTTGGTGAAGTCGTGGCTGACATCACGTCCTCGTGTAAGTGAATCAAAACAGAAAAGATGAAGAAAGATCGTTCGGTTTTAAAATGCATTGTATTGCAGAAGTATGAATAACAAGTTGTATAAAGAAAATTAGTCAAAATAAATTCATCAAATTAACAAGTATTTATGTTAGTTTTGATTCATTTAATTTAGTTCATCTATATAGTTAAGTAATAAGTTATTTGTAATAACTTAAAAAGTTAATTTTTTATCACTAAAGTAGTGAACTTTATATTAGAAATGACGTACACAAAAGACCGCATAGCGCAGTGGATTAGCGCGTTTGACTTCGGATCAAAAGGTCGTGGGTTCGACTCGAGTTATTCGAGCTTGAGCTTAGTTACATATGTTCAACTCGAGTTATTTTCCGTTTCTTTATTACAAAAAAAAAATTGTTTTAATTGTTTTTTAGTCGAATATAGGGTTAATGTGTCATGATTGAGTACTTGTTGGTCCATTCAGATAACCATAAAGTTAAAATGCCATTAAAGTCTGTAACTCTACTTGTTCAAGTTCGGTAGTTGAGATTTTGAACTGCATTTTTCTTGTTCCTGTTTTTACATGTAAATTTGAAGAGGCTTTACAATCAGTATTTTTAAGCAGAGTTAGTTGACAGGATGTACTTGTGAGCCTAGGATCAGCGTTTTTGTGGTCTAGCAGTTTCACTTGCTATACATAGCAACTTGAACTTCCTTGCAGCAACATGTCATCGAGCAAGTTTCCTTCCTCTCAACATCATTGATTGACCAACCCGTATTCGACCTTGATCAGTTACTTTAAAGCTCAAATGCTTCTCACCAAGTTGATAATCTGAGCAACAAAGGCTTGACAATACTGGAGATAATATATTGACATGATTCGTTAGGATAACATCAGAAACTTCCTAATAGTCTCACAGCATTGATATTATATCGCTGAAACTACGGAAATGAACTTGCATTGTAACTGACAAAAGCGCCCCATTTTAAGTCCAGCCAACTAAATTCAGAAAATGAAGTTCACATACAATCGCGGACCTGGCCTCATAATCATGTTGATTTGCTTTTCTGCATCTCATCACAGCTAACTAAAGTTTGCAACTGCACAGCACACGCCTGTATGCAACTAGCATTGGTGCAACTGATATGCGACACCACTTGAATACGCAGGTTACAAATTTGTTAATCTTAGAGACCTTTAGACATTCAGTGCGTCATCCGGCAAAATATATCAAAGAACAACATCTATCTATTTTCTAAAGCAAATATATTGGAAAAAGAAGTTTAAGAATTATAAGACTACACGGTTTTAACCAATATTATTCTACATAATATAAATCAAACAGTTGTAAACATGTAAACTTTGAAACTTTTAATTGGAGGGGTGCACCAAGCCTAGGCAGTAGTGCAATGCCAAGGCGACACATGAAGAACCCCAGCAGCAAGCTACCGTGATGGGTTCTTCACCCATAAAAAATAAGATCAATCGACTGAGCCGTGGCATAGTCATTCAGATATTAAACCTACAAGAACAGATACTACACTTGATCTTAGCCAAAAGGCCGAGAAAGGTATGCCTATTACATTCACATGCCTTTCCTTTTATAGTCAACTCCCACTTGTTTGTTTACTTCACCTAGCCGATGTGGGACACCAAGGGTTTTTTCAGAAAATTACTAATTGTTCATGCACTTTTATTTCCACCCTTTTTTCTCAGACTTAGTTTATGACTTGAACATCGGTTGAAGTAGAAATATCTTCCATATATATAAGCAGCACTCAAGTATTTTATCATGCCGGATTCAGTCACGTGAATCTATGACCCAAGTGGGGGCATTAAATTGGGTTCGAAGAGGTCTTTGGATAAAAGAACACCCATGGAAGTTCTTGGTGAAGCGCGACGACTGCATCCAGAACTAAATAGTTGTCGGTGAAGTCGTTAAAGCTGACTTCTCAGAGCAGCAGCCAAAGGCCTTGGCTTGGCTTCAGCAACAACTTCCATGGTTAGTGTTGGTTAGGTTTGTGTTCTTGGTTCGAAAGTTGAACCCCCAACTCCTACTTTTTTTAGCGAACATACCAGGACAAGTTCGAGTTACAAAATAAAGATATAATTTCAACAGACACTTTCGATCACTGAATCTCTTGTTTTATTTTGTTCGAGTTACAAAATAAACTGATGAAAGATTGTAAGTAACAAGAATATATGTGCATCGTCTATAATTCGTACTGTCATGTTATATCGGCGTGTGCCAACTGCCAAGTGAACCAATATCCACATTATTTTGCGTTTCTCTATACCCCCAAAGCCAATTCAAAACCAATCAGAGTTGGGTAAGTCAGTAACAATACCGTGACAATATACCATCTTGAGCAAAGTAACTAGAACCTTGGTTCAGGATCGAAGATACACGTCAATGCGTCACATTGAGTACTGCCTATCCAAAAATCTCACCCGTTAAACTATCTTGTTGACCCTGTTTAACTGTTTACCAAAAATAAAAATAAATTTATGAAGCCTCGACAAGACGATAAACATTACAACAGAAACTTGAAACTATTATAAGAATGTTCAATCAGAAACGCAATATATGTAATGATCCAGACTGAAAACTCAAAGTAGACAAATGTTTCATTAATATTCAATAGTACGCAGTAGTATATTACTAACAGACGACTCCATAAAGTTCGAAACTGCTCATACAAACGTCAGACATGACACTAATGAACCATAGCTGCTACATGAACATACGTAGTAAACACGTAACTGTTGCAAGCAACCACTACCTACAATCTCTCAAGTTCTTGATCTTCGTACATGAGATCTTGATCTGCGTATAGGGGACCCGCTGTAAAGTGACAAAAAGAAAATCATGAGGCCAAGTCTCTAACACTCTTTACCAAATACAATATAAATGCAGAAAAGTGTTACCTGCAGTATGGCTCGTCATATGCAGGACTCCTGGACCTGTCATAGGACGGTCCCTGTACTTATCGTACACAGGGCTACGATCACGTCCATAATTAGGACTTGGTCGGCCTCTCCTATAAGGACTTCGTGACCTATAAGGACTATCCCCACGACGACTATAACCTCTTCTAGGGCTGATTGATCGGGATCCTCTCTCACCGTCATCCTTTAAAGCATACTCTACTGACACCATCCTGTCCATAATTTTACTGCAACAAAACACCATAATCATCAGTATTATAATTTATAAGTAGTACTCTAGAGAGCTTAACTGGAAGAAAAAAAGAGCTCGATAAACGCAAACCTCATGTGTGTACACTCGAGAGCTTTTGTGGCCTCTTCTTGTGTTTCAAACTGCACAAATTCAAAGTTGCGCCTGATACGAACATGCAGAATATTTCCATATGGTTCAAAGTGTTTCTCGATATCACGAACCCTTGTGTGGATGGGATCAAAGTTGATTATAAACAGCGTTATAGTTGGTCTCTGGTTTGCCACTGACATGGACCAATCTCGGTGCCAACTACGCTCACCCTGCCACAATATTCAGGTCAAATTCTCAACTAAATTCCATAGATTAATGTACAATTATTATAATATAAAAATGTACACGGCAACATACCCTAGCCCATTCCACAGACAGTCTGCGTCTGTCATATCCAAATTGAGAATTATCAAGTGCACGAATCGCGTCTTCAGCATCACGCTCATCCTCAAAGTAAACAAAAGCATATCCTGTAAGCACAGAAAGAAGTAAGGCATCCATACGAACAACGGAAAGAATTCACATAAGATTTCACAACTGGTATTCATCTCAGAGAGATCTCTCTTCCGTCACTAACTAGGTAAAAATACAAAACCTACAAATATGAGAACATCTGATGAAGCTCTCTTTCCATAAGTAAATGTTCCTGCGTCAATACAAACACTTAAATACAGAGGCCTGTTCTAAAGAAAATCAAATCTGGTGGTTCCCCGTTATTGCCGACAAAGGGGAGACATAACCAATATACAGAGTGCAGAAATAGCTGTACATCAGGTTTAAATAATCCTTGTTCTTACAGCCGATTATACACTGATAAACAATTGCAAGCAACTTTTTTTCAAAAACGTCATTCGCAAGGGACACCATCTTTGCATATAAGGATAGTGAGGCACTGGTACAAAACCCGTTGCTTAAAAACATTAAATGTACTTGATAGGGTGATTAACAGACAAAAGCATACTAACCAAGAAATAATAGAAACAAGCTAACTAAAGATCTATGGGTTTCGCTACCAAGAACAAGAGAAAAGTGCAACTATGTAAAGTAGATCATCTAATGCCGCTGATGATATCAATAACATTACGTTCCTTAAGTTAACTGGCCTCCTAAATCTAGCCCGAACCTAGAAATTTTACGAATTCAATCATACTAATTTCGTGTCCAGGAAAATTTTTGGTTGTAGGGCGACAATGGTCTCATATATTGATAATTGCTTGGCGATAGTCAGTTTGATACGACCCTGTCGGGTAGTATCGGGATAGTCGCACCCCTTCAAGCGTGATGCTAGCTCCTTAAGACGAAGATGAGAAAACCAGAGACATTTTACTGAACTTTAACTTCATTGATTTTTATTGATAACTGATTACAATATGAAACCTTAAATACTAGTTATTAGATAAACACTAAGATAACTTATAAATATAAAAGATACTAAAATGATAAACATAAAACATAAACATATATCCTAAAAATAGAAGATATTCTTGTCGTAACATTCCCCACTTCTTCGAATTCACCTTGCCCTCAAGGTGAGGTCTTGAAAAACGCTCTTGATTCCCGGGTCCCAAATTTTGATATGTTTCCTAAGCATTTGCAGAGTCTGTTCCAACTTGTTCTTTGGCTCGGGAAGTAACAATTCTTGGATTTCAACTCTACACTCCTTCCATTCAGATGTAACAGACCACATGCCCTTGTTAGGCCGCGATTCATCGATAGATTGCAATTCACCAACAACAACAGGTTGTGATTCACTAACCATAAGATGTAATGCATCAACCATTTGCGATTCACCAACCATTTGTGATTCACTAAGATTAGGTTGCGATTCGTCATCCACAAGTTGTGTTTGAACAACAACGGCCCGCTCTTTTTCTTTTTCCTTTTCTGCAATTGCTTCAAAACGAGCCTCAGAGATACGGGCTAAATAGAAAGCATCTCCTAAAGTTGTAGGCCTTAACCTCAACAATTCCCGTTGCAACGACACTTTAAGGCCAGAGATATAAAAACATTTAAGCAAGTTTGTAGAGATCCCCGTTACCCGATTTGCAAGTATCACAAACTCACTTTGATATTCGGCCACGGTACCCATCTGCAGAAGTTTAGACAGTGCATATTTTGCGTCTTGATCGCTGCCGTCTGACGCCATAACTCGAGATCAGTATAAAAAAAAATTTTTTTTTCACTGATGAACAGTAACTCGACGATGAACAGTAATCTTCTGATGAACAGTAATCGTCTGATGAACAGTACACAATGAACAGTGCGATGAACAGTATTTTTTATTATTATTATTATTTTTTTTAAACAAAATCCCTCAACGAGTTGAGGGCTCTTAATGAAAGTACCAATTGATACGACCCTGTCGGGTAGTATCGGGATAGTCGCACCCCTTCAAGCGTGATGCTAGCTCCTTAAGACGAAGATGAGAAAACCAGAGACATTTTACTGAACTTTAACTTCATTGATTTTTATTGATAACTGATTACAATATGAAACCTCAAATACTAGTTATTAGATAAACACTAAGATAACTTATAAATATAAAAGATACTAAAATGATAAACATAAGACATAAACATATATCCTAAAAATAGAAGATATTCTTGTCGTAACACAGTTTCTTGTTTGTACTATCTTCAAAGTCTTGGGGGTTGAACCTGTAAAATCTAAATTATAGTCACATCCTTACTCGAGAGTAAATGGTCTATTTGCAAAATACTTGCGGAAAATGTGTAGGGGTATAAATGTCATGTTCTCGACAAACAGAAGCTCCTTTATATCAATATTGTGTTTGTGTTCCAACCTCTTATGAATTTTGGTGTATCTTTCCTTCATCTTGTTAAAGATAGTGGCTACTTTTATATTACTGCTCAGAAACTCTATTTGGGAAAACTTGTGGTTTTCTTCCAACCTCAATCACTTTTGATATATCTTTCTTTCATCTTGTTAACGCAACTTTATATTACCACTCCAAAACTCTATTTGGGAAAAGGGTCATGGTGACTTTTCACAATGTTGTCTATATAATACTAATAATTCAACTAATTCACATGTTGGTGTTAAGTGAGTTGGTAAAGTTCTAGCTTTACATTCAAGTGGTGGTGGGTTCAATAAATTATGTACCCTTCACGATCTGAACTTAAGGTGGGTCGTAGAGTGTATGGAATATCTTGGCTCCTCCCTAGTAAACATCAGATTTCACGAGCTGAGCACGTAATCTAAACATAAACGGGCTATTCTTTTTCGATTGGAGCGGTTTCATGTGATCAAGTGTGGTGATGTTCTCAGTTCCATTTTCGCCCCAAAATGTTCTTCCAAAGCCAGGACTATCTGTTCAAATTTTGATAAAATTACTTATACAAGCAAAATTACATAACATGTTCTAAAACCACAAAATATACAAGTTAACAACCATGATGGCTTTGGACCTATTTGACGACCCTTATAGTTATGTCGTTTGGCTAAACCCTAAAAATATGCAAGTTAACAGGTCAAATGGGTACACTTGATACTATGTTCTGTCTATAAATTTAATAATTGAAATATTAAATTGGTTGGGGTTAGTGATGGACTTTCGTCTCGTACCTACTTGAGATGATACATATCCCATTTGGACGGAACCTCTGACAATAGTCTCCCTTAATTGTGCAGAATTATGGTAACATTTAAAAACGGCGAACCCATCTGAATGAATATGTTAGAAGCAGCCCATCATAACGACATAAAATTGTATCATAAAAGACATAATGCCTAATTGCGCAGTGTGGTTAGCAAACTTATTGGTATCTATCTATTCGTTTTCAGGAATTTACCATTTCAGCATCGGAAAGACACGTGGAAAAGATCAAGATGGCTGCTAGACCTTATGGACAGAGAGCTATGTAGAAGTTTGCTCAGTACACTGGTGCTCATGCTATTGCTGGTCGTCACACTCCCGGTACCTTCACCAATCAACTTCAGACTTCTTTCAGTGAACCTTGTCACGTCATCTTGACTGACCCACTAACTGACCACCATGTTGCTATCCTTTAATTTGTAACCTGTTTCCAATGTTGCTTACAAGTTGTTTTAGTAATAGTTCAGTGCTAATGCTTAAATCGTGTTATTTATACAGTCAATCAAGGAGGCTGCACTTGGAAACATCCCTACCATTGCTTTATGACTATTCTCCCATGAGATACGTTGACTTTGGTATCTCTGCTAACAAGGGGAAGCACAGCATTGGATGTTTGTTTTGGCCTCTTGCTAGAATGGGTCTAAGGTGCAGGCATATCTGAAGACAACAAAAGTTGAACCACATTATTTCGCCATTTGACTTAGATCGTCTGCTGATTCCATGCTTCGTATGGGCATACGGTTGTTGTAACTAAATTACATCACTTTTAAGTTAGCATTTACTTGTATCATTTTACTATCATGTACCGTCAAATGTGTTAGTATATCCACATTTCTTGCTAAAGATAGTGCAAGATTCATCATTTGCGACGTAGCAGGTGAACCCCAGTACTGCACTACTACTCGTGGGTTCATTATGTACCCTCCACGAAATGAATTTAAGGCGGGTAGTCTAGTGTCTGGAATATCTTGTTTTTTACTCCCTAGTAAACATCACATTTAAGATACCGATGGGTGGTATAGAAAGAACTTTGAATGTTCTAATCTAAGCTTAAGCACTCTTTACTTTTTCGACTAGAGTAGCCGCATGTTCTCAGCTCCACGTTCGCCTATTGAAAAACCAAAAAGTATTTCAACTTAAAAAGTGTTTTATTTATACTACAAAAATATTTGAAGAATTAATTTTGTGTATAATTATATTAAAAAATACACTTATAAAAATTTGATTTTTAATTTGGTTCACTTTTTACAAAAAAACCATATCCAAACCGAAAATAAAAAATCTAGTTCAATTCGGTTTTTCGTTTTCGGTTCAACACCCAGGTAAATTATAATCACCAATTACGCATAAGTTGCTATTTTTATTACTTTCACTGTTTAGTAACAGTAAGCAGCCGTTCTAGCTCAGTTGGTAGAGCGCGGGCCTTTTAAGCACGTGGTCGTGGGTTCGAGCCCCACGGATGGTCTTTATAAGACAAACATGTCAACATGTCAACATGGTGATTTTCTTTTCTTCATTTCGTACATAACTGTTTATAGACAAACATGTCAACATGGTGTTTTTCTTTAAGTAAACCGTAAATGTAACATATGTATTTTTCTTCGCCGACTAACCTTTGACCTTTTCTAAAAACCTGGCCTCAAGCAACCAAGAGAACATGTCTAGTGATTTAACATTTTTTTAGTGGTCTCAAATAAACGTCCTATTGTAGCCGAAAGAGTATAATTTGGGTGTGTGTTTGGATATGTTGTAAAGCAAGCTATGACTGGTTTGTTGTCTTACAGTACTTATTAGTTTTACATTGTGTTACAAGTGTGTTGCTATCTAATCTTTGATTGTTCATGGAGAGATGATCTTAGGATCATGTGGACAACTATGGATCATTGAGCGAAAGATCTATCTAATCTGCCAACGCAACTAAGACGTTCTCATATAGTAAACATCTATGTGCAAAATGTGTGTTTGCAAACATGTACTAAGACGTATATTATGGATGAAACGTTGTTAGGGCCGTCTCGTTGTTTTTGGTGGTCCTAGGCAATAACAAAAAAAGAAATTCCTTTACGCGTATTAAATAAAAAAAAGTTGCATGTAAAATTAAATTATACAACCCATAAATGTTTAATATTATACGTATTTATATACAAAACTAATAAAAATGTGGTTTGTTTAAAGTGGAGGCCCTGTGCGTCCGCACATGTTGCACACCCATCCGAGACCCTTCTAAACGTTATACATGTTGTATAATATTCAATAAGACGAGACGACATTTCATGACCAGCAGTATCGAAAAAAACTACAAATGGTATATGTAGTACTAGCTGCTCACTATTGATGTTTTGGCTTGTAAATAGTTTAACGTGTACACTCGAATGATGTGGGTGAAGCTCTTATCGTTGTATAATCAACGATACCAACATCAATAGTGTCCGGTTCGATACCAACATCTCTTCCTCCCCTTTTTTTTGGTACCATCTTCAAAGTCTAGAGATGATCATGTAATACGTAACAAGCCACATCTTATGTTAGTTCTCGATAAATAGACGCTCTTTTCGTACCAAAAATTATGTAAGTTTTGGTCATTTTAACTCTTAACACTTGTTATATCAGTTAATTAATATAAATATACTGAAGGTATTGATTGATGAGATGGTAGAGTAGAATTACTCTGCATTTGAGAGGTATCGGTTTCGAAACTGACTATCTCTAATATCAATCCTTTTCCTAGGTGGCTCAGTTTTACTGCGTCCTAATGTCTTGTTTTCCTCGCTTACATGTGGGCTTATTATATTGTTTCTGTTTCGGCTTATATTGCTTAACCCTTAATTTTTTGGATTATTTTGACACTTATTATATGAGTTTATCGTAAACTTATATATAGAATTGAGCATTGCAGACCCAAAACTGACCCGGACTGAAAAATAGGATCGGATCAGACCTTACAATTTCGATCCGATCCTCGGTCCGGCATTTTATACCATTTTGATCTTAGGTCCGATTGGTCCAATTCAGTCTTTCCAGAACCCCGTCGATTATGCCTAGTAGGACCGGACCATTTCGGTCTGGTCCTCGGTCCGGGGTTTTAGACCATTTCAGTCCAGTCCAGTCCAGTTATGGAAAATATCATGTGGCGTGTAAATATTTAACATGTACATTCCAATGATACTAGTGAAGCTTTCATCGTTGTATAATAATTAACATCATGTTCTACGTTTCTTGTAATATAAATTTTGGATTATTGGGTGCGTGGTTGCATACATGTATGTAGTTACATTTTTTCAAGTGCGTGTTTGATTTTACAAAGATTAGGCCTTCTTATTTCAAGTCAAAATAAGCGGTATGTTCTTAACATGCAGCTGTCATTATCTTGAATGTAAAAAATGAGGCTAAGTAATTTATATAGACAAAAATGCTTGTTTTGAATATAGATAACCGTAAGGAAAACTTAACTTACAGATATCAAGTAAGTCAGTACTAAGTTCGAAAAATTTGGTTGCAGGGGGTGATGATGGTCTCGTCTATCGACAATTGCTTGGCGATGTTCGTTTCTTGTTTGTACTACCGTCATTGTCCTGTATTTGTCCTCCAAGCTCGAGAAAGTCTACTTAAAAAAGGTTTGGACCTAATGACTTTTTACTATGTTATGTGAAATTAATAATTGAAGTACTATATTTGATTAGAGGAAGATGATGTACGAGTCGATAGTGTTGGCTTTGCATATGAGAGGTATGGAGTTCGATACCTAACTTTTCCCTCATTTTTTAACTATCTCATAATATTGGTCAGAGACTTTCGGAGATTGTATTTACTAGAGGTGGCAAATCTTAAATAATGGGCAATTTTTTGCACTAGTTGTAAAGTTAGGGGCACTTTTTAGCCCATCAAGATCAACTAATAGTCAATTTTTGGCACTAGTTGTAATATAAGTTGTAATCTAATTGGCACATTTTAGCACTATTTGTAAACTAACGGGCACTTTTTGGCACTAATTGTAACTAATGGACACTTTTTGGCACTAGTTGTAACTAATGGACACTTTTCGTCAGTAAATTTACGTTTTCGTCAATAATTTCAGTAAATTTACATTTTTGTCAATATTTTTACGTTTTCGTTAATAAATTTACGTTTTCGTCAGTAAATTTAAGTTTTCGTCAGTAAACTTACGTTTTCGTCAGTAAACTTACCTTTTCGTCAGTAAATTTACTTTTTCGTCAATATTTTTACGTTTTCTCTTCAGTAAACTTACGTTTTCGTCAGTAAACTTACTTTTTCTTCAATAAACTTACATTTTCGTCAGACTTTTTACGTTTTCGTCAGTATTTTTACGTTTTCGTTAGTGAATTTTCGTTTTCGTCAGTAAATTTATGTTTTCGTCAATAAACTTACGTTTTCGTTAGTAAACTTTCGTTTTTGTTAATAAACATGCGTTTTTGTCAGAATTTTTACATTTTCGTCAGTATTTTTACGTTTTCGGCAGTAAATTTAAGTTTTCGTCAGTTATTTACGTTTTCGTCAATAAATTTATTTTTCGTCACGAAACTTACGTTTTCATCAGTAAACTTACTTTTTCGTCAGTAAATTTACTTTTTCGTCAGTATTTTTATGTTTTCTTCAGTAAACTTACGTTTTCTTCAGTAAACTTACGTTTTCTTCAGTAAACTTACGTTTTCATCAGTAAACTTACGTTTTCATCAGTAAACTTACTTTTTCGTCAGTAAATTTACTTTTTCGTCAGTATTTTTATGTTTTCTTCAGTAAACTTACGTTTTCTTCAGTAAACTTACGTTTTCGTCAGTAAACTGACTTTTTCGTCAATAAATTTACGTTTTCGTCAATCTTTTTACGTTTTCGTCAGTATTTTTACGTTTTCGAAAGTAAATTTACGTTTTCGTCAATAAATTTAGGTTTTCGTTAGTAAACTTACTTTTTCGTCATTAAATTTTAGTTTTCGTCAGTAAACTTACATTTACGTCACTAAACTTAGGTTTTTGTTAGTAAACTTACGTTTTCGCCAGAATTTTTATATTTTCGTCAGTATTATTACGTTTTCGGCAGTAAATTTAAGTTTTCGTCAGAAAATTTACGTTTTTGTCAGTAAACTTACATTTTCCTCAGTAAATTTACGTTTTCGTTAGTAAAGTAACATTTTCGTCAGTAAATTTATGTTTTTGTCAGAATTTTTACGTTTTCATCAGTAAATTTACGTTTTCGTTAGTAAATTTACGTTTTCGTCAATAAATTTACGTTTTCGCTAGTAAACTTACGTTTTCGTCGGTAAACTTACTTTTTTGTAAGTAAATTTACTTTTTCGTCCGTATTTTTACGTTTTCTTTAGGAAACTTATGTTTTCTTCAGTAAAATTACGTTTTCGTTAGTAAACATACTTTTTCGTCAATAAATTTACGTTTTCGTCAGTCTTTTTACTTTTTCCTCAGTATTTTTACGTTTTCGTCAGTAAATTTACCTTTTCGTAGGTAAATTTACGTTTTCGTCATTAAACTTGCTTTTTTACGTTTTCGTCAGTAATCTTACGTTTTCGTCAGTAATCTTACGTTTTCTTCAGTAAATTTACGTTTTTGTTATTTTCGTCAGAATTTTTACATTTTCGTCAGTATTTTTACGTGTTCGGCATTACATTTACGTTTTCATCGGTATTTTAACGTTTCCGGCAGTAAGTTTACGTGTTCGTTAGAAAATTTACGTTTTTTTCAGTAAACTTGCGTTTTTTTCAGTAAGTTTACTGACGAAAAAGTAAGTTTACTAACGAAAACGTAATTTTACTGAAGAAAACTTAAGTTTACTAACGCAAACGTAATTTTACTGACGAAAACGTAAGTTTACCGACGAGAACGTAAGTTGTCTGACGAGAACGTAAGTTTACTGACGAAAACGTAAATTTACTGATGAAAACTTAAGTTTATTGAAGAAAACGTAAGTTTACTGAAGAAAACGTAAAAATATTGACGAAAATGTAAATTTACTGACGAAAACGTAAGTTTACTGACGAAAACATAAAAATACCGACGAAAACGTAAGTTTACTGACGAAAGGTAACTTTACTGACGAAAACGTAATTCTACTGACAAAAAAATACCGACAAAAACATAAGTTTACCGACGAGAACGTAAGTTTAGTGACGAGAACGTAAGTTTACTGACGAAACGTAAGTTTACTGACGAAAACGTAAATTTACTGACGAAAACTTAAGTTTACAGAAGAAAACGTAAAAATACTGAAGAAAATGTAAGTTTATTGACGAAAACGTAAGTTTACTGACGGAAAAAGTAAGTTTACTAATAAAAACATAAGTTTACTGACAAAAACGTAAATTTACTGACGAAAATCTAAGGTTACTGACAAAAACGTAAATTTACTTACGAAAACGTAAGTTTACTGAAGAAAACGTAAAAATACCGACGAAAAAGTAGATTTACTGACAAAAACGTATAAATATTGACGAAAACGTATAAATACTGACGAAAACGTATAAATACTGACGAAAACGTAAGTGTACTGACGAAAACGTAATTTTACTAAGAAAACGTAAAAATACGAAAACGTAAGTTTACTGACGAGAAGTAAGTTTACTGACGAGAAAGTAAGTTTATTGACGAAAAAGGGTTGTATAAAACGCCTGTTTTGATTTTACTCTTACAACGGAATTAGAAATGAAAAACAAAATAAGAAAAATCCTTTTCACTCTCGGTTCCGATATTTTTTTAGGTTTCGACCAGTTTATTTCGAACGAATTTTATTTGCTAACCGAATTGGTGGCCACTCTTGTTATCAGTTGAACCTATTGGTCCGGTCCGGTCCGGCTTTCAAAATTATTTGCAGTTTTATGTAAATTGTATAAACCTTTTGAAAATATAAAGTTTGGAAAAAGTAAAAGAAACTACTGTAAATTTAAAAAACTTTTCCTTTTAATATTAACCGAGCGATTTAAAAAAAACATATGATTTTACTTTTAGAAAATTAAAAGAAATATCTCTCTCAAAACGGTCGATGCTTTACCTTTACCTTAAAATCATTATTTTTTAATTACTCAATTTTTATCTCACAAGAGTATATTCTTCAGTTTGGTTCTCGGGTAGCTCGATTTGTTTGATTAAAATGAATTTTTTTCGATCAACGGGAACTCGAAGCAAACCAAATTAGAATTCAACCGAACCGAATTGGACTGAACCGAAAATCGAATTCGAATTCGTTTGATTTTCGGGTTAGACTGGGAAAACTATACTCAAACCGAAAGCCAAATACCTTTTTCGGTTCGGTTTGGTTATAACTCAAAACTCGAATCTCATGTTCAGTTTCGTTCTTATTCGAGTTCGATTCGATTGAATTTTACTTTTTAGTTGTATACCAACAAAATGGGCTATTTTTTATATTTTTTTAACATACAAAATGGGCCCATTAAGTAAAACACTTATCATCACAGTGGTCCATAACAAACGAAATTCACACATCCAAAACCCTAACCGACGATTTCATAGAGATTCTGGTGACCGGAGCTTTTTAGGGTAAGGGCTTACCTGATTTTAGGGTAAGGGTTTATCTGATTTTAGGGTAAGTGCTTATTTGATTTTGGGGCTTATCTGATTTTAGGGCTTATCTGTGATTATTGTTAAAAAGATGGGGTCTGAGTTAGTATTTGATATTGTAATGCACTTTCATCCCGAACTTAATCCTCTTTTTTCATTAGTTTCTAAAAGGTATTACCAACTCGATTCATTAACCCGTAAACACCTCACCGTGCACGTTCACTACCTCCCCGACCCCTCTCGTTTAAGTATAAGATTCCCTAATATCGAGTCGTTAACACTCAAGTCTCATTTATATAGAAGATTCAAGTATCTTTCCTACGCGGGTAAGTCTTATTACGGTATGAAATGTATTATTCGACTCACCCCATGGATTCAAGAGATCGCTAAGTTGGATTGTTTGAATTCACTGTCTATTCGGAACATGGTTGTGTCTCCTTCTGATCTCAAACGCTTGGCAAAAACCCTAGGTGCTAGTTTAACCAGTTTAGAGATTCGGGGGTTTAAGTTGTATTCGGATGATGGTTTAGATGATATAGCAAGGTGTTGTGTTGGTTTGAGAAGCTTGCGTTTACAATGTAATTCTTTGTAAGATCGTTATGGATCCAATGAGGGGACATGGTTAGGTGAGTTGGCTGGTTGTAATAACGGAGGTATGGAGTCCATAGCTTTGATTACCCCTTTGTTCATTGTGAGGTGATTCATCTTACACTTCTTGCAAAGAGATGTAGCAAGTCGTTAGTATCTGTGAATGCTTTTACGCATTTTGCAAAGAGATGTAGCTCGTTATTTTTTAGAATGTTACGTAAGGGGGTGTATGAGCTTGCTGTTATGAGTTCAATAACGAATATACACTCTATTCTAGTTCATTGTATGTGATCTCTAAAGGTTTACTGTTTACAGAAGGCTCATTTTCGCTAGATTGTCACTATCGATTCAAAACACCTGTTAAATGTGGTCTTATCAAGCTATGTAGTAGTTTTTATTAACATGCCTTTATATGATTTTGCTTGAGAACAATGTTTGGCTGCGTTTTTTACTTGAAAATGTGGTCTCATATAGCTGGCTAAACTAGGACCGGTCACTACAACAATCGACTCCTTCCCCAGCGATTTTTTTGGCTTTTCCCCAGCGACTTTTTGATGGGGATACGTTTCCCATGTCGCTGGGAAAAATTCGCTGGGGTACGCTCGATGAGAAAGGTATTCCCAGCGACTTACCCCAGCGACATGTACTATTGTTGGGTCATGCATATATTTTGAGT
Source organism: Glebionis coronaria (assembly GCA_025667525.1). Lineage (NCBI taxonomy): Eukaryota > Viridiplantae > Streptophyta > Magnoliopsida > Asterales > Asteraceae > Glebionis > Glebionis coronaria. The sequence goes on from CM046877.1 coordinate 637,609,116, forward strand.
TTATCGCCACATTTGGATAAGGACTTGAAACAAATTAGTCATTTATGAAGTTAATTTTGTCGTTCGAGTTGAAGTTATAGGGCACAATGCTCTTCACTTTTATGTCGCTTGAATGTTGATGATACAATTAAGGATACATTATACACTGTTGATTGACGGTGATCAGCGATTACTGATTTGTTCAGGTAATACATAGAAGATTGAACTGTATCTTACCATTGTTACAAACATTTGTTGCTCTCCTGGTCTCCTACATCATGGCAGCCAGAATGGCTGGTGGTAGTGAAGTGCTGGGTAAAACCTGCTATGTCGCAAAAGGTGAATCTTGCAGGGTTGCTTTGTTGCAACCAAGAAGCCGAATCGTTTTCTTGCTATCTTAAGCAAGCAACTGTTATACCAGCAAAGTTGAACAGTAGATAAGTTTACATCACGGCTTTTATAGCCATAAACTCGACAATTGTTTTAGCATAAACAGCCATAACATGAAACACAGACATTGGTGCCGATTCAAATCATGCACGTGACATATGAATCATTAGATGTAGGCACTAAAGAAGCCCAAGCAAAACCATTATGATTTCAAGCAAAGGTAACTCTTTCATACCTTTCATACCAAAGCCATAAAATTTTTTGAACATCGACAGTATCAAACACGCGTCGTAATAAAATCTAGTTGCAGTTTACTTGAAATTAAACAACACAATAAAGTAAAGATGAAGGTAGAGACGTTTTGGTTCACGAATCTCATCCAGTTGCAGCAGCAACATCACAATCCATCAGCACCAGACCTGGCACCGAAAACAATAAAACCATACGTAAATCAGAAACACAAAGATATCAGTATACAAACCTCAGAAAACAGCAATAACTACACAATACGAATAAATATATCAACTTCTGTACCATCAGCGCCAGTCCAACCAGAAAAAAAACTGACACCGGTTATTTCTAAACCGGTTTGCCTAAAACCCAACCGACGGTTCCTAACAGGTTTGATGTTTCGAGTCCGGACGGGTTTGTAAACCTGTTAAGACTGGTTCCTAGCCGCTTCGTACTGGATCCGCATTTAAAAAAAAAAAGACAGTTGTTTCTATCAAAACCTATTTATGTCAAAAACCCGTTGTTGATCGGTTGACTAAAACCGGTTCGGTTAAAGAAAAATGGTTTGTCCGCCTCTAGGTCACTAGATGCAGCAGCCTCATTAGACCATTGGGTATCAGGAATTATGGCAGACCATTGGTCGCCCCATACCAGCTGTATAATATGTATAATTTGCGACAACAACATCCTCTTCTTGTTCCTTTGCCTCTTCTGGTTCCTTGTAGAAAAAGAGATCAACCTGCAAAAACGTTTACACTTTAGCAAAACACAGTTCAGAAATCTTGATTCCTCGCCTCGCCTTTAAACTCAGAAATCTTTCTCTATATCTGATTATTCTAATCCGGTTTCATTTAAAGCCATCAAAAGCAAAGTTCTAGTTGCAGCAGGGAGGGCTAGACGAAGTCCATCGAGTTCAGGTTTTGCGATTACTTGACAACCGAGACGTAACCTGCTAGAACAGACCATGTATAAGATCGTGATCAACCGACTTGGATGTAGCCTGATTATGAGAATGTTAAAGTTAACGTACATTTCTGTCATTCCGTGAGGCCAAAAACAAGGTCTAGCATGTCATTTTCCTGACCAGTGGCGATAATATCGGTTTGGTCAAAATTCAATCAAACTATGATCAAACTCGGTTTGAAGTATTTGAACAACTTCGTCAACGTTTCTAAATATATTTCTAGAGTCCACTCGCTACAAGTAATGGAGATCTGATTATTGTATATGAGAAACACGATAACATGAAGGCGGTGACAGTAAATGAGAAGTCAGTTCTTGAGAATAGATCTGCTGTTTTTAAGCATTCTGATTGGATTGGGAAGCCGTTTGGATGTAATGTTTCTAGTCATAAAGGAGGATTTGTTTACTTGTTGGCTCCGACTCCTGAGAACTGAGCTATGGACGTTGGTCTTGAGTCATATGACGCAGAATCTTTATATTGCGGATATTAGTTTTATGGTGATGTATTTGGAGTTGGTTCCGGGTTGTTTCGTGCTTGAGTCTGGGACTGGAAGTGGGTCGCTGGGTACTTCATTACAATGGGCTATTGTTTGCTGATGTTTGTTTATTGTTATTGCAGAGAAGATTTTGAGAAGACCTGATTGAGAAATTTGGTGACACCGGGAGTGAGAGATATTCAAGGTGAGGGATTTTCGAAAGATTTAAGTGGTAAAGCAGATGCTGTCTTTTTGGATCTACCGCAGCCTTGGTTGGCTATTCCGTCTGCTGGCGAGATGCTGAAACAGGATGGTGTCTTGTGTTCGTTTTCACTCTGCATTAAACAAGTACAACGTTCATCTGAAAGCCTCACATCAAAGTTCACCGGTATGATTTTCTTAGCTTATTTCCATGTCCATAACTTTTGAAGTGGCTGTTTCAGACTCGTTTACTTATGAAGGGTTAAATTCAGTTTCGAATGGGTCAAATCGTTAGAATTTAGGGGAAAAACTAGTGAAAAGTATATGGGTCAAACGGGTTAAAAGTTTCCGAAAGCGTATTTCAATGCATGAATCCTTTCTACAGTGAACAGATACATTATTTGATAAGTTCTACTTAAATTTGTAATCATATATGACGCAAAATTTATGTTACGATGAAACTATAGACAAAATGGAATTCAGGTCAACCCACTGACCTGTACAAAAGCTTACCCTTTTCGACCCATTTTGCAACATCTAGTACACAATGAATGCTAGAATACAATACGAATGTTAATATGAATCTGTTAATCCGTAGATCTGAAATTGGCATTGGTGTGTGAAAGCTTCTGATTTTAGTGTAAGATACATGTTGGATGGTCCTTTTGCAGACAAATGAAGTTCCAGAAGTAAACATGGATCAGTGTCAAAGTCAAGAAGGGACTCCAGGGCCCCACCCATTGAAGAGGAAGCGCCGTGTAAGTGAAGCAAGTCGGTGGTGTGTCCACGAACTGTGATGGCTCGACCATCTGCTGAGGCAATAGGCCACACATAAGCCACCATTCAAATGCAGTTAAAAGCTAAAATAACTTAAACAGTGAAAGCATGCTTCAGCTAATTTCAAACACCATGCAAACGAGCTTGAATGTTATTGAGTTACTCGAGTAAAGTGCAAAAAACAAGCTCAGATAGTATACTGAGCCAAGTTGGTGCTTACGGGAGCTCTCCTTGGCGATTTGTTTTAGTCTTTTGTGATACGTATGTATTAGTAATATCTATCAGTTGCTGCTTTTTAACTGGACTCGAGCTTAGGCTAAGGTAGTCGAGCTAAGTTTGGCTCATTTGCGGGGATCGGGGCATTAGCCACTAGAGATATATCATCATTATTTAATTTGATCCTCAGATGAAGATAAGACTTCTGATGTAGTCATTTTGGTTGCGTTCCAATGGTTCTTGGTCGTGTTTTCGCTCCTACCAGGCAACCTCCTCGCTATTTCTGACCATTTGTTTCCAGCTTCTTTGCGAATTGCTGTCAATAACTTGTCTTCTTCCTCAGACCATGCAGCTTTCTGCAATTTACTCATAAGAAATCAACACAACCAAATGACACAGTAAGAACTGGAGGTCGCAAAATGGTTCAGATTAGAATGGTTTTGTTTTTGTTTTTTGTATCTTTTTTCTCCTAGAAATTATTAGTAACGGAAATGATGATATCGTAATATCTGACCACAGATGGTTTTTCCATCTATCTCTGCATTGTTTTGCGATCCTTCCAGGAAGGTTTGCCCGTAATCTGAGACCATTTTCTGTCCCCATGCCAAATTGCACCAACAACCTAAAATTAAGAAGACCTTGTTCAAACTGAAACTGGTTAAAAATGATTTATCAATTCTTTTACAGGCACCAATTAGTCTGAATCCCGTGATTGTTCAAGTATACAGCAGAAGGGGACTTACCTATCTTCATCAGAATTCCATTGACCTTTCACGATTAGTGTTTTTCGCCTACCTTTACTAGTCTTCCCTCTTACCTTGTTCTTCCTACCATCTCCTTTCTTGTGAGTTGTGACACACCTTCTCAACTGGGCTCAAACAGGAAATCTCGTTGGGATACTCTCCAAAAGCTGACCCACACATCAGGTTCAATTGCTGTGCAACTGCTTCATCCATTGGTTGGGGATATTTTTTTCAGACCTGTGACTGTCCTCATTGTTTTCAACTCGCAGGGACTCGAAACATATATAGACAGCGATTCTTTTGAGTAGCTATTGAATGAAGAAGCTTGAAATGGACAAAATTCATCATAAAATGACTAGCTTCAAAAAGGACGGATTTTCGTTAGCTAATGGCAGACTATCAGGAAATTTAGGATACATCTTATGTTAGCTTCCTTGAAAGGAGTCGGAACTTATTCACGGATGCACAACCTTCCAAGAATAAAAGGTTGAGTGCGTTACAGAATGATGATAAATTTAGAAGTATACTGTTTTCATTTATTTCAGGATATTCGAGATTCATTGCAGACTTCTTATGGTGTCAGTTAATATGAGAAGAGTGGCATCAGCATAACTTCTACTTAACATGTTCATTGAACTTCTGAAACATGTTATACTGTTCGATAACGAGGACCATTTGATCTAGGTCCCATTGAGGGTGCCTTGTCATACCTCCCAGGGCTGCGGCTACTGCTGCACTTTCCCCATCCAGAACCATCACTTTAAACATACATTTATCAAAATCTATCCAGTTTAGTTTAATGGTAGTAAGATATGCTTTGTTACGTCAACTTTTACAGGCTCAACTTGACACTTGAAGATTGTACAAATTAAACAACTATCGCGATGCTATTGTCAGTAGATAACACCATTGTCGCCCGTGCAACCAAATTTGTCGAACTTGGTGCTGACTCACTTGACATACGGTAAATATTCTTTACATGTACTTTTTTGCATATTGAAAACAAGCATTTTGCTCATTCAGATGACTTCTTCACTTTTTACAGTTGAGATAATGATGGCTTTGGATTCTATTAGCGAAAGTGGAGCTGAGAACATCTCCACAGTTCAAGATTCTACTAATCTAGAAACTGCTTGTTATGACTTGAAAATAACAAGGCCCGTTTATTTTGAAATCGAATAAGCACTTGAAAATATGTAACTGCAACCACCCACTATATGATCTGAAACTTATAAAACAAGAAATATAGATATGATGCTAATTATACAACAATGAAGATTACTCGTATCATTGGAATGTACATGTTAAACTATTTACAGTTCATAAGATAGCTAGTGATCGAGCAACTAGTACTACCATGTCACTTGTAATTTCCCTCGACACTAGCTGGGTGTGTGGCTTGTGAAGCGTCCCGACCCATCTTATTGAATATGCTAGAACATGTTTGCGTTACATTGATAGTATATGTCACGGGCTGCAATATTGTACATATTTGCAAACATACATTTTGCACCGAGATATGAGAACGCCTTAGTTATGTTGTTGGATTTAGATCTTACACTCAACGATCCATAGATGTCCACATGATCCTAAGATTATCTCTACATGAACAAAAAATTAGAATGAAACTAGCTCACTTGTAACATAATGGAAAATTAGTGACTAAGAGAACAAACCAATCATAGCTGCCCGCTGTCGGAATTTTAGACTCGTTGCTTTGAGCTGCGTCTTCATTAGTTTTCCTCTGTGTCGATATCTTGATCAAGTTCTCACGTGGCGAGCTTGCTTTACAACATATCCAAACACACACAAATTATATATGCTCTTTCGGCTACAAGCCTACAAGTGGAGCCGTGGAGGTTTAAAAATGAATCATGATGATGCAAGTTGCTTCAGCGCATATAGTTTCGTCTTAACATGAAAGAAGGTCCTACGAGGCTGTGTGTTTGTCTAGAAAATGAAAAATAAATAATTTTTAAAAATTCTCAAAAAAAAAGAGAAAATGGCGAGGCTTATCGAACCTTGTGAACAACACTTAATATTATAAATTTCATAAAGAGCATTGTAGAAAGTCAGTAGTTTCGGATTTTTTCTCACGAGAATGAGTTTTTTTAGCAACTATTTTCTCACGAGTTTTGTTATAAATCTCTGATTCACTAGTTACTTTTTTTCATTTAAACCGTCAGTTATGCCACAAATACACCTCCATTACGATAACGACACGTGCACACCGGGCTTGGATTTTACCCGTCTCCATCGTCACTGCCATCCCACGTTGTTCTGTTTTTTCCTTCTGCTTCCGGAACATTGGATAAAGGTATGAAACTTTAAATGGTTGTGGAAATACAAGGAAGAAAGCTTCACTCGTATCATTAGAATGCACATGTTAAACTCTTTACAGGCCACAAGATTAACATTGAGTTGCTAGTACTACCACTCGTAGTCTTCCTCGATTCTGGTTGAATATGTGGCTTGTGGAGCGTCCCGACCCGTCTATTCGAAATGCTACAATAATGTCATGGGCTGCAAAATATTGTACTTTCGTACATATTTATAAGCATACAATTTGCACACAGATGTTTACTATATGAGTATTACGAGAACAGCGTACGTGTATCATCAGTTAGATCATATCTTTCACTCGACGATCCATATATGCTTTAACTTACAACATATCCAAACACACACCCAAATTATTATCTTTGAGCTACAAGTGGAGGTTTATTCGAGACCACTAAAAAAAATGCTAAATCACTAGACACGTTCTCTTCATTGTTTAAGGCTGTAACACGTGTGAATATAATTTACTTGCTTGATTTTCTACAGATTAAGATATATAGTGCCGGCTTCGGAAGAACCGTTTGGTGATCTATAAATAAGTAGTTGATAATAAGCCACAAGAGCGATAGTGAGCAGCTAGTACTAGCACTTGCACTTTGCCTCGATACCGGTTTGATATGTTGCTTGTGAAGGGTCTCGACCCGTCTTATTCAATATGCTACAATGTATCATCGGCTATTTGTACATATCTGCAAACATACGTTTTGTAAATTTGAGAAACTTTTTATTTTTTACTTTCTAGTCAAAAATAAAAAGTTGATGTTGTTCAAGAGGGTATCGAACACCTGACTTCTCAAATATAAAGTTAAAGCTATACCAACTCAATCGACACCAACATGTGAATTACTTGATATATTAATATTATATAGACAACATTCTAAAAAGTCTACCAGGACGGTACCTTTTCCCGAATAAAGTTTTCGTAGCCGTAATATCTAGTTGGGACTATATATCGAAATCAAACAAGCTAATAAGTATAAGGTTATACAAACACCCCTCGCACATGTAGTAATTAAGGAAATACGAAAATGAAACAAAAAGAAAAAAGCAAACCTTTAAATAAGTTTAAGCTAATTGGTGTTAATTAGCGGTTTAATATTTCAATCTCGGATGTTTTTTTTTTTTTTGCACCAACAACAACTCAGAACTCGTGTTCATTCATTTACAAATTTTTTTCAATGAATTCATATATTTCTTTGTTTAATAAGACAAGAAAATTCCATGCGAGTTTAAGAAAACGTACTGGCTTTCGCACAAAACGTCACTTAAGTCGAGCAAAAAATGTCCTAACTAATAGTTAAACATATATCAAGAATTTTAGAGCAGTTAACGGTAGTTTGGTTGGCTTGCGCCATCCAACCGCGCGACAAAATCGAACGGCGCACCACTTCGTCCCTCTTTTGCCAAGGGCCTGGCGCCAAAGCTTGGCTCCAAAACCACCAGCTCACGCCATTGACGGTTTTTTCTTCTTTTTTTTTTCTTTTTTTAATGAATCTAAGGGGTATATACCCTCTATGGCACAAAAAATACCCCATGGCACCACAAATCACCACTCTCTCTAAAAAGTGATGTCATACCAATTCTGTTGCCAAAGCTCACTTTGCTTACGTGGCAGTACTTTTTTGCGAACGGCACCACCCCAACGGCACGACGGTTCATAGTGCTCTTAAGATGTCGCAATCGTAAAAACTAAACTTGAAAACATTTTTCTTTTGTCTAGAAAGTGAAAATCAATATTTTAAAAAAATTATCAAAAATAAAAAGAGATGAATGCTTTATGATGGTATCGAACCGTGATCTTCACACATGCAAAACCAACGTTATACCATCTTTTACATCCACCTCCTGTGAAATACTTAAATTATCAAATTTATATACAGAGCATTATAAATACATAATGGAAATAAAAGAACTATCTACATAAAGCACGCAATCGACTAAATTGTCCTCGTTTTGGACCATATCTGATATAAATGTTTGCATACCTTGCGAAATTATGTCCTCGGTCACAGGTAAATACTAAAACATCTGCTCCAAAGCCTCATTGTACTTGTCTTAAACCGGGTTCCATCTATAACAAATAGGCGAATAAATTGGTGAATAACCCTTGCTACATAATCATATGTACTATATATATATATATCAGCATACTAACATGCAGATCGACTCACATTGACCAAAATAGTGTTGGCCAATTTGCTTTTCTCATAGTAGCCAAGAGTCATGCACTAGCGCAATTTATGAGATAGCATTAAAATTGTTTCGAGACACAAACTCCAGGCTATGAACGATAACAATGGGATCAATAATATACCTTCAATCAATAACATCTTACCGCGGGTATCTTTTTCGTTATTCAGCACGTCAACCTTAATTTAACTCAAATCTTCCATTGTCAAATTAAGTTAGGAAAATAATATTGAGTTTCTCATTAAGAATGTGAATTACTGAATCACTGAACGAATAATAATATTGAGTTTGGTACAATATACAATGGATATTCTAGACTCGAAGTTGAACCCAACTAGATCATGTGTCGATTAACAAAGAATTTAAGTTTAACCAAAGACGCCTAATTTATTGAACGGGTTTATACTGGTCAACCTGTTTTTAACCCAAACATGTTTATCCTCAACCCAAACCGTTTAAATGGGTTTATCTGTTAACGTGTTTAATACTTACGCAACTCAAAGACGTCCAATTTCTTAAACGGGTTATACTGGTTAACCTGTTTTTGACCCAAACATGTTTATTTTCAACCCAAACTGTTTAACTTCGTGTCGAGTTCGTTTAGTTTATCGTGTCGTGTCAAAAATAGTCAATTGAAAGACTAAAAGAACGAATGTGATTTTTCTTGTTCAGGTTACACGATAAAGTGAGCATTTATGACTAAGATATACGTGACCTCATTGAGTTAATCCTCGTACCGTTCGTAGCCCTTTTCGAGAGCGCTTTCAAGTAGTGAAAGACTTCTTGATCTACCCATATGTTACCTTGTCAAAAAGCGATCAAAAGGTAGCATCCCATCAAGATGTTTGTATTCATTTATCTATTTATTTAACTGATATATGAAGAGTTTAAACAAATATCAAAACAAATTTTGGAATGAGAAATCGTATCTAAAGATCGGGCAATCGTATTTGAAGGTATGCGACTCAAACTTCTAAAGGCTTCAAAATATATATATGTTTTTGTATATTTTTAGGCCTCAAAATTTCCATCTAAAATCAAAATATTAATAAAAGTTGAAAAGAAATTCTATGTTTAATTCATGGTTATAACTAGCGTGAGGCGTGTCGTTGCGACATGTCCAAGCTACATGCTTTAGCGGCTAAGATGAAGCTTTAGCGTTTCTAAAGCGTGGCTTATAGCGGCACAACATATAAAAATATTTATTGTTTTATCGTATTTCAGTATTATATTTATATTAAGTTCATAATAAGTATTGTACATAATAATTAAAGGTAGAAAACTCTTACCTTTCGTGTAACAATATTCATTTTTGAGAGTTAAATTCAAAAAAATCGATGCACCTTATGTCGTAGCGCGCTTTGACATATAGCGTAGCGTAAAGGTCACACCTCAAACTTTAGCGCGCCTTAAGGCGGGCTATAGCGAGCTATTAGAACTATGGTTTAATTAGACAAAATTTCATCTAGAGTTTGCAAAAAGTAATCGACTAAATTTAGACGCTTTTTGTTTTGTCCAAAAAATGAAACTTTCAAAAATAAAAAAGAATGCTAAGGTGGAAGTTGGTCTCGAACACTTTCATTTCAACATATTTTTTCTATCATATTTTTATAATATTTATTAGATATTTTTGAGACGAAACCACGTCTAATATATTTTCTAATATTTTTCAAACAAAATAAGTTTATCTAATTTAAAAAAGAATAAAAAATATAAAATATAAAATACAATACGATAATAAAAAACATACAAAAAACCAACTGCTCTAGAGCAGGCACCTGGGTTCCTCCTAGAGTTTGGGGAGGGGGTTTGGTCATGGGTTTAAGTCTTGCAAAAGACAAAAATCTATGATTTTCCTCCTTAGTGTGAAGCCGTGGGTTCTAAGGGTTTCCCCTAATGGTTCGGGTTCCAAGGTCTGCCCGTTATGGATGGTACTACTTACGAATCTAACGACCTTAAATACAATTGAATAAATATAAAAACATTTTGGTGAATAAAGTCTTCGAACAACCACTACTTACCTGCCATAGATATCTGTAACAGGTACTATGATGATTCTGATTTACTTTATTCAAATATTACTTAATCATTTTAAGGTTACCAATTATATTCTCACATTCTTATTCCCCATTTTTTTTATTGTTTTAGCTTTTGACCTTATATGAGGGGTTCTTTTTCCAGCTTATGTGTGGCCTTATCACCTTATTTGATTTCGGCCTTACATTTCATAAGCCCTAGTTTTTCGGCTTATTTTCAGACTTGTGTGCTTCTATAAGTCTATTATATAAGCCCATAAGCCATATAATAAGCTCGGAAATTGGGGCTTATTTTGGCTTATCCTTTCTATATGAAAGACCAAGATCTGGCTTTGAATACCATAAGCCTCAATTTTGTCAGACTTATTGGCTGATATAAGTTTATTATGATATAATAGACTTATATAAGCCCATAAGTCTCCAAATAAGCCACACAATTAGAGCCTATGTTACATAAGTCGAAATAGGCTAACTTATATAAGCCAAACCAAACACCCCCTTATATAACATGCGCCATTACAAATTGATAAATCAAGTCTTAGAAATTATTTGCTGCACTCGGTGTTTAGGAATAAGTTTAACCGGCCCACATTTGGAGGGGTGTTTTATATCCGTAAAAGAGTTTGAAACTTTATAAAACGTTTTCACGTGATTTTGTAATTTCCATCTTGAAGCACGGACGTTGGGGGTTATGGGCTACAAGTGAAACAAGGAAAACGTCAATAATATGTTTTGTAATATTCTCTGATATAGGTTATGGGATACAACTTACAAGTGAAACAAGGAAAAACGGTTTTCCCCTTGTTTTGTACATGTCGTTTACTTTTGTGAAAAACATGGGTGTTTTCCTCATACTAAATGCTCCCTTATGTTTTATGCCGCATAAGCAGAATGCAGTTTACGAAATAGAAATGCAAGAAGACCCATAGAAGGAATAATTTGTTAGAAAGTGTCGATCATATTCTCTTTAGTACGGCTTTTAGGCTAAGTATGAGTGTAGAAAAGTAATTTAAGTACATCTCAGATAAGCACGTCAAAACTGTCAAAGGTTCAAACCTGCTTATTTTGCCCCTTAATAAGCAAATAAAGCAGAAGGATTTTGTTTTATCCAAGCACTGAAAAAAGCTTATATGCTACTCTGTAAAACATAATAATAGTAATATTTAGAATAAAAAGCAATGCCAAATACTTTCTAATATTGTTTGTTACTATGAATTCGGAGAGTTCAAGGCTGCAGAACTTTCATTTGAATATTGTCTGTGCTTTCCCTTCTATAAAGTTTTATGTGTGTGCTTTCATATTTTATCATCGACTATCATTACGTTCAAATTAAAGCACCGTGTGGACGTTTGTTATGTCGTATCATTTCAAATTTAACTAGTATGCATTAGACTTATCTCGTGTGTGTATTTACACAATGTTTATGCTGTATTTGTTTTTACAGCAAGCAAGATAGATCCTGAGATGGATAGGATCAACAACATTCCTCCAGGCATAATAGAAAATATCTTATGTTTTATGCCGACTCAAGAGGCTGTACGGACAAGCATCCTCTCTAGGGAATGGAGGTACCGTTGGATCAAAATCCCAAAACTTGTGTTTGAGGAGGAAAAGTTTCAAGTATCGGCTAATGGGGCTGAGTTGCCTGTTGTTGAGCAAACGCATGACGGGTTAAGTGATTTGAAAAAGTTGATGAAGAGACATGATTTTTTGAATGCTATATGCAAAGTACTGTTAATGCACGAGGGTCCACTACACGAGTTCACGCTTTCCATGCTACCTCATGAAAGGTGTTTTATACATGACAAATTTCCTGAGCTCGATAATATAATACATCATTTGTCAAGGAAAAATACTGTCAAGAAATTGGAAATTGACTTTGAATTTGGGTTGTATAGGCTACCCCTGTCTCTCTTCTCATTGCGTCACATAACAGACTTATGTCTCAGAGGTTGTGAATTTGTCCATCAACCAACATTCGATGGATTTCGTAGTCTAACAAGCTTATCTTTTGAATTTATATGCATCTCCAAAAAATCACTTCTGCGTTTTCTGTCAACTTGTCCAATGCTCAAGACTTTTACTCTGGTAAGTTCTCACTAAAAAAGTGTTCCATTTCGGCGTTTATAACTTATCTGACTGTAGTAAGTTTCTGCAGGAAGTTAATGTTACTTACATCTTACACAGTTTTGACACTTTTACCATCATCGACCTATTTGAGTGTTTACCAGTGATAGAAAGTCTCTCTATTCCGTTTGACATCTTTGAGGTAGTTTTTACTTTTTTTGACATTGGTATATAATTGATTTAGCTTGCGGGAATGAGTTGGCTTATCAGTAACCCTTTGTTTTAGATTTTCAAGCCTTTTGTTCATGGCAGAGTTCCACGGGAGCTTCCAACCACATTACACCTCAAATTCTTATCTATGCATGGCGTATGCTTTACTCAGAAACAAAATGACAGGTTATCTATTCTCGTCCTTCTAATGAAAAGCTCCCCGAAGTTGGAGAAAGTTAAGGTAGGGGTGATAACATAAATCAATTTGGTATCCTATTAACTGCCTATCAGTCTTGACTCGCTGAACACAACACTTTTGTAGATTGACAATCTGGGCCTTGATGAAGATTTCACCTCTGCGGAAGATGAATTGTTTACTGAAGATGAATTGCATTCCTTTAAACTCGAGGATTATTCAGATATTTGGCTGGAGCATATGCGCGAACTACATATTGTAGAGTTTAAAAACTGGGGGAATGAGTTAAATTTTGTAAAACTTATCCTGGCTAAGTCACCTGTGCTAAAGAAGGTGTGGATGCGAATCGATTACAGGCTGTTTGATGATGATGAAGAGTTGCAGATGTATCAAAATCTCTTAAGTTCTCCACGTGCATCATCAGTGGTAGACGTCATTGTTTGACAGATTGAAGTTAATTGAATAGTTTAGCATTTTGTCTCTTATCCGAGCTGGGACCGTTCTTAAAAGATCTGATGTTTTGTCATTTGAACATGTTAGAAGTTAATTTTATTGCTGATAGTTTTGTGAACTTATATTTTGCTTTACATCTAAAGAAACCCAAAAGATGTAGTTAAGGTTTTTGGGTTTTACTTTATGAATATCGATATGCTGTGATTTACTGAGATGGTTATGCACCGCCCTCTAAGGCCAAGCATAATAGATTGTGAATCGGACCGGAACAAAAATATTTCGGTCCGGTCCTCGGTCCATACCTTTTCTTTATATTAGGTCTCTGGTCCCGTCTGGTTTGATTTTACAAAAAACAGGTAATTATGCTTGATTGGACCCGACCACATAGAAGACCAAAGCAGACCGGAGTAATCCGGACCAGTATGGTCTTTGATGTGGTGTTTTGAACAAAATCGGTTCCAGTCCAGTCTTGTCTTGATCGAGGTGGTCCGGTTCAGACACTCCTGCCACCTACTACCATTGCAATTGAAGCTTCGCTTTTTCTTTCTAACAGTAACATGTACTATTATTCTAACTCATATTACAGATTTTATGCTTTTTGTATATCCCCCTTTTGATGTTTTACCTTGGCAGACTAGCAGTAGATTAAAAATTACTAGCAGTTATGTAATTTGTGAAATGCATTAATTAAGTTGCCCCCATAAGCTGTTGTTTTCTTGAACCAACTGCTTTAGGGCAGTTGGCCACCTGGGTTCCTTCTAGAGCTTGGGAAGGGGGTTTGTTCTAGGGTTCAAGTCTTGCAGGAGACAAAAATCCATGATTTTCCTCTTTAATGCAAAGCCGTGAGTTCTAAGGGTTTCTCTTCGCGAGTCTCTCCTAGTGGTTCGGGTCCCAGGGCCTGCCCGTTATGGTTGGTATAACTCGGGGGTCGAATTTCAGTCGAGATTGAGGTGCCGTTCTAAAAAAAAGTTGTTGTTTACTTTACCCTCAGTCACCGCACAAACCCCTTTCACAATTAACCTATACCTTATTTATTATTACTACCTCGTCCCAAAATAAGTATCAAGTTTGACTTTTTAGAGTCAAACTGGTTCAACTTTGACCTTAACTATTTTCGCATGTGTAATATAATACTTGATGCATAATATATGGATGGATTGGGTTTTATATGTATTTTCATTCATATTATTTTCATCAAGTATTATAGGATACAAAAATATATATTTAAGGTCAAAATCCACAAAGAAAGACCACAAAATGTCAAAGTGGACACATATTTTGAGACGGAGGGATTAATTAACACAAAAGTACAAACTCTAATCGGTTAGAAACAAAAGGTATCGTGAGAGAGGGGGTTGTATCCCTCCTCACGCGTGAATGCGTGATTCAGTGGGAAAATAAGCAAAATACTCACCTCCTACGGGTGAGGTTTGCCTATACTGTGCCTAGTCTAAGAAGTTAGTTATAAAGGGAGGAATCCGAGACACCCTCCAATTTTGTTTATTACTATACAATTGGAGATTTAACTATAGTGGTGCTTTCATTTCAATTTTGTCCTTATGTTCTAAAACCAGTATGTAATTAGGGTTGAAGCTATACAATACCAATGTAGTTACATGACTGTCTAAGCTGGGTACCTAACCGAAAAGTGTTCCATTAAATGTTACAAATTGTTGAAGGAAAGTGTTTCAATAAGCACAGTTTGGTGGCGTATCATACCTCGAAACGTGACATGTGTTGCTTCTTTTCATGTGAGACATCACATAATGTGCATATTAAATCAGAGTAACTATAGCATACCAAGGACAACCATAGCGTATTTTCTACCGAATATACATCAACCTACAGCATACTACGGGGGTGTTTGGATGTGCGTTTCACCACAAATAATCTCCGAATCTCAGTTTCAAAATGGAGAAAAAATAGAAAAAGGTGTTTGGGTAAAAAAGGCCAAAACGGCGTTTAGTTATTCAAAAATGGAGTAAAACGGCGTTTTGTAAAAGTTGGTTAGGAGGTCCAGCTGCGAAAATGGAGTTTTCAAAAATGGAGTTTTCAAAAATGGAGTTTTCAAACCAAAAATGGAATCCCAAACACCCTCTACATCAAACTATACTTCACCTATTCAAATATCAAACCATACTACTATCATAACCACTGTAGGAAACTTTCCTTATCTGAATTATCAACCTGTGAAAGCTGCTCCCAATTCAAGCCCACATCACATAAGATATGATCAAATAAGCTAGTTTCCATTTAAGGTACAAAGCCATCTGATACACCATAAGTTTATCAGTTAACCTTAAATAGATCCTTTCAGGCCATTATTCATTTAACGATACTTACACTTCTGACAGTATCCTAAATTATACCATCATCAGCCTATTCGAGTGTTTACCAGCTATTGAAAGTCTCTCTACTCAGTTTGACATCTTTGAGGTACTTTCTTCATATGGTACTCAATTGATTTAACCTGCGGGGATGAGTTGGCTTATCACTGGCCCATTGTTTTAGATTTTCAGGCCATTTGTTATGGCAGAACAAGAGAGCTTCCAACCAGATTACACCTTAAGTTCCTATTTATGTGTTATGTATGCTTTACTCAGAAACATGATGACGGGTATCATGACGAGTTATCTATTCTTGTTCTTTTAATGAAAAGCTCCCCGAACTTGGAGAAAATTGAGGTAGGGACGTAGGGTTGATAACATTAGTCGATCTTGTATCCTATTAATTTTGATTTACCACAATACATTGACACAGTATATACCGGTACTTCTTGTAGATTGACAATGATGACTGCGATAAAGACGACTTCGTGAAAAGACACAATTTTTTTACCGAAGATGACATACGCTCCTTTAAACTCGAGGATTATTCAGATATCTGGTTGGAGCATATGCGCGAACTTAATATTGTCAATTTCAGAAACTTGTGGAATGAGTCAAAATTTTGTAAAACTTGTCTTGGCTAAGTCGCCTGTGCTAAAGAAGGCGAGGATTGGGATCGACTACAGCCTGATTGACGAGGATGAAGAGTTGCAAATTTATCAAATGCTCTTAAGTTCTCAACATGCATCACCGGTGTAGATGTCGTCGTTAGTTAAGAGATTGAAGTCGATTCTGGTTACACTACGCTGTTTTGTAGATTGCTTAGTTAATTTATTAGTTTAGCATTTGGCTCATTGTCTGAGCTGGGGTCTTTAAAGATATGATGTTTTGTCATTTGACTTTCTGTGATGATTTTATTGCTGATAGTTTTATGAACTTATGTTGTTTTAATCAGAGGTTCCGTCAAAATGGGATATGTGTCAACTCAAACAGGTCAAATGAGACGAAAGTCCACCACTGTGAATTCTTAAAAATAAAAGGGTTTAAAGCTTTAAATAACCATATACTTTCTCAAATATATTCATATGCTACGTGTACTCAAAAAATTATCTAAATAGTACTTGAACTTTGATTTTTTTGCCAATATAGTCATATTTTTACCTGCAACCGGCTAAACCGGTTAAATAAAATGACGTGGTATTTTTTTTCTTTTACAAAGTGACGTCGTTAGTCCCCCATCCAACATATTTTTCATCGTTTGTCCTTTTTTCAAAAATATGTTTTTTATTTCAAAAAAACATTTTTTTCGAAAAATATTATTTCGAAAATTTTCTTTTTTCAAAAAATATTATTTTGAAAATATTTTTTTTCAAAAAAGTTATTTCCAAAATATTTTTTTTTCAAAGAATATTATTTCGAATATTTCGAAAATTTACATTTTTATTGAACAATGTTTTAAATTTTTTTAATTTTAAATTTTTTTGAGACAAAAGAATGTAGAAAAATAAAAATTATATATATTTTTTTCTTTCTAGAGTATGTTTTTTTTCAAAAACTATTTTTTTTCAAAAATGTGTTTTTTCAAAAAATACTTTCCCAAACAGTGTTTATTCGATTAATTTTTTTTGGAGAAAAACATACAAAACTTTTATTAATTTAAATTTTTGGAGAACAAAAATTCGAAAAAGAAATCAAGAACCAAAAGAATATATAGAAAAAGTTTTTAATTATATACATGTTGAATTTTTATATGTTTTTTGTTTTAAATTTAAAAAAAATCGAATATTTGTTTTCGAAATATTAAAAAAAATATTTACGAAATTGTCTTTTTTGGAGAAAAACATGTTAAACCGGACTAACGTTGCAAATATTTTAAAACAGTCGTTCGTAAAAGGACTAACTTTGTAAATTTAATATGCCATGTCACAGTTAACAAGTGAAAAAAAGTTTGGATGTACCATAGGTAAAATCAAAATTTATTATATAGATAATTTTTTGAGTACACGTACCATATAGATATATTTGAAAAAATACATGGCTATTTAAAGCGTTGGACCCAAACAAAAAGAGGAATAGCTGGAAGTTGGTATCGAACCTCGTCATACGTTTTACATCTCTTATGTGGTGAAAACTTTTTAGATCACTACATATATATGTTGCAGACACGATATTAATTATTATTTAAAAGAGTTGAAAGCCTACATGTGATAATTACCGGCGGTAAAAAAAGTTTCTAGGTGTGTATATCACTACAAAATAACATGAAGAGTAATTTTTATACAGGTACTATAACGAAACATTAGAAAACAAAACATACTATTATACAACCGTGTCTTTGTTAGTACCCTAGGTCCTAGAATTGTTATTCGGATTGACGTGGTTCGGATGGGAGTATTTTGAGATGAAGCTACAAAAATCTATATTCGAACTGAAAACTATTTAAAACTCGGTTTGTGTCAACTCGACCGGGTCAAATCCGTCGGATTAATTCGGGTTTGGATAAGCCGAATATGGGTAAAAAGTAAATAATTAAAAAAAAAAAAAATCCTTTTTCTCTTTTAAATACTAAATTTATATTAAAAAAAACATTTGTTTGGGTCAACTAGAAGAGTTAGTAGAAAAAATCCAATTCGATATCCGAACATATTTAGTATTCAGGTTACATGAGTTCACCCGTGTAACCTTAAATTTTTTGGACCCTACTAACGCGGGTCGAATGTACTTATTATGTCTGGTCCGAGTTTAGGTGTAAGTCGGATCGGCCTTCTTTACACTCCTGTAAGTCCCATAGACATATTTTATGTATATAACTGAGAGCTCATGAATGCTTAACCAATCACTAAACCACATTTTTTCTCTAATGCGACGGATATGAGACTAACTTGGCACAATAAAGCAACCGATATTAAAAAAAACATACCTTACATAAATACATTTTATGTAATTACACACACAAAAAAACATCACTAAACCGCATTGATAACTAAATAACTTGATATGTTTGGTTTCATGTTATATGTTTGCTTTCATGTCTTATCATCAAATTTCATTTTGTCCCACTTGGATAGAAAGTTAGAGTAGTAAAATCTTTATAAATCAAGTTTCAATTTTATAGTTAATCAGAATGCTAGAGGCAATCAAAATTAATTGGTTCTCTTTTGGTTTTTTACATGGGTACATGAGTGTCAACTTGGTTATGTGCATATACTTATTTAAATCATTAACAAGTCTCGATTTTTAGCGTTTTTAATTTAAGTAAGATGAGATAAGATACATTTTTGCTTTTAATGCTATCGTAGAGTCCTCATCTTAACTTTCTCTCATGCCACGGATATGAGACTAACTTGGCACAATTAAGCAACCGATATTACAAAAAAACATACCTTACAAGAATACATTTTATATAATTACACACACAAAAAAAACAAGCAAGTGACAAACATAAAAGCTGGTCACATATACGACCCACATCACCAAAAACCCGGATGCGAACCGACTTGACTTGTTGGCTCACAGTGGGGACACGAGTCAGACAAGGGTGAACCAGCTTTCACACGGCTTAGCCATCTGCCATATCCAATTGCTAGTGGCATCTACTGGAGGTGTGAGAACACGCTTTGGTTGTGAACCTGGTAAAGCCCATGGTAAGGTGAGCTCAATTGCAATGCGCTTAAGAGTCCTAGATGGGGTCAAGAAAAAGTGGGTTCTGTTGGAATTTATAAATACTAGTTAACCATTAACTACGAGTACGCAGCGGAATGGAGCTAGTATAACATACATGATTAAGAACATAATAAAAACAATTTAACACCAACCTTTAATTAATTGAATAAATCAATTAATACGTCTTGATCTTGATCTCGAACTTTAACGGTTAAATTACCGTCTCCATCGTTTGCTCACACGACACGTCAAACGAACATCACTACGATGCTAGTAGTAACTTCACTTCTCAAACAACAAGTGTTTACATCTTGTAACTAGAAACCCTAGATCCAAAACCCTAATTTGGATTACGCAAGGATCGGTTTATTAAACGTTATAAGATTGATTAACCCAAAATCACATAAACCCTAATCAGGGTTTATGCATGTCGAACCACCTAGGGGAGAACTAATACCTAAATCTAGTGATTTAGGGTTTAGTTAAAAAGCTTAAGACTTTATAAGAAAACCACCAAAAAGGATTGATCTTATAAAGGTTTAACCTTTATGTGATTTTAGGGTTAATAGGAAAAATCGTTTGGTTTTGGTGTGGTGTTTGGGTCGATCGGACGCAACAAGGGAGGCAAGGGAGAGATAAAAATTATGAGCTAGGTGTTTGTGTATTTATACACATTCTCCACCTCCTCAAAATCTTTAAGGCCCATCCCAAGAAACCAATTAAGGAAAGGATTACCTTAATCAAATATTCTTGAATATTTACTTACCAAAAACCAATAACCAAAAAAAATCTTCTAGAACCCCCTATATACAATAATCGGCCGAATGGCCTTAGGGTTTCTAGAAGTCGATTTCCTTCTAAAATTTAAATAACGCACTCACGATAAATTAATTAAATCCCGTTAATTAATTTAACCACCGTTAATTAAATAATAAGTGAAGTTTTTATTAAACGTTTAATTATAAATAATAAAACGTAAATAAAAGTGTGTTCTCCGTATTGAGTGTGTGCCCACGATAGGCTCACGTATTTCCGATGGCTAAACGATCGCATATCCCAACAGCTCCCACTTGTGAGAGTTTAGACATACAGCGTCCATAATGAAGTATCTAGCAACACTTCATTATAACCGGAAATGACTGAGGTATAGTTTCAAGAAGAATATCTCAAAAGTATTAATGGTATACGATTATGTGACTTGCTAATAATCATCCCTTTGTTACTAGTACAGTTTAAACTATGGATATGGATCCTAACTCATTCCATGAAGTTTAAATTATAGTTTCTCGTTATAGAAGTTAATTCAGATATACCAAACGTAAACAAGTATCATCTTGATTTACACTTTGTGTGCGGCCACACAATTATCTGATTAATTCTGGAGAGGGCCCAGTGGTACTTCACTGCACTATATCAAGTGGTGGAACAAATTCTTTATTGACTACAAGTGTCTGTGGATGCTGCTTCACAACACTTCCAATTAGAGTCTTTATAACTAGGTCTGGCGAACTAGCGTTGGACATAGAATCAAGAAGTGATATTCACACATGCACAAACTTGTTTGCATCTCAAGTCTAAGGATGATGACTTAATCACCATTTTCGCAATCTTACTCATGACAAGGATCCAAAAGTAATGATTCGAAAGTTCGGGGTGTCCAATACGCATCCCTTATGAATAACATATGAGTTTGGTGGGAACCGTCCATATATTCAAACAATATAACCAACACTCATATTTGTCTTAATGTAGACAATACTCCCATATTGCTAACCGAAAATGGACATATTTAGAATAATCAAATATTCAAGGATTTAAACATACAAACATAGGGCAACAATAATTATATGAATGAATAACAAATACCAAGTATCTTTATTCATCGGAAAATAATTATTTGTCTTACCATCCCAATTATCCAAATACTAAAATAGATATGCATGAAACTAATTTAGCAAGTTGAAGTTAAATGTTTCCAACATTCTCAACTATTCTTTAACAAGAAAGCTAAATAGTTATCTAAGTAAAGTTTCCGAATACTTGTTTCAAATTTCTCAATTGTGAAAGATTTGGAAAACAAGATGAGTGTCTTTTCTTACATGCTCATACTATTTGCAAGTTTCATAGTAGGGGATATCGTCAATCCTTGCATAAGGTATTTAACATCAACGATATGCTGACAGTCATCTTTACAGTTTCTTAAAATGTAAAATATTCTTATTCCTTAATGTGTAATGCAACAATGCTCATTGTGAGCACATCTAGTAAGTAGATTTATCATAAATGATAACATCTCACTTTACTAGATCGATTATCCTCTAGCATCAGTGTACACATACATCACTATGCTTTATAATTCGTAAACATTTGTTTTAACAACAATCTAAATACTCTCAATTAGAAATTGTTTTTGTCATCTCACTTTGCTCTTGTACAAAAATGACAACAAATCGTATACATAATATAGTATTTATACATAATGAATCCTTAGTTAAAAACATAAGGTTTCCATTCATGTTATAAATTATGTCAAGTGAAATATATCAATCAAGACTCGCTTTGAATGATGTATTACATTGTGTTGGACTTAATTACCGCATATGCTTATGACAATAAACATTTATTCCAAAGCCATTTGTTTTATTCCATAAATTCTTAAATGAAGTTTCATTCCAATCTTAAGGATTACATCTAGCTTAAATGGAATGATGTCTTCAATATGTTATACAACATACGAATTTTAAGGAAAAACATAGTGCTCCCACTCAATGTCAAGTGTACTCTAAACTCGTCTAAAATTTAATCGAAATCATATTGAATTAAATTCTAGATATAGTTTCTAGATGCATGATTTAATCCATACTTGAATTAATCATCTTGTATACTCAATAAAGATTTTATAGATTCATAAACCTTTTGATTATACACCATCCTTGCTAAAAGGTAATCATAAAGGGAAACTATAAAGTTTTAATTGACATATTCCATTTACATAGAAACATATATGACAATCAATTATCTTTATTTAATCAATGCGTGCATAGAATAATGATTCAATCATTGTCAATTGCTTGAGTATAATTAAAAGCTTCCTATTCTTAGCCATGCATTAATTATGTATACCATTTTGTCCTTGTGAGTCATTCTTCAAAAGAAACTCCATCCAACCTCATAGGTTTATAATTAGGAGAAACATCAATCAAATTCAATAGATTGATTTTCCCTTTAAGGACTGCATCTTATCATTCATATTTCCAAAATATTTATCAGATTCAAGATATGATAATATTCATTAGCAGTTAGTAGATTACAAAGATCTCCTAACTTATATTCCTCAGCATTGATATTAAAATATCAATCAAGTGATGAGGTATCTTTGCAGATTTATGAATGAGAGTAACATTTACTTTGGTTTGACATTTCCATGCTTACCAAAATATGACATCAACAAGTGGATTTTGAAGGTTGTGTATTTTGCTCTTGAATATCTTCAAGAATTGTTATAACTCCCACTTACTTTTGTAAGTAGAGATCATTCTCTAAATACTAAGTATTTAAGCAACAATAAATTGTTCTTAATAGAGAGACTACAAAACACATTTTAAATTCTTATCTCAAGTTTGTTAATACTATGCTTCAAAAGATATTAACAAATTAAAGAATTCAATCAAGACATATTGGGACTTCTCCTAAGAACCCTAATTAGGGTTTCTAGCATGAACCCTAATTCTTGTATCACTCTTTTAACCAATAACCTTAGGAAAGGTTTGTGTTACGTCAAGCTAGGAGGAACACTAACACTACAAACGTCAAGCACGGAAGTGTAGAAAAATCGAAAAACCCCAAGAGATTTTAAGATTAGATTGGTTTGAGTGGAACAACCGAAAGTCCCTAATAAATTAGGGGTTTTCAATTTGTGGGTTGTCTTGAATACCTTCTCGGTTTGAACTATATTGATTGTATCAATGACACACGCAATTTTCTAACCTTGATAGATCATGGAGGTAGAATAATTAAAGCTATCATAAATCAAACTATATGAATATAGTTTGTTTCAACTCTTTAGACATACCATAATAATTTGGTATTCTATGAGTATTGGAATTATGAGACTACATCAGAATTCCATAGATAACTTAATTCTATTTGGATTAAATACTTTGTCAATTGGGTCATGTACCAAATTACAATATCCGTATTTTAATTCCAGGTGCATGCTATAATGTATATTTCTTGAACAATGCGAGAACCATGTGTTTACAAGAAGACATAATAGTTCAAGAATTATATGTTCATGCGTTTACAAGAAAACAGAACATATCAAGTATACATTATAAGTCTTTGAATAATTCAAAGATCTAATGTTTATGTGTTAACAAGAAGACATAACTATTTTACTACATACTTTATGTTATAAGTCGGTGAGTAATTCAAGGACTTTATAATTATGTGTTATCAAGGAAAAACATAATTATACTAACTAAAGCAATCATGAACGCAAACTCTTGAGTTCAATAGTAATTTCAAGTTAATTTTATACTTCAAAATTATGATTATTATATCTTAACCATAATTGTATTTACTATAACATGTAGTTAATTACCGAAGTAGCTTTCCACTATATCATGACATTGAATGTAGTAGGACAACAAACATCTTGTATGTTCAAGTCCTAGTAGAATTATTAGCTTTCTTACCTTTTGGGCAAATGAAACTAATAATATGTTGTTCCTTGCACACACTTTACAATTTCTCCCACTTGTGTAAGGCACAACATCATATCATGTAGACAAGCAATACAACATGTGGTTGATTGTGTAAACAATATGATTATGTCATTGATATTATAAGTAGATTTAGAACTATAACTTTAAATAAAGAATTGTGGATTATTATTTTATAGATAACGTTTCGGAAAGCGACATCATAAAGGCAGCGTGTTATCATATAAAATAAAATGCAATTTCCTTTAAGCAATGGTTGTTCATATTTGGAAGTGATAAATTATTTCAAAGCAAGTTCGAAATAATATGGATGACTAAGCAAGAAAATAAATCTTGTAGCTCCCACTGAAATTGACAATATTACATGGATATTATTTCAGTAATAAACTGCAACGCTCCCACTGGATTTGTCAACATAAGAGATGTTACATCACCAGTAAGAAGTTAATAGCAATTTATGGACTTCCTTATCTTTGAAAAATTCCTACAAGTATACATTTACTTAGGTTTTTGAACAAAGTATATGAAATTCTACTTGTGTAGATGAGGGCCTAGCCGTTCATGCTTTCAATTAACTTGACTATTTAGCATGCAATTCCTCCTTTATCGTCTACATAGCCGCAAGGGTATTTAGCACTTTAAGGAATAACAAGAGTCCAAGAAAGATACCTAGCGAAGTGCTAGTAAATTCTTTACTCTTCGCGGTTTAAACTCATACATCGTGACAAGTGCAAGATGTCATTTATTTTGGTAGCTATAGACATTAGGTACACAAAATATGTTATCTTTCAATGATTTCAGAACCGGATTAGGATAATGAAATATTAAAAGTGAGTTTAAATTCAACCGATAACGATTCATTATGGTCCTATCTTATTCTTGTCAACTAATGAGAAGAGATAGGAGTAAGTCTCGCTTTTCTTACCAGGAAAAGAGACAATGTTTGTTTTCTATAAGAAAACAACTTTAGTTTACGAATTATGTTGCAATAACACAATTAATCGGAACTTTAGAAAGTTCAATTTAGTATTTTCGATAATTAAATTCTTAATAGAATTAACTACCCAATTAATTACTAATAAGACTAAGATCCTACTTGCACTCCCACTCAATATTAGAGGTTCGACCGTCTAATAGTAAGTAGGGCAAAAGGTAAGCGTCGAGCGTTAATTGCATTACAAGTGCAACTCTTAGATTTATGAGACGATTCATGAAGTTTATTTGTTGTAGAGTGTTTGGATGGGACGTTCTCTCATCTCTTTCGAGTACCATTGAACATCTCAAACAAACTTGTTCTACACGTAATAAAGTCATGAGTATGTTTCATCTCATCTTATGCCTCGAGTTCCGAATCTGACCGGGAACTCGACTTAAGTCGTACCAATTTAAAAGCATGCAATAATTGGCAAAGGTCTGACCAGTGACAAAAATCGCCTTGGGTGCATGATTCGCCCTAGGTCTGACCAGATGACGAAAAAAGACTACAAGTGCTATTAAATTGGGTGGCATAGACTTAAAATTCAAATAGGTATCACATAAGTTTTAGAAAAACAAATGTCAAAAGCGTGTAAAAGATGCATGCAATCATCTTTTAGCATAAGTTAAGAAAACGTTTTGTTAACTTTGATTTAGGCGTGTTTACCGGGGGAAAAGATTAAAGAAGGATCAAACCCTATATCCTACTCTTCATGCGCCCGAGGGCGCAAGTGCTTGGGATAATTATCATATAGATGCCGAAACATGTACATGACACGGGAAAAGATTAAAGATCGTTCAAACCCTAGATAGCTTGACTAGAACACGTAGTGTAATAGCAAGTCCACCATTAGTAAAGCACAAAAGTTGTTTTTAAGTGTTATAAACCAATTAATTTTGCAAATCACGTCGTTGAGAAGATAGTTTATAAGCCATCATTACGGTATGTAAGCCCAACTCGAGTGACAATATGATTTCGCAAAACAATTCGATTATAATAAAAACAAGTTTCATAGATCTTATGTCCATATTAATATTTGTTCCAAAAAACGATTTTTAACAAATAACACATAGCCGATTCGCAAGGAAAAAGTGTTGTATTAATATGACATACTTTTAAAGCTAGTTTTGATATAAGTAGAGATCCGTTTTTATGATTACTAGAATCTTGAATTATTACGTTTTGCAATTCACGATGGAAAACAAATAAGCACATAAAAACAGACTAGAAGGGGGTAGAAGCAGAAGACAGACTTTATATGAAAGCGATAAATCATATAAGATCCAAGTCTCGAATGAGTCTTCCCCAAATTGAGGACCAAAGACCCTCATCAAGTTTTCGAGCAAGGTACTTGATGACGTGCAAAGTATCACAAAAGTGAGATGCAAAAGTATTTGACGGATAATAAAAACAATCGTAATTGTTAACCGATTCAATTTAACCTACCCAATTTTAACCATTATCTAGATCAAGATTAAAACTTTATGACAAGTATGCATGTAATTGTCATAAAAACATAAATAAAAGAGATTTTAAAGCGAAGCAAGCGTGTTTTATTCTATGTGTAACCCATGAATGCCATACGAACTGACTCGTGATGCCACTGTTGGAATTTATAAATACTAGTTAACCATTAACTACGAGTACGCAGCGGAATGGATCTAGTATAACATACATGATTAAGCACATAATAAAAACAATTTAAAACCAACCTTTAATTAATTGAATAAATCAATTAATACGTCTTGATCTTGATCTCGAACTTTAACGGTTAAATTACCGTCTCCATCGTTTGCTCACACGACACGTCAAACGAACATCACTACGATGCTAGTAGTAACTTCACTTCTCAAACAATAAGTGTTTACATCTTGTAACTAGAAACCCTAGATCCAAAACCCTAATTTGGATTACGCAAGGATCGGTTTATAGAACGTTACAAGATTGATTAACCCAAAATCACATAAACCCTAATTAGGGTTTATGCATGTCGAACCACCAAGGGGAGAACTAATACCTAAATCTAGTGATTTAGGGTTTAGTTAAAAAGCTTAAGACTTTATAAGAAAACCACCAAAAAGGGTTGATCTTATAAAGGTTTAACCTTTATGTGATTTTAGGGTTAATAGGAAAAATCGTTTGGTTTTGGTGTGTTGTTTGGGTCGATCGGACGCAACAAGGGAGGCAAGGGAGAGATAAAAATTATGAGCTAGGTGTTTGTGTATTTATACACATTCTCTGTAACACCCCATTTAGATAAATGGAATGTCACGCGTGATTATGGCGTGTCATCAAAGCATGCAAGGTAATATGTAGTGAAACATACATGACCATAGGGAAAACCGGAATCAAACATCGGTTCCCAAACATAAGCCCAAAACATAACAAAGTAAATGAACTGAAAGAAAGACTAAACAAGCATAAATATATGAAGGAAACAGGAGAAGAAGTCTATGGCCGCTTCCATCCTATGCATGTCCTCCAAATGCTCGAGTCTTGGGTACCTGCCGTTTTGGGACATGGAAAGGAAAGTAACGGCTGAGCAAAACGCTCAGTGCACGGATATACAATATAGCATGAAATAGGATAAGCATGTAACATATAACAGCGGAAGACTAAGTTCTGAGTAAACTGGTTAAGTATCAAGAAAACTGGTTTTATAGTTTGAAAAGCCTTATGTTTATCTTATGAAAACTGTTTAACATATATATACCATAGCCCATATAGGTCATGAAAAGGTCACGTGCATGAATACTTGGAGGGGTGACCTCATCATGCTGATTAGAGGGGATGCCTCTAATTAATATACTGGTTTGGGTAGGAGGGATCAGCTCCTTGTGAAGGGTGCAAAGCACACACCACATTCACCATGATAAACTGAATAAAACATGTAACTAGGATGCACCCATACGCCCCACCTGATATAATAATACGGCCAAAACTGAAAAGGGACGCCACGAGCAATCACTCCGCCGTGGGGAAGTCATAACATCGGTGCCTCCAATGTTATGGTTATGGTACCTCCATAACTAGGTGAAACTGGTCATGCTTGTATATGGCTATAGATTATGCTAATTAAACATAAGCAGTTCAAAACAATAAAACAAATACTGGGGAAAACAGTTGGCTGCATACGGGGAAATCCTAAATAAGGAAAGAATGTCCATACTGAAAGGACGGGAATCCGTACCTCAAGTCCAGTGAATGAACGGAAGAAAGACTCCTACTTCTGGATCACTAACGCTACATGAATACACACGTGTATAAGTATCGATTCACTGATTACGTACTGGGTTTTATGTCTCATTTTAGCTGACTTGGTATGTTTTAGGTCATGGTTCACTGTTTAAAGCCTTAAACTGTGTTTATCTTGTATTCTGATTTATCTGATTAAGTATTACTGGTGTTTCATGTATTAATATACTTACTGTGTAATAATAAGTAACTTTCCAAAAATAGCAGGTTTCCAAAAATAGAAAGTTTCCAAAAATAGAAAGTTTCCAAAAATAGAAAGTTTCCAAAAATAGAAAGTTACCAAAAATAGAAAGTTTCCAAAAATAGAAAGTTTCCAAAAATAGAAAGTTTCCAAAAATAGAAAGTTTCCAAAAATAGAAAGTTTCCATGATTAGATTAGCTGCCTGAAATAGATAGATTTCCATATATAGAAGGTTTCCATTAATAGATTAGTTGCCTTATTTAATTAAGTTTCTATAAATAGAAGTTTCCATATTTAGAATTAAGCTGGTTACATAAGCTAACATATAAGTCTAAGTGTTTATAAGCTTATTTCTTAAGTCATATGATATAGCGTATAGTTTAATTATTATTTCATGTATTTTAATTAAACTATAGGTTAAGCATTTTAATTAAAGTATAACATGTTTTAATTAAAATGAAGTGAAATACTTAGGTTAAAATGTGTATTATTATTATTAATAATATAACCTAAGTCATGTCTAAATTAATTAATTATAGGCATGTTTTAAATAATTAATTAATTATAACTTATAACATAAAATACTTAGGTTAAATTAATGTCATGTTAAACTAATAATTAAAATAACCTAAGTCATGATTTAATTAATATTTCATGTTATTAATTAATTTATATCCTAAGTTCATAATTCATAAAAATTAACATGTAGCATAAATCATGATTTAACCAACGAACCATGAACCGGGCATGATATCGACACCGTACCCCGAACCAAATCGGGGTTCCCCTTGGTTCCTTGCTGCCGTGGGACCCACACCACCAAACCGGGACCATACGGTCTCGGTGGTGGTTTCTAGGCCAAGCCGTGACCCCCTTGGGGCACGGTCTAGGCGTCGGCTAAACCAAACACCCGTAAAACACCCTTTTGATTTTACTTCTTAACCAAATACATGTTTATTTTATGTTTTTAAAATAGGTTTTAAAAACATCATGTTCTTAATCAATTTTACCAAATCAAATCAAAAGAAGGAATTAAAAAGAAAGGTTAAAAAGATATACCGAATGTGTAGATGAATTAAGGATGAACAAACACTAATACTTGTACAATATCCAAGATCAAAATCAACAAGAACACCCCTCTTAGGTGTGTTATAGGTGGCGGCTACAAAAGGGAAAAGGAAGGAGAGGAGAAAACTTTTTAGGGTTTTATGTTTAATTTCTTGAAAAGTGAAAATGAATGCATTTTTCCCTTAACCCCTTGTTTAGTAAAAATGATGGGCTAGGCCCATTTCTCCTCCTTAATTTCGTGGTTCATGGGGCCCACATGGGGTAACCCAAATGTTTTTCGTGTCCCGATGTTTCGTGTTCGTTCGTGGTTAAACGTGCTCGTGTCTGAAGTGTTTCTGTTTATTTTATCATGTAGTTACCGTAATCTTAACGCTCGTAATTATATTATATGTATTTACGTAAGTATTCTAATTTGTATTTTAAATGGTGATCATGATTTAATTATGTTCACGTGATATATTTATTAACTGTTTATCATGAGTTCGTACGTAATCGATACTTGTCATGTCATACACGTATGCACTTGCTTGATTATTAGCACATGAATGTGATCAATACTAAATGAGGTAAGTTTTAATCTAGGACGAACGATCTTAAGGGCACTATTCATGGTAAAAGCATGCGGGTTTTACAATTCTTCCCCCCTAAAAAGAATAATTCGTCCCCGAATTATAGATAAGGTAACTGGAAGCAAAGCATACCCGAATCAAACTGGAAAGGTATGCAAAATAACGGAAATGAAGGTGACATGGTAGAAGGGAA
This sequence comes from Glebionis coronaria, assembly GCA_025667525.1. Lineage (NCBI taxonomy): Eukaryota > Viridiplantae > Streptophyta > Magnoliopsida > Asterales > Asteraceae > Glebionis > Glebionis coronaria. The sequence continues at coordinate 637,639,540 of CM046877.1, forward strand.
CGTGGAACGTGACCTGTCTTGAAAAGACATGGAACGTGACGTGACTGAAAGGACATATCTAATCGATAGGAGAAAAATGGATAAGAAGTCCGGATGAACTTGTCCGTTTCCAAGTGGCCTCCCTCTTGGAACGGTTCTTTCAGAAGATCCTGACACTAATGATAAATCTTGGTCCTCCTGACCTTGACTTGGAATACGAAGAAATTCTTGATTATCAACGGAAGGTAGATCCTCTAAATTCGATCGAGGAAAAATAAGAGTTAACGTGCAAGGGTAACTGAAACGTTACGATGCAAGACAATCTGACTTAACTGATAATTAGAAACGATGCGCGAGACATAAAGAAACGTAGTACGTGAAAAAAAAAATTTGAACGTGAAACGTGAAAATTTTTGAACGTGCTACGTGGAGATATGGCGAGTGTAGTATGAGTAAACCTATCGTGATCCATGATACGTGTAACATATCTTGATCATGATATGAGGAACTTGGAATGAACATGACATGTGAGACATATCGTGATCATAGAATATAATGGCGGTAACGCCAAACGCTACAAGGTGAGACGTGGGATATGACGTGAAACGTCTATCTGATGATGGAGAGTTATACTAAACTTGGGTCTGGTCTCTCAAGTTCTTGCAAAACTTCCCAGAACGAAAAGAACGTAAAATCGTAAGCCAAAAATACGATCATGAACGTGAATAGTGTCATGAACGTGAGCGCGAAAGCAAGTCGTGGAATTAGAATGAAGACGTGAAGTAAGTTAGGAGTAAAATTACGAATCTTTGTCTGACCCGATAGCTGCGGGATTACCAAGTTGTCGGATGAGCCTTGGCTGGAACATGTCCGATCAATCTGTCGGTTCTACAATCCTTACGAATGTAATGATTCTGCAGACTTGATCAAACTGTTTGCAATAACCCAGATAGCATCATGCTTCTTCTGAGTTTGCTGAAATCTGGTAACTAAAATCCATGGAGATCTTGTCCCTTTTCGATTCACAATATCATATGATGAAAACATACCCGTCTGTTGGTGTCCTATCTGTTGATCCCAAACTTAGATCGATTAAGCTTTGGGTATACGAGATTAGATCAAGTACTACACGTAGAGAAACCTTTGCTTATGAATAAAGTAACAAAGTGTTATGCGGAATTAACACTTGATCTAAAACACAAAGATGTTAAACAAACTTTCACTTGTATTAGAATGATCGTACTTGGTTACAATGAAAGAGTTTAACTTGCGAATACTTATGAAAACTTATATTAACTTTAACCTAAAAGATCTTATTTTATAGAACAAGAAGTCTTGTACAATAAGCTACGAATCAACTATTCTAGGTAAAGATAAACATAGAAAATACATTGTCGACTCTATCCTTACTAGAAGTATTCTAGAATATAATAAACGTGTAGCTCACATCTTCCATCAGTGCTTGTCTTCAATCTGTCAACGCTTGACTTTAACTTGTCAACGCTTATGCTATCAGCGCTCACTTTGCTCTTGTCAACGCTTGAGTTGTTCTTGTCAGCGTTCAAGTGTTCTGGCCTAAATTTATTCCCAACACTATCTTAGCCTGTTTGTATAACAGGTAAGAAGATATGAACGTAACTGTATCCTGCTTCGAAGGAACTTGATACATAGAAGGTTGCGAAACTCTTAGTCTTTGAATCAGACTTCTCCCAGCGTAGGATTTTCTAGAACACCTAATGCAGTGTAGGGTTCTCTCCTTTACGCATAAGCTGAGTCATGGTAAGATTAACCGTAGAATGCCATGTGATTCAGCGTGCCACTGTAATGAAACAGAATTGATATTGGAAAATTTCTAGGGTAAAATTTCTCTTGTCAAGAAATTGCAATATAGTGCAGATATGGTCTTCCTGTTCTTCTCTAGGCTTAGAGGAAATCAGGTTATCCTCAATGAAAACGCTGATGAATTTGTTTAGGAGTTCATGGAACTCAATTTATTAAGTCCATAATGCGGTTGGAGCATGATGAGACTAATTCAAATCATACATTTAGCATGACCAAGTCGTGTACGAATAGCAGTCATGGACATATCCTGCTTTTCCACTCATCATTGTTGGCAGCATGATCGTGAGTTCGATCTTGGAAAAGTGATTAACACCATACGGTTGATTGGACATGTTGTCAATATGTGGAGGAGAATAACGGTCATGAATGGTGATTTGTTTAAGTCGACGGTAGTCGACACATAATCTCATGGTACCATCCTTCTCCTTGTAGGTTCTGCTGGAATGTATAGGAAGACTTTGGAATAATCAACTGGCTGTGCGTAAAAGAGTTAAGTGGTTGTGTCTTACTGACAGCTAGAAAATTTTAGCGACCATGGCTAACAATGCACATGCTTGTAAGCGTAGAAAATTTGCACAGATATTCCGATAGAAAATCAAGCTGAAGTATTCAGGAGCCTGAACATTACTGTACATAATTATGAATCGTAGCATGGTGTGCTGTTCATAGTCCATAATTAGGATAAAAAAAAATTCATCTCGTGTCTGTCCGAGGAAAATGCGTCACGTGGGAATACGAAAGGCGTCCTTCATGGTTAGGAATATATGAACTATGGTGAAAGAAATGAAAGTGACATCTGCAACATGACAGTTCTCACTGATGCGCTGATAATGGTATTGAAATTCTTGTGGCCTGATTAATACATGGCACAACAAATAGATGTACCCTTGGAGGGTACCCTGAATTTCTTAGAAATGTTCCATAAATAGACGTGAGTCATGTGTCTTGACTCGTGTCTTGAGAAATGTAAGCGTGACATATGTCTTGACTGGTATCTTGACATGTGTCCTCAGAAAGTATACGTGAGACATGTGTCTTGACTGATGTCTTGACATGTGTCTCGAGATGTGAAACAATCAGAACTACAAATATTAGGTTAATATGCCAGAATTGGCGGATCGGTTGGACTACTGATCATTTGTATGTCTGATCAAGTCCGTGGCCGGAGCCTCGGTTGCGATTTCTAGGATAGTTGCTGTCATAGTAGTGGTTACTATCATCATGTCTGTCGGTTCCCTGACGGTCATTCTCATGACCGTGACTCATGTAACTATTTAGCTGAGTGGCCGGCTGGTACTGGTTTGCACTCATATGGCTGAAATGACAGCCGAACGACGTGTGACATGTAACTATGAATTTGGGACAATGACTGATGGGAATTGTCTGATGGTGAAGCATCTTCTCGTCCAATTGCTTTGCTCCGACGCCTTTGTCTTCGTCTTTTAGGATCTCCAGGTTATGAACAGCATCAGCATCAGCATCTCGTAGCGTCTCCCAACATCAGCAGCATCAACCTTCAGTAACATCTCCAAGCTATGAGCGGCATCGACAATTTTGTAGAATATCAGCAAGTGAACATACGCCTGAGATGATTTAGAATCGACTAGCAAATACTCGTGAAGTATTGCAAGTGGAATACACATGGATTAAGGTACATGTAATACACATGAAATACGGTACGTGGAGTACACATGGAATGCACATGAAATGATCGGTATGGGCTCGATCATTTGTCATGATTTAAGGAAAGTAAACCGGTTAAACGGTTAGGAAAACCTTCATGATAACCTGGCAGTATTAGCATAGACATCATTCTGGTTGCATAGAGAAACGCTAAAGTGTGGTTACACAAAATTCAACGATGATTTGCCTGACAGCATGATCAATGAAAACCAACCATGACTATCATGAAAGCATGATTCAATGAAATCTAACAATGTCTTGTAGAACAACGTAAATGACAAAAGAGGCGTGAAACATAATCAACATGAAGACGGAATTATCATGAGGAAACATGAAACCATCTATTACGAAGAAGTGTATAACATAATCAGCATGAAACTGAAGTTAACCATGACAGTATGAAGACATACTTGACATAAAGACATAATAACTTATGATGGGACATGAAAAAAAATTTATGCCAATTTAAATCATGAGAAAAATTTTATGCAAGAAAACAGTGCATGAATGCGTAGTGTAGTTTATAAAACCTTTATATGTGCGAGGGAACGCCTATGGGTCGGTTCCAAAACAAAAGACATGGCGAGGGGACGCCTATGGGTCGGTCCCAAAGTTAAAAGTTTCGATAAAAGCACATGCGACTAAATAGGGCCAGTCCTGTACCAACTATTACTTAGTCAAAATTCCTGCAACAGATGACATATGATATAAATGCATGAATGCATGAAACATAATAATTAAGAGTCATTGTCAAAACTTAACAGAAAAAATTTTTTGTGAAAATTATGAACTACTGGGGTCAGTCCACATCGTCACAGTTCACGAGGAACATCGTGCATAGACAATGACACATAACTAAGTATGGATGACGGTTGTTCATTCCATATTAGTAAGACGATACTGGTGAAAACATCATGGTGAAAACAACAAGGTGCTGAAAACGTCATGGCTAAAACAAAAAGGTGCTGAAAACATAATGGTTAAAACAACAACGCGCTGAAACATCAATACGTGGAATAACAAACGTTGGCTTAGGAAGCTCCTGGTGACTACCCACTAGTCACAGGTCGAGTTTTAGAGCCTACAGGTCGAAGCCTTGGCTCTGATACCATAATTGTAACACCCCATTTAGATAAATGGAATGTCACGCGTGATTATGGCGTGTCATCAAAGCATGCAAGGTAATATGTAGTGAAACATACATGACCATAGGGAAAACCGAAATCAAACATCGGTTCCCAAACATAAGCCCAAAACATAACAAAGTAAATGAACTGAAAGAAAGACTAAACAAGCATAAATATATGAAGGAAACAGGAGAAGAAGTCTATGGCCGCTTCCATCCTATGCATGTCCTCCAAATGCTCGAGTCTTGGGTACCTGCCGTTTTGGGACATGGAAAGGAAAGTAACGGCTGAGCAAAACGCTCAGTGCACGGATATACAATATAGCATGAAATAGGATAAGCATGTAACATATAACAGCGGAAGACTAAGTTCTGAGTAAACTGGTTAAGTATCAAGAAAACTGGTTTTATAGTTTGAAAAGCCTTATGTTTATCTTATGAAAACTGTTTAACATATATATACCATAGCCCATATAGGTCATGAAAAGGTCACGTGCATGAATACTTGGAGGGGTGACCTCATCATGCTGATTAGAGGGGATGCCTCTAATTAATATACTGGTTTGGGTAGGAGGGATCAGCTCCTTGTGAAGGGTGCAAGGCACACACCACATTCACCATGATAAACTGAATAAAACATGTAACTAGGATGCACCCATACGCCCCACCTGATATAATAATATGGCCAAAACTGAAAAGGGACGCCACGAGCAATCACTCCGCCGTGGGGAAGTCATAACATCGGTGCCTCCAATGCTATGGTTATGGTACCTCCATAACTAGGTGAAACTGGTCATGCTTGTATATGGCTATAGATTATGCTAATTAAACATAAGCAGTTCAAAACAATAAAACAAATACTGGGGAAAACAGTTGGCTGCATACGGGGAAATCCTAAATAAGGAAAGAATGTCCATACTGAAAGGACGGGAATCCGTACCTCAAGTCCAGTGAATGAACGGAAGAAAGACTCCTACTTCTGGATCACTAACGCTACATGAATACACACGTGTATAAGTATCGATTCACTGATTACGTACTGGGTTTTATGTCTCATTTTAGCTGACTTGGTATGTTTTAGGTCATGGTTCACTGTTTAAAGCCTTAAACTGTGTTTATCTTGTATTCTGATTTATCTGATTAAGTATTACTGGTGTTTCATGTATTAATATACTTACTGTGTAATAATAAGTAACTTTCCAAAAATAGCAGGTTTCCAAAAATAGAAAGTTTCCAAAAATAGAAAGTTTCCAAAAATAGAAAGTTTCCAAAAATAGAAAGTTACCAAAAATAGAAAGTTTCCAAAAATAGAAAGTTTCCAAAAATAGAAAGTTTCCAAAAATAGAAAGTTTCCAAAAATAGAAAGTTTCCAAAAATAGAAAGTTTCCAAAAATAGAAAGTTTCCAAAAATAGAAAGTTTCCATGATTAGATTAGCTGCCTGAAATAGATAGATTTCCATATATAGAAGGTTTCCATTAATAGATTAGTTGCCTTATTTAATTAAGTTCCTATAAATAGAAGTTTCCATATTTAGAATTAAGCTGGTTACATAAGCTAACATATAAGTCTAAGTGTTTATAAGCTTATTTCTTAAGTCATATGATATAGCGTATAGTTTAATTATTATTTCATGTATTTTAATTAAACTATAGGTTAAGCATTTTAATTAAAGTATAACATGTTTTAATTAAAATGAAGTGAAATACTTAGGTTAAAATGTGTATTATTATTATTAATAATATAACCTAAGTCATGTCTAAATTAATTAATTATAGGCATGTTTTAAATAATTAATTAATTATAACTTATAACATAAAATACTTAGGTTAAATTAATGTCATGTTAAACTAATAATTAAAATAACCTAAGTCATGATTTAATTAATATTTCATGTTATTAATTAATTTATATCCTAAGTTCATAATTCATAAAAATTAACATGTAGCATAAATCATGATTTAACCAACGAACCATGAACCGGGCATGATATCGACACCGTACCCCGAACCAAATCGGGGTTCCCCTTGGTTCCTTGCTGCCGTGGGACCCACACCACCAAACCGGGACCATACGGTCTCGGTGGTGGTTTCTAGGCCAAGCCGTGACCCCCTTGGGGCACGGTCTAGGCGTCGGCTAAACCAAACACTCGTAAAACACCCTTTTGATTTTACTTCTTAACCAAATACATGTTTATTTTATGTTTTTAAAATAGGTTTTAAAAACATCATGTTCTTAATCAATTTTACCAAATCAAATCAAAAGAAGGAATTAAAAAGAAAGGTTAAAAAGATATACCGAATGTGTAGATGAATTAAGGATGAACAAACACTAATACTTGTACAATATCCAAGATCAAAATCAACAAGAACACCCCTCTTAGGTGTGTTATAGGTGGCGGCTACAAAAGGGAAAAGGAAGGAGAGGAGAAAACTTTTTAGGGTTTTATGTTTAATTTCTTGAAAAGTGAAAATGAATGCATTTTTCCCTTAACCCCTTGTTTAGTAAAAATGATGGGCTAGGCCCATTTCTCCTCCTTAATTTCGTGGTTCATGGGGCCCACATGGGGTAACCCAAATGTTTTTCGTGTCCCGATGTTTCGTGTTCGTTCGTGGTTAAACGTGCTCGTGTCTGAAGTGTTTCTGTTTATTTTATCATGTAGTTACCGTAATCTTAACGCTCGTAATTATATTATATGTATTTACGTAAGTATTCTAATTTGTATTTTAAATGGTGATCATGATTTAATTATGTTCACGTGATATATTTATTAACTGTTTATCATGAGTTCGTACGTAATCGATACTTGTCATGTCATACACGTATGCACTTGCTTGATTATTAGCACATGAATGTGATCAATACTAAATGAGGTAAGTTTTAATCTAGGATGAACGATCTTAAGGGCACTATTCATGGTAAAAGCATGCGGGTTTTACATTCTCCACCTCCTCAAAATCTTTAAGGCCCAACCCAAGAAACCAATTAAGGAAAGGATTACCTTAATCAAATATTCTTGAATATTTACTTACCAAAAACCAATAACCAAAAAAAATCTTCTAGAACCCTTTATATACAATAATCGGCCGAATGGCCTTAGGGTTTCTAGAAGTCGATTTCTTTCTAAAATTTAAATAACGCACTCACGATAAATTAATTAAATCCCGTTAATTAATTTAACCACCGTTAATTAAATAATAAGTGAAGTTTTTATTAAACGTTTAATTATAAATAATAAAACGTAAATAAAAGTGTGTTCTCCGTATTGAGTGTGTGCCCCCGATAGGCTCACGTATTTCCGATGGCTAAACGATCGCATATCCCAACAGGTTCGGGTTGCGTATGCTTTATGCTCATCAAGTGCATTTATCCGGTAAACAAATGGTAGGTATATGTCATGGTAGTCGATTATGAATAGTTTGCTCTCTGCGATAGCCTGTCAATATAACAAAAGATTAACCACTCGTCAGTTGCATGTCTCGGTTAAAGTCTTCTCTAAGAATCTAAAGACTCGCCTGATATGAAGAAATGAATAATATTACCTGTTGTACAGTCATGCTGTTAAGATAGCCCAAAATGTGTTCTTCTTTAAAGGTGGATATACTCTTGTGGACAGCATACTTCGGGGTCGAGTTGACTCACAGTGCAGTAAAATTAAGCACGGACTTTCAGTCATGGGTATTTACCTATGAATTACCCACAAAATGCCCATGTTCATGCAATTGAAAGTCCATCCAAATTCACCCTGGAATCTCCCAAAAAAATCCCACAAAAATAACCACAAAATAATAGTTTGCGTGTAATTTGTGCGAAAATCTTTCCCACTAAAAAATTCCACACAAGTTGCACACAAACGTTATTTTCGTGGGTAAATATATGAGTAATATCATGGGTAAATTATCGTTTCCCACGAATTAATACTTATTTTTGTGCATGGTTTGTGGGTAAGTTCATACCAATCTTACGTACGGTTTTTTGATGTTATTTTATTAACTCGTGTTCCATACCTTTCATTTTTTGTTTGTAAGTTATGATTTGCATTTTCATATTGATTTTATGGTTCACTTATCTTATTTTATTAAGCATTATGTTTATCGTTGTGTCAATTCCAAATAGTGTCTTTTTTGCCATCATTTTAATAACGATATTTAACAAAAAAAAATATCACCCTTTTTAGTCATATATCCATATTTAAAATAAATATGTTTATTATTCTTCTATTCGGTGTAAATCCAAATTTTTAACAAAGTTTTATTTTAAATTAACTTTTTGAGTTTCACAAAGAAAGTTCTATTTAAAATGTAAGGTTTCAAATTCCCGCCCATCGTACCACTTGATTTAACATTCTTAATAAAAGTTAAACCATATGTCCTCACCTCCCATTTCTCGAGTAACCTCCACCACCACTCATATGTTTTTAATCTTCATGATCTAAAAATACACATAATAATATACTAATAAAACTAAAAATTCACAATCGATGATTTCATATAACTATTTTGGTAAGTGTATTTACAATTGTTGTCTTTGATCATTATCTACTCACTTTACGTCATGATATATTATTATTTCCTTTAAAAACATGTATACTGCTTGAAATTATTGTTTGGGTTATATACAATTTTCGTTTGTAGAGCATACAAGGGAAATGGAAACAAAGATCCCAGGCCATTTTGAGCCGAATACTTTCAGGGCGTGCTTGGTTGAAATTAAGCAAAGGGAAAGGGAAAGATAATGATAATGCAAAGGAATATAATGGGGTATTATCATTGTATTAGTGTTGCTTGGTTGAGATATTAATGATAATAAATTTTTTATTTATATTATGTTATTTACAAAAAAAAATTTAACTCATGAAAAACAAACAAACATAAAACATCATATTAAAAGCAAACAACAAAGTAAACATCTGAATTATACTAGTATTTCACACGAAAAATTATCATTTGCATAACAATTGTGATAAAAATGCTACTTTATTAAAAAAAATGGAGATCGAAGGACCTTTTGAAAGCTAAAGTGAAGAATGTGAGTGGCAGTTACAATATATAAGAGTGTGAGAGAGGAAAATAAGGAAGTGAAAAAGCCGGTTTAAGAACTTCTGGAGTATTATATAGTCATTACCCCCAAAATGTAGAGAGGAATGGTTGATTACTCAAAAATGGGTAATGGTTGATTATATTATAACCTACCAAGCATCATTAATCATTACCTTTATCATTCCTCACCCCTAAATACCACAAACCAAGCACACACTCAACATTTATAGACGGTTGTCATCTTAATTTTCAGATGATACAAGTTGTTCTCTAGTGACGTAAAGGTATGGTTTTCAAAAGTTGTTTTATTTTTCTAACCAATAACATCGAAAAATAATTGTTAAGCGTTTTGTCGCAATTTATTGTATTTTACATGAGATTAATTAGTTGATGTATTGAATTTATTTATAATTTTAGAACTTATATTGGATTAATGGATTCCTTGTTCCATTATTTTAATTTTTACTCTTTAGTGTGCCGATTATCAAAGTTAAGAGTATCTTATGCATCTTTATGCATCATGGAATGGAAGCCACATGCAATTTCGTTGATCTTTTTCTTGTATTTTCATTATTGCATATCATTTATTTATTGATTATATGTTTTGATATTTTACACATTTATTAAGTGCAGGTAATTCGTCAGGAGTAGGTAGATTCGTCAATGGTTGACATATTGCACAAGATATACACAATCAGTAGAAGCATAGATAATTAACACGACAACAAGGTACAAGGTGAAGAGATGATGCAAAGCAGATTCACACTTATTGGGAGACACTAACGGAGAAGCCCAAAAGCATTATAGAAAATTCTCGAAATGGTGAAGGTTCATTCACTCGTACGTGATGGTCGATGTCAAATTACTTAAAGTTTGATTAGTTAAAACCTTTAGAATTCATATTTGCATCATTTGCTTTATACCAACAGTATATTACATTTCTAAAGTCATAGCACATAATGTGGTTTGTATATTTGTAACATATTCATCCATATCATGTATGTAATACATTTTATCAAGAGATAATATATGTTATGGTGTAAACGTTTAGCAACATATTACTATTATAAAATCAATCAAGATTCATTTAAGCATCCATTTTACCCCGGATTTTTAGATGAGGCTATATTTTGGGTAATTTCTCATAACTATTGGGGTCAAACAACGCATTTCTCGTTAATTTACACACGATTATCTTCGTATGTAATTTTACCCATGGACAGGGACGGAGCTACGTTATGTTTGGGGTGGGCCAAAACTAACCCTGCCTTTCTTATTTATACTTCGATGGAAAGATAGTGAAGATGTGTTGCAATGTATTCTCTATATAAAAATTCAACTGGCCCACCTTATATAATAGAGTCGGCCCAATTAAATACGTAGTAGTTTAAAAAAATTATGTGCAACTGAAATCGATACCATTCAGAATTTCTATCGTCATTTGTCAAATAAACTCATTAAAATTTGATAAAACCATTTGCCGCCAAATTATTGTGTTTTCAAATGATCAATTATACAGTTCTTGTACTTTTCTTCTTTATTTTATTAGTCTTAAATGTGTATAATTGGTTAGGATACTAAATATTTTTAACGTTTAATAATAATAATCATCAAAAACATTGTGATTGATAATTTGTTATGAGAAGAGTTATTTTGGATACATAATTTTTCTTGGATATGAAGGGACTCATCTCCACCATTCATCTCATTTTCATCTAATGGATAAGATTAATTATATTTTATTTTTCACCTATTTTTTATAATTTAAATATCTTCTAAATCGTTAAGTGTTAAACGAAAATAATTATACCACCGCGACGAGCGTTTAATTATCTTTCTACCAATATGCACTATGATATACTTTTGAAGAAAAATTAATTTCGACATTTTTTCCATCTTGCTAAAATTTCCGTAAAATATCATATATGATAATACTGTTTCATCATATATTATACAGTGTTAAATCATATATGATATTGATTTATATCATATACGATAGATTATATCATATATGATACCGGTGTTTATCATATATGATATTAGTATCATATATGATAATTTTCGAAAACGTGAAAAAAAACAAACTTTTTTTTTGTCGAAAGTGTATCATATAGCATATCTATAGAAAGATAATTAAATGCTCTTCATAACGGTATGTTTTTTTTCGCATAACGATTAACGGTTTAAGAGATATTAATATTTGAAAAAAGAGGGTGAAAATATATTTTGTGTTTAATCTTGTCCATTGGATTAAAATGAGATGGATGGTGGGGATGAGTCCCCTCATATCCAAGGAAAATTATGGTATCCAAATGAACTTAAATCATTTGGTATTCATAAAGAGTGTGTTTGATATATGTGATTTTTTGGGTGAATTTGCAAAAACTTATATTTAGATAGCGTTTTAGACAATTATAATGCTAAGAAACGTCGTGCGCCGTCGAAATGAAAAAATCTTTTTGTACAACTATTTTTATTGTTTCTTTTGTCGGCTTTTTTTTCAACTTTCTTTTGCCCACCCGCCTCAACAATCCTAGCTCCGTCACTGCCCATGGATTAGCCATCTCTATATTTATGGACATTTTCGTGGCAGTTTATGGAATCCCACAAGAAAATTACCCATGCACTAAACATAATTACCCACTCGAAGAGTCGTGTGTAAATTTACCCACATCTTGAAAATATCGTGGGTATAAAATTAGCCTCGGAGGTTTTACCCGTCAATAGGGGTGTATGGGTAGTCGGTGGGTATTAGTCAATTACCCACAAAATTATGTCGTTTACCCACAAATTTGGTCCGTGGGTGATCGCCTGGATTCTTGTAGTGGTGGGAAGACTTCAAGCTATTCTATGCTAACGGCGTTGACCCCGGCAAGTCCTTGGGGAGCTAATTCATTATCACGGAACCATGAGAATCTGTCCCAATCTGTCATCTGCACATTTAAAATACAGACCCTACCACAATCTGCTATCTATAATGAATTACATGTGTGATGCTTACTCGATAGAATTTTAGGAGTGACATACATGAGAAGACCACCACCTTGGCTAGACTTATGTTGTCTCGTTACTTATCTTGCAGGCCTAATTTGAGGACTCCTTCACTATAGAGACTCTCAAATCATATTATACAATATAATAAACATGTACATGACTCGTCGTAACTTGTTGATACTCATAGTCCAAGACACGCCAGTTGAGATATAATATGCCATTGTCATTGGAGGACTTTAAAAGCTCTTCTAACGCCTTTTCGAGCACATTCTTTTTTCGTTTAAATATGCTATGTTCTCAATTTGAAACAAAGAAGAATTATACAAAAGATGCCGACTAGGCTAAATCCCGTCGCCTAAATAATACCCTTGATCGAAACTATATCTGGAATAGAATTATTTTAGTTCTTGAATTTCTTTCTATGGCCTAAATAAAGAGAAGAAATAAAAAATAAAATAAAAATGGATGCGACGCCTGAGAGATTCGAACTCTCGCGGGCAGAGCCCATGTACTTAGCAGGCACACGCCTTAACCACTCGGCCAAAGCGTCAATTTGTATACTATTTTGAATATTCGTACTTTATATTAGATATTTTATGGGATCGCTTATTTAAGAATTCAAATGCTTATAATGTAAGAACAAGTGATAGAGAAGAGATAAATATTTTTTCACAATAAAAATATATATGAATTAAGTGAGTACTCGATCCGTATAACTTAGGCATTTGTATCACAACTTGTAGCATTTCCTGTGGTCTAGTGAGTACTTAGGTGTGTCAACTGTCAAGTGACCAAAAATGTGTTTCTAGCTTTGCTCTTTTAATCGGTCAGAATGTTCATATGTTACTGTATAACATTAAGGGTGTGTTTGGTAGGGGTCAATCGGAATGAAGAATCATATCAGATATCATTTTGTACTTTTTTCATTTCACTGGAATCATGTGCATCGTGGCATAGTAACAGCTCTAACGAGATTGCTATAACGAGATTATCAATTTGTGTAATGTAAAATGTCACAACACTTGAAGTATATTGAAGAACAACTCTCAGACAGAACTAACAGGTGAGGAATATACCCAATGTAGCGTTTTGGGTAAATGTTATACAGCATAACCGATTAATTATTTTTATGCCCTTAATCTGCACAGGTGGTCTCAAATGTCACAACATCTGCCTCGAAGAACGTATAACGAGATAAAGAACCAATGTCATTATTATCTGAAGAATAAAGGCGACAAACAAGCATATATATTAAGTCTCAAATTTTCAGAAATACGACGTGTAGTATCGCAGATTCAAGCGAATTATGGTGACAGATAACGAGGGCGAGGTGACTGGTGGTTCTTGCAGCAGGTATCTTTATCAGGATCTTCACAAGTTTATAGCTTAATTATGGTAAACATGATTTGGATTTTTAATATTTTTTCCTTTGTTTTTCTGAAGGGTCGTCACGCATGTCGGACACATAAAGATTGTCACAATGTCAATGAAGAGCAAAAGGTAAATGATCACAATTCCAACCAGTGTACACGAGAAATCGGATTATATAGCTAAGAAGTGTAATACCATGTTATTTTTTGTAATGTTGGTTACGTTATGTTGGCAATAACAATCTGAAATGTCATTAAAGGGGTGTTTGGGCGTAATTTTGAGGTGGAGGAACACATAAAGGTGATGTTTAGGTAAATAGCTAGCCAAATCCTATGAACTCTGATTAAGAACGCTGGAGGGGTATTTACAACTGATTTTCGCTTTTCATTGTATCTTATAAATTCCCCCATGCCTAGCAAGTATCCAAGTAACAACGTGTTTTATGGCTAATTGTATGTATGTGGTGGCACTAATGCTTACATGATCAGTGTTGTGTTTCAGAGGCACAAATATGTCTTGCTTAAAGGCGAATTTGCAGATAGCAGAACTCACATCATATAAACGAGTATCTGCTGAAATGAAAGCACTTGTCACAAACAAAGATCCAAACCATTTTAACTACCATATATACACGAATGGAAACCTTCACATTTTCAAGGATCACGGAGAAGTGTAAGTTAACACAAATCTTGTATTTTGTGACTATTATTTATGTACTATTGGTTTGAACAGATCGTGTCACAAACAGCGGTGGTGATGTCGGTCGGTTACAAGAAAATATAAACTTCCTTTATTTCGTTAGCAAAAGCAAAATGTTTAATCATTTGATCCATTTACGTCTTAACAGGTTAATATTTGTTTTACAGGCTAGCTAACAACATATTGGGTCTTGGTTTCTACATCCAGGTTTATTTATCTGTTCTACAAAGTATTGTTTTCGTGGAAGGGTCAATATAATTCTTTGTTAATAGTTAACCTGGAACCAGCAGCCATTTTGTCGTTAATAATGAGTTTTATAGAACAAAGCCTCAGGAAACAACTAATTAAGACAAATCCCTAAAAAATACTTGACGCATTGGATAACCCCAAGCCATACTAATACTAATGTATATGTTGGAAATGACCAACAATTATCACTATACCGATTCACCATATTTAAACTACGCCTGATAAACTCTTTTTTTTTTAAAAGATGACATTAACTTTTGCCGCCTAGTGTACTTCTAGACTGCACATCTATATTAGTAGCCCCGCTCTCTGAACAATCTAGGAATAATACCACAGATACTGTTGTACAAATCTGTCCGGGGGGGTTCAGGTGGTTTGTTTTATCAGCGAATCTTCTCCTCTTAATATAGTATATACAACAGTATTTTTATAATGTCAATACGAAATCTCTTCAGTAAATTTAAGTTCGTCAGAAAATTTACGTATTCGTTAGTAAATTTACGTTTTCGTCAGTAAATTTACGTTTTCGTCAGTAAATTTACGTTATCGTCAGTAAATTTACGTATTCGTCAGAAAAATTACGTTTTCGTCAGAAAAATTACGTTTACGTCAGAAAATTTACGTTTTCGTCAGAAAGTTTACGTGTGCGTTAGAAAATTTAAGTTTTCGTCATAAAATTTACGTTTTCGTCAGTAAATTTACGTATTCGTCAGAAAATTTACGTGTTCGTCAGAAAATTTACGTTTTCGTAAGAAAATTTACGTTTTCGTCAGTAAATTTACGTATTCGTCAGAAAATTTATGTTTTTGTGAGTAAATTTACGTTTTCGTCAGAAAATTTATGTTTTCGTCAGTAAATTTACGTTTTCGTCAGTAAATTGACGTTTCCGTCAGTAAATTTACGTTACTGACGAAAACGTAAATTTTCTGACGAAAACGTAAATTTACTAACGAATACGTAAATTTTCTGACGAACTTAAATTTACTGAACGTAAATTTACTGACGAAAACGTAAATTTACTGACAAAAATGTAAATTTTCTGACGAAAACGTAAATTTTCTGACGAAAACGTAAATTTTCTGACGAAAACGTAAAATTTCTGACGAATACTTAAAATTTCTGACGAAAACGTAAATTTACTGACGAAAACTTAAAATTTCTGACGAAAATGTAAATTTACTGACGAAAACGTAAATTTACAGACGATAATGTAAATTTACTGACGGAAACGTAAATTTACTGACAAAAAACGTAAATTTACTGAAGAAAACGTAAATTTACTGACGAAAACGTAAATTTACTGACGAAAACGTAAATTTTCTGACGAAAACTTAAATTTACTGACAAAACGTAAATTTACTGACGAAAAAACGTAATACTGACGAAAACGTAAATTTATTGACGAAAACGTAAATTTGCTGACTAATACGTAAATTTTCTGACGAAAACGTAAATTTACTGACGAAATCGTAAATTTACTGCCGAAAAGGTAAGTTTACTGTCGAAAACGTAAATTACTGACGAAAACGTAAATTTTCTGACGATAACGTAAATTTTCTGACGAAAACGTAAATTTTCTGACAAAAACGTAAAGTTACTGACGAAAACCTAAATTTTCTGACGAAAACCTAAATTTTTTGACGAATACGTAAATTTACTGCCGAAAACGTAAATTCTCTGACGAAAACGTAAATTTACTGACGAAATCATAAACTTAGTGTCGAAGACGTAAATTTACTGACGAAAACGTAAATTTTCTGACGAAAACGTAAATTTTCTGACGAAAACGTAAATTTACTGACGAAAACGTAAATTTTCTGACGAAAACGTAAATTTTTTGTCAGAAACGTAAATTTACTAATAAAAACGTAAAAATCGATGAAAAACTTAAAACAACTGACCAAAACGTAAAAATCGAACGAATACAGATAAAAAAAATTGAACATGTTAAAAGATAGAAAAATATTGTAAGTTAGTGGGTTGACCCGACCCAATCCATTTGACCCATTATTAAATGATGACCCATTTGACCCATAACCCATTTGACCCACAACCCATTTGATCCATGACCCAAACCCAACCAAACCAACCCATTTGCCACCTCTAATTATAAGCAACATTTCAGTAGCCTCAAAAGCTTAATCCTAGCCATGATATAACTATGCACATGTATTTAGGATATTCTTGGAACCAATTATATATTCTAAGATAGTGCTAAATTACAAGTGATGTACCAAAACTAGAGATGGGCACGATACCGGTATCGTATTGATTTCGTACCAGATTAGTGGTAGCGATTTTTTCCTGAGCATAAATTAATGGTACCGGTATCGGTACCGAGAAATCGAGATATTTTTTTGTTGGGATTTTCCGATTTGGTACTGGTCCCGTACCAAATTAGTGGTACCGAATTTTTTTCCACCTTATTTCGTAATACTGGTATCGTATCGAACGGTATTTAGGTATCGAGAATCGATACGGTTTCGGTTCGGTTTCAAGACTCGGGACGAAATGCTCACCCCTAACCAAAAACATTACGACACCTAAAAATAGATTTATAATATATAGGTTACTTCAACTAAACAACATGGATGACAGGGGTAACCTGTGCTAAAACATTTATGCAAAACATATACTTCTTATCTACAACATATACGAATACAACTAAACAAATTTCATTTGAGACAAAGCCCACATGTAACATCAGAAACCTTATTGAAATGAAAGTTTGGCTAAACTCATTGAGATACAAACTCTTAGATTATTTTCCATTATGAAAATAAAACTAAACCATGGTTATTAAAGAATAGATAACAGTCCGTACCTTTGATCTAGAAGGTCAACCTGAGTTTACTCAATGTTAACTACTCTCAGATCCATTATGCGACCGTTATTTCAGATCCAGAAAATAAAATACTACTCCATCTATAGGAAATCATTTAAGCAATTAGTGATGCGAAAATAATCGTGTTATTGAAACCGATGTCAATACATGTGCATTTAAACTAGTATGTATCACATGAACTAAAATTCATCCAAAAACATGCCAATAAGAATATTTTATACCAATTTTTGTAATTAAAAACTAACCTTGTACTTCATATACTTTGTTTCATAATTGAAACCAAAGAGATCCAACAAAAATATATATGACTAGAGGACAACATAGCCCATACCTTGTATTCTCGAAAAATCACTGTAAATAATTAAAAATATAAAAGATATCCAACATCATGATTCACCAATAAAGATCCGAAACACTAAAGACCATTTTTAAATGAAGAACCATCATCGAAACTTATAAGTTTTCTCGTGGAACCGTAATTGGAGATGGTGAAACAATAATTTTAATGATAACGGATCTGAATTGGAGCGTAAATTAATGCGAGTAAAGGAATGTGATGGTCTTGATGCGAAAGAATGTAGTATAGGTCGGTGTTATGTTTTTGGGAACTAGATGTAAGGATGGTGGCTTAGGGGTGAGAGAGATAGATGAAGATCGAGGGACCGTTTTTTGGGCTACAAATGCTATTCTTAAGGAAAAATTAATTTCCTATTTTGCCCTTAATTTGATTTTTTTTCTCAAATTGATTTGTATTTATTTACAGAAATGCCATAGTGTATTATGGTGTTGTAAATTAAGTATTAATAGTAGTAAATGAATGGTTCTCGCAGTTCTGTACATTTTTTTGGTTCTGAAAATAACCTTACACTAAAAAAATATTATAAATAACCAAAAAGAAAACATAAACTTAAATAAAAAAAATAGATAAAATAAGGAAGTAAAAAATACAACTTATGATTGAGATTCCACAAGTTCCATTTTCGTGATTAATACGATGAACCCCACAAGTTCTATTCTCGTGAGACTGAGTCGCGTGGGTTTGTTTAACTTTAAAAATAGTACCTGTTTTCGGAGATGGGTTTACATGAGAGTCGGGTGTGCCACGGTTCACACGCGATTTGAGGTTACAAAGTGTAACTTTTTTGAAAAATATTGATTTTCTAGTATATACAACACAAAAAAAATTGTGTTATTTTGGTTTAGGTTAAAACATGTTTATAATAATAAATGATATACAACGTCTTCAAAAAAATTTGTACGACACCCAATAAAATATCCTGAATCCGCACTCTCTAGCAAATTTCTCATCCTCAATATTTAGATATGTAACTGTCTATCACAATTAATGCTTCACAATCATACACTAGTCAAATCTTTTTTAGTTCTACTTTATATAATGCTCATGCATGCTTCATAATTTGTACATTGTAAAACCAACAAAAAAAAAAAACACAATGGTCACCACCATTACACCACCTATGATCTTAAAGCTAAAGTTTTTATTAATCTTGTCAATACTAAATTTCATTGCAATAATCCCATCATTCTGTTGTCCCATTCATCAAAAAGAAGCACTTCTTCATTTCAAAACCACACTCTTTCCCATCGTCAATTCTAGTCTTAACCACTTTGTAGAGCTAGACTCATGGATCCTAGATACTGATTGTTGTTCATGGGACCGTGTCAATTGCAGCAGAGCTCTACAACCAGAACTGTTACTGGACTTCACTTAAACGGTATCGTCCCTATATTCGGCGCAGTTCCCGTCTTTTCCAACATCTTGACTCCGATTTTCAGTATTCGATCACTTAAACAACTTGATATCTCGATGAACTGGTTGCATGGTGAGATTCCCGGAGATGGGCTTGGGAATTTAACTCAGCTGGTTCATCTTGACATGTCACTGAACAATTTCAATGGGTCCATTCCTAACCAGATTTTCAGCTTAAAAGGTTTACGTTACTTGGACATGAGTGAAAATTTGCTCCAGGGTAAGCTAGAACCTGAATTGGGGTCGTTCCAGAATTTAACTATACTAAGGTTAGACAATAATCTTTTCCAAGGTTCAATTCCACCACAACTTTTTGAAATTGAATCTCTTCGAGTTCTTAATTTAAGTCACAATAGTCTCCAAGGTAATTTAGTTCCTCGAAAACTTATTGGGGTAACAAACTTACGTTACTTGGACGTGAAAGCCAACTCATTGGAGGGTGAACTCGGTCCTGAGTTGGGGTATTTTCGGAACTTCATCATCACTTTTTTCCGGTATAATATCTTCAGGACATGTGACCCGAATCTGCATACCACATAATCCACTGTTGTTTCGAAAATAGTTCAGATCATTCATAGTATCCATTTGTCCACCTAACGGAATCTTACCCGTCAGCCTGTTGTAACTCACATCTAGAATTGTGAGTTCACCGAGCCTCGCTATTGTTTGAGGAATTGAACCAGATATTTCATTATGTGACAAATCCAAGCTTTCTATACTTTCTAGATCGCCAAGAGACACTGGAATGTGCCCAGAAACCGTGTTGTATGAAACATTGAGGACTTTCAGGCCTTTAAGATTGCCTATGGAATCAGGAATTTCACCCGATATTCTATTGTCTGATAAGTCTAACAAAGAATAGATATCGAGGTTGCGACTCGCTAGGCCTTGAAAAGATTTTTTCCAGTTCACAATCAAGTCTTGAAATTGTATGACATTGTTAAAAATATCAACATCAATCACGGAATTAGGAAGGTAGTAAACGGGTGTTGACATTAGTGGAGTTTCAATCATTCTCGGAAGGTTTGCTATTTCCTGCGGAATACTTCCGGTTAGGTTGTTCCCAGAGATGTCAAGAATCCGAAGAGAAGTAAGATTGGAGATCGTACTTGAGATAAATCCTTCAACAAAATTGTTTCTTAGGCTTAGAACTTGAAGAGTTGGGATCTGAGAGAGAATATCTTGGAAATTTCCCGTAATCTGATTGTCATGAAGATCAAGATGTTCGAGGTTGGGAAATTTCGTCAAATTCGAAGGAAGATTTCCAGAAAATTTGTTACCACCCAAAGAAAGAACTCGAGTTTCTCTAGAAAAGTTCATTGGGATCCTACCAGAGAATTCATTGTAAGACAAATCTATGTATACAAGATGACGAGTATATCTAAAAACAGGGAAATTTTCACCAGAAAATCTGTTTCTTGACAAGTCTAGAAGCATTAGCAAGAAAATGCGTGAGATGGAATTTGGAATTTGTCCTGAAAAGTTATTTTCCGACAACATAAGGATCATGATGCCTATGGCATTGCCTATGTTTGCGGGCAACTCTCCTGAAAAATTGTTCCTAGACAAATCAAGGATAAGTAAACTCACCAATTCAAATAAACGAGGTGGGATGGATCCAGTGAGGTTGTTATCCGAAAGGACTATTCCTTCAATGTCTATTTCAGTGAGCCAATCTGGAAACCCTCCCTCCAACTGATTTTTGCTCAAATCAAGAAAATAAAGATCTTTTTGTGAAGAAATCCATTCAGGAACTTGACCAGAAATTCCACAATCGGGCATAGAGAGTTGTTCTAGACTAGATCTTGGAATAATTGTAGCTTTGTTATTCCAAATCAATTTGTTTCCTTTCCCACCTATGAACAAATTCTTTAAAGTTTCGATCTGAAATAACCAAGATGGAATTTCCCCGGCGAGCGCGTTGCTTTGGAGCCGAAGGGTTTCTAACTTGCTCAAGTTTCGGATCCATGATGGTATAGGACCCGTGAACAGATTTTTGCTTAGATCTAGCGAGGTCATGTTGTGTAGTCTTCCTATGCTTTCTGGAACTAGTAACGAAAAAGAATTTTCAGACAAATCTAGTGATTCTAAGTCCCTAAGGTTTACAACTGTAGACGGGATTCCACCTGAGAATTGATTCTTTCCAAGTAAAATTTCCCTTAACTTTGTTAAATTTCCAATCTCCTCATGGATGTTCCCGAAAAGAAAATTCTCTTGCAGTCTCAACGATCTGAGATTCTGAAGCTTACCAACATCAGAGCTTACAACACCTTCCAAAGTATTGTTGCTTAGATCCAGAACGTGAAGAGATTCAAGGTCAAAAAGTTGACGAGGAATCGAACCATTGAGAAGGTTTGAACCTAGCCTTAATGTAGTCAAAAAGCAATCATGGTTTCAATGGGAGGGAGCTTGGATTGGTTTCCCGATCGGTTTCTTTTCATCAATCGTGATTACTGGCTACTTTCTCAATTTTCTGCATCTCTTTAAAGTTTGGTAAAGATTGTGCTGCAAAATAGTGTGTTTCTAATAAGTTTTGTTGGTTAAGCATTGAGTGCGACACCTTCTAAACATGTAACCTGTTGTTGTCTTATTTACACTATCAAATGTACTTTTGGTTTTGCTGGAAAAACTATGTGCTACTGATATATGTGTTCCTGTTAGCTATGTTGGGTTTAATCGGTTACAAGTCGAATTTACGTACGTATGAAATGCATGGTTAGGCATGCATGGCTGGAACTTTAGTATTAGTTAGGTTTAGTTGATAGTAAGACTTGGTATTTTGTTTGACCGCTTCTCATGGAAGTTTACACTCTACACGTTTGAGAATGTGGGTCAATGTATGTACCACTTCTTTAGGATAGATTACCATTTTCTTAGCTGCTTTATGTTCCTATGTAAGGCTATATATATGCCTAATCTGATATAGCAAAAGTCGCACTTCTCAGTAATCAGTTTCCCATTATTGCAAGTAATATAAACACATTGAAAACCCATCTTATGAGAGTCGATATTTTTTGTATGCGGGTGTGTTTATCGGGTTTGGAGGGACTGATTCCATCATTTGGTATCAGAGCGTAGGCTCGTTACCGGGGAAGCCTCCGCCGTCGTCGGCGGTGTGTCGGTCGGTGAAGGGCACGTGTTGAAAGGGATTTATAGTAGAAGAAGGTTAGGACAGAAGGGGCTGTTTCCGATTGTTTAACAGCCGTATATGGAGACGTTATGGTGTTTTCGGTTGACCGTTATCACAGAGGAGTGCCGGTTGAGATGACGGGGGTGACCGGTGATAAACACTTGTGTTTCGAGACTGTTAGTAGTGATCAAAACGAAAGAAAGCAACAACTTTTGATCACATCAGAGAAAAAAGGGCAGCATGTTTTCGCAAGTTAGCAGGTTGTCGCGTAGCCTGTAGCAAGTAGCAGGCAACAAAACCAAAGCAAGGGTCGATAAGGAAGGATCGACAAGCAAGGGCCGATAAGCAAGAGTCGACAAGCAAGGGTCAAAAAGCAAGAGTCGACAAGCAAGGGTCGACAAGAAAGAAAGTCGACAGAAAGAGTCGACAGAAAGTGTCAGACAGAAAGAGTCGGACAAGAAAGCAGTCGACAAGAAAGTAGTCGACAAGAAAGTAGTCGACACAAAAAAGTAGCAAGATTTTCTTGCAAGAAAGAATGAAAGGAAGAAGAGGTGTCACAAGAAAGAATGAAAGAGGCCGGTGTCACTTCGCAAGAAAGAAAGCAGGCCACAAGAAAGAAAGAAAGAAAGTCAGGTGTCATAGAAAGTTCGATGCCGTAAAGAAAGGAGAAAGAAAGTCAGGTGCCGTGACTTGAATAAGAAAGTGTGATGAATTTGATTCGGGTTGAACCGAGAAGACTTTGGACATGACCGCGATGAAGGTCGAGTGGTCAGAGATAGGTCGAGATGGTTCATGATGAAAGTGATTTCGTGTTGCGGTTTGTGAATAACCGATTAAGGGGGTGATTGTTGGGTTTAATCGGTTACAAGTCGAATTTACGTACGTATGAAATGCATGGTTAGGCATGCATGGCTGGAACTTTAGTATTAGTTAGGTTTAGTTGATAGTAAGACTTGGTATTTTGTTTGACCGCTTCTCATGGAAGTTTACACTCTACACGTTTGAGAATGTGGGTCAATGTATGTACCACTTCTTTAGGATAGATTACCATTTTCTTAGCTGCTTTATGTTCCTATGTAAGGCTATATATATGCCTAATCTGATATAGCAAAAGTCGCACTTCTCAGTAATCAGTTTCCCATTATTGCAAGTAATATAAACACATTGAAAACCCATCTTATGAGAGTCGATATTTTTTGTATGCGGGTGTGTTTATCGGGTTTGGAGGGACTGATTCCATCAAGCTAGTTGAAATAAGATTTGCATTCACGTGTTCAACCAAAGTTGAAACTGAAAAAAAACACCTATAACATGCTTGAGTAGTATCGCTAAACTTCGACAAAGATAAAATGTGAGCCAAACTATACTTAGAATTAGCAAAACCTGAAGACACACCACGTACTTCTATCTATACTTATAAAACCCACTCCGAAACATGAGTTTGGTATATTTTTATTCAGTTGAGCCAAACTATACTTGAGAATGTGACAACCCAAACCGCCCACGACCTCCAGGACGTCCATGATACTGGCATAGACCATCAATATATGTAACCTCCACCTGAAGTTCTTAAGAAAGGACCACGAAAAGCATATGGATCGTGCACACAAGGTTTTATTTGTCGGAATAGACTGTCAGTACCAAATATATCAGCATAAGGATCATGTCTACGGGTTGAACAATGATACAGAAATCGACCATCATTGTAACCTCCACTTGAAGTTCTTGAGAAAGGACGATGAATACCATATGGATCGTGCGCATAAGGTTTTTTTTTGTGGAAAGATACAGTCAATATCAAATATATCAGTATAACTATCGCGTCTACCGGTTGAACAAAAAGCTGATCTTCGAGCAATCATCATTCTTTTTTTTAAGTTCCCAACCTTCAACAAATTTATCTTTAAAAGTCTTTCCATATCTCGAGACATTCCCGAACTCCTTGATGTACTTTTTGTTTCCACAGATCATCATTCACGGCTAATTGTCTTAGTTTTGTTTCAACACAGGAAACCGATTCTAATATCTTAAGTTTAAGTTCGGTGGGTAGTGTAATAAAACTAGGTGGAGGTTCGAAACCAGTTTTTTAACATAAATCGATCAATAATGGTAAAGCAAACCGATATTTTATTTTTCTCCGAAACTCAGAAACTTCTTCCTCCTCAACCACTTGTCCGATTTTAGCCCATAAAACATTCAAGATTGGCAATTTATCTTTGTCAAATAACACCGAGGTTCCATTATTTAAAGACCCATAAATCTTCCAAAACTTGCCTAGGTTCTGAAATACGATCTTAACATATTCAATGTTACCGCCACTAATTATGTTTACTGTAACACTGTAGTAAAAATTCGAGCAAGCATTAAATTTATCGTACTTAAATAACTTTAACTCAGGAGAGATCTCCACAAAGCCAGATTCTAATAAAACAGCATGGACCACTATCCGAAAGAGTTTGTGATCAAGAAGACCATCATCATCATCACGCAATGCATCTGCGAACGCTTTCCTCAGAAAACTAGCTAGGGACGCAAAAGGACTTTCTAACCTCACTAGCCGAATTCCCGTCATCGAACTTTTCCATAAATTCTGGTTACTTATCATGAGGAGTTGATATCACCATACTAAGAAACATCTCTAATCTGTTAAAAACCAGAAAACTTCAAATACTATGGCAAGGATGCTGACAACATAAAGTTACAATCACAAGTATCTAAAATACACCAAGTTCTCAAACATGGTTACGTTAGACTCACTACAATAATTGTGTCATTTGCTCATACCACGCTCTTTACATTTAGAAGTACGAACATCTTAAACAAATTCTTCGATCACACGTACAAAAGTGTATAAAATTAAGCTTATAAGCGTGAAGATAGATAAAATATCAGTATACATTGCACTTAGAATCGTAAAGAAATTCTTGTCCCATTTATAAGCGTGCACCCAGATTAAAACATTTCATGCTTAAAAGTGTATACTTTTAAATATGTGACACACAATTTCTTAGAGCTCAGGGTGTAGTCCACACCAGAAATCTGGTTTTATAGAAAAATTGACTGCCACGTCATCAATTCAGTACATAACACTATTATAATTTTTTTTTAACAAATTATTTTATAAAATTTAAATTTTCATTAATGAAAAAACATTACAAATAAATAAAAACGTTAAATAAATATTTTAAAAAAAAAAATTTTTTGGCTATAACGCGAGCCAGGGTACGGTCTCGCGCCATAGGCTCGCGTTATACTATCGTTTTGGGCTGGTGGGTAAGGCGCCATAGGCTATGGCGCGAGCGAGGGTGTGGTGTTTGACGCCATCGAGCTCGCGCCATGGCTATGGCTTGAGCCATCACCAACCGTACCCCAGCCTCTTAAAGCGAACAAGATGAGTTTTACATTTTTGAGTATGAAAAAGTTTATAATAGTATTATGAATGATTGTTATGTTTGTAGTATGTTTTAAAACCCGGGTCTTAGATCGACCCGGTCGAGTCGCCGGGTCCGGGTCAACCCGGGTTAACCCGGTTTTCTAAAAAAAATTTATTTTTTTTATATTTTTAATAATTAACAAAATTATACTTATAAAAACCATAAAAAATTATGTATATTGAAAATATAAATTGTTTACCAACCAATATAATATGTAAAAATAAAATTTCGTCGCAAATACGTAAAATTAAATTTTTTTTCAAAAAAATCCCGAAAAATTCGAAACCCGACCGGGTTTTGAGAACCGGGTTGACCCGGGTCACCCCAAACCCGCCGGGTCAAGCCGGGTTTCGAAAATATAAAACCCGGGTCAATATGACCCGTTTTTCGGCCGGAACCGGTTCAACCGGTTGACCCGGCCGGGTCGACCCGGGTCTGAAAACATTGGTATTGAGTTGAGTTATTTTGTAAACTTTTTTTACTATCTTAACTATTTATTACATATAATTAAATCCAATGAAAAAAACACGGAAAAACCATTTTTATTAAAATGTAAAAAAAATTGCAAAATACCGACGGATTAAAATTGTAAATATTTCGAGCTGATTTTTATCGACGATAATATTTCACTAGTGAAAAAACTAATAAAATATAATCGGTGATAAAATGAAATATCACCAATGATAAAATTATTTTATCACCGGTGATATTTTATTGTTTCTTTTTCAGTGATATGTCTCCGTTGTTAAAAATAAGATAGGAGAATTTACAAATTTAGTCTTTCTTCTCGATTTTTGAAACTTTTAAACTTTTTAGCAAAAATAGTCACTCTGTGTTTTTTTTAAAAAAAACTTAGGTTAATTTTCAATTTTAGATTAAACCAAAATGAATAGTGGGGATTTGTCCCCGGTTAAGTTTTAGTATTTCATAAAAGCTTTTTTTTAGTGTAAGAGCTTATTTTAGAATTTTACTACGTATTTGAAATAATACAATCTTTATAAATTAACTCAACAAGTTAGGGTTAGTAGAATGATAACTTTGTATGCAAAAAATGCAAGGTTCGATTCCGACTATCTCATAAACAACTTTGTTTTTTAATTCCTAAAACAAAACAATTTCAAAGGATATTTTTTAGATTTTTTGCAATTAAGAGGCTTATTTTCAAGTCAAAATAAGTAGCTTTCAAATCAGCATCTTGAACTTTGGAGATGTCCTCACCTCTCAGCTCCATCAACTTTCGCCCATAGAAACAACACAAATAAGGCGTTCTCACATAGTAAACATCGTTGTGCAAAATGCATGTTTGCAAACATGTAAAAATGTACAATATTGCAGCCCCATGACATATTATTGTAGCATATCCCATAAGACTCTCCGGATGCTTTACAAGCCGCATATCAACCAGTATCGAGGAAAACTACAAGTGGTAGTACTAGGTGCTCACTATCGATCTCGTGGCTTGTAAATAGTTTAACGTGTAGATTCTACATTCTAATGATATGAGTAGAGCTTTGATCGTTGTATGATTAGCATCAGGTTCTACGTTTCTTGTTATATAAGTTTTGGACCATATAGTGTGCTTGGTTGCAGTTAACATATTATCTTCAATATAATGGATCAAGTGCTTACTTTTTATTTTTAAGAAATCAGGCCTGCTTATCTTGTAGTGAAAAGTAGCAGTTTTTAGATAAGCAACATCTTGAACTGTGGAGATGTTCTCAGCTCCAGTTTCACCAATAGAATCCGAAACCATCATTATCTCAAGCTGTAAAAAGTCGAGCAAGTCATTTATATAAGCAAATTGCTTGTTTTCAATATGAAAAAAACTGTAAGAGAACTTAATGCGGTCAAGTTAGTTGGCACCAAGTTCGAAATATTTGGTTGCATGAGCGACAGTGCATCTGTTGACAATTGCTTGGCGATAGTTGTTTGTACTATCTTCAAAGTCTCGGGCTTAGCCTCTAAAGGTTGACATAAAAAAACTCATAAAATTGCTATGAAACGTGTGGATTAGCTTATTTCTGGCTTATGGGCTTGTTTGAATTTGAAAAAGCTCAATAAGCTCACTTTTTTTTGGCTAATCAAGCAGTTATCTTCAGCTTATGACTTATTTATAAGGTCATAAGTTGGAAAAAGTGGGATTATGCATAACATAAGCACTAAGCAATGGACAATATAAGATGTGAAACTGGTAAAATTTATATATGAACAACCACGATGGCTTTCGACCTATTTCACCGATCATTTATAGTTACGTCATTTGGCCAAACCCATAAAAATAGAAAGCGACAAAATATGCAATTAATAGGTCAAATGGGCACATTTTGTAGATCAAACCATGTATTTCTGAAACGGGTCAAAATGGGTAAATCCTAGCAGTGTCCAAGGGAGATATATTATCAAGTGTTATAGAAGCTTTAAGACCAGTCACTTTAACCCATTTGCTTCTATGCATATTTTTTTCTCGGCCCATTCTAACCCATTTGATCCCATGTCTTTTTTACCGCAAAATATATGCTGACCCATTCTACTCATTAGAGATAGTATAATATAAATGAAATCAACCCATTTCGTAACACATGTTCGCTTTAAAATTTCAGGACATGACCAAAACTTCAGCAAACTTCAGTAAACTAATGCGGGCTTTAGAATAGGTCGATGAGGTCCAAAGTATTTAAGTATCATTTCTGGTAAATTCTCATAGTATAACCACATTATCATATCATTAAACTAACATAGAAGTGCTTTTGTCAAGTCATATTTATACCCAATTAGTTGCACCTCAGTGTTTGGTATGTACCTTTGTACTAACAGATTTGAAATTTATTACATGAACTTGTGAAGGGTCACTTGATTGTTCCACGTGTCACTCGTATACAAGGTTTGTTATGTGCAGGTCGCGTCTCGGTTCTCAAATAATCGCAAAACCTGAACTCGATGGACTTCGTCTAGCCCTCCCTGCTGCTAATAGAAACTTTGTTGTCGATGGCTTTAAACCAATGGCTTTAAACCAAAACGACATTTGAATAATCAGATTTTAAGAAAGACTTCTGAGTGTAAAGGCGAGATATTGATGAGGTTTCGAAAAAAACGGATTCCTGATAAATCCTGAAATAAACCAGAACTTCTAATAGAAACTTTGTTGCAGGTAGTTGGACTGGCGCTGATGATACGGAAGTTGATATATAATTTCTATACTGATATCTTTGTGTATGTGATTTACGTATGGTTTTATTGATTTCGGCTCCAGGTCTGGTGCTGATGGATTGTGTTGTTGCTGCTGCAACTAGCTGGGATTCGTGAGCCAAACGTCTCTACCTTCATCTTGACTTTATAGTGTTTCTTAAATTCAAGTAAACTGCATATATATTTTATTACGACGAGTGTTTGATACTGACAAATGTTCAAACTTTTTTATGGCTTTGGGATAAAAGTGTTACCTTTGCTTGAAACCATAATGGTTTTATGGTATCATAGTACATGATTTCAATTGGCACCAATGTCTATGTTTCATGTTATGGCTGTTTATGCTAAAACAATTGTCGGGTTTATGGCTACAAAAGCCGTGATCATCTACTGTTCAACTTTGCTGGTATAACATTTGCTTGCTTAAGATAGCGAGAAAACGATTCGGCTTCTTGGTTGCAACAAAGCAACCCCAGATTCACCTTTTGCGACGTAGGATACCAGGAGAGCAACAACTGTTGTAACAATGGTAAGATACAGTTCAATAATCTTCTATGTATTACCTGAACAAATCAGTAATCACTGATCACCGTCAATCAAATTGTATCATCAACATTCAAGCGACATAAAAGTGAAGAGTGTAGTGCCCTATAATTTCAACTCGAACCACAAAATTAACTTCATGAATGACTAATTTGTTTCAAGTCCTTATCCAAATGTGGCGATATTCTCAAAATATATGCAATACCCAAGAATGCTCCTAGTTTAGCCAGCAATATGGGAAAGAAAAAAAAACTTCAAATTCAGATTCCATAACGCAGCTAAACATTTTTTTCTCAAGCAAAATCATATAAATTCATGTTAATTAAAACTACATAGCTTTATAAGAGACCCATTTAACAGGTGTTTTAAATCCATAGTGATAATCTAGCGAAAATGAGCCTTCAGTCTTCAAACAGTAAACCTTTTTAAATCAAACTCTCTGCATTTGAGATCCAGTTCTCTTACTTGATGGAGACAAGGGAGTAGAAAAGGAAATGCATCTTCTCTCCATTCATCAATAGACAAGGCAGTAGAAAAGCACGAATAGTAGGGGGAATCTAAAATCACTAGAATCCCAGCGCCATTGTTTATCACTAGAAACATGGCCAAAATGTTCGAGCTTGTTAGCATGCTTAATATTTGGAAATTATCTAAATAGTGTGCAAAATGCGTAAAAGCATTCACAGATACGAACGACTTGCTACATCTCTTTGCAAGAAGTGTAAGATGAATCACCTCACAATGAACAAAAGGGTAATCGAAAGCTATGGACTCAATAACCCCATTATAACAACCAGCCAACTCACCTAACCATGTCCCCTCATTGGATCCATAACGATCTTACAAAGTATTATCCTGTAAACGCAAGCTTCTCAAACCAACACAACACCTAGCTATATCATCTAAACCATCATCCGAATACAGCTTACACCCCCGAATCTCTAAACTGGTTAACCTAGCACCTAGGGTTTTTGCCAAGCGTTTGAGATCAGAAGGAGACACAACCATGTTCCGAATAGACAGTGAATTCAAACAATCCAACTTAGCAATCTCTTGAATCCATGGGGTGAGTCGAATAATACATTTGATCGGACCATAATAAGACTTACGCGCGTAGGAAAAATACTTGTATCCTCCATATGAATAAGACTCGAGTGTTAATGACTCGATATTAGGGAATCTTATACTTAAACGAGAGGGGTCGGGGAGGTAGTGAACGTGCACGGTGAGGTGTTTACGGGTTAATGAATCGAGTTGGTAATACCTTTTAGAAACTAATGAAAAAAGAGGATTAAGTTCGGGATGAAAGTGCATTACAATATCAAATACTAACTCAGAACCCATCTTTTTAACAATAATCACAGATAAGCCCTAAAATCAGATAAGCCCTAAAATCAAATAAGCCCTTACCCTAAAACCAGATAAGCACTTAGCCAAAAAACAGATAAGCCCTTACCCTAAAAAGCGACGGTCACCAGAATCTCTATGAAATCGCCGGTTAGGGTTTTGGATGTGTGAATTTCTTTTCTTATGGACCACTGTGATGATAAGTGTTTTACTTAATGGGCCATTTTGTATGTTAAAAAAATATAAAAAATAGCCCATTTTGTTGGTATACAACTAAAAAGTAAAATTCAATCGAATCGAACTCGAATAAGAACGAAACTGAACATGAGATTCGAGTTTTGAGTTATAACCAAACCGAACCGAAAAAGGTATTTGGCTTTCGGTTTGAGTATAGTTTTCCCAGTCTAACCCGAAAATCAAACGAACTCGAATTCGATTTTTGGTTCAGTCCGATTCGGTTCGGTTGAATTCTAATTTGGTTTGCTTCGAGTTCCGGTTGATCGAAAAAAATTCATTTGAATCAAACAAATCGAGCAATATACTCTCGTGAGATAAAAATTGAGTAATTAAAAAATAATGATTTTAAGGTAAAGGTAAAGCATCGACCATTTTGAGAGAGATATTTTTTTTTAATTTTCTAAAAGAAAAATCATATGTTTTTTTTTAAATCGCTCGGTTAATATTAAAAGGAAAAGTTTTTTAAATTTACAGTAGTTTCTTTTACTTTTTCCAAACTTTATATTTTCAAAACGTTTATACAATTTACATAAAATTGCAAATAATTTTGAAAGCCGGACCGGACCGGACCAATAGGTTCAACTGATAACAAGAGTGGCCACCAATTCGGTTAGCAAATAAAATTCGTTCGAAATAAACTGGTCGAAACCTAAAAAAATATCGGAACCGAGAGTGAAAAGGATTTTTCTTATTTTGTTTTTCATTTCTAATTCCGTTGTTGTAAGAGTAAAATCAAAACAGGCATTTTATACAACCCTTTTTCGTCAATAAACTTACTTTCTCGCCAGTAAACTTACTTCTCGTCAGTAAACTTACGTTTTC
Organism: Glebionis coronaria; assembly: GCA_025667525.1. Classification (NCBI taxonomy): domain Eukaryota; kingdom Viridiplantae; phylum Streptophyta; class Magnoliopsida; order Asterales; family Asteraceae; genus Glebionis; species Glebionis coronaria. Next base: position 637,671,835 of record CM046877.1, read on the forward strand.
GTCAGTATTTTTACGTTTTCTTAGTAAAATTACGTTTTCGTCAGCACACTTACGTTTTCGTCAGTATTTATACGTTTTCGTCAGTATTTATACGTTTTCGTCAGTATTTATACGTTTTCGTCAGTAAATTTACTTTTTCGTCAGTATTTTTACGTTTTCTTCAGTAAACTTACGTTTTCTTCAGTAAACTTACGTTTTCGTAAGTAAATTTACGTTTTTGTCAGTAAACTTAGATTTTCGTCAGTAAATTTACGTTTTTTTTTTTTTAAATTTACGTTTTTGTCAGTAAACTTATGTTTTTATTAGTAAACTTACTTTTCCGTCAGTAAACTTACGTTCTCGTCAATAAACTTACATTTTCTTCAGTATTTTTAGGTTTTCTTCTGTAAACTTAAGTTTTCGTCAGTAAATTTACGTTTTCGTCAGTAAACTTACGTTTCGTCACTAAACTTACGTTCTCGTCAGTAAACTTACGTTCTCATCGGTGAACTTATGTTTTTGTCGGTATTTTTTTGTCAGTAGAATTACGTTTTCGTCAGTAAAGTTACCTTTCGTCAGTAAACTTACGTTTTCGTCATTATTTTTTTTGTTTTCGTCAGTAAACTTACCTTTTCGTCAGTAAATTTACGTTTCCGTCAATATTTTTACGTTTTCTTCAGTAAACTTACGTTTTCTTCAGTAAACTTACGTTTTCGTCAGTAAATTTACGTTTTCGTCAGTAAACTTACGTTCTCGTCAGACAACTTACGTTCTCTTCGGTAAACTTACGTTTTCGTCAGTAAAATTACGTTTTCGTTAGTAAACTTAAGTTTTCGTCAGTAAAATTACGTTTTCGTTAGTAAACTTACGTTTTCGTCAGTAAACTTACTGAAAAAACGTAAGTTTACTGAAAAAAAACGTAAATTTTCTAACGAAAACGTAAACTTACTGCCTGAAACGTTAAAATACCGACGAAAACGTAAATGTACTGCCGAACACGTAAAAATACTGACGAAAACGTAAAAATTCTGACGAAAACTTAAATTTAGTGACGAAAATGACAAAAACGTAAATTTACTTACGAAAACGTAAGTTTACTGACGAAAACGTAAAAAAGCAAGTTTAATGACGAAAACGTAAATTTACCTACGAAAAGGTAAATTTACTGACGAAAACGTAAAAATACTGAGGAAAAAGTAAAAAGACTGACGAAAACGTAAATTTATTGACGAAAAAGTATGTTTACTAACGAAAACGTAAGTTTACTGAAGAAAACATAAGTTTCCTAAAGAAAACGTAAAAATACGGACGAAAAAGTAAATATACTTACAAAAAAGTAAGTTTACCGACGAAAACCTAAGTTTACTGGCGAAAACGTAAATTTATTGACGAAAACGTAAATTTACTGACGAAAACGTAAATTTACTGATGAAAACGTAAAAATCCTGACAAAAACATAAATTTACTGACGAAAATGTTACTTTACTGACGAAAATGTAAATTTACTGACGAAAATGTAAGTTTACTGACAAAAACGTAAATTTTCTGACGAAAACTTAAATTTACTGCCGAAAACGTAATAATACTGACGAAAATGTAAAAATTCTGGCGAAAACGTAAGTTTACTAACAAAAACCTAAGTTTAGTGACGAAAATGTAAGTTTACTGACGAAAACGTAAATTTAATGACGAAAAAGTAAGTTTACTGACGAAAACGTAAATTTATTGACGAAAACGTAAATTTACTTTCGAAAACGTAAAAATGCTGACGAAAACGTAAAACGACTGACGAAAACGTAAATTTATTTACGAAAAAGTCAGTTTACTGACGAAAACGTAGTTTACTGAAGAAAACGTAAGTTTACTGAAGAAAACATAAAAATACTGACAAAAAGTAAATTTACTGACGAGAAAGTAAGTTTACTGATGAAAACGTAAGTTTACTGACGAAAACGTAAGTTTACTAAAGAAAACGTAAGTTTACTGAAGAAAACATAAAAATACTGACGAAAAAGTAAATTTACTGACGAAAAAGTAAGTTTACTGATGAAAACGTAAGTTTACTGACGAAAAATAAATTTATTGACGAAAACGTAAATTTACGGACGAAAACTTAAATTTACTGTCGAGAACGTAAAAATACTGACGAAAATGTAAAAATTGTGACAAAAACGTATGTTTATTAACAAAAACGAAAGTTTACTAACGAAAACGTAAGTTTATTGACGAAAACATAAATTTACTGACGAAAACAAAAATTCACTAACGAAAACGTAAAAAGACTGACGAAAATGTAAGTTTATTGACGAAAAAGTAAGTTTACTGACGAAAACGTAAGTTTACTGAAGAAAACGTAAGTTTACTGAAGAAAACGTAAAAATATTGACGAAAAAGTAAATTTACTGACGAAAAGGTAAGTTTACTGACGAAAATGTAAGTTTACTGACGAAAACGTAAATTTATTGACGAAAACGTAAATTTATTAACGAAAACGTAAAAATATTGAAAAAAACGTAAATTTACTGAAATTATTGACGAAAACGTAAATTTACTGACGAAAAGTGTCCATTAGTTACAACTAGTGCCAAAAAGTGTCCATTAGTTACAATTAGCGCCAAAAAGTGCCCGTTAGTTTACAAATAGTGCCAAAATGTGCCAGTTAGATTACAACTTATATTACAACTAGTGTCAAAAATTGACTATTAGTTGATATTGATGGGCTAAAAAGTGCCCCTAACTTTACAACTAATGCAAAAAATTGCCCATTATTTAAGATTTGCCACCTCTAGTAAATACAATATCCGAAAGTCTGACCAATATTATGAGATAGTTAAAAAATGAGGGAAAAGTTAGGTATCGAACTCCATACCTCTCATATGCAAAGGCAACACTATCGACGCGTACATCATCTTCCTCTAATCAAATACAGTACTTCAATTATTAATTTCACATAACATAGTAAAAAGTCATTAGGTCCAAACCTTTTTTTAGTAGACTTTCTCGAGCTTGGAGGACAAATACAAGCTTGACAATGACGGTAGTACAAACAAGAAACGAACATCGCCAAGCAATTGTCGATAGACGAGACCGTCATCGCCCCATGCAACCAAATTTTTGGAACTTGGTGCTGACTTACTTGATATCTGTAAGTTAAGTTTTCCTTACGGTTATCTATATTGAAAACAAGCATTTTTGTCTATATAAATTGCTTAGCCTCATTTTTTACAATTCAAGATAATGACAGCTGCATGTTAAGAACGTACTGCTTATTTTGACTTGAAATAAGAAGGCCTAATCTTTGTAAAATCAAACACGCACTTGAAAAAATGTAACTACATGTATGCAACCACGCACCCAATAATCCAAAATTTATATTACAAGAAACGTAGAACATGATGTTAATTATTATACAACGATGAAAGCTTCACTAGTATCATTGGAATGTACATGTTAAATATTTACACGCCACATGATATTTTCCATAATCGGACCGGACCGGACCGGACCGGACTGGACTGGACTGGACTGAAATGGTCTAAAACCCCGGACCGAGGACCAGACTGAAATGGTCCGGTCCTACTAGGCATAATCGACGGGGTTTTGGCAAGACTGAATTGGACCAATCGGACCTAAGATCAAAATGGTATAAAATGCCGGACCGAGGATCGGATCGAAATTGTAAGGTCTGATCCGGTCCTATTTTTCAGTCCGGGTCAGTTTTGGGTCTGCAATGCTCAATTCTATATATAAGTTTACGATAAACTCATATAATAAGTGTCAAAATAATCCAAAAAATTAAGGGTTAAGCAATATAAGCCGAAGCAGAAACAATATAATAAGCCCACATGTAAGCGAGGAAAACAAGACATTAGGACACAGTAAAACTGAGCCACCTAGGAAAAGGATTGATATTAGAGATAGTCAGTTTCGAAACCGATACCTCTCAAATGCAGAGTAATTCTACTCTACCATCTACCTTCAGTATATTTATATTAATTAATTGATATAACAAGTGTTAAGAGTTAAAATGACCAAAACTTACATAGTTTTTGGTACGAATAGAGCGTCTATTTATCGAGAACTAACATAAGATGTGGCTTGTTACGTATTACATGATCATCTCTAGATTTTGAAGATGGTACCAAAAAAAAGGGGAGGAAGAGATGTTGGTATCGAACCCGACACTATTGATGTTGGTATCGTTGATTATACAACGATAAAAGCTTCACCCACATCATTCGAGTGTACACGTTAAACTATTTACAAGCCAAAACATCAATAGTGAGCAGCTAGTACTACATATACCACTTGTAGTTTTTTTCGATACTGCTGGTCATGAAATGTCGTCTCGTCTTATTGAATATTATACAACATGTATAACGTTTAGAAGGGTCTCGGATGGGTGTGCAACATGTGCGGACGCACAGGGCCTCCACTTTAAAAAAACCACATTTTTATTAGTTTTGTATATAAATACGTATAATATTAAACATTTATGGGTTGTATAATTTAATTTTACATGCAACTTTTTTTTATTTAATACGCGTAAAGGAATTTCTTTTTTTGTTATTGCCTAGGACCACCAAAAACAACGAGACGGCCCTAACAACGTTTCATCCATAATATACGTCTTAGTACATGTTTGCAAACACACATTTTGCACATAGATGTTTACTATATGAGAACGTCTTAGTTGCGTTGGCAGATTAGATAGATCTTTCGCTCAATGATCCATAGTTGTCCACATGATCCTAAGATCATCTCTCCATGAACAATCAAAGATTAGATAGCAACACACTTGTAACACAATGTAAAACTAATAAGTACTGTAAGACAACAAACCAGTCATAGCTTGCTTTACAACATATCCAAACACACACCCAAATTATACTCTTTCGGCTACAATAGGACGTTTATTTGAGACCACTAAAAAAATGTTAAATCACTAGACATGTTCTCTTGGTTGCTTGAGGCCAGGTTTTTAGAAAAGGTCAAAGGTTAGTCGGCGAAGAAAAATACATATGTTACATTTACGGTTTACTTAAAGAAAAACACCATGTTGACATGTTTGTCTATAAACAGTTATGTACGAAATGAAGAAAAGAAAATCACCATGTTGACATGTTGACATGTTTGTCTTATAAAGACCATCCGTGGGGCTCGAACCCACGACCACGTGCTTAAAAGGCCCGCGCTCTACCAACTGAGCTAGAACGGCTGCTTACTGTTACTAAACAGTGAAAGTAATAAAAATAGCAACTTATGCGTAATTGGTGATTATAATTTACCTGGGTGTTGAACCGAAAACGAAAAACCGAATTGAACTAGATTTTTTATTTTCGGTTTGGATATGGTTTTTTTGTAAAAAGTGAACCAAATTAAAAATCAAATTTTTATAAGTGTATTTTTTAATATAATTATACACAAAATTAATTCTTCAAATATTTTTGTAGTATAAATAAAACACTTTTTAAGTTGAAATACTTTTTGGTTTTTCAATAGGCGAACGTGGAGCTGAGAACATGCGGCTACTCTAGTCGAAAAAGTAAAGAGTGCTTAAGCTTAGATTAGAACATTCAAAGTTCTTTCTATACCACCCATCGGTATCTTAAATGTGATGTTTACTAGGGAGTAAAAAACAAGATATTCCAGACACTAGACTACCCGCCTTAAATTCATTTCGTGGAGGGTACATAATGAACCCACGAGTAGTAGTGCAGTACTGGGGTTCACCTGCTACGTCGCAAATGATGAATCTTGCACTATCTTTAGCAAGAAATGTGGATATACTAACACATTTGACGGTACATGATAGTAAAATGATACAAGTAAATGCTAACTTAAAAGTGATGTAATTTAGTTACAACAACCGTATGCCCATACGAAGCATGGAATCAGCAGACGATCTAAGTCAAATGGCGAAATAATGTGGTTCAACTTTTGTTGTCTTCAGATATGCCTGCACCTTAGACCCATTCTAGCAAGAGGCCAAAACAAACATCCAATGCTGTGCTTCCCCTTGTTAGCAGAGATACCAAAGTCAACGTATCTCATGGGAGAATAGTCATAAAGCAATGGTAGGGATGTTTCCAAGTGCAGCCTCCTTGATTGACTGTATAAATAACACGATTTAAGCATTAGCACTGAACTATTACTAAAACAACTTGTAAGCAACATTGGAAACAGGTTACAAATTAAAGGATAGCAACATGGTGGTCAGTTAGTGGGTCAGTCAAGATGACGTGACAAGGTTCACTGAAAGAAGTCTGAAGTTGATTGGTGAAGGTACCGGGAGTGTGACGACCAGCAATAGCATGAGCACCAGTGTACTGAGCAAACTTCTACATAGCTCTCTGTCCATAAGGTCTAGCAGCCATCTTGATCTTTTCCACGTGTCTTTCCGATGCTGAAATGGTAAATTCCTGAAAACGAATAGATAGATACCAATAAGTTTGCTAACCACACTGCGCAATTAGGCATTATGTCTTTTATGATACAATTTTATGTCGTTATGATGGGCTGCTTCTAACATATTCATTCAGATGGGTTCGCCGTTTTTAAATGTTACCATAATTCTGCACAATTAAGGGAGACTATTGTCAGAGGTTCCGTCCAAATGGGATATGTATCATCTCAAGTAGGTACGAGACGAAAGTCCATCACTAACCCCAACCAATTTAATATTTCAATTATTAAATTTATAGACAGAACATAGTATCAAGTGTACCCATTTGACCTGTTAACTTGCATATTTTTAGGGTTTAGCCAAACGACATAACTATAAGGGTCGTCAAATAGGTCCAAAGCCATCATGGTTGTTAACTTGTATATTTTGTGGTTTTAGAACATGTTATGTAATTTTGCTTGTATAAGTAATTTTATCAAAATTTGAACAGATAGTCCTGGCTTTGGAAGAACATTTTGGGGCGAAAATGGAACTGAGAACATCACCACACTTGATCACATGAAACCGCTCCAATCGAAAAAGAATAGCCCGTTTATGTTTAGATTACGTGCTCAGCTCGTGAAATCTGATGTTTACTAGGGAGGAGCCAAGATATTCCATACACTCTACGACCCACCTTAAGTTCAGATCGTGAAGGGTACATAATTTATTGAACCCACCACCACTTGAATGTAAAGCTAGAACTTTACCAACTCACTTAACACCAACATGTGAATTAGTTGAATTATTAGTATTATATAGACAACATTGTGAAAAGTCACCATGACCCTTTTCCCAAATAGAGTTTTGGAGTGGTAATATAAAGTTGCGTTAACAAGATGAAAGAAAGATATATCAAAAGTGATTGAGGTTGGAAGAAAACCACAAGTTTTCCCAAATAGAGTTTCTGAGCAGTAATATAAAAGTAGCCACTATCTTTAACAAGATGAAGGAAAGATACACCAAAATTCATAAGAGGTTGGAACACAAACACAATATTGATATAAAGGAGCTTCTGTTTGTCGAGAACATGACATTTATACCCCTACACATTTTCCGCAAGTATTTTGCAAATAGACCATTTACTCTCGAGTAAGGATGTGACTATAATTTAGATTTTACAGGTTCAACCCCCAAGACTTTGAAGATAGTACAAACAAGAAACTGTGTTACGACAAGAATATCTTCTATTTTTAGGATATATGTTTATGTCTTATGTTTATCATTTTAGTATCTTTTATATTTATAAGTTATCTTAGTGTTTATCTAATAACTAGTATTTGAGGTTTCATATTGTAATCAGTTATCAATAAAAATCAATGAAGTTAAAGTTCAGTAAAATGTCTCTGGTTTTCTCATCTTCGTCTTAAGGAGCTAGCATCACGCTTGAAGGGGTGCGACTATCCCGATACTACCCGACAGGGTCGTATCAATTGGTACTTTCATTAAGAGCCCTCAACTCGTTGAGGGATTTTGTTTAAAAAAAATAATAATAATAATAAAAAATACTGTTCATCGCACTGTTCATTGTGTACTGTTCATCAGACGATTACTGTTCATCAGAAGATTACTGTTCATCGTCGAGTTACTGTTCATCAGTGAAAAAAAAAATTTTTTTATACTGATCTCGAGTTATGGCGTCAGACGGCAGCGATCAAGACGCAAAATATGCACTGTCTAAACTTCTGCAGATGGGTACCGTGGCCGAATATCAAAGTGAGTTTGTGATACTTGCAAATCGGGTAACGGGGATCTCTACAAACTTGCTTAAATGTTTTTATATCTCTGGCCTTAAAGTGTCGTTGCAACGGGAATTGTTGAGGTTAAGGCCTACAACTTTAGGAGATGCTTTCTATTTAGCCCGTATCTCTGAGGCTCGTTTTGAAGCAATTGCAGAAAAGGAAAAAGAAAAAGAGCGGGCCGTTGTTGTTCAAACACAACTTGTGGATGACGAATCGCAACCTAATCTTAGTGAATCACAAATGGTTGGTGAATCGCAAATGGTTGATGCATTACATCTTATGGTTAGTGAATCACAACCTGTTGTTGTTGGTGAATTGCAATCTATCGATGAATCGCGGCCTAACAAGGGCATGTGGTCTGTTACATCTGAATGGAAGGAGTGTAGAGTTGAAATCCAAGAATTGTTACTTCCCGAGCCAAAGAACAAGTTGGAACAGACTCTGCAAATGCTTAGGAAACATATCAAAATTTGGGACCCGGGAATCAAGAGCGTTTTTCAAGACCTCACCTTGAGGGCAAGGTGAATTCGAAGAAGTGGGGAATGTTACGACAAGAATATCTTCTATTTTTAGGATATATGTTTATGTTTTATGTTTATCATTTTAGTATCTTTTATATTTATAAGTTATCTTAGTGTTTATCTAATAACTAGTATTTAAGGTTTCATATTGTAATCAGTTATCAATAAAAATCAATGAAGTTAAAGTTCAGTAAAATGTCTCTGGTTTTCTCATCTTCGTCTTAAGGAGCTAGCATCACGCTTGAAGGGGTGCGACTATCCCGATACTACCCGACAGGGTCGTATCAAACTGACTATCGCCAAGCAATTATCAATATATGAGACCATTGTCGCCCTACAACCAAAAATTTTCCTGGACACGAAATTAGTATGATTGAATTCGTAAAATTTCTAGGTTCGGGCTAGATTTAGGAGGCCAGTTAACTTAAGGAACGTAATGTTATTGATATCATCAGCGGCATTAGATGATCTACTTTACATAGTTGCACTTTTCTCTTGTTCTTGGTAGCGAAACCCATAGATCTTTAGTTAGCTTGTTTCTATTATTTCTTGGTTAGTATGCTTTTGTCTGTTAATCACCCTATCAAGTACATTTAATGTTTTTAAGCAACGGGTTTTGTACCAGTGCCTCACTATCCTTATATGCAAAGATGGTGTCCCTTGCGAATGACGTTTTTGAAAAAAAGTTGCTTGCAATTGTTTATCAGTGTATAATCGGCTGTAAGAACAAGGATTATTTAAACCTGATGTACAGCTATTTCTGCACTCTGTATATTGGTTATGTCTCCCCTTTGTCGGCAATAACGGGGAACCACCAGATTTGATTTTCTTTAGAACAGGCCTCTGTATTTAAGTGTTTGTATTGACGCAGGAACATTTACTTATGGAAAGAGAGCTTCATCAGATGTTCTCATATTTGTAGGTTTTGTATTTTTACCTAGTTAGTGACGGAAGAGAGATCTCTCTGAGATGAATACCAGTTGTGAAATCTTATGTGAATTCTTTCCGTTGTTCGTATGGATGCCTTACTTCTTTCTGTGCTTACAGGATATGCTTTTGTTTACTTTGAGGATGAGCGTGATGCTGAAGACGCGATTCGTGCACTTGATAATTCTCAATTTGGATATGACAGACGCAGACTGTCTGTGGAATGGGCTAGGGTATGTTGCCGTGTACATTTTTATATTATAATAATTGTACATTAATCTATGGAATTTAGTTGAGAATTTGACCTGAATATTGTGGCAGGGTGAGCGTAGTTGGCACCGAGATTGGTCCATGTCAGTGGCAAACCAGAGACCAACTATAACGCTGTTTATAATCAACTTTGATCCCATCCACACAAGGGTTCGTGATATCGAGAAACACTTTGAACCATATGGAAATATTCTGCATGTTCGTATCAGGCGCAACTTTGAATTTGTGCAGTTTGAAACACAAGAAGAGGCCACAAAAGCTCTCGAGTGTACACACATGAGGTTTGCGTTTATCGAGCTCTTTTTTTCTTCCAGTTAAGCTCTCTAGAGTACTACTTATAAATTATAATACTGATGATTATGGTGTTTTGTTGCAGTAAAATTATGGACAGGATGGTGTCAGTAGAGTATGCTTTAAAGGATGACGGTGAGAGAGGATCCCGATCAATCAGCCCTAGAAGAGGTTATAGTCGTCGTGGGGATAGTCCTTATAGGTCACGAAGTCCTTATAGGAGAGGCCGACCAAGTCCTAATTATGGACGTGATCGTAGCCCTGTGTACGATAAGTACAGGGACCGTCCTATGACAGGTCCAGGAGTCCTGCATATGACGAGCCATACTGCAGGTAACACTTTTCTGCATTTATATTGTATTTGGTAAAGAGTGTTAGAGACTTGGCCTCATGATTTTCTTTTTGTCACTTTACAGCCGGTCCCCTATACGCAGATCAAGATCTCATGTACGAAGATCAAGAACTTGAGAGATTGTAGGTAGTGGTTGCTTGCAACAGTTACGTGTTTACTACGTATGTTCATGTAGCAGCTATGGTTCATTAGTGTCATGTCTGACGTTTGTATGAGCAGTTTCGAACTTTATGGAGTCGTCTGTTAGTAATATACTACTGCGTACTATTGAATATTAATGAAACATTTGTCTACTTTGAGTTTTCAGTCTGGATCATTACATATATTGCGTTTCTGATTGAACATTCTTATAATAGTTTCAAGTTTCTGTTGTAATGTTTATCGTCTTGTCGAGGCTTCATAAATTTATTTTTATTTTTGGTAAACAGTTAAACAGGGTCAACAAGATAGTTTAACGGGTGAGATTTTTGGATAGGCAGTACTCAATGTGACGCATTGACGTGTATCTTCGATCCTGAACCAAGGTTCTAGTTACTTTGCTCAAGATGGTATATTGTCACGGTATTGTTACTGACTTACCCAACTCTGATTGGTTTTGAATTGGCTTTGGGGGTATAGAGAAACGCAAAATAATGTGGATATTGGTTCACTTGGCAGTTGGCACACGCCGATATAACATGACAGTACGAATTATAGACGATGCACATATATTCTTGTTACTTACAATCTTTCATCAGTTTATTTTGTAACTCGAACAAAATAAAACAAGAGATTCAGTGATCGAAAGTGTCTGTTGAAATTATATCTTTATTTTGTAACTCGAACTTGTCCTGGTATGTTCGCTAAAAAAAGTAGGAGTTGGGGGTTCAACTTTCGAACCAAGAACACAAACCTAACCAACACTAACCATGGAAGTTGTTGCTGAAGCCAAGCCAAGGCCTTTGGCTGCTGCTCTGAGAAGTCAGCTTTAACGACTTCACCGACAACTATTTAGTTCTGGATGCAGTCGTCGCGCTTCACCAAGAACTTCCATGGGTGTTCTTTTATCCAAAGACCTCTTCGAACCCAATTTAATGCCCCCACTTGGGTCATAGATTCACGTGACTGAATCCGGCATGATAAAATACTTGAGTGCTGCTTATATATATGGAAGATATTTCTACTTCAACCGATGTTCAAGTCATAAACTAAGTCTGAGAAAAAAGGGTGGAAATAAAAGTGCATGAACAATTAGTAATTTTCTGAAAAAACCCTTGGTGTCCCACATCGGCTAGGTGAAGTAAACAAACAAGTGGGAGTTGACTATAAAAGGAAAGGCATGTGAATGTAATAGGCATACCTTTCTCGGCCTTTTGGCTAAGATCAAGTGTAGTATCTGTTCTTGTAGGTTTAATATCTGAATGACTATGCCACGGCTCAGTCGATTGATCTTATTTTTTATGGGTGAAGAACCCATCACGGTAGCTTGCTGCTGGGGTTCTTCATGTGTCGCCTTGGCATTGCACTACTGCCTAGGCTTGGTGCACCCCTCCAATTAAAAGTTTCAAAGTTTACATGTTTACAACTGTTTGATTTATATTATGTAGAATAATATTGGTTAAAACCGTGTAGTCTTATAATTCTTAAACTTCTTTTTCCAATATATTTGCTTTAGAAAATAGATAGATGTTGTTCTTTGATATATTTTGCCGGATGACGCACTGAATGTCTAAAGGTCTCTAAGATTAACAAATTTGTAACCTGCGTATTCAAGTGGTGTCGCATATCAGTTGCACCAATGCTAGTTGCATACAGGCGTGTGCTGTGCAGTTGCAAACTTTAGTTAGCTGTGATGAGATGCAGAAAAGCAAATCAACATGATTATGAGGCCAGGTCCGCGATTGTATGTGAACTTCATTTTCTGAATTTAGTTGGCTGGACTTAAAATGGGGCGCTTTTGTCAGTTACAATGCAAGTTCATTTCCGTAGTTTCAGCGATATAATATCAATGCTGTGAGACTATTAGGAAGTTTCTGATGTTATCCTAACGAATCATGTCAATATATTATCTCCAGTATTGTCAAGCCTTTGTTGCTCAGATTATCAACTTGGTGAGAAGCATTTGAGCTTTAAAGTAACTGATCAAGGTCGAATACGGGTTGGTCAATCAATGATGTTGAGAGGAAGGAAACTTGCTCGATGACATGTTGCTGCAAGGAAGTTCAAGTTGCTATGTATAGCAAGTGAAACTGCTAGACCACAAAAACGCTGATCCTAGGCTCACAAGTACATCCTGTCAACTAACTCTGCTTAAAAATACTGATTGTAAAGCCTCTTCAAATTTACATGTAAAAACAGGAACAAGAAAAATGCAGTTCAAAATCTCAACTACCGAACTTGAACAAGTAGAGTTACAGACTTTAATGGCATTTTAACTTTATGGTTATCTGAATGGACCAACAAGTACTCAATCATGACACATTAACCCTATATTCGACTAAAAAACAATTAAAACAATTTTTTTTTTGTAATAAAGAAACGGAAAATAACTCGAGTTGAACATATGTAACTAAGCTCAAGCTCGAATAACTCGAGTCGAACCCACGACCTTTTGATCCGAAGTCAAACGCGCTAATCCACTGCGCTATGCGGTCTTTTGTGTACGTCATTTCTAATATAAAGTTCACTACTTTAGTGATAAAAAATTAACTTTTTAAGTTATTACAAATAACTTATTACTTAACTATATAGATGAACTAAATTAAATGAATCAAAACTAACATAAATACTTGTTAATTTGATGAATTTATTTTGACTAATTTTCTTTATACAACTTGTTATTCATACTTCTGCAATACAATGCATTTTAAAACCGAACGATCTTTCTTCATCTTTTCTGTTTTGATTCACTTACACGAGGACGTGATGTCAGCCACGACTTCACCAACGCTGAGGTATAACCCGTTTGGTCCAAACGATGCCAAACTGTTTGATTGGTGTAACTTTTCCATTACACTTCCTGTAGGATTTGCTAGCACAAGCTGCATTTCCATAAAAAGAGTAAAAATGTAAAATATGTTAGTTTTATATAGTACTGAATGACCATGTAAATACACGACCCAAATCTCACCAGTAGAGGTTAAAAAGATACTTGATACCGTACTTCTTTCTTTATGTTAAGTAACACGCTGAGGTTTGGATCAAAAATTTAGGTTGCAGAACGAGTGAGCTGAGTTAGGATCAAAATGGGTAGATTTGTGACTCATGGTTGATTTTTAACGCGCTTAAGTCCTTCCAAATTTAGAAAAATTCTCTATGTTATCCGAAGCTAAATAACATACCAGTCATGTCGATAATTACACACTATAGCAGACTCCCATTATTGGCTGCAATCCAATCTTCCTCCTCCTTTAACCATCTAAATATCCTGCAGATATTAAACGCCAATATCTATACATACATTGCTTATATGTATGCTCTAAATCATGTCTTGCAAAGTACTAAATGTAAGCATCTTCTATATAAATTTAGACTCATATAACCTTTCTTGTAGGTAAGTAGAGTTGGCAAAGTAAATGAGAACCTCAACCCCGAGTATAACAAACGAAGGAACTCTATAATCATCACGGTATCGAACAAGATCTTGATAGATTTGAGTGCATGGAATGCATCCTAGGACGCTAGTGGTTGGTCGTGTCACATGTAACAAAATCTTGAAGATGGACACTCCCACCTATAATAGAAACCGTAAGTAAATGGGTCGAAATTGGCAACTATGGTACTACAGAAAGATGGAAATTAGCAACTATGGTACACTTGGATTTATGAACCGATTCGAGCCTACTAGGGGGATAAGTTCGTATCATGGTGTTATGAAAACAAGCTTGTGAAAATGTAAGACCTTCATTAACTGCATGATATGAACTGGCTGCAGTGACTGTTGACCGATTCCTTTCTGGGTCCACTAGGGTTCGAGAATTCTTCCATGACCCTACCAGCAAGTTCCAGTACTCGAACTATCATCTGAGAATAACGCCCCCACTTAGGATCCAATACAAAGTGAAATATGAACTCTAGCATCTATTTCTTAGCGTCGTTCTTTTATATGAATACTGATGAGAAAATTACCTTCTCAACAGTTTGGAGACGCTGCAACGATGCATTCTGGTTTTATGAATCCATGAGCTGTGTTGAAAACTTGAATTATCGCGTAAGCTGTACAGTTCCTACAAAAAAAAGGTTTAGTACTAAGGAAACATACAATGTTAGTGTTGCACAAAACTGAAGACAATATCTATGTTGTTTTACAATTTGCCAAGTACATTCATAGTTATTACTAGAATGGTGAAACCGACAAAAAAAGTGGATTATATGTATATGCCAGTATGCCACGACTATTGTAGGGTTGATCACCGTCCGAAAACTGGACCGGACCGGATGAGACCGAAAACAGATCTTGTCCGAAACACGGTATAGCTCTGTCCTTGGTCCTGTCCAACAAAGCACTTTTTAATACGTATTATTTTGGTTTCCGGCCTTTTAGTACTGCCAAGTTCGTGCTCTACTCGAAAACTAAAACTCCAGCTCGAGATCGATTACTTTCATGTTTAAGACTAGAACGCGATGAATACTCGGTTCGATTTAAAGGGTAATTCAATCAGATCTCGATTAGGCTGCGTGCTTATGATTCGCGTATGTTGGAGCTCAATCCCGACTCGGAATTATACTCGAATAGCTCGAACTCGAGCTTGCCTTGTTATATCGAGTCGATTTCGAGTAATTTACGAGTCGATCGCGAGTGTCTCGTCTCATTTATACCTTTCCATTGTGATATTACTCATAAGAATCGAAATCGAACTAAACCGATTTAAACTAAATGAATTCATTACTCAATCGGATATGTCAAAATCAAGCCAGAACAAATTTTATATTCGAGTTTTGGTTCAGTTTTACTTTCACGGGCCACACAGAATTAACGTAAATCTAACGAGTTTTAGGGTGTAAAATCTTTTTCTTTACCAGTGATGTATATAGCTCAGGTTCTTCCGAGTCAACCTGAAACAAAATCGAATCATCACACAATATACCCGAAAACAGAACCAAATGGGGGTATACCCATAAACACGGTCATAGTTGATTTTATGAGTCCACTCAATAATAAGAATACTAAAAATAAATTACATATCAATATTTGATCCTGGCGTGTCTTTTGTATACGCAAGTGTACTTATTCAAATATTTGGGATAGCATTTTCTTATTGCTAGTACATATCTTGTTCTAGTTGTTTGGATTCATCATACGATTTTATAAATTCTCCCAAATATTAAAAATAAACAGAAGTACTCATTCACATCCTATGATGCACCGAAACGCCTGGAAGGGTGCCGTGCCCGTTTAGGAACGGATTGGGAACGGGAACGGGGTGGGAACGGCGGCGAAACGTATCCATGAAGTATCCGGTTTGACAGAAAAGTATCCCCGAAGTATCCACTTCCGTTTCCTAAATCAAGGCCCGTATCCACCTCGTACCCTTATTTTTTTTAGGGTTTTAATATAGTGTAAACGAAAAATGAGAGTTTGGTTGTTTTTAAGAAGATATATATTTCTTGAAGAAGATGATGAGATATTGCAGAGGGAGAGAGAGATAAAGGAGTTGGATAAAGTGTGGTGGCTACCTGGCTAGTGTTGTATGTGAGTGAAGGACAAATTATATATTACTACTAGTACTTCTGTTATAAACAAATTGTGTTTTATTGAGAATAGTATTTTACTTTGGGCTGAATATTTTTAGGTTGACTTTTATATTATTGGGCTTTTAGGATAGACTTTTATATTTCGTTAATATACTTTTATTTTTTTTACCGTATCCATGCTGTTCCAGTATCTTGAATTTTTGATTTTTTCCGTTTCCTGTTCCCGTACCGTTCCCGTATCGGTGCAACCTAGTTCACACCTTTTGCACCTGTACTTTTTGAAAATAATGTAGAACAATCACCAAATAGCCCTCTGTCATATTTGATGATTTATTTGGCTCCCTCTTTGCAGGCTTACAAACGATGAAGTGTTGGTGGAATGCCTATTATGGAAAGATGTTGAAAGACTCCTCGTAAAGGACTATTACAAGAAAGTAAGTGAATCTAAGCTTCATGATACTAGAAAATGGTTGTAGGGATACTACCCGTGACACAAAAGTAGTAATGTTTACAAATTGAAAATGTGGCTTTTTTAGTTTCATGGATTTTGAACTTAGAAATATGGATTCATTGCTCCAAAATAGATCAATACCGTCTTTTATATTTCTAGGGTGGATTCATGGATTTGAACTTATAAATATGGATTCATTGCTCCCAAATAGGTTAATTGTATCGGTTCTTGCCACCAGTTCAGTTCTCAATTCGGTTATATATTGGACATTCTATATAACTGTTAATCTACATTTACTGTCCTTAGTTGCGCTCTTGCAAGTGTTGACTTATTTCCTTAAGCTAGCAAGTATTAGATAATTTCCGTCTCTTATGATCTTATTTTGCTTATATACACTTTCGCAATATGCCACTTCTTAATTCCGCCGTTACCAGATACATGGTTCCTTTAAATATATTCCACATTATGCAGTATCATCTCGCGCCACAGTTGATAATTTCAGGTACTGTTTAACTTGATTTGCTTATATGATGATTTGCCAGGCTAAACGAATGATGGCGAAGCTAGATATATACAGGAAGTTCACAAATGCTTTACCTGTTGTTGTCATTTTCTCTGTTGGCTGGATATGCTACGAGGTAAAAGTCCTTGTAGTAGTATACATAAACAATCTTGCTATGCATAAAAATGTTCATGGAATCTAAATCTTACATAATCTTGATTTCAACTTTATTTTGAGTTAACCGATATACACAACGAGCAGTGGCAAAATGATTGGATCATCCC
Organism: Glebionis coronaria; assembly: GCA_025667525.1. NCBI lineage: Eukaryota > Viridiplantae > Streptophyta > Magnoliopsida > Asterales > Asteraceae > Glebionis > Glebionis coronaria. Next base: position 637,689,272 of record CM046877.1, read on the forward strand.
TGCATTCTGGCATGTTTTATCATTTTCTCTCCTCTGTGTAATCAGTGCTATTTGGGTGCCGTCTCAAAAACTCGATGCGTTAAAACATGTGGTTCAAATAATTTTTACTCAACTATATCATTCACCATCTTTTAGCTCTTGGTAGCTATTGTATTAATTTTGTTTTAACTGACAGATATGCCTATTCTGATGACGGAAGTGAGGAGTTTAACTAGGATGAGTTATTATTGTTCATGAAACGGTCCCTTCTTCCCACAAAAGATGTTGGCAGTCGGACTTAAGTAAGACCAACACATAGTGATGATGGAGCGTTTGATGATATGGAAGAAGATAAAACAGAGTAACTAGAAGTCTAGAATACCATGTATATCTGGTTTTTCACTTGAAGACTTTCGATATCCCGCCTAAAATGATACTTACCATAAAATCAACCAAGACACTCTGAAGCCCCTTCAATCCCTTCAAGGGATACAAGCTTAAGTCAATTTGTTTGATAGACTATATATTAAAATAATATGTTTGAATACTTTTAAAAGTGGAAATTCTATTGATTAGCTTTGACAAATTGTGTACTAACTTCTTTTTTAAATTTCTTTAATAAGCTTAGAAGATTGACAGAAAATTAAAAAGTAGTCATTTTCTGCAAACTTCATTTGAACATTTTGAACACGCAAAAGGCGCACGTCTGATGTAGTCCTCCCATTCTTAAGTCTCCCTTTGACTCTTATATCCCTTTGACTCTTATATTCCTACTATCTTTAGGTTTTGACGAGACACCTAGTGAGCCTAATGATCCTATTATCTCTATGAGTAATCCTCCCATTCTTAAGTCTCCCTTTGACTCTTATATTCCTATATTGGGGGTTATGACTTTTGAAAAGGATCCTCCACCTTTAGAGATTGCCCCGATTTTAGAGGATATTCCATTTTAGGAGGATTTAGATATCTTTCTAAATTCCTATTTTTCTCACGAGGATGAGTTTTCCTATGACTCCGATGATACTTATGTTTTCACATCGAGTTTGGAGGAGGACGACTCCCCCACTTTGGATCAAAATGACATTTTGAGCTTTAATGTCAATACCTCTTGCTATTTTCCCGTTAAGGAACCGGTGTTTGATCCCGGAATAGAGACTTTAGTGCTTTCATTGCAATATCACCATAACACCTTTCCTCGTAAGAAACTTTTGACTAAGGGTACCCCTCTTTTCTTTGCCTTGTGTGATTTTACCACCTTGGGGTTTATTTCCTTTCTTGATGGAAATTATGTGTTTGACCCGGGTGTATTTTCATGGGGTATTCCTTATATGACTTTGTTTCACCCTTTATCATGAAGAGATTTTCCTCCCTTGGAAATCTCGGTTTTCCCATGATTTTCCCATTTGAATAATGATATTCGGGAAATTGAGTCGAGCTAGATACTCATGATAAATAAATCAAGCATCGTATAACTAGGTTAGATTTTTACCTTTTCCATCCTTTCCACCCTTTTTCACCTTCACCCATTTCCACCAATAAGTGTAGGGGGAGCCAAGTAGGTTTTTTGTGTGTTGTGATGTTGTGCAGGGACATGTGCTTTAATGATCCACTTTTGGTATTTTTGACGCGACCCGTTATCGCGTGTTCCCGTGTACCCGGTTCTATCAAAACTATTGTGATTCATACATGTATATCAAAACTAGTTAAGTGATCCCCGGTGTCCTCATAAGAGGTCTTAACTCCCAGCGCCTCCTGGCGCCATATATAGTCTCCCATTGGTCGACGGAAAGGGTCAGAAAGGGTTGCACCAGTCAGGCCATGTCAAAGACACGTCTTCCCGGGGTAACCTGCACTTCGTTTACCTAAATGTTGTGTATGCTTGTGCATTTATTGTTTATTGTTTTAAAGTTGAGTGATAGTGCAACATTTGCTTAACATTTGTTTTAGCCCAAAACTTTGGCAAATGACTCTATTGTGTATGCTTTATGTCATTATATCATGTTATAACGTTTTGCACTTGCAGCAACATGTTTTCTCACATATTATGTTGGCTCTTAACTTGCACATCTCGGTCACCTTGATGTTTAACCAGTATATAATCATGTTGAGTTTGAAGTTAAGCTGATGTATCTCAAGTCTCCACTTACTCTTAAGTTGTTTCCTTGTATCTGGTTTTCTTATCAGTGCGGTTAGCTGATGCAACGGGAATCTTGTCACTTTCTTGTTTAAGTAAATCATAATAAAAAAGGATTGGTAAATTTTCCGAATGAGAATAATTTATGGGTGGTTTTGAGTCTTTTGACCTGCCAACGACATCAATGATCACACGAGTTCAGTTTCTCGTGCAAACATCTGAGTGTAGAATGTAAAAAATAATAATATGCAGATTGATAATGTCTTGTGGTGCACAGATATGAGATTAGAATGTAGTTAAAATTGTAGGATGATACTGTGATTTTATGGTTAGGAAATTTGTTCTTTAGCAGTTATTGCAGCAAAACGTTAATTACAAATTTTTTCCTGATATAGTTTCGAGCGATTATTCTATTAAGATATATGGTCACTTAATGACCTAGCTTTTCTTAATGCTCATAGGTGGGTACACTGGCCATTCATATATTATAACAACATAGCTCTTCGTGAATGAAAATGACCAGTACCTTGCAAAGCTATAAGTTTCTGATGTTACTTGTAAAAAATTAAATAAAAGTATGAATTTATGTCGTCGGTTTAGTAGTCAAGTAATATTTGACTGAGCTTCGGTGCTGAAATAAAGGCTCGTTTGGGACTGCTGCTGAATTAAGGAGTGTTTAGGACTGTTTTATTACCTAAATAGAGGGGGTGCTTCTACAGTTGAGTTTAAAGGGTGTTTTTGTACCGGAATCAAAGGTTATTTCTGAATTGCGACTATTTTTGTAACTCGAATTACAGGGATGTTTGGTACTGTGTTTACAGCTGAGCTAAAACAGAGTTTAGTAAAGTTGAATTTAAGGGTTGTTTGGGGACCTTTTTTTCCACTTGGCCCCTAGTCACACTTTGTTAAACAATTGCAGAAAGGGATTACCTTTTTCTTAGATGGCAAAAAAAAACCCGTTTACCCGAGTCTGTTTTGACTTGAGCCCATTTTGACCCGTGCCCGTTATGACCCGTTGCATGTGTCCCGCCCAACCCGCCCAGTTTGTCACCTCTTCGAGAAAACTCCCCGTATATTGTTCATTTCCTTTTCAAATAGAGTCCAAACCATACTCCAAACCATACCTACTCGTGAACATTAATCATAGTATGTTATCACTCCACTTTCTTTAAAACAATAACTACTACGGAGTATCATTCCTAAGCTCGTCAAATGTAAAAAAAATGCCTGAGTCTTCGACTCTATCTCTGTTGAATATGAAAAACATAATAACCCTGATGGAGAAAGAAGTTTGACACTTTGACCTGAGCCGTACCAAGGCCTCCTAAATATCGTGTTGTTCAAATTGAGAGCCCGAATGAAATTACATATTATGGCCCAAGAGTAGTCTGGCCTACCCAATTAGATAAATATTTCCTGTGACTAAGATTAGGCTGTTGTGTAATTGGGTCAAAATTTTCTACTCCATTGTTATATGCATGCCTTGTCTGCACATATGGCCATTGGTCATGACGTGGAACAATACAATAAGCTGAAGTTCCAACAGATGAGGAAAATGACATGCTAGATCTTGCTTTTGGTTGGCCTCACAGAAACATATGTTATTTTCTAGCATTCGCATGACCAGGCTACATCCAAATTGTTTGATCACAATCTTACACATGGTCTGTTCTGTGCAGGTCACGTCTCAGTTCTCAAGTAATCGCAAAACCTGAACTTGATGGACTTCGTATACCCTCCCTGCTGCTACTAGAAACTTTGTTGTTGATGCCTTTAAAACCAAAACTGGAGTAGAATAATCACATATAAAGAAAGATTTTGTAGTGTAAAGGTGAGGAACCAAGATTACAAGTTTTGTAGCAATTTCATTTTCGTCTGTGGCATGATAGTTTGTGCAGTTCAAATAAGATTTAGTATATAGCATGTGTCACATTGGATCGAGCTATTCAGATCAGTTTAATCCTTAATAGATCTCATTTTTCGTCTGTGCATGTAGGTTGATCAAAATACTTGATAGATCAAATACCCGTAAGGCTGGTGCACAAATTTGGTGCACCAGGTGGTTGGACTGATGCTGATGGTAAGGAAGTTGACTTATCGATTCATATCATGTACTTATTGTTGTTTTTAAACCTTTGCTTACTCATATACCTTTGTATATCTAATTTACGTATGGTTTAATTGTTTTCAGATCCAATGTCTGGCTGATGGATGAGAAAATGTTGATGCACCTGTACGAGCAGGTGCATAGGAAGGGAATGAACCGAAACGTCTCTACCTTCGTCTTTACTTTTTAGTCTTGTTTGAGGAGTATTTGATACCGTCGATTGTTCAAAAATTTTGATGGTTTATGAAAGAGTTATTGCTGATTCAAATCATTATGGTAGCTATGGTACTGGTAACGTAGTGTATGATTTGAATTGTTTTGTATATTTATGTTTCATTTTCAGTTGCTCTTACTTGAATGCGGTGATTACGTACCGTAAAATGTGTTGGAATTATCAACATTGGTTGCTTAAGATATTGAGAAAATGATTTACTACAAGTTATACCCTTCAAGATATTTTCGCCTTTTGCGACGTACTCCACTATCATCGGATAACTCGTGGGTTCAAGAAAATTATTTAGCCTCCACGATATGGTTTGAGGCGTGTGGTAGCGTGTGTGGAATATCTTGTTTACTCCGGAGTAAACATCCAATTTAAGATACCCATAGCGATGGGTGGTATAGAAATAACATTGAATGTAATCAAAAGTCAAACATAAGTAATCTATGCATAAGCGGTCTTCGATTAGAGCAGCCGCATGTTCTCAGCTCCACTTTCGCCCATTGAAAAAACAAATTGTTCTTATATAACTTATGTTCAGATTTTGACAACTTGTTATACAAATTTATCACTTTTAAGTATGCAAAAACTATGACGAGAAGTTACTGTTTCAAATGAGCGAGCACCATGTTTGGCAAATTTGTTTCCAGAGGCCACGATGGTCTCATATATTGACGCAACAAAGCACATGTTACTAGCATTAGACTAACGTTATAGACAACATATACAACAATACCTTATCTCGCTGACGTATGATACGAACATCTCTACAAGAGAGTAAAGGGTCTGCTTGCTAACTATAGTCGCGACTTTATATCAAGCTTGTGTAATGCTCTCGATAAACATAAGCTATTTTATATATCAAGCTTGGTTTGTCCTCGAGTCTCACTGTTGGCGTATCTTTCTTTGATCTTGTTAACGATAGTCGCGACTTTATAGTGGCCCTCCAGAAACTTTACTGGGACCTAATGACTTTTTATATGTTTTCTATATAAAACTAATAATTCAAGCATTTATTAAGAGTAGGGTGTTGAAGTTGGTATAGGTTTCACTTTGCAACTGAGAGGTACGGAGTTCGATACAAAATTCTTAACCAGACTTCTTTTTCATTTTTGAGAATGTTTCAAAAAATGATGATCCGTTTTTCACTTTTTAGAAAACAAAAAGTTTTTAAAATAGTGTGTGCGGACTTTTTGCCATATCATAAAAATTTCTCATCTTATTAAACAAAGACAACCTTTTTTAACTTTTATATATCAAACACAATCAAATTTTTTGTTTTCTTAAGGTTTATATTTCATGTGGAATATACTAGAGACTACTATCTCACAATCATTTTGATTAAAGGTTCGAGAGCTTCTTGCATGGACTTCGATGCAAGGATATTAAATTATATTATTTAGTATTTTTTTGGTAACCAATACACTTTGTATACAACAGGTACGTGGTTCGATACTCTCCAAATCCTTCTTTGATTCATGGTTTTATACATTTTCTTTTAATTATTGTTATATGCCCACCAACTGTTTGATTAAATAGGAAAACATATAAATTTATACTACGGTGTTATGTTTAGTCATTATATTCGCCTAGTTCGTGTCTAAGGATAGTGTCGAATAGCCTAGTTTCCTAATAGTTATGAATAAAGGTCGGTTGGCAATGTCTAAGCCCAACCCGACCCGAGTAATTGTAAGAGTCGGTTTCCCCCTCATCTCTATAAAAGGAGGTGAGGGGGAACGAACCAAACACGTCATTCTTTCAATAAACTTATCGGAAACGATTAGGGATAATACCTTGTGGTTTTTCTGTCGATTCGATTCTGCTTGTGTGTGTATACTTCTTGATCGTCTTTTCCGCATCTAGTAATCAGGGTTGTAGGGATTAAACCCTACAAGTGGTATCAGAGCCTGGTTCGCAGGGTTCACTGGTTTCACTAGGATCGATCGTTGAGGGTTTGGTTGATCGGATATAGATCGACAAAGGAGCAACTAGTCAATCGACTTTAAAGGGGTAGTTGTTTTTCGGTGTTGAAGATCGACTGAAGATCGCCATTGTTTTTTTTTTCTTTCTTGGTTTTTGTCGCAGGGGATAGAGGAAGGAGAAGAAACAAAAAGCGGCTGTTAGTGTTATCATTAGTGAAATACAAAGACTATAATTCAAAGAAGGTTTTGGGCCAAAAGCTATTGGGCCAAGTTTAAAAGATTTGAATCAAGTTAAGACTAAATTTGTATTAAATTTTTTAAAGTTAGTAATTTTTGTTATTTTAAACAAAAAGGTTTTTACTTTGAATTATATACACAAAGGGACTTCGTAATTCGTGATTGTGAGGTTTAACGTATCACAAGGTTTAGCGAGTTACTGAAGGGATTTTGTCGGTTTGTGATTGTGGGGTTTTCACAAGGTTTAGCAAATCAACAAAAGGATAAAGAATGACGGGAGCCAAGTTTGACATCGAAAAATTCGATGGAACTGGTGATTTCGGGTTATGGAGAATCAAGATGCGTGCTTTATTAATCCAGAACGGATGTGAAGCAGCTCTGGAGGTTTTACCCGCAAATATGGAAGCTGAAGAGAAATCCAAGCTTGACAAGAAAGCTCACAGTGCCATGATTTTATGTTTAGGTAACAAGGTCCTGAGAGAGGTTACCGGGGAGACGACTGCAGCGGGGTTTGGTCAAAGCTCGAGTCTTTGTACATGACAAAGTCATTGGCCAACAAGTTGTACCTGAAGAAGAAATTGTATACATTCTACATGCCGTCTGGACGAAATATTTCCGAGCATATAGATGAGTTCAACAAAATCGTTCTTGATTTAGCAAATATTGAGGTAAAATTCGAGGATGAAGATCTTGCTTTATTGTTACTCACTTCTTTACCAGCATCATACGAACACTTTGTGGATACCTTGCTTTATGGACGGGAAGCTTTAACTTTGGAGGACGTGATGGCCACACTAAATTCAAAGGAAATCAAAGAGAGATCCATGGCGAAGGGGGATGATGGTGAAGGGTTATACGTGAGGGGAAGAACTGATCGCAGGAATTCGCATCAGTCAAAGGGAAAGTCAAGATCGAAGTCTCGAGGTGGAAGACTCAAATGCTTTACTTGCCAATCTGAGGAGCACTTGAGAAGAGACTGTCCGAAGAATAATCGCAAGAAGTCAAAAGGTTACGTCAAGAAAGATGATCAACCAAGCTCTAGTGGTTCGATTTACGACGATTCTGAGGTGATGATGGTGATGAGTGCAGAAAGACTACAAGACTGGATCATGGATTCAGGAGGTTCATATCACATGTCACCCAGGTTAGATGTATTTTTTGATTTTCTGGAATGCGATGGGGGCAGCGTACTGTTGGGAGACAACAGGGAGTGCAAGATCAGGGGTATTGGCAAGGTAAAGGTACAACTGAAAGATGGGTCAAGTTTTGTGTTACACAATGTTAGGTACATTCCTGAATTGAAAAGAAACTTGATATCGCTGGGAACTCTTGAAAAAGAGGGATATACCGTAAAATTGCAGTCGGGCAAAATCAAGGTGATTAATGGTTCTAGGGTTATTATATCTGGAACCAGAAGGGAGAACTGTGTGTACTATTTGGATGGCCATGCATTGGCCTGTGAGCTTAATGCTAGTGTTGAAGAAAAAGACAGTCTTGTGCAAGTTTGGCATAAAAGACTAGGACATATCAGTGAGGCGGGTCTACACGTGCTGGAAAAGCAGGGTTTGTTTGGCAAGAAGAGTCTAGGTAAGCTCGATTTTTGTGAGAATTGTGTTCTGGGAAAGGAACATTGAGTCCGTTTCGATGTAGGAAGGCACACTACCCAGGGAGTTATAGACTATGTTCATTCAGACTTATGGGGTCCGTCTCAGGTGGAATCATTAGGAGGTAAGAGGTATTTCTTATCTATAGTTGATGATTATTCCAGGAGGGTATGGGTTTATGTTCTTAGGTTCAAACACCAAGCATTTGAAAAGTTCAAAGAGTGGAAACAGTTAGTAGAGAATCAGACTTGGAGGACGGTTAAGAAGCTTAGGACGGATAATGGTCTTGAGTTCTGTAACCGGGAGTTTAATCAGCTATGCACTGAGAGTGGGATTGCTAGACATTTGACGGTTGCCGGGACGCCGCAACAGAATGGGTTAGCAGAACGGATGAACATAACTCTTATGGACAAGGTACGATGTTTATTAATACAGTCTGGATTGCCCAAGACCATCTGGGCGGAAGCGACATGTACGGCCGCATATCTTATAAATAGGTCACCATCGACAGTGATTGAGAAGAAGACACCTATGGAGATGTGGTCGGGACATCCTAGTGATTATGGGATGTTGAGAGTTTTCAGTTGTGTCGCATATTCACACGTTAAACAAGGTAAGCTCGAGCCGAGAGCTGTAAAATGCGTTCTTTTGGGGTATCCTGAAGGTGTGAAGGGGTACATACTATATAGGCTTGATAATGAATCGCCTAAAATAGTCACAAGCAGGAACGTAGTCTTCAATGAAAGTGTCATGTACAAAGACACGTTGAAGGATTCTGGTGCAGGAAAAGATAAGTCTGTTGAGGAATTATAGGTTGAGGTGGAACTGTAGAGGTTAAATAATCATACGCCCGAGGAAGACCATCCATGTCAGGAAGATCAAACAGGTCAGGAAGATCAGACAGATCAGGAAGACCAGACAGATCAGGAAGATGGCTATGATGAAGATGCAGGGGTTCAAGAAATTGATCATCCACCGGATCTCACAGATTATCAATTGGTTCGAGATAGAGAGCCAAGGACAAGAATGAAACCGGCAAGGTTTCGGGATGAGAGTAATATGGTTGCTTACGCGTTTGCTGCAGCAGAGGAAGAAGATACTCATGAACCATTGACATACCAGGAAGCAGTTGCTTGTGAAGACAATTCTAAGTGGAAAGCTGCTATGAAAGAAGAGATGGATTCTATGAAGAAGAACAAGACCTGGGTGTTAGTAGATCATCCAGCTGGGCAAAAGCTGGTGAGCTGCAAATGGCTGTACAAAATAAAGGAAGGGATTGAAGATGTTCAAAAGCCTAGGTACAAGGCAAGGTTGGTGGCTCGTGGATTCACACAAAGGGCAGGTATTGATTACAATGAAGTATTTTCGCCGGTAGTTCGACACACATCTATTCGGGTTATACTTGCATTGACTGCGTGTAAAGATTATGAGCTGGAGCAGCTTGATGTAAATACGGCGTTTTTACATGGAAATCTTGAAGAAGTGATCTACATGAGGCAACCACCGGGATTTGAACAAGGTAACAAGGTATGTTTGTTAAAGAAATCTCTTTATGGTTTGAAGCAGTCACCTAGGCAATGGTACAAGAGGTTCGATGAGTATATGCTGAGCAACGGGTTTAAGCGTAGCAGTTACGACAACTGCGTATATTACAGGAGTTATGCACCAGGGGAGTATATCTATATATTGTTATATGTAGACGATATGCTGATTGCTTGTAAAAGCAAGGCTGAGATCGCGGCTACCAAGTCTTTGCTTAAAAGGGAGTTCGACATGAAAGAGCTCGGGGAAGCAAAGAAGATTCTTGGTATGGAGATCTTCAGGGATCGGAGTCGCAAGATTCTGAGGGTGTCACAATCCGGGTACGTTTCTAAAGTATTAAACAGGTTTAGAATAAACAATGGGAAATCGGTAGAGATGCCATTGGGTGGGCATTTCAAGTTGTCGTTGAAGGATTGCCCGGTTAGGGTTTGTGATGTTGAAAGAATGAGTAGGGTGCCGTATGCAAATGCGATTGGGAGCTTAATGTACTTAATAGTGTGCACGAGGCCAGACATAGTGTATGCAGTAAGTGTAGTTAGCAGATATTTGGCGAATCCGGGTAAACTCCATTGGAAAGCAGTGAAGTGGATTATGAAATATTTGCAGGGCAATGTAAACGTGGGTTTGGTGTATGGGACAAATCGTGGCAACCATGTGGACGTAACAGGTTTTGTTGATTCAGACTACGCTAAGGATCCGGATAAGGGTAGGTCTCTCACTGGTTACAAATTTTTAGTACAAGGATGTGTTGTAAGCTGGAAGGCAACGCTACAACACGTGGTGGCTCTTTCAACTACAGAGGCAGAGTATATGGCCCTTACGGAGGCTGTGAAGGAAGCTATTTGGCTAAGAGGACTCTTGGAAGAGTTGGGCGTGAAGCTCAACACTGTTGCAGTTAATTGTGATAATCAGGGCGCGATTCATTTATCGCGGAATCATGTTTTCCATGAAAGGACTAAGCACATTAATGTGCGTTATCACTTTATCAGAGAAGTATTGGAAGCAAAGACGGTTGAAGTTCTGAAGGTGGGTACTGAACACAATGCTGCGGATGCCTTGACGAAGGTGGTACCTGGACGCAAGTTACAACACTGCTTGGAATTGCTGAGTGTTGGGATAGACTAATATATGCCTAAGGTGGAAATTGTTATGTTTAGTCATTATATTCGCCTAGTTCGTGTCTAAGGATAGTGTGGAATAACCTAGTTTCCTAATAGTTATGAATAAAGGTCGGTTGGCAATGTCTAAGCCCAACCCGACCCGAGTCATTGTAAGAGTCGGTTTCCCCCTCATCTCTATAAAAGGAGGTGAGGGGGAACGAACCAAACACGTCATTCTTTCAATAAACTAATCGGAAACGATTAGGGATAATACCTTGTGGTTTTTCTGTCGATTCGATTCTGCTTGTGTGTGTATACTTCTTGATTGTCTTTTCCGCATCTAGTAATCAGGGTTGTAGGGATTAAACCCTACATACGGGAGCAGAACTCACCCATGTACAGAAAAGAAGTAATTATTGGTATATGACTCGTCGTTAATACAATGCAAGAGTTGATATGGAATTTGATACTGTCGAATGTTCAATTTTTTTAATGGTTTTTGTATGAAAGAGTTGATGTTGCTTCAAAAGTTCAAATCATTATAGTTTTGCTTGCATTTTATTTAAAGCTTTGAAAAGCTGTGATGATCGACAGCAACGCTCTTTGCCAAAAATTCAGATTCATATGAAGTATTTGTATTACTGGTAACATAATGCATGATTTGTATTGTTTTCAAGGTTTATATTTCATTTTCATTTGCTCTTACTTGGATGCGAAGATTATGGAGTACTGTCAAATGTGTTGTTATGTCAAAATTGGTTGCTTAAGATAGTTAGAAAACGATTCATTGTAAGAAACAAAGTAACGATGCAAGATTCATCTTTTGCGACGTATAGTAGCTGGTGAAACTGCACTACCACCGGCATGACTTGTGGGTTCAAGAAAATTATGTACCTTCCATATATGATCTGGTTTGAGACGGGTAGTAAAGTGTCTCGAATATATTGTATACTCCATAGTGAACATCGCATTTAAGATGCCCACTATTATGTGTTCGAATTTTGACAAGTTACTTATACAAGCAAAATTCGGGTTCTCCCTTTTCACAATGCATCGTACGTGTCAAGTGACCCAGCACCAAGTTCGACAAATTTGGTTGCAAGGGCACCCATGGCGGTCTCATCTAATGACAATTGCTTGGGGATAGTAGTTGTTTGTACAATCTTCAAAGTCTCAGGCTGCATGTAAAAGTTGATCGTAAGAAAGCATACGTTACTAGCATTAAACCAACTTGAATAAGTTTTATCGATAGATATGGGTCTAATTTTCTGGACAACATATACAACAATATTCTATCCCGTCCCGCTCAACTGCTCAATTAGAATACGAGAGAGATACGGTTTATATAGTCGCATCCTTACTCGAGAGATGGTCTGATTGCAAAACACTTGGGGCAAAAGTGTGTTGGTGTAAATGTCACGTTCTTGATAGAACATAAGCTCATTCGTAACAAACTTGTGTTCGTCCGCCAACGTCACTTTTGGTGTATCTTTTTTTCATATTGTTAACAATAATCACGACTATACATTGGCGCATTGGAAACTCTACTTGGAAAAAGGTTTCGGCCTAATGAACTACGCTCTCTATATAACACAAATATTTCAAATGCTTTAACAGAGGAGGATGTAAGAGTTGGTAGAGGGCATTCATTAATGCGACAGGTGCTGGGTTCGATACCAACAACTTTCATATTCTTTTTTTTACTGTCACAGTTTGACCAATTTCTTTTTTTTCTTAAAAAGATAGAACAATTTCTAGTTCGTTATGGGTCGGGCTTGAGTTCACGCGTACGGCGTACCCACCCCGTTCATAATATTCATCTTCATATCTATTGTACCCCAATTAATATTATCCATCATAAAAATCGATGTAATATTTATTGGACAAAATGGCACCTACAAAGATTAAGTCAACCCGAAATACACCAAACCTGTATCCAAACCCAAATATTACAGCCCATGACATATATTATCCATGTATCTTAAAATATTGCAAATTTGCAAGACGTTTCACAATAAAGTGGAGATGACAACATCTCCAGAGTTTAAAGATGCATGCATGTCGTTGATCTATTTGACACTGTAAAGACTGCTGATGCCAGATTAACTTGACAAACAAGTCTCGGGAAGCAATTATCGATCAATAGATGAGACCATTGTCGCCCCTTTAACCAAATTTATCGAGTTTGGTGCATGGTAATTAATTCACTTTATAGTTTTGCACACTGAAAATGGGAACTACTAACATTTTACTTGTATAAGTAATTTTGTCAAAATTTGAACAAATAGTTTGGAGGAGCAGTTTTGAGGCGAAAACGGAGCTGAGAACAACACCACAGTTCAACATGAAGCCGCTCTAATCGAAAAAGAATAGCCCGTTTATGTTTAGATTACATGCTCAACTCATGAAATGTGATGTTTACTAGGGAGTAACCAAGATATTCCATACACTCTACAACCTGCCTTAAATTCAGATCGTGGAAGGTACGTAATTTTATTGAACCCACGGTTGTAGTGGAGTACTACGTCGCAAAAGATGAATCTTGCAGGGCTTACATTGTTACAACTAGCGACAAATCATTTTCTCACCATCTTATCCGATCCTTAAGCAACTATTGTTGACATACCAACACATTTGATGGTACATAATCGCCGGATTCAAGTAACAACAAATGAAAATGAAACATAAACATTGAAGCCAATTCAAATTATGCACAATGTTAACGGTAACACAACTACTGCATATGAATTTGAAGTTATGGCAAAGAGCGTTGCTGTGTACAGCTTTTCGAGCTTTATATAAAAGAAACGCAAGCAAAACCATTAGGATTTGAAGCAACATTGACTCTTTCATGCTAAAACCATCAAAATTTTGAACAGTCGACAACAGTTAGAAGATAAATAGGCAGCACATACATGATATTAGTGTAGAATAAAGGACCTAATTAAGATAACTAGGCATTCAAAGATAATTTCATAAACTGATCAAGCGAGTTCTTGTTCATCACAGCAGCGGCTTGCTCCACGCACACAACAGCGAAACACAACTGCCCGTCTTTTCTAAACGACCAAACTCGAATAGTTTTGGATTCCATCAAAACCGCCTTGTTTGCCTCCACAAACTCGGACCAGTTGGTCTCCAATACATATGAAAATTCCGATTTGGAACCGTGTTGGTTTGTTGAACATCTGCAAATTTGGGCCAACCAATGGAACCGAAATCTCACCACCGTTATCAAGATGTCGCATCTCTTCTTCTGTCATGAAATCATGAGTCTCGACTTTTTCCAACTTCATAAAAAGCCAAATTCTGCAACGCCATAAATCGGACGGTCTTTGAATCACAAACTTCATATCACAGCCGTTGATCTCATCAATAATCTTCTTTAACTTGTCGTTCATCACATTAACGACTTTCTTCTTCGTAACCCTCTTCTTTTTCTTGCCATCTTCATCCCTGTTCTTCTTCCAAATCTTTTTTTCTTTAACTTGACGTAACACATTAAACTTGTTAACCTGCTCAAATAACACAGTACTATTCATCGTATCTTTTATTTACTACATAATTTTTTTAATCATATTTGGTTATGGACTTACGATAAGTATTTTATAGACAATTTTACACGACCCCATAAGCCTATAAGCCCAGAAATAAGCTAATCCAAAACAATTAGCAACACAAAACCCAAGAGTACAAATACTTCTTGATAAAATAAGTTCACTTTGTTTAATAGCAAGACATGAAAATTAATTTGTGTGGGTTTAGCAAAACGTAATCGAGCTCGCACAAAATGAAACATTGAAAATTTCTTTAAAATAAAAAGAACCATAAAGTAGCTGTTGGTATCGGACCGCGAACATTTGAGATGTAAGTACATCAACCTTGTTGATGAAATATTGAAATTATAAAAATCTATATAGAAACTCTATATATCATATCTCTTTCCAAGTTGTACGATGTGCTTTGTTATGTCTTACAGGAAAACTCGAGACTTTGATGATAGTTCGTACAAATAAATTCGCCCACACAACAAAATTTTCCGAACTTGGTGGTGACTCACTTGACACGGTAAGTTCTATTTATATATAGTTTCTTCATACTGAAAACTAGCATTTTGCTTGTATAAGGTATAACTTGACAAAAATTTGAACAGGATGAGATATTGATGGCGTGAAAGTGTAGCTGAGAACATCTCGACAGTGAAGATGCATCATGCATGCGGCATGCCGCTGATCTTTTTTACCCGATACCTAGATTAATTTGTCGATTTTGGCCGGGGTGATCTAGACCTCACTAAGTTTTAAATGAAAGCTCTAGTCATGAATATGTTATTAATGAAGTTCCAAACATTACTAAAAACATGCCTGTATATTATGACATCGGAAATGATACTAATGATAAACGATGAAAGCTTCACTTGTATCTTTCGAATGTACTCGTTAAACTATTTAGAAGCCACAAGATCATCGATAGTGAGCAGCTAGTACGTACTAGCTACCACTTGTAGTTTCCCTCGATACTTGATACATGGTTTGTGAAAAAGAAATACAAAACCTTTATTGAAGACGAGTTTTGAGAGTATGACATTTGAACCGACTGAACCTAAAAAAGTATCCATTGAAATTGTTATTTTTTTCTTAGGAAATAAAAAGAAACAAGATTATGAGACAGTAAGAATCGAACCACGTACCTAATGAATAGAGAGTCATGACTCTACCGCCTCACTCGTCTGTATTTTTATTCATAATATCTAAATTATCTAATTTGTTATTTAACATATATTTACTAATGTAAAAAGTTAAAAAAGTTCTACAAACTTTAACGTAAATATAAATGACAGATTTATTACTGTATATAAACAAGTTGTCTAGTGCCTGCGTTTCGTTTTTTGGTTATCTCGTTTTCAAAATGTTGTTTTGTGTATATCTCTTTGTATATTTTATTAAGGCGCTTGTGTCGGGTTTTTTTAACTTCTATATATGTCTACGGACCTATGTTGTGTTGTGTATATACAACAACGTTGATCGACTAAATGAAATGGAATAGATGATGGCGAGTCGTAATTTGCACCGAATTTAGCATGGACGAGATCATCTTTCGTTGATTCTTTCTTGAGTTGCGTACGTCATAGAGGTGTCAAATATCGTCCATTTTTTTAATTATGGACATTTTATTTTATTTACGTATTGTGTGCAATCCCGTAATTTCAAGTTCGATCCTAACACACGACTACTAAATTTATGTCCATAAACTTTCAGTACATATACCTAGCATTTGAAGGACCATTCTAGTTGTGCTTCCCCTTGTTGTTAGCAGGGATACCGATAAATTACGTGCAGCCTCCTTGATTGGTCGTATAAATTACGTGCTATATACTAAATTTGTTACGAAGTGCTATATGACATAGGAAAAAGAAGCTTAATTTGGAAAAAAATTTCTTTTGTCTAGGAAGTGATAGAACAATATTCTAAAAAATAAAAAGACATAACGGGTGAAGTTGGTATCGAACACCAAGCCTTTTGTATGCAAAGCAAGCTCCATACCAACTCCTGCACCTTAGGTCTTGAGCAATTTGTATTATAATTAATTTTCTATAGAGAACCTTGAGTTAGCACCTCAGGTCTTGAGCAATTTGTATTATAATTAATTTTACATAGAGAACCTTGAGTTAGCACCTCAGGTGGCAATTTGTATTATAAATTGCATAAATCATCCCTAAATTTTGGTCAAAATGCTTGTTTTGTCCTAAATGTTACGAAAGTGCAAGAATCATCTTGATTTGAAAACTTTAATGCAAGTATCGTCCCTGTGGGAAAAAATTATTGGAACGAAACACTCAAAATGTCCAAAATATTTGGGACGAAACATGTAAGATAGCAAAACCTCAAGAATAAAAATTTGCAAAATAATTTCATTTTGAGACAACTGCCCATCTTAACTTGAAAATAAGCATGCCAGTTTATTATGAAAGGTTCACTCGTATCATTCGAATGTACTTGTTAAACTATTTACAAGTCACATGATCATCGATAGTGAGCAGCTAGTACGTACTAGCTACCACTTGTAGTTTCCCTTGATACTCGATCGATACGTGGCTTGTGAAGAAGAAATACGGAACCTTTATTGAAGACGAGTTTTAAGAGTATGACATTTGCACAAGCAGAACCAACTGACCAAAAGAATATCCTTTGAAATTGATTTTTTTTTACTTAGGAAATAAAAAAGACAAGATCATGAGACAGTAAGAATCGAACTGTATACCTATCGGATAGAAGCAATGACTCTACCGCCAAATTCATCTCTGTGTCTATTCATAATATCTAAATTATCTAATTTATTTATTTAACATATATTTATTAATGTAAGAAGCTAAAAAAGTTCATACAACATTTGGTACACCATACATATATTACCTTTATTATATCAGATTTAATTACACAGCTGTACAAGGCAAGCGAGCAACAAGCTGTGGCGCAAGCCCTTTCTGAATAGCGAAACTAATTCTATGAAAAACCACATCTATGGATTTAGGTGTCATAACATTGCTATTCATAACGCGCTGAATTCTCTTCAGAAGCTCCACCGCTTCAGGTGCAAGGAAACCGAAGGTATCAAATGTAAAAGGAATAAACACGTGTTGATTTTCAATGCATGATTTTTCGTGTTTTGTCACTTTGCATGAGGCGGCTTTCAAAGCAGCCTGACCCGCTGTAAAACGGCTACCCAACCCCACTAGAGGAGAAACCCCAGCCAGATCAGCACACACATGTTTTCCTCCAGCCCATCCAAAAACCAAAATATCCGCCGGTCTGAGTGTGGATCTTCCATCTAACAGGTCAGTCAAGAAGTTCACAGGTGCTTCTTTCTTGGCGGAGATGCCAGCACGCCTACATATGTAAAAAAGAACGTCCCTAACCATATCATGTCGATACTTGAAGCCCGGGAGCTCTTTACAATGAACCACATGTTCCCCAAAAGAATCCAAACATGCCTTGTGACAAACAGGGCATATTGTATCAGCCGAAAATAATGGGATCATGAGGCGATACTTAAGAATAGAACGGTATTCCACTGGTGACATATGTTGACCGAGCCCGTTTATAGGAATAGCTAGTAGGAAATCCTGAGCATGTGATGCGCGTAAACACTCAAAAACTGCTTTCTGCCTCAAAGTCATGTCAAAGTGGACCTCCATATCGTTGACTATTTCACTAAAAAGGGTAGTCACCAATGTTTGTTGGGTTTTAGAAGGGGCGGTATCCTTATTAGTGAAACAACTAGAATCAAAGCTTGGAATCGTATCACGTAGGCAAGCTAAAGCAGAAGCATAATCATCATCCATACCACATATACCACTATCACGTAAGATGTGGTCTTGTAACACCCAAGATTGGGCCCTCGAGGCCACAAAAACATATGAGGAGGCCTCTTTTGCCGAGTATAAACCCAAACCACCAAGACGAATGGGTAAAGAGGCAAGTCGCCACTGTAAGTCTCCAAAGAAGGGCCCCCACAAACCACTATGTTCTCGATTGACCCGCGCAAACCCTTGTCAAATAACAAGGCTGCATCATCCATGTGTGCAGGTTGGTAGGTCCTTAACCCAAAAAAGAGTTTGGAAATACCCATGCATGATCGAAGTAAAAGGAGATCACTCTGCGGGTCATGTAACTGTGGAAGAAGACTCATCAAATCAACAGCATTCACGGCTCTCTTCATGGCCATCTCTCTAATAAAATTGGCATCTCTACTAACAGCTCCCCCAAGAAGCTTCACACCCGAAGACGGCCTCCGAATATCCATAGGAAACAAACCATCACACCATTGCAAGAAGGCCAAAATACCTCTGTTTTCTTGATAGTGAGTTCCAGACCTAAACCTGGACCATTCACCTTTATAATGTCTAACACCTTGGCAACCTCTTCTGACTCTCCAATAACGGTTCCATCATCAAGATACCAAGCATGAAGAAGAAGGTTACAGTTGTCTCTGATATTATGTATAAGCGGGTGTAATACAAGAGCGAAAAGAAGAGGTCCTAATGGATCACCTTGTTGCACCCCTGTGGCAGACCTAATATATGTGTCTCCAATATATAATCTCGCTGCCTGCCCATATAAAAATCCACCCACAAAGAAATAGAGGGACACCTCACCCTAACCTCATGGAGTAATGCCGATCTATCCACAAGGTTAAAAGCATTTGAGAAGTCCACAGTGAGCATTGCAAGAGACCCATCGTTATGGTATTCACTCAACACCCTATTAGCGCTATGTAACACAGCCTCAGCGCCACCCGACAGTCCGACTCCAAACTGGAAATCAGAACGGTAAATATGAATGATAACTATTTACTATAAACAAGTTGTTTGGTGCCCGCGTGTCGTGGCGTGATGTTTTTCTTGGGTTTTCTCGTTTTTTAAATGTTTTTAACCTTGTTTCGTGTATATTTCTTTGTATATTTTTGTTCACTGCTACGTCATTGCAAACTAAAAAGACATTTAAGTAAGGTAAAAGATAGAAGTATTGAATGCATCATTATTATATACTCATTAAACATCAATGAGATTGAGTTTTGCAAGTCATAACATGGGGTCTGAGAAAAGATGGTGCATTATATCATTTGCCAAAGATAAAGATTTGTGAAACTCGAATTAAAAGGCCAATTGAGCTGAATCGGCTGAAAGTATCGGTTTTTGGCAAAACTCAATCAAATCAAATTCGGTTTAAAGTATCTCTTAAAGTATTTGAATAATCGTGTTAATGTTTCTAAACATATTCAGTCATATGAAGATGTCATTAATATGAATTCAAATTTATATTTAATGCCTTAGAGTACTCCGACTGAGGGCACGGTACGGTGACCTGTGGGCTCAAGCCGTGGACAAAAAGTGGTGTCACATCACCACTTTTTCCTATAACCCCACAAACACACTTCCTCGTTAAAACCACAAATTCTTATGTTATCGTGAGCCCACTTTTTTTTATTTTTTAATTAATAAGAAAAAATACATCTTAATTTTTCATTAATAAGAAAAAATACATCTTATATATATTCAGATGTAACTGCCAAATATACGTAGTACTCCCCCCGTCTCATAATAATAGTTCACCAACAAAAAACACGCAGTTTAATAAAAACATCACTTTTTCAGTTTTCTCTCTCTTACTTTTTACACAATGACAATTTTATCCTTAACCAATTAATTTATAACTTCTTTATCGTTTGTAATAATCCATCCCCTTAAGTGAGGTTGATATGGTAACCTTAATCTACATTTCTTATCTATTTTTAGACCGGATTATTAATTTGGGACGTTTAGAAATAGTAAGCTGGACTATTAATATGGACGGAAGGAATACTGCTTGCTATTTGAAATTTAAAATGTGAAAGAAAAAGTTACTTTTCTATTCCCTATGCATACTTTATATTTTACATCAACCGCCGGGAATAGAAAAATTGAAATTTATATTTTGGCCGGAAAATAAACTCCGAACCCGCCGGAGAATCTGATACCAGACTCCGATTTGATCGGGGATTCCTCTAGTTGACCGGGTATATGGGGTGGGGATTACTCAATGACAAAAAGCGGGTATGGAGGCGGAGATAATAATACCCTCAGTTCTCCAAACCCGTCCCTAACTCGCCCCCGAATATTTTTATTCTATATATACATTTATATATCTGTTAGATATTTGAAACAATACCGATCGATGGTTAATATTTCCTTAGAAACTAACCTTTATGGATGAGCTTTTGTATTTTAATGTTACTGTTAATATTGAGCATGATCGCATGAATGTTAATGTCGTTAATTTTGTTTGATATTATTGTATGTGTTATTTGTAATTGTTACGTCATTTTTATGGAAAATATTGTTGGCAAAATAATTTTTGACCAACTTTGGACACAATTATGTATATGTATGTATCTTACTTTATAGGTTCGCGTTCTCCTTGAAGAGAGCTTCAGCAATGAGCCTTTATATGTCCAAAATGAAGGTGATGTGAATGAGATATCGTGTCTCAAAGTTTGGCATTTGGTACCTTGCTTAAAGAGGAAAAATAGTTTATTTTTTTGTCCCACATCGGTGGGATGAGTAAACTGGAAGGGAGTCTATTGTGTATAAATAGAGGCCTAATTCCATAGTTTTTTCACACATCAAATCAATAAGTATTATTATTGATTTCCAACATAGGAGTACACATCTGTAAAGGTGAAATTCCGGGCAGTTTTGTTTAGTCTGACAGTACAACTTACTGTTTCGGTTGTTGTACCCTGGGAAACAGACGGTCAATCTGTTTTAAGGGAAGCGTGTCAAAGACGTGCCTCAACTCTTTAGTGCTAAGCGTGTCTAACACGTATCTCGACTTGCTGGTGATTTAATAAGTCTTTTCTTTATTTTATTGTTTTATTTAATTATCCTTTATAATTATGGTTGCGTTTTTTTTCTGTTATTTATATTCTATAATTTTGTTTATATTAATTTAATTAATTTTATTTATTTGATTTATAAATAAAAGTGTTATAATTTTCCCTACAGTCTTAAAACAGATTTTGTGTAACAGAATTAAACACTTTTTTCCTACAATTATATTAATTTAATTAACATATTTTTTTACAAATTGTATTCTCTCGAAACCAAGATTGTGTTTCTTTGGGAAATCAGTTTTCACGTAAACAGAATTTTAATTAACAGATCTGGTGTTACAGATCTATAAACGTTTTTTTAAAAACAGTTTATCCTATTAGTTTGTGTTGAAATCATGATGAGTCTATTTTCAAACTGGGCGTTTAGTTGTTTATTACATATGTTATATTTTTAACCTAGATTTAATGAAGCCACGATTGAGTTTCTTTGAATCGGATTTGGTACAAGTTTGTATAAACCATGTCGAGTTTATTAGATACCAAATTTTTTTAATAGTTCTTAACTGTATTCCGTTAGAATATTGACAACTTTACTTGTGGTAACACAATTGTGACCCTAGTGAATCTTTAAATGTAACTGGTTTGCCAGTTATAACATGATTGGAATCATGGTGAATTTATATTCATTGAAACCAAGTGGAGTTTCTTTTACACAAATCTCATAAAAGATAAGTTGCTATTTTATGAGATTATTAGAACGTATTCATTGATCTCATAAAATGCAAGCTCTTGTTTTATTGGACTTTTGAAACGTGTTCAATGAAATCAAGAAGATTTTTTTTTGAAACAAGATGTTGACAATGGTATGAGTTACATTAAATATCAGATTACATACACTATTTTTATTAAATTAGTGGAAGAGTTTGTTTGACTTGTGTAATTCATTGTAAACAGGGCTGAGTTTAATTATAAACCAGATATAATTCTTGAAACCTTGTCGAGTTTAAAGGTAAATCTATAGAAACCTTGTGGAGTTTCTTTAGAAAAATGGATCTACTGAAACCTTGTTAAGTTTCATTGTAGAAATAAATCATGTGAAGTTAAGATCTTCTGAATGAAGATTGACAACATAATATTACATATGTGTTTTTTTTGTAAGACATTATGTTATAGCTGATATTTTCTTTAATTGTTTAGTCGAAAGACTTCCTTTAAAGTGGGTTTTATAAAACGGATCTTACAAAACGTTTGCGTTTTAAAGAAAAATCGATGTGATTCTAAAATTAGTGTCAACTAAATCATGGGACCTCTTAATAACATTCGGAATGTCACGAGTGACATCAAAAGCGAGACCGATACTTACTTGTACGGTAGATGCTTTGAAGCATTCAGAAACTTGTTGGGCCATAACTATGCGTTATATGTTCTGAATGACATGAAAACCGAGGCCATGATGGAATCTAACCATAGCTAATGGTGCATTCGCACTTTCAATATCATGTCATGTATATGGTGATAAGAGTTTGATTAACTCTTATAATACAGTTGAGAATGGAGAGAACGAGTTTGAGCAACTCTCCAACTGTGAATGTCAAGGAAAAATAAGATGTGATTCACATTTGAAAAGACACTAAGTTAACCAACGTTGTGTGTGTCGGAGATTCGTAGGAATCTTATGTCCGGATGGTTGCTTAATGAAATTTGGCTTTCATATGTGTTTGAATCAAATAAAAATCAATTTAACGAATAACATAAATTGAGTGCATATGGGTTATGCCTTTAAAATGGTTAAGTTGATTATATTTTATAATGGTCATTTTTAAATGTATGTTATGACTTACTTTGACATGTTTTAAATTTTTACTCAACATGTTGTCCAATTAAACCAAATTGGATACCCATTTTTGTATTGACACGGATTACAAAATCAAAACTTATGTTGAAGCCAAATTGATAAGTCTTTCTCTTGGTTGAACAGAAATAACCAAAAACCTTGATATGATTCACATGGTTTTATGTGATTTGGAATTGATACCTACTAAGGTCGAGAGTATCGTGTACTTCATCATATTGGTTGAATGTGATACAAAATATTGCTAATTACACTTACTTGAGAGTAAGGATATAGACAAGCTTGATCTATATACATAAGTCGAGAACCAAATTATTATCGATAATAAGGTGATTCGAAGTTATTGGAGGTGAATATGTGTCTCCCTTTCTAAATTTTTATTCTAAACTTAGAATAAGACACAAATTCATTGCTCTTGATATAGAAAAGAATCGTGCCTTAGAAGAAATGGTTAATGTCATGTTCTTAAGTCCAGGTTTAAGCCATTGCATGTGGGGAAAAGTAATTATATCGATTATTTATATTTTAGATAAGATCCCTTGTAAATAAAATAAGATACTTCTTACGAACTATGGGTGAGAAGAAAACTATCTTATAAGCAGTTACCAATGTGGGAGTTATCTAGCTAAGATATTCGTATGAAATTCATGGTTCGAAAGATTGGACCTAAACCCATGGATTGTATGTTCACAGGTTTTGTTATGAATATCAATGCTTATCGTTTCATTGTACATGAATCGAAAATAGACATAATAATGGACTTAAGGAGTGATTCATTCTTCGAAATATATTCCTTGTTTACGAAGGAAATTGAAAGATCATCTAGAATAGATGACGAGGATGTCCAAGGTCAGAGACAACGAGATGATATTGATCTCTTATAAGAGAGACAAGATTGACCCAAGAAGAGGTTAAACCTATAAGAAACAAAATGGCATGAACCGAGAGATTGGTTAGATTCGGTTTTTGTTTCTTTTATGGTAAAAAAATGAAAAAATGAGTCTACTTCTTACTGAGAAGCATTAACTTCTTTGAAAGGGTATCAATAGAAAGAAGCCATTATAAGTGAAACAGATTCTATTTTATAAAAGTAAAATTAGAAGCTCGTGGATGTACCTTAAGTTGTAAACCACTAGGCTATAAATGGATCTTCAAAAAGCAGATAAAATTCAATGTCACCGTTGACATGTGCAAAGCAAGATTAGTAATCAAAGAATTTAGACAACAAGAAGGTATATCTTCCTTTGATGCTTACTCGCATGTTTCACGAATAACCTCAATTATGATGGTACT
Source organism: Glebionis coronaria (assembly GCA_025667525.1). Classification (NCBI taxonomy): domain Eukaryota; kingdom Viridiplantae; phylum Streptophyta; class Magnoliopsida; order Asterales; family Asteraceae; genus Glebionis; species Glebionis coronaria. Next base: position 637,713,633 of record CM046877.1, read on the forward strand.
TTATTTCCGCATTAAGAAATTTTGGAAGTTTCTTATGTGGATGTTAAAACGATATTTCTAAATAGGGATTTAGAAAAGGAACTATACATGAACCAGCCTGAGGGTTTCATGGTTCCTATGCTAGAGAGAAAAGTTTGTAGGCTAATTAAGTCATTATATGGTTTAAGGCAAGCTATCAAACAATGACATCAAACTTTTTGACCATATCATGTCAGAATGTGGATTCAAAAGTAATGTATGTACGTGTGTTCAATAGTAAATATGTACTCTTGTGTTTATACAGAGATGACATACTTATCACTAAAAGTGATAACGAGATGAATAAATCCACTAATGATATGTTGGAGTCAAGATTTGACATGAACTTCATTAGTTATTCGGTTTGTTTTGAACCTATATGGATTTGTTTTGAACTTAAACATTAAGATAACAATGTTATTGAGAGGTTCAATGTGAGGGATTCCAGCCTAGCTAGAGTCCAATGACATCTTTTTAAATCTATTTGAAATAGAGGTAAAGATGTTGCCCATTTTGAATACTCAAAGAATATTGAGCATCTTATGTGTCTAATGAAGTATGTATGATCTGATTTTTAACTTATAATCGGGCAAGCAGATATATTAGTAATTCAAGTGGGGCCAATTTGAATAAGTATTACTTGAGTAATATGATACTAATATGTTAGCCTCAAAATATTGAGTCAAACAAGAATGCTCGGCCATATGTTTATTATGTATCGTATTTTTAACACCCCCAATTTACATTGCGCTGTGGAAAATACATAATTGGGTGTTATTCACAAACTTCATTTCACAACTCTTTAAATGACCCAAAACAGTATATTTAAGAATAAATATGGAAATAATTTAAATCAATGTCTAAAACCCTCAATCCCAAGTAAAATCAGTTTAAAATAAATCAGAGTAGCGTACAGGTTCCCCTAAGATCTTAATCAAAACAACAAACCTTTTACCAAAATATTTGACCATTTACTATATGTTTTCGACAATAGGGAAAGAAATCTGTTTTAGACCAAATTACTACAAAAGCAATTCCACAACCCTTCTCCAGCAAGCTCCGCAATTCAACAACTTCAAGTACCTGAAATACATGCTTAAAATCATCAACACAAAGGTTGAGCAAGTCTATAGGTTTAACAAAACATAATTGAACACTTCGTAAAAATCATTCACAATTGTTTAATAGAATTGTGGTCATACAATCTATTAATCAGGTATATCATATTATAGCAGTAGATATTGAAGTGTATTAAGCTCATGACACCGACCCCTTAACTTAGTCACCCACGCCAAATTCCAGCATGACTAGAAAATTTCCAGTACCCCTATTAGGGTATTAATTGCAAGAATACCAATTCTCATTCACGTAAAATTATCCTTCCCAGCGGGTTACTCAGCGTAAAGCCCTGGTCTCATATAGGATTGTCAGCCCAATAGTACTATTATTAGAATAAGCAGCTGTTCCCAACTCGCAACATCAAGTCAGAAGATAGTTAACGGCTCATGAATTTAGGGTCTTTTGCAATTAGGTACTTATACAATTCATTTCATCAAAGGCAACAAAGGCAACATCGGGTCCAACAATTACTCATGACATGTGTTCATTTTACTTCAAATAGCATGTATCCCCCTCGCGGGTTTTAAAATCATTAAAACAAGTAGAAAGTGAGGCTATAGACTCACCTGAAGTAATAGCAGTAGTATAACGATCTTCGACGATAGTTGATGCCCGATAAACACAAAAACCGCAACCTATCAAATAGGGCGCGTTCATCAATATAAACTCGAGTAAAATCCATACTTAGTAATATCAAACTCAAAATCATAAAATCAAAATCAATCCAAAATGAAAACAATACAAGTGACCTTTTATTCCATTCTATATATTTATTCTATTAGTTAATTCCTTCGATAAAAATCTGCCGGTACACACCAAATGTACAAGCTCATTTACCCCACTTAAACACGTCAAATTTTTATGATACTAATCAGAAACTTCACTTACTATATATAGAAAGACATGTTAAAAACTCATCAAAATATTTCACATTTAAAGTTCCCTGCCCGACACATCTTTGAACTACAAAAACCGGACAGTTTTACGTCAACAATTCATATAGTCTTTTAACACATTTATTTTTCTCCGTTTATGAAACCGATACTCAACTTTGAAAATAAACTCGACATCCTCATACTTAACATTCAAAATCAGTACATGACATATTTAAAAATCCATTTTATAGTCCCCAAGATTCGATCCAAATATCGACGAACAATTATATATTGTGCCGATACTCGTCTCCCGGTACACGAAATAATCAAACTAACGTAACTTTTCGCTCGTTTGGAGCTAGAAGTCCTACCTTATACCAAAACGAAGCTAAAAACATCCTCTACAACAATATCTAATTAGTTCATCTCAAACTCAAACTCGTATTTTCAGAAAATTAACTTTAATAATCTGTTATAAAATATATATTTAAATATCCTTTAAAATTAATTTTTCACCATATTTTAACCCCATTTTTACCACTATAATCATTCTTACACTACTAGTTTCAATCATAACACACTAAATCATACTAGATGATTAATTCATAAAAACCCAACTCAAAAATATCAACATGCAATCATCAAAACTAATGTATAAACACATAAACACATACAACAACAATTTAAGATCAAATCACAAGATTTTCATCCAAAAATGGGTTTTTCAAAAATGTCAATGCATGTGTAAGATTTTCATACCAAAATATGGAGAATCAAATAACTAAGATGGGTCTTTGATTAGAATTAAGAGATTCAATCTCAAAAATCAAAATCAAGGGGTGTTTGTTCTTGTTTGGTGGACGGACAAAGAAAGAAAAAGAGGAGGGAGAGAGAAAATTTGCATGTGTTGTGGTTGTGTATGTGTTTTTATTTTTGTTTTTCCATTTTATATGGGGAAAGTTTAGGGTAGTTTTTGCCAATTGTGATTCTTTTGGACCAAAGTGCAAATACTTTGTTAAAAAACGGGTAATAACTATTAGTCACTTTTGAAAATTTTTACGGGTCTCGGGTTTCATAAAAATGCTTTTCAAAACTTAAAACGCACACAAAATATGATATTATATAGTCCCGGCACGACTTAATACGACATTAAAATAAAAACGTCAAAATATTAAACATCAACATGTTTAAAATAAAATGTAAAATTTCTCGGGCATCCGTCGATATCGTCATCACTAATAATCCTCGCAACTCGTCAAAACGTAAAAATAAAATTTTCAACATTATCCAAATCAAATCACCAGTCGTCATAATAATCAACCTCGTCAAAAATTTCAAAAATATACGTAAAAGTATAATTAAATAATGACCGTGGTTTTGGGTTGTTACCTCCTACCCTCCTAAAAGAGAGCGACGTCCCGGCGCTCAACCCGCCTCACACTCGCACTTCCTCACTTCTAGAGTCAACGTGACCTCTTATTCTCAAGAGATACTCACGTCTTTCACACCAGTCCAACTCAATTCATATGATATCATCATATCCATAACTATTAATACACTTCAACTTTCAATTTCACCTTCTATTATGCTAATATTCCTTCATAATTCATACTCTTTCTGCATCACTTTCTCAGTTTCATTCATGCCCCAATACTCTGACAACTTGACCCACAACTAGGTATGTTCCCAAATTACACCTCTTAACTGCTGATATGACGATCATCATCGCATAAGGATTCCATCTTCACTAGTTTCCATTAGTCCTCGTAGTAAAATATTAAGATATCATCATCCCAAGTTTCTATTATATGTTGATGTGATTGATACCCATTTCAATTACCATCGTTCAATTCATCCTTTCACTATATCCATTGCTTTCCGAAAATAAGCAATATTCCTTCTTAAACCAATTTTTCACACTTTCTGTAGAAATCTCTAATATTCAAAAGTCAATCTCAATCTCTGGGTTACATATAATATGTTCAAACCTTAATCAATACTCATACTTTATCACAGCGATTCCCAGTATTCAAAAATTACTCTGCCTCTATGTCCTGAGGTTACACTCAAACTATATACAATGAGATTATCCATAATTCTAACCAGTCACTTAAATACTTTCCATACTCATTTTCCACTTTCATTCATTCAAACAATCTCTATGTCCCGAGTGTAGTGCTTGCTAGATCATTGAATTACTGTACCTTCCATAGTACATTATTACCTCTTCCTCGTATCATATACTGTTTAAATAACTCCGTTAGTCTCATATATTCAAATCTGAAATGTATAATGGTCAGATCACTTCCTGATATCGTAATACATTTTACTTACCCAAAGTTCTATATCTTATAGTCTGATTTCGTAATATATATTTTTCCAACCATATTGTATTAATACTTCAATTTGTAAAATCCCTTCAATACTACATGCGACACTCTTAGCACTCTAAGAATAATTAAATTCTCTTCTTAATCTGAACAATTCATTCACCACTGGTCCTTGCATTCTTAACACACTCTCTGATCTAATAGGAGAAAAATTAAATAATCACAATAACCGTTTTTGTCCCACAAAAACATACATCTCAACTTTCTCATTTCTATTACCATTCTATTTCAAAATTTCCGACAATCTATTGATCTTATTTCTTTGATATTCTTTTTCCATTAGTTTATCACCTCAATTCTAAATTTTCTTTCCATTCTATCCATTCTGCTAGTTGTTACCAATATTCCAAATATCTCAAAACTCAAGAGTCAATTCTCAATTACTTCAGAAATCTTGTAAACTCTTTTTCCTTCTCCTCCTTACTAAATACTCCCTAGTTGGTAGTGACAGTATCCACACTCATCCTTCATAATCTGAAACATACTTCATAATACAGAACTATAACATATCCCGTCTAAAATTTACCGATTATTATTTCCCAGTCATCATTAGTTAATCCTTAACTCCTTTCTTTAAAATCCCCGAATGGCATTTATACACAAGTCCTTTTTATTCTTATTTTCTTCATACTTGATTCCATACAAGTAATACTTTTCAATCCCAAAACAAGTACCACAATGTCCAATCTCATGATCATATAAACCCCGTTACACTTCTTTATTCAAGTCAACACACAACTATTGCTTTCCTTTCCACTTGATATTATCCAAATATCATCATCGCAACTCTATAATTCCTTCAGATTCCTCCAATACTAATTATACAGGCACAGAACTTCAATCTATCCTCAGCGTTCATACACAACTTCCTCAACTACAAAATCAGATCTCACAACCACAACTTACATATATGAATGGATTTCACACATTTAGTTCTTCTTTGTCAGCCTTATTGTTGGTTCAATAATAAGTGAAAACCTCTTGATAAACCTCCGATAATACCCAGCTTACACAAAGGAATTTACGAGCTTCAGTAGGTTTCGTCAGTATCGACAAAGCCTCAATCGTTTCAATCTAGTCAGATTTTTACGATCACTTCAGCCATAGATTGCACATTCTAAAACATCTATAATACTCCAACTAAAATTCTTATCCGAAGAATTTTACATACCATTTCTCCTTAATAACAATTTTCCAATTGTTAGGGAATATTTTTCTTTCCTTCAATCATCTAATCGTCACACTAAACATTCACAATCAATAATGGACACCGATTTCTGGTGCTCAGTTTGTTCAGCCCCACAACAATCATCTTATTCACAAAACATCCAGCTTCTTTACTTACTTACATTATTACTTCTCCGACGACTTACCCTTCCAGTCAAATCAGATTATCCTTATTGTCTCATCTGCCAATCCTTACAATCAAACATATTACCATCCTCAACTTCCTGACAATGCCATATAATAAAATATACAATCAGATTGCGTAACTCCTATCACCAAGCTAACACAAAGCTTCCTTTTTCCCATGACGACAGTGAACTCTACAATTCCACAGAACAATCACATAGTACCCTCAAGCACTAGCTCATCTTCTCATTCTTTTCCGACTACTACTAGTAAAGCACACAGAAAATTCGACTTATTGTAGTTTCAATTATTTCCACCTTTATTTATCATATCCTATGATATTCATCCTTATCCTGGTTAACTTTCTCACAACTCTAGTTCGGTTAATTGCGCTATACTTCTTAATTCCATAAACTCAGAAAATATTCCCTTGATATATATATATATATATATAAATATTATTCTTCCGTCGGTGAATTTCTCATTTCAACCAATCGCAAATTCTCGTTGATTTCTCGTCCTCAATTCTGCTAAAATCTAACATATTCAAATCTCAATATATCCTCAATAACACCTTCAGAATTTAATACACCATCAATAACACTTTCAGAATTTCAATAAAATTCTAACTCAATGATTACCAGATAAGAACACACATTTTACTGCATCTAAATCTCAAGTCTTATCAGCATTTCCAAAATATAGGCTGTAATATCAGCAACATTCCCTTCATATTGATCTTCCATTATCTGAATAATTCCTTTATTCAAGCTCCTTTACCGAAATGAAAATATTCCATTACCACAGAAATACCAATTCCTATACTACACTCCTTGTTATTCCTTTAGCAGCTCGATCTCCAGCTAGTCCATACTTACATCAAGTAAATAGATAATTATTAAGTGGTATAAAATACATGTGATATACACATCATACTTCATCCTGCTTACCCGATTTATAGCAACTGCTTGAATACCATCTCTTCTTATCTTAGACTATTAAATTCTAAGTTTACCTTCTATTAGAGGAATAAATTCCTATTCCTTATTGTCATTCGCAACAATACCGTTCCTTTACCCTTTTCTGCCACACTTAATTTCGAATCAGGATCAATCTTTAAATTACTATCTCTTTTCGTCGAGTTGAACACTCCCAAATGACTATCGATATATTAAACATCCATCAGTTATTCGAACTTATCCATATAGTTGCACCTTTCCAATTACCATCAATAGTCGTACGGCACTCTTCACCGCATCTCTTCTCATTCCTAAAAATTCAACACACATACATCCTTTTAAAATCTTGCAGAATAACAGCAACATCTCTAACTGGAACATCAGCATCTTCAATCTCAGCAGCATCTTCAGTTTCAGCAACAACTTCAACTAAAACAACAGGATTTTCAATCTCAGCAGCATCTCGTCTCCTCAGCACTATCATCTTCAAACAATCTAACAACTATTCTCACAATCATATAATCTACCTAATGGTTGGAAACCTTTGGAGACATATTTCAAGATACTCAGTCACACAGGAATCCCTGCTAATGACAGAAACATATCTCACTCAACTCTTTCCATGTGATAACAGTAGAAAGAAACTTGATAAGTATACACATCGATATAGAAAGAATAGGATCTTTTCATCAAGATATATCATGAATACTGCATACGCCAACAACATAATACTACCTAAATTCCACAATCATCTCACAAAAGAGAGAATAACAAAGACACATCAAAATACTAAAGGGTTATAGTAGATTTCATCCATAAATCCGAGAAAATTGCAACAAAATCTTGTCACTAATGTCACTTACCCTTACCATCGTAAACAACAACAAGAATAATAATCCATCACAATACTACCTCACAACATCTAGATAATCCAAATACAACACAACAATACATAAACTAAAATACAACAACAATTCCTCACTACATCACTCCATAGGATGTGGTCCATCACTTTCTCCAACTTGGCTCGTTCCTGCTTCATCTTCATCTGGTCCTAACTTACAGCACCTCCCTTTTGGATCTAAACAAGGTAGATTCCTAAATCCATACCTCAAAATCCCTCCTTGATGGCGGATCTATCATATAATGAGAATTAGCATACACCTCACTATCCTGAAACTTTCAATGTGGTTCAAGATACGACCCAAGATGAGCTACATATTCACTTAACCTGCGAAGCCTATCTATCTCTTTTTTTATACTTCTCAAAATCAGTCCCATAACTTCTCACTTCTGCTCTAACCTCAGTTCTTCCAACCTCACTCTCAGTCATATAATTATCACTATCAGATTCTACAACATTTTTCTTATCATTCGTATCATCCTTGTAATCTAACCATCCACCTGAAATCTTATGATCACCTACATGCTGATTCTGCAAACTCCATTGACCTACAACAAATCCCCCATTCTTGACCTAATATGGTATGTCAGACATTTTCTGAAATCATAGAAAATTCATAAGTACATAAGGTCATTATTCAAAAATATATATGCAATGCATAGTCATGCAAATGCAAATGAATTAAGTATGCAAAATATATATGTATGCGATGCAATGCAAATGATAATTATACAATATTCATAAAAATGAAATTATGATGAAATTATGGTGAAAGCACTCCACGTTCTTTCATTAATACCAATACCTCATTGCAGTATTTATTTAATAAATACTCAAGAATTCACAACAACTTTAAGGGATACATCTATAATAACAAAGCATAACAAAAATAAATAATCTTACCGGAGCCTCACAGAGAAGTTGCGTTGCTTTTATAAAATACTTTCGACATCAAAGTTATAGTTTAGGACATTTTTCAAAAATCGACCTAATTCGCTATAACAAAAAAGCTCTGGTTACCAATCTTTAACACCCCCAATTTACATTGCGCAACAGAAAATACACAATTGGGTGTTATTCACAAACTTCATTTCACAACTCTTTAAATGACCCAAAAACAGTATATTTAAGAATAAATATGGAAATAATTTAAATCAATGTCTAAAACCTTCAATCCCAAGTAAAATCAGTTTAAAATATATCAGAGTAGCGTACAGGTTCCCCTAGGATCTTAATCAAAACAACAAACCTTTTACCAAAATATTTGACCATTTACTATATGTTTTTTACAATAGGGAAAGAAATCTGTTTTAGACTAAATTACTACAAAAGTAATTCTGCAATCCTTCTCCAGCAAGCTCCGCAATTCAAAAACTTCAAGTACCTGAAATACATGCTTAAAATCATCAACACAAAGATTGAGCAAGTCTATAGGTTTAACAAAACATAATTGAACACATCGTAAAAATCATTCACAATTGTTTAATAGAATTGTGGCCATACAATCTATTAATCAGGTATATCATATTATAGCAGTAGCTACTGAATTGTATTAAGCTCATGACACCGACCCCTTAACTTAGTCGCCCACGCCAAATGCCAGCATGACTAGAAAATTTCTAGTGCCCCTACTAGGGTATTAAATGCAAGAATACAATTCTCATTCACGTAAAATTATCCTTCCCAGCGGGTTACTCAGCGTAAAGCCCTGGTCTCAGATAGGGTTGTCAGTCCAATAGTACTATTATTAGAATAAGCGGTTATTCCCAACTCGCAACATCAAGTCAGAAGATAGTTAACGGCTCATGAATTTAGGGTCTTTTGCAATTAGGTACATATACAATTCATTTCATCAAAGGTAACATCGGGTCCAATAATTACTCATGACATGTGTTCATTTTACTTCAAATAGCATGTATCCCCCTCGTGGGTTTTAAAATCATTAAAACAAGTAGAAAGCGAGGCTATAGACTCACCTGAAGTAATAGCAGTAGTATGACGATCTTCGACGATAGTTGATGCCCGATAAACACAAAAACCGTAACCTATCAAATAAGGCGCGTTCATCAATAATAAACTCGAGTAAAATCCATACTTAGTAATATCAAACTCAAAATCATAAAATCAAAATCAATCCAAAATGAAAACAATACTTCCATTCTATATACTAGACGAGTACCCGCGCATAGCGGCGGAAATGTCTAACGACAGATAATTAACGATATTATAAATGATTAGCAACAAATAATTAACAATATCTAATAATGGGATAAGTGATTTGTGTTACGTTCAAAATCGAACGCAAAAAGATCAAATGAAATTTCAAAGACTTGTAACACGTAATAGATTTACATGTATCAATTCACCAGTTTTAACCCATTTTAAGAATTATGTTTTCTATCTTTCTAACCGCAAAACTGTTTTTTAATTGTATTATTAAGTAATGGGCTGACCTAAGCCTAAAAGTAAGGGTGAGCAAGTTTAAATAAGAACCAAACCAAACTTAAGGAATTGAATCGAACCGACCGACCTACCTTCGGCTCGGTTCTCGGTGTGTAGTTCTCTCTATTTTAGGTTTTGGTCGGGTTGAGCTGAAAACCGACTAAAGCCTGAGTAAACCGACAAATTCAGAACACGTCGTTTCTTTTTCATTCAAATATGTTTGTGTTCCCAGACCATGTCGGCTGGTGAATACGGCGCGAGACGCGAAAACGCCACTCAGAGTATGGTTTCTCGCGCCATGAGGTGACATTTTCTCGAAAACACGAACCGTACCCCGGGCTCTTATGTTCAGAAAACTAAGTGAAATGTTTTGAATCGGTTACGAAAGCACACAAATGATCAGTTACATATCTCTCAAACTCCGTATGGTTGGTTAATTGTTTATTCACGTTCTCAATCGCTGGTCAAACTTTGTATACAATATGCAAGCGTCAATTGCATGTAAAACCAGCTTCTCATATCACTTGCATTCAGATTTCCATTATAACTTTTCAAGATTTTATAAAAGGTTAACTTTTCACATGAATCATAATTTAACATATAAGTTGTAAATGCAGGTTCACATTGAAAAATAAGTTAGAGATAAATTCCTGTATAAACTTGATGTATTAATCGAGTTGAACCTCAAGAGGTATGTTAAAAATTTTGGAGTCGTCCCCGTATTCATGAACTTGTGACCGTTACAAAATCAATACCATCTATTCGATCTATAGTACACCCATTACCTAAGGAGCTACGGACCTGAAAAAATTTCAGAGTGCACTCTTTAGCGAAGCACCAGTTACTCCAATTTTTGAAATTTTGGCTGTTGGTGTTTAAAACAAAAAATGAACCGTCAAAAACCGAATCGACCAGAGTCTAATTCGGTTCGGTTTCAGTAAGGCCTTTCATCATGTTTCGCTTTCGATTCAGGTATACTCGGTTCCGTTAGGATTGAGTGGGTCATCTTTATTGGTCCTCAAATTGATGAAAGCAGATTTCCTCCCTGATTAAGTATATTAATTAATGTTGGAGCATTTTCGTTAAACATGGATTGAGGATGTTATAGTATATCGTTAGCTACTTCGAGCATCATTATTCTATGCAAGAAATTGTTTATTTGTAATAATTGGTTTTATCCAACAGTGTGTTAAACTGAATAATACAAGGAAATAATAGATTCATGAAAACATAAAGTGATGCACCACAAAGAGAACAAGATAGAAAAACAAACCACTAAATGATACGTAATATATATCTTACGGGTAAAAAGGATCGGTTCCAAGTTACACACATTACACAAAAAAGTTAGAACAAGTATACATTAATTGTATCCCATCATGCTTTTTGATTGTCTCATAACAGTTTATCACCGTCCGTTACCTGTTGAAGCCGCATGACGCGCATATTGAAAAGGAAATATATAATTGTGGAGTTCTACGTGGTGGAGAGCTACAACTATGAAGTTATCATCTAGGAGAGCAAATGCTTCTACACAAATCGCTCATAGGTCGATTTAGGAATGACATAGCACATTACAGTCGTTTATATACACAACTTTTCAAATCATTTCCTTATTTACGTTCGTAAGTTTCAACTCATGGAATAATGTTTACCAGCCATGAAATCACAACAAAAGGCATGATTGAAGAGTTGCCGAATAAAAGACTTAATTACCTTAAAGAGTTTCCATATATATTCGTGCGTTTTCAAATTAAATTTTAGATGAAAGTCAGCCCCTCATACATTACAGTACTTTTCATTCCTGTTTCACCCAATAGTTTTCTGTAAATCTAGAGATTCCAAATATACTTTCAATAATCCACTTTCAACAAAAGGTGGAAGACGTAGCAGAGATTTCAATATTTCAGTATTTTCTCTAATAAATCTTGTGATTCCAATTTTCCAATATTTCATAACTTTTAAATATATTTCATGTGTTATTTATGGCATGCACAGGTGATTTATATAGGCAAAGGAATTCTAAGTTTGAGTTTCAAACTCTTAATTTTTCTGTGTTTTAGTTGTTTCTATCTTTTTATTATTTTCATAATTGTGTGATATTATTTTCTTAATATCTCACACATACTATTACTATGTATACAACATTACAATAATGTCTCACATTTCCAATTTGTATACAACATTTCCATGGTTAGAATGATGATTTGTTCAACCATAGACTGTTTATTCAAGTTTCCTAATTTGTGTGTTTTTTCAAGTTTCAACATTCAACTTTCAACATTTAAGATACATCCTTTATAGGGTATATAGATTTATTCTATTAGTTAATTCCTTCGATAAAAATCTGCCGGTACACACCAAATGTACAAGCTCATTTACCCCACTTAAACACGTCAAATTTTTATGATACTAATCAGAAACTTCACTTACTATATATAGAAAGACCTGTTAAAAACTCATCAAAAGATTTCACATTTAAAGTTCCCTGCCCGACACATCTAAGAACTATAAAAACCGGACAGTTTTACGTCAACAATTCATATAGTCTTGTAACACATTTATTTTTCTCCTTTTATGAAACCGATACTCAACTTTGAAAATAAACTCGACATCCTCATACTTAACATTCAAAATCAGTCCATGACATATTTGAAAATCCATTTTATAGTCCCCGAGATTCGATCCAAATATCGACAACAATTATATATTGTGCCGATACTCGTCTCCCGTTACACGAAATAATCAAACTAACGTAACTTTTCGCTCGTTTGGAGCTAGAAGTCCTACCTTATACCAAAACGAAGCTAAAAACATCCTCTACAACAATATCTAATTAGTTTATCTCAAACTCAAACTCATACTTTCAGAAAATTAACTTTAATAATCTGTTATAAAATATATATTTAAATATCCTTCAAAATTAATTTTTCACCACATTTTAACACCATTTTTACCACTATAATCATTCTTACACTACTAGTTTCAATCATAACACACTAAATCATACTAGATGATTAATTCATAAAAACCCAACTCAAAAGTATCAACATGCAATCATCAAAACTAATGTATAAACACATAAACACCTACATACAACAACAATTTAAGATTAAATCACAAGATTTTCATCCAAAAATGGGTTTTTCAATAATGTCAATGCATGTGTAAGATTTTCATACCAAAAGATGGAGAATCAAATAACTAAGATGGGTCTTTGATTAGAATTAAGAGATTAAATCTCAAAAATCGAAATCAAGGGGTGTTTGTTCTTGTTTGGTGGACGGACAAAGAAAGAAAAAGAGGAAGGAGAGAGAAAATTTGCATGTGTTATGGTTGTGTATGTGTTTTTATTTTTGTTTTTCCATTTTACATGGGGAAAGTTTAGGGTAGTTTTTGCCAATTGTGATTCTTTTAGACCAAAGTGCAAATACTTTGTTAAAAACGGGAAATAACTATTAGTCACTTTTGAAAATTTTTACGGGTCTCGGGTTTCATAAAAATGCTTTTCAAAACTTAAAACGCACACAAAATATGATATTATATAGTCCCGGCACGACTTAATACGACATTAAAATAAAAACGTCAAAATATTAAACATCGACATGTTTAAAATAAAATGTAAAATTTCTCGGGCATCCGTCAATATCGTCATCACTAATAATCCTCGCAACTCCTCAAAACGTAAAAATAAAATTTTCAACATTATCCAAATCAAATCACCAGTCGTCATAATAATCAACCTCGTCAAAAATTTCAAAAATATACGTAAAAATATAATTAGATAATGACCATGGTTTTGGGTTGTTACAGTATTTTAGAACATTGTAATAGGTAGTAGATTATGATGATTTATGACGTTCATAACAATTATATAATCATAACAAAGATCAAAGCACGTTATAGCGGAAGCGATTTAACAAGATCATTAATAACACAATTATAATTAATCGATTAGGGTTACATACCTTTATCCTAGCGTAGATCCACAAGAACACCGATGAATCACCAATTAGGGTTTGTGAAGAATAATACCAAGATATAGTTTAAAGCAAAACAATATTACGCTCTTGTACACACGTAATGCAACGGGCTAACCGTGAGTCTAGCTTGCAAACCGGAACTTCAAATCTTTTAGAATTTAAGCTAAATCGAAAATCAAACAACCCTAAGGGTGTGCTTGCTCGGCGATCGCAAGGAGAGAAAAAGGAGGAGGGACCAAAAATTATGAAGGGGTTTATGTGTTTATATAGGCTTAGCAAAACCTTGTTCTCCAAGTAAAACACAAATTAGCAAACACAAGGTTTCCTTTTTCCTTCCCCTTTGGCCGACGGTCGACTAACACCCCAAGGGTGTTTCCGGACCTTTTCCACTTTCCTTTTTCTCACATAATTCCTTAATGGTTATTTAACTTAACACTTAATTTAATTAACCATTGTTTAGTTAAGTTTGGTTTGATTTAATAAATATATAAAATATATTTAATAAATAAAATTAACCCTATACGTATTGTGTGCAATCCCGTAATCCCGAGTTCGATCTTATCACACGACTATTAATTTAATGTCCATAAACTTTCAGCTCCCACTTGGACAAAATTGAATATCGTGATTATATTGACTAGCGTCTAGTTACACTAGCAATGTCACTAACACAACTCGAGTAAGGTCTCCTGGGAAAACCTTTTAAATGATTCATCATTTATTATTATCCTTTCATTTCAAATACAACGTTAATAGGATATAGATCTCAGTCATTCCTTCATTAACCATTATGTTTCTCGTTTACGTATATAGCAAGATTACCAAAACAAATTCGGGTGCGGCCGCACAAACATCTTACTACTCCCACGAGGGGCCAAGCTGTATTTATACTTCAAAATAATTTGAAGGAAACAAATTCCATTTTGACTACAAGCGAAACTTACGAACTTTGCAACACTTCTGAAAATAACCCTTATGGCTACCAGTTACGTTTAGCGTTAGGTTATCTCACAGAAATGCACTACATTCTATTCAGTTTCCTGGTATCTCAGGTCTAAGGATAACTATTTATGATTTACTTAAGACGAAGATCCATAAAGTAAAATCACATAGTTGGGATAAGTCCAATATTTGATCCATAAAATATCATACAAAATTGACCAATATACTTTCAAGTATACTCTGTCACTATTTTAAATTGTCTTAATTTAATAATATTCCCATATTATTAATCGACAATGGACGTTTAGAACATAACAATTATTCATGGATATAAAATATGTAAAACATGATACAAAACCAAATAACAGAAAATAAACGAAACTCTATCTTTATTTCATCAATTCAATAATGTCTAACATCCTTTATCCAAATACTAATCAAAAGATTTATTGCATGAATTCGCTAGCTAGTTGCAGCCCAATCGCTTTGGCATGCTTAACTACCTTTGGTCTAGGCAAAGCCTTAGTAAAAGGATCAGCTACGTTATCATCTGTGTGAACTTTTATTAATTTTATTTCACGAGCTTCCACTTGTTCTCGTACGTAGTGATATCTACGTTTAAAGTGTCTGGCGCCTTTCATGACTCCAGGATCATTGGCGAATATAATTGCCGTAGAATTGTCGTAATATATACCAATAGGTTCTTTAATTGAAGGCATCACTCCAAGATCTCTATTAAACTTCCTAATCCAAACAGCTTCCATTGCAGCTTCTGAAGCAGCCATGTACTCAGATTGAGTCGCATGCATAGAAATGGTTGTCTGCTTCTTGCTCTTCCAATCAACTGCTCCTCCATTGATGACAAACACGTAACCCGTCTAAGACTTCGTATCGTCTTTATCACACTGCCAGGACGCATCACAGAAACCTGTAACTTTCAGTTTTGTGTCTGGTTTACCCCCAAATACCAAAAACATATCTTTCGTATTCCTTAGATACTTTAGAATATGTTTAACAGCAGTCCAGTGGAGCTTCCCTGGATTCTGTTGGTATCTACTGACCAAGTTTTGAGCAAACGCCACATCAGGCCTTGTGCATCTTACAATATACATAATAGATCCTACAGCCGAAGCATAAGGCACCTTCTGCATGTAAGCCACCTCTTCAGGTGTTGATGCATCTAACACATTACTTAATTCATGCTTAACTTCCATAGGTTGAAAACCTTACTTGGAATTATGCATGCTATACTTCTTTAATATCTTATCAATATAAGCATCTTGACTTAGACCAATTAACCGTCTTTCCTATCTCGATAGATTTTTAATTCCCAGAATATATGCAGCATCTCCAAAATCCTTCATAGAAAAACATTTACCAAGATAATCCTTAACTTCCTTATGTCTTGGAATGTTACTTCCCATGATTAATATGTCATCGACACCCACTAGCTTTGCAATATACACATGGCTCATCATAATTTTGAATAAATCCGAACTTTTGATTTCTTCATCAAATCGTTTATTCCATTGACGTGATGCTTGCTTCAAACCATATAGATCTTTGAAGTTTGCACGCGCGGTTTGGATATTTAGGATCAACGTACCCTTCCAGTTGTTGCATATAGATTTCCTCATCTAAGCGACCGTTCAAGAAGGCAGTTTTAACATCCATTTGCCATGTCTCATAGTCGTAGTATGCTGCTATAGCTATGAGAATCCTAATAGCTCGTAAGTCTGTTACAGGAGAAAATGTCTCCTCGTAGTCTACGCCAAAAGTTTGAGTAAAACCTTGAGCTACTAAACGTGCTTTGTAGGATTGTACTTCACCATCCATGTCAGTTTTCTTCTTGAAAATCCACCTATTTTTCACTACTTTAGCATTTTTAGGTGCATCAACAAGAATCCAAACATCGTTGACTTTCATGGATTTCATTTTCTCATTCATCGCAACTATCCATTTTAACTTTTCTGGATCAAGCATTGCGGATCGATAATTAGCAGGTTCACCAAGATCCCCTACTTCCTCCTCATCATCCCCTATGTTAAGACATATTTTGCTTGGCGCATGCACGGTTCTCTTAGACCTACGTGGAGGAATTAATTCCGGTGGAGCTCCCAGACTTTCTGGCTCTATAGGAATTTCTTCGCTAGTATTTTCAGAAGGTAATGTATCTTCTTGAATTTCTTCAAGATCATAAGTTCTCCCACTGAATTCTTGATTTACAAGATCATTTTCAAGGAATTCCCCATACCGAGCCACAACAACTTTGTTCTCAGCCATATAATAAAAGTAGTAATCCATAGTTTCCTTAGGGTAACCTACAAAAATACATTTTACAGAGCGTTGTTGGAGTTTATCTCCAGAGTCACGTGTCACATACGCCTCACAACCCCAAATTTTTAAATAAGACAAATATGGCTTTTTGCCATGCCATAGTTCATATGGTGTCTTATCAACTTTCTTTGTGGGAATCATATTCAAAATACAAACAGCAGATTCTAAAGCATAATCCCAAAAGGGTAAAGGTAAAGTTGTACGATTAAACATAGATAGTACCATATCCAATAATGTACGATTTCTCCTTTCGGATACACCATTTTATTATGGAGTATAAGGAGAAGTAAGTTTCTAAACAATTCCGTTCTCACTTAAAAATCTTTAAACTCTTGACTTAAATATTCACCACCTCGATCAGAATGAAGAGATTTAATCTTCTTTCCTAGTTGCAATTCTAGTTCCGCTTTAAACACTTTGAATGTTTCAAATACCTCATGTTTATGCTTAAGTAAATAAACATAACCATAACGACTATAATCATCCGTAAATGTTAAGAAGTAGCTAGCACCTTTCCTTGACACATGTCTAAGTGGTCCACACACATCAGTGTGTATTAAACCAAGTAGTTCAATAGCCCTTTCAATATTGCTATTAAAAGGTTTCTTGATCATCTTTCCAGAGATACAAGACTCACATTTATCAAATGATTCATCATTGATATTTTCCAAAAGACCATCACGTTGAAGCTTTTGTATGCGAGTCTTCCCAATATGGGCAAGTCTACAATGCCAAAGATAAGAAGAGTTCTTGTCTAACTTTCTCTTCTTATTCATGATAAACACATAATCTTTCTCTTTTAATTATTATCATGCATGTTAATTTCAAAAACACCATTCACAGAAATTGCATCAAAATAGAATAAACTATCTTTGAAAACAGAAATTCTATTATTATCAATAGTGTGAATAAATCCAAGATCCAACATACACGAAAAGGAAATAACACCCCTAACAATATTAGGTGCAAAATGACAATTATTTAATCTCAGTACTAAACCCGAAGGTAAAACTAGATTAAACGTTCCTATAGCTTCAACCGCAACTTGTGCGCCATTGCCCACATGCAGAAATTGTTCCCCATAGGTAAGCTTCCTCTCCAACTCAGATCCCTGTATAGTATTACAAATGTTAATACCACACCCTGTATCATATACCCAGGAATTTTATTTGTATGTTAGATTGAATAACTCTATCAAATATAAGTTACCTGAAGATGTTGCAGCACCAAGCTCGGCCTTCTTCTTTATTTCTCGCAACTCCTCGAGATAAAGAGGGCAGTTCCTCTTCCAGTGTCCACTTGCCTTGAAATGGAAACAAGTCTCATCCTTCTGAGATTGATTCTTCTTGACAAAGTTTTGCTTGGGTTTAGAGTAAGTCGCAACTTGTTTGTCCTTATCACCCTTGCCTTTGCCTTTGCCTTTGCCTTTCTTGTTGTTCTTGTTCGGTTTTGCCTTACTCACTCCACCCTTTGTATATAAAGCACATGAGGAGTAGAAGTAGACGCCTTGTCCTTTAACCCTCTTTTCGTAGTCAATGAGCATTGCATGAAAATCATTCATTGTCTTCCCCGTGCAATGCATATTATAGTTACGAACAAAATCTTTGAAGTCTAAGGGACCTATTGATTAAGTTGATAGCCATATTATGATCATAGGGTTGTCCTAGTGCAATGAGCTGTTCCATATAACCCCTCATCTCCAAATAATGGGCACTTACAGACTTTCCAGGAGCTTGCTTGCAACTATGCAGAGAATCTACCAAGTCATAGATTTCCACAGCTTGCGGCTTTTCGAACATAGCCTTGAGCTCATCAAGCATTCGCTTAGGAGAACAAATCTCATACTTCTGTTGAAGTGGAGAAGCCAGTCTTCCTAACATTAAAGCAGCCACCTTTATATTAAAATACATACATAAAATATATATGTTTTCAGATATGCAAATTTATAAAAGAATTGAATGGTTCAGATCAGACACATATTTGATGTTAAACTTACATTATTGAATTTAAATTGTATATAAAAATTTATAATTTATAGCAATAATCATTTGTACATGTTGCATATTAGTGTATGTTTATTTTTTTCAATTAACATGTATTGCACATCAATTAATTAAATTTATGAAATCTTTTGTGTGGTAAAGATTTGTATCAAAAGGTTGTATTTAAAATTTTGGAGAGAGAGAGAGTGCAATCTCTTTTATAAGTAGTAAATATTTATATGTTGTTAAAAAATTAGTACATATAATGTAACTGTGCCAATTTTATCGGTTTCAGCGGGTCCTCTCTGGTTCTTCTTTTGATGTTTTTTGTTGTCTAGTTGAAGCAACTTTGAATCCGGTTCCCACTTGAACCATTGGTCCTGTTTACTTTTAAAAACTATGTATACAATCATTTTAGGTAGACAACATATGTACGATTTTGTAGATATATACACTTTTAATTGTTGTAATATATGATTGTATTTCTAAGTAATCTGTTGTATTAATTATATATTAATTTGTATTTTTTTAAGTATATATTAATTATTATGTATTAATTAGTTTTAATAAAATATTAAGTTATGTATTAACTATTTTTAATATTATGTATTAATTACCTTTAATATGAGTATTAAATGATGTATTTATTAATTTTCAGTCTCTACTATATATTAAATGAAAATCACTTTTATATTTTAGAAGTGTTGAAAATCAACTTACATGTGGTAACGCTTATGTACAAACAAAATTAACTTCAAAATAGAAAATAGAAATAGTAAACATTTCAATACACAATTAACATCATTTAATACAAAAACACATTATATTTAATACTATAACTAAAATATAATTAATAATATAATTAAAACACTAGATTACCACAATCTAGGTGTAGTAATTTGGAAAAGACCAAGTTATACCGCCACATCAGCGTCACGCCCGCAAAACACCCAAATAACATCAAACCTTCTAATTATAACTCCCACCAACACCATTTTTCTCTTTTTTTCCAGAAATACCCCCTCAACAATTATCCCATTATTTAATAAACACACATTTCATTCATAAAATAAAATTACAAATTACATTAGGAAATTAAAAACAAAATACACGGGATTAATAAGACGTACGAAAAAAACTAGTCTTCATCTTCGTCTTCCACTTGAGCTTCCTCGACTTCACGCCAAACATGGTTCATGAGTTCTTGTTGAAGAGAACGATGAGTATCTCGGTCACGTAATTCCCTTTCTTGACACCGTTGAGTTCCACATCGATCGCCCAGTATGTTTGCATAGACCTCGCCGGATTAGAATAAACATGCTTCCAATCAACAACCACGACCGCCATCTCTTGATCTTCTAAAATCATGTTATGCATTATGATACCCCGAATACATGAGCATAGTAACGTGTTGACTTTGTAGCACGAGCCGGTTGTTGAATAAATCCCCAACGCCCGTGGAGAACACCGAGAGCACGTTCAACATCTTTTCGTGCACTTTCTTGACGTTGTTTGAAGTATGTATGCTTTGGATCACTTGTAACCGTAAATGACTTCACAAAACTCGACCACTCCGGGTAAATTCCATCGGCTAAATAATACCCATTTTGATATTGATTCCCGTTTACCAAATATGGAACCACTGATTGAATGTAATCTAACAAATCGTCGAATAACGGAGAATTATCTAAAACATTTATATCGTTATTCACACCTGGTATCTCATAGAACGCATGTCACATCCACAAATCTTGTGAAGCCACAGCTTCAAGCATTATGGTAGGGTATTTTTTTATCACTCCTACCATATTGATCTTGCCAAGACACTAGAAAATTTTCCATTCCCATTGCATACAGTCAATACTCCCAAGCATACCCGAAAAACCATGGACACTGTTGTGCTTTCGATGTATCTTTACAACGTCTTCATATGTTGGATTTCGTAAGTACTTCGCCAGATACAAATCAATGATGCACATATTAAAAAAATTTAACGCATCTCGGGAAGTATGCTCAGTCATTTGTAAATATTCATCTAATGCATCGAGGGTGTACCGTATGAAAAGTGGCGTATAGCCGTCGTGCACTTCATAAGCGCAGTAATACTCATTCGACCCGTCCAGTCCATACGAGACGGAAAGAAATGAAAATGTTGTGGGAGATGGTCTAAGGGATAGGTCACAATTGCATCAACAATTTTAGTAAAAAGTCTACGACTCATACGAAGTATTTTACAGGATACCTACAACCTTCAACAAAATAATCGGCACGTAGACGGACTTCGACATCTTCACGATCACGAAAAATTGGTTTACGGGTAAATCTTGAGGTGTTTTCTTGTTGTACTAGCCGTTGAGGATAATTGTAGGCTTGTTGTAAAAAGAAAGCGTCCGTTTCGACATCGATATCGTTTACGCTTCGACCGCCTTGTGTATTCATTTTTGTGAATTATAGATTGTAAGTGTGTTATTTTGTGAAATAAAGGTATTCTATTTATAGTTAAAAAAAAGTTTTTTTTAAAATAGTTGTTGGAAACCGTTGGGGGGTGTAAATGAAAAAAATTTCAAAAAAAAAGTCGTTGGAAAGGCTGGTTTGAAAATTTTTTTTCCTAACAAAACAGTTGTTGGGAAAATATGGGGGGAGGGGTATTTTGAATTTCAAAATTGGGGGGTTAAAAGGGAATATACAACAGAGAGAATGTGGGAAAAAGATTTTTTTAAAACACCCCCCTAATGCGCGTTGGCTAGGCAACGCCCAGCCAAACGGCGTTGGGGTTTTTGAAGAAGGGATGTAGTAACGCCCAACAACGCAGCGCGTGTTGGTGCGTTACTACACCTAGCGCTCTGAGAGTAAAATGAGATGAGTGATGTAAGAGTAAGATTTCATGTCGTAGATATGTGTATGTATTGGGATATGTGACAAAATCATAATTTTTGGAGTGTTAGAGTTTACCTTTTATAAGCGAGCCAAATATTAAGGTTCCCTAGTGTTTCAGGTAGTGATCGAATGGGCCTTTTTCGGCCTAAGGCTTTCCTTCTTATATGCTAATCATGACCTGTGAATACGCTCTGTAAGGCTAATCCGATAATGATATCACACTACAAAGCCATGCTGACATGAAATACTAGATAATTGCCAAGCCCTACAAGTGCATGTCATAAGCCTCATATAAGTGCATGTCATAAGCCTTTTATCCACCCTAAACCCCTTATACCCATTCCTAAATTCAACTGAGTCTCACCACTTGGCACCACTTTCAGTTCCTATAACAAATGAACAATGTTACTAACTAACACTACCTCCGTCCAAAAACTATTGTCCATCTTTCTTTTTCCGGTTATCTCCAAATTATTGTCTACTTCTAAAAATAAAAGTTTGATTTGTTTAAAATTACTATGTTACCCTTACTCCAAATAAGTATTTACAAAATTAAAAGAAACAAGAATTAATTATCAAAGGATAAAAATGTCCTTTTTGTGCTTTCGTAGAAAGCAAAATAGTAATAAATGCATTTTTCTTAAACTGTGTATTTCTTATCCGTGGACATTAATTTTGGGACCGAGGTAGTAAAAAATACGAGACTGAATAATATAAATGTTAATGTTACTTGTGAAGATCTTTAAGTTTTCCAAACATCTTTTTAATGTTAGGACAAATTACATCATCCCATTTTGTATGTTTTTCCCTCATCTTTTACATCCTTTCCATTAACCCAATCCCGATGTCCTCCAACATGTTAATGATTATTTTCTTCTTGCCTCTACTATAAGTGAGTTAAATCACTCACTTATTTCATTTTCTATTGCATCACAAGTCCTATATGTTCTTATAAAATCTCTACTCCAGCTTTCCGGATTTCTCTCCATTACATGCTTGTGTGCTTCTTTGCTTAGTTCTTTGTATTTCCTTCATAACTTTTTTAACATTTCTAGGCTAAGTCGCCTTAGCTTCTTGCCAGAACAAACTCCTAAATTACACATTAGTGAAATTCTTTCTAAATTTAACATATATGTGCCTCGTAAATGAAGTGAATATTTTAATACCTTATGTGGTCAAATATGACTGTTAGACCTTCACCAGCAAATATTCTAAAGTTATTAATAAGGCACCGCATAAACGAAATCCAGTTTTCCTTGTTCTTAATACTAACCACAACCCAAGCAATTGGATAAATTTTATTATTGCCATCTCAACGTTGATAAAAGTCGTCCCTTGCAAATGGTTTTTAAAAAGCACCCATCTAGACCAATTACCCTCCTACACCCTTATAGCCATCCTTCCCCTAAATCATTGAAGCACACAAACAAACAACTAAAGTATGGCTTACCATCATCCACATGCTCAATACCTAGTGTGCAATTGGATCCTTTATTAGAAATACGGATCTCAACAACATAAGACCATAACTTACCATAGTGATCCTCTAAACAAGTATCATATTGCTGGAAAGTATTAGACTTACACCTTCTTACTTGACTAATAATAACTTTGCATTTGTATTTTTTAAAGAAAAAAGCAATTATATCCTTGAGTTTTATGATAAGATTAATCAGGATCTTTTTAGCATAATTCCTTTCTATCCGTTACTTGTTATTAAATTGTCATACTCATAAGTCCTAGAATAAACATGGTCACCAACCAATTTTTTATATTTTAAAGGACTTTCCTGTTTGCATCCAACTAGCGCACAACCTAAAACAACACTTCTTTTCATGATAATCTTTTGAAAACTTAGCAACTAGTCTCCTAGGGTTGTTTACTTCAAAATAGAGTTTGTAACCATGTGCCAATGTATAATATGTCAAAGCTCTTTCAATTTGATCAGGACCCTCAAACCTTTCACCTAAACATGGTCTCATAAACTTCCATTTTAATTTAGGATCATATGACAGGTGGTGATCACCTAGGATATATTGTTCAACACTGGAATTAAAATCATCCCTAGGTAGCCCATTATAAATGTTTATCAAAAAGTTTTCATCAAACATCTAATTCTCTTTTTTCTTTGGTGTAGGCTATGCTTTCTAAGTCCTAACAGCTAACACTTCATCCTCACCATCAAAAAATGATCACTTGAGGCAATCACTCTCTTCCTCACTCCAACAATCATACACATTTACACCATCATCCTCTAAGTCACTACCACAATCAACAATCTCTCCTATATTATGATCATTTTCTCTTAAATTTTGAACACTCTTGTTTTCATATAAATCAAACTCAGTGCTGGAAGCATAAATATGCAACACATGTTCATTTGCTCCACATTGAACTAAAGCTTCAAAGTCACTTTGACATTTTAAGGGTTTCAAACCTAAATGAAAATCTAATCCAAACATCAGAGAATGTAGTGAATTAACATCAGTACAAAATTCAGATTTCAGATGAAACAAGATCAACATTAGCTAACTTAGGAAAATTGATATAGGTTCTCTTACACACACACACTACCCCAATGAACTTTTCTTAAAAAAGTGCCTTCTTAAGATTCTAATGCCACCGGAATAAAAATCAACAAACAAAAACTATTAAATTAATGCAACCCTAAATAAATTTATTTATTAACAATGACTGGAAACAAAGAATATTGAAATTAAAGATTCAAAGTTACCTTTTATTAGGAAGATGTAAACTCTAAACAAGTTTGATAAATTAATTTGATCTTCGTTAATTTTGAGAGCGCTTTTGTTTTTTGAGTTGGACCTGGAAATGAAACTAGGGTTATGTATCAGAAATGAGGCGGGTTATACAAACAAAATTGGGTTTTAATTCAACGTTGACTCAACATAGGATTCAAACCGTTACCAGAAGTTAAAACAATATGGGTAACCTCGTTTGCAGGTAAAGTAAACTTGAGGAACCCCTCTGTTAGATTTTAAACTTCGTGAACATAATCGATCATTTTTGAAAACTTTGGCAACGTTAGTGTATGGTCCGTTTAATTCGTAGACGAGTTTAGGATGTAGATTTAGATTTGAATTTGGGTTTCATTAGGTATGAGAAAAAGTTATATTAAAATAAAAATATTGTTTTTATTGTTAGTGAGAAATTAAAATAATAATTTTTTATTTTAAAAACTCTATATAAAAAGTTGAGTTTAGAAAAGGTATACATAAAAGACTCATATTAAATGAGATAAACCTATCTTTTATTTAAGGTTGGGAATAGTTGTTGTCATGGTGTATAAACAATGTATAAGTTGTTAATGATCAATGGTAAAACGCCATGTAAAAGCTTTTTATGCAATTTGAAAACAAATACTTGCATTAAAATAAGGGGTAAAATGAAAATATTTGATGGGAACAGTTGACACCAGAATCTGGTGTCAAATTGGGGCTTTGAAATCAGAATCCCTTTGACATTATATTTTGAGGGGTAACCGTTGCACCAGAAAAAGTGGTGCCAACAAAAATAATAATTATTTTTTAACGCAAAATAAAATAATTAAAATTTTATTAAATTAAAAAAACATTACATAAAAAACATTACAATAAAAAACATAAGAATAAAAGAACATTACAATAAAAAACATTACAATAAAAAAACATAACAACTTAATGATTACGGCTCAAATGCTCCACAAGATCGGTGTTTTGGTAAGGATTCATGTGATGAAAAAATTAAAACTCGTAGAGAAATATGAGATAAAAAATGTAAAAAGTCGAGTGTATAAAATTTTGTAAAAAGAGGTAGTATTTATAGATTTTTTTGAGGTAAAAGTTTTGGAAAGTGTGTATTTTTATTGAAATATAACGGCTATAAACACCCCCTAACGGATAGATTTTACAAAATTAAAAAAAAGGAAAAACATGTTGGCGCCGGCTGGTGATTTTGGCGCGAACATCCTTGGCGTCACGGGGAGTGCTCGACCAAAGGAGGGGTGGCGCCAAAAACTTAACAACCCACTTAGTAGCCCCGTTTCACTCGCTCTTAGGGGATATCAAATTGTTGTTACTATTAGCTTTTTACCTTAATGGCAAAAAATTATTTGAATGAGTTTTTAAAATAGTAAAAACTCTTTAGTAAAGTCATCATCGCAGTTGCTCTCAGTGGGTACAAACCCACGTTTTTTCTTTAAGAATTTGACCAAACAATTAGATTAGAGGCAAAAGTGCCGTTCAAATAAAAAAAGGTTAAAGTCAAAAATCATACCCCATTCATTAGAAGACTCCAACCAAACGGGTCCTTAGTAGCAAATTGCATAAGAAATAAAGATTCAATGGGTGGACAGAAAGAGATGAGCGTGGTTTCTATTATTAGAAAGATATTTGCAACGTGGGAATTTAGATAATTAAGTAAAAAAAATAGCTGTATTGAGAATTAAAACATAAATAGATGTATTGAGAATTAAAACATGTGATAAGTAAATGAATCAACTTTGAAAATTTTATCCCTTTAATTTACTGTACTTGAATCAGCAGATCAAGTTTTTTGTGTTAGTGGTAGGTAATTCATTAGATAGTTGAAATCTCTCTCTTTGATCTGCATAATGCAAGATGGACCATGATGGCATATCGATTACAACGCCACGACAGATACTCATTATACTTCGTATTGCGCTGCGTTAATGTCCATTACAGACCAACCCTTTTAGATGTATCAGCCCCAACTCATGTTTCCATCTTGGGAACCGACAACAAACTCGAACCCCGGTTGACAAAACAGGAGGTTCAGAACGAACATGGAATCATCGCAGCCAAGTTTTTAAAAAAGGTCAAAGGTTAGTCGGCAAAGAAAAAATACATAAAAATAAGCTCATAAACTAAAAAAAAAAGTTGATAAAACACTTAAACTTGAAACATTTTCGCCAATTTTAAAAGAACCTCTTAGACTACTGTAACTATATGTCTTGGAATGTTACTTCCCATGATTAATATGTCATCGACACCCACTAGCTTTGCAATATACACATGGCTCATCATAATTTTGAATAAATCCGAACTTTTGATTTCTTCATCAAATCGTTTATTCCATTGACGTGATGCTTGCTTCAAACCATATAGATCTTTGAAGTTTGCACGCGCGGTTTGGATATTTAGGATCAACGTACCCTTCCAGTTGTTGCATATAGATTTCCTCATCTAAGCGACCGTTCAAGAAGACAGTTTTAACATCCATTTGCCATGTCTCATAGTCGTAGTATGCTGCTATAGCTATGAGAATCCTAATAGCTCGTAAGTCTGTTACAGGAGAAAATGTCTCCTCGTAGTCTACGCCAAAAGTTTGAGTAAAACCTTGAGCTACTAAACGTGCTTTGTAGGATTGTACTTCACCATCCATGTCAGTTTTCTTCTTGAAAATCCACCTATTTTTCACTACTTTAGCATTTTTAGGTGCATCAACAAGAATCCAAACATCGTTGACTTTCATGGATTTCATTTTCTCATTCATCGCAACTATCCATTTTAACTTTTCTGGATCAAGCATTGCGGATCGATAATTAGCAGGTTCACCAAGATCCCCTACTTCCTCCTCATCATCCCCTATGTTAAGACATATTTTGCTTGGCGCATGCACGGTTCTCTTAGACCTACGTGGAGGAATTAATTCCGGTGGAGCTCCCAGACTTTCTGGCTCTATAGGAATTTCTTCGCTAGTATTTTCAAAAGGTAATGTATCTTCTTGAATTTCTTCAAGATCATAAGTTCTCCCACTGAATTCTTGATTTACAAGATCATTTTCAA
This sequence comes from Glebionis coronaria, assembly GCA_025667525.1. NCBI lineage: Eukaryota > Viridiplantae > Streptophyta > Magnoliopsida > Asterales > Asteraceae > Glebionis > Glebionis coronaria. The sequence continues at coordinate 637,741,621 of CM046877.1, forward strand.
GGAATTCCCCATACCGAGCCACAACAACTTTGTTCTCAGCCATATAATAAAAGTAGTAATCCATAGTTTCCTTAGGGTAACCTACAAAAATACATTTTACAGAGCGTTGTTGGAGTTTATCTCCAGAGTCACGTGTCACATACGCCTCACAACCCCAAATTTTTAAATAAGACAAATATGGCTTTTTGCCATGCCATAGTTCATATGGTGTCTTATCAACTTTCTTTGTGGGAATCATATTCAAAATACAAACAGCAGATTCTAAAGCATAATCCCAAAAGGGTAAAGGTAAAGTTGTACGATTAAACATAGATAGTACCATATCCAATAATGTACGATTTCTCCTTTCGGATACACCATTTTATTATGGAGTATAAGGAGAAGTAAGTTTCTAAACAATTCCGTTCTCACTTAAAAATCTTTAAACTCTTGACTTAAATATTCACCACCTCGATCAGAATGAAGAGATTTAATCTTCTTTCCTAGTTGCAATTCTAGTTCCGCTTTAAACACTTTGAATGTTTCAAATACCTCATGTTTATGCTTAAGTAAATAAACATAACCATAACGACTATAATCATCCGTAAATGTTAAGAAGTAGCTAGCACCTTTCCTTGACACATGTCTAAGTGGTCCACACACATCAGTGTGTATTAAACCAAGTAGTTCAATAGCCCTTTCAATATTGCTATTAAAAGGTTTCTTGATCATCTTTCCAGAGATACAAGACTCACATTTATCAAATGATTCATCATTGATATTTTCCAAAAGACCATCACGTTGAAGCTTTTGTATGCGAGTCTTCCCAATATGGGCAAGTCTACAATGCCAAAGATAAGAAGAGTTCTTGTCTAACTTTCTCTTCTTATTCATGATAAACACATAATCTTTCTCTTTTAATTATTATCATGCATGTTAATTTCAAAAACACCATTCACAGAAATTGCATCAAAATAGAATAAACTATCTTTGAAAACAGAAATTCTATTATTATCAATAGTGTGAATAAATCCAAGATCCAACATACACGAAAAGGAAATAACACCCCTAACAATATTAGGTGCAAAATGACAATTATTTAATCTCAGTACTAAACCCGAAGGTAAAACTAGATTAAACGTTCCTATAGCTTCAACCGCAACTTGTGCGCCATTGCCCACATGCAGAAATTGTTCCCCATAGGTAAGCTTCCTCTCCAACTCAGATCCCTATATAGTATTACAAATGTTAATACCACACCCTGTATCATATACCCAGGAATTTTATTTGTATGTTAGATTGAATAACTCTATCAAATATAAGTTACCTGAAGATGTTGCAGCACCAAGCTCGGCCTTCTTCTTTATTTCTCGCAACTCCTCGAGATAAAGAGGGCAGTTCCTCTTCCAGTGTCCACTTGCCTTGAAATGGAAACAAGTCTCATCCTTCTGAGATTGATTCTTCTTGACAAAGTTTTGCTTGGGTTTAGAGTAAGTCGCAACTTGTTTGTCCTTATCACCCTTGCCTTTGCCTTTGCCTTTGCCTTTCTTGTTGTTCTTGTTCGGTTTTGCCTTACTCACTCCACCCTTTGTATATAAAGCACATGAGGAGTAGAAGTAGACGCCTTGTCCTTTAACCCTCTTTTCGTAGTCAATGAGCATTGCATGAAAATCATTCATTGTCTTCCCCGTGCAATGCATATTATAGTTACGAACAAAATCTTTGAAGTCTAAGGGACCTATTGATTAAGTTGATAGCCATATTATGATCATAGGGTTGTCCTAGTGCAATGAGCTGTTCCATATAACCCCTCATCTCCAAATAATGGGCACTTACAGACTTTCCAGGAGCTTGCTTGCAACTATGCAGAGAATCTACCAAGTCGTAGATTTCCACAGCTTGCGGCTTTTCGAACATAGCCTTGAGCTCATCAAGCATTCGCTTAGGAGAACAAAGCTCATACTTCTGTTGAAGTGGAGAAGCCAGTCTTCCTAACATTAAAGCAACCACCTTTATATTAAAATACATACATAAAATATATATGTTTTCAGATATGCAAATTTATAAAAGAATTGAATGGTTCAGATCAGACACATATTTGATGTTAAACTTACATTATTGAATTTAAATTGTATATAAAAATTTATAATTTATAGCAATAATCATTTGTACATGTTGCATATTAGTGTATGTTTATTTTTTTCAATTAACATGTATTGCACATCAATTAATTAAATTTATGAAATCTTTTGTGTGGTAAAGATTTGTATCAAAAGGTTGTATTTAAAATTTTGGAGAGAGAGAGAGTGCAATCTCTTTTATAAGTAGTAAATATTTATATGTTGTTAAAAAATTAGTACATATAATGTAACTGTGCCAATTTTATCGGTTTCAGCGGGTCCTCTCTGGTTCTTCTTTTGATGTTTTTTGTTGTCTAGTTGAAGCAACTTTGAATCCGGTTCCCACTTGAACCATTGGTCCTGTTTACTTTTAAAAACTATGTATACAATCATTTTAGGTAGACAACATATGTACGATTTTGTAGATATATACACTTTTAATTGTTGTAATATATGATTGTATTTCTAAGTAATCTGTTGTATTAATTATATATTAATTTGTATTTTTTTAAGTATATATTAATTATTATGTATTAATTAGTTTTAATAAAATATTAAGTTATGTATTAACTATTTTTAATATTATGTATTAATTACCTTTAATATGAGTATTAAATGATGTATTTATTAATTTTCAGTCTCTACTATATATTAAATGAAAATCACTTTTATATTTTAGAAGTGTTGAAAATCAACTTACATGTGGTAACGCTTATGTACAAACAAAATTAGCTTCAAAATAGAAAATAGAAATAGTAAACATTTCAATACACAATTAACATCATTTAATACAAAAACACATTATATTTAATACTATAACTAAAATATAATTAATAATATAATTAAAACACTAGATTACCACAATCTAGGTGTAGTAATTTGGAAAAGACCAAGTTATACCGCCACATCAGCGTCACGCCCGCAAAACACCCAAATAACATCAAACCTTCTAATTATAACTCCCACCAACACCATTTTTCTCTTTTTTTCCAGAAATACCCCCTCAACAATTATCCCATTATTTAATAAACACACATTTCATTCATAAAATAAAATTACAAATTACATTAGGAAATTAAAAACAAAATACACGGGATTAATAAGACGTACGAAAAAAACTAGTCTTCATCTTCGTCTTCCACTTGAGCTTCCTCGACTTCACGCCAAACATGGTTCATGAGTTCTTGTTGAAGAGAACGATGAGTATCTCGGTCACGTAATTCCCTTTCTTGACACCGTTGAGTTCCACATCGAATGCCCAGTATGTTTGCATAGACCTCGCCGGATTAGAATAAACATGCTTCCAATCAACAACCACGACCGCCATCTCTTGATCTTCTAAAATCATGTTATGCATTATGATACCCCGAATACATGAGCATAGTAACGTGTTGACTTTGTAGCACGAGCCGGTTGTTGAATAAATCCCCAACGCCCGTGGAGAACACCGAGAGCACGTTCAACATCTTTTCGTGCACTTTCTTGACGTTGTTTGAAGTATGTATGCTTTGGATCACTTGTAACCGTAAATGACTTCACAAAACTCGACCACTCCGGGTAAATTCCATCGGCTAAATAATACCCATTTTGATATTGATTCCCGTTTACCAAATATGGAACCACTGATTGAATGTAATCTAACAAATCGTCGAATAACGGAGAATTATCTAAAACATTTATATCGTTATTCACACCTGGTATCTCATAGAACGCATGTCACATCCACAAATCTTGTGAAGCCACAGCTTCAAGCATTATGGTAGGGTATTTTTTTATCACTCCTACCATATTGATCTTGCCAAGACACTAGAAAATTTTCCATTCCCATTGCATACAGTCAATACTCCCAAGCATACCCGAAAAACCATGGACACTGTTGTGCTTTCGATGTATCTTTACAACGTCTTCATATGTTGGATTTCGTAAGTACTTCGCCAGATACAAATCAATGATGCACATATTAAAAAAATTTAACGCATCTCGGGAAGTATGCTCAGTCATTTGTAAATATTCATCTAATGCATCGAGGGTGTACCGTATGAAAATTGGCGTATAGCCGTCGTGCACTTCATAAGCGCAGTAATACTCATTCGACCCGTCCAGTCCATACGAGACGGAAAGAAATGAAAATGTTGTGGGAGATGGTCTAAGGGATAGGTCACAATTGCATCAACAATTTTAGTAAAAAGTCTACGACTCATACGAAGTATTTTACAGGATACCTACAACCTTCAACAAAATAATCGGCACGTAGACGGACTTCGACATCTTCACGATCACGAAAAATTGGTTTACGGGTAAATCTTGAGGTGTTTTCTTGTTGTACTAGCCGTTGAGGATAATTGTAGGCTTGTTGTAAAAAGAAAGCGTCCGTTTCGACATCGATATCGTTTACGCTTCGACCGCCTTGTGTATTCATTTTTGTGAATTATAGATTGTAAGTGTGTTATTTTGTGAAATAAAGGTATTCTATTTATAGTTAAAAAAAGTTTTTTTTAAAATAGTTGTTGGAAACCGTTGGGGGGTGTAAATGAAAAAAATTTCAAAAAAAAAGTCGTTGGAAAGGCTGGTTTGAAATTTTTTTTTCCTAACAAAACAGTTGTTGGGAAAATATGGGGGGAGGGGTATTTTGAATTTCAAAATTGGGGGGTTAAAAGGGAATATACAACAGAGAGAATGTGGGAAAAAGATTTTTTTAAAACACCCCCCTAATGCGCGTTGGCTAGGCAACGCCCAGCCAAACGGCGTTGGGGTTTTTGAAGAAGGGATGTAGTAACGCCCAACAACGCAGCGCGTGTTGGTGCGTTACTACACCTAGCGCTCTGAGAGTAAAATGAGATGAGTGATGTAAGAGTAAGATTTCATGTCGTAGATATGTGTATGTATTGGGATATGTGAGAAAATCATAATTTTTGGAGTGTTAGAGTTTACCTTTTATAAGCGAGCCAAATATTAAGGTTCCCTAGTGTTTCACGTAGTGATCGAATGGGCCTTTTTCGGCCTAAGGCTTTCCTTCTTATATGCTAATCATGACCTGTGAATACGCTCTGTAAGGCTAATCCGATAATGATATCACACTACAAAGCCATGCTGACATGAAATACTAGATAATTGCCAAGCCCTACAAGTGCATGTCATAAGCCTCATATAAGTGCATGTCATAAGCCTTTTATCCACCCTAAACCCCTTATACCCATTCCTAAATTCAACTGAGTCTCACCACTTGGCACCACTTTCAGTTCCTATAACAAATGAACAATGTTACTAACTAACACTACCTCCGTCCAAAAACTATTGTCCATCTTTCTTTTTCCGGTTATCTCCAAATTATTGTCTACTTCTAGAAATAAAAGTTTGATTTGTTTAAAATTACTATGTTACCCTTACTCCAAATAAGTATTTACAAAATTAAAAGAAACAAGAATTAATTATCAAAGGATAAAAATGTCCTTTTTGTGCTTTCGTAGAAAGCAAAATAGTAATAAATGCATTTTTCTTAAACTGTGTATTTCTTATCCGTGGACATTAATTTTGGGACCGAGGTAGTAAAAAATACGAGACTGAATAATATAAATGTTAATGTTACTTGTGAAGATCTTTAAGTTTTCCAAACATCTTTTTAATGTTAGGACAAATTATATCATCCCATTTTGTATGTTTTTCCCTCATCTTTTACATCCTTTCCATTAACCCAATCCCGATGTCCTCCAACATGTTAATGATTATTTTCTTCTTGCCTCTACTATAAGTGAGTTAAATCACTCACTTATTTCATTTTCTATTGCATCACAAGTCCTATATGTTCTTATAAAATCTCTACTCCAGCTTTCCGGATTTCTCTCCATTACATGCTTGTGTGCTTCTTTGCTTAGTTCTTTGTATTTCCTTCATAACTCTTTTAACATTTCTAGGCTAAGTCGCCTTAGCTTCTTGCCAGAACAAACTCCTAAATTACACATTAGTGAAATTCTTTCTAAATTTAACATATATGTGCCTCGTAAATGAAGTGAATATTTTAATACCTTATGTGGTCAAATATGACTGTTAGACCTTCACCAGCAAATATTCTAAAGTTATTAATAAGGCACCGCATAAACGAAATCCAGTTTTCCTTGTTCTTAATACTAACCACAACCCAAGCAATTGGATAAATTTTATTATTGCCATCTCAACGTTGATAAAAGTCGTCCCTTGCAAATGGTTTTTAAAAAGCACCCATCTAGACCAATTACCCTCCTACACCCTTATAGCCATCCTTCCCCTAAATCATTGAAGCACACAAACAAACAACTAAAGTATGGCTTACCATCATCCACATGCTCAATACCTAGTGTGCAATTGGATCCTTTATTAGAAATACGGATCTCAACAACATAAGACCATAACTTACCATAGTGATCCTCTAAACAAGTATCATATTGCTGGAAAGTATTAGACTTACACCTTCTTACTTGACTAATAATAACTTTGCATTTGTATTTTTTAAAGAAAAAAGCAATTATATCCTTGAGTTTTATGATAAGATTAATCAGGATCTTTTTAGCATAATTCCTTTCTATCCGTTACTTGTTATTAAATTGTCATACTCATAAGTCCTAGAATAAACATGGTCACCAACCAATTTTTTATATTTTAAAGGACTTTCCTGTTTGCATCCAACTAGCGCACAACCTAAAACAACACTTCTTTTCATGATAATCTTTTGAAAACTTAGCAACTAGTCTCCTAGGGTTGTTTACTTCAAAATAGAGTTTGTAACCATGTGCCAATGTATAATATGTCAAAGCTCTTTCAATTTGATCAGGACCCTCAAACCTTTCACCTAAACATGGTCTCATAAACTTCCATTTTAATTTAGGATCATATGACAGGTGGTGATCACCTAGGATATATTGTTCAACACTGGAATTAAAATCATCCCTAGGTAGCCCATTATAAATGTTTATCAAAAAGTTTTCATCAAACATCTAATTCTCTTTTTTCTTTGGTGTAGGCTATGCTTTCTAAGTCCTAACAGCTAACACTTCATCCTCACCATCAAAAAATGATCAGTTGAGGCAATCACTCTCTTCCTCACTCCAACAATCATACACATTTACACCATCATCCTCTAAGTCACTACCACAATCAACAATCTCTCCTATATTATGATCATTTTCTCTTAAATTTTGAACACTCTTGTTTTCATATAAATCAAACTCAGTGCTGGAAGCATAAATATGCAACACATGTTCATTTGCTCCACATTGAACTAAAGCTTCAAAGTCACTTTGACATTTTAAGGGTTTCAAACCTAAATGAAAATCTAATCCAAACATCAGAGAATGTAGTGAATTAACATCAGTACAAAATTCAGATTTCAGATGAAACAAGATCAACATTAGCTAACTTAGGAAAATTGATATAGGTTCTCTTACACACACACACTACCCCAATGAACTTTTCTTAAAAAAGTGCCTTCTTAAGATTCTAATGCCACCGGAATAAAAATCAACAAACAAAAACTATTAAATTAATGCAACCATAAATAAATTTATTTATTAACAATGACTGGAAACAAAGAATATTGAAATTAAAGATTCAAAGCTACCTTTTATTAGGAAGATGTAAACTCTAAACAAGTTTGATAAATTAATTTGATCTTCGTTAATTTTGAGAGCGCTTTTGTTTTTTGAGTTGGACCTGGAAATGAAACTAGGGTTATGTATCAGAAATGAGGCGGGTTATACAAACAAAATTGGGTTTTAATTCAACGTTGACTCAACATAGGATTCAAACCGTTACCAGAAGTTAAAACAATATGGGTAACCTCGTTTGCAGGTAAAGTAAACTTGAGGAACCCCTCTGTTAGATTTTAAACTTCGTGAACATAATCGATCATTTTTGAAAACTTTGGCAACGTTAGTGTATGGTCCGTTTAATTCGTAGACGAGTTTAGGATGTAGATTTAGATTTGAATTTGGGTTTCATTAGGTATGAGAAAAAGTTATATTAAAATAAAAATATTGTTTTTATTGTTAGTGAGAAATTAAAATAATAATTTTTTATTTTAAAAACTCTATATAAAAAGTTGAGTTTAGAAAAGGTATACATAAAAGACTCATATTAAATGAGATAAACCTATCTTTTATTTAAGGTTGGGAATAGTTGTTGTCATGGTGTATAAACAATGTATAAGTTGTTAATGATCAATGGTAAAACGCCATGTAAAAGCTTTTTATGCAATTTGAAAACAAATACTTGCATTAAAATAAGGGGTAAAATGAAAATATTTGATGGGAACAGTTGACACCAGAATCTGGTGTCAAATTGGGGCTTTGAAATCAGAATCCCTTTGACATTATATTTTGAGGGGTAACCGTTGCACCAGAAAAAGTGGTGCCAACAAAAATAATAATTATTTTTTAACGCAAAATAAAATAATTAAAATTTTATTAAATTAAAAAAACATTACATAAAAAACATTACAATAAAAAACATAAGAATAAAAGAACATTACAATAAAAAACATTACAATAAAAAAACATAACAACTTAATGATTACGGCTCAAATGCTCCACAAGATCGGTGTTTTGGTAAGGATTCATGTGATGAAAAAATTAAAACTCGTAGAGAAATATGAGATAAAAAATGTAAAAAGTCGAGTGTATAAAATTTTGTAAAAAGAGGTAGTATTTATAGATTTTTTTGAGGTAAAAGTTTTGGAAAGTGTGTATTTTTATTGAAATATAACGGCTATAAACACCCCCTAACGGATAGATTTTACAAAATTAAAAAAAAGGAAAAACATGTTGGCGCCGGCTGGTGATTTTGGCGCGAACATCCTTGGCGTCACGGGGAGTGCTCGACCAAAGGAGGGGTGGCGCCAAAAACTTAACAACCCACTTAGTAGCCCCGTTTCACTCGCTCTTAGGGGATATCAAATTGTTGTTACTATTAGCTTTTTACCTTAATGGCAAAAAATTATTTGAATGAGTTTTTAAAATAGTAAAAACTCTTTAGTAAAGTCATCATCGCAGTTGCTCTCAGTGGGTACAAACCCACGTTTTTTCTTTAAGAATTTGACCAAACAATTAGATTAGAGGCAAAAGTGCCGTTCAAATAAAAAAAGGTTAAAGTCAAAAATCATACCCCATTCATTAGAAGACTCCAACCAAACGGGTCCTTAGTAGCAAATTGCATAAGAAATAAAGATTCAATGGGTGGACAGAAAGAGATGAGCGTGGTTTCTATTATTAGAAAGATATTTGCAACGTGGGAATTTAGATAATTAAGTAAAAAAAATAGCTGTATTGAGAATTAAAACATAAATAGATGTATTGAGAATTAAAACATGTGATAAGTAAATGAATCAACTTTGAAAATTTTATCCCTTTAATTTACTGTACTTGAATCAGCAGATCAAGTTTTTTGTGTTAGTGGTAGGTAATTCATTAGATAGTTGAAATCTCTCTCTTTGATCTGCATAATGCAAGATGGACCATGATGGCATATCGATTACAACGCCACGACAGATACTCATTATACTTCGTATTGCGCTGCGTTAATGTCCATTACAGACCAACCCTTTTAGATGTATCAGCCCCAACTCATGTTTCCATCTTGGGAACCGACAACAAACTCGAACCCCGGTTGACAAAACAGGAGGTTCAGAACGAACATGGAATCATCGCAGCCAAGTTTTTAAAAAAGGTCAAAGGTTAGTCGGCAAAGAAAAAATACATAAAAATAAGCTCATAAACTAAAAAAAAAAGTTGATAAAACACTTAAACTTGAAACATTTTCGCCAATTTTAAAAGAACCTCTTAGACTACTGTAACTATATGTCTTGGAATGTTACTTCCCATGATTAATATGTCATCGACACCCACTAGCTTTGCAATATACACATGGCTCATCATAATTTTGAATAAATCCGAACTTTTGATTTCTTCATCAAATCGTTTATTCCATTGATGTGATGCTTGCTTCAAACCATATAGATCTTTGAAGTTTGCACGCGCGGTTTGGATATTTAGGATCAACGTACCCTTCCAGTTGTTGCATATAGATTTCCTCATCTAATTGACCGTTCAAGAAGGCAGTTTTAACATCCATTTGCCATGTCTCATAGTCGTAGTATGCTGCTATAGCTATGAGAATCCTAATAGCTCGTAAGTCTGTTACAGGAGAAAATGTCTCCTCGTAGTCTACGCCAAAAGTTTGAGTAAAACCTTGAGCTACTAAACGTGCTTTGTAGGATTGTACTTCACCATCCATGTCAGTTTTCTTCTTGAAAATCCACCTATTTTTCACTACTTTAGCATTTTTAGGTGCATCAACAAGAATCCAAACATCGTTGACTTTCATGGATTTCATTTTCTCATTCATCGCAACTATCCATTTTAACTTTTCTGGATCAAGCATTGCGGATCGATAATTAGCAGGTTCACCAAGATCCCCTACTTCCTCCTCATCATCCCCTATGTTAAGACATATTTTGCTTGGCGCATGCACGGTTCTCTTAGACCTACGTGGAGGAATTAATTCTGGTGGAGCTCCCAGACTTTCTGGCTCTATAGGAATTTCTTCGCTAGTATTTTCAGAAGGTAATGTATCTTCTTGAATTTCTTCAAGATCATAAGTTCTCCCACTGAATTCTTGATTTACAAGATCATTTTCAAGGAATTCCCCATACCGAGCCACAACAACTTTGTTCTCAGCCATATAATAAAAGTAGTAATCCATAGTTTCCTTAGGGTAACCTACAAAAATACATTTTACAGAGCGTTGTTGGAGTTTATCTCCAGAGTCACGTGTCACATACGCCTCACAACCCCAAATTTTTAAATAAGACAAATATGGCTTTTTGCCATGCCATAGTTCATATGGTGTCTTATCAACTTTCTTTGTGGGAATCATATTCAAAATACAAACAGCAGATTCTAAAGCATAATCCCAAAAGGGTAAAGGTAAAGTTGTACGATTAAACATAGATAGTACCATATCCAATAATGTACGATTTCTCCTTTCGGATACACCATTTTATTATGGAGTATAAGGAGAAGTAAGTTTCTAAACAATTCCGTTCTCACTTAAAAATCTTTAAACTCTTGACTTAAATATTCACCACCTCGATCAGAATGAAGAGATTTAATCTTCTTTCCTAGTTGCAATTCTAGTTCCGCTTTAAACACTTTGAATGTTTCAAATACCTCATGTTTATGCTTAAGTAAATAAACATAACCATAACGACTATAATCATCCGTAAATGTTAAGAAGTAGCTAGCACCTTTCCTTGACACATGTCTAAGTGGTCCACACACATCAGTGTGTATTAAACCAAGTAGTTCAATAGCCCTTTCAATATTGCTATTAAAAGGTTTCTTGATCATCTTTCCAGAGATACAAGACTCACATTTATCAAATGATTCATCATTGATATTTTCCAAAAGACCATCACGTTGAAGCTTTTGTATGCGAGTCTTCCCAATATGGGCAAGTCTACAATGCCAAAGATAAGAAGAGTTCTTGTCTAACTTTCTCTTCTTATTCATGATAAACACATAATCTTTCTCTTTTAATTATTATCATGCATGTTAATTTCAAAAACACCATTCACAGAAATTGCATCAAAATAGAATAAACTATCTTTGAAAACAGAAATTCTATTATTATCAATAGTGTGAATAAATCCAAGATCCAACATACACGAAAAGGAAATAACACCCCTAACAATATTAGGTGCAAAATGACAATTATTTAATCTCAGTACTAAACCCGAAGGTAAAACTAGATTAAACGTTCCTATAGCTTCAACCGCAACTTGTGCGCCATTGCCCACATGCAGAAATTGTTCCCCATAGGTAAGCTTCCTCTCCAACTCAGATCCCTGTATAGTATTACAAATGTTAATACCACACCCTGTATCATATACCCAGGAATTTTATTTGTATGTTAGATTGAATAACTCTATCAAATATAAGTTACCTGAAGATGTTGCAGCACCAAGCTCGGCCTTCTTCTTTATTTCTCGCAACTCCTCGAGATAAAGAGGGCAGTTCCTCTTCCAGTGTCCACTTGCCTTGAAATGGAAACAAGTCTCATCCTTCTGAGATTGATTCTTCTTGACAAAGTTTTGCTTGGGTTTAGAGTAAGTCGCAACTTGTTTGTCCTTATCACCCTTGCCTTTGCCTTTGCCTTTGCCTTTCTTGTTGTTCTTGTTCGGTTTTGCCTTACTCACTCCACCCTTTGTATATAAAGCACATGAGGAGTAGAAGTAGACGCCTTGTCCTTTAACCCTCTTTTCGTAGTCAATGAGCATTGCATGAAAATCATTCATTGTCTTCCCCGTGCAATGCATATTATAGTTACGAACAAAATCTTTGAAGTCTAAGGGACCTATTGATTAAGTTGATAGCCATATTATGATCATAGGGTTGTCCTAGTGCAATGAGATGTTCCATATAACCCCTCATCTCCAAATAATGGGCACTTACAGACTTTCCAGGAGCTTGCTTGCAACTATGCAGAGAATCTACCAAGTCGTAGATTTCCACAGCTTGCGGCTTTTCGAACATAGCCTTGAGCTCATCAAGCATTCGCTTAGGAGAACAAAGCTCATACTTCTGTTGAAGTGGAGAAGCCAGTCTTCCTAACATTAAAGCAACCACCTTTATATTAAAATACATACATAAACTATATATGTTTTCAGATATGCAAATTTATAAAAGAATTGAATGGTTCAGATCAGACACATATTTGATGTTAAACTTACATTATTGAATTTAAATTGTATATAAAAATTTATAATTTATAGCAATAATCATTTGTACATGTTGCATATTAGTGTATGTTTATTTTTTTCAATTAACATGTTTGCACATCAATTAATTAAATTTATGAAATCTTTTGTGTGGTAAAGATTTGTATCAAAAGGTTGTATTTAAAATTTTGGAGAGAGAGAGAGTGCAATCTCTTTTATAAGTAGTAAATATTTATATGTTGTTAAAAAATTAGTACATATAATGTAACTGTGCCAATTTTATCGGTTTCAGCGGGTCCTCTCTGGTTCTTCTTTTGATGTTTTTTGTTGTCTAGTTGAAGCAACTTTGAATCCGGTTCCCACTTGAACCATTGGTCCTGTTTACTTTTAAAAACTATGTATACAATCATTTTAGGTAGACAACATATGTACGATTTTGTAGATATATACACTTTTAATTGTTGTAATATATGATTGTATTTCTAAGTAATCTGTTGTATTAATTATATATTAATTTGTATTTTTTTAAGTATATATTAATTATTATGTATTAATTAGTTTTAATAAAATATTAAGTTATGTATTAACTATTTTTAATATTATGTATTAATTACCTTTAATATGAGTATTAAATGATGTATTTATTAATTTTCAGTCTCTACTATATATTAAATGAAAATCACTTTTATATTTTAGAAGTGTTGAAAATCAACTTACATGTGGTAACGCTTATGTACAAACAAAATTAGCTTCAAAATAGAAAATAGAAATAGTAAACATTTCAATACACAATTAACATCATTTAATACAAAAACACATTATATTTAATACTATAACTAAAATATAATTAATAATATAATTAAAACACTAGATTACCACAATCTAGGTGTAGTAATTTGGAAAAGACCAAGTTATACCGCCACATCAGCGTCACGCCCGCAAAACACCCAAATAACATCAAACCTTCTAATTATAACTCCCACCAACACCATTTTTCTCTTTTTTTCCAGAAATACCCCCTCAACAATTATCCCATTATTTAATAAACACACATTTCATTCATAAAATAAAATTACAAATTACATTAGGAAATTAAAAACAAAATACACGGGATTAATAAGACGTATGAAAAAAACTAGTCTTCATCTTCGTCTTCCACTTGAGCTTCCTCGACTTCACGCCAAACATGGTTCATGAGTTCTTGTTGAAGAGAACGATGAGTATCTCGGTCACGTAATTCCCTTTCTTGACACCGTTGAGTTCCACATCGATCGCTCAGTATGTTTGCATAGACCTCGCCGGATTAGAATAAACATGCTTCCAATCAACAACCACGACCGCCATCTCTTGATCTTCTAAAATCATGTTATGCATTATGATACCCCGAATACATGAGCATAGTAACGTGTTGACTTTGTAGCACGAGCCGGTTGTTGAATAAATCCCCAACGCCCGTGGAGAACACCGAGAGCACGTTCAACATCTTTTCCAAAAATTAAACAAAAAACGAAAACCAAACCCAACATTTCATAAAGCCTTGGAGAGTATGACGTCAGCAGGTAATTTTGAAAGTGTTAAGGAAATAAAAAAGAAAATTATTTTATTAGTAATTGCAAGTTTTTAAAATAAGGTCTTAAACCATAAAAAACTTCATAAAACACTCAAACGTAAAACATTTTCAGCGAATTTAAAAGTACCCATTAAACCATCAAATGGTTCTACAGAACCCTTAAACTTATACAAACTTCATTTCGTTTAACTTTCAGATTTTCCTCCTCGTGCGAAGCCGTGAGTTATAGAGGTTTATCTTCACGGGTCTCTCCTAATGGTTCGGGCCCCGGGCTTGCCCGTATGATGGTTTAACTCGGGGGTTGGATTTCAAGTGCTGTTCTAAGAAAAAAAAACTTTTTCTTAAAAACCATAGACTACAAAAATACCTTCATAAATCAATATTAAGCACGTTCAGATTTTGTACAATTTTTTGAAGACGTTAATGTCGTTTTAAATTTTTTTAGAATGGCAATTTTTACAACTCAAACTAACTATCTCACAATATCTATCTCACATGTCTCCACTGAGACTTGAACCCACAACTTTAAAGTTAGAGGGCAACTCACATACCGCTAGACCAAGAGGCCTTTGGTGTTAATATCGTTTTAAATGATATTCGTTTTCTTTTAACTTTTAAATTTTTTGAATTTTTTGAACTTATTAGGGTCTTTTTTTTTGTTGTATTTCAAGTTGACTTAATCTTTGCGCGCGCCATTTTGTCCAAGGGGTATTCGATTCACGATGGTTGATGAGGAGTCTATATGAACCCTTGGATCTACTAATACAAAAAAATTTGATTTAACCTTTTTATCTATCGACTTTGTTTTACATATACTAAGTCCCTCCATGCATAGTGACACAACAAGGTATGGTCAGCTAATTCATACGAACGTTTGTATATGAGAACGAGCACCTTAGCATGCATGGGCCACATATCTGATGTAGTTAACAGGCTTACATCCTGGCCCATAGTTTGAATTTACTTTAAAGCCGATCAAATTCTCATACCTGTAAAACACATGACACGATAATGCACAAGCATATACACAACAAACTAGTAAAAGAACGAGGTTTTCCCTTGTAACTTATGAGGACATTGGAAATCACTTAACTAGTTTCAAGGGTATTTGTTACGGCTTAGAAAGCGGGCTTAGTTTATTTTGTATTCTTTTATGAGGACATTGGTAAGAATCACTTAACCAATTTCAGGGGGTATTTGATACAGCTTATATAGTGAGCTTATAATTTACGGTTTATGTTTCATAAGCTTTTTTTTTTTTTTTCATTTTGGAACTTTTTGACTTAAATAAGGTTATTATGACATGATAAACTTATATAAGCCGAAAATTTCAAAATAGGCCAGAAAAATTGAGCTTATAAAATATTAGCCGTGAAACAAATAAGCCATAAGTCCAGGGGTCTTTGTTTCTCATTTCTCTAACATAGAACCTTCAACTAAAAAAAGGTATGAACAAATGGTACTATATTCTTGAACCATTTTTGTCTAGAAAGTGAAAAAAGGATTATTTTTGAAAGATTCTTTTAAATAAAAATAGATCAAGATATTTGTTGGTATCGAACCTCTTCCCTTCGCATGCAGAGCAAGCTCACTACCAACTCAACATCTTCTTCCATCTAATAAAAATTTAGGTTTTTAAATTTATAACAAACACATGTAAAGTATATGAAACGATGATGCACAAGCATAAACAACAAATAGTTACACGAACAAGGTTTTTCATGTGCAGGTCACCCATAAGAGCTCAGAATACGGGTCGCATTTTGCGCAAAAACGTCATCCCACGCCGCGAGAAACCACAACCAGGTGGCGTTTTCGCGTCTCGTCCCTTGTTTTCACGAAAACGTTAGGGCCGTACCGACCTTCTCGTTTTCGCGAAAATTGATTTTTTTTATAAAATTTAATATAGTATATCGGATACTTTTTTGAAAAGAAAAAAAAACTAGCCGTTGGGTTAAAAACAATATTGAGGACAAAATAATTAGAAGTTTATAGGTTTTTTATAGAAGGATTTTAGCGTAAAAATTTGAAAAAATGTTCAATATCATGAGTATTATGAGCAGTCAACTCTATATGGAACAAAATGCTCAATATCATGAATATTATAAGCAATGCAAGTTTTAGAAATGACGAATGTGAAAGCTTTGGGAACGACGAAGGTGAAAGATCGGTTATTTCGAAACGTGCTACTAGGGGATACGTAGCACGTGAACGAGAGAAGAAACGGAAAACAAGCTAATGAACGATTATTTTGGCGGGAAAACAACCCACCTATATACATGGAAGAATATTTTAGGCGAAGGTATCGTATGAGTTCTCGACTATTAAAAAAATTATTGATAATATTAGTAATTATAATGTTCACCATCTTCTCAATCACTTTGATTTTTTTTTTCATCAACGTTCTGATGCAACCGGTCGTTTAGGTTTTAGTGGAACTATGAAATATACGCCAATTAGCGTACGACACGACACTGAGTGCATTTGATGAGTATTTGCAAGTTCATGCTCGTTGCTCAAGTGAATGTTTGTGGAACTTCACAAAATGCATTCATGTTGTATGTTGAAGAATATATAAGAAGATTGAATGACCTTGATGTTCAGCATATTTATTCATTGCACC
Source organism: Glebionis coronaria (assembly GCA_025667525.1). Taxonomy (NCBI): domain Eukaryota; kingdom Viridiplantae; phylum Streptophyta; class Magnoliopsida; order Asterales; family Asteraceae; genus Glebionis; species Glebionis coronaria. The sequence goes on from CM046877.1 coordinate 637,758,657, forward strand.
AAGAAAAACACATGCTCTCGGGAATGCTCGAGAGAATAAATTGTATGCATTAGGAATGGACTAAATGTCCTAAGGCTTTACACGGTCAATTTAAACGATGTGATAAAAAAATACCTCACTATAATGCTTGAGGCCATTTCCACTAAACAATTATGGATTTCACATGTATATTTTGGGGGTACCGGGGCCAAATAATGGCCTAAATACTTTATATGGTTCACCCTTATTTGATGATCTTCTAGCGGATAACGAACCGAAAGCTCCGTTTGTTGTAAACTGAACTACATACCAAAAAGGTTACTATTTAGCAGATGGCATTTTTCCTTCATGGGCTATATTTGTGAAATTGTTTACTATAGCAAGGGATAAAAAGGATTAAATTTAACAGGATTCAAGAAAATGCGAGAAAAGATGTTGGACGAGCTTTCTTAGTCTTACAAGATCGGTGGAAAATTATGCAACAACGAGCCTGGCAATATGGAGTCAACACAAATAAAAGAATCATGTGTACTTGCATATCCTACATAACATGATATTGAATGATCAAAACTTCCATATTATTGAGTATAGTGACAGGTTTAGTGTGAGAGTGACGATTCAACTAACTTTGGTCGAACGATGCGAGATACAACAACGAAAAAATAAATAAATTCAGGATAGGTATGTTCACAACGAGCTTCGAAGTGATCTTGTGGAGCACTTGTGGAACCTTAATCATTAGTATTTTTTCGGTTGTATAATGCATTTTATGTATTTTTTTTATGAAATTTTAAATGTTTGTTTCAATGAAAATTTAATGCTTATTTTAAATAAATTGTTTTGTTTTAATTAATAAGAAATAAATAACTCCAGGATAGGAATGTTCACAACGAGCTTCGATGTAATCTTGTGAAGCACTTGTGGAACCTTAATCATCAGTATTTTTTTTGTTTGTATTTTTAATACATTTTATGTTTTTTTTTAGGAAATTTTAAATGTTTGTTACAATGAAAATATAATGCTTGTTTTAAATAAATTGTTTTATTTTAATTAATAAAAAAAGTGGTGGGGTCATCACAACACTAAAAATTCAGGTGTTAGCCAAAGAGCCTGAATTCTGGTGTTATGGCAATTCTGGTGAAAAAACTAACATGGAATGTACTTTTTTCATAACACAACAAAACAACACCACACTATACTATGTCCTCTAAGACTCGGATTAGACGGCCTAACTGGTGTATCCCTTTCCAACCCTTTCCCTAGCCACCCTATGACGTGTACCTACTACCTAGTGAGATGTGAACCATTACTTAACTAGTTTTAGGGGGTGTTTGTTTCGGGTTATATAGCAGGCCTATATTATAGCTTATTTTCCTTTCTTCTTATGATAACTTGCTTTTGGGACTTAAATAAGGTATAGGCTGGCGATAACTTCCTGATTAGCCAAAAAAAGTGAACATTTTCAAATTCAAACAAGCCACTAGCCGAAAATAAGCTATTTCAAACACTTCATAGCGGGTTTATAACTTACGTGATTTTTAGCTTAAGTTTCATAAGCTCATTTTTCTGTATTGTTTTGAAACTTATTGGATTATATAAGCCGAAAAGTTTTAAATGAGCTTGAGAAACTTAAGCCAAAAACCAGATAATCCGAAACAAAAGAAACTGCCTTAAAGAAAATCACGCATTGCTAAAGTTGATTCTTATTTAACATTTTGTTGGTTAATTTACTATTGCTAGCATTAAGCAATTAACAATATAAGAGCATGAGCTATGGCATCAAGTCATAAAAGACTTGATGTATTTATAGCAATACATGTTTGAGTTACTTTTGCTTAATGCATTTATGATTATACATTTGAGTACAAAGTCTTCTCCTCCAATAGCTTGACAATTGCGAAGTCTTTCTATAAAATGTTCTAAAAAGTCATACTCTCCAATGGAAAAAAGCTTTTGAAACACTTTTTCTAATAGTAAAAAGCTTTCTATCAAATGCCCATTGTAGGTGCTCTAAGATGGTTATGTTTGACGAGGAGTGATGGTGGAGCTTTTTGAGGCGATGAACGGTAAATGAGAGCATTTAATTTAAGATTTTAGTACTTGTTTGGCAAAAAGAAACGGTGAGCTTTTTAAATTTTAGTATCGTTTGCCAAACGAAACGGTGAGAATTTTGGGGCGATGTTTTTAAAAAAAATGTTATTTTATCAATGCTTGTTTTGAGAAGCAGTATCAAATGAGCGGTGACCTGTCACGGCTACTGGTCATTGCTATCTAGCTACTATTCACTGTTACCGTTTACAACTTGCCACCTGATATCTTATTAAACGAAAAGTTAGGTTATCGAATTATGTGTCAAAATGTTATTCGCGTGATTTTCAAAATTTCAAGCTTTACGATGTTACAACTTCGTTCAAGGGTTGAATGTTGTTTTGCAAGAGTATAGGTAACTTTTAATTAGTGACGCACACAAAAGATTATAATACCTTTTGTTACTTTTGTAATCTCGTTATTGTATTTTTTATACATTTTTTGTCTAAAAAGTTAAAAATGAACCATTTTTGAAAAATTCTGGAAAATTAAAATGGTATCGAACCTGTGGCCTTCAGGTGCAAAATATGCTCAATTCCAACTCATACATTATTAAATTTATAACAAAAACAATGTAAAAAGTCATTATGACCCCGGACCTTCATTTCCAAATACAGTTCCAGAGCGCGACAATATAGAGTCCGACTATTGTTAACAAGATGAAAGAAAGATATGATACACCAAAATTGATCGAGCTTGGAAGACAAACACGAGCTGGAAGTGACATAATTTATACCCACACACTTTTGCCGCATGTCTTTTGCAAGCAGACCATTTACTCCGGGGTCCGGATCTGACTATATGTATCATTGCTCCCTCGTATCATACTTGGGCAGTATTTTTGCTATTTACATCCTAAAATTTTTGTATTCTAGATTTTCCTCTTATGTTATACATTGTATGTTTGTAACTCGCGTATGCAAAGCATGATCTATACCTAAAATATCAATTTATATAGTAGGATGGAAGAGCTTTGTAAAAAGTCATTTGGTTATTCCAAATAGAGTTTTTGAAGCGACAATATAAAGTTACGACAATCCTTAACCAGATGACATCACCATTATTATCTGTTCAAATTTTGACAAAGTTACTTATACAAGCCAAGTTTTGGTTCTCACTTTTCACTGCGTCGGGCGAGTCAGCACCAAGTCGGAAACATTTTGGTTGTACGGGTGATGCTGCTCTCATCTATTGATAATTTTGTGCTATCTTCAAAGTTTCAAGCTGAGCCTGTAAAAAGTTGACTTAACAAACAGACCATTTAGTCACGAGTAAGGAGGTAACGCGACTACTACTGCATATGAATCCAACTTTTAGATATGTAAGCATTAGAGAAAAACATTATGGCAAAGGGTGTTGTTATATTATTAGCTTTTCAAAGCTTAAAATAAAATAAACGCAAGCAAATTAAACTTTAAAGCAACATTAACCATCAAAAAAGTTTGAACACTCGACAATAGTATCAAATACTCATTGTAGACTTGTAGTAAAAACTAGTTCCAGTGTACTCGCTTTAAACAACACTACATAGTAAAGAGTAAAGACGGTTTGCTTCATTCCCAGCCAGATGTAACAGCAGCGAGCCAGCGACATCACCACCGGGAACAGGTGACACTGGAGCTAAAGAAAATAAAACCATCGATACACAAAGATCATCGGTCCTTATATAAGTTTATGATGATAAACATATATAACAAGTCTCAAACAATACGAAAAAATAAAGGTTACAAAATATAATCCAAAGCCGAAAAACAAAAAAGCTAATAAGCCGACATATAAGATAGACAAGAACGGATCCACATGGGAGCTGGGTCTGGCACATGGTACACCGGCCAGTTTGAGTTTATGAAGTAATATAATTTTTTCCGAAATGTGTTATTTTTAAAATATGTGCAACACTAATTTTTTTTTGTGTTATTTCAATTTATCCTACATATCTATGCAACGCCTTCTAAAAACAATTGTGCAACATCCGATAACAATTTCTGGATCCACCTCTGAAGCAATTTCTGGATCCACCTCTGAAGCTAGAAAAGAAAAGGATTTGAAGAGTATGTGTACGGAAGAAAAAAAGAGAAACATATGAAATCGTCAGTTTCGAAACTCGTACCTTTGGAAGACAAAGTAACTAAGCTACCGTCTCATCAAATCATCCCTTCGATATACTTATATTTTTTAATATATTTAACTAATAGAAGAATTGTCAACAATTAAAATCAAATACAAAAACAATTTTTCAATATGAGAAAATCTTAACTCGATCTGACACATTGCCATCGTGTGAGAAGCTCTCCAACCATGAATCAAATAGTAGGGAGATAGTTCATGGTATAAATATTTTTACTTATTAAAAATTGTCGTTTTAGAAAAATTGATTCTCGGATAAAACATAACCTTTGGGAATAAAACAAAAAAGCTTATTGTGTTTGAGATATAAAAATTTGAAGAAAAAATCTATGTTTACTAAGTCAATATTTTTCGTGGGTTTAACAAAAAGTAACCTCACTCAAACAAAGTTTCAAAACGTTACCATACAATCTAAATTTAAAAGATTTTTTTTCATTTTTGAAACTGGAAATTGAAACTTTGAAAAATTCTTAAAAATAAAAAGGTTAGAAGATAGTCCTTGGTATCGAACCCCCAACATTTCAAATGTAAATCATCTCCTTACCAAGAGTACCCATCAACCTTGATAAAATACACAAACTATAATATTTATATAGTGACTTTATATATCATATCTCTTTCCTATCCAAGTTAGTTTAATGGTAGTGAGCCTATGATTGAATTACCTGCTATCACCAGTAACAGTGGTGGGAATGTGGGTAGCAATGAGTATACTAATACTTATGAACAAACAAGTACTAGTCTTCAACCAGAACAAGAATATGGTCGAGGGAAACGAACACGTCAACCTTCTATTTTGTTGAAGAATTTTGTAACTCATTTTGCTCGTTGCTCAAGCACTAAAGACCCCGTCCCAATCCATCCGATCCAATCAACAACCTCAGGTACACGTTATCCCATAGCTAATTATGTGACATGTTCTAAATTAAATTTTTCTGCCAAATATCGCGCTTTCTTAGCTTCAGTTACAAAGTCTACTGAACCTACTCGCTACTCTCAAGCTGTAAAAGAAAAGAAATGGTGTGATGCTATGAAGAAAGAAATCGATGCACTTGAAAGTAATGGTACTTGGGAACTTGTGACTTTGCCGCCCGGGAAGAATGCTATCGGTTGCAAATGGGTGTATAAGACAAAGTATCACAGCGACGGTACAGTGGAACGCCATAAAGCCCGTCTTGTTATCTATGGAAATAAGCAACAAGAAGGTATCGACTACAACGAAACTTTCGCGCCAGTGGCAAAAATGGTGACCGTACGAACATTGCTTATCGTGGCGGCAGTGAAGAATTGGGAATTACACCAAATGGATGTCCACAACGCATTTTTACATGGCGACTTGAATGAGGAAGTGTATATGCGACTTCCTCCTGGATTTGTAGCTCGCGGTACAAATACAGTTTGTAAGCTCAAGAAGTCGTTATACGGTTTGAAACAAGCTCCACGATGTTGGTTTGCAAAATTGGTAAGGGCTTTGAAAGACTTTGGCTTTGTTCAATCTTTGTATGACTATTCTTTATTCACTTATATCAAAGATGGGGTACGTGTGCATGTCTTAGTATATGTTGATGATCTCATCGTTGGTGGAAATGACTGGGACAAGATAAACGAGTTTAAGGCTTATCTAAGTGATTGCTTTCATATGAAAGACCTTGGAGTTTTGCGATATTTCTTGGGTCTTGAAATTGCTCGTAGCAAAGAAGGGATATATTTGTGCCAAAGAAAATATGCTTTGGATATTATTGCTGAATCGGGATTGCTTGGGTGCAAGCCATCGTCGTTTCCCATGGATGAAAACCATAACTTAGCATTAGCAAGTGGACCATTACTAAAAGAACCAGAAAAGTTTCGTCGCTTAGTTGGCAGATTGATCTATTTGACCATCTCTAGACCCGAGCTTAGTTACTGTGTCCACATTTTGGCTCAATTCATGCAGACTCCTCAGGAAGTTCATTGGGAAGCAGCTCTTCGAGTCGTCAAATATCTAAAAGGTAATCCGGGTCAAGGTGTCTTGTTAAGTTCTAAGAGTGAACTTTGTGTATCTGCATATTGCGACTCTGATTGGGCCCGGTGTCCATTGACACGAAGATCTTTGACGGGATACTTTGTAAGGCTTGGTCAATCACCCATTTCTTGGAAAACTAAAAAGCAACATACTGTCTCTCGATCGTCAGCTGAAGCGGAATATCGTTCCATGGCCACAACAATATGTGAACTAAAATGGCTTAAAGGTCTTCTTCACTCATTGGGCGTCGTTCATTCAGGTCCTATGAAGTTGTTTTGTGATAGTCAAGCTGCTATACACATTGCTACAAACCCCGTTTTTCATGAACGGACAAAACACATCGAAGTTGATTGCCATTTCATACGTGATGAAGTTCAGTCTCGAAACATCATTACAAAGTTCGTACGCACAACGGAACAACTTGCGGATATCTTCACCAAAGCACTCGGGAAACAACAATTTCACTATATTTTGCGCAAGTTGGGCATTCAAAATTTACATGCTCCAACTTGAGCAGGGGTGTAGAATATTTTGAGTATCTTTGTATGTTTAGCAAAGATATGTACAGGAGACAAGATATCTTTATTTAGGAATTTCTCTTGTACAGGAAGAAACCTTGTCTTCCTATATAATGTCCAACATTCTCTTTCAAAGATAAGGAAAAACATTGAATCCAGTTTCTGTACCAATTCTATCAGGTAGTAAGATGTACCTTGTTACATTTTACAGTATCAAGTCGAGACTTTGAACAACTATAGTGAAGCAATATAATTTTCAGCCGCGCAACTAAATTTTTTGAACTTGATTTTGACTCACTTGACAGAGTAAGTTGTATTTATAGTGTCAAATGGTTAATGTATCATCTCATAAGGGTAAAACGAGACGAAAATCCACCGCTCTGCATTCTTAGAAATAAAAAGAAGAGTTGAAGAATGTTGGTATCGAACCTCGTAACTATCGCATACAAAGCATGCTAGATCTATACCAACTCCAACACATCCCCATGTGAAATACTTGAAATATCAATTTTATATAAAACGAAAGAGCATCGTAAAAAGTCATTAGGTCCATATATTTTTTCCAAAGATTTTTTTAGCTAACAATTTTTTCACGAGTTTGATAGAAACTTTGTGCTGTTCTACAACCTTAAATTCAACAAGAATTTTCAGAGTATGACGTCAGCTAGTTACTAAAAGCTCTCAGTTGAAATATACAACCCTAACAGCTGCATAATCTGCGAGAACAACCTCCTCTTGTTCTCTTTCTTTGCCTCCTTTTTAAAGGAGGGTTATTTTGGTCTCCCAATAAACATTCCATTTAGTTTTAAACACTTGTCGAAAACTCTATGAAATTGCACCAATTTGGCGATCGCTAAAACTAAATTTGAGAAACTTTTCTTTTGTCTAAAAAGTAAAAAACGAACGATTTTTGAAAATTCTCAAAAATAAAAAGAGTGGTTGAAAAGGCAGGTAACGAAGGCAAGACCTTTCACAAGCAAAGCCAAACTCTACCAACCCATCCAATCCAAACCTATGAATTTGCTACATTATTGAAGTTATATGGAGAACATCGTAAAATCTAAAATGTCATCAGATCCGGGCATCTTTCCTTGAGGTTCTAGAGTGGCAATATAAAGTCGCGACTTTCGCTAACAAGATGAATGAAAGATACACCAAAAGTGATCGACGTTGGAAGACAAACACAAGCTTGATATAAAGGAGCTTATGTTTATTGAGAACATGCCATTAACACCCACACACATCTTCGGCATGTATTTTGAAAGCAGACCCTTTAAACATGTATCTATCGATGCAACTTATCCAAGTTAGTCTAATGCTAGTAAGACGTGCTTTGTTACGACAGCTTTTACAAACCAAGCAATTGTCACCCGTGAAACATAAACCTTGAAATTCAAATCACACACTACGTTAACAGAACTACTGCATATCTAGACAGTAACGAGGAAAACTACAAGTGGTATCGATCTTGTGGCTTGTAAATAGTTTAATGTGTATATTTGGATAATATGAGTTAATTAGCTTTCATGGTTGTTTTAGCATCATATTCTACGTTTAGGATCATGTATTTAGTGGGTGGCTGGAGTTACATATTTTCAAATGCTTATTTCATATAAAAACAAACCGGTCTGCTTATTTTCAACTCAAAATAAGCAGTTTTCAGATCAGCAACAACTGTGGAGATGTTCTCACTTCTCAGTAAAGGGTTTGCTTGGAAAAGACATGCCACAAAAATGTGCAGATATAAATGTCACGTTAAGTTCGTCACCTTTGGACTTTTTCATCTTGTTAATGACTTTTTCCAATATTATCTACTCCCTCCGTCCCTAAATAAGTGTCCACTTTAACTTTTTTATGTCTTTCTTGTTCAATTTTGACCGTAAATATTTATATTTGTGTTATATAATACTCGATGCAAAATATATGAATGAATTGAGTTTTAAATGAATTTTCCATTGATATAATTTTCGTCAACTATTGTATAACACAAGAAACAATATTTACGGTCAAAACTCAAGAAGAAAGACCGCAAAAATTCAAAGTGGACACTTAGTTAAGGACGGAGGGAGTATATACAATAAACTTATTTCATTATATTATCAAGTCAAAGAAGGGTGCGAGTTGGTACGGAGCATGCTGTGCATGTTAAGTGTACAGGGTTCGATACCAACCGTTTATTTTCTTGACTTTTTACTTTTGAGAAATTTTCTAACTTTCATTTTTGAGTTTCCAGTCAAAATAAAAAGTTTTTAAATTTAGTTTGTAGTTTTAACGGTGATGTTGTGGGAGCCCGATTATGTGTTCCTCCAAAATGTTGTCGGACAACGCCAACCCTATATGGGACCGCGTTTTTTTCCCATCTCGCGCCGTCGTTCCTAGCACGAATAATATAATCCCGTTTTTATTTTATACTTTTTATTTGTGAATTGTATTTGTGTTTTAGTCGGACATGTGTACGTCTTCTGACATCAGAATTATATGACTGAGAGGTTTTTTTACTGAGATGTTTTTTGGTTTACGATACAAGCGGGATGACTCCATGACATCTAGTGATCTAAACTAAGGCCCAGCCTCTAAAAGTTAACAGTTGCTAAATGTACACAAAAAGGTTTTTAAAAATGGTTCAGATGATAATTGAAAGGGCCGGCTAAAGGGAGGTGCAACCTGTGCAATGGCACAGGGCCCCCTTTTTGTTGGGGCCACAAATTTTTGATTTAATCCACTAATTCTATAAGGTACACACGGAGTTAAAAAGCCCATTGATTTTAATTTGCTTGCTTATCTACCTACCAAAGTTAATACGGAGTAACAATTATCAGAGTTAGAAAAAGAAATACAGTAGCACAAACTTTCTTTCAATTTGAATATCAAGAGTATATATAAATAATCATGGTTCCATTGAATTTAATTGATTTTTGTTCAACTAGAACATGAACATTAGTACATTTACCATATTACAAGAAATTGATTCGTGGTCGTCGATAATTATGTTTAAAATTTTCGTGTTTAACGGGGTCTTTTACCGTTATGGCACAGGGCCACGGAAATTCATGAGACTGCGAACATGGTTCGATACTGACATGAAATGTTATTTAGAACAGGGTGTGCCTAAATATATAAAATTAATAATTTAGAAATTTAATAGAATAGAGATGTAACGGTTGGTAGTGAGCATCTTTCACATGATAATTGACCATGGTTCGATACCAATTTTTTTTTTTCTTTTTTATGTTTTAAAGATTTTTTAGAAATGGTTCATTTTTCACAATTTTTAGACTGTACAAACTGACAAACAAGCTAGGATAGGATTAAGAGATCATTGGACCGAGCAGAGTAAAGTGTCCGGCTGAACTTGACGAACTGTAAAAACAAATTTGGTCATTCGTTAATATGAAGTGAAATGGAATTAGTAAAGTCTCGATCAAAGGTGTTAAGAAAGCAAAGTTAGCCTTCATCGTATCGGCTTATAGAGTTTTTTAGTGTTGTGTTCGTTGATCTTACTCTTATTTTTTTTTTGAAAACATGCAAATATATATACATTGCCTCGTGTTGTTTCGAGAAGGTAGTTGGCATCTTGTTAGTTCTTTTAACTAATTTCTTTTCGACGAGCAAAACGGTTATGTATTAGTACCAACTTGTATAAGCGTTATTCTCATTGGTATATAAGCTAGTAGGATTTCCTTTCCTTAACCTATGTGGGATAAAAGTACCAAAATGCAGACAAGTTGTAAGCCTCATTCTCTTCTTATAGAAAAATGAAGCGAAAAATTTAACTTATTCAATAGTTCGATGCCTACGACAGTGGAGCATTTTTAAGATAACCTCGTCTTTTATTTTAGAAAAATAATGGTTCATTCACGCAATTAGTGTGGCTTACATAGAACATAAAAAACAAACTTGCATTAGAATGTTGCAATCCAAGGGAAACTCAAACTTCATAAACTCTTCTTTATCATGTTTCATTATTTGACTGCTTGTTTTAATTTTTCGAAAGAAGATAACAGTTGCCGTTTACTCTATCTTATACAATCGTTCTGCCAAGTTCCCTCATTTAAAGACGATAAAATATTTGAAATCGCCTTCATATACTTGTTTATGTTCTGTGAGAACCTTGTATAGTTATGGACTTATGGGTGTAAAAATTTGTGTATGGTTAAAATTGTATCCGACATTTCCAAATACAGGCCATTTTCACTATGCAAAAACAGAAGTGAACTAGTGGATAGACTATAAGGCCCGAGCCCCTTGTCTTATAATCTATCGACTAATAAAACGGTCTTCACCTCTATAAGTTGGCCACATATCTCTTCTTTAACCTATGTGGGATAAAAACATACTTTATTTTTCTTTATTTCACCATAAGACAATCAAGTTATGAGCCTCAACGCATTTTCTTAAAGAAGGTAAAACTTACGTGTTCAAGCCCTCGACTTCCTAACTGCTAAAAACTTTTGTTGGTCTTCATGAGGATGTTTCTCCATACTATAAAATCTGGGAAATATGACAAATCTGTATTGGGGTCCAAGGTGGAGTCTGAGTCAACATCATTCACAAACAATAACGTAGGTATGTTGTTTGATTGTCTCTGATCGAACCTTTGCGTCCGGAACACCAAACCGAACAAGAAGAGATGAGTTAGTGTGATCTTGTTACGGTTTACCCACAACCAAAGTTCTTTTCATTTTAGTTATGTGACTTGATTAGAGACATATAGTTCGCCTCTCCTCTCGTTGGCACTCGTACCAATTTTAAACTTAACCATAATAAGAGTATATGTGACTTGATTAGAAACGTTTTTTACCGGCAACTATCACATGTAGGCTTCCAAATCTTTAAATCATTACGTCACATCCACGACATGTATACGTAGTGAACTAGTGATCTAAGAAGAGTATATGTATATGAATGTGTTTATGATACCAAAAGCATTATAAGATGCATTAAACCATATATAGTTGGTTCCTTAATATAGAACGGGGAAAAAAGTACGAACTTAACCTATTTTGAAGACATAGTTCACCACTCATGTAGTAGGCATGTGAAAAGCCAAGAACAAAATATTCGACCAAATAATTTTGGTCGGATTTTAAGTAGATGATTGACTTATTGAATTGAAATTTTAGTTATAAAGGTTCCGCTAGTTTTATTTTCTACCCATGTGGGACAAAGTGATATTTGATCATAAGACATGAATGGGATGTTAGAATGTTACGAACCGATGTACTCGATTCATCACTTAACTCTGCATCCAAATATATTAAACACCCTTTAAAGAGACACTCACAATTGTGTAAGATCAAACGTACACGATTGTACGAATAAATTGAAGCCAAGACCAGTTGTGACCCACTTGGGAAGCACACAACCCATGGTATACGCATGTAATATATGAGAAAGTTAAGTGTATGTAAATTCAAGATGTTAGCGGAGAAGAAGAACAAGTCTAATAAAAAAAATTGTAAAGGCCACTCTTGGTTCTAGCAGTTCTACACGCAAACTTGATTCGTCAACTCTATAGCGTTTGGGCAAGATACCTTAGCAGTTGAAGTAATTAAAACTAAGCTCAAATCACCATCAGATTTGATGTGTAGAACGAATATTTCAAATAAAAAAACCATAAAGCTCAGAATCTAATAACAGTGAATAGTTCATCAAAACTATGTTTATGCCTAAGAACCGTATCGTTTCCCAACATCTAATCATGCTGGAGAATAAACGCACGGAACTAATTATTCAAGAACAATAAAGCGTAATATATTCTACTATTAAATGAAAGCTGTAATACTACATATATTGTATTTCATTTTCTTTAATCTAATGTTAAATTATACATAAAACACATGTTCTGTACATAGATGTATTTACATGTTACAAGAAATAATCCAATCATTATCTATCTAATCCTATACATACTTTTGATACATGTTTACCATGAATAGCAGAGAGCAACGAAGCTGTGCACTTCATCTTCCCCGCCTGAGGATCATGCTAACAGCAGTCTGCATCCTGCTCGAGTTTGATACCGAGTGCAAAATGACATACATACATTGTCGTAATGAAGCTACGCACTTCATTTCCCCACCCGGAAACCGTGCTACCAGCAGTCTGCCTCCTGCTCAAGTTTGGCATGGAGTGACCCCTGTCATACATACTTTAAATCTTGTCCCTGTACTTTGTTAATGACTTGTCGGGTATTCATGGTGTTAGCTGAAAGTTTATGGACTTATATTTAAATAGTCATGTGTTAGGATCAAACTCGGGATTACGGGATTTCACACAATACGTAAAGAGTTCATTTATTTATTAAATATATTTATTATATTTATTAAATTAAACCGAAGCTTAACTAACGTTCGTTAAATAATTAAGAGTTAAATATAAACGACCGTTATAGAATTAAATTGAAGAGAAAAGAAGAAAAAGGAAAAGTTCCGGAAGCACCATGTGGGTGGGCTTGGGCCGACGGCTACAAGGACAAAAAGGGAAGGAGAAAGATTTTCTTTCCTAATTTGGTTTATTGTTTAGGCTCCAAGATTTGCTAGCCTATATAAACACACCCCCTACCCTCATAATATTTCATCCCATTCTTCTCTTCCCTCTCCCTCCTGCGATGGGATCAAACGCACCCTTTTAGGGTTTCGTTTGATTTGATTTGTTTGGTTTCTATTGCATATCAACTCCAAAGGAAAAACACCTTTTTAGGGTTCCTTTTATACTTTGGTTTTAGTTTAGCAATAATCTAGTCCTAGCCCCTCTCTAGGGTTGTTGGGTAGATATTCCACAAGCGTAGAAGCTCGATTTACACGTGCTAGAATCACGGTTAGCTCGTTGTATTACGTGTGTACAAGAACGTAATATAGTCTTACATTAGACTATATCTTGGTGGTGTTCGTCATAAACCATAATTGGTGATTACTCTGTTATCTTGTGGATTTTCGCTAGGATAAAGGTATGTAACCCTAATTCGATTAATTATAATTGTGTTATTATTATGATCTTCTTAAATCGCTTCCGCTATGTGTCCTTTGATCTTCTTTAGGGTTTTGTATAATTGTTATGAACTTTATAATCGTTCAGTGGTATCAGAGCCGTTTTAACATGTTATAATTATCGAGATCTAAAGGTTTTTTTTAACTAATAATTGTTTTGAGTTAAAACTACATGTTGTTTTTTAGGTTTTCACAAAAATTAGGGTTTTGTTTTTTAAAAACTAGGGTTTGCCGATTTTTATTAAAAAAAAGTTTTTTTTGAAACCCTAAAATTGCATGTTTTGATCTTTACATAATTGCATGATTAATTGTTATGTCATGTATTTAAGGTTACGATCCTTAGAGCTTTAATTAAATTTTTAAGTGTTTTGGGTGGAACTTTGATGAATTGCATGATTAATTGTTATGTTATGTAAATTAATGTTTCGATCCGTAGAGATTTAATTGTTAAGTTATGTGGGAGATCCGTAATCAACATGCATGTTTTTCATGGATCATATGATTTTATGTGGTAATTGTTACGTTTTTTTCTATTTGTTTTATTTGATTCAATAAATCTAAAATTAGGGTAGATTTTATATGGGTATAAAAACCTAGATTTGATGAATTTATTGAATAAATCGTATGCATGTGGCTATTTGATTTATTTATTGCACATATAAATTTTTATTATGTGTTTATGATTTAGTTTTTTTTTACCTTATTGTTTTCTTGCGTTTTATTTGTTTGTTGTAAACAAAGGTAATCTTTTCAAGAAAAATAAATATGGACTAAATCATATCAAAATTAATGAATTGTTTTGAGATCTAAATTACATATGATTTGGGTTGATTGGAATTGCAATAATAACTTAACGGCCTACTTAATTTTGACAAACTATAAAGTGGGTATAACGCACCGTTGGTCATGTACCCGGTTAAGGAAGGAGGTGTTATGCTTCAGGCGCTGACCAAATTTCCGGCTCGCCTGTGCGTCAAAGTTGGAATTACTTACGGTTGTTATTTGCATAATTCCTTAAGGTTGATTTAACCGCATTAATTCACATACGAAACACAATAAATAAGGTTATTGCTTTGTGCTTTAGCCAAGTTCTAGGAACGTAATGTGTGAATTTAGTTGTGGGTAAAATCTTTAATTGGTTTAACCAATACCTCAACTTGTGAATATATGGCAAAATCTTTTAGTCTCACCAAAAAGTTCACTAAACGTTTTATTAAACTTATGTTATGGAGATGTATGCATGCTTCTCCGTACATGATTTTGACACCAAAAATCTTTACCCTAAAATTTAATTCTTATGCCATCTAATTGACGAACACTTGAAGTTACAATTATCGTCATATGAGATTCGGGGCGATGTTGTAATGGAGAGAAAACTTCATGACTGAATGAGATTGCACATGAAGATTTTACGTTCTTTAGATTAGTCGACATGATTGAGTTACTCAGTGAGATCTGGAAACTCAAGGCATAAAGAAGGGATGGAACATGTTTACAATGCAAAATGACTTTAGGCAATGTAAATCCCTTAAAGAATCTAGAAATTGCAAAGTGTTTGTCAATCATTGTTCGACAAGTTACCATGTTGAATACTTTTATTGCTAGCTGATCAACTGATGTGATAAAATTATGTCAATTTGGATTCTAGTTTTCAAGGAAAATAATATGGTTATTATTACCGGGGTAATTTTATTTTCTTCAATGGTATTATCGAAAATACTAAGATTGAATTTTGTAAATTCTTTTACAAATGTATTAATGCAACGTTACACCGTAAACGTGGTTTATTCATTTATTGATCTAAATCCGTATGGTTGAGGATAGAGTCAATTTAAAATGAAAAGATAAACCTAAACCCTTTTCCATTAGTGAAGAAGGAGTAATAAGAATTTTAGAAATGTCAAATTCAAATAAATAACTCATAGCAAACTTTAATAGTTAAGGAAAATGCATTTTTGAGTTATTAAAAGTACCGCTAATTGGTTATAAGGTAAACTAGCCATTTTTGTCTAGTAGTTGTGCTTTGGCCATTTATAGGCACTACATACCATTGTGGGGTTGTTAGACCTATTAAGGAAGAAATTGCATGTCAAGTCTTTCAAGTTAAAAGCAATTAATTGATAAGTCATCATTTACGAAGTAGAATACACTCTTTAACACTACAAGTAATTGTTATGAATGTGTTTTTCAAAAGTGTAAGAAAATAAACACAACACTAATTTATTTCGCTGATTATGAAACATTTTTTAATGTTGTCAAATTCAGTGGGAGAATTGTGTTGTTCTTCAGTCCAAAAGGAAATGAAAGAAAAGAAGAAAAATTGGGCAAGGAAGAAGAAAAGAGAATGTGCGGATAATAATTATACACTTTACACCATTAACATCGTAAGAAATATGTGCAATATTTGATAACAAATTGATGTTTGTGTTCTACCTCATTTATTGGAAGAGAAATAGATCGTGTTGCAATCAAAATACCCAAAGCTCAATTGACATAGAGCTCGATTGTTAGCATTTGGCATTTTAGTAGTGAATAGTGTTGGAAAATGTTTTGCAAAATATGGTTTTTGCAATACTTTGGACATAATTTTATAAATGTATATATTATATATATTCGTAGTACTTAGTAGCTTTGCGTTCTCCTCGAAAAGAGCTTCGCAACGAGCTAAAGTATGTCCAATATGGAGTTAATATGAATGAGATATCGTGTCTCAAAGTGAGTCACGTGAAACACAATATTTGGAAAATATTTTGTCCCACATCGCTTGAAACATGAAGTGAAAACATGTTATAAGGAAATCTATGTTTCAACCCTACAATATTCATTTGTTGGGTTTTACTCCCACGCCTACGTGCGCGCAGGGGGTGCAGAAAGTGAGATTTCTAGGCTAAAAACGGGTTCGAAGCTATTGAACTTGTGCACGAGCGCGCGAGTTGCGGACACGAATGCAGCTCCGAAAACTGGCTTGGGTGCGGGCAAATTCGGTATCTTTTTTGCTGAAAAATTCTGTAATCTATTTTAGGAATAGATTTAGGATAAATTTGTGTTTATAATTGATTTGAAAATCGTGTTATAGAAATAACAGATTTGTCAGAATATTTTATATAGAACAGAATATTTGTCTTGGTGACCAAGGCAAATTTTCACTATATAATAAATCTGTCTCATTCAGTTTTAATATCAGAAAAACGCAGCTTTTTCTAACTCTGTTACCAGACAGTTTTCTAACTCTGTTATCAGAAACACGCAAGGCTTCCGTGATCTTTCAGACAAGTTTGTTTAGTCCGGCTGTACAGCAGCTTTGGACGTTGTACCCTGGGAAACAGACGGCGAATCTGTTTTAAAGGAGGCGTGTTGAACACGTGTCTCGTCTTGTTTTACTGCTTTATTCATTACTGTTAATTACTTTCTGTCATTTAAATTCATTTAAATTCTGTCAATTTAATTTTTATTATTTTATGATAAATTCGATTTTATGCCTACTACTTATAAAGGATATAGGACTTATTTTATAAGTACACTTATCTTTGGAAATATAGGAATTATCTAGGGAAATATAGGAATTTTGAAAGGAAATATAGGAAAAAGATTCCTAACATTCCATAGTTAGATAGTTGACAATGTGTAATTGATAAGCGTGTATGCAAGCCAGAGTTTCAAACAACCGGCCCTAATTCATTGTATGTTGCACACATAAAAAAACACACACAACTATTTTATTTCTCTGTAAACCCCAAAATAAAATACACACAGCCGCCACAAACTTTTTACCCACTTGATCTGCCGAATCCGCCACCATCTTTCGGTGGTTTAGGTGGTTTCAGGTAGTTCCGGTTGAAGGTATTGTTTGTTGGTTAGGGTGCGTGTATGCCGAATCCGCCATAAACTTATTACCTCGTCACCTCGAAATCTTCGACGCTGCGCCGCCGGAAAATGTTGTCACGGGTAAATTTAATTAGTTATTTGGTTTGATGTTTCGATGGTACTAGCATAATAATACACATACAAGTTATTTTCCTCGCGGGTTTGATGTGGGAGGGTGTAGAAGTGGATATGAACAGTAAAAGGAAGAAGGTTTGGAATGTGAAGATGGCCGAGAATCCTACATCCGACACTGTTTGGTCCAGGTAACACGCACATGTCTACTACTAAGTAATAGTGAGTTTCATTGTATAATTCGCACGTGAGTATTTTTTAGGGTAAAGATCAGGTATACCCAATAACCGGTTAGAGTCGGCTTGTGTTTTGAGGGTAAAAAACCCCAAATGGTACTAACCGGTTAGGGTTGGGTACTAACAAGTTAGGTTTTTTTTTGTTTCCTACACTGACCATTTTTAGTCAACACATCTGTTCTTATCCTGCTACATATTTTTGAAGCAATTTATATCACAATTATTATTCTTAGGGATATTTATAGTCAATTATCTCGCTATATGTTCTTTAGAATGCCTTTATCGTGTTAACCAAAAAAACGGGGTACTCGGTATTTCTCTACCTGGTTCCATAATACCCGCTTCATACCCGGTTCTAAGCTCGGAAAGTGTAACCGGTTAGTATTTGACGGTTACGGCCAATACCCTAACCGGGTATGGCCAATAACAAGTTATGATAGGGTCAGGTTCGGTTTCTCCAGTTATTATGTGCACGATTATGTGAAACCTGTTTATAACCCCCAACTGTGTGTACCATCTGTTAAAAATTATATAGATTACTTCACTTCAAATGCAAGTGTTGCAGATACCAATAGATTTTAGAAACTATGTATTTTGTGCTTCCAAATGCATTATGCTATTTAGGACTCTTATAAAGGAGAACAACATGTTATTATTATAGTTAAAAGGTATTGTAACAAAATCAAAGAATCTAACATATTTTTGCAGCCTTTTTCTAAAATCAAATACGACCAAAATAAGTCAAAAAACAGTGCTTAAATATATATTGCATTGGCTTTGCTATGATAATCAATGAATATTGCATTCACAATGACTTTGCTATGATATACATCAAAATATTTGTATCGTTAATTATCTATCGTTAGGCAATTTTGCAGCTATGATAATCATCGAATATTGCATTCACTAAAGTCTATTTGATTAAAACAATTTTTTTTAGATTTAGCTCTTGACTTGGCTCTACTTCTAATACATGTATGTGTCTTTTCTTTCAGTTTCTATCACATGTAAATTGGTTCCTACTGAAAACGATTCCACCAGTGAGCTAGATCACCACCATTGCACTGTAAATGAACCTGATCACATGGTTCCTGAAATGCGTGCCCAAATTCCATGTTTGGATGAAAGGATAAGTTGGTTGAAGATCATATGAAAAAGATTGATGTTAGCATTTTATACATACATAGGTGAATGTTATGTCTTTTTTGTATGCCATATTCAAATGAAATTTATATGAAACATGCTCAGATATATGTTCTTTCCAAATCTCATATCATTAGGTATTTTATGTTTGAACTTTTTAGCCTGCTAATTTGCATTTTGCATTTTGCTTTTATGGTAATGTGGTGCAATTTGATTCTATTGTAGGATGAATTAAGAGATGTAGTGCTGCTTGTTTTTGCCAACAAACAAGATCTTCGAAATGCTGTAAAAGTTGCTGAAATCACTGAGAAGCTTGGATTTTAATCTCTCCGACATCAGTGCTGGTATCACTCTCTATAACAACTTCATACGTGCGCACAGGCACAATAATAGATATTGGGAAAACGGGCAGGTCAAACTAAAGGTGGATTTTGTAGTGGCCGAGACGGGTTGGGCTAAACCCAACACACTTATAATATAAAGTTAACTATTTTTATGGAAGACAAAATTTGACAGCATGTACTATCTTTCTTACACTTGTATCCAACGAAACTTGAATCCGCATTCGATTGGTTGATTGGATATAGCTGGACCAAATGCCTTTGGGAATGTGTTATAACTTGAAAGCATGATTAAAATTTTTAGCCTCAATAATAATAAGATGTGTTGATTAAAACAATTACGAAATCATGTATTGTGCAAAAAGTTTTACTTTTTTTTATTTTACTTATTTGACCAGTTAGCCTTCAATGACATATTGATGTATATCCAGAGCACTTGTGCCACCTCTGGGGAAGGTCTATATGAAGGATTGCGTTGGATTTCCAACAACATTGCTAACAAGGTAAACCATTGAAATCATAATCAAAGTGATAGTATTCTTTAGAGCAGCCTGTTCTTCTTTGCTTATGAAGAAAAACTCTCAAAATTTCAAAATTTGATTTAGGATGGTTAAGAAAATGAAATGTGTCTTATCTTATTTTATAATGTGGCACTTTGTACATTCTCACTGCTCAACTTAGCCAGGTACCACAACAACATAGTCACACACTCACGGCAATTAATTATGCTGATTGTTTTTTGCTATTGAGTTGTGACCAAAATTGCTTAGAAAATTGTACGAAGTATTACATATTGTACTAATATTTGATTACTATAGTTTGAGTTGTGATAGAATGCTAGGATATAACATAAAATATACATATTTGCTTTTGCTTGGTTTTATTTGTAACCTCTAATGAGTATAGGCTATGGCATCTTAGCATAAACGGGCAAGGTAGAAGTCTATGACTCTTTGACGTTTTGGCGAGTTGCTGTAATTACAAGATGATCAAAGATGATATATTTCTCACCCCATTCTTGAGTTACTTTTCAAATTCACATGAAAATTGTTATATAATAAACCATAAGTGCACTCCATATAACACCTTTTTCTAAACTCTGAATCTAAAATCTAAAACAACAAATAATCATTTACTTGATCATTTAATATCATTTTTACTTGTAAATCTCATTTAACTCAAATGAAACAGGTAAAAACCAATTAGGAATGTTTTTGGTTCTTTTAATGCCGATATAAAAGAAAATAGGAGTATAACTACTATGACACACACTAACTACTCATTGCGTTTGATAGTACTATGGAGAGGTGCTCATAGCAAATAAGCAACAAAATTTTAGTTTTGTGTCTCTATTGCACTAATTTACTATTGCTCTATAGATATTCTAAACATATTAGTCCCGTCATTATTTGTTACAAAGAATGCCTAAGGTCTCAACTCACAAGTTCATGGATTGTCAATATGTTTGTCGTTATTATTTGTCGTAAATTATATGAATTTACGTGTTACGTTCTCGCACATGTTTTCTAATTGGTTTGCGTATTGAAGACATTGTCCATATGTTATTGAGGCTATCACAGCATTTGCCGAGTCAATAGCATGGTATAAAGCAATTACAAGGTATACAACAACTTCTTGCGGTCCAAGATCACCATTGACAAGCACTTGGGAGTTGGAACTACACTGGAGACAAAGCAGTGAAAGCCCAAAGATTTGACCGCTCAAAAAATGGCTAAAGCAAAAGACTTTACCTTTCATAGGCGGGTGCGGATACGGATTACATGGTTAGTAGTTGACACAGTGGTTGCCACTAAGGATTGGGGGCTATTGGGCACTTAAAAGATGTGGCAGCTGGTAATGTGCAAAAACAATGGATCTGCTCACTAGGAATAAGGAGAGAAGTTTTCTGAAACTAGAATAGCTACAAAGGTTAGTCGAACTTGATCATATAACTTTTTTTTCTTCGTTTTTGTATAAAATTCCTATAATAGGTATGGTAGTTTGTTCAATCATTTTGGATATAGTTGTCATGCACAACTTGGATAAGAATGAAAAAGGTTTAGGGTGTTCGATCATTTTGGATATAGCTCTTAAATTTTAGCTGGTTTTATAACCAACTATCATCTCCTATAACCGTTTATTACAATTGATCACCTACGGTTTTTATGTAAGTATCATTATTCGAAATCATAGATAGTTCTGCATAAGGCATATCCAAACATCCATATTGTATAGATTATCACATAAACAGTTATTTGTGGTAATATATAGAATTCCAGAAGTACTAAAATGTTAAAAACGCGACCCAAGAAATTTTTTGAAGCGCTCATAATGTTATAAGATAAATAATCATTGCAGGTGCAAGTTAAAATACGTGATTGCAGAAGTAGACATGGTCTTAAAACCAGAAGGAAAATTGATTGTGCGCGATAACATTGAGATCCTTGCTGAGATCGAGAACATGGTCAAGTCTATGCATTGGAATATCCATTTGAGTTACATCAAAGAAAAAGAAGGGTTGTTGTGTGTCGAAAAGACATTATGGCGACCATCGGAGGTTGAAACTTTAGCTTACACCTACTAATAGAGATGCCAACATAATTATCTCATGCTTAATTCCCGATGTGGTTTGTGTGTAATCTGCAGAATTCAAAGCGAATAACCCACTGTTACGAACAGTGTTACCGAACATGAGTATTTTATGATATTATCGGTTACTTCATCATTTCATCACTGATTTACATTCATTAAGGTAATTAGTAATGTGGTTTTGACTTTTATTTGGACGAACATTATGTTTCAATATAGGCCTATGATTTTTATTTGTTGGGGCTGTTTGTTTAAGCTTATATTTAGGCTTACAAGCTTATTTGATTTTACTTGTCTTTCATAAGGCTCGACTTATTTTGTGCCATACGGGCTTATATAGCAGCTTATTTTCCAGCTTAAGAGCTTATTTTTTTATTAACTATGGGTGATGAATATAGATTGTTTTTCTACATTTAGTGTTTTTCCACCCATAATAAGTTAATAGATCATAACATGTGAAATCAAACCGTATCTTGTCAATGCAGCATGGCCAGAATAATGTCTCGTGTGCTATGCTAACCTTTTATTCAGTTTTATGTTTGCACATCTGAGGCAAACGGCTTTACACAACTTTCTTAGGTACTTGATAATGGCGGGAAAAAGATAGGATTTAAATATAACCAAAGCACACTAAAAAGTTTATTGCATTTGATTTGTTATATCCATATACTTTTAGTGATTGCTTGAAGTCGATGTGATTTAGTAACCGTAACTCATTAAATCCATTTTTGTTATAGGCTTTAAAGTTTTGCCACATAATGATGTGTCTTGAATGATGTGTCTTGAATCTTGATGCATAAAAACGGATCAACGTGAAACCAAGATAAAAATCTAGCATAAACTTGGAACATAAGGAAACAACGTGTATAATATTTGCCATTCACATATAGCTGTTGAAATATATCGCATAGTTTGCAATTAAATTATAATCTTTTCATTTTCTATTTCAAGCATCACACGAAATACCTACCACAATACCGTCTATTTAATTATTTGTCGTTTGGAGTTTTCACCGCGCGTAATGACATTTTGCACAGAGTTTGATTTTACCACGATATAGAGTATCGTTAATTATCTGTCGCCATGCAATTCCGGCGCTATGCGCGGATAATCGTCTAGTATAATAAAAGTATACACGGTTTCTCACAAATAAAAATGAACAGAATGATCAATTGTGCATTTGGGGAAATGATTGAGTAGAGATAAAGTTTTTGACCAATAGATAAGAAGAGGATTCACTGTTGAGATAAGAACAAATGGTAAAAATATCAAACATAGGCGAGATGCTTCCATTTCCTTCGTTTGCAGCCTATTTTGGGGTGGAACTATTGAGAACACACACGTATTCCTTTTCTTTCACTTACTTTCAAATAAAAAACTAGAGAACATAGTGTAAGTAAAGCCTCAATTAAACATATGATTAATGACATAATTGTCAAATTCTCTGTAACAATTTTCTCATCATTTTTATCTCTATTCTTTTACAACTCAATAACATCGATAATTTTTAACAAAATACATGTGGCCAAACCGGACCCACCGAACCAACCACTTTCGGTTCGGTTCGATTCGGTTTCGGGTTAAAAATACGAAAATATGCATAAATTATATATTCGCTCTGGTTTCGGCTCGACTTAATTCGGATTGGTTTTGGTTCGTGTTTTTTCAAAATTGTTTTTTGATTTGGTTTGGTTTTTCGGTTCGGTTTAGTTTTGAACCAATGTTCAACCCTTTCAAATAGATATGTAGGTGTTAGAATGCTTTATTATTAGTGTTGTTTAATGTTTAGTACAATGGAACTAATTCTTTTTTTTTTTTTTTTTTTTTTTTTTTTTTTTTTTTTTAGAACGGCAAATGTTAGTGGTTAGTGGGTCGAGTCGTGCAATGACATCCAAGCGGTAGAATGTCTTCTTCGAACCCTCGCCTAGTTATGTTAGACTCCTTATCCGCTTCGCCTGAAAGGGCCCTTGGCAGGTCTTGAACCCAAGACCTCCAGGAAACCTCCCCCAAAGAAACCACTTAGTGGAACTTTGGTGGCCAACTGAGCTAAGTCAGTTGGTTACAATGGAACTAATTCTATTATGATGAGTATTTGATATTGTCGACTGTTTTAAAATTTTTGATGGTTTTACTATGAAAGATTTAATGTTGCTTCAAATTTTAAGGATCCTTGCCTGCGTTTCTTTTTTTTAAGGCTTTGATAAGTTGTGTTACTGGTAAACATAGCGCATGACTTGAATTGGTTTCAATTCATTTCATTTGCTCTTGCTTGAATGCGGTGATTATGTATCGTCGAATCTGTTGCTTGATTAAGAAAGTGAGGAAACGATTTGTTGCAAGTTGTAACAAAGTAAGCCCCGCAAGATTCATCTTTTGTGACGTAGCAGGTGAAACCAAGTACTCCACTACCACCAGCATGACTCACGAGTTCAAGGAATTTATGTACGATCCATGATCTAGTTTGAGGCGGGTAGTAGAGTGTCTGAAGTATCTTGGTTACTCTAGTAAACATCAGATTTCACGAGCTGAGCATGTAATCTAAACATAAGCGGGCTATACTTTTTCGATTAGAGCAGTTGCAAGTTGAAGTGTGGTGATGTTCTCAGCTCCGCGTTCGCCTCAAATTGTTCTTCCGAAGCCATAACTATCTGTACAAACTTGACAAAGTTACTTAGACAAGCAAAATTAAATAACATATTGGAACGATAGTTGCGAATTTGCTCTAGAAATTCTACTTGGAAAAAGGTATTGGACCAAATAGTATTTTACATTGCTCTCTATATAAAACTAATAATCTAAGTATTTCATAGAAGTGGAGGAGGTAGAGAGTTGTCTTTCCATGTTAAAGGTATAGGGTTCGATACCAACGCCTACCTCTCATGTCACTTTTTAGAGTTTGATACGCGTATAAAAGTTAATGAGATACTTTTTGCTAGATCAAAATAATGTTTTATCATTTTCCCTTATTTTCTTTTACAACTCAATAGCATTGATAATTTTTAACAAAATATGTGTGGCCGAACCGGACCCACCGAACCGACAGTTTTTGTTTGTTTTCCGGTTAAAAATACGAAAATACGTCTAAACTATATATTCGGTCCGGTTTTTCTCGGCTTGAATTAATTCGGATCGGTTTTCGATTTGTGTTTTTCTCAAAATCGTTTTTCGATTTTGTTCGATTTTTCGGTTTGGTTGTTCAACCTTTTCAAAAGGGAGGTGATTTGCACACTCCATAAATTGATTGAGACACTCTAAATGTTTGTTTGTGGACACTTTTACCCTTAATATGTGTGTTAAAATTTGCCTCTTCCACCAATGTATGGGTATAAATGTCCACATACAAACATTTAGAGTGTCCCAATCAATTTATGGAGTGTGCAAATCACCTCCCAAAAGTAAACTTATAATTTTGGGTCGATAGTATGTAGTTATGTTGTAAATATGGTAAAGTTTGCATTATGGGATATTTTATGGTATAAATATTATGAGGTCGTTAAAAATATCGTTTTAAAAAAAATCATCAGAAATATAACCTTTTGAGGAAAAGAAAAAAAAAACTTATTGTGTTTAAAATGTAAAAGTTAGAAAAAGAAAGTATGTGCTTAATAAGACAAAATTGCATGGGAGTTTAGCAAAAAGTAATTGTGCTAAGACAAAATTGCATCGTAAAAACTAAATTTAAAAGCTTTTTGTATCGAACCCCGAACATTTCAATTTCGAATGTAAAGCATGCTGCCTACTAACACCTACATATCTTTTTGAAAAGGTTGAACAACCAAACAGAAAAATCGAACTAAATCGAAAAACGATTTGAGAAAAACACGTACAAACCGAAAACCGATCCGAATTAATTCAAGCCGAAAAAAAACGGACCGAATATATAGTTTAGACGTATTTTCGTATTTTTAACCTGAAAACGAACAAAAACTGTCGGTTCGGTGGGTCCGGTTCGGCCACACATATTTTGTTAAAAGTTATCAATGTTATTGAGTTGTAAAAGAAAATAAGGGAAAATGATAAAACATTATTTTGATCTAGCAAAAAGTATCTCATTAACTTTTATACGCGTATCAAACTCTAAAAAGTGTATGAGAGGTAGGCGTTGGTATCGAACCTTATACCTTTAACATGGAAAGACAACTATCTACCAACTCCTACCTCCTCCACTTCTATGAAATACTTAGATTATTAGTTTTAGATTATTAGTTTTATATAGAGAGCAATGTAAAACATTATTAGGTCCAATACCTTTTCCCAAATAGAATTTTTAGAACAAAGTCGAAACCATCGTTCCAATATGTTATGTAATTTTGCTTGTATAAGTAATTTTGTCAAACTTTGAACGAATAGTTATAGCTTTCGAAGAACAGTTTGAGGCGAAAGCGGAGCTGAGAACATCACCACACTTCAACTTGCAGCTGCTCTAATTGAAAAAGTATAGCCTGATTATGTTTAGATTACATGTTCAGCTCGTGAAATCTGATGTTTACTAGAGTAACCAAGATACTTCAGACACTCTACTACCCGCCTCAAACCAGATCATGCATGGTACATAAATTCCTTGAACTCGTGAGTCATGCTGGTGGTAGTGGAGTACTTGGTTTCACCTGTTACGTCACAAAAGATGAATCGTGCGGGGCTTACTTTGTTACAACTTGCAACAAATCGTTTCCTCACTTTCTTAATCAAGCAACAGATTCGAAGATACATAATTACCACATTCAAGCAAGAGCAAGTGAAATGAATTGAAACCAATTCAAGGATGCACTATGTTTACCGGTAACACAAATTATCAAATCCTTAAATAAAACAAACGCAGGCAAGGATCCTTATAATCTGAAGCAACATTAATTCTTTCATTCTAAAACCATCAAAATTTTTGAAACAGTCGACAATATCAAATACTCATCATAATAAAACTAATTCCACTACACATTAAACAACACTGATAATATAGAAGGTAGAGACATTTTGGTTCATTCCCAGCCATATGCAGCAGCAACGACATAGTGCATCAACATTTTCCCATCCATCAGCACCTGACACTGGAGCTGAAAACAAGAAAAACGTACGTAAATCTTTTTATTAGAATAGAAAACCAATCCATTTTTAGTAACCTAGAACAACTATTCCACTTTGAACCGTGATCGATTCGAGAAGATACCGATAATTTTAAATCGAACCCATTGAAAATCTTTTGTATCAGTGTATTTATAGATGAGCAGTCTCTCCAGTTGTATGTAAGTATTCTTTTCAAAACACACTTTAATGAATCATTGATTAATATTCTAGCAACCCGACTAATATATTTACTATCTTGTGTTATTGTCACCACACAGGATCAGATGAGGGAGCTAGAGGCGACGGGTGAGCACACCACTGCCGAGATCAACAGGATAGTGCGAGGAGGCAAGTTTCGCGGCCACCATCCTGGCGTGGGTATGGTATTGCCGGGATACGCCAGTACTACCTCGAGCTTTTCGTCACCACCCCCTGAGCCTCGTCGGGATCCGGATGTTGATTTCTTGATGGGCCTGCTGAGACACGACGACAGGTATGCCGATCATTTTTCGAGATATGAGAGTGCTGGTGCCAGCGGGAGCGGGAGTCGCCCGGGTGATGATGCTGAGGATCGAGAGGGTGGCGAGGATGGTGGCGATGACGCGAGCTAGTCGTGTCATATATGTGTTTGTTACTATGGTACATAGTTTCTTTATGTTCAACTTGACTTGTTTCCCTAATATTATCCTAAATTAGAACGCTTGTTTCCCTAGTATCCTTAACTATCCCGACTTATTCCTAGTATCCTTGACTAAATTAGAACGTTATATTATATTTTGGTGCAAGTTTGAACTTATTCCGCGTTTGTGTTGATTTGTATTCCAAGTTTACTTTATATGTGTCTTTTGGTGAGCAAATACAGGTTTTTGTTACAGGTTTTGGTAGATTTTTTCCAGAAAAATTCCGGAAAAAATCTGGAAAACGCCTGTTGTGCAGTCACTTTAAAAAAAAAACCTGCAGACTCTTCCGCAGCGACATGTCGCTGGGGAAACTTTGGTTAGTCGTTGACAAGTCAAACGTAAAGCGTTGACAAGTCAAACGTATCGTTGGTTTCCCCAGCGACATGTCGCTGGGGAAACATTGGAAATCGTTGACAAGTCAACGACAACGCGTTGACAAGTCAAATATAAGGCATGTCGCTGGGGAAACTTTGTAATTAGCTAAAATGTTTAAGTTCAACTTAATTTTTTTCATTTAATAAGGATTTTCCCCAACGACATGTCGCTGGGGAAAATGTTGTCACCATGGAAATTTATTCTTCCAGGAAAAGTCTGTGGGGCCCGCATGTCGCTGGGGTAAGTCGCTGGGGATACTTTTAACAACGGGCATACCCCAGCGAAATGTCGCTGGGGAAACATATCCCCAGCGACATGTCGCTGGAGAAACACCAAAAATATCGATGAGGTAGGGCTCGAATGTTGTAGTGATGGATAGAGATCAGCTAGTACGTACTAGCTACCACTAGTAGTTTTCCTCCATATCTGCACTATGAGTAGCCTGTAGTAGAAAAAAGCTCAAGACTCTAACAAAAATGATGCAAGAGTAAACGGAGACTAGAGATACATCAACTCAATTTTAAACTCAATCAAACCATGATCAAACTTGGTTTGAAGTATTTGAACAATCGTGAGTCCTATGAACATGTCTTACTTATGAATTCAAATTTATATCAGAAAAACCTAACCCGAGTACTCCCCCGTAGGTCGATTACTCGCTACAAGATGTTACAACCATGTTGTTTATCCCATTAAGAAAAAGAATCATTTTGAAATTGTTTTTGTTACGAAATTACAGCCATGTTGTTTATCTCATTAAGGAAAGGGGAAATTTTGAAATGTCTCAAGATGTTACATTTTTTCCCTTTTTCCACTTACCAAATTAAAAATTTTTAAAATGTCTTATGCGACTTATACAACTTATACTTCCAAAAATGGGAAAATTGTATTTTATTAAAAGTATAAAACTTATTTTTTTTAATTATTAAACTTCTTTTTCTATTTTTGGACAAATTGCATAATGACATTTTGGGTCATTTCAAAAAATTTCATTTGGTGAGTGCAAAAAAAGAATAATAATTATTAAACTTATTTTAGAAAATTTTCATTTGGTGAGTGCAAAAAAATAATTAGTAAAGATGAGACCTTTGTCTAACATGGTGCTGACTCACTTCGGACGGTAATTTCTGCATACTCAAAAGTGATAACTTGTATAGGTAATTAATAGCATTTGAAAATGAAAGATAAACATTGAAACCAATTCGAATCATGTACTTATGTTACTAATGACACAACTACTGCATATGAATCTAAAGCTTAAAAGACTAGACGTAGGCTAACTTAAAAGACAAGTGAATGCTGAAGAGTTAAGTCTGACCTTAGTTTTATGATTTTGTTTATCTAAAAATACAAGTGAATGCTAACTTAAAAGTGATGTAATTTAGTTGCAACAACTATAAGCCCATACGAAGCATGGAATCAGCAAATGATCTAAGTCAAATGGTGAGTATACCCAAGACCCATACCAGCTGCATAATCTGTGCTTCGCCTTGTAAAAAGGCTTTCTAGCAAGAAGCCAAACAAACATCCAATGCTGTGCTTCCGGTTGTTGTTAAATTAGCAGGGATAATCCACTTTCAGTTATGAACCAACTGCTTGGAATTAACTACCTAACAATACATAACTGCCTAACTAGAAAACGTACTTTGAACCATTAAAAGAGAAAGTATTGTGGGTATGGAACCTTGAACTCTCATATGTAAGGCCAACAAAGATCATTCGAATGTACATGCTAAGCAATTCCCCGATAGGGACGAGGATGGTAAATACAATATTCGAAATTCTCTGACTCTTTGCCATCACGTGAGAAGCAGATGATAAATATGATGAGATAGTTGAAAGCACTACAACAAAATCATTGTTTAGGGTCGGACGAAAATTAGGGTCGAAATTTTCGACCCTAAATTGAGGTGGGGGCCCACACATTTTCAACCCAAAAGAGCCCAAAAAGGCTGGTCAAAAAGCAGGTGGGACCCAAAAAATTTAGGGTCGAAATTTCAACCCTAAATTAAAAGTTTTAAATAATTTTAATTTATTTGTTATATAAATTATTTTTAATAATTAAAAACTATTTTAAAAGAATTAAATTTTAATTTTATTAATTTAGGGTCGAAATTTCGACCCTAAATATAAAATTTAAAATAATTTTAATTTATGTATTATATATTATATTTATAATAACTAAAAATAATTTTAAAAAAAATTTATTTTTAATATTTAAAACTTTAGGGTCGAATTTTCGACCCTAAATTTAAAATTTTAAAAATTTTTCACGAAAAATTTAAAATTTCACACGAAAATTTTTCACGAAAAATTTAAAAAATTCGCGGTTTATATTTAGGGTCGAAATTTCGACCCTAAATTATTAAATATATTTTAAAAATTTTTTTTTTAAGTGTTAATGCTTTTAAAATATTAATAATATGTATATATATTTAGATAATGCAGTAATAGCTAAAAATAATTAAGTCTAAGCAGAACTAAAGCTGTGCAAATAACTTAGCAACTACAAGAACATAACAAGTTTATCAATTACAGCACAAATCCAGAAAGATCAAGCTGGTTACCACTATGAAAAACCAACTAGACTACAAATGACTGTACCCATTGTTTTAGTGCTTTCATTAGTCCCACTATTGATGGTACTAGTTTTAGTGCTTTCATTATGTACCCATTGTGAACAGGAAGATGATAATAGATTTATGTGTGCCATCCATTTTGGGTAGTTGTTTTGCTATTTAATGGTTTGTAGTTTGCCTCCAATTATCACTCACCTCAGTTTTCCAATACTAAAAAAACAACAATAATGGCCTGGTTAGGAAGGTTAGAAGAATTAAAAGAAGTTGCTGGTTCAGATAATTGGACTGATCGAATGGTAGCATATTTTGAACAATCTGCCGAAGCGGACAAACGTTTTGGTCTGAAACTTGAACGTTTACATGAGGTTTTAGATGAAGCTGTTGAAGAAAGACAACAGTTTATCCAGGAATTAGAACGTGCTGGAGATATATATATCTTAAAGAAATGCGCTAAAGTATTGAAAGATACTCAAAAGAAGGATAAGAAAACCTCAAGTCGGTTGGAAGGTTTAATTAAAGATACAGCAGCAAGAATGACTGAGAAGGAGGAATTCGTTAAGAAAATGAAGGATCAATAAATAAGCATTCGTAAATGCTTAGAAGGAGCCTTTATTTATGAGTTTGAGCAAAGTTTGATTAAGGAATTCGTTAAGACTGTGTCTCTTTTAATCTAATTAATAATTGTTGTTGATATAGAATAAGAACCATACTAACACATGTTGTTGTGTATAATGATGCTTCTGCATCTTTTATGGTTTTTGTGTTTGAAATGTACTTGTATGTTTGTATGAATAAAAAAGGCTCCTTTATTTATGAGTTTGAGCAAAATTTGATTGAAGTAAAATGCTTTTGACTGAACTTTTGACTGCAAAACCTAACACAACAGACTTAAACTAAACTTTGTGACTCAAACAAACTAAATTCTCACAATGATTCAAGCCAGAATACTAATTAATCACAGAACCAAACACTCCTAAACATAATTTTATTCGTCACGGACACTTAAACACGCGCTTAATTAAACATTGATATTACAACGATATTAGACTCGTAAACACGGAAAAAAACACATCACAAACTAGTTCAAACTAAGGTTCCCCATGTCATCGTAAAGGTCGTGAAGTAGTGCAGCTGAATCCAATGTGTGCCTATCGGAGTTGCGGTACAACTCTATCATACGCTCAAGTACCATTATCATTCCATTCAAGCGCACACAGTTTGCACACGCTGAAGAGCTTGGAGAAGAAACTGGAATCGTTGAAGGTCTGGGAGAAGAGCTTGGAGTCGAAAAGCTCGTTGAAGGTCTTGAAGAAGAGCTTGGAGGAGAAAAGCTCATTGAACCTCCAAGAGAATTGATTAGTAGTTGGACGCGTTCGTCTTTCCACAAAAAAAATTTGCATCCATATGAAACTGGAGGTTGAACCCGTGAACGTGGACAAGCATAGTACAGTCTACCAAAGTTTTCAGTTGTCCACGATTCTCGAAGAACTACATCTCCATGTCCACACCTGCACGGAAAAGCTTCATGCTTCAACATATACATAATAACAATTTGTTTATGATGATAAGTGTGTGTGATCTGCTGGTGGTTGTGATGATAAGGAGTGTGTGTGGTTCTCTTTTTATGCTAAAAAAGTGAGGGAAATTGTTAACATTTTCCCTCCAATGTACAGAAAGTCAAGCATGGGACCGACGAGGACCTTATACAAACTTGGAAGAGGGCACGCACAAACAAGAATGGCACTATGTCCGAGGAAAATGCAGACAGATATGTAAGTAATTTAATTTATACATGCTTTAATAACATATTTTTATTTGTTTTTAACTTCTTTTTTTCTCTTTCTTTTTCACAGTCGAGAATGATGTGCATAAAAGAAGCGATTTCTTGCGGTGCTGAGCAGTACAAAAGTGATCAAGAAATAATTGATCTAGTAAATCCGAGCCGCAACACTCAAAATATCGTCGGCAGGGGCAGGAAGTTGCCGGGTGGTGGTACCTCATATGGATGCGGGAGTAGTTCTTATAGTGAGGGAGTGACTCGAGAACAACTCTCGGAGGTACTTAGGATTCATGAGCAAGAAAAAGAGCTGCTGAGGAAGCAAACCGAGGAGGCGCAGCAACGGGCTAATTTGGCCCATATGTATGCTAGTATGGCGCAACAAAATGCTGAGGTAAACAACGCCCGCCTAAGTCATTTGATTTCTCATTATACTTCACATGTGGGTCGAGGGTATACCGGACCTCCTAACCCTTTTATACCGCCACCCCAATTCGCTTCTATGCCTGGCATGTCTCAGATCCCTGGTATGCCTCAGTTCCCTGGTATGTCTCAGGTCCCTGTTATGCCCCAGTTCCGTGGTATTCCTCCCCCTCCCGGATTTCCATATAATGCTCCACTCAACCCACTCCAACCTCCAATTACCCAAAATAACAGTTTCACTAACTGTAATCGACCCGTTGTCAACACCACTGGCCCCTCGAGTTCTAACTCTCGGGAAAGTCCCAACTATACCGTCAGCCTAAATCCTCATCAAAATGATACTCGGACCGTCGACGAGTTGGCTCGAGATCTTGAGAATGCCAACAACATGTCCGATAATGAGCTAATTAACTCGGATGCTGATGAGGGGGATGATTCGGGTGATAATGATCAGGCCAACGGGGACTATTCAGATTAGGAGTTGTTGGTTTTAGACTTTTTATTTTGTGTAATAACTTAAGACTTGTTAAATTGTGAAACATGGATTTATTGTGATGTGTAATAATTTTAGACTTGTTACATTTGTGAAATAAGGATTTGGTGAAATGTATTATAACGTTTTGGCTATTTAACGTATTGTAAATTAGTAGTATTGTACTGTTTAGTGATTTGTAATATTGTGGATTTGTTGAAATATAGATTTTTTTCCGGAAAAAATGCCGGAAAAAAATCTGGAAAAAAACTGCAAAATGCAGTTTTTTTTTTGCCCAGAAACCATTTAGGGTCGAAATTTCGACCCTAATCATATAGGTAGGGTCGAAATTTCGACCCTAAATTATAATTAGGGTCGAAATTTTCGACCCTAAGTTTTAGGGTCGAAATTTTCGACCCTAAATTTCGACCTTAAACCCTTCCTGCACGAAATATTTCTGGACAAAAAATAATATAAAATGTTTAGGGTCGAAAATTTCGACCCTAAAATTTAAAGAAATTTTCGACCCTAAATTATTAAATAAAAAAAAAACGTTTTTATAATCTTTTTAATATATACACGTGGATATTAAATAAATAAAAAAAAAAAATTTCACAAAGATAAAAAAATACACGTGGATATAATTTAGGGTCGAAAATTTCGACCCTAAATTAAAAAGTGATTCGACCCTAATTTTTGGTCAAAATGTTTTTTGGAAAGTGGTGGGCCCCAAATTTTCGACCCTAAATTACAAAGGGTTTTTCGACCCTAGTTTTTTAGGGTCCAAAAGTTAGGGTCGAAAGTCAAGCATGGGACCGACGAGGACCTTATACAAACTTGGAAGAGGGCACGCACAAACAAGAATGGCACTATGTCCGAGGAAAATGCAGACAGATATGTAAGTAATTTAATTTATACATGCTTTAATAACATATTTTTATTTGTTTTTAACTTCTTTTTTTCTCTTTCTTTTTCACAGTCGAGAATGATGTGCATAAAAGAAGCGATTTCTTGCGGTGCTGAGCAGTACAAAAGTGATCAAGAAATAATTGATCTAGTAAATCCGAGCCGCAACACTCAAAATATCGTCGGCAGGGGCAGGAAGTTGCCGGGTGGTGGTACCTCATATGGATGCGGGAGTAGTTCTTATAGTGAGGGAGTGACTCGAGAACAACTCTCGGAGGTACTTAGGATTCATGAGCAAGAAAAAGAGCTGCTGAGGAAGCAAACCGAGGAGGCGCAGCAACGGGCTAATTTGGCCCATATGTATGCTAGTATGGCGCAACAAAATGCTGAGGTAAACAACGCCCGCCTAAGTCATTTGATTTCTCATTATACTTCACATGTGGGTCGAGGGTATACCGGACCTCCTAACCCTTTTATACCGCCACCCCAATTCGCTTCTATGCCTGGCATGTCTCAGATCCCTGGTATGCCTCAGTTCCCTGGTATGTCTCAGGTCCCTGTTATGCCCCAGTTCCGTGGTATTCCTCCCCCTCCCGGATTTCCATATAATGCTCCACTCAACCCACTCCAACCTCCAATTACCCAAAATAACAGTTTCACTAACTGTAATCGACCCGTTGTCAACACCACTGGCCCCTCGAGTTCTAACTCTCGGGAAAGTCCCAACTATACCGTCAGCCTAAATCCTCATCAAAATGATACTCGGACCGTCGACGAGTTGGCTCGAGATCTTGAGAATGCCAACAACATGTCCGATAATGAGCTAATTAACTCGGATGCTGATGAGGGGGATGATTCGGGTGATAATGATCAGGCCAACGGGGACTATTCAGATTAGGAGTTGTTGGTTTTAGACTTTTTATTTTGTGTAATAACTTAAGACTTGTTAAATTGTGAAACATGGATTTATTGTGATGTGTAATAATTTTAGACTTGTTACATTTGTGAAATAAGGATTTGGTGAAATGTATTATAACGTTTTGGCTATTTAACGTATTGTAAATTAGTAGTATTGTACTGTTTAGTGATTTGTAATATTGTGGATTTGTTGAAATATAGATTTTTTTCCGGAAAAAATGCCGGAAAAAAATCTGGAAAAAAACTGCAAAATGCAGTTTTTTTTTTGCCCAGAAACCATTTAGGGTCGAAATTTCGACCCTAAATTATAATTAGGGTCGAAATTTTCGACCCTAAGTTTTAGGGTCGAAATTTTCGACCCTAAATTTCGACCTTAAACCCTTCCTGCACGAAATATTTCTGGACAAAAAATAATATAAAATGTTTAGGGTCGAAAATTTCGACCCTAAAATTTAAAGAAATTTTCGACCCTAAATTATTAAATAAAAAAAAAACGTTTTTATAATCTTTTTAATATATACACGTGGATATTAAATAAATAAAAAAAAAAAATTTCACAAAGATAAAAAAATACACGTGGATATAATTTAGGGTCGAAAATTTCGACCCTAAATTAAAAAGTGATTCGACCCTAATTTTTGGTCAAAATGTTTTTTGGAAAGTGGTGGGCCCCAAATTTTCGACCCTAAATTACAAAGGGTTTTTCGACCCTAGTTTTTTAGGGTCCAAAAGTTAGGGTCGACCACTTAGGGTCGAATATTTCGACCCTAAATATTAGGGTCGAAAACCCTTTGTATTTAGGGTCGAAAATTTCGACCCTAAACCCCAAAATTGTTGTAGTGAAGGTAGGGATAGACGGTGTCGGTATCGAACCAATACCTTTAGCCTGCAAACGCATTAGGCATATGCTTCCTACCAACTCCTTCTATGAAATACTTAAATTATTAAATTTATAAAGACAAAATTTTGAAAAGTCATTATGACCGAACCTTTTCCCAAATAGAGTTTCTGGGGTGCTATATAAAAAATATCTCCATCGATCGATAAAACTTATTGTAACACAACAGATCTATTCGATTGATAGTAACATATTTTGTGTTACGCTAACTTTTACAGGCTCAATACGAGACATTGAAGATAGCACAAACAAGAAATGACTATCGCCAAGCAATTGTCGAAAGACGAAACCAACGTCGCCCCTGCAACCAAATTTTTCAAACTTGGTGCTGACTTTGAACCCATAAGTTTTCTTTTATGGATATATATCCATACTGAAAACAAGCATCTTGTCTTTATAAATTACTTACCTGATTTTTACACGTCAAGATAATGACAGCTTGACACTAAGAACTGCTTATTTTGACTTGAAAATAAGCAGGTATGAGCTTTTTAGAATCAAATAAGCACTTGAAAATATGTAACTGCAGGTCTGCAACCACCCGTTGTATATATATGATGCTAATTGTTATACAACGATGAAAGCTTCACCTGTATCATTTGAATGTACATGTAAAACTATTTACAGACTACACGATCGATTGTGAGCAGCTAGTACTACCACTTGTAGTTTTACTTGATGGCTTGTGGTGTTATTGAATATGCTTCAATTGCAATATTGTACATTTGTACAAATTTGCTAGCATACATTTTGCACAGATATGTTTACTACTGTATGAGAACGCCTTAGTTGTGTCATGGGATTAGATCTTACACTCGACAAAGATACACAAAGATATCAGTATACAAACGGAATGCATCAATAACTACACAATAGGAATAAATAAATCGACTTCTTCCTTACCATCAGCACCAGATCATCCACCTGTCCTGCAACAGGTGCACCAGGAATTGGTGCAGCAGCCTCACTAGACATTGGTCACCGATACAATATAATTTCGATACAATAGAATTGGTGCAGCAGCCTCACTAGACATAATCTGTGACAGCAACATCCTCTTCTTGTTCATTGCCCCTTCTGGTTCCCTGTAGAAAAATATATCAACCTGCAAACACAATATAATTTCTCAAAACACAATTCTCAAAACACAGTCCATCCAAACGGGTTATGTATCATCTCAAACGGGTCAAACAGGACGAAAGTCCACCTCTTAAATCATTTTAATCAAAATAAACAAATTTTTTTACTAGTTTCCTAGTGAAAGAGTTACCTATTTGAACCAAAACCCATTACAACCTATTAAATTAAACATGTCCAATTAGACATATTTTAAAAGACAAAATATTAAGGAATTTTCTACTCATTTTTTATTCTCGTAGGAGAAAACAGTTCACGACCCTAACAAAAATGTTGCGAGTTAAGAGTAAGTGGAGCCTAGTTAGACATCAACTCACGCTCAGACTCGTTCACATTAACATGAAGTAAAATTTAGAAGTGTAGTGAATAAACGACATGATTATTTCTTGACTCAACATCAATGATATGAGATTGAGAATTGCAAGTTAAGGGCCAGCATAACATGCATGTCAAACCATATTAACATGTCTATGTGAGAAGACATACAGCAGCAAAGACAAATGTTTGTTAAACTCGAATCGGCCAAGAATATCGGTTTGGTCAAAATACAATCAAACCCTGATCAAACTCGGTTTGAATGAACATGTCATACATATGAATTCAAATTTATATCGAAAAAATCTAACCCGAGTACTCCCCCTAGGTCGATTACTCGCTACAAGGTGTTACAACCATGCTGTTTATCCCACTATATTGCAACTGGTGACCATTTCAATACATGTATCGAGCACAAATTGTTTGGGATACGGATTTTGAAAATCGAGAAACCGGAAAACAGTTAACCAAGGCTTATCTGATATGCAGAAAACATGAAATCCCAAACACCCCCTAAATAGAGAAGAAAATTTTGACCCGGTTACACAACAGCTTGATCTAGTCACAGGAAATATTTATTTAATTGGATTGGGTAGGCCAGAATATGTAACTTCATTCGGGTTCTCAATTTGAAGAACACGAATTTAGGAGGCCTTGGTACGGCTCAGGTCAAAGTGTCAAACTTCTTTCAGCATCAGAGTTATTATATTTTGTCATATTCGATAGAGATAGAGTCGAAGAATCAAGCGGTTTCTTTTTTTCATTTGAACTGCTTAGGAATGATAGTTGTTTAAAAGAAAGTGGAGTGATATTTTACTATAATGTTCACGAGTAGGCAGTGGTTTGAAGCCTATTTGAAAAGGAAATGAACAATATATGGGGAGTTTGCTCAAAGAGGTAGCAAAATGGGAGGGTTGGGCGGGACACATGCAACGGGTCATAACGGGCACGGGTCAAAATCGGCTCAGGTCAAAACAGACTCGGGTCAAACGGGTTTTTTTTTGCCATCTCAGAAAAAGGTAACCCCTTTCTGTGCAATTGTTTAACAAAGGATGACTAGGGGCCAAGTGGACAAAATTTGTTTTCTTCTGCAAGCCTGTTAACAGAAGTTCGAAAAATTTGTTTGTTTTCATAACTTCTTTCACCATCTCAGCAGAAGAAACTATGCGGGTCAGGTACAGAAAATGGTGTCAAACACCCCTTAAATTAAACTGTACTGAACATCCTTTAAATTCGACTGTAAAAACAGTACCAAACACCCCTTTAATTCGAGTTACAAAAATAGTCCAACTCACAAATACCCTTTGATTCCGGTACAAAAATACCCCTTAAACTCAGCTGTAGAAACACCCCCTCTATTTAGGTAATGAAACTGTCCTAAACACCCCTTAATTCAGCAGTGCCGAGCGACCCCTTTAATTCAGCACCGAAACTCAGCCAAATATTACTAGACTAATAAACCGGATACGACATAAATTCATACTTTTGCTTAACTTTTTACAAATAACATCAGAAACTTATAGCTTTGCAAGGTACTGATCATGTTCATTCACGAAGAGCTATGAGGTTAGAATATATGAATGGTCGTGTTTTAGTGAATCATGTGTGCTGGTGGGTCATTTACATCCAAAACAGACTTCAATTCACAATAACCATAAGACATTATCAATCTACATTCTAAAATTTCAACATTCTACATGCACTCAAATCTTTGCACGAGAAACTGAACTTGTGTGATCATTGATGTCATTGGGGGTCAAAAGACTCAAAGCCGCCCATAAATTATTCTCATCCAGAAAAATTACAATCTTTTTTGGATTATGATTTACTTAAACCAGCAAGTGATAAGGTTTCTGTTGCACCAGCTAAACGTACAGATAAGAAAACTATATACAGGGCAACAAGACCTGTTTCAGGCATCCTATTAACCCGTGTGTCCTTTTTCAAGAGTATAACAAGTGCCCACACTAATCATAGAATAAGAAACCCCATAGTGTGGTAAAGACTGTTATCTTGCGGAACGGTGTATGACTCGGGTTTTTCTGACCATGGTCCAATCAATAACGAAATCCCCAACACTGGCCCGCGTAACATGTCTTTTGTATTTCATATGAAAGCAAGAAGAAGCGGTGACAGTGAGGCGCTTGCAACTGCGTACAATTTATAATATGTTTCCTATGAAAGCAAGGGAATAGTTAACCTTCTAGGAATTGTTAAAGGAAATTCGGGTAACGAACATACCTTCCAAAACGAGGATACGTCTTTATTGTGTCCAAGGTTGTTTGCATGGTTTGCTTTGAAAATAAAAAAGGATACTAAAAAGAGAGAGTCAGAATAATCAAACCTCATATCAGTATAATCAAAATCGTTTCATTCTTTAATTTATTTAACACACATATGAAAACGGTTTGTTTTGGCTTACATGTATGTTTCTGAGCCTAGTTGATTTTGGTTTATATTTTATAAGCCTAAGTTTATTGTCATATGATAAACTTAGATGAGTCCATAAGCCTCAAAATAATTCGGAAACATAGGGCTTATGAAATATAAACCGAAATCAATGAAGCTTATAAGTCGACTTATAAGCCGGAACAAAATTTTGTTTGCAATATAAAAGACAAAAAAAAGAGTTCTCTATCGTTGTCGATGTTGAGGAGAAAAGGTCAACCAAAAGTGAGGTTGTAGGACAAACTACAAGCTTGATTTGAAGGTGCTTATGTTTACCGAGAACATTTTTTTTGTTGCAGATGTTTACCGAGAGCATGACACTTATACTCACACACATTAACCGCAAGCAGGCTCTTTAGTCAATAGTAGGGATGTGACTATATAAACCACATATCTTATGATACAAGTAAGAGCAAATGAAAATGAAACATAAACATTGAAACCAATTCAAATCATGCACTTATGTTACCAGTAACACAACTAATGCAAATGAATCTAAAGCTTAGATAACTAGACGTAGGCATTAGAGAAACACTATTGCAAGTTAGCGTTACTGTCTTAACAGATTTTGAAGAAGACGATATTTAGGAGGCCTTGGTATGGCTCAGGTCAAAGTGTCAAACTTCTCTCTCCATCAGGGTTATTATGTTTTGTCATATTCGACAGACATAGAGTCGAAGATTCAAGCGGTTTCTTGTTTCAAAGAAAGTGGAATGATAACATACTACTGATTTTACTATAATGTTCACGAGTTGGCAGTGCTTCAGGACAACGAGGTGGCTTTCAGTATATGCACCGTGAGTTTTCATGATAAGGAGTATGGAACTCTTTTCGCAGAGGGTACAGCAAAAGATCCTTATTTTTGGCCTAAAAGATCGTTGACAGCTGGATACATTCATATTTATCGGTTTGTATAAGATGGAAGATCGCATCAACTTCTGCATAAAACCCAATTCGATGGCGTTCCTCTTGCATTTGCCAGTTCCAGGGAAGATTGCTTGGGGGGATCGAATCAACTCTACGGCTTTTTTGATTTGGGGAAAAGAAGGCTGCTTAGAAAGTGTGAGAATAAATTGTTCCCTAATACAATCAGCTCGGTTCACAGGTGCCATGATAAGATATATGTGGGAGATATTCAAGAGGTTAGATTATTCACACATTCAATTTTCAATTCTATATATATTCTACAGGTAACGTGTTGGGTGTGTTGAGTAAAAGGGTCAAAACAGACATTTTTCATATGGGTCGAAACAGATTGTATGCATTAACGATAAATTTACAATTGCCCTGCACAACCCAAATCTACCCATTAATAAGTAACTGGGTCGAAACTGTCGCCTACTATATTCATTCTCTTTACTGTTAAAATTTGTGATGTTCTGACTAATGTGTATAGACTTTTTCTTCTATCGTCATTTCACAATTGCAAGTAGATGCGAGCCGAAAACCAGCTATATGTATATGCTGATGACTCTGTTCCAAGATGGCTGACATCTGCACCATGTAGACTTTGACACAATGGCGGGTGCTGACAAGTTTCGAAACATTTACTTTGGGCGGTTGCCACAGGACGTATCAGATGAAATCGAAGAAGGTCCTGGAATTATCAAACGGGAGCAGGGAATGCTTAATAAGGTTGAAGAGATTGTGCAATTTCATGTTTGTGACGTGGTGACATGCCTGCAGAAAGCGTCCTTAATTCCACGTGGCGTGGAGTGTCTCATGTATGGAACGGTGATGGGGTAGCTTAGGCGTGTTACTGCCATTTACTTCACGTGCTGATGTTGATTTTGTTTCTCACTTGGAGATGTATACGCGACAAGAACTTCCACGATTATGTGGTCGAGACCACAAGGCCTATAGATCTTCCTATTATCCTGTTAAGGATGTGATTGGTGGAGACCTCTGTGAACAATATCGCATGTTAACTCTAGAGAAACAGCGGAAGTGCAGACAGATTTGCTATGTGTATTCTGGAAGTGAAATCTGGTATGCTAAGCTAGGTATACTTAATCTTACTACGTTATCATATTCACTGTATTGCAGGGCAGTTGGTGTCTTTAGAAGAATGGAGGAATACGAATCAAAATCACACTATCAGAGTATATGCTGTTGGTAGTCTTTGGAGTATATAGATGTTTGGTATAAAGTTGACGAGTCATAGAACAGAAATTCTTAGGTTCATGTCCTATGCAAGTTTGCGTGTAGAACTGCTAGATCCAAGGGTGC
Source organism: Glebionis coronaria (assembly GCA_025667525.1). NCBI lineage: Eukaryota > Viridiplantae > Streptophyta > Magnoliopsida > Asterales > Asteraceae > Glebionis > Glebionis coronaria. The sequence continues at coordinate 637,800,823 of CM046877.1, forward strand.
GCTTACGCTTTTCTTTCGTTGACTTGTTCTTGTTCTCCGCTAACATCTTGAATTTTCATATACTTAACTGTCTCATGTACAAATTGCATATACCACGTGTGCTTCCCAAGTGGGTCTTGTGTACAACTGGTCTTGCTTCACCTTAACTGGTCTTGGCTTAAAAACTCGCATCGTTCTCGAAATGGTAGAAAGTAAATTTGGAAACTTTTTTTTTTAGAAAGTGAAAAATTAAAAAGAAGGAGAGGTTATGGTTAGTATCGAACTTAGCATCTGTGGCATCCAAAGCCAACACTATACCAACTCATACATCTCCACCATATGAAATAGTTAAATTATTAATTTTATAAAGAGAACATTGTAAACTGTCATTAGCTCCTCAAAGACATAACTGAGATGAGTTGGAATATGTTACAACTTAGTAGAAAACCACAGTCAAAGTTCAGTTAAAAAAAGTAGAACATATCCTTGTCGATTTGAGGAGAAAACATAGACCAAAAGTGAGGTAGGAGGACAAACAACAAGCAGATACGAAGGATCTTCTGTTAAGCGAGAGCATGACAATTACAACATGAAGTGTGTCCAGCCTTACTGAATATGGTACAATGTTACATTACGTTATATCGAATCGATAATATTTCGGCGAGCTTTGCTAACTTACAACATATTCAAACACACACACAAATTCTAATCTTTCGACGACAAGTGGATCATATTATTGATAACGTCGCTTTGATCTGAAAAAAAAACACCAATTAATTTTTGGACATGTTTCGGATTTCTATGAAATTGCACTTGTATGGTGATGCTATAAACGAAATTTAGAAAACTATTTATTTGTCCATAACCAGTTGGTACAGGTGCAGCACCAGACACTGGGCTGAAAACAGTAAAACCATACGTAAATCAGATATACAGTATACAAAGGTCAAAAAACAACAATAACTACACCTCCACACGGTATAAATAAATGTCATCTTCCTTTGGATCAGCACTAGTCCAGCTACCTTCAACAGGTGCACTAGAAATTGGTGCAGCAGCCTCACTAGAGCATTGGTTACCAGGAATTGGGGCAGACCATTGGTCACCTATACCGATAGCACCCGCTGCATAATCTATATAATCTGCGACAGCAATATCATCTTCTTCCTGTTCCTTCCCTGTAGAAGAGAAAAGTAGTGATAAAATTTTAACTAACTAATACAGTATTAAAATATCAACTAACTAATATGTAACTTCATTCGGGTTCTCAATTTGAAGAACACGATATTTAGGAGGCCTTGGTACGGCTCAGGTCAAACTGTCAAACTTCTTTCTCCATCAGGGTTATTCTGTTTTGTCATATTCAATAGAGATAGAGTCGAAGACTCAAACGTTTCTTTTTTCCATTTGATGAGCTTTTGAATGATAGTTATTGTTTCAAAGAAAGTGGAGTGATAACATAGTACTATGATTTTACTACAATGTTCATGAGTAGGCAGTGGTTTGGACTCTATTTGAAAAGGAAATGAACAATATATGGAGAGTTTTGTCGAGGAGGCGGCAAACTGGGCGGGTTAGGCGGACACATGCAACGGGTCATAACGGGCACGGGTCAAAATGGGCTCAGGTCAAAACAGACTCGGGTCAGACGGCGTTTTTTTTTTTTTGCTATCTCAGAAAAAGGTAACCCCTTTCTTCTGCAAAGCCTGTTAACAGAATTTCAAATCATTTGTTTGTTTTCATAACTTCTTTAGCCATCTCAGCAGAAGAAACTATGCGGATCAGGTACATAAAAAGGTCCCAAACACCCCTTAAATTCAACTGTGCTAAACATCGTTTAAACTCGATTGTAAAAGCAGTACCAAGCACCCCTTTAATTCGAGTGCAAAAACAGTCACAAATACCCTAGAATTCCGGAAAAAAAACACCCCTTACACTCAACTGTAAAGCAGATAAAGCACTTTGTGATAACCAAACGCCTAAAAATACTGCTTATTTGAATGTTGAGAATACGAAATCTTAAACACCCGCTAAAGTTATGAATATGTGCAGATAGAGTAGAAAATTTTGACCCAATTAAACAGCAGCTTGATCTTAGACTCTTAGTCATAGGAAATATTGTTCTAATTGGATTGGGTAGGCCACACTTACTCTGAGCTAGAATATGTAACATTGTTCGGGTTCCTAATGTGAAGAACACCATATTTAGGAGGCCTTGGAATGGATCAGGTCAAGGTGTCAAACTTCTTTCTTTGTGTTTTGTTATATTCGATAGAGATAGAGTCGAAGACTCAAGCAGTTTCTTTTTTCCTTTTAATAAAACAGTCCGAAACACCACTTAATTCAGCACTTCCAAACAACCCTTTAATTCAGCACCGAAAGGTGTTACCTTTTTCTAAGATTAAGCCTTTAAATCATACCTTTCTCAAAATGTATATCAAATGAATAACTTTCTCTATTAAACAGATTGTGGACTCTACTGATATATAATACTGTTACAGTGCTTGTCATCGACTAAATTTCCTTTGCGCAAGACTTTGGTGTACGTTTTGGTGAATCATGAAAATCTTGTAGATGGTTGTAAATGAGATTCGATAAATGTTGTGAAACCTATCCAGGCGTATGCTAAAACAGACTTCAACTTACAATAACCATAATCAGACACTATAATACCACAATCATTGTAAAGACTCATTGGTAATAAAAAAAAATCAGTTGTTTTAAACCGAAGAAATCACTCAATCAGTGCAGACCAAGTATACAAAACAATGTCGCATACATATAAAAAAAATTTGTTTAGTAACGAAAAAGAATTCTACAATTTTGGACTATTCAACAGCCAAGAAGTGACGAGTGAGACAACTTCAAATTAGTTGGAATGCATCAGGATCAAAATTTGGAAATTTTAATTGGAGGGGTGCGCCAAGCCTAGGCAGTAGTGCAACGCCAAGGCGACACATGAAGAACCCCAGCAGCAAGCTACCGTGATGGTTCCTTCACCCATAAAAAATAAGATCAATATCGACTGAGCCGTGACTCAGTCATCAGACATTAAACCTACAAGAACAGATACTACACTTGATCTTAGCCAAAAGGCCGAGAAAGGTATGCCTATTACATTCAAAGGGCTCAGGTTTTATACTCAAGTCCCACATGTCTGTTTACTTCACCCAGTCGATGTGGGACAACATAGTGTTTATCAGAAAAATATAATTTTGCTGCATATTTTTTGCATTCTTCCTTCACAACAAAAACTGAACAATCACTAGTTAACACGTTTAGATATTCATCCGTCTCCTTAAGCTCAAAATAGCTCCATAGGCATTCGACTTGGGGTCTAATATGATTAATCTAAATAAGAAAGTGAAAGAATAAGAGAATTGTGTAAAATATTGACCCGCAACCGAGAGAGAGATGGTTCTTCTATGGAAAGAGAACGTAAATCACCGCAGGGGCTGCTTCTGCCACCAATCAGTCCATGGACATCAAGAAGTAGATCACAATGTCCCATGAGCAACCAAAAACGATGCCCATGTTTATAATTGGAACTTCACGTCTGTATTGTCACTTCCGTACAGCTAACACATGCATGTGTGGAAGATTAAGCCTATAACTATATATAATATGGTAAGAAAAATGAGTATTGTAACGGCCTCAACCATTATTAAAGTATAAACGAAAGCACTATAGGAGAAGTGTTGCGATGTCTAATGAAATCACTATTTGGACCTCAGATGTGCCCTCTTGTGGTCGTCTCTCTGCATCAAGATTTGCAACGATTTTCTTGTGGCTGTAGTAATCAGTAAACTGCATGTTGCACGTCGATAAGCATATGCTATACCATTAAATGTTTTGTTAAAGAAATAATAAAGGGTGGAGAAATTTGTAAGTCTAACGGGTTGGGAGACTTTAAGGTAGTTTTTGCAAATTTATGGCATTAACAGAATACTAACAACGAAACTAAAATTACAAATGGTGGTTCTTGAACTTAAAGAAATGCTGACGGTCTTGTTGTACATCCAGCATTTACAGCGAGAAGTTGAGAAAACTAACTACAAAAAAAAGACCACTGAACTAAAGATAGGTAGTGGTCGCGTGAACGCCGTATAGTGTCCCTCGATTAGCAGTGATGACAAAAGCATCAGCCCAAGCTAGATGTCCCAAGTGTGGATTTGGATCTACACACTATCATATTTTCACGATATCAATAACTTAATGCTACCATATATTAGAGGTGGCCCGATGAATGGTGTAGGATTAGCTTTAAACATATCCTGTTTGAAACGGACCGTATTTGCCTATTTGATACTGGTTGGTTCATGGTTGACTCGCAAACACTTTTTCGTTCTAAAAAATACTGATTTTCTTTGCAAAACTATATAACTTTGTTTGAGACGGACATTAAAAAGAATATTAATTCAGTAAATTTTTAATGCTGTGTTACTCATGTTAGTTTGAAATATACATGATGGAAAAGGTTGACCTGCGCCACTTAATTAGATTTGCCAGTGTCAATGTGTCATGATTGAGTACTTGTTCAAGTTCGGTAGTTGAGATTTGAACTGCATTTTTCTTGTTCCTGTTTTTACATGTAAATTTGAAGAGGCTTTACAATCAGTATTTTTAAGCAGAGTTAGTTGACAGGATGTACTTGTGAGCCTAGGACCAGCGTTTTTGTGGTCTAGCAGTTTCACTTGCTATACATAGCAACTTGAACTTCCTTGCAGAAACATGTCATCGAGCAAGTTTCCTTCCTCTCAATATCATTGCTTAAGTTAAAGGCATGCTCAGGAAACAGAAAGTGAGAAGTTTAAATGTGATATTAATTGCAAGATGTTCAAGTGAAAGAGCAACTAGGATCATTGATTGACCAACCCGTATTCGACCTTGATCAGTTACTTTAAAGCTCAAATGCTTCTCACCAAGTTGATAATCTGAGCAACAAAGGCTTTACAATACTGTAGATAATATATTGACATGATTCGTTAGAATAACATCAAAAACTTCCTAATAGTGTCACAGCATTGATATTATATCGCTGAAACTACGGAAATGAACTTGCATTGTAACTGACAAAAGCGCCCCATTTTAAGTCCAGCCAACTAAATTCAGAAAATGAAGTTCACATACAATCGCGGACCTGGCCTCATAATCATGTTGATTTGCTTTTCTGCATCTCATCACAGCTAACTAAAGTTTGCAACTGCACAGCACACGCCTGTATGCAACTAGCATTGGTGCAACTGATATGCGACACCACTTGAATACGCAGGTTACAAATTTGTTAATCTTAGAGACCTTTAGACATTCAGTGCGTCATCCGGCAAAATATATCAAAGAACAACATCTATCTATTTTCTAAAGCAAATATATTGGAAAAAGAAGTTTAAGAATGATAAGAATACACGGTTTTAACCAATATTATTCTACAGAAACCTCATGTTTACCAACAGGCTAGCCCTCAGGAGTCAGTGTAACCAAAACTACACATAACATAGATGAGATTTGTCTCGAGAAGTAAACAAAAAAAAAGGTGTGTGTAACCATACTAGTCAAGGAGTTGCATTTTCTTTTAACCAATGGCTGCACCCACATCCCACGGTGAAACATCGTGTCTAACAAAAAAAAGGTTTGTTGTCTGTCAGACAACCATGTAGCCATGCCAAGACCCTTCAGATGGGCTGACAACGATCCTCTACTGAGCTATGGCAAAAACCAGAAGGCTCGGGTTAATCACACAGTGGCTACATGGTCTCGATGCATCAACCACACATGGGTCGTGACTTCTCGTTTGCTTATGGTCTTTATAAACTGCATATTCTTTTCACTTTCAAGCGATGTGGAACGAAACATTTCATTTTAATCAAACCCATAATCCTATCACATTTTATAAACTACTATTCCAATATCGAAAGGACACAATTCGGACACAAAATCATCTTAACAGCTCACACCTAAAAAAAGGTGAGCTAGCGTCACCAACATACACCAAACAGCCTCTAAGCATCAAACAGAAAACACAAACTTGTAGAATAATACACTAAAAATAGAGAAAAACAACATAAAGCACTACGAAGACACCAAATGAGGACCATTTCTCCCTATAGCCCAAGGAACTGAAAATTTTCTGCTTTGATTATGAATCAAGAGATCTCAAATGTACTGAACTTCAACAACATCATATTTAAGAATAGAAGAGTGGTCCTCAATATGAGCATGAACCACCTTTTTTTCCATTTCCAAAAACACAATCAGCGTGGATAAAATGTTCACCAACGTGAAACTTGGAAAAACTATTGTGGGTTCTTCCCCCATAAAAAACAAGATTACATAAAAAGCTGTTTCATCGTTCTTGGCCAAACAAACCAAAGTTTCCAAAATAAACAAGCATAAACTTTGAACTAGTTAGTGGAGGGGTGCGCCAAGCTTAGGCGGTTTTGCAACGCCAAGGCGACACATAAAGAACCCCAGCAGCAACTGTGATGGGTTCTTCCCTCATAAAAAATAAGATTAATATCGAGTGCGCCCATGGCTCACAACATATCAGATATTGAACAGCCCGTTTATCCACTTTAGAACAACTTTACTCTCAAATGTTCAGGAACTCTATAATTCAATATAAACCAAACAGTTGTAAACAAGTAAACTTGAAAACATTTAATTGGAGGGGTGCACCAAGCCTAGGCAGTAGTGCAACACCAAGGCGACACATGTGGCTCAGTCATCAGATATTAAACCTACAAGAACAGATACTACACTTGATCTTAGCCAAAAGGCCGAGAAAGGTATGCCTATTACATTCACAGGCCTTTCCTTTTATATTCAACTCCCACTTGTTTGTTTACTTCACCTAGCCGATGTGGGATACCAACGGTTTTTCTCATACTTAGTTTATGACTTGAACATCGGTTGAAGTAGAAATATCTTCCATATATATGAGTGCAGCACTCGAATATTTTATCATGCCGGATACAGTCACGTGAAACTATGACCCAAGTGGGGGCATTAAATTGGGTTCGAAGAGGTCTTTGGATAAAAGAACACCCATGTATGTTCTTGGTGAAGTGCGACGACAGCATCCAGAACTAAATAGTTGTCGGTGAAGTCATTAGAGCTGACTTTTCAGAGCAGCAGCCAAAGGCCTTGGCTTGGCTTCAGCAACAACTTCCATGGTTAGTGTTGATTAGGTTTGTGTTCTTGGTTCGAAAGTTGAACCCCCAACTCCTACTTTTTTTAGCGAACATACCAGGACAAGTTCGAGTTACAAAATAAAGATATAATTTCAACAGACACTTTCGATCACTGAATCTCTAGTTTTATTTTGTTCAAGTTACAAAAGAAACTGATGTAAGATTGTAAGTAGCAAGAATATATGTGCATCGTCTTTAATCCATACTGTCATGTTATATCGGCGTGTGCCAACTGCCAAGTGAACCAATATCCACATTATTTTGCGTTTCTCTATACCCCCAAAGCCAATTCAAAACCAATCAGAGTTGGGTAAGTCAGTAACAATACCGTGACAATATGCCATCTTGAGCAAAGTCACTAGAACCTTGGTTCAGGATCGAAGATACACGTCAATGTGTCACATTGAGTACTGCCTATCCAAAAATCTCACCCGTTAAACTATCTTGTTGACCCTGTTTAACTGTTTACCAAAGATAAAAATAAATTTATGAAGCCTCGACAAGACGATAAACATGACAACAGAAACTTGAAACTATTATAAGAATGTTCAACCAGAAACGCAATATATGTAATGATCCAGACTGAAAACTCAAAGTAGACAAATGTTTCATTAATATTCAATAGTATGCAGTAGTATATTACTAACAGACGACTCCATAAAGTTCCAAACTGCTCATACAAACTTCAGACATGACACTAATGAACCATAGCTGCTTCATGAACATACGTAGTAAACACGTAACTATTGCAAGCAACCACTACCTACAATCTCTCAAGTTCTTGATCTTTGTACAGGAGATCTTGATATGCGTACAGGGGACCGACTGTAAAGTGACAAAAAGAAAATCATGAGGCCAAGTCTCTAACACTTTTTACCAAATACAATATAAATGCAGAAAAGCATTACCTGCGGTATGGCTCGTCATATGCAGGACTCTTGGACCTGTCATTGGATGGTCCCCTGTACTTATCGTACACAGGGCTAAGAGCACGTCCATAATCAGGACTTGGTCGACCTCTCCTATATGGACTTCGTGACCTATAAGGACTATCCCCACGACGACTATAACCTCTTTTAGGGCTGATTGATCGGGATCCTCTCTCACCGTCATCCTTTAAACCATACTCTACTGACACCACCCTGTCCAGAATTTTACTGCATCAAAACACCATAATCATCAGTACTATAATTTATAAGTAGTAATCTAGAGAGCTTAACTGGAAAAAAAAGAGCTCGATAAACGCAAACCTCATGAGTGTACACTCGGGAGCTTTTGTGGCCTCTTCTTGTGTTTCAAACTGCACAAATGCAAAGTTGCGCCTAATACGATATTAAACATACAGTACTAAAGATCTTACCTAGCAGCCGCAGGCCGTTGTTCATGAAAATCAACCGTATAAACATGTCCTGTAGGAGCATAGCCCTTGCTAATGAAGTATTCAGCGACCCACTTCCAGTCCCGGATTCAAGCACGACTAACCTGGAACCAAGTCCAAATACATCACCACAAAACTAACACCCGCAATATAAAAATTTTGTGTCCTATGACTCAAAACCAACGTCCATAGCTCAGGAGTCGGAGCAAACAAGTAAACAAATCCTCCTCTATGACTAGAAACTTTACATTCAAACGGCTTCCCAATCCAATCAGAATGCCTAAAACCGCCAAACCTATAATAATCAAATCTCCATTACTTGTAGGGAGTGAACTCTAGAAATATATTTAGAAACGTTGACGCAGTGAGTTTGATCATGTTTTGATTGAATTTTGACCAAAACCGATATTATCACCATTGATCAGGATGTAGAACCTAGGTTGCACCGAAACGGGAACGGAACGGGGATACGGAACGACAAAAATAAAAAAATCAAGATACAAAGATGAATTTTTTATTTGTTTTTATATTTCCTGTGACTAGATCAAGCTGTTGTGTAATTGGCTCAAAAATTTCTACTCGATTGTTATATGCATGCCTTATCTGCACATATGGCCATTGGTCATGACGTGGAACAATACAACAAGCTTGAAGCTCCAACAGATGAGGAAACTGACATGCTAGATCTTGCTTTTGTTTGGCCTCACAGAAACATACGTCATTTTTTAACATTCGCATAATCAGGCTGTTCTGTGCAGGTCACGTCTCGGTTGTCAAGTAAACGCAAAACCTGAACTCGACGGGCTTCGTCTAGCCTTCCCTGCTGCTACAATAAACTTTGTTGTTGATCTTTAAAACCAAAACTACAGTAGAATAATCACATATAAAGAAAGATTTCAGAGTGTAAAGGCGAGGAACCAAGATTACAAGTTTTGTAGCAATTTCATTTTCGTCTGTCGCATGATAGTTTGTGCACTTCAAAACAGATTTAGTATATAGCATGTGTCACATTGGATCGAGCTATTCAGATCACTTTAATCCTTAATAAATCTCATTTTTCGTCTGTGCATGTAGGTTGATCAAATACTTGATAGATCAAATACCCCTGAGGCTGGTGCACCAACCAGGTGGTTGGACTGATGCTGATGGTAAGGAAGTTGACCTATCTATTCATATCATGTAGTTATTGTTGTTTTTCAACCTTTGCTTACTCATATACCTTTGTATATCTGATTTACGTATGGTTTAATTGTTTTCAGATCCAATGTCTGGCTGATGGATGAGAAAATGTTGATGCACCTGTACGAACATGTGCATATGAGGGGGAATGAACCAAAACATGACTACCTTCGTCCTTACTTTTTAGTCTTGTTTAAAGTCGAGGAGTATTTGATACCGTCGATTGTTCAAAATTTTTGATGGTTTTGGTATGAAAGAGTTAATGCTGATTCAAATCATTATGGTAGCTACGTTACTGGTAACGTACGTAGTGCATGATTTGAATTGGTTTGTATATTTATGTTTCATTTTCAGTTGCTCTTACTTGAATGCGGTGATTACGTACCGTAAAATGTGTTGGTATATCAACATTGGTTGCTTAAGATGAGAAAATGATTTATTACTCCGTACAAGTTATACCCTTCAAGATATTTTCGCCTTTTGTGACGTACTCCACTATCATCGGATAACTCGTGGGTTCAAGAAAATTATTTAGCCTCCACGATATGGATTGAGGCGTGTGGTAGCGTGTCTGGAATATCTTGTTTGCTCCGGAGTAAACATCCAATTTAAGATACCCATAGCGATGGGTGGTATAGAAATAACATTGAATGTAATCAAAAGTCAAACATAAGTAATCTATGCATAAGCGGTCTTCGATTAGAGCAGCCGCATGTTCTCAGCTCCACTTTCGCCCATTGAAAAAACAAATTGTTCTTATATAACTTATGTTCAGATTTTGACAACTTGTTATACAAATTTATCACTTTTAAGTATGCAAAAACTATGACGAGAAGTTACCGTTTCAAATGAGCGAGCACCATGTTTGGCAAATTTGTTTCCAGAGGCCACGATGGTCTCATATATTGACGCAACAAAGCACATGTTACTAGCATTGGACTAACGTTATAGACAACATATACAACAATACCTTATCTCGCTGACGTATGATACGAACATCTCTACAAGAGAGTAAAGGGTCTGCTTGCTAACTATAGTCGCGACTTTATATCAAGCTTGTGTAATGCTCTCGATAAACATAAGCTATTTTATATATCAAGCTTGTGTTGGTCCTCCCGTCTCACTGTTGGCGTATCTTTCTTTGATCTTGTTAACGATAGTCGCGACTTTATAGTGGCCCTCCAGAAACTTTACTGGGACCTAACGACTTTTTATATGTTTTCTATATAAAACTAATAATTCAAGCATTTATTAAGAGTAGGGTGTTGAAGTTGGTATAGGTTTCACTTTGCAACTGAGAGTTACGGAGTTCGATACAAACTTCTTAACCAGACTTCTTTTTCATTTTTGAGAATGTTTCAAAAAATGATTATTCGTTTTTCACTTTTTAGAAAACAAAAAGTTTTTAAAATAGTGTGTGCAGACTTTTTGCCATATCATAAGAATTTCTCATCTTATTAAACAAAGACAACCTTTTTTAACTTTTATATATCAAACACGATCAGATTTTTCGTTTTCTTAAAGGTTATATTTCATGTGGAATATACTAGAGACTACTATCTCACAATCATTTTGATTAAAGGTTCGAGAGCTTCTTGCATGGACTTCGATGCAATGATATTAAATTATATTATTTAGTATTTTTTTGGTAACCAATACACTTTGTATACAAGAGGTACGTGGTTTGATACTCTCCAAATCCTTCTTTGATTCAAGGTTTTATACATTTTCTTTTAATTATTGGTATATGCCCACCAACTGTTTGATTAAATAGGAAAACATATAAATTTATACTACGGGAGTAGAACTCACCCATGTACAGAAAAGAAGTAAAACATGACTGATACAAGTTTCTAAAACGACATTTTCGTAAGAGCTGATATAATAAAAATAAATTCCAATCGGTAAACATCAATGCACCAGTGGTCTAGTAGTAGAATAGTACCCTGCCACGGTACAGACCCGGGTTCGATTCCCGGCTGGTGCACATTTAGCTATGATGAAATGCCTTAGCAATGGTTGGGTCCATTGAACATCATCCTTAAATTGATGAAACATGGCCAATTCTGAGATTTTATTTTTACTAGAACTTTAGTTCCTGGTTCGTCTTTTTTCAAATTTACTAGTTCTTCTGAGTATACGCTGACGACTCGTCGTTAATACAATGCAAGAGTTGATATTGAATTTGATACTGTCGAATGTTCAAATTTTTTTAATGGTTTTGGTATGAAAGAGTTGATGTTGCTTCAAAAGTTCAAATCATTATAGTTTTGCTTGCATTTTATTTAAAGCTTTGAAAAGCTGTGATGACAGCAATGCTCTTTGCCAAAAATTCAGATTCATATGAAGTATTTGTATTACTGGTAACATAATGCATGATTTGTATTGCTTTCAAGGTTTATATTTCATTTTCATTTGCTCTTACATGGATGCGAAGATTATGGAGTGTCAAATGTGTTGTTATGTCAACATTGGTTGCTTAATATAGTTAGAAAACATGTTATTGTAAGAAACAAAGTAATCAATGCAAGATTCATCTTTTGCGACGTATAGTAGCTGGTGAAACAGCACTACCACCGGCATGACTTGTGGGTTCAAGAAAATTATGTACCTTCCATATATGATCTGGAATATATTGTATACTCCATAGTGAACATCGCATTTAAGATGCCCACTATTATGTGTTCGAATTTTGACAAGTTACTTATACAAGCAAAATTCGGGTTCTCCCTTTTCACAATGCATCTTGTCAAGTGACCCAGCACCAAGTTCGACAAATTTGGTTGCAAGGGCACCCATGGCGGTCTCATCTATTGACAATTGCGTGGGGATATATAGTAGTTGTTTGTACAATCTTCAAAGTCTCAGGCTGCATGTAAAAGTTGACGTAAAAAGCACACCTTACTAGCTTGTACTAACTTGTAGTTTTACCGATAGATATGGGTCTAAACTCTTAAGTTCTGGACAACATATACAACAATATTCGATCCCGCTCAACTGCTCAAGTAGAATACAAGAGAGATACAATTTATATAGTCGCATCCTTACTCGAGAGTAAATGGTCTGATTGCAAAACACTTGCGGCAAGAGTGTGTTGGTGTAAATGTCACGTTCTTGATAGAACATAAGCTCCTTCGTATCAAACTTGTGTTCGTCCGCCAACGTCACTTTTGGTGTATTTTTTTTTTCATATTGTTAACAATAATCACGACTATACATTGGCGCATTCGAAACTCTACATGGAAAAAGGTTTCCGCCTAATGAACTACGCACGCTCTCTATATAAGACAAATATTTAAAATTCTTCAACAGAGGAGGATGTAAGAGTTGGTAGAGGGCATGCTATAATGCGACAGGTGCCGGGTTCGATACCGACAATTTTCATCGTCTTTTTTTTTACTGTGGTTTCCGCTTTTAAAGCTGACTTTAAACCCGACTGTCACAGTTTGAAGAATTTCTTTTTTTCTTATAAAGAAAGAACAATTTCTAGTTCGTTATGGATCGGGCTTGAGTTCACTCGTACGACGTACCCACCCGTTCATAATATTCATCTTCATATCTATTGGATACCTGATTAATATTATCCATCATAAAAACCGATAATATTTATTGGACCAAATGGCGCGTACAAAGATTGAGTCAACCTGAAATACACCAAACCTGTATCCAAACCAAATATTACAGCCCATGACATATATTATCGATGTAACATAACATATTCCAAGACGTTTCACACGCCACATACATATACAGCCACTATCGAGGAAAACGTACTAGCCGTCCAGTGCTCACTATTGGTTTTTATGATTTTTTTTTGTAGTCTAAGGTCTTACAAAAAAATCAATGTAATACGAAAATAATCAAAAGGAATGAAGTTTTTATATTGGAACGAGTAGTAATCTTATTATTGAATTTTAGTAACTGTAGTCTTAGAGGTTCTTATAAAATTGATGAAAATGTTTCAAGTTTAACGTTTTAGGACCTTTTTATAGTTTAAGAACTCATTTTAAAGAGTTGCTAATTTGTATAAACAAACTCAAGTAGATGTATATTCTGAAAGTTTATGGACTTAAAATCGATTGTCGTGTGATAAGATCGAACTCGAGATCACGGGATTGCACACATTACGTGAAGAGGTAACTTATTTATTAAATATATTTATTAAATCAAACCGTAGCTAACGATCGTTAAGTAATTAAAAGTTAAGTATTAAACGACCGTTATAGAAAGTTAAAGAAGCTAAAAGAAGGAGTCGGAAAAGTTCCGGAAACCTCTTTTGGAGCTTGTGTATATCCGGCCTAAATAGGGAGACAAAGATAAGGAGAAAAGATTTTGTGGCTTTATCTTGTTTAACTTTGGAAAAGAAGTTTTCCAAGGTGTATATAAACAAACCTAAAGCCTCATAATTTTTCACTCCATATCTCCCTTTCTTTGTTGCTAACCGGCGGCCAAACAAACACCCATTAGGGTTCTTCTTTGATTTTCAATAAGCTATTCTAGATCTAGTCCTAGCCCCTCTCTAGGGTTGTTGGGTAGATCTTCCATAGACTTGGAAGCTCGGTTTGTTCGTGCTAGACTCACGGTTAACTCGCCGTATCACGTGTGTACAAGATCGTGTTGTAGTCTTGCTTTAGATTACATCCTGGTGGTGTTCGTGATCTATCTCTACCGGTGACCGTTTCGTCTACTTGTAGATCTTGCTAGGATAAAGGTATGTAACCCTAGCCTTGATTAATTATAATCGTGTTAATTAAAGATCTTGTTAATTTGCTTCCGATGTGTGTTCTTTGATCCATATTAGGGTTTTACTTAATTGTTATGGTAAATATAAACCAACAGTGGCATCGAGAGCCGTTTTAACATGATTATAATTATCAAGATCTAAAGTTTTTTTAACTAATATTGATTTGTGTTAAAAATTACATGTTGTTTTTAGGTTTTATAAAAATTAGGGTTTTGTTTTTTTTTTGTTTTTAAAATCGGCTATGCCGAATTTTTATAAAAAAAAATAAAAAATTGTAAACCCTAAAATTACATGGTAATTAACTTTAGATGATAATTACATGATTAATTGTTATGTCATGTATTTAAGGTTACGATCCGTAGTGATTTCATTGATTGTTAAGTGATTTGGGTGGAATTTTGATGAATTGCATAATTAATTGTTATGTTGTGTAAATTCATGTTTCGATCCATAGAGATTTAATTGTTAAGATATGTGGGGATGAACATGCATGTTTTTCATGGATAATATGTTTTATGTGGTAATTGCTACGTGTTTTGCTACATGTTTTATTTGATTCAATAAATCTAAAATTAGGGAAGACTTTTATATGAATATAAAAACCTAGATTTGATACTATTTATTGAATAAATCGTGTGCATGTGGCTATTTGATTTATTTATTGCACATATAAATTGTTATTATGTGTTTATGATTTAGTTTTTTTTTGTACCTACTTGTTTTCATACGTTTTATATTGATTGTATGTTGTAAACAAGGGTAATTTTTTACAAGAAAAATTAATATGTACTAAATCATATCAAAATAAATGAATTGTTTTGAGATCTAAATTACATATGATTTGCGTTGATTAGAATTGCAATAGCAACTTAACGGCCTACTCAATTTTGACAAACTATAAAGTGGGTATAACGCACCGCTGGTCATGTACCCGGTTAAGGAAGGGGTGTTATGCTTCAGCGCTGACCAAATTCCCGGCTCGCCTGTGTGTCAAAATTGGAATTACCTACGGTTGTTATTGGTATAATTCTTTAAGTTTGATTTAACTACATTAATTCACATCCGAAACACAATGAATAAGGTTATTGCTTTGTGCTATAACTAAGTTGTAGAAAAAGTACGGTGTAAATTTAGTTGTGTGTAAAATCTTTTATTGGTTTAACCAATACCTCAACTTGCAAGTATATGATAAACTTTTAGTCTCAACAAAAGTTTACTAAACGTTTTATTAAACTTATGTTATGGAGATGTATGCATGCTTCTCCATACATGATTTTGACACCAAAATCTATACCCTAAAATTTAATTCATATGCCCTCTAATTGACGAACACTTGAAGTTACAATTGTCGTCATATAAGATATCGGGCGATGTTGTAATGGAGAGAAAACTTCATGACTGAATAAGATTGCACATGAAGGCTTTACGTTCTTAAGATTAGTCGACTTAATTGAGTTACTCTTGAGATCTGGAAACTTAAGGCATAAAGAAGGGATGAAACATGTTTACAATGCAAAATGACTTTTGGCAATGTAAATCCCTTAAACGTCTAGAAATTGAAAATTTGTTTGTCAATCATTGTTCGACAAGTTACCATCTTGAATACTTTCATTGCTAGCAGATCAACTGATGTGATGAAATTATGTCAATTTGGATTCTAGTTTTCAAGGAAAATACTATGGTTATTATTACCGGGGTAATTTTATTTTCTTGAATAGTATTATCAAAAATACTAAATTTAATTTTGTAAATTCCTTTGCAAATGTATTAATGCAACGTTACATCGTAAACGTGGTTTATTCATTTATTGATCTACAAACCATATGGTTGAGGATAGAGTCAATTCACAATGAAAGATAAACCGAAAACTCTTTTTCATGAGTAAAGAAGGAGTAATAAGGATTTTAGAAATGTCAAATTCAAATCCATAACTCATAGCAAATTTTAATAGTTAAGAAAAGTGCATATTTCGAGTTATTAAAAGTTACCGCTAATTGGTTATAAGGCAAACTAGCATATTTGTCTAGTAGTTGTGCTTTGACCATTTATAGGCACTACATACCATTGTGGGGTTGGTAGACCTATTAAGCTAGAAATTGCATGTCATGTCTTTCAAGTTAAAATGCATTTGATGGATAAGTCATCATTTACGAAGTAGAGTACACTCTTAAACCCTATAAGTAATTGTTACGAATGTGTTTTTCAAAAGTGTAAGAAAGTAAACACAACACTTGTTGGAAATACGTTTTACGTATTAAGAAGGATCGGTCACTCCATTAATAGTCCATGTAATAGCTCGTAGTTTAGTTAACTTTATTTATTTATCAAACAAGAACAAGCCTAGCCTACAACATATGTAGGCCGGCCCAAAATGTAAGCCCAAGCCTATGATGAGGGCTTGGGTATATAAACCCTCTCCTTTGATGGAGAGGGTGTGTGGTTAATCATTTTTCACATAGTTTTACTCTTGTTTCTCTCTCTAGAATTGTGTTTAATCCACCATCTCTCTATCTCTTTCTCTCTCTAAAAACATAAGAAAGATTTACACTTCTACAAATGGTATCAAGAGCCATGGGATGAGTGTATTGTTTTTGTGTTTGTGTTTATAAAAAATTCGTGTGTTTTGATCTCCTAATCCCACGTCCAAAAATCTTTTTGGTGTTTTTTTTATGGTTTGATCTTCACCAATATCATCTATATACACGTATTAGTGATTTTGGTTACTTGGATCGCTCAAAAACACAAAATTTTTTAGTGTTTGGATTCATTTTTGGCATCAAAATTCGTAATTCCTATAGTACAATTCATATTCCTTGTTCTTAGCAATTTTCGGTATATCTGGTACAATTTCGCAATTGTTTGTTTTACTGCGAAATTTTGCACAATCTGCCTATTGCGGAATTGATCTTTTCAGACTATTGCGAATTCTTGGCTTAATTGCGGATTTACACCATTGCGAAATTGTTCTTCAAAAGTTGCGGATTCTTGCAATTTGAGAATTGCGAAATCTTTGCAAAAGTTGCGAAATTAGGAATTGCGGAATCTTCCAAGAGTTGTGAAATTGAATCCAAACTTGATTGCGGAATTGTCATTGGTATTGCGGATTTGTGTGCAACAAGAATTGCGGAATTGTGTATCTTCAGTAATTGCGAAATTGAATCCAAACTTGATTGCGGAATTGTGTGACTTATTGAGGAATCTTCACATTGCGAAATCTTTGGAACTTTTCACGATTTTTTCAAGATTTTCGAAAAACGTGGTTTAGACATAGTTTCTCGAGTGTAATTTTGCAGTGGAATTTTTGGTTTCTCACGAAGACAATTTTAGGGGATTTTAACATAGTTTCTCGACTTCAACACACGACAACAAGCACATTTACTTTCTCTCATTGTTCGATCATTGTTTGTAAATCTTAACTTATCGAAATGGAGTACACATCTCTAACGGATAAGTCCATCCTCCCGGGTACGGATAATCGTCCACCAATGTTGGAGAAGTCTATGTACGAGGATTGGACTTCCCGAATGTAACTTCATATGTTGAACAGGGAGAACGGACATCTTATTTGGGCATCGGTGCTCAATGGACCATTAGATTATGGTACAGTGACGGAAGGTACGACCATTCGTCCTCGCACAACGGGTGAATTGACTGGAGATATGAAGATACAAGATAAATGTGATAAGTATGCTACAAACATCATTCTCCAAGCCCTTCCTCCAGATGTCTACAAACTCGTCAGCAAACATAAAGTTGCCAAAGAGTTATGGGATAGAATTCGGGTTCTAATGCAAGGCACCTCGTTAACTAAACAAGAACGAGAGTGTAAGCTTTATGATGCGTTTGATAAGTTTGCCTATGTGCCAGGGGAGACTCTCAACGACTACTATCTGAGATTTACCCTATTGTTGAATGAGCTAAATATCTATGGCATGGCAATTCCTACCTTTCAATTGAACACCAAGTATTTGAACACTCTTCCTCCAGAATGGAAAAAATACGTGACGGATGTTAAATTGGCTAAGGACTTGCATAACACCAATGTGGATCAACTTCAAGCTTTTCTTCAACAACACGAATGCCACGTGATCGAGGCTCGGTTGTCTACACCTCAAGTTCATGATCCACTTGCCATGTATGCTTCTCAACAAAACATGGCTTATACTTATCAGCAACCATCATACTTGCAGCAGCCACCACCACACAACTATCAGCAACCACAGCAACCATCTTATCAACCACTAATGATGCCACAACAAGCATTTCAACAAAGTGTTCATCAACAATCTTTTCCACAGCAACCACCATATCAGACATCACCATCACATGCCAACACTTCTCCAATGGGCTATACTCCTCAGCAAGGATATTTTCCATTAGAAGCACAACCAGCACAAGCTTTCTACTCTAATGAACTTCCACCAATCCAAGCACCGGTCTTAACTCCAAATGATATGCCAGCTGATGTACTAAACCATCTCACCGCTTACTTGTCAAAACTTGTTGCAACTAGAGGATATCCACCAACAAACAATCAGCTCCGCACCTCATCAAATCCTCGACAACAAGCCACTGTTCAAGATGGTCAAGTGACGGAGCAACCTATTCAGGAAAGGCAAAATTCATACGGACCTCCTACAAGGACTGGGAACAATCAAGCTGTGAATTCTCAAGCTAGTGGAAATGGGAGTCCTATTGGTCCTAAGAAGGTTGTGACTTGCTACAATTTCCAAGGACAAGGTCATATGGCTAGGGAATGCACTCAGCCGAAAAAGAGGAGGGATGATGCATGGTTTCGTGAGAAGATGTATTTGGTAGATGCTCAATCTAAGGGGAAGATTTTGGATTCAGAGGAGTTGGCATTTCTTGCAGACCCATAGGCAGCAGATACTGAAGGCATTGCAGTCGTTTCCACTTCTAATGCAGCTTATCAAGTAGATGACCTTGACGCATATGATTCTGATTGTGATGACATTCACTCTGCCCAAGCTGCTCTCGTTGCTAATCTCTCTCACTGGTTCTGATGTCATCAGTGAGGTACCAACCACATCTAATAATATTGATGATAACCAACATCAAGTTGGGCATGAAAATGACAACCTCGAACAGCATTCGGGGACTAGTAACTCAAATGATGTGGTACCCAATCCAACACATTTGAGTGAACCTCAACCAAATGCTACGACGGGTAAGGAATCTTATGCTCAACATGATTTGGTCATGGTGCCTAAACATATTATTGATCAAATGCATATGGCCCTCAGACAATCCGTAGATACGAATTCCACCCTAACTGCTGAGCTTGCATTGCATAAAGAAAAGGTCAAAACTTTTGAAATGGTCCCTCAAGAAGAGAAAATAACATGTTCTGAATTTGACCAATTTCGTTTTGAAAAGATTGAACACTTGAAAGAAATAGAATCATTAAAAGCTAATCTTTCCAATGAATTAAAAGAAAAAGAGTCGGTTGTCAATGATTTTCAGAAACTTAAAATGGATTTCGAAATTCTCGAGTCTAAAAAGGTTGAATCGGAAATTAATGCTACCAAACTTCTTAAATTCAAAGAACAACAGCTTTTAAAACAATACGCTTCCACAGAAAAGGTTCATCTTTTAACTAAATCATTTAAAGAACTTGAACTTAAGCGTCTTCAAGATTTACCACCTAATCTCGGTTAGGCAAAACAAGCTCAGGAATATATTCCCGGTCTTTATGATATGACCATAATTGGAAAATCGAAAGAAGCACCTTTTGTTCGTAGTACTGAGGAGACACAATCACTTGGGGATGAAACTCATTCTAAAATGCTTTCAAAACTCCATACAATTGATTATGATCAACATAACAAAGATCAATTTTCGAAAAAGACACGCATTCGCTTACAAAAAGAATTAGCAGAATTAACAGTTCTTGTGCCCCAAAGTTTGTCAAATGAAAACCTTCCTAGTACGTCTCCTACACTCGTCAAAAAGGATTTAACGAAGTTAATTCCACCGGTAAGTAAGGCGCCCGTTAACTTAAATACGGTTCACCAACACTTAGCCGATTTTGACAAGGTCATTTTGAAATGTACGACGGCCACGGCCATAACGGAGGGTGAATGGAACTTTGAGCACACTAGAGCTGCGTTTCGAGATGAAATTGTTCCGTTTGTAAACAATGTTAAAGCTTGTCTTCGTAATATTGATCAAGATTTATTTTTGGAAATAGAAGAAGTTAGACGTGTTTTCAATGAAATGGAAGATGCTTATGAAAACAGTTTACTTGAAATAGAACGGGTTTCACGCCATAATGATCTGCTTCAGAATCAAGTGATGTCTCATGATATAGTTTCTGTCTGTGTGAATACAAGTGTTGATAATGATTCTATTGTGCATAATGTTGAATCTGTGGATACTGTGGTAGATAGTACTTGTCACGAATCTAACGCTTAATTTTTAAAGCTTCAAGATTCATATTCATCGCTTTCAAAACGTTTTGATGAGATTCAAACACATTGTATTTCGCTTGAATGCAAGCAACAATTTATTCAAGAAATCTTTGAAACGTCATTCGAAGGTGTTAATATCGATGATGCAAATTTTGAAAAGAATTTTCGACTGAATTTACAATCAAAACAGCGTCAGCTAAGTGACAAAGTTGCTAACTCTTTGCCGATAGAAATAGAGAAATCTAAGGAGCTTAACTGTGTGAACGTACTTGAGGCCGCTGAGAATTTTAAACTTGATCTAGATAATCGAGTTTCCAAGATTTTGTCCAAAATTGATAACTTAAAATAGAAAAATACACGACTCTTCGATTCAGTAAAGCCCGCATGTGTTGATACCACTGCACAGACTCAATCATTGATTGAACAATTGAGTCGAAAGTCGGTGGAAATATCTTATTTGAGGGAACAAATTTGTGATAAGAACCTAGTCTTGGCTGAGTTAAAGGAAACACTTCGTACCCTCAAAGGTAAGAATGTTGTGGGTAACGCAGCCACTATCTCAGCATCGTCCTCTAGTGCAATCAAAAGAACCCTTATTGCCGTCACACCACTTAACAAGGGCCCTAGGACTAAACCATCTCAAACTTTGGTCACTAAAGATAAGGCGGAATCAAAACCAGCTTCTAATATTCCCATGTTGCCTTCTACAGGAGTAAGCACCACTACTAAGGCTCAAAGATCTAAGCTTAAAAGAAACAAGAAGAATGATAGGATCTTGCCCCCATCTAGTAGTCAAGTGAAGAAGAAAGTAGAAGCCCATCCTAGGAATGTTATTTCTGTTTTGAATAAAAAGAATCATGTAGCTAAACCTTAAAGGCTCTGCGGTTGTGCAGCGTTCTAAGCCTACTTTGAATTCTAATTTGAAATGTTGGAATTGCAATGAATGTATGTTTTCTAGTCGTCATGATTCTTGCCTTATTGACCATGTGAATGAGATGTATGCCCGGAAACATGGATTAGAATGGAAACCGACTGGGAAAGTGTTAACCCAAGTTGGCTGGATGTGGCGTCCCACTGGTAGAACTTTCACTATAGTAGGAAATACGTGCCCTTTAACTAGGATCACTCCCACTACAGCGAAGAAAGCGTGCCCTATAACTAGGAGTACCAAGGCTACCAAAACACAAGCGTGTCCTTTAACTAGGAACACCAACACTACTGTAGGAACAAAGTGCCCTTTAAATAGGTCTACTCCCACTGTAGTGCTCGCGGATAATCCAAAACCTAAGAAAGTTGGAACTCTAAAACCTGTTAGTGCTAAAACACAGGAAATCTAAGGGTCACAAACATGTTAGCAATTCTGATAATCTTATATCTGTATCTGCTAACACTCAGGAACCAATAGTTTCCAATGTATTGTCTACTGTTGTTATTGAAAACAGGTGGTCCAAATTGTTCTCTGGTATTTGGACTCTGGTTGCTCCAAGCATATGACAGGAGATCGCTCTCAGCTCAGAAATTTCGTCAGCAAGTTTCTTAGTACGGTTAGATTTGGAAATGATCATATTGCAAAGATAATGGGTTATGGTGAATATCATATTGGGAATGTTATTATTTCAAGAGTGTATTACGTGGAAGGTCTTGGTCACAACTTATTTTCTGTGGGACAATTTTGTGATGCAAACCTAGAAGTTGCTTTTCGAGAGCATACCTGCTTCATTCGTAATTTGGAAGGGGTTGATTTATTGAAAGGTACTCGAGGGAATAATTTGTATACTTTGTCTCTACAAGACATGATGGCCGCTTCTCCCGTATGTCTTCTCTCCAAAGCATCGAAGACTAAGTCATGGTTATGGCATCGACGGTTATCTCATCTTAACTTTGACGCTATTAATCATTTGGCGAAAAACGAACTTGTTCGTGGTCTTCCTAAACTTTCATTTCACAAGGATCATCTGTGTTCCGCGTGTACAATGGGAAAAAGCACTAAGAAATCTTACAAACCCAAGACGGAAGACACCAACCAAGAGAAACTTTATCTTTTGCATATGGATCTTTGTGGATCAATGCGTGTTGAAAGTCTTAGTGGCAAAAAGTACATCCTCGTCATTGTCGATGATTACTCTCGGTTTACATGGGTGAAATTTCTTAAAGCAAAAAAATGAGGCCCCTAAATTCATCATCGGATTTCTCAAAATGATTCAAGTGCGTCTCAACACTACTGTCCGACGCATTCGTACAAATAATGGAACCGAATTTGTGAATCAAATCTTGCGTGATTATTATGAAGAAGTTGGCATATCTCATGAAACATCAGTTGCACGCACTCCACAACAAAACAGTGTCGTTGAAAGGCGAAATCGCACACTTATGGAAGCTGCTCGAACGATGTTAATTTACGCAAAGGCTCCATTGTTTTTATGGGCAGAAGCAGTATCTACAGCAGTGTACACCCAAAACCGGTCACTAATTAGTAAACGCCATGGTAAAACACCTTATGAGCTTCTCCATGGAAAAGTACCAGATTTATCATATCTTCATGTATTTGGTTCTCTTTGCTATCCAAATAATGATGGTGACAATTTGGGAAAACTTCAACCTAAGGCTGATATTGGTATTTTCATTGGTTACGCACCCGCAAAGAAGGCATACCGAATCTACAATCGTAACTCTCGCAAGATCATCGAAACTATGAATGTTGATTTTGATGAGCTGACAGCAATGGCTTCTGAGCAAAGCAGCTCTGAACCTGCACTACATGAAATGGGACCCAGTAACATTTGTTCTGGTCTTGTCCCAAACAACCCTACTTCATCATCATTTATACCACCTACCAGGAATGAATGGGATAAGTTGTTTCAACCGTTCTTTGATGAATTCTTTACTCCTCCAAGTATTGTTGCTCCAGAACCTGAGGTAATAGCTCCGGTAACCGAAGTTGTCGCTCCAGCAACCGAAGCACAATCAAACACATCTACACCAATAATTGGTCAAGATATACCAACAACGAGTAATTCTCAACCAACACAAGTAACAACTACCCATGTCATGCCTATTGATGATGAAGAGGATGACGATGATCACGATTTGGAATTCGCTCAAATGCGTGAACTTCCATTCTTTGGTGTACCAATTCCCGACCCTAATCAAGCCAGGTCGTCCACCTCAGAGGGAGCTCCAACTACAGTTTACTCCAATCCACGGATTCGTGAACATGACAGCAAGTGGACAAAGGATCATCCTATAGATTCTATTATTGGTGACCCTAATCGTCCGGTATCCACACGAAGTCAGTTACAAGAAAGTGCAATGTTTTGTCACTTTGATGCTTTTCTCACTGAAGTTGAACCTAAGACATGGCAACAAGCTTTTACTCAATCATGTTGGATAGAAGCTATGCAAGAAGAACTTAATGAATTTATACGTCTTGAAGTATGAGAACTTGTCCCATGCCCGGATAAAGTGCAGTTACTCACTTTGAAATGGGTTTACAAGGTGAAACTCGATGAGTTAGGCGGAATATTGAAGAACAAAGCTCGACTAGTAGCTCGTGGATACAAGCAATTACTGGGCATCGACTTTATGGAATCCTTTGCACCTGTTGCCCGTTTGGAAGCTATTCGACTATTCCTCGCTTATGCAGCCCATATGAATATGATCGTCTATCAGACGGATGTGAAGACGGCATTTCTTAATGGTGAACTCAAGGAAGAGGTCTATGTTCAACAACCGGATGGTTTTGTGAATCCTAATTATCCTAATCATGTGTACAAGCTTAAGAAGGCTCTCTATGGGTTGAAGCAAGCTCCTCGCGCATGGTACGATCTTTTGTCACAATTCCTCATTACACAAGGCTTCGCAAAAGGCAAGGTGGATCTCACGCTGTTCATTTAGAAACGAGGTAAAGATATGATTATGGTACAAATATATGTTGATGATATTATATTTGCAGCCTCGACCCAAACCTTATCGGATGAGTTTGGGACACTCATGTCTTCCAAGTTTAAGATGTCCATGATGGGCAAGGTATCATTCTTCTTAGGTCTTCAGATATCTCAGAGTCCCAGAGGCATCTTTATCAATCAATCCAAGTATGCCCTTGAATCGCTAAAGAAGTATAAGATGGAATCTTACGACCCCGTGGATACTCCAATGGTGGAACGAACTAAGCTTGATGCAGATCCTCATGGAGTTGCTTTTGATCCGACACTGTATCGTGGAATGATAGGTACTCTTCTGTATATCACAGCCAGTCGACCTGATCTTCAGTTTGCTATATGTATGTGTGCTAGGTATCAAACTAGGTCTACTGAGTTACACTTAGCTACTGTTAAAAGGATCTTTCGATATCTTAAAGGAACCATTAATCGGGGACTTTCATATTCGAAGGACTCTTCTATTGCAGTAATGGCATATGCAGATGCGGATCACGCGGGTTGTCAAGATACAAGGCGTAGTACGAGTGGAACTTTGCAACTACTAGGAGATCGACTAATCAGTTGGGCATCGAAAAGGCAGAAAAGCGCTGCAATTTCAAGTACGGAAGCAGAATACATAGCTATGTCCGGTTGATGTGATCAAATTCTTTGGATGAGATCGCAATTAACCGACTATGGTCTAGGTTTCAACAAAATTCCGATGTACTGCGACAACAAGAATGCAATTGCCTTATGCTGCAACAATGTTCAATTCTCCCGGTCAAAGCATATTGACATTCGCTACCATTTCATAAGGAGCAAGTGGAAAATGGAGTAATAGAGCTTTACTTTGTCCGATCTGAGTATCAATTGGCGGATATTTTCACGAAGGCTTTAGATCGCGCTCGAATTGAATTTTTGGCCGACAAGCTAGGAATGAGAACTTTCTCGCCTGAGACTCTAAAGGAACTGGCAGATGAAGCGAAAGAATAGTGGTGGTAAAACTATTCTCCGTATCCTTGGTGATCATTTGTATATATTGTTTATATTTTTATCCACAAAAGCAAAATACAAAAATATAAAATCATATAAAAACCATAAAAATTGAAAAAATTAAGAAAAATCCAAAAATATTTTCACTTTATTTTTCAAAGGCATGTCTTTTGGTACGATAATATTTACGGCCTTAGAAATGTCGATTAATATTGACACGGCGCCATAAATAGGTTTCGTACAAAAGTTGTAAATATTTCATAAAACATGCCCTTATGGCTTGTAGTTATTTCTGACTGCAACCCGGTTTTCATATTAAAGTCAAGTATTTCTTATGAAAGCTTTGGCTCACAACGGGAATTAATTTTCTCGGGCAAGGTTTACTTTAAAACCTTGTAAGGGATCAAGTTTATTTTATAACTTGGTCTAACACAAATCTATGTACGCCTCAGTGCATTTATTTGTACAAACAAGAGAAGTCTTGTTTTTATGAAGCTATCATCTCTAAAACCATGCTATCTACAATTGGTATCTACATACTCGACGATGCGACTACTCAACCGACGACTACAACTCTTTCAATAGAACACGGGTCAACAATTGAGGGGGAGCAATTGTCAAGCATTCAGAATCTTCGATGCCGAACGTGCCAAGTTCACAAGTTGGTGTCAAGACAAATATACCAATCGTACATGTGGTGTCAAGAGATGACTTCAGACGTGACGAGGCGACCAACATATGCTGACAAGAACCATTTGATCTTCTCTTATGATGTTCTCATCTATCAGGTCCAACCTTGTCAATTATTTTTTAATATGGTGAATATGTGATCATGCTACAAATCGATATCATATCTCATACATTTGGTATCATGAAGATAAAACGGACTTGCATTTTTCTTCCTAAAACCTTTGTTAAAACTTCATTAAATCAATTGATATTAAAAACATCGATTGGGTTAATATTTTTAATATGAGGGAGAAAATGTGATTTAATATGCGATATTATCACAAATGGTTTGACTTAATGTGCTGGCTCATCCCGACATATGCGAAATGTTTTCGATTATCGTGGCATATGTTAAGGGGGAGCAAAGTGGATTTGCTATATCAAAATGGATTTTCATGGTGACATATACTTACCCAAAATCCATTTATTTCACGACGATGAAGATTGTGGTGACATAAGGATGGTAGGATAGGTTAAGTCCAATGATTCTTCCAGAACCGGAGGAATCTTCCCAAGGACATTCCATAGCTAGAAATAGTAGTCCTTAGGAAAGTTGGAGAAACATTGTGAACGTAGCTGAATGCCGACCAAGTACTTAAGTTAGCACTGGAACAATCACAACAAGGTGCTAGTTATGACGTATTGGTAAGCATTGAAGGGGTTGAAGAATGAAAAAGAATTGTAAAGATAAAGGGTGTAAAGAAAGAAGCCCTCCTTACAACTTTAGGCAGAAACCGGGTCAATACATATGCTATTGAGATCATTTTAATGATTCTTGATATTGAAGACAGACATCATGGACCCAGTGATGCAATGCACAACCCACCCCAGCTAACTCAGATATCTCTCAAAAGGTATTTGTTTTAATCACACGGAGACAACGCATTATCTATTGATTTATTCACTCCGAATAAATTGGTATTGAAAAGGTGGCACTCCTCTTCAGCCTCCGATCACTAAAATCCAAAATGCACGATCGAGTCTAGAGCCATTTGAGATCATCAAATATCTCATTAGGACACACTTCCATATTTCCTTGCTTCTTCACACACTGTGAAAAGTAAGATTTTAAGAGTCCTACGCAAAATCTTCATGATCTTGCCTGAACATCCGAGTAATACGAAAGTATTTACAATGAAGATGGAAATCCTTCTTGAGCGAATATCAAAAATCTCATGGTAGGTGACTTGTGCGATTCTTTATGAATCAAACTTGTGATAACTGGAAAGCAACAGCTGTTTAATTCTTAACTGAATTTAAACACGTTCCAGGCCTCTACGCAATATCTTAGTGATCTTGCCAGAACATTCAGAGTGATACCTTAGTGTTCATAGTGATGAGTGGAAATCCTTCTAGTGTTAACCTCAAACAGCACTTGGTAGGTAACTTGTAAGATTCTATACGAATCAAGCTTGTGACAACTGGAAAGCAACGATGGTGCGGTTCTTAATTGAATTTCACTTGTTCCAGGAACATGAATTGACGACTTCAAATCATGCGGATATTATTATCCAAATGATTCACTCTTTATGTTCGCAGTCAACTTTGGACGGTCGGATAAAGAGAACGGGTTTACCCGCGAAATCCTGTCAGGAAGTTACTTAATTGAAACTATCCGTCACGGGTACGATATCTAATATCGTCCAACGGTCTTCACCGACCGGAGGTAAAATGCTACCGATTTAGAATGAAATGTTCAAACCCATTTCGTTCGTGTCTACTTATGTTGCGGCATTTGAAGACGGTGGCGTTGCGGAATCCAAGAAGAAGTCGTCCCCGCATGCTTATACTTTATGCACTTAATACCTCATCTAATTCAAGAAAGCCTAAAAGTTAAGTCTTCCGCTGTATCGAACTCTGAAGCTTTCAAGAATTTCTAAGGTATAATTATGTGGGACGTGAGGTCACGAAGAGGCGAAGATCACAAGTGATGGATGCACGAGATCAAGGCAAGAGATTAATGCTCAAGACTGATAATCGGTGTATTTTGCATACACCTCATAGCATGTTAATTTAGTATAATTGCATATTTTTTAGTCGTTATATATGTACTTTGAGTGTGTTTTGTGATTATATAGGTTACGAGCGAAATGGAATAAAATGGCCGCTTTAATTAATTTTTTGGAGAAAAGACATTGTGAGCGCCGATGAATGAAGAAAAAATATTGAAGAAAAAGATTTGAACGTGTCGCAATATTTTCGGTTATCTTTTATTTGTCCGGGCTTCGTTTGAGCAATTATTGGTGTTGGGTTAATTTTTATTGGGCTAAAGTTATTATATGTCAAAAGAATTAAATTTAAAAAAAAAAATACTTTTGGCCCACTTGGACCCGGCCCAAAAGCTTAAACCGACACCAACACAACTTATAAAAGAAAAAAAAGTTGGTGGGGACATAATGAATTCAAGGCAGTCAGCCGCAAGTCACAATTCACAAAAGAAAAAAAAAGTGCGAGTAGTGGGGGCCGCCGATTAAAGAAAGAAAAAAAAACATTAAGTTTAGACTTTTGGGAGGAGTTGGAAATCGCAATTGGGTGTATAGTCGTCGTTGTTAAAAAAAAAGGGGTTTTATTTATTTAAGATGAAGATGATGATTGAGATTAAGCGGGTCGGGTACATCGCAATGTCCGGCTAATTTTGTTGTAATTCCTTCCGGTAACTTTATTTATGGTTTGATCATTACTTTTGGATTATTATATTTTTATTACATTGATTTATAATTTATTTATAAGTTATTTTTATCGATTTAATATTATGTTTAATTATTTGTGTTAGACAATTTATTGTTAGTTAACGATTCATACTTATTTTATTTAGTAAAAAAAAAAAAAGATGGTCGTATAATAAACATAAGTTGTGCCTAAATAAATTGTTAAAACATAATTATTGGTTGGATTAATATAAGATTTATTATTGCGAGTCATTGATAAACATAATAAATGCCGACATTAATTCATTCATATTAAGTCAATATAATATTTGTAATCGGTTCTAAAAAGTTTCAATAATCCATTAGTGTGATCAACCATAAATATTAGGAGCTGGAAGGGATTGCATTGTTCTTTTAATTGTTTACATTTTATTTTATTTTTCTAGCTTTACTATTAGTTTAATAATTATTTTAATTTTTAATCAGCATTTTTATTATCAAAAGTATTTTAGTTGTCAGATTTCAAAACCAAAACCTTTATTGATCAGTGATCACCTCAAAACTTAAACTAAAACCACATAGTCCTCGTGGATCGATACCCATTTACCCTATCTAATATAAGGTAATTAGGTTTATTTTTGACCGGTACTTCGATGTCGATCAAATTTTGGCGCAGCTGCCGGGGACTCAATGAGCTTTTCGTTTAAGTTTTTGTTAATATTTTTCTTTAATAAAATACAAAAATACAAAAAGATTTTATTTTTCTTGTTTTGTTTTGTTTTGTTTTGTTTGTTTGTTTTGTTTCTTGTGAGTGTGCAGGTTAGTGTATGCGCACACGTAGATCGGGACGTACATCACCGTTAGCTTACGATCCCGAGGTTGAGAAAAGTGCAAGGTTGAGAAGGAAGACGTTTCGACAGTTTTCTACTAATCTTGATTTTTCAGGTTTAGCAGAGCTTTTCGCTGAAATGCCAGGTGACGAAGATGCTGGCGGAAGTGCTAGTGGCAGTAGTAGCGGAGGAGAATCTCCACCACGGGGTGTTGATTCTTATTACAGGCCGGGGATCTTCGAGGATCCCTCGCCTATCGTTTATCCGGATCCGGTTAAAGGGGTTACAAGTAACTTCAAGATCCAGCCGAACCTCATAGCAATCTTGCCAGTGTTTAGAGGTCGTGAGGAGCCATACGCACATCTGCGAGAATTCTTCTCAATTGCTGACACACATCAGGTTAATAACATTACTAAGGATGAGGTAAGACTTCGCCTTTTTCCTTTTTCTCTTAAAGATCAAGCTAAGGACTGGTTCTCATCTCTTGAGCCAGGTAGTATTAACTCATGGTCTGAAATGCAATCTGCTTTTCTTGAGGAATTTTATTCTATAAGTAAGACTGCTGCCATTAGGAATAAGATTAAATCCTTTCGTCAAATCCCAGGCGAGCAGTTTCATGAAGCATTTAATAGACTTAAGGAGTTATTAAGAACATGCCCTCATCACGATGTTCCAAAATGGGAGCTTGTCAAAGTCTTCTATGATGGGTTGGATTATAACAACCAACAATTTGTGATGGCCACTAGTGGGGGTATGTTTTTCTCGCGACCTATGGAGGAAGAATGGGAGTTTTTTGAAAAACTAAGCAAAGGTTCTAAGACCCAAGCTTCAGTGGATCGAAACAACCACCAATCTTCCGCCAATTTTGTGTCTAACCAACGTGGCACAAATTCTGAAATTAGCGAGTTAAGTAAGAAAGTTGATCTTTTGTTGAGAAATATAGGAAAAGGTGTGCCAAATGTGTCCAATGTGTCGCATAGTGGGTGTTCAATGTGTGGTGATCCAAGTCACTCTGTGGATAATTGTCAAAGTTGGGGGGCGCCTCCAAATGAGGAGGTAAATGGAGTCTATGGTGGTCGTCCACGAAATGACCCATTCTCTGAAAGTTACAATCCTGGATGGCGCAATCACCCCAATTTCCGTTGGAAAGATGAAGACACTCGCCCTAATAATGCCCAACAACAACACTATGGTTACAAACCAAGGTATGAGGGTGGCGATTCATCTAATTTTCAACAAAATTCTTACAATCATAGGCCACAACAACAATATCCAAATCAGGGCCAAGGGCAAGATGACAACCGTCTCTTGAACCTTGACCGAAAGTTTGATAGGCTTATGGATTCATTGGCTACCAACAATCAAGAGATCAATAGAAAATTTGAGGTCACTAATCAAAGACACGAGACCACTACTAAATCTATTGCAGCTCTTGAAAGACAAGTTGGTCAATTAGCGGATCAATTAAGCAAAAGAGATGAGGGAAGGCTACCGAGCTACCCCACCATGAATCCCGCACACAAGAAAAATGGAAATGAGCACGTGAATATGGTGACATCTCTTCGAAACGGTAAAATCTACAACAATGACAAGGGAATTCCAAATTCTCCTGACGTCGAGGATTTCGTTACCGATGACGAAATTATTGTTGAAGGTAAAAATTATGATAATGTTAAGTCCGGTTCTGAGTTGGTAAATGATTTGTTAAATAATTTTTCTAAACCAGCAACACCGAATCCTAAAGCTACTGAATCTCCTGAAGTTAAGGAGGGTGGTGTGCCCAACACACCGTACCCTACGGCTTTGGAGAAATCGACATCTGCAAAGTTAGCTAAAAAGGGTCCTCATGCTGAGGATATGTGGGAGACTTTCAAGCAAGTTAAGATCAATCTCCCCCTTATTGATGCTATCAAGCAAATTCCTGCGTATGCCAAGTTTTTAAAGGACTTGTGTACCCAGAAGAGGAAGCTGAAGGCATCTTTGCCTAAAAAGATTGACCTAACTGAGCATGTTAGCGCAGTCTTATCTTGCTCCCTTCCTCCTAAATTCAAAGATCCTGGAGCACCATTGATTTCAGTTGTGGTTGGAAATATTGCCATTAAGAAGGCGCTCCTTGATCTTGGTGCCAGTATTAATATCCTTCCTGCTAGTTTGGTTGATAAGTATGACTTAGGAACTCTTCGTAAGACAGACACCATTATTTCCTTAGCCGATCGATCTACCAAGATTCCTAGAGGTATCTTAGAGGATGTTATTGTGAAAGTTGATGATTTCTATTACCCAGTTGACTTCTTTGTTATGGACACCGAGTCACAATACAAGGATGTTCAACCAACTATTATCCTTGGCCGCCCATTCTTAGCCACGATAGATGCTAGGATTAATTGTCGAACTGGCGCCATGGATATTGCATTCGGTAATAAGAAGATAAGATTGAATGTGTTTAATTCTATGAATTCTCCTACGATAAATGAATGCTACCAAGTTGATGTGATTGATGAGGAAGTCCAAAAGCATGCACCCCGTATGCTTAAGGATGACCCGTTGGAATTATATCTAACTGGTGATAATGAGGAGATTCTTGATGTTGCTGAAGTTCTAGAGATTCAAGAGTGTTTGGTCAGTTCTTTGGACCATCAAAAACCACCTTGGTCTTATAAAGTGGAGTCCTTGCCTTCTACTTTTGACACGGCCACGAAGCCGTCGTTAGAGGTGCCTCCAACTCTTGAGCTAAAACCTTTGCCATCCAATCTCAAATATGCTTTTCTAGGTCCTAACAATACTTTTCCTGTTATTGTTGCTTCTGATCTTTCTGAATCACAAGAGGAAGCACTTCTAAAAGTGCTTTCCAAGTACAAAGCAGCAGTAGGATGGACGATTGCAGATTTGAAAGGGATTAGCCCTTCATTATGTATGCATCGAATTGTTACGGACCCAGATATTAAGCCGGCAAGAGATGCGCAAAGGCGTCTGAATCCTAATATGAAAGAGGTGGTGAAGACGGAAGTTCTTAAATGGTTAGATGCTGGTATCATCTATCCCATCTCGGATAGTAAATGGGTAAGTCCTACTCAAACGGTGCCTAAAAAGGCTGGAATCACCGTTGTTGAAACCGATAATGGGGAAAGGCTCACAACCCGACCAGTTACTGGGTGGAGAGTTTGTATAGATTACCGTAAGCTGAATAATGCCACATCTAAAGATCACTTCCCACTACCTTTCATTGATCAAATAGTTGAGAAGCTTTCTGGTAAGAAATTCTATTGCTTCTTGGATGGGTACTCCGGTTATAATCAAATACCCATCCATCCTGATGACCAGGCCAAAACTACGTTTACATGTCCTTATGGAACGTTTTCATTTCGAAGAATGCCTTTTGGCCTGTGTAATGCACCCGCTACCTTTCAGCGGTGTATGATGAGTATCTTTTCTGACATGGTTGGAGAATCTATAGAGATATTTATGGATGATTTCTCCATCTTTGGTCAATCCTTTGAAAGCTGCCTTGATCAGCTTGAAAGTGTGTTAAAAAGATGCACCGAAACTAATTTGGTGCTTAGTTGGGAGAAGAGCCATTTCATGGTTCGTGAGGGAATTGTATTAGGGCATGTTGTGTCTGAAAAAGGATTTGAGGTTGACCGTGCCAAAGTTCAAGTAATTTCAACCCTTCCTCCTCCCACTACCGTCAAAGGTGTGCGTTCTTTTCTTGGTCATGCCGGGTTCTATAGGCGATTTATTAAAGATTTTAGTGCTATATCAAAGCCTCTTTGCAATCTACTCTTAAAAGATGCACGCTTTGATTTTAATGAATCATGTCTTAAAGCATTCAACATGCTTAAGCAAAAGCTTGTAGAAGCCCCTATTCTGCAATCACCTGATTGGTCGAAGCCTTTCGAGATCATGTGTGATGCGAGTGATTATGCCGCCGGGGCGGTTCTAGGACAGCGGGTCGATAAGAAACCCGTTGTGATCTTTTATGCTAGTAAGACTTTTTCAGAAGCTCAAATGAATTACACCACTACTGAAAAAGAGTTGTTAGCTGTGGTTTTTGCTCTTGATAAGTTTAGGTCATATATTTGGGGGCATTCTAAGGTGATAGTATTTTCAGATCATAGTGCCTTAAGACATTTGTTGACTAAGAAAGAGACAAAACCGAGGTTGCTTAGGTGGATTTTGCTTTTACAGGAATTTAATTTAGAAATTCGGGATAAAAAGGGGTCAAAAAATGTAGTTGCCGACCATTTGTCTAGAATTATCCCTCCGCCGTTCAACCCTTCTGACGTAATTAAGGAAAGCTTCCCGGATGAAAGCTTATTTGAGGTTTCTAAGGTTCCTTTGTACGCAAATATAGTTAATTACCTAGCTGTTAAAAAGCTTCCGGATTTTTGGTCCAAGCAACAAAGAAAATACTTCTTCTCCCAGTTGAAGCATTATTTTTGGGAGGATCCGGAACTCTATAAGGTGTGTGCTGACCAAGTCGTTAGGAGATGTGTTCCTGACCATGAGCATATGGACATATTGGCTCATTGCCATTCTTATGCATGTGGTGGTCACTTTGGTGCTACGAAAACTGGGCATAAAGTTCTGCAAAGCGGTTTCTTTTGGCCGACTATCTTCAAGGATGCCCAGTCTTTTGTAATAGCGTGTATTCGTTGCCAACAAGTTGGAGGGATTTCAAGGCGTGATCAAATGCCTATGAATCCCATACTTGTTGTTGAGATCTTTGATGTGTGGGGTATTGATTTTATGGGACCATTCCCCACTTCCCATGGCAATGTGTACATTTTAGTGGCAGTTGATTATGTATCTAAGTGGGTGGAGGCTGAAGCTACTAGAACAAATGACCATAATGTAGTTCTTAAGTTTGTTAAGAAGAATATCTTTGCTAGACATGGAATTCCTAAGGCTATCATTAGTGATGGGGGTTCTCACTTTAAGAACTTTAGATTTGGGAAATTATTGAAATACTATGGAGTTAATCATATGATAGCTACCCCTTATCACCCACAGACTAGTGGACAGGTTGAAGTATCTAATAGGGAGATTAAGCGAATTTTGGAAAAGACCGTTCGTAGTGATAGGAAAGATTGGTCCTTGAGGTTAGATGATGCATTGTGGGCATATAGGACGGCTTTTAAGACTCCTATTGGTATGTCACCGTATAAGTTGGTATATGGCAAGGCATGTCATTTACCGGTTGAGATAAAGCGTAGGGCTGAATGGGCGATTAAGACTGTTAATCTGGATTTAGAGAAAGCGGGTAGTTCTAGGAAACTTCAATTATCTGAACTAGATGAGATTAGACGTGATGCTTATGAAAGTTCTAGGATTTATAAGGAGAAAACCAAAGCTTTTCATGATCGACACATCACCAAGAAGTCCTTCTTGGTTGGTCAAAAAGTTTGGTTATTCAATGCTAGACTTAAGCTTTTTCCTGGAAAGTTGAGAAGTAAATGGACGGGTCCATACGTTATGACTCAAGTCTCTCCATACGGAGCCATTGAAATAAAAAATATGGTGGGTGGAGAGCCTTTTAAAGTTAATGGACACCGTTTAAAGCCGTATGTTGAGTTGGAGAGTGATCAGATGGAAACGGTGGATGTGGTTTACTTGGAACCAATCCAACCGTCTCAATAACTCATATGAGTTATGTCTGGCTGAAGACGGTAAACTTAGCGCTTCGCGGGAGGCAACCCGTGGTTTGTGGAACTTTGTGGGTGTGTTCACTACAAACCCTCACGAGACAAAACTCGTCCAGTCGGGCTACCGAGTGGTTTAAAGGCTTGTTGCATACGCTAAATGCAACCGTGATTCCTACGAAAGTGAGTTAGGTTTTTGTTTTTTGTGTGAGTTTGTCAAATTGATTTTTAACCAAAATTTCAATTTAAAGTTTCTGCATTAGGGACAATGCAATGCTTTAAGTTGAGGGGGGGTTGGCACATGTGTTACATGTTTTTGTGTGAAATTTTGGTCAAAATGGGTTAAAATGTGATTTTTGGGAAAAATTGAAAATTTTTAAAATTTTAAATCACATTATAAGAGTCTTGTGCTAATTAGATGTGGAAGTTTCTTCTACATATATGTTTGTTGAGTGTTTGCAGATTCTAAAGATTAGTCTGTGGATGATTTATTGGAGCAAGCTAGAAGATTTGGCCATATTTATCAGGTGCACCCGATTCCATTGTATAATTTGGTTATTAAATTGATTTGATTGTTTGCATGTAGTTAGGCATATGTATAATTTAGATGATCAAACCACGCCGGTTAAATTCCCTTTACTTACCTTTGCTTAGATCGAGTAAAAAGTTTGAATAAATAATATAAAATATAGTAATGTAATAGTTGGGTTAAGACATTTGAAATTGATCTTATTCGGCTCGCCACCCGCGCACGGTGGCCTTAGAAAAGAGTTGGAGAACTATCATAATTATTGGTGGTAGTCATATGCTGGGCTTGCCTATCTGATTCGTCACCAGCGCAAGGTGATACTTTAGTTGTTAGCATAGGTCAGACGCCAATTTTTATGATGGATAGCATTGCACTTAGCTGAGACAATTTTATGTGAAATAACCCAATCCTTATATTATTGTAATGAAATTAGAAAGGTTAGTTTGATTTAGTGCATTGATTAATTAGACTATGTGGTAGATAACTCCATCATGTGATGTACCAGTAGGCACGAAGTATAAGTGTTCCCATTTAATTAAACAGACTTAATTAACCGGTTCTCATGTGCCAATGTGTCTTAGTATGCACCTATATGATAGATATTCATTTTTCTGAATAATTGGTCTTTATATCAACCTTAAAAGGAGTGTATAAAGCGTTCGGGATGACTTGTATAAGAAACGGTCTCGAATGGCTAAAAAGATAGAGCTTATGTGTGATGTAAAAAAAAAAAAAAAAAAAAAAAAAAGTGAAAAAAAAAATGAAAGAAAAAAAAAGAAAAAAAAATGTGTGAAAAGAAAAAAAATGATGAGAAAAAAAAAATGGAAGTATGTAAGCTAAAGTATGATGGCTTATGATGTGCTCTTATGCTATAAAAACTCCAACGTTATAAAAGGTGTACGATATTCTCACCTCTTGTTTTAGATTAATGTTTATATTGATTATAGGTGTGTAATAGGTACGTTGGCCACATGGTTAATTATATGAAATATAAAGTAAATGGAATTAATGGGAATGGTTATGCTAAGTGTTTAAGAAGGACAAAAATACTGGTAATCATTTTTGGATTATTTGTCATATAGGATGGTTATTAATGTATTAGGTTGAATGTGATTTTTTTTGATTAAATTTCAATAGTATGATTAAAAATTATGAAATTAACATAATTGTATATTTTTATTTTTACACGAGACGGTAAAAGTTAAAGTTGAGGGGAGTTAATCGGTGTATTTTGCATACACCTCATAGCATGTTAATTTAGTATAATTGCATATTTTTTTAGTCGTTATATATGTACTTTGAGTGTGTTTTGTGATTATATAGGTTACGAGCGAAATGGAATAAAATGGCCGCTTTAATTAATTTTTTGGAGAAAAGACATTGTGAGCGCCGATGAATGAAGAAAAAATATTGAAGAAAAAGATTTGAGCCTGTCGCAATATTTTCGGTTATCTTTTATTTGTCCGGGCTTCGTTTGAGCAATTATTGGTGTTGGGTTAATTTTTATTGGGCCAAAGTTATTATATGTCAAAAGAATTAAATTTAAAAAAAAAAATACTTTTGGCCCACTTGGACCCGGCCCAAAAGCTTAAACCGACACCAACACAACTTATAAAAGAAAAAAAAGTTGGTGGGGACATAATGAATTCAAGGCAGTCAGCCGCAAGTCACAATTCACAAAAGAAAAAAAAAAGTGCGAGTAGTGGGGGCCGCCGATTAAAGAAAGAAAAAAAAAACATTAAGTTTGGACTTTTGGGAGGAGTTGGAAATCGCAATTGGGTGTACAGTCGTCGTTGTTAAAAAAAAGGGTTTTATTTATTTAAGATGAAGATGATGATTGAGATTAAGCGGGTCGGGTACATCGTAATGTCCGGCTAATTTTGTTGTAATTTCTTCCGGTAACTTTATTTATGGTTTGATCATTACTTTTGGATTATTATATTTTTATTACATTGATTTATAATTTATTTATAAGTTATTTTTATCGATTTAATATTATGTTTAATTATTTGTGTTAGACAATTTATTGTTAGTTAACGATTCATACTTATTTTATTTAGTAAAAAAAAAAAAAAGATGGTCGTATAATAAACATAAGTTGTGCCTAAATAAATTGTTAAAACATAATTATTGGTTGGATTAATATAAGATTTATTATTGCGAGTCATTGATAAACATAATAAATGCCGACATTAATTCATTCATATTAAGTCAATATAATCTTTGTAATCGGTTCTAAAAAGTTTCAATAATCCATTAGTGTGATCAACCATAAATATTAGGAGCTGGAAGGGATTGCATTGTTCTTTTAATTGTTTACATTTTATTTTATTTTTCTAGCTTTACTATTAGTTTAATAATTATTTTAATTTTTAATCAGCATTTTTATTATCAAAAGTATTTTAGTTGTCAGATTTCAAAACCAAAACCTTTATTGATCAGTGATCACCTCAAAATTTAAACTAAAACCACATAGTCCTCGTGGATCGATACCCATTTACCCTATCTAATATAAGGTAATTAGGTTTATTTTTGACCGGTACTTCGATGTCGATCAACTGATATCAAAGATCACATCAGCATGTTCACCAGAAAAAGAAAAGGAAAAGAAAGACGAAGACTACGAGCTCAAGACAAGCATAGTATGCTAGGTTCATTTCATTATTGTAACTCGGGTAACGCCCTTGTTTGGAGTGACCTCCCTTAGGGGGAGATTGTTGGAAATACGTTTTACGTATTAAGAAGGATCGGTCACTCTATTAATAGTCCATGTAATAGCTCGTAGTTTAGTTAACTTTATTTATTTATCAAACAAGAACAAGCCTAGCCTACAACATGTGTAGGCCGGCCCAAAATGTAAGCCCAAGCCCATGATGAGGGCTTGGGTATATAAACCCTCTCCTTTGATGGAGAGGGTGTGTGGTTAATCATTTTTCACATAGTTTTACTCTTGTTTCTCTCTTTAGAATTGTGTTTAATCCAACATCTCTCTATCTCTTTCTCTCTCTAAAAACATAAGCAAGATTTACACTTCTACAACACTAATTATTTTCACCGATTATGAACTTTTTTTAATGTTGTCAAGTTCAGTGGGAGAATTGTGTTGTATTTTGAGTCTATTAAAACATTCTCTAAGTCAGTGGGAGTTACAAGCTTTGTTGTCTTGGTAATAACCCATGTTATCATTAGTATGTCCTAAGATAATTACTTTCGAATTGTTGACACTAATATCTTCAAAGATAGTTATGTACTGATTCTTGTTGATTAAGTGATTCTACATCTACTTATAAAAAGCTAATACATGTGGCACAATGATATTTGGTATAGACGAACGTTAGACGTGATGTTTATCTTATATATGAGGTTGTTCCATGCACAAGTGGGAAATGAACATTGTGTGCAAGAAACAACTCATAAAGATATGATTCTCTTAAGATAAGATATTAACAATCTAATTAAAATTTAGATCATGTGTCAATATGATTAAAAGACTACTTAAAAGTATATATATATCATTCACATTAAGAAACACTTGTTGTTTTGATTTAGTCACGTAAGAGCTTGGACTAAATTGTAAACACAAGGGTAAAATATCCACATGTCGTAAGATCGGGCGCGGAATGTTTTGAAGTTTCTTTAAATGGACAAATTCCTGGAATGACATAAGATACATAGAGTAATCTTATACTACTAATGAAACCTAGTGGTGTTCATATCGTAGTATAGTAGTGAATTAACTTGAAAAGATTAATGAAACCTAGTGGTGTTCATGATTACTTTAGTTATACATGTTTATGATTTATTGTATAAAGTCACAAACATAAAGTCTTGGAAGACGTATAATATAAAGTCAGATGTTAATGTATTGTCTCTATTTCACTAAAGACAAATACATGAAACGTGTACTGGAATTATAACTTTCATGAAGTGACTTTGTATTAAAAGTACTTGAGTTATAAAGCATGCAAAATGGTTAGGAAATCTATTATACCATTAAAATGATTTAGTTGGTATATAGGTAAGCCTAAAGATATATATTTATCTTAAATATTGCTAAGATTGACTTACAATATTTCCCTAAATGAAATACATCATTGTTATGGTATGTTCATTAGGAGAATCAAAGTTCTCAATTTGATGGTGATGATCGATTCAAGATAACTATATCTTCCTTTTCTTCCAAAAAGATATCAAGGTTAGAAAGTTGAGTATGACTTGAGCTAAGAAGATTAATAAGATACCATTATATATGGAATGTGATGAATCACGTTATATCTTAAATGAAGTTCGGATTTTGCTAAACTACTTCTGAAGTGGATTGTTTAGAAAATAAAGAGTATGGAACTGACATTGTGTTTTGTAATGTCCCATATAGATAACGTTGGAGTGTTGATCTATTTGTTATGTATTTAAAGAGTAATTTTAAGTTACTAAAAGCAAGTGGGAGTTTTGATCTTTAAAGATAAAATTACAAGATACATGATCTTCTAAAATACACTAGTAATTATCATGAGGAAGGCTTGTAAAAGCTAACTCTCAAGATAAAGGAATTTACGTCGTAGGTCCGTAAGGATATCTCGGAGATGCGATTTATATGCTGAGAATTATGAGTTACAAATAATTGTTGTGATTTGTTACCAAATATTGTTTTGGGTAAACTACTCATACTATGATTGTTATAGATGTTGTCCAACAAGATAAATCAAATTTCGGTTTTGGTTTATCTTAAATAGTTTGACTAGAAATTGAAGATGAGTTTCGTCAAAGGAAGAAAAACGCCAATTGTGGTGGTTTAATATTTGTGTCGAAATTATATGGACAAAATTGTACACATATTTAATGTATGTATTATGAATAGATTATTAGTCACACTTAAGTAATTAATTGTGATTGAGTATTCTTTCCTAAACGCATTAAATATATAAAGATTTTGATGGTCATATTTTAATTGACAAATTTAGATATGTATGAACTATTTCTTGAATGACTACTTAAGAAAGGACTTAAGTAATAGAAATGAGTTTATTACTTCAAAATAAATCTTTGAAAAAGTACAAAATTCAATTATCCATGAATGGATAAAGGCATGCATCTAGGAGATTATTCTTATGTTTAATTTGAAATCCAAGATTGGATTTAAATTTGAATAAGATGTTTTTTTGAGTATTCCTAAAAGCTAGTGGGAGTATTATGGTTATTTTCTTAAATTATATGTGTCAAATAGACATGTAAGAAAGTAAGTTTTCATTTCAAATTAAATGTTGATTTGGTTTAGATTTGAGATGAAACTTTACTTTGAAGATTTAGAAAATAAGATATACATAACCTTGGAACAAATAAATTTATTTATTTATGCGGTGGAAATACAACGTAATATGCCATGTAGTAAGTTTACATGGATATTTAGGACATGAAGAAATCTAAATCTGATTTGAGAAATTTTCATGTGTGTCGTGTTGTATTTATATCATGCTTAAAATACATGATGATTTGAATATATTAATCTATTTAAGAAGTCATTAAATAACTTGTGTAATGAATATTCTGAAGGAATATGTTTGGAAATAGAATAAACATCCTAAATCTTGGATCGGCTTCCATATTCTATAGATGAATAATTTGTCAATCGTTGTGCAAATTATCATAGCCAACAAACTTGAAGGTTTTGGTTGGAATCAAACATTACATAATAGATATTAAAGGTAACGTATTTATATCTTTTATGACAAGTTGTAAAACTTGAAAAGATATAATTGAGGTAACACTCAATATTAGTCATGGGATATTTGGAGATGACGTGTTGATTAAAATTGCATTATACATTAAAGAATTAGAATACTTTGAACTTCAAATGTGTTTTGGAAGTTTAGGAAATTGGTGATCAAGGATGTTTCACAATTTTGATACTATG
Source organism: Glebionis coronaria (assembly GCA_025667525.1). Classification (NCBI taxonomy): domain Eukaryota; kingdom Viridiplantae; phylum Streptophyta; class Magnoliopsida; order Asterales; family Asteraceae; genus Glebionis; species Glebionis coronaria. The sequence goes on from CM046877.1 coordinate 637,842,920, forward strand.
TGGCAATATCAAATTCTTTGAATGCACATGTACAAGAGTTTCAATGAATTGAATTCTTGAAGAAAGTATTCTCAAAATTCCAATAGGTCAAGATTGGTTATTTTATGCTTTGCCAAACAAGTATGAATGTCATTACTAGAGGCATGATGCATGTACCAGTTTTATGCATTGATCTATTTTTAGTATTTGGATAAAGGATGTAAGACATTATTGAATTGATGAAATAAAGATTGGATTTCGTTTATTTTTATATTATTTGATTTTGTATCCCATTTTACATGTTTTAATCCATGAGCATTATGATGTTTCTAAATGTCCGTTGTCGATTAATAATATGGGAGTATTATTAAACTAAGACAATTCAAAATAGTGACAGAGTATACTTGAAAGTATATTGGTCAATTTTGGATGATGTTTTAGGACCTTTTTATAGTTTAAGAACTCATTTTAAAGAGTTGCTAATTTGTATAAACAAACTCAAGTAGATGTATATTCATTAGATGGTCAAGTGAAAACTTTCTATTCAGGAGGTACACTGTTCGATTCCCACTATCTCATGGATGATTTTCTTTTTTTATTTCCTACAACATATGATTTTCTTTAAGTTAACCTATGTATTATTCTTCGCCGGCTAACCTTTAACCTTTTTTTAGGAACATATCCTCAAACAATGAAGAGAACATATCTAGTGTGATAGTCTTTTAGTGGTCTCAAATGAATCTCCACTTGTAGACGAAAGAATATAATGTGGGTGTGTGTTTGGATATGTTGTAAAGCAAGCTCGCCACGTGAAAATTTCAAGAAGTCGACACAAAGGAAAACTATTGCAGATGCCGCTCTAAGCCGTTTAAAAGTCTGACACCAGGCTATGGTCGGTTTGTTCTCGAGTTATCAATTTCCTATTATGTTATCTAATTTCTGATTGTTGTTCATGGAGAGATATCTTACGATCATATACGTAGAAATCTATGGATTTTTTAGTGGAAGATCTAACCTGACGATGCAACTAAGGCGTTCTCATATAGTTAACATCTCCGTGCAAAATGTGTGTTTGCAAATATGTACAAATGTACAATATTTCAACACATGACATATATTATGGATTAAACGTAACACATGTTGTACAATATTCAATAAGGCGGGACGACATTTCACGACCAGCAGTATTGAAGAAAACTACAAGTGGTATATGTAGTACTAGCTGCTCACTAACGATCTTGTGGCTTGTAAATAGTTTAACGTGTACACTCGAATGATATATGTCGATGAAGCTTAATTATCGTTGTATAATCAACATCATATTCTACATTTCTTGTAATATAAGTTTTGGATCATATAGAGCCCAGGTGGTTGGCGTTTACATATTTTCAAGTGCTTATTTTCAAGTCAAGCAAGTAATTTATATAAGCAAAATGTTTGTTTTCAATATGGATAACCGTAAAGAAAACTTATGGGTGTCAAGTGAGCCAGAGCACGTCCGAAACATTTAGTTGCACAGGCATAGTGGTCTCATCTATCGATAATTGCTTGACGATAGTTGTCTCTACTTTGTACGTACTATCTTTATGTTAGTCTCTATTTTCCTCTCCCAGGTTTTATCACTAGAAATATGTTAGTCACGACTTTATATTGCCACTCCATAAACTAGATAATAACTATCCTTCGTATATAAAATTAACAATTCATCTGTTTCATAAAAGGGAGAATGTGATACCACCAACCTTTCTTTCTCCGCTTTCGCCTCAAACTATTCTTCCATAACTATCATTTCAAATTTTGAAAAAATTTACTTATAGAAGCAAAATGTTAGTTTTTACTTTTCAGTATGCAAAACTATAAAGAGGAATTGCCCTGTACAAAGCTTGACAAATTTGGTTAAACTTTAAAGGATGGTCTCATCGACTGACAAATTTCTTGGCGAGACTTGTTTCTCAAGTTAATCTAGGCATTATCAGTCTTGAGTCGAGTTCCATAAGGAACATGCATTTAAAAAAGAAAAAAGGAAGCAATCTCATCCATCCATTCAAGTTCCATCTAATGGTCTATATTAATCCTTTTAAATTTAGTTAAAAAAACTCTTTTTATCCTATTTCTTAAAATTTAAATATCTCTCAAACCGTTAATCGTTACGGAAAACTAATTATACCATCGCGACGGGAATTAAATTATCTTTCTATAGATATGCACTTCTATACACTTTCGGCAAACTTTTTTTTTAAAATTTACGCATAAAAAATTACATGTAATTCTCGAAAAATTACATGTAATTCTCGAAAAATTACATGTAATTTTCGAAAACTCACGTTTGAATTTATTATTTTAAAAAATCACATTTGAATTTGTAATGTCACATGCGATTTACGAAAATTACGTGTAATTTTTTGGGCGAGAATTTTCAACACTGTAAATCGTTATAAGTATATGAAAATAACCGTCTATTAAATGAAAAAAAAAATTGTATGAATTACATGTGATTTTGCTTGAATTACATGTAATTTTGCATGAATTACATGTGATTCGATGATAATTACATGTAATTCAAACATTTCAAAAATTTAACATCTTCTAATAAACCCACTTTAGATGAATCACATGTGATTTTGTTTAAATCATATGTAATTGTCAATATATAAAAAATGTATTCTTATTCATGTAATGTGTATATATATATATATATATATATATATATATATATATATATATATATATATATATATATATATATATATATATATATATATATATATATATATATATAAATATATAATAATTTGGCTTCTGAACATGTGATTTTGTTAAAATTACATGTAATTTTGTTTGAATTACATGTGATTCGGTGATAATTACATGTGATTCGATGATAATTACATGTGATTTTTAGTGGGTTTGTTAGAAGAAGTTAATGTTTTGAAACACTTGAATCACATGAAATTCAAGTAAAATCACATGTGATTGTCACCTAATCACATGTAATTCATGTAAAATTACATGTGATTTAAACAAAATCACATGTAATTTAGGTTCTAATTTATTTTATATATTTTACATGAATGACAACAGGCATTTTAATAGATTGAAAGAATTACATGTGATTCAAACAAAATCACATGTTCTAAAAGTGGGTTCGTTAGAAAAACTTAGGGTTTCAAAATGTTTAAGTCACATGTAATGCGAGAAAAATCACGTATAATTATCAACGAATCACAAGTAATTCAAACATAATTACATGTGATTCAAACAAAATCACATGTAATTCAGAAGCTAATTTTTTTATATATTTTACATGAATGCCAACACACATTTTAATATATTATCAATTTGTTAGAAAAAATTAAACCGCCACATAGAGTCAAAGAGATGTCCATCTTATTTAAACCCTTTTTATGCCAAGTTTTTACACGTTATGCAGACCCTAACGAATCACCAATAGCCAAATCACAATTATCAAATTCACTCAACCATCACTGAAGACAAACCATGCAAACTTGATGGGCAAGTATCAAATTCGAAACAAAAGGATTAGGACAAACAAAAAAAGTGAAAAGGGATATAGAAATTTCATGGTTTGTAAACGTGTAAAACATATATGGATTTCAAGCTTAGGAAAATTAACTTTATATAAATGTTGTAATCATGGACATTTCTTTAATTATCAAGCATAACCAACACACTAGAAATTGATTATAATGTCACTTTTAATCACTCTCAAACGAATTCCCAAACATTCTGCAGTCATTTTTCTCAGGGCCGTCTCGTTGAATTGGGAGGCCCTGTGCCATTCTTGTATAAAAACAAAAAATCTTATCAGCACGAAAAAGTAAGCATGTAAAAATATCCATTCAAAAAGATAAGTGTTTTAAACAAAAAGTATAACAACATATAATATATATTTAATATTATAAATATTATAAATTTATAGCTTATAAATACAAAATGTTTCAAAAGATGTCAAGTTTATAATTAAAAACCATTTGTACTTATTAGGATAAAAGTGTAACATTGATCAAACCTTGGGGTGTAAAGTAGATACTACTGATTGTGTCATTGTCTTTTTCAACGAGTTCCTTAAGTTCACTGTAAGTATATTTCTTTTTTCTTCCGATAACTCTTCATGTATATTAATCTTTGTTTTCCCTTAGATGGCGTCAAATCCTATGGTCTTGAACGCATTTTTATCAACTTTTCTCTAAACCTCGATAAATTAGCCTTACACTTGCAACATCGGAGGCCCCTAAAATTGAGAGGCCCTGTGCGGTTGCACACTCTGCACACCCCAAAATCCGGCCCTGATTTTTCTGATATGATAAGATCAACAATATACTTAGTTTTATAGGAACTTTGTTGCTTGCTTTTACCATAAAATCTGTAAAATAAGTAAATCCTTATGAAACTAGACTCAGCTTAACTACATCATGAGTGGTGATCATCTACGTCATTTCCATATGATGAAGCTTTCAATATATAAATCAGCACATGAAGTCAAACTAATCAGATAAAACTAATCAGCTGATGAAGATGACGATGGTTTTGAACCAGTTTCACTCTCCATTGATAGATGGTGGTGGATGACGACGGTGCGACTGGGGCGCGACAGTGGTGTTGCGACTGGGGCACGACGGCGGTGGTGGGTAGGTGTTTGTGTGTGTGTTTTTCTGACAGTAGAGAGTATGTGGTGGAGAAGAAAGAGGATAAGATGTGTGAGATATCTTTATTAAAATGAATGGCTTAGATGTTAGGATTAGTTTTAAAATGAACGGCTTAGATTGTGTCCTTTGTACTTTTATTAGAGATGGTTCCCTGTGGAACTTTTGTCTATCAGTCTTTAGTGTCTCAAATAGATCAACGGCATGCATGATGCATCTTCAACTGTGGAGATGTTCTCAGCTCCACTTTTAGCAAAATGCTAGTTTTCAGTATGAAGATCCTATAAATAGAACTTGCCATTTTAAGTGAATTAGCACAAAGTTCGAAAAATTTGGTTTCGTGGGCGACAGTTATATTACTTGGCGATAGTTGTTTCTACGTACTATCTTTAGAGTCTAGATTTGATCCTGTAAAACGTAACATGCCAGATCCTACTACCATTAGACAAACTTGATAATAACTTGGATAAATAGAGGCTGTATTTTTGAAAGTTATTTTGAGCAAATAAATTTTTCCCTTTTTAAGAAAATAAAATTTTCTTTGCTTATAAATACGTGTCAGATTTATATAAGCAGTTTAATTCGAATCCATAATTATCTCGTCCTGTAAAAAGTTGAGCTAAATAAGCAAAATTCTTGTTTTTAATAAGCAAAAGCTGAGTTTGACAATTGCTTGGCAGATAACTGTCTGTACCATCTTCAAAGTCTCGAGCTCATGAGCATGTAAAGGTTGATGTAAAAAGGCAGATCTTACTACCGTTAAACAAATTTGGATAATTTTTATTGATACATATATGTTTAAAGCTTTTCACAACATATTCAACAACACTCTATCCCGCCCAAGTATGATATGAGTGATTGGAGCCATGGCATATATAGTCATATCGTCCGCTAGCAAAAGCCATGCAGCAAAAGTGTGTGGGTATAAATGTCATGTTCTCGATTAACATAAGCTTATTGATATCAAACTTGTGTTTGTCCTCCAACCTCACTTTTGACGTATCTTTCTTTCATCATGTCAATGATAGTCGCGACTTTATGTTACTGCTCTAGAAACTTTACATGGAAAAAAGTTAGGACGTATGCCTTTTTACTATTTTTTTTATATCAAAATAACACTAATATTGATATTAATAGCTAACGTAAATTGAATGCTAAAAAAGAACACTTAATGAGATGGACTTATCACTCTACCAACTCAAAAAATATTTCCATAATTTTTTAAAGAAACTTTACTACTATTAGTAATAGCAAATTTTCAATATAAGCTTTTAGACTATAAAAAAATGGGAATTTCTAATATGCGCCCCTAGTGTACATGTTTGAATTTATATAAATGTAAAGTTTGAGATTATTAAACTCAAATTATTATTTATTTATGGTAAATTTTAGATATATTTAATATGAATTAAATATATTTTTAGATATAAAAGGAAAGTTTTTAACATGTGCATGAGGGCACATGTTAGAAAAACCCTAAAAAAATCCATAACGTATAAACAAACATTCTTATACATTTTCAGTTGTATGATTACTTTGATAAAATGTTGTGTTTGATGTTATTTGTTTAAATAGAAAAATCTTCATGTCGGATTTTTTGAAAACAAAATGTGAACAGTAAATTGATGATATATATTGCCCTCACATGTGAAGCACGTGAATCCAACAACGAGCGAAAATCAACAACCGTATTACACGAACACGGTATTCTATATTTCTATGTACGTTTCTTACAAAATTACATGGACATTTTTTTTTTAATTCTGCCTAAAAATAAGCAAAAATAAATTGTTGTTATCGAACTCGACACCAATAATTTATTCTGTTTGAAATCTAAAAGTTAAAAAAAAGTTTATCTTTTTATAATATTGTAAAATGATAAAAAAAAACCTCGTAAGGTGTTACATTTTATTGATATCATTACAAAATAAATGACATTTACTTAATAAAAGTTTTGCTTATTAATAAGATTTGCAACTATATAAGTCGTTATAGGTTTTGCTTATTTAAACAAAATAAATATAAAAGTAAGTAAAAGAAATCCATAACTTTTGTTTTCTCTTTTGCCTATTAAAAAGAGAGTTATTAAAAAAAGTTTTACATTTTTCCTTACTCTTTTACCTACTTTTGCTTACACTTTAGACTTTTAGTGATCCATTTGTTATTACTTACTATTTTTCTTAAAAGTTGATAAAAATAACTTTTAATAACTCTTTTATGTAGAAATTGATATAAAAAAACACTTTTAACGCCCTCTTATTACTTACTCTTATCATATTTAACTTATTAAGCAAATGTCATAAATCTTATATTGTATGTATATATAATGTCACATAAAAATACTAGAAACATGAAAATCTTAACGGACCTAAAGCCCACCACCGAACTCACGCTAAGTATCGCTTTGATCGGACAAAAAATCACCACCTATTAAAAACACGGTTTTGTTCAGTGCAGATGGAGGGAATGCAGAGAAACAAAACTGAGTATAAAGTTCCTTAATATTTTGTCTTTTAAAGGCGTCTAATTCGACAGGTTTAATTAATAGGTCGTAATGGTTTTGGGATCAAATAGGTATTTTTCCATTGGGAAACTGATGAAGAGTTTGTTTATTTTGAGTAAAATGATTCAATAGGTTTTTTGCATTAAGAATACACAGTGGTGGACGTTCGTCCTTTTGACCTGTTTGAGATGATACATAACCCGTTTGGATGAAACCTCTGATTAAAACCTCCCTAAGTGAGCAGAATTACCTGTATAACTTCTTTTGCTAATGTTTATAAGAGTTCTTTGTGAAACTAAAAACGTGTTTGCAGGTGGACCTCTTTTTCTATAGGCAGCCAGAAGTAGAGGATGTTGCTGTCGCAAATTATACAGATTATGCTAGCTGTACCCGTTGCAGGTGAATGGAATGGTGCTGATGGTAAGGAAGCTGACATATTTATGCAAATTGTGTAGTTAATGTTGGTCCTCGAGCTTTGTACACTGATGATATCTTTGTGTATGTGCTTACGTATGGTTTTATTGTTTTCAGCTCCACAGTGATAGATGGGTAAATGTTGCTGCACGTGTACCAGCTGGTAATTAATGTCGTCGCTGGTGCATTTTTAATTAAGATAGTTGTACACTACAACTAGTTTTATTATGATGAGTCTCGGATATTGTCGTCGACTGTTGAATTTTTTTGATGGTTTTAGTATGAAGAGTTAATGTTGCTTCAAGTTATTATGATGCTTGATTGCGTTTGTTTTTTTAAAGCTTTGAAAAGATGTGTTACTGGTAAACACAACTGATTTGCTCTTGCTAGGATTTCGGTGATTATGTATCGTCAAATCTGTTGCTTGCTTAAGAAAGTGAGAAAACGATTTGTTGCAAGTTGTAACAAAGTAAGTCGCACAGGATTCATCTTTTGCAACGAAGCATGTCAAACCCAGTACTCAACTACCACCGGCATGACTAGTGGGTTCAATTAACTTATGTACCCTTTCACGATCTGAATTCAAGGTAGGTTGCAGAGTATCTGGAATATCTTTCCTCCGTACTAAAAATCAGATTTCATGAGTTGAGCCAGTAATCTAAACATAAACGGTCTTTACTTTTTCGATATGTTGAACTATGGTTCTCAGCTCTGTTTTCGCCTCAAATGTTTTTCCAAACCATAACTATCTGTTCAAATTTTGAAAAATTAGTTATACAAAATGTTAGTCTCTACTTTTCAGTATGCAAAACTATAAAGAGAACTTCATGTATAACATATACATCATTCCGGCAAAAATCGACAAACTAATCTAGTCATCAGCAGTCTTTACATGGTGCATCTTAAACTGTGGAGATGTTCTAAGCTCCACTTTCCCGCCATCATTATCTCAATCTGTTCCAAATTATGTCAAGTTACGATATACAAGCAAAATGCTAGTTATCAGAAACTATAAATAGAAGTTACCGTGTCAAGCGAGTCAGCAACAAGTTCGAAAAATTTTGTTGTGTGGGCGAATTTATTGCTTGAGGATAGTCGTTTGAACGAACTATCATCAAAGTCTCGAGTTGTCCTGTAAAACATAAGAAGTCATATCATACTACCATTAGACTAACTTGGAAAGAGATAAGTATAATATATAGGGTTACTATATAAATTTTATAATTTGAATATTTGATCAAGAAGAGGTTTGACTCTTAGTAAAGAGCATTCTTTACATTTGAAACGTTGGGGGTTCGATACTAAGCAGTATTGTCTCTTCTTTTTATTTTTGAAAGTTTCATTATTCACAAACAAAAAAGTTTTTAATTGATTTTTGCTAAACCCATATGAAATCTTGTTTTATTAAGCATATAAACTTTTTCAACTTATAACCTACAGCCATTTGATTAATGGAAAGCTTCTCACACGATGAAAATAGGTTAGAGAAATTTAGGAATTATATTTACAATCCTCACTCCCGTTTCTCAGCTTTAGCCTCATCCACATCTCCGTTCCCATCAAGGAAGCGCTTCATTCCATCCCCGTCCCAACTAAGGATCGGGGATCCCAAGGGAATTCGGAGATTTTCCGCCTTTATGAATACATCATTAAAATTACATAACTAATCAAAATTATAAAAAATTAGGTTGTCTTAAAAACATACGACTCTCTTGCCCAATCTTTAATGCAAATATAGGATTTTAGATCTTTATATATCAAATCTATTCCAAGTACTAAAACTGGGTATCCGAACTCCATGCCTCTTTTATGCAAAGCCAACACTTTATGGACTCCTACATCTTCCTCCTACCAAATACTTCAACTATTAACTTCATATAACATAGTAAAAAGTCATTAGGTCCAAACCTTTTTTCAAGTAGACTTTTTGGAGCTTAGAGGACAAAAACAAGCTTGACTATGAAGGTAGTACGAACAAGAAACGAATATCGTCAAGCAATTGTGGATAGATGAGACCAACTTGGTGCTGACTTACTTGATACCCGTAAGTTTTCTTTACGGTTATTCATATTGAAAACAAGCATTTTTTTCTATATAAATTACTTAGCCTCATTTTTTACAATTCAAGATAATAACAGTTGCATACTAAAAACTAAGAACCGCTTATTTTGACTTGAATTAAGCAAGACCTAATGTTTGTAAAATCAAATACAAACTTGGAAATATGTAACAACAAGTCTGCAACCACCCAATATATATGATCCAAATTAAAAGTACCAAAACTTATATTACAAGAAACGTAGAACATGATGTTAATTTCTAACATGATGTTAATTATTATACAGGCCACACGATATTTGCGCCATAGCCGGACGGGACGGATCGAAATGATCCAAAACTACGGACTGAGGACCAGACCGAAAAGGTCCTGGTGAATCTGGTCCTACTAGGCATAATCAACGGAGTTTCGGTAAAACTGAATCGGACCCATCGTACCAAAGAAAAAAATGGTCTAAAAAGCAATAGCTAGGATTGGACCGAAATTATAAAGTCTGGTCCGAATCGATTTTCGATCCGAGTCGATTTTGAGTCCGCCTTGCTTAACCCTTTATATAAGTGTAGGATAAACCATATAATATAAGTCTCAAAATAAACACAAACAAGCTAATAGCCCACATGTAAGCTAGGAAAACAAGACATTAGCACGTAGTAGAACTGAGCCACCTAGGAAAAAAAATATTTTCAGAAATAAAAAAGTTGATTGATATTAGAGTCAGTATCGAAACTCGTACCTTTCAAATACAAAGAAATTTTACTCTACCATCTCACCAATCAACCCCTTCAGGATATTTATATTGTTTAACTAATATAACAAGTGTTAACAGTTAAAATGACCACAACTTACAGAGTTTTTGGTACGAAAAAAGCGTTTATTTATCGCGACCTAACATAAGATGTGGCTTGTTACATATTATAGGATCATCTCGAGACTTTGAAGATGGTACGTAAAAAAAGGGGAGGAAGAGATGTTGGTATCAAACCCGACAACTCTCGGGTAGTCATTATCTAGTTTATGGAGCGGCAATATAAAGTCTGTGACTAACATATTTCTAACGATAAAAACTGGGCGTGGAAAATATATTATGGCATATGTAGGCCAAAACATTAAGCATCTAACCATAAAAGTTATCCAAGTTATTCTAATGATATACTAATATGTGCTTTGTTAAGTCAACTTTTACAAGTTCAACTCGAAACTTTGAAGATAGTACGTACAAAGTACAAACAACTATCGTCAAGCAATTGTCGATAGATGAGACCACCATGCAACTAAATGTTTCGGACTTGCTGCTGGCTCACTTGACACCCGTAAGTTTTCTTTATGGTTATCCATATTTAAAAGTTCTCTATGTTTAGCGAAAACAAGAAAATTTTGTGTCGGTTTTGCAAAAAGTAATCATTGTTTTAAAAAAAATCGTATCGGTTTTGCAAAAAAAACATTTCAATCAACTTTTAGACACGTGCCGATAAATTCGGAAACTAAAATTAAGAAACTTTTTGTTCTGACTAAAAAGTGAAAAATGAACCATTTTAAAAAAAAAATGCAAGATGCAGGGGAGATGGGTATCAAACCCTGGTCAGTTACAACGCGAAGCATGCTCACTACCATCTTCCCACTTCTCACTTGTAATAATTTGTTAAATTGTCAATTTTATATATCTAGGTGCACCTTTTTCCAAATAAGTACATTTAGCCGCGGTATAAAGTTGCAGCTATCGTCAACGTAACAGATTAACATATGAAAGAATGATACACCAAAAGGGGTCAAGGTTGGAAGACTGACACAAGCTTGATATAAAGAGCTTTTGCTTTGTCGAGAACATGACGTTTATACCCACACACTTTTGCCGCATGTGTTTTGCAAAGAGAATCTCTCTCATATCATGCCTTGGCGGATTTCAGTATTGTTGTATATGTTGTCCGATACTTTAAATATATATCTTTTGAGAAAACTTATTCAAGTGGAAAATTTGGTGTGGTGGTGTGGAAATGGTGTGATGATAAGATATGTTTTTTTGTGTGGATATGCAAAAAAAACCATTTTTGAAAATTCTCAAACTAAAAAGAGGAATTGGAGACCATTGGTATCGAACCTTGAAACTCTCGCATGCAAAGAAAGCTCTATACCAACTCCTACATGTGAAATACTTGGAATATCAGTTTTATATAGACAAAAGAGCATTGTAAAAAGTCATTTCGTCTGGACCTTTTTTTCATATAGAGTTTTTGAGTTTTGTAGGAATACAATATATCTCACAAATGTCAAACTCAGGTGTACCAAAAAACAGAATATTTCACGAATGCCTCCATTCCGACGACATGTGCACACCGGCCTTTGTGCTTACCGGTCTCCTATCGTCACTGCCAGGCCACATCGTTCCCTATTTTTTTCTTTTGCTTCCGGGATAACGGTATGAAAATTTAAATGGTTTTGTAGATATAGCCGTTTGAAAGAAACACGCACCAAAAGTGAGGATGGAAGCTTGATATAAAGGAACTTCTATTTATCGAGAACTAACATGACATTTTACCCACGGACTTCTTGATAAAATATATCATGGGCTGCAATATTGTAAATACAAGTTTTTAACTGTAGTAATAGTATGTGAAAGTAAAAAGAAAAAAAATAAGGTGTACAGAGATGCTATTCGAACTCTGCTCAATTTTTAGGTGAAGCATGCTCACTACCAACTTTGCTACACCTCACTTCTATTAGCTTATTATATAATTAATTTTATATATTTAGATGATTATATTATTACTATCATGTGAACCATTTCTAAAAAACTTTTTGTGTACATTTAGCAACTGTCAACTTTTAGAGGCTGAGCTTGAGACTTGCGACTTGGAACCAAATTTGGAACAAACTTTTATGAGAGACCAAATTTGTTGAACTTGGTGCTGACTGACACTACTTTCGAGCATTTCCGTGGCGAAATTTTGAGCGTTTCCCTGGCAACATGTCGCGAGGGAAACAGTATCCCTGGCGACATGTCGCCAGGGAAACATCGCCAAAGAAAGCTGGTGCGGGAAAGTTTCTCTGGTGACTTTTTTGGATTTCTCTGGCGACTAAGTGGGCATCGCGGCTCTTGGGTTCAAAAATTGGTGCCACGTTAGATTTGGTGCGGGAAAGTTTCCCTGGCGACACATGTCGCCAGGGAAAATTTGGATGATTAACAAACTTAAGTAAACATGCTAATTAAACCTCCCTTTTCCCTGGCGACATGTCGTCAGGGAAACTATTCATTGCATTGACAAGTCAAAGCCTCGCGTTGACAAGTCAACGTTGTGCCTGAGTTTCCCTGGTGACATGTCGCCAGGGAAACTATTCGTTACGTTGACAAGTCAAAGCCTCGCTTTGACAAGTCAACGTTGTGACAGAGTTTCCCTGGTGACATGTCGCAAGGGAAACTTTGCTGACTTTTCAGAGAGTCAAGCGAGCCTCAGGTTTCCTGGCGACATGCTGCCGAGGAAACTTTGTCATTTTTTTGTGTAGCCTGCACATCAGGCTATTTCCATATTTTTTTCGAAATTTTTCCGGAAAAAATCTATCAAAACCTGGGAATACAAATACAAAACCTGGGGATACAAATACTAAAAATATACCTCGAATCTAGTAACAAAACACAATAATAAGTAACCTCTCGATCGATTAACTCGATCAATACAAATACATATGTCACAACTTGAGTGCAAAGTTCCTAGTTACACTTATTAAACTTGAAATTCGGGGTTTACAATTATTAAACTTGCATGCTAAGGTAGGAAAAACAAGACATACTAACCATTGCCATTCTACCCGTCGGCATTATCATTACCACTACCGCCACTCCCACCGGCGCCACTACCGCTGCCTCCCGTGCCACTCCCACCGGTGCCACTATCGCTGCCTCCCGTGCCACTCCCGCCGGGGCCACTACCGCTGCCTCTCGTGCCACTCCCGCTAGCACCACCCGATAGGAATGCTGAGAACGCATCAGCGAACCTAAAGTCACTTATTGAAAGTTTATGGACTTATATTTAAATAGTCGTGTGTTAGGATCAAAATCGGGATTACGGGATTGCACACAATACGTAAAGAGTTAATTTATTTAATAAATGTATTTATTATATTTATTAAATTAAATCGAGCTTTAACATTTAACTGTCATTAAGTTTAAAAGTTAATGACTTAACGGTTAATGTGAAATAAATAAGAAGAGGAAAAGAAAGTTCCAGAACATCCCAAGGGGGTGTTTCGTCCGTCGGTTATAGAGCAAGGGGGAAAAGATTTCTTTCCTAAAATTAGTTTATTACTTGGACTCCAAGATTGTTAGGCCTATATAAACACCCCTTGTCCCTCATAATTCTTCACCCACTTTCTTTTTGTCTCTCTCCCTGTGATCAACTAAACCACACGCACCCTTGGTGTCGTTTGGGTTCTTTGGTTTGTTTGGTTTATCTATTGCGATCAACTCCAAAGGAAAAACACATTTTTTAGGGTTCCTTTTATCCTTTGTTTTTGGTTTAGCAATAATCTAGTCCTAGCCACTCTCTAGGGTTGTTGGGTAGATTTTCCACAAGCGTAGAAGCTCGGTTTACACGTGCTAGAATCACGGTTAGCTCGTTGTATTACGTGTGTACATGAACGTAATATAGTCTTACTTTAGACTACATCTTTGTATTGTTCGTCGTAAACCCTAATTGGTGATTCGTTGATGATCTTGTGGATCTTCGCTAGGATAAAGCTATGTAACCCTAATTCGATTAATTTTAATAGTGTTATTAATTATGATCTTGTTAAATCGCTTCCGCTATGTGTGCTTTGATCCATATTAGGGTTTTTAATAATTGTTATGAACTTCATAAACCATCACTTATCATAAATTCAAACACTTGAGACGCTTGTTCCAATCGTGGGTCGATGTTAGGGGGAGGAATATATCGAGCTGTCCTTCTCGGTACTATCTGACCGACACCGGGCATGTGGCCTCGCTTCTTTCCGCCTCTGACGATACGGTTGATCTCGTCGTCCGTATGTTTGCCTGCAGCCTTCATCGCAAGCATCCCCTCCTAATGAAGTGACAAAAACAAAAGACAGTTAGTATATTATTTATTAGTTGGGTTGGTACATTATTTATCGGCAGGGAATAGTAAAAAACCAAGGTATATCCAAAAATAAAATAAAATTAATTAATTAATTTAAAAAATAAAAAAAATACTTATATACATAACGCGGTCCGCATCGCAAGGAAAATTCCCATTCGGGTCGGTGTGCGTCAAGAAGAATTGGTCAATGACAGTCGGGGGTGGCACATCAGCTTGAATTGCAGCTTGGGTCTGTACATACATAGACACGCATATATAGAATGAAGCAAAAACTATGACGAGAATTTATCGTGTCAACTGATCATGATTAGTTGACACGATAAATTCTTGTCATAGTTTTTGTGTATTAGAAGCAAGCATTTTGCTTGGTATATCTTAAATCATTAGTGATGTTTTGTTATTTAGTTTTAGAGCGCGCACTGTATGTCGTAGAGTATTCCCGCTTGTGTCGTAAACAAAAAACATCTCTCACTTATAATTTTGATGTCATAGGTACCGCACATGCCCAACTAAAACACAAACACAATATCAGAACTTAGAAGTTTTTTATACATGTCCTCTATGCGGCTTCTCGGCCTCTTAAAAAGCTTAAAAACCAAACTATCATTGAACACCTAATGTTTGATTCGCGCATTTTGTTAACAACTCCTTATAACACGACTCACTCAAACCATCATCCATCACAAATGTAAGCTCACCATTATCATTACAACTCACATAGGGCTCATTATAATCCACACCGTTGCTAAAAGCATGCGTCCTAAATCCTTTAAACAGGCTTTTACTCCCAAAATGATCCAAACCTCACAAGACGGACTCGAGCTACTCGAGACTAAAACCATACTCTGAAGCATGACGCTTCAAATACTATCTGGAAGGGGAATACAAAAAAGAGCTAGCTAAGTTGTCATTTCCGTCCTAATGAACGACAATTCGTCTCTGGACGACGAAATACCACCGACGATCGGTTTGGTCATCGCTGGAGACGACAAAGGCTTATCGAAGTCGTAAGGTGGTGATGTGTATAGTGCTATAATAGGTACTGCCATAATTGATCAAACTAAGGTTTATACATAACATTTGGGGGGGTTTTTAAAGTTTTTATAAAATGAAGCTAATTGGGGGTTTTTGATTCAGGTCAAATGGATGAAACACTTTAAAGGGTAATGAAATTAAAGGCAATTAAAACACTTTAAATCATTAAAAATACCCTAAATTATGGTTTAATACTGAAATTGGGGGTATTTGATTTAGGGAAAATTGATGAAATTGGTTAAAGGGTATTGAAATTGAAGGTAAACTAAGACTATTGAGCTATAAAAACAAGCAAATTAAGGTTGAAATAAGGATTTAAAAGAATCTCATGAAAAAAAGAACATATTACCCATTAGCGATGTTGGTAGGTTCCTATCCATAAATGGTGAACAAGTTGTATGTATGGTTGATAGTTTTAGAGGTGAAGACACCCGTAAAACGCTAGAAACGTTTTGCGGTTATCTTGCCACGAAAACTAAGAAACAAGTTCGTGAGAAGTAGTTATTTTGCATACTTGTTCCCTACCTAATTTTCCAAAAGTTGAAAAAATGACGGATGTACTAAAGTTGTAAATATGACGGAGTAATAATTATCACTAGTGATATTTCACTAACGAAAGTCAATAAAATATCACTGTTGACAAAACAATAAAATATCACTGGGATATTACGCAGTAACTATGTTAATGAAATATCACTAGTGATGTTTCATTGATTTATCTCTAGTGATATTTCATTGTTTTTATCATTAATGAAATATCACTTGTGATAACTGATTTTCGTCATAATTACAATTTAGTCCTTCCGCCGTTTTTTGCAAATTTTGGACATTTGGGCCAAAATGGTCCCTGATACATCTGATTTTACTAGTTGAAAGTTCGTTTCTCGGTATCTCCTCGAATTGATCACAACTCTAAGTGGAATAATTGTTCTTGGTGACAAAAAGGGGTTTTGGTCTTGTATTCTAATAAAATGTAAATAAATGCAATAAATAAGGTTTAGAACAAAAACATTTAACGAATTAACACAATATTAGAATTAAAGTAAACAGTTAAACAATGAAACTAGTAAAAGATCCTTACTGAAAATAAGTTCTATTCGGAATAATAGACCATACGGAATAACAAAGCTACTCGGAATATCAGGCTAACTCGGAATAAATGAATTCAATCCGGAATATGAGACTATTCGGAATAATTGTCTACGCGGAATAATCAACCATGCGGAATAAAAAATGGTTATGCGGAAAATGAAGACCATGCGGAATATAAAAATATTCCGAATAAGGAACCAACTAAAAAGGCTATCCGGAATAATAAAGATTCCGAATAAGAGGCAACACCAACTCACTACTCGGAATATTTAAATATTCCGAATAAGGGGAAACAAAAAAAACAATCTATGCGGAATAATGAAGAAATTCCGAATAAGGAATGAATCAAGGAAGGCTACTCAGAATATATATATATATTCCGAATAGGGGACAAAAAGAATGGCTTATGCGGAATAAACTGGGGACGAAGAACACCAGCAGATATTTAAACAGTAGACACGAATTTAAAGCCAAATCAAGCTAAATAATCAACAAGGTTTTACCAAATTAACCACAAATCATCTACTAACTATAAGGATCAAATCCCAACAATAAAAACACAAATTCAACAACTTTTTAAAATCAAACTTGAACTAAATAAAAACTTAAGAACTTGCAATAAAAAGATGATGAAGAACAAGATGAATGAAAAGATTAAAGGAAAGCTTGTATTGATGATTAAGATTCAGTAAAACAAAAGGAAAGGATTAAACTTACAAGATTAAAAGAAGAAATCAAAGAGATGAAAAACCACTCCTTAAGGGAGATGGCTTCCTACGAACTAGGAGAAAAATAACTGAAAGAAAAACTAGATGCCAAAAATTGTGAGGGTGATCCCTTTGTATAGGCTGAGTGGTTGGTTGGTGAGTGGGCTTTCTCCCTTTCTTCTTGTCTTCTCGTCTTTTCATAAAAGTTGACGTTTTCGATTCTGATTCGGGATTTGTCGACGATTAAATTCAACTCGTCTTTTAATTTCTTCGTTAAATAGACTTGAGTTTCTTCGACATATGTAAATCTTCCATCTTTGGTCCTTTTCTTCGATAAATCTTCAAATAGGCCCATTGACTTCAAATCTTTTGCATCTCTTGGACATTAGGCTTCGTCTTTAGTCTTTTTCCTTGATAAAACCCGTGCAATCCCATGTTTTCTTCAATGTTCATCCTGTTGACTCTGAAAACACATTAAACACAAAAACCACGCATAATTCCAAACAATTGATATTAAACACGCGTTTTGGTCTTGATTTAGTAAGAAATAAGTGGTAAAAGGATGGGTGTTTTCACACCTATCAAATCCCCTACACTTAACCATTGCCATGCCCTCATGCAATGCTTAGCGTTAAAGCAAGTTTACACATTTCTCATAATCAATCAACCTTGGCCTTATTAAAATACTACTAGACAAAAATCAAAGTACTAAGAGAAATTTAATGTAAACAAAAGGATGGAAATAACTTACAAAGAGATCAAGGACTTACATTAGGGCTTTGGTGCTGCGAAGATTTATCACCCTCAAGTTTCACGTTCCCCAAACTAAGCTTAAAAACGAGATCATTGTTATTATAAGTTAGCATATCAAACACTTACACACATGGCTTAATTAAATGCTTAAACTCCCTTATTCCTAGGTGTATCTCTTATATTTTATTTTTGTCTTAGAATGATCATGAAGATGCATTTTTGGACTTATTTCGATAGTTTATTTAGGCTGAAAGAAAAGTAGGACGATTTGATCAATAGTTAGCTAAAGGACAAAATCTCTTAAAACTGCTTCTCGGGATATCAAAAAGTTCATATCTTGGCATAACTCGGTTCACGATTTGAGACCTTTCTCGGGCCGATATTTGGCATGTACTTCATACTTCATATCTTGAGAGACGTTCTTGAGATAATGGTCTTCTCATCGTAACAGAGTTTCTTCACTTGGAGACTTTAGAGGGGTACTCCAACTTTGTTGACCACGACTTCATGATTATTTCTTCAATCTCTAATTGAGATTTTGAGATACAACGATCCGCCTCCTTTTCGGACTTGGATCTATTTATCCTCATACCTTGTTAGGGTCTTTTCGGATAGACTTCTCCATGATCTTTATGGGAGTTGATTGCTTTTCTTCGTGAGTCTTGATCCTTCATATTGATTTTGGGAATAATGCTTTTCACATCACTTTTGGATCTTCAGCAATAAAATTGAATCCTCATGCCTTGTTAGGGCCTTTTTGGACTCGCCAATCTTCGCGCCCCGCTTCATAAGTTATGCCTTGGCTATGAACTCTTATCATTACCGAGCAACTTTTAAACGATCTTGGGCTAGAAGCTAAGTAACTTTTCAAATCGTACGACCTTACTTATTGCAGATAAATTATTAGCAAGCGATGGGAGAATAGGCAAATAATTACACCAAGTGAGCTTGTGCAAGAATACCGACTTATAATTGACTCTATCATTTCTCGTCCTCCACAATTTAAAATCTCAAGTAATGAGACTCGTGGATGCTTAGCCTAATAAACCAATTAAGGTCTACATGGTTAAGGATACTAGCTAGAATAAACTTGGATAAGTCTATTCGGGTTGAGTCAAAATAAACGCAACGGGGGCCTAATATGTCAAAGATTTCAAAACTAGCTATACCACTTTATTAATAATTTTGACTTTATTGCGGAATATATACATATGAAAGCAACGATAAAATTTTAAAAATTACGACTAAATGGCCAAAGTTAATTAAAAATTTGAAAAATGTTGAAAAAGATGATTTTCCGGTTAAATGAAGGCATTTTCATGGAAAAGTCCACTTAAAACTTCGATAGAAGTCCCCCCTACACTTAAGATAAACATTGTCCTCAATGTTTAAGCATGTGGGAAAAGTCTCCCCTACACTTATGACATTGTGCACGTTGGTTAACTCAAGTTAAGGAAGAGAAACTAAAGTGATCAATTTCAAATGTGAGTATCAAGAAAATTGAATCACGATAGTTGAGAGATAGAACCGGATTTCGGATAACACGAGAGCACGGTTCGTCAAAAGTTCCAAGAGTGCATTTATCCCTGTAATCACATCACCACACAAAGACAAAGAACCTATACAGGTCCCCCCTACACTTATGAGGTTAAAACATAAAAGGATAGATACTCGGGCTGCCTCCCGAGGAGCGCTTGTTTTTTATAACCGAGTCACGAGCCTGACTCGACCCAAAATTAGTTCATGGGGAACATGGTGAGGGATGGAATCATCTCCTGAGAGATGTTTTCACCAAAGTACAGCTTCAGACGCTGGCCATTCACCTTGAAATTGGGCCCATTTGGCTGAGAAAGCTCAATGGTCCCATATGGAAAGACTTTGGCGACGGTTAATGGACCAGACCAGCGTCTCTTCACCTTGCCAGAGAAGATCTTCAACCGAGAGTTAAAAAGTAAGACTTGATCACCAACGTGGAACTCTCGGTTCTTGATTTTTGCGTCATGAAGGATCTTCGTCTTCCCTTTGTAGATCAGCGAGTTCTCATAAGCTTCATTCCTCAGTTCGTTGAGCTCGTTGAGTTGAATCTTGTGATGATCACCGGCTTTGTTGATGTCGAAGTTAGCCCACTTCAAGGCCCAGTGCGCCTTATATTCCAGCTCGATGGGAAGGTGGCATGCTTTCCCGTACACAAGACGATAAGGTGTACAACCGATCGGGGTCTTATAAGCAGTACGGAAAGCCCACAGAGCATCATCTAACTTATCGGCCCACGCGGCACGATGCTCTCCCACAATACGCTCCAGAATTCGCTTTAATCCACGGTTGGATATCTCGGCTTGCCCATTGGTTTGGGGATGATAGGCGGTGGAAAGACGGTGATTGACACCATACTTAGCCATGACTCTAGCAAATTGGTCATTGCAAAAATGAGTCCCGCGATCACTGATAATAGCGCGAAGAACGCCGAATCTAGCGAACAACGATTTCAAAAAGTTACAAACCACCCTTGCATCTTTAGTAGGGAAAGCTTTGGCTTCAACCCACTTTGAAACTTAGTCAACGGCTACAAGGATGTATTTGTTTCCTTTAGAGGAAGGGAATGGCCCCATAAAGTCGATACCCCAAACATCAAAGATTTCACATTCTTGTATGAAATTTTGAGGCATCTCGTCTTTATGTGTGATCTTGCCTTGTTTTTGGCAGGCATCACAATGTTTAACCATCTCGTGAGCGTCACGATATATGGTGTGCCAATAAAATCCCGACTCAAACACTTTTTTGGCGGTGTAGTTGGGACCAAAGTGACCACCGGTGGGACCTTTGTGGCAAGCATCAAGGATTTCCAAAGCTGCCGGTCCATCAACACATCAGCGAATAATCAAGTCAGCACATTGTTTGAATAGATACGGGTCATCCCAAAAGTAAGTCTTAATGTCTTTGAAAAACTTTTTCTTTTGTTGGGATGTTAACCCGTCAACGAGAATTCCACCCGCCAAATAGTTTGCAACGTCCGCAAACCACGGGGTTTCATCGGAAGTCGAGTTGATAGACATTAAGGTCTCCAAGGGAAAAGAATCATTGATTTCTTTGTTCGGATGATCCCCTTGGTAAGGATCCTCAAGTCTACTGAGATGATCCGCGGCTAGGTTTTCAGCTCCTTTTTTATCGCGAATTTTGATTTTAAATTCTTGGAGTAGCAAAACCCAGCGAAGAAGTCTTGGTTTGGAAGCTTGCTTAGTTAACAAGTACTTCAACGCGGAATGATCGGTGTAAACGATTGTGGTGGAAAGGACAAGATAGGGGCGGAACTTTTCAAAAGCATAGACAACAGCTAAAAGATATTTTTCGGTTGTCGTATAATGCAATTGGGCCCCCGTCATTGTCTTGCTAGCGTAATGGATCGGTTGGAAGTGTTTTTTCACTCTTTGTCCCAGAACTGCACCAATAGCAAAGTCACTAGCATCGCACATCAACTCGAAAGGCAACTCCCACTTAGGGGTAACCAAGACGGGTGCCTTAGTTAGCTTATCCTTAAGCGAGTTGAAGGCTTCAAGACACTCTTTGGAAAAGATAAAAGGAGTATCTTTTTCCAATAGGTGGATCATCGGGCGAGCGATTTGAGAAAAATCTTTGATGAATCGACGGTAGAAGCCCGCATGACCCAGAAAACTTCTCACACCCTTCACGGTTGAAGGTGGAGGCAACTTAGCGATAACATCGACTTTAGCACGGTCTACTTCAAGACCGGTTTTGGAAATCTTGTGTCCTAGCATGATGCCCTCTTTTACCATAAAATGGCATTTTTCCCAATTCAGAACAAGGCGAGTGTCTTCGCACCGCTTAAGCATACGTTCCAAATTGGCAAGGCAAGAAGAGAAGGAATCCTCTAAGACCGAGAAATCATCCATGAAGACTTCCATGGTTTGTTCAACCATGTCATGGAAGATAGCTAACATGCACCTTTGGAAAGTCTCGGGGGCATTACATAAGCCAAAAGGCATTCTCTTGTAAGCAAATGTGCCATAGGGACAAGTGAATGTTGTCTTCTCTTAATCTTGGGGATCGATGGGTATTTGGAAATAACCCGAGAAACCATCAAGAAAGCAGTAATATTCATTACCCGCTAAACGTTCAAGCATTTGGTCCATAAAAGGTAGAGGGAAATGATCCTTTCTCGTGGCATCATTGAGTTTGCGGTAGTCTATACAAACTCTCCACCCAGTAACGAGATGGGTAGAAATCAAGGTGATGCCGCCTTTCTTAGGCACACAATGGACTGGACTAACCCATGGTGAATCCGAAATAGGGTAAATCAAACCCGCATCAAGAAGTTTAATAACATCTGTTTTGATGACTTCATGTATTTTTGGATTCACCCTTCGTTGGCTTTGAATTGTGGGCTTAAAGTCGTCCTCCATGAGAATTTTGTGTGTGCAGAAGTGAGGATCTATTCCACGAATGTCGGAGATTTTCCAAGCGATAGCTCTTTTATGCTTCTTCAACACGGCGATAAGTCGGGCTTTTTCTTCTTCCTTTAGGTCCTTTGCGATGATGACGGGCGACTTCTTCTTATCTTCAAGGAACACGTACTCGAGATGGGGCGGCAACTCCTTCAGTTCCAAATCCGGAGGATTTTCGATGGGAGGCGTTTTCAAAGTCGGAGCATCGATAGCAATAACCGTGGGAGATGGTGGAGAAAGATTGTCTTCATTGAGAAGGTTTTCAAAGAAATGCATGTCTTCATCCCCATCGGTGGGAGAATCATCATTAGCTAAGTGCACATCTCCCATGGTGGTTTCAAGATCGTTCCAAAACAAATCACTTTCTCCAAATAGAGACAATGATGAATCAATAGAGGAAACGGTTTCAACATTGGGAAGAGAGGTAGGAATATTTTTACAAGCATCATTAAAGTGTTCTTCACAAGCCTCATCCAGAACGTCAATACAATTAACACTCTCGTATGAATAAGGTTTTTTAGACAACTTTCCCATGTTGAAAATGATTTTATCGTCACCCACTCTCATGATAAGCTCACCGGCTTCAACATCGATGAGAGTGCGACCGGTCCTCAGGAATGGACGACCAACAATCAGTGGTACACGAGGGTCCATCTCGTAGTCGACGACGACGAAATCGGCAGGAAAAGTGAATTTGTCGACTCCTACAAAGACGTCTTCGGCTATCCCCACTGGATAAGCAACCGTACGGTTAGCTAATTCCAAAGTCATTTTGGTGGGGACTAGCTCAGGGAGAGATAATTGCTTCCAAACGCTTAGAGGCATTAGATTAATACTGGCACCTAGATCGGCTAGGGCCATGCAATTCTCTACTCCCGGGAAGTTGCAAGTGATTAAGAAACGACCCGGATCACCAAGCTTGGTTGGCAATTTCCTTAAGAGCACTGCAGAGAAATTCTCATTAAGTTGGGTGTTGGCGATATCAAGAAGCTTTTCCTTGTCACTCAGAAGATCTTTAAACATTTTTGCGTACTTAGGCATGTGAGCGAGAGCCTCAGCGAAGGAGATATTGAAATTCAGTTGTTTAAACATTTTAAGAAAGTTCGAAACCTGAATATCATCCTTGCTTTTGAGCTTCTCTTTCCTCAACCTAGATGGATAAGGTATATTGGAAGAAGAGGAAGGCTTTGGAAGAATAGGATCACTCACATCCTTGGGTGGAGGAGGGGTAGAAGGAAGAGGCGGAGAAATTGGGGAAGGAGAAGGATGAGGAATAGGAGCAGGGGACTCCTTCTCCTTAGTCACAACCACCGGTGGAGGTATAGGAAGCTCGGGTTCCTTGGTACCTTTGCCACTGCGAGTGGTGATTGCTTTCATCTCCCCTCTTGGATTCGCAACGGTGTTACTCGGAAGAGTACCCGAAGAAGAGGGTTGATTACCTTGGAAGAAACTAGCCATCATGTTCCTTAAGTCATTCGTTTGACTATCCAACGTGTTTCTCATGTCAGCTCTCAGATCGTTCCCTTGTTTCACCAGATCTGCTTTCAGGTTGAGCACTTCGCGTTGAAGATTTCCTACGATCACATCGTTAGTCCTCATGTAGGTTTCCACTTCTTGGTGTAAAGCAGTGGGTTGGTTGGGAGGAGCATTGTATGCGGGTGGTTGATAAGCAGGTTGCTGGTAAACTTGGTTATTTCTTTGAGGTGGTTGTTGTTGTTTGTGAGGAGGTATGTATGGTGTACGAGGTTGTTGTTGTGGTTCAGTAGGACGGTTGAGGTTTTGTTGTTGGTTCGGGTTGCTAGGAGAAAAACCGAGTGGTGAGAGATAGTTATTAGAGCGGTAGCTAAGCAAGTTGCGGTCACCTTGAGGACGAGCTTGATAAGCAGGTTGACGATAGGTACCGTATGCTGCATTCACGTTCTCAGAAGGGTAGTCTTGGGTGGCAGTACAAGTGGTGTAAGAGTGAGGACCCCCGCATATCTTGCATGGTTGGCTGACAGCATTGACTTGAGCGTCTTTAGCGTTTCTAGCGTTGATGCTGTTGGTGTTGCTGGCGGTTTGGGTAGCAAGCGATTCAAGAAGCATAGTAATTTTGTCAAGTCACTTGTCGCTGTCACTAGTACTAGCACTAGCGACATTGGTCCGAACACTCTTGGTTTGCACACGAGACTTATTCTCAATGATATCCCAAGCAGCATTGGAAGTCTTAGCCAAAAGATTACCCCCCGAGGCACTGTTTAGTGAATCTTGGTCATTCATGCTTAAACCATTATAAAAAGTGTTAATTTGGTGCACTTTGGTAAAATCATGTTGTGGGCATTTTCTTAAAAGATCTTTAAAACAGTCCCAAGATTCACTAAACGACTCATCGTACTTTTGTTCAAAATTTATGATTTCATTCCGCAAAGCGGTAGTACGAGAGGGTGGGAAAAAGTAGTTGATAAACTTGGTTTCCAAATCCGTCCACGAAAGAATACTCTGTGGCGGTTCCTTAGCAAGCCAATGCCGGGCTTGTCCCTCTAAAGAAAAGGGAAAAAGTTGTAACCGGATTACCTCTTGTGGAACACCATTGAATTTGACCGTATTGGTGAGTTGCAAGAATCTCTTGATGTGGTCATGTGGATCATAAATGGTACGCCCCAAGAATGGTTGAGCAGAGACCATCTGGATAATGTCGGATTTGAGCTCAAAATTGTTGGCTGCAATCGCTGGTATAACAATTGGATCAGTGTTGCCATCTACATGAGCTTGCAGAAGTTCAATCATCGGGCGATTATCCGGTAGAGGCTCATTGTTTTTGTTATTATTCATGTTGTTGAGCAGTGGATTGTTATTGTTATTATTGTTTTGAGGTGGTATGTTGTTGTTGTTTTGTACACCGGCCATGTCTAAGTTATCGAGAGGCTCGGGCTCTTGATAAGACGTTGATCGAGTGCGCATACACCTGCAAAAGAACTAACAAGGCAAAAACAAAGCAGAAATATTTTTGGTTTTTATGCTTTTTAATTTTTAGGATTTTTGAAAATTTTATATTTTTTTTGTGTTTTTGAAATTTTTATGAAAAAGTAACGTTCACGGGGAACGGATCCCAAAATCCAAGTTCTCACAAAAACTGTTGATCTTAACGAGAAGAGCCGGCAGCGGCGCCATTTGATACATCTGATTTTACTAGTTGAAAGTTCGTTTCTCGGTATCTCCTCGAATTGATCACAGCTCTAAGTGGAATAATTATTCTTGGTGACAAAAAGGGGTTTTGGTCTTGTATTCTAATAAAAATGTAAATAAATGCAATAAATAAGGATTAGAACAAAAACATTTAATGAATTAACACAATATTAGAATTAAAGTAAACAGTTAAACAATGAAACTAATAAAAGATCCTTACTGAAAATAAGTTCTATTCGGAATAATAGACCATACGGAATAACAAAGCTACTCGGAATATCAGGCTAACTCGGAATAAATGAATTCAATCCGGAATATGAGACTATTCAGAATAATTGTCTACGCAGAATAATCAACCATGCGGAATAAAAATTGGTTATGCGGAAAATGAAGACCATGCGGAATATAAAAATGTTCCGAATAAGGAACCAACTAAAAAGGCTATCCGGAATAATAAAGATTCTGAATAAGAGGCAACACCAACTCACTACTCGGAATATTTAAATATTCCGAATAAGGGGCAACAAAAAAAAACAATCTATGCGAATAATGAAGAAATTCCGAATAAGGAATGAATCAAGGAAGGCTACTCGGAATATATATATATATTCCGAATAGAGGACAAAAAGAATGGCTTATGCGGAATAAACTGGGGACGAAGAACACCAGCAGATATTTAAACAGTAGACACGAATTTAAAGCCAAATCAAGCTAAATAATCAACAAGGTTTTACCAAATTAACCACAAATCATCTACTAACTATAAGGATCAAATCCCAACAATAAAAACACAAATTCAACAACTTTTTAAAATCAAACTTGAACTAAATAAAAACTTAAGAACTTGCAATAAAAAGATGATGAAGAACAAGATGAATGAAAAGATTAAAGGAAAGCTTGTATTGATGATTAAGATTCAGTAAAACAAAAGGAAAGGATTAAACTTACAAGATTAAAAGAAGAAATCAAAGAGATGAAAAACCACTCCTTAAGGGAGATGGTTTCCTACGAACTAGGAGAAAAATAACTGAAAGAAAAACTAGATGCCAAAAATTGTGAGGGTGATCCCTTTATATAGGCTGAGTGGTTGGTTGGTGAGTGGGCTTTCTCCCTTTCTTCTTGTCTTCTCGTCTTTTCAGAAAAGTTGACGTTTTCGATTCTGATTCGGGATTTGTCGACGATTAAATTCAACTCGTCTTTTAATTTCTTCGTTAAATAGACTTGAGTTTCTTCGACATATGTAAATCTTCCATCTTTGGTCCTTTTCTTCGATAAATCTTCAAATAGGCCCATTGACTTCAAATCTTTTGCATCTCTTGGACATTAGGCTTCGTCTTTAGTCTTTTTCTTTGATAAAACCCGTGCAATCCCATGTTTTCTTCAATGTTCATCCGGTTGACTCTGAAAACACATTAAACACAAAAACCACGCATAATTCCAAACAATTGATATTAAACACGCGTTTTGGTCTTGATTTAGTAAGCAATAAGTGGTAAAAGAATGGGTGTTTTCACACCTATCAGTCCCTTCGTGCTTTTATTAATCTTAGGTAATGAATGGCTGGGATTTGTCCCTTAAATTCTAACAAAAAAATAAGTTTTCATAATAACCGGACTCTTCCTTTGAAATTGTTTTAACAATTAAAAAAAGAATGTTTAATGAGATAGTAGTAGGAATCAAACTTAAAACCTCTCGGATTCAAAATTATCACTCTACTATCTCATAAAAACAGGTTCATAAGTAAAATAGATTATTAGTAACAGCAAAATTTTGAAATAACCTCAATACAACGAAAAAGTTCATAGAGCCTCAAACTTAAAAACATTTACACATACCCATTTTAAAAGCTTAAACCATAAAATGGTTTCACAAAAACTTTTTATTGTATATACAAGTACTACTCATTACAAATCGATAGTGAGTACGATATTCACATACTCCTTTTTACTCTACGTACTCGTTTTATTGCAATTTTAATTAGTTAGTTTTTAAAAATGATGTATAATTGCTTTTCATATTATATTTTTGTTACATCTATTATCTAACACATTTTGATTGTACACATAAATTATTCGAGAACATTAATTTCGTTGGATACGAAATCCGTTTTCTTTAACTTACATATTTATTGAATGTGTAAAAAAGAGGTGCGGAATATGACAACTTTTTTTTGTAGTGTGAAAGGTTTCCAACCATTAATCAAATGGTTGTAAGTTAGTTAAAATTGTCGTTTTAAGAAAAATGATCCTCACCTAAAACAAAAAAGTTGAAAAAATTACCGTGTTTGAGATATAAAAGTTGAAAAAATAACTATTTACATCTAGAGTTAGCAAAAAGTAATCGTGCTCACAAATCGTCACAGTCCAAACTAGATTTGAAAACTTTTTAAAGTGAAAATAATGAAACTTTCAAACAGAAAAAGGAGACAGTGCAGCTTTTGGTATGAAACCCTGAACATTTCAAATGTAAAGCATCCTCCTTACCATAAACAACAAACACTCCTTGATGAAATATTGAAATTATAAAATTTATATAGAGACTCTATATATCATATCTCTTTCCAAGTTAGTCTAATGATAGTACGATGTGCCTTGTTATGTTTTACAGGATAAATCGAGACATTAAAGATAGTACGTACAAACGACTATCACCAAACTGAAACCAAAAACGGTTTTTTTAACCGGTTTCCCTCAAACCGAACTGGCGGTTTGTAATCCGTTCAATAAAATGGCATGAGACCTGTTAAAACTGAACTAAACCGTTTAAAACTAACCAAAAACGGGTTTTAAACCGAGCCGGTTTACAAAGGTTCATCTCATCTACACTGGGAAACCAAAATTTTGTGATAGTTGATGTGGCTTAAATTTTTTTATGAAATTGAAATGATAACGGTTTGTAGGCACTTCATTGTGATGTAAGAAGGGGTCCACATAGTATTGGGTCTCATACTATTGAGAATCGCTTGTTGCATTTGTTGTCAAATGCTTGGTAAACACCAAGTTATCTTCTTAAGAGTGATTGATCAAGCCTTTGTTACAATGGGAAAAGTCTTTCAAAAGACTTGCTCAAATGGTAAAAAGCCATCTATAAAGTTAGCATTGCAGTTGCTATGAGCTTTCCGCTTCTTTTATTTGAAATATTTGATCTGCACATCAAAACCGATGTGATTTGAGGTTACTTTTGGTAACATCAACTGCTAAGGTATCTTTCCCAAATGGTGTAGGGTTTTGACGAGTCATATAACAGAAAGTATTGTGTTAATGTCCTCTGCAAGTTGCGTGTAGAATTGATAGATCCAAGGGTGGGGCTTACGCTTTTTTTTTCTTTGACTTGTTCTTGTTCTCCGCTAACATCTTGAATTTTCATATACTTAACTATCTCATATATAACTTGCATATACCATGGGTCGTGTGCTTCTCAAGTGGGTGTTGTGTACATATTGGTCTTGGCTTCAGCTCAATCGTACAATTGTGTACATGTGGTCTTACACAATTGTTAGTGTCTCTTGAATATATTTGGATGCAGATTCGAATGATGAATCGAGTACATCAGTTTGTAACATTGTAATCTACATGTTACATGTACGCATTTGCTTTCATTTCTTATGACCAAATTGTGTCCCATATGGATTCAAAGTGAGAGTAGTGAAACCTTTATAACTCAAATTTCAATTTAATAATTTAAACAAATACTCCACGGCATAACTACAACTAGTTAGTTGTGTCTTTGGATTCTTTGTTTTTCACATGCCTACATGAGTGTGAACTTGGTTATGTGCATATAGTTGTTTAAAATCACGAACAATTCTTGGATTCTAAGCGTTTTAAATTTGGAGGCACTTGTAAAAAGTTAAGTTCATACTTTTTGTCTACTAATTAGCTCATACTTGAATGGCATCTCCGTTGTCTTCTTCCCTGGTGTGGATCAGTTCACACTTGAATGTTTAAAGTTTTATGAAATTTCAATAACTACATCCTTCATCAATAAATTAATAATAATGTTTTGAAACCTTGTTCGATCAAGTCGGTTCGACCGGTTAAATCAGTTTTGGTCGAAAATCGGGTCAAACTGAACCGGGTTTAACATTTTCAAAACTCTGTAAGACCCGTCAGGTTTGGGATGACCGGTTCTCGAGACTCGACCGGGTTTCCATTTTTTCGTGTTCTTTTACTAATAAAATATTATAGGTGTAGTAATCGACTACAACCTGGTTAACTAGACGCGAAACACAACGATCAAAGAAGCATCGACCGAAAAGTAAAGAACCCACAAGGTATGTACCCTAATCGAACTTGATTAGTTTATTAATAAAGATGCGTTTCGCGTCTAGTTAACCAGGTTGTAGTCGATCGAAGGGGGTGGTGTTCAGGGATCATAGACATCATCGAAGTGCAGTGGAGTTAGACTGAAAAGGGGTTCTT
This sequence comes from Glebionis coronaria, assembly GCA_025667525.1. Lineage (NCBI taxonomy): Eukaryota > Viridiplantae > Streptophyta > Magnoliopsida > Asterales > Asteraceae > Glebionis > Glebionis coronaria. The sequence continues at coordinate 637,873,262 of CM046877.1, forward strand.
CTTCTGAGTTCGATTGTTGAAGATCAACGGTTTAGTGTTGTGGTGTTCTTGCCGCCATTGATACACAGAGAGAGGAGGAAGAAGGTGGTTGGTTTTTTTTAAAGTCAACTGTGAGGAAAATTTTATACTGTGAAGGTTAATAAAGTTTTGGGCCAAGTTTTTTTTGTTAAAAGTCTTTTATTATCTTGGGTTTTAAAAGATTTATTGGGCCAATAATTAAATTGGGTCATAAGTTGATAAAACTCTTTTATCAATTTGTTAAAAAGATTGGGCCAAGTTATTACTTCGTAGGGATTTTACACAAGGGGACTTCATAATTCGTGATTGTGAGGGTTAATATATCACAAGGTTTAGCGAATTATCGAAGGGGCTTTGTCGGTTTGTGATTGTGAGGTTTTTCACAAGGTTTAGCAAATCAACAAATGGATAAAGAAGCGTTCAAGACTTGTCGAGGTTGCAAGATTTCTTAGGTTATTAGAAATCGGGTTTGCAAAATTAAAAGTACAACAAGGGTTACTTCAAAAGGCGCCGGGTACTTTCTTTATTCAAGGATTGTCGATTTATTGGATAGGTTAATTTCCAAGGTTCAGTCGATATTTGAGTAAGGAAGGGTTTTTCTTTTGAAGGGTTACTTGGTTTGATCGATTACTAAGATTTTTATCTTAGGATTATATCGATAAAGCAAGGGTGTTTTACACACGGGATACTTTGCTAGATCGTGTTTTTGTGTAGGTAAATTCACAAAAGGTTAAGCGGTTAGTAAAGGGTTAAAATAAGATGACGTTGAGCAAATTAGACATCGAGAAATTCGATGGGAAGAATGACTTTGGGTTATGGCAGGTAAGGATGAAGGCTTTGCTGGAACATCTGGAATTAGATGCAGCATTGGAAGAATTACCCGCCACCAAAATAGTGGCTTACGATAACGTCGTTCAGAAAAAGGCTTACAACGCATTGATCTTGTGTTTGGATGATCAGGTCCTACGGGAGATCACCAAGGAGACGACTGCAGCAGGGATTTGGAAAAAGTTAGAGACTTTATACATGACAAAGTCTTTAGCGAATCGTTTGTACTTGAAGAAAAAGTTATATACTTTTTAAATGCATCAAGGTAGGAGTCAGTCTGAACATATTGATGAGTTTCACAAGCTCGTTGGTGACTTAGCGGCTATAGATACTGCTATATCGGATGAGGATCAGGCATTATTATTACTCACATCTTTACCATCGTCTTACGATAATCTCGTGGAGACTTTGCTATATGGTCGGGATACTTTGAAGCTAGAAGACGTGCTCGCGACACTTAATTCTAGGGAACTTCAGAAGATGACGGAAGCAAAGGGTGATAGTGGTAAAGGGTTGTATGTGAGGGAGAGATCCGGTCAGAGAGATATGGAGCAGGGTGCAAATAGTTCGTGGTCAAGGTCACAAGGAAGGAGCAACAAACTCAGGTGTTATATATGTCAGTCTGAGGATCATTTGAAGATGGATTGTCCCATGTATAATCACAAGAAATCTCAAGGTTTTGTCAGGAGTAAAGATCAGGTATCCGGTTCTGGAACAGATGGGTATGACAATGCTGATGTTATGATGGCTATGAGTGCTGATGAACTTTTGGACTGGATCATGGATCCAGGGGATCATACCATATGACACACAGTAGAGATTACTTGGTTGATTTTAAGGAGTATGACGGTGGTAATGTACTACTAGGTGATGGTAGCGAATGCCGTGTACGAGGGACAGGAAAGGTTCGAGTACGAATGAGGGATGGATCAACTTTCGTGTTGGACAACATCAGATATGTTTCGGAATTAAGACGAAACTTGATATTGTTGGGCACTCTTGAAAAAGAGGGTTTTACCGTGAAGATGCAGTCGGGCAAGATCAAGGTTATTAAGGGTTCACTGGTGGTACTATCAGGAACCAGAAGGGCTAATTGCGTATATACCCTGAACGGTCAGGCTATGACCGGGAAGACAATTAAGGGTAGGAAGCAGTTAGGAAAATTTTAGACTGGGTGGAAGATCAAGACTAGGTGATGTTCTTGATTCTTTTAATCAGAAGTCAACACAACAATGTATGAAGAGTGAGGTCGCCAAACATTTGGATGTTGCAGGGTTACAGCAGCATAATGGGTTGGTTGAGAAGACAAACGTCATTCTTTCAATAAACTAATCGGGGAATGATTAGGGATATTACCTTGTGTAGGCGTCGATTAACTTTTCTGTCGATTCTATTGCTGTGTGTGTTCTTCATTAGCGTTCTAGTATTCTGCATCTAGTTAACCAGGATTGTAGGGATTAAACCCTACAATAGGAAAGATTTCATGATTTATATATAATGTTTCTAATCGTTGAAAATATAAATTTTGTTTTGAAAACATAGGCTGACCCGGATCGATTTATCGTGTTTACACATTGTTTTAAATGTTTACTATATCAAGAAAAGTTCAAATAAACTTTTTTCGTTTCGGTTTGTATGAAATTCTTGCAAAACAGTTATCCAGGAGATAAATATATAGTCAGTTCCCTAGAGATGTCGACCTAAAAAGTTTTCAAGCCAATAAAGACACACACATCATAGTGTTTATTATTAGAAGCCTCAATTGACAATACGATGATTAATTTGAGCTCACCAGAGCCACAAGCTCAGCAAACACTGTGGTTCTAGAGGGTCCATATAAACAAGTGATAAGTTCTTTCATAGGTGATGTGGGATTATAAGTAAAAGCTTTTCGTTGTCCTTTATCTCTGCCAAATAATGAATTTTACTCTTTTTCCAGACTTTATCAACATTTATGTTATTAGACTTTTCTAATACGTTTTTTATCTATATTTTCTTTTTGAACGGAAGAGATTTATTTCAAACACATGTTAGTAAGTAGCATGGACAAATCAAGAAAATAATACAAATAAGTGCAAAGAATACTCAGATTGCAACACCAATCAACCCAAGAAATACTACAACACTTAGCTCTATTTGTTATCCAAAGGTAAGATGTCGTGATAACGTCGTCAAATATGTTCTTTGTGTTAACCTTAACCGCCTTAAAAACAAGTAAGTTCCCACCCCTCCATATCCACCATATAGCACATAGAACCACAACCTGAAAAAAAAGAATTGGCCTTCTCCCCCAAATCCAAATCACCATTATCAGTATTTCAAGAACATTCAAGGCGCTATCAAGAGGGATCACATCTAAGCCCCACCATTTACGAATAAAATCCCAAATGTTCCGAGAAAAGTAACAAAGAGCAAAAAGATGATCTTCATTTTTATGGTTTATACACTTCACTTTGTTGTTGATTACGGTACGACATATAAGTAAGTTTTAATCCTTAATATTTCAAGCTTGGTAATAGTGCAATGGGTAGCATACTAGCTTCGGCTCCTAGAATGCTGGTAAGTTAATTTTATAGCTATACAAATATACAATTTATACGTTTAATCGATGATAGCATTGAAGCATACGTGTTATCCATGAGATGATAACATGGTGGTGCCCGACTTTGTGTTCCATAACCTCTTGAATGAGAACCAAAACAACCTGATTGAGTTGGTGGCAGAAACCTTCAAATTAGAACTGATTAGCTTCATAAAGCATACTGAGAGACGCGTCTCATTTCTTTAACTCAAGCAAGAAGTATATAAGTACCTGAGCTGTTGCAGCCTTGCAGGGAGACTCTTCATCCATAAATCTACCTGAGAAAGAGCTCATTTGAATCCTTCAATGTCGACTTCCTCTATAGCATTTTCTTCCGGGTCCTTAAAAGGTCCGTAATGTTTGTCCTTTAAATGCAGTTCAACTTGAGAATAACGCATGAGTATGTCATTAATGATATTGTGAAATTCTTCAACACTTAGGGTTTCCGAGTTATCCGTATAAGTGGCAGTGAATATAGCAGAGATATCCTCCTACAAAAGATTGCACGGACATATGAATAACGATTAAACAAACAAAATGCAACATTATAGAATCCCCTGTATAATACCATGACTTTAGGCTGATCAATGGTAGCACAATCACCAAAAGCATATGGTTACGGGTCATGTGTAGTCAATGTCTTCGGGTCTCATCCAACAAGTGTGATCGTTTGGATCATTTGTGCCTCTGTCGTTTGAATGGAACGCTTTCAGATTTGGTTTGCTCAAGTTAATGGTTACGCCTCATGTGTAGTCAATGTCTTCGGGTCTCATCCAATTTAATACTGTTAACTTTGAAGTTCTGCATGAAGATGTTATGTCACTTAACAACTACAAATGTCACTCTGGCGTATTTGCAGGAATTGGAATTTGGACTCTCATTGATGGGATACTCGAAACCAAATATTAAGAAAGACTGGAAAGCAACAACTATGCATGCAACGGTTATGGCATTTGATGTGCCTGCGAGTTGGAAGTTATATTAGATTCTCGTGTATAAGCGATGTACTTGGACATAATTCATTGATATTTACTGATATGTATCGTTAAGCTTAAGGCATTTATGGAATAATGTTGCTTCATTTTAGGATGGGACCTAGTAACAATGATTCGAGACCAGGCGCATTTGAGTGATTAGTTGGAAAATAATATGGTTTTTGTTTAGTCACGAAAAAGAATTCTACAATTTTAGACTATTCAACAGCCAAGGAGTGACAAGTGAGACAACTTCAAATTAGTTGGAATGCATCAGGATCAACTTTGAACTAGTAATTGGAGGGGCGCACCGAGCCAGGCAGTAGTGCAACACCAAAGCGACACATGAAGAACCCCAGCAGCAAGCTACCGTGATGGGTCCTTCACCCAAAAAAAAATAAGATCAATATCGCCTGAGCCGTGGCTTAGTCATCAGATATTAATTAAACCTACAAGAACAGATACTACACTTGATCTTAGCCAAAAGACCGAGAAAGGTATGCCTATTACATTCATAGGGCTCAGGTTTTATACTCAAGTCCCACATGTTTGTTTACTACACCCAGTCGATGTGGGACAACATAGTGTTTATCGGAAAAATATAATTTTGCTTCATATTTTTTGCATTCTTCCTTCACAACAAAAACTGAACAATCACTAGTTAACACGTTTAGATATTGATCCGTCTCCTTAAGCTCAAAATAGCTCCATAGGCATTCGACTTGGGGTGTAATATGATTAATCTAAATAAGAAGGTGAAAGAATAAGAGAATGGTGTAAAAGATTGACCCGCAACCGAGAGAGAGATGGTTCTTCTATGGAAGAGAACGTAAATCACCACAGGGGCTGCTGCTACCACCAATCAGTCCATGGACATCAAGAAGTAGATCACAATGTCCCATGAGCAATGAAAACGATGCCCATGTTTATAATTGAAACTTCACGTCTGTATTGTCACTTCCGTACAGCTAGCACATGCATGTGTGGAAGATTAAGCGTATAACTATATGTAATATGGTAAGAAAAATGAGTATTGTAACGGCCTCAACCATTATTAAAGTATAAACGAATCTTTGATAGTAGCTTATTTGTTTCTCCACCCAATAATCATATCTAATTAAGCTTTATTTCAAAAAATTAGATTCAACCTATCTTTATGGTCCATAGTGTAGCTACAAGCACATAATCGTTAACTTTCCATTTGTCAAATGTGGTTAGGACCCTAGACATGGTAACGCTCCCCTTAATTTCTTGGGGATGAATTGAAAACAAAGATTTCAATGCCAAATGATCAAACGAACTTAAATTACTTATAAAAAAATGCTAAGAATGGAATATGAAGGAGACATGGTATTTGAGGTATACGACGTTGCAATCACATATTTAGTAAGTGTTGGCAGGCCAACTGAGCTCGTTTTGATTCATTACCCAAACCACCCAATTTGCTATTCCTCATGAAGGTTATTTCAGTGTGCGGTAAGCATTGCTAGGCTTCTTCTAAACAGTTCATTATGAAGGTTACCATCAAAAACTGCTTATAGCATCTATTTGGTATCTGCCTGTCTCTGGCACTAAAAGTCTAAAACAAAAAAAAAAGAACTTAATGTGGGTGTCTTTGGGATTGAGCTTGTTACACAATAGACGCTTGAATGAGCATCATAAATTGTGTATCGACTGATAACAAATCTGGTCGATGAACAGTTTTGTGTCACATTTACGAATCTCTTTTTAACACATTTCATCATCTGGGTGTCATGTCTGCAACGCACACATTACAAGTACAACAACAACGATACCCCCAATGCGGGTATGGGGGAGGCGAAGTGTAGAAACACCATACCCTACCCTTGGGAGGATCCGGGGTAAGGAGACTGCCTCGAGGTAGACCTCCGGCTATATAGTAGACAAGTACATATGTACCAAATATTTTTTTAATTAAATTTTGAAATCCCATATGTCATCCTTAAGCAAGTTATAGTTTTAGATTTTCAAGTTACAAAAAGATCATAGTCATAACAAATAACTGATTCATACCAGATACCACTTTACTTGAGCATTATTCAAGGGCATTTTGGACATTTCACATTAGGCAACGACATTTCATACGTATAGTGCTAAAAAGTATTTTGATCCAGTGTTTATTTTACCTATAGATAACGAGATAGGGGTTTGCATCTAACATGAATGCACATTGAACAATCATTAACTAAAACATGCAGCTTGGAATTCACATGATATTTGATATTGGTCTGTAAGAGGCTTTGGTATCAAACTGCATCATGGCACAAGGCAAACTCTATCTTTTGGGTCTAATCATGTCACGTTATGTGCCGAACTCATTCATTTTACTCGGTCAAGAATTTACGGGGCTAAATTGAGGGACCCGTACAGACTTAGACCGAAAAAAACCTTTCTTTATGTTCACAAACCAAGGCAAATCAATTTCATCTTATATAAAGCTAAACTACCTTAACACTATTAGGAGAAGTGTTGCAATGTATTAAATACTAATTTGACATCTGATGAAAGTTAGAGGTAAGAAAGGTAAATAGTTTTCTCTTATATTTTTTACTTTGTAATGTTTGGTTTGAGTTTGACAGGTTTGGAGAAGTTGGAGGACTAAATGTAGCAAAACGACTCAACTTGAGTCAACCCTAGTCATACAAGCATAAATACTCTTTTCTTGTTAGTTCCGTCATTCAGTTTTTGTTATCGTTTTGTTTCATCTCTCACATAGCAAGTTCCGCCATTGTTGATCTTGATTGATCTTGTTGATTTGTTCTTGTATATTGATCTTGCCTGTAAGATCAAGTATACATTTTATTTCTTTGTTTTCTGAGTTGTATGTAAGATCACAAAGCTAGGTATCACATTTGAAGTGATAGCCTAACGCAGTTATAGAAAAATAAAGGGGAGGTTGGTTGATTAAATCCGTTCTTGTGTTTTGTTTTAATAAATCGAATATGGTATCAGAGCCTGGTTCTTGATATCTGAGTTTTAAAACGGTTGTTTTTAACAATCTTGATTAATCTTGTGGTTAATCGTGTTCCTTTTGTGGTTAATTGCAAGATTTTATCATTTTAAATTTTTTAGGGTTTTAAAATTTGGGGGTTTTCTGATTCTTGGTGATCTGTGGTGTTTAATTGGGTTCTTTTGTGCTTAATTAAGCTCAATTGTGTTTCTGGTAAGTTTAATTGAAGAAACCCTAAAATCCAGAAATTAGGGTTTCATTCAATTTTTGGGCATTTGTTATTTAGTGTTAGTTATTTGTTATAACTAACATTTTCAGGTTGTTTTTTCCGCTGTGCTTGTTGGTTGTGATAAGATCTTCTTGATCTTATTGGTTCTTGGGTTTCTTTGCTTGTTGCTGCGCGTGTAGTAACACCTCTCTCACTCTCTCTTCTTTATTTGTTGTTTTTAGAAGGGGTTTTAGGTGTCGAAGGGATTAGTTAGTCTTGGTTGTTGGTTGTTGAGGAGATACAAGGAGTTTGTTGTGCTTTGTTGATCTTTGTGTGTTTTCATTATGTCTGTTTCTAAGAAAGGTGACCAGGATGATGATCCTGTTAGTGATACTGAAACTGAAAGTGAAACAGTCATTCATACTAATGACCCTTTGTTTTTTACACCCTACTGACACAAATGGGCAGCCCATTGTGAGTGTTAAGCTCACTGGTCCTGAAAATTATAAAGTATGGGCTGCTGCATTTAAGCTTGCATTGCATACTAAGAATAAATTGGGTTTCATTGATGGTACTTGTGAAAAGAATAATGATGATAATGTTTTGGCTGATCAATGGGATAGATGTAATGCTGTAGTTTTATCTTGGATCCTTGGATGTATCTCTTTTGAGTTATATCAAGGACAAATTTTCTCTAAAAATGCTAAAGATGTGTGGGATGAATTTAAAGAAACTTATGATAAGATTGATGGATCTGTTATCTATAATTTGCACTATAAGATTTGTTCTCTTACACAATCTGGCTCTTCTTTGTCTGAATACTATTACAATTACAACAGTCTTTGGAGGCAGTTTGACTCACTTGTCAATCTTCCTTCATGTAAATGTGATGGTGCTCCTCAAATGAAGAGTCACAACTCTCTTATAAGACTCATGCAGTTTTTGAGGGGCCTTGATGACACTTTCAGTGTTGTTAGGAGTCAATTACTAACTGCAGACCCTTTGCCAGATGTTAAATCTGCTTTTGCTACTCTATCTAGGGTTGAGTCTCATAAGAATAATCTGGTTCATGTTGTGAGTGATAAGAATACTGCTACTGCTTTTGTTGCTAAACCTAATAACTGGAATGGTAATAAAAATTCTCAAAACAGTCAAAATGGTCAAAACAGAGGTCCTAATAAGAATAACAATAAGTTTGTTTGCACTCATTGTAATATGAATGGCCATACTATTGATAGATGTTTTGAACTTAATGGATACCCTCCAGGTTTCAAGAAAAGGAATACTGGAGGATCTAATGGTTCTAATAATGTCACTAGTTCTCTTGGTAATAATGTTGATCAGGGATCTGGGAAATCTCTTCCCTTCACTGCTGATCAGATAAATAGACTCATGGCTTTGATTAATTCTAAGCCTGACATTGGTGAAGTGCAGTCTTGTGCTGCAGGTATTAAATTTGGTTCTAATCATGTCATTAGTTTTGTCACTTGTAGATTCTTCAACTTTAATACTAATATAAGTACTTATAGTACTTATATTGGTTGGATCTTTGATTCTGGAGCATCACAACATATGACTTTTTCAACTGAACACTTATTTGATGTTATTGATGTGTCAAAATTGAATATATCTGTTTCACATCCTAATGGAACTATTAAACATGTTAAGCATGTTGGAAACTTTAAACTATCAAGTAAAATTACTTTGAAAAATGTGTTGGTTGTTCCAGGTTATAAGGTCAGTCTTATTTCTGTTCACAAGTTGGCAAAAGATAGTAAATTTTTTGTTTCCTTTACTGAATCAAAGTGTTTTGTTCAGGATTCTCATCAAAAGTCCCTCTTGGGGACTGGTAGTGAAAATAATGGACTTTATTTGTTTGATTCAGGTAGGAAGTTTGTTAATAGTGCTATCACTAAGTGTAATTTGTCTAAGTGTGTGTGGCATAACAGACTTGGTCATCCCTCAGACCAAGTTTTAGCTATTCTTAAGGATAAAATCCATCTTGATTCTGCTAGTAATGTTCAGCCTTGTGATGTGTGTCATATGGCTAAGCAAACTAGAGATCCTTTTCCTATAAGTGATCATAAGACTAAATGTTTGGGTGAAATTATTCATTTGGATGTTTGGGGTCCTTATAGGGTTAAAAGTAGAGATGGATTTAGATTCTTTCTTACTATTGTTGATGATTATACCAGGGCTGTGTGGTTATACATGCTTAAAGGCAAAGATGAGGTTTTTGATAAACTTGTTGAGTTTTATAAGCTAATCAAAAATCAATTTGATGTTGCCATCAAAGTTTTTAGAAGTGATAATGGAACTGAGTTTGTTAATCATAAATTTGAAAGTTTTATTAAACAAAATGGTGTTATACATCAAACTACTTGTGTGTATACTCCACAGCAGAATGGTATAGCTGAGAGAAAACATAGGCATTTACTTAATGTTGCTAGAGCCCTCATGTTTCAGGGGGGATTACCTTTGAACATGTGGCCTGAATCTATTCTTACTGCTGTTTATTTGATTAACGGGATTCCTAGCTCAGTCCTCTCTGGAAAAAGTCCTTATGAAATGATTTATAAAACTGAACCTAATATCTCTCATTTAAAAAGTTTTGGGTGTCTTTGTTTTAGTACTGTACTTAATAATGTGGATAAGTTTGCTGCTAGGTCTGAAAAGTGTGTGTTTATTGGGTATTCATTCACTAAAAAGGGTTATAAATTGTTTGGTATTGAGTCAAAACAAGTATTTTATTCAAGGGATGTCAAGTTTTATGAAACAGTGTTTCCTTTTAAAAATGATGTTTGTAAAAATGCTTTGATCTTTGAAGATCAGGGAGTAAATAGTTTAAATATTTTTGATTTAGCAGTAAACAACTCTGATGATCCCCATGATGATTTGAGAGATGAAAAATTAGGAGATAGAGGTAGCATTTTAAAAGAGTCTGTCTTAGCTGAGAAAGTATCTACTGATACTCCTATCATTGTTACCAGTGATACTCAGGGGTCAGAGTCTATGAATGATAAAAGTCATAGTCTTGGAAACCAGTATAACTTAGGCAATAATGATGCTAATGATATAGACAATAATGTTGCCCTAGATGATGAAAATTATGATTCTGAGGGTGAAGAGTTTATAGAATTCAATCAATATTTTCAACATAATAGTCCAGAGGAAACTGAGCTAAGAAGGTCTAGTAGACCACATAAGTTGCCTAGTAAACTTAGTGATTATGTGCTTGACAAGAAAGTTAAATATGATATTAACACTGTGGTGAACTATAATAACTTGTCTTTGCATAACTTTGTGTTCACTAATAACTTGAACAAAATACATGAACCTAAGTCTTACAATGAGGCAGCCAAAGACCCTAGGTGGGTTGAAGCTATGAATGAGGAGATGGAAGCTCTTAATAGAAACAATACTTGGGTGATTGTTGATCTACCTCAAGGTAGAAAGCCTGTTGCATGTAAATGGCTATGGAAGGTAAAATATAAATCTAGTGGTGATGTTGAGAGATATAAAGCTAGAGTTGTAGCAAAAGGATTTAGTCAAAAAGAGGGAATAGACTATGAAGAAACTTTTTCACCTGTTGTGAAAATTGTAACTGTTAGGTGTCTTCTTTCTGTTGTTGTGCACAATAATTGGCCTGTTTATCAGTTAGATGTAAATAATGCCTTTCTTTATGGAGATTTAGATGAAGAAATTTATATGAATCTTCCTGAAGGGTATGTCTCTAACTCAAACAAGGTGTGCAAGTTAACAAAATCTTTATATGGGTTAAAACAGGCACCTAGAAAATGGAATGAAAAATTAACAAGTGTGTTAATTGAAAATGGTTTCTGTCAAAGTAAAAGTGATGTTTCTTTGTTTACTAAGACTGAGAATGAGTCTTTTGTTACCCTGCTTGTTTATGTTGATGATATTATTATAACAGGGAACAATGAAAGTATTATCAATGACTTTAAAGAATATTTGAGTTCAAAATTTAAAATTAAAGATCTTGGTAAACTCAAATATTTCTTGGGTATTGAAGTACTTGATACTGACTCAGGATTGTGTCTTAATCAAAGGAAATATTGTTTAGAGTTGCTATCTGAATATGGAATGTTGGCTTGTAAGCCAGCTAAAGCTCCTATTCCAGATGCATCTAAGAAAAAGAAAAAACTTATTGAAGATGAGATTGATACTGTGCTTGAAAACAAAACTTGTTACCAAAAGATTGTTGGTAAATTGATATATCTGACTCTAACTAGGCCTGATATTGCTTATGTTGTTCATTGTTTAAGTCAGTTTATGCATGATCCTTATAAATCTCATCTGAAATTAGCTTTTCATGTTCTTAGATACCTGAAAAGGTCACCTGGAACTGGTATATCTTTTAAGCATAATAATAATCTGGATCTTAATGCTTTTGTTGATTCTGATTGGGCTAAGTGCAAGATTACTAGGAAATCTGTTACTAGATATGCTGTTTATCTGGGTGATAATCTTGTATCCTGGAAAAGCAAGAAACAATCTGTTCTAGCCAAATCTTCAGCTGAAGCTGAATATAGAGCTATGAATAGTGTGGCTTGTGAAATCATGTGGATACATAAGATTATGAATGATCTTAAAGTAAAAGTGAATTTACCCGTGCCTATCAGTTGTGATAGCAGTTCTGCAATTCAAATTGCAGCCAATCCTGTATTTCATGAAAGAACTAAACATTTTGAGATTGATTTATATTTCTTAAGGGAAAAGGTATCTGCAGGTTTGATCAAAACTGTTAAGATCAAATCTGAAGATAATGTTGCAGGCTTGTTTACCAAAGGGTTGTCTATTAAAGATCACAATTTTTTTTGTGAACTTTTGAAGCTTGTTGATCTTTATCAGAAGTCAACTTAAGAGGGGGTATTAAATACTAATTTGACATCTCATGAAAGTTGGAGGTAAGAAAGGTAAATAGTTTTCTCTTATATTTTTACTTTGCAATGTTTGGTTTGAGTTTGACAGGTTTGGAGAAGTTGGAGGACTAAATGTAGCAAAACGACTCAACTTGAGTCAACCCTAGTCATACAAGCATAAATACTCTTTTCTTGTTAGTTCCGTCATTCAGTTTTTGTTATCGTTTTGTTTCATCTCTCACATAGCAAGTTCCGCCATTGTTGATCTTGATTGATCTTGTTGATTTGTTCTTGTATATTGATCTTGCCTGTAAGATCAAGTATACATTTTATTTCTTTGTTTTCTGAGTTGTATGTAAGATCACAAAGCTAGGTATCACATTTGAAGTGATAGCCTAACGCAGTTATAGAAAAATAAAGGGGAGGTTGGTTGATTAAATCTGTTCTTGTGTTTTGTTTTAATAAATCGAATACAATGTCTAATGAAAGCACTTTTTGGACCTCAGATGTGCCCTCTTGTGGTCGTTTCTCTGCATGAAGATTTGCAACGATTTTCTTGTGGCTGTATTAATCAGTAAACTGTAATCCCAAACCAAGAAAGCGTTGCACGTCGATAAGCATATGCTATACCATTAAATGTTTTGTTAAAAAAATAATAAAGGGTGGAGAAATTTGTAAGTCTAACGGGTTGGGAGACTTTAAGGTAGTTTTTGCAAATTTATGGCATTAACAGAATACTAAAAACTAAACTGAAATTACAAATGGTGGTTCTTGAACTTAAAGAAATGCTGACGGTCTTGTTGTACATCCAGCATTTACAGCGAGAAGTTGAGAAAACTAACTCCAAAAAAAGACCACTGAACTAAAGATAGGTAGTGGTCGCGTCACGCGTGAACGCCGTATAGTGTCCCTCGCATTGTTTAGAAAAAGGAACTATAGCTGCATCTTATTTCGACCCATGAACCGTAAGATAAAGACGTGTTTTACTAATATAATCCTTTGTGAGTATTGCGGCTTAGGTTAACTACCACAAAGAAGATACAGTTCACTCTACGGTTGTCTTAATTTCCCCTCTTTTACTACACACGTGTTCAAACAAAATGTTAACACAACAATTGCCTTTGGTTAGTTCCAAGTTCTTTTGTAACACAACAATTGCGCCACTTAATTAGATTTACCAGTGTCTAAGTGTCATGATTGAGTACTTGTTTGTCCATTTCAGATAACCATAAAGTTAAAGTCTGTAACTCTACTTGTTCAAGTTCGGTAGTTGAGATTTTGAACTGTATTTTTCTTGTTCCTGTTTTTACATGTAAATTTTGAAGAGGACAATGAATATGATGGTTGAGTATCCAATTTACTCTGGATTACGAGGTTATACAGTCAGGCCAGACATAAGTGTGTATAAAGGTTCGTATTCAAGGTGTGTCTACGGACATATAATTTGTAATGTGGAGCCGTTAAACAGAATTGCATTAGACCACCAAGTGACTGTGGTCCATCACTTATTACTCCTACTGTTTTATTCAATCTACTTGTAATTTTTAAGCAGAGTTAGTTGACAGGATGTACTTGTGAGCCTAGGACCTGCGTTTATGTGGTCTAGCAGTTTCACTTGCTATACATGTCATCGAGCAAGTTTCCTTCCTCTCAATATCATTTCTTAAGTTAGGATCATTGATTGACCAACCCGCATTCGACCTTGATCAGTTACTTTAAAGCTCAAATGCTTCTCACCAAGTTGATAATCTGAGCAACAAAGGCTTTACAATATTGTAGATAATATGTTGACATGATTCGTTAGGATAACATCAGAAACTTCCTAATAGTCTCACAGCATTGATATTATATCGCTGAAACTACGGAAATGAACTTGCATTGTAACTGACAAAAGCGCCCCATTTTAAGTCCAGCCAACTAAATTCAGATAATGAAGTTCACATACAATCGCGGACCTGGCCTCATAATCATGTTGATTTGCTTTTCTGCATCTCATCACAGCTAACTAAAGTTTGCAACTGCACAACACACGCCTGTATTCAACTAGCATTGGTGCAACTGATATGCGACACCACTTGAATACGCAGGTTACAAATTTGTTAATCTTTGAGACCTTTAGACATTCAGTGCGTCATCCATGGGCAAAATATATCAATGAACAACATCTATCTATTTTCTAAAGCAAATATATTGGAAAAAGAAGTTTAAGAATGATAAGACTACACGGTTTTAACCAATATTATTCTACAGAAACCTTGTGTTTACCAACAGGCTAGCCCTCAGGAGTCAGTGTAACCAAAACTACACATAACATAGATGATATTTGTCTCGAGAAGTAAACAAAAAAAAAGGTGTGTGTAACCATGCTAGTCAAGGAGTTGCATTTTCTTTTAACCAATGGCTGCACCCACGTCCTATGGTGAAACATCGTGTCTACCAACAGGCTAGCCCTCGGGAGTCAATGTAACCAAAAATACACATAACATAGATGAGATTTGTTTCGAGAAGCAAATAAAAAAACGGTTTGTTGTCTGTCAGACAACCATGTGGCCATGGCAAGACCCATCAGATGGGCTGACAACGATCCTCTACTGAGCTATGGCCAAAACCATAAGTCTCGGGTTAATCACGATATAGACTGCATATTCTTTTCACTTTCAAGCAATGTGGGACGAAACATTTCATTTTAATCAAACCCATAATCCTATCACATTTTATAAACTACTATTCCAATATCGAAAGGACATAATTCGGACACAAAGTCATCTTAACAGCTCACACCTAAAAAAAAGGTGAGCTAGCGTCACCAACATACACCAAACAGCATCTAAGCATCAGACAGAAAACACAAACTTGTAGAATAATACACTACAAAATAAACAAGCATAAACTTTGAACTAGTTAGTGGAGGGGTGCGCCAAGCCTAGGCGGTTTTGCAACGCCAAGGCGAGACATAAAGAACCCCAGCAGCAAGCAACTGTGATGGGTTCTTCTCTCATAAAAAATAAGATTAATATCGAGTGCGCCGATGGCTCACAACATATCAGATATTGAACAACCCGTTTAATCCACTTTAGAACTGTTATCCCATGTCTGATCCACATAGAACAACTCTACTCTCAAATGTTCAGGTACTATATACCTCAATATAAATCAAAAAACAATTAAACTTTGAAACTTTTAATTGGAGGGGTGCGCCAAGCCTAGGCAGTAGTGCAACGCCAAGGCGACACATGAAGAACCCCAGCAGCAAGCTACCGTGATGGGTCCTTCACCCATAAAAAATAAGATCAATATCCACTTGTTATTAGCCAAAAGGCCGAGAAAGGTATGCCTATTGCATTCACAGGCCTTTCCTTTTATAGTCAACTCCCACTTGTTTGTTTACTTCACCTAGCCGATGTGGGACACAAAGGGTTTTTCAGAAAATTACTAATTGTTCATGCAATCTTATTTCCACCCTTTTTTCTCAGACATAGTTTATGACTTGAACATCGATTAAGCTAAATGGGGGTTTTTAATTCAGGTCAAATTGATGAAATTGGTTAAAGGGTAATGAAATTAAAAGCAATTAAAACTCTTTGAACCATAAAAAAAGTTAATTAGGGCTTGAAACTAAAATTGGGGGTTTTTTATTTAGGTAAAAGAGTATTGTAATTGAAGGTTGAAATTAGGGTTTAAGAAGATGAAATGAAATGAAAAAGAATTCTACAATTTTAGACTAATCAACAGCCAGGAGTGACAAGTGAGACAACTTCAAATTAGTTGGAATGCATCAGGATCAACTTTGAACTAATAATTGGAGGGACGCGCCGAGCCTAGGCAGTAGTGCAACGCCAAGGCGACAAATGAAGAACCCCAGCAGCAAGCTACCGTGACGGGTCCTTCACCCATAAAAAATGAGATCAATATCGACTGAGCCGTGGCTCAGTCATCAGATATTAAACCTACAAGAACAGATACTACACTTGATCTTAGCCAAAAGGCCGAGAAAGGTATGCCTATATAATTCACAGGGCTCAGGTTTTATACTCAAGTCCCAAATGTCTGTTTACTTCACCCAGTCGATGTGGGACAACATAGTGTTTATCAGAAAAATATAATTTTGCTACATTCTTCCTTCACAACAAAAATTGAACAATCACTAGTTAACACGTTTAGATATTGATCCGTATCCTTAAGCTCAAAATAGCTCCAAAGGCTTCAGTCTCATTGTGTCACTCTTTCGGGGATTCAAGGAGGGAGCGAATTTGTGACCATCTTTGGACAAGATCGTCATATATTCGTCGACTCAATATTCACCACTTTGACCCAACTCGCCGAGCAACTCAACCATGACAACTTTAATCACTCTGCATCGGCACTTGCATATAAGGATCTTGTGACACAACTCACGCCTTTCCTCGAATTCAATATCATCAAACCTGAAAGTTCAGTGATTTGCCAATCATTTCTTCGAGATACACATACCGAGCTTCGAGTTTTCCGTGATACAATTTCGAAACTCATGTCATCGGTCTCGTCTTCGATTTATGAAAGATCTCGACTTCAGCAAGGGTATGATAATGGAGTGCAAGACTCTTCGATGCAAGAGGAAACTGGTCATACGGTTGACAACTTGGAGCCTTACGATGGAAAGAGCACGGAATCAGGAGGACAACATGATACCAGTGGCACGTTGGGGAATGTTCACGAGATTTCTCTTGATGACACCTTACCCATTTATGACGCAGAGCCTGTAAACATGGTACAATGTAATGTTGTTTATGATGTATATGCTGATGACATGCCGCACATTAAGCATTCTGAACCTAATTATGACAAACATGGGATGGAAAAGAGTGATAGAAATACCACTTCTGATTCATCCGATGTAAGTCATAATGGGGGAGAGATTGTTCAGAATGCTATAGTACATCATGATAATTGTATTATAACTGCTTCATTGACTGCTTCTGATTCCAAGATTAGAGAGCTCGAAACGATTGTAGCTCAACAATCAAAAGATCTTGAGGATGCTAAACTTGAATTTTCCAAGAAAATGGACAAATTTGAAACATACTTTGAAAAACTTGAAAAATCAAACGTTGTTCTTGAAAGAAGATTGGATCAAAAAGTTTTAGATTCGAAAGCTGAAAAGGATAATCTTTTGAAACAAATTCAGTTACTAGAGTCTAAATTGGCATCCCAAGATAGATTGCTCAAAGAAAATGAAATGTTAAAGGCTCAAGTTCAGGAAAAGGTCTTTGCTATAGCTGCGTTGAAAAACGAATTGAGGAAAACTAAAGGACATAGTGTGGACACTAAGCTTGAAAAACCATCAATTTTGGGGAAACCGCCTCAAATTCAGTCGGTTAGACAACCTACTGCATTTAGATCCGAGCGAACACAATCCTTGAGACCGCGGTTTGCCTCCCAAGTTGATTTGGTTCATCTTTCTAGACCAGTCACTCCAGCAACTAGGCCAAATGTGACCAAAACAGCTTTAGCAAGACCTAATCAGATGATTGCCTCTAGTTTCCCTAAAAATACCAAGACCACGTCTAGAACTAGTTCAAATGACGTTTGCCATACATTTGGTCTAAGGGAAGCTAAGGAAAAGACACAAGTAAGAGATAGGAATTTCAAACCTAGTCAGATGCCTTCTAGTTTACCCAACACTGCTAACTGTAGCATGTCACATCCTAGGATCATCAATCAATCATCTAAGAATTCTAGATCTTACTCGGACATTAAATATGCTACTTGTAAAACATGTAGAAAATGTGTCTTTACGGCAAATCATGATTCTTGTATCAAGAAACTACTTAATGAGGTGAACTCCCGTGCTAGACTTAAATCCCAGTGGGTAGCTAAAATCAAACCCGTTGGCAAAATATGGCGCCCCACTGGTAGAACTTTCACTCTTATAGGAAATGAGTACCCTTTAACTAGGATAGTCTCTGATTCTACGAAGACTACTAGGGAGGAAATTGCAAAGGATGATATATCACTTAAGCCTGAACTTAAGGTTTTCTATAAAAGGAAACGTTTGCGAACTAAGACAAGTGAATCATCCCTTCAGGCCACCTCTGACAGAAGAAAAGAAAACTGTGAACCCCCACATGCTTTTAAGATAGATATCGCTAACCCAGGTCAAAGTATACAAACTACTAATGAGAATGCAGGTACCAAAGTTGATGTTCCAAAAGAACGAAGCGGTTCAATCATTGTATACCGTTCAACAAAGGATACTCTCAGAGTTTGGTTGCTGAAGAAGCAAATATCAGAGAAACAAGTGTCTCAGGGGATTCATGGTTAAGCTTAATACTAAGGACTTACAGTCACATAACAGACTGTAAGTCGCTCTCAAAAGACAGGAAAGTTCATCCCGATGATGACTTATCCTCATTAACGAGAAATTAAATTTTCTCGGACACGAGCTTACGTTAAAACCATTCAAAGGTTTTAAGCTCGTGTATAAGGCTCATCATTAAATATCAGATGATGACCCGTTCTTCAAATAAAGGAAAGTTTATCGCCGATGATAAACTTATCCTTACAACGAGAAATTAATTTTTCTCGGGCATGAGCTAATATTAAAAGCATTCGAAGTTTTTTAGCTCATGCACAATGACTTACAGTTAAATATCAGACTGTAACTCGAACTTCAATTTTAGGAAAACTTATCTTTAAAGATAGCTTATCCTCGTAACGGGAAATTCATTTTTCTCGGTCATGAGCTTGTATTAAAACATTCCAAGTTTTAAGCTCAGAAAGGAAAGTGTATCTTTTAAATAAGAGAACTTTTCCTCATAACGAGAAATTCATATTTCTCGGTCAAGAGCTTTCCGTTAAAACATTCAAAGTTTTCAAGCTCATGAACACGACTTCTAAGTAAATGTCAGCTTAGGACTCGTTCTTTAGATAAAAGGAAAGGTTATCGCCGATGGTAACTTATCCTTAAAACGAGAAGTTTACAACTTCTCGGACTTGAGCTTTCCTAAGATATTCCAAATCTTAAGCTCAAGTAATTGGTTTTCAAAACTTTGAACACAATTTTTCAAGAATTTCTCAAAAGGTTTTTCTAAATCTTTCAAAATTGTGTGTTCAAAAATGTTTTGATAAAAAGAGCATGTCTTCTGGAATCGATAATATTTACGAACCTAGAAATGTCATTCAATAATGACACGGGATTGTAAATAAAGTTCGAGCAGAAGTTTAAAAAATTTAAAACATGCTCCATTATGGTTTGCTATTATTTCCGATAGTAACCCGCTTTTCACTTTGAAGTCAAGCATTTCACCGGAAAGCTTTGACTTCAGAATCCGAAGTTATCATCTCCACCAACCGTAGCAACTTACAATTGATATCTACATACTCGACGATGCGACTACTCAAACGGTGACTACAGCTCTTTCAATAGAACACGGGTCAACAATTGAGGGGGAGCAATTGTCCAGCATTCAGAATCCTTGATGCCGAGAGTGCCAAGTTCACATATTGGTGTTAAGACAACGATATCAATCATACACATGGAGTCAAGAGATAACTTCCGAAGTTACGAGGAAGACCAACATTCGTGAACAAGAACCATGTGCTTCTTTCATATGATGTTCTCCATCATTCAGGTCCAACCTCGTAAATTGCTAATATTGTGAATTCATTATCATATATGATCTTTGCACATGATAAATACCTTACACTTGTGTTTAAAAGGTATTTAATTTACGTTTCAAGTACACCCTCATTAATTTGAGGGGGAGCTTGTTAAAATAATGAAGATAACTAGATTTTCATTTTCCTTCCCAAATTTTCTTAAAATGCTATTAAATCAATTGATATTAAAAAACATCGATTGCGTTAATATTTTTAATATGGGGGAGAAAATGTGATTTAATATGGGAAATGATTAATCACAAATGGTTTGACTTAACGTGCTAGCTCATCCCGACATGTGCGAAATGTTTTCGGATATCATGGCATATGTTAAGGGGGAGCAAAATGGATTTGCACTTCAAAATGGATTTCATGGTGACATACACTTACCCAAAACATCTCTATTCACGATGATGAAGATTGTGGTGACATAAGGATGGTAGGATAGGTTAAAGTCCAATGATTCCTCTAGAACCGGAGGAATCTTCCCAAGGACATTCCATAGCTAGAGATAGTAGTCCTTAGGAAATATGGAGAAAGATTGTGAACGTAGCTGAATGCCGACCAAGTACTTAAGTTAGCACTGGAACAATCACAACAAGGTGCTAGTTATGACGTATTGGTAAGCATTGAAGGGGTTGAAGAATGAAAAAGAATTGTAAAGATAAAGGGTGTAAAGAAAGAAGCCCTCCTTACAACCTTAGGCAGAAACCGGATCAATTCATATGCTATTGAGATCATTTTTAATGATTCTTGATATTGAAGAAAGACATCATGGACCCAGTGATGCAATGCACAACCCTTCCCAGCTAACTCAAATATCTCTCAAAAGGTATTTGTTTAAATCACACGGAGATCAACACATTATCTATTGGTTTATTCACTCCGAATAAATTGGTATTGAAAAGGTGGCACTCCTCTCCAGCCTCCGATCACTAAAATCCAAAATGCACGATCGAGTCTAGAGCCATTTGAGATCATCAAATATCTCATTAGGATACACTTTCATATTTCCTTGCTTCTTCACACACTGTTAAAAGTAAGAAAGATCTTAAGAGTCCTACGCAAAATATTCATAATCTTGCCTAAACATCCGAGTAATACGAAATTATTTACAATGAAGATGGAAATCCTTCTTGAGCGAATATCAAAAAGCTCATGGTAGGTGACTTGTGCGATTCTTTATGAATCAAACTTGTGATAACTGGAAAGCAACAGTGGTTTAATTCTTAAATGAATTTAAACACGTTCCAGGCCTCTACGCAATATCTTAGTGATCTTGCCAGAACATTCAGAGTAATACTATTAAGTATTTACAGTGACGAATGGAAATCCTTCTAGTGTTAACATCAAACAGCACTTGGTAGGTAACTTGCAAGATTCTATATGAATCAAGCTAGTGACAACTGGAAAGCAACGATGGTGCCGTTCTTAATTGAACTTCACTTGTTCCAGGAACATGAATTGACGGCTTCAAATCATGCGGATAATATTATCCAAATGATTCACTCTTTACGTTCGCAGTCAGCTTTGGACGGTCGAGTAAAGAGAACGGGTTTACCCGCGAAATCTTGTCAAGGAGGTTCTTTATTGAAACTACCTGCCACAAGTACGATATTTAATATCGTCCAACGGTCTTCACCGACCGGAGGTAAAATGCTACCGAATTAGAATGAAATGTTCAAGGCCATTTCATCCGTATATATGGTTTGTTGCTAACTGTCTTATGCAGCATAACAAGAAGGTGGCATTGCGGTGTATAATCCAGAAGAAGTCGTCACCACATGCTTGTACTACATACACTTAGTACTTCAACAAATTCAAGAAAGTCTGAAGGTCAAGTCTTCCGCTGTATCAAACTCTGAAGCTTTCAAGAATTTAAAGGTATAAGTATGTGGAACATGAAGTCACGAAGAGGCAAATTTCACAAGTGACGAATGCACAAGGTCAAGGCAAGGAAACATGCTCAAGACTAAAGTCAAAGATCACATCAAGCATATTCACAAGAACAAGATCGAAGACTCAAGCATAGTATGCTAGGTTTAAGATTTTGTAAAATGGTGTGACCTCCCTTAGGGGGAGATTGTTGGAAATACGTTTTTCCAAAGAAAGTCTCGGTCACATCATTATTAGCATAGATCACGAGCTATAGACTATTTAGGACATTGTAACTTGGAGTGACCTCCCTTAGGGGGAGACTGTTGGAAATACGTTTTTACGTATTTAGAAAGGATCGGTCACTCCAATGATATATTCATGTGTTAGGCTCGTGATCCAGTTTGTAGTAAATATAGTCCATATAGCCCACATGTAGGGTGGGCTATATATATCTCCTCCTAACATGTTAGGAGGGGTGGTGGTTCTTTTCATTTCATATCTTTCATTTTAATAAAAATCACTTTCTCTCTCTACTTTTCTTTTCTCTCCTTTCTCTCTCTACACCCCATCTTCATCTTCCCCATCTCCTCCATCTTATCAATAGATCCAATCCATATATTGCACAATCCCAAGATATCGTAGACCTTCAAGTTACGATTATCCATATTGAAAACAAGCATTTTGCTTATATAAATTACTTGCTTAACCTAAAAATAAATATGTAAACCCAACCACCTAGCCACTATATAATCCAAAACTTCTATTCTCAATAATTGTTTATTATTTGAAATTAGGATGTTGGTTATAAGGAAGTTGCTACATATATAAGGTGGTGATACACATTTTTGAAGTATAACCCTTAGGGGGAAAAGTAGAATGAAATTTCATGTCGGTCTAGCAAAAACAATCATCGTTTTTTCAAAAAAGAGGGTTATTGTGATCTAACAAAAAATCATTTCATTGACTTTTAGACACGTGTCGAAAACTCCATGAAATCGCACCACTTTGGCGATTATACAAACTAAATTTGAGGAAATTTTCTTTTGTCTAAAAAGTGAAAAATAAACCATTAATTATTGAAAAAATTTCAAAAATAAAAAGTGCATGATAGGAAAAGCAGGTATCGAACACCTCACCTATTGCATGCAAAGCCAACCTCTACGTGCTCATTCCACCTATCACTAGTGAAATGCTTAAATTATTAAATTTATATTCGAAACATTGTAACAAGTCATCAGGTCCAGACATGTAGATGTTCTAGAGTGGGAATATAAAGTCGCGAGATGTAAGAAAGATACATTAAAAATGACGTTGGAGGATGAACACAAGCTTAATACGAAGGAGCTTATTTTATCGATCGAGAACCTGACATTTACACCACACACATTTTTCGCACATATTTTGCAACAATCCATTTAAACATGCATCTATTGATGCAACTTATCCAATTAAGTTAGTCTAATGCTAGTAAGATGTACTTTGCTAAGATGGTACAAACAACTATCGTCAAGCAATTGTCTATTTTTTTATTTTTTATTTGAACATTGTCAATTGATGTGACCATTGTTGCCCCTGTAACCAAATTTCACGAACTTGGTGCTGACTCACTTGACAGGGTAAGTACTCTTCATAGTTTTATGCACAGTGAAAAGTGAAAACTAGCATTTTGCTTGTACAAGTAACTTGATAAAACACTGAAACCAATTCAAAACATATATGCACTATGTAACACAACTGCTGGCATATGAATATAAAGTTTAGATCATTATGATTTGAAGCAACTTTCATACCAGAACATTTAAAGATAGTAACTTTATGTTGTATCATTTCTCTAAGACACACTGACATAGAAAGAAGTATCCTTTAATATTTGTTTTTTACTTTTTGTTAGGAAATGAACAGAAAAAGTTTTATCATAAGATATAAATGTTAAAGGATCATTGTTTTAACTTTTAAGACAACATAAAATGGAATTCGTGACTACAATTTGATGCATTCTAGACGATGCTCCTCGGTCCAAAGGGAGTCCACAGTTAGATGAGAACATGTTAGCGCCACCCCTTTCTCGAAGACTCCTTTTTTGCGTTCCTACTCTTTCCAGGTAGGCATCCCGCCTACCTTCAACATAAGACAAACAACAATGTTAGATTATGACATCAAACTTAAGATTTTTTAAAATATAAAACCAAGATTCATCAGTACCAAAGAGGAATCTCATTTGTTAGAGTTTGAGCCGACATATAAGCCGAAATCAAATAAGCTCATAAGCCGAAACAAAATTCTGTTGAAATATGAAATTTAAGGAAAAAAAGGTATTCTTCCTTCACGAAAACGAGAAAATATTATGGCGGTCTAGCAAAAAGTAATCGTCAAATTCTCAAAAATAAAAAGGCTAAAGTTATTAGGTCCAAACATTTTTCCTGTGATTACATAATTCATAAGTTCTCGTTATAGTTTCTGCATACTGAAAAGTGATAACTTGTATAAGTAAGTTGTCAAAATTTGAACACAAAATGACTACTTTGTACCGTTTTATTACCTCATACGAAAAGATTGTGGAAGGTACATTAGTTTCTTCAACCCACGAGTCATGCCGGTGGTAGTGTAGTATTGGGTTTGATTTGCTACGTCGCAAATGATGAATTTTGCAAGGCTTACTTCGTTACAGCTTGCAATGAATCACTTTCTCACATTTGATAGTACATAATCGCCGTTTTCAACAAAGGGCAAATGAAATGCAACATCAACAAACCAATTCAAATCATGCACTACGTTACCAGTAACACAAGTACTGCATGTGATTCCGAAGTTATGGCAAAGAATATTGTTGTATTAACAGCTTTTCAAAGCTTTAAATTAAAGAAACGCAACCAAGGATCCATTACGAATTGAAGCAACATCAACTCTTTCATACCAAATGCCATAAAACATTTGAACAATCAACGCGAGTATCAAATACTCATCAGAATATAAACTAGCTCGAGTGTACTGACTTCAAATAACACTAAAAACTAAGGACGAAGCTAGAGACGTTTTGGTTCATTCCCATCCAGGAGTACGGGAGCTGAAAACAATAAAACCATACGTAAATCAGATACACAAATATATATCAGTAAGCAAAGGTCGAAAAAAACAATGAGCACTAGTCCAACCACCAGCAACCAGTGCACCAAATTGGTGCTGCTAACTCACGGGTTTTTGATCGACCTACATGCACGGGTGAAAAATGAGATCTATTAAGGCTTAAATTATGATCCGGATAGCTTGATCCAATATGACACATGATATATACTAAATCTGTTTTAAAGTGTACACATTATCATGAGATTTACGAAAATGAAAATGCTACAGAACTTGTAATCTTGGTTCCTCGTCTTTACACTCATAGATCTTTCTTTATATGCGATTATTCTAGTCTGGTTTTGGTTTAAAGCCATCAACAGCAAAGTTTCTAGCAGCAGCAGGGATGGTTAGACGAAGCACATCGAGTTCAGGTTTTGCGATTACTTGACAACCGAGACGTGACCTGCAAAGAACAGACCATGTATAAGATTGTGATCAAATGATTTGGATGTAGACTGATTATGCGAGTGTTAAAAAAAACGTACGTTTCTGTGAGGTAAACTAAAAGCAAGATCTAGCATGTCATTTTCCTCATCTATTGGAGCTTCAAGCTTATTGTATTGTTCCACGTCATGACCATATGTGCAGATAACAATAGAGTAGACATGTTTTACCCAATTACCAACAGCTTGATCTTAGCAGTCACAGGAAATATTTATCTAATTGGATTGGGTAGGCCAGACTACTCTTGCACCATAATATGTAACTTCATTCGGGTTCTCGATTTGAAGAACACAATATTTAGAGGGCCTTGGGGGTATGGCTCAGGTCAAAGTGTCAAACTTCTTTCTCCATAATGGTTATTATATTTTGTCATATTCGATAGAGATAGACTTGAAGACTCAGCGGTTTCTTTTTTCCATTTGAACAGCTTAGGAATGACAGTTATTGTTTCAAAGAAAGTGGAGTGATAGCATACTATGATTTGACTACAATGTTCACAAGTAGGCAGTGGTTTGGACTCTATTTGAAAAGGAAATGAACAATATATGGGGACTTTTCTCGAAGAGGTGGCAAACTTGGCGACTTGGGCGGGACACGTGGAATGGGTCATAACGGGCACAGGTCAAAATGGGCTCTGGTCAAAACAGACTTGGGTCAAACGGGCTTTTTTTGCCATCTCAGAAAAAGGTAACCCCTTCTGCAATTGTGTAACAAAGTGTGACTAGGGGCAAAAAAAAGGTCCCAAACAACCCTTAAATTCAACTGTACTAAACACCGTTTAAGCTCAACTCTAAAAATAGTACCAAACACCCCTTTATTTCGAGTTACAAAAATAGTCGCAACACATAAATACCTTTTGATTCCGGTAAAAAACACCCCCTCTATTTAGGTAATAAAACAGTCCTAAACACCCCTTAATGCAGCAGTCCCACACGACCCTTTAATTCAGCACCGAAACTCAGTCAAATATTACTAGACTAATAAACCGGGGACGACATAAATTTATACTTTTGTTTTATTTTTTACAAATAACATCAGAAACTTATAGCCAGTGTACCCACCTATGAGCATTAAGCAAAGCTAGTTCGTTAAGTGACCATCTAAATAGAATAATCTCCCCACTTTATATCAATTGTAATTAACTTTTTGCTGCAATAAGTGCTAAAGAACAATCTGCAATTTTAAACTTTAACATTCTACACTCACATCTTTGCACGAGAAACTGAACTCGTGTGATCATTGATGTCATTGGAGGGTCAAAAGTGATCTTCCTTACCATCAGCACCAGTCCAGCCACCTGCAACAGGTGCAGCAGCCTCACCAGACCATTGGTCACCGATTCCAGCAGCATAATATGTATAATCTGCGATAGCAACTTCCTCTTCTTCTTGTTCCTTTGCCTATTCTGGCACCTGGTAGAAAAAGAGATCAACCTGCAAACACATTTTAAGTTTCTCAAACACAATTCCCATAAACGATTAGCAAAAGAAGTTATACAGGTACTTATGATCCATACGGGGACATCCCACTTGTGTCCTTATGGAATGACACCTCTCATTTGAAGACTATTCTAGCAAGCAGCCTGAACATACATCCAATTTTGTGCTTCCCCTTGTTGTTATCAGGGATACCGATATCAGAGTAGCTCATGGGAGCATCGGTGTCACAGAAAGCAATGGTGGGGATGTTTCCAAGTTCAGCCACCTTAATTGGCTGTATAAATAACGTGGTTTAAGCATTAGGACTGAACAATTACTAGAACAACGTCAAATAAATGCAAACAACATTGTAAATAGACTACAAAGGATAGCAACCTGGTGGTCAGTTTGTGGGTCAGTCAAGATGACGTGACGAGGCTCACTGAAAGAAGTCTGAAGTTGATTGGTGAAGGTACCAGGAGTGACACGACCAGCAATAGCATGAGCAAACTTCAACACAGCTCTCTGTCTATAAGGTCTGGCGGATTAAACAATGGTTGCTCTACGTCCTGACCAATGGTGATTATTTTCAGTTTTA
Organism: Glebionis coronaria; assembly: GCA_025667525.1. Taxonomy (NCBI): domain Eukaryota; kingdom Viridiplantae; phylum Streptophyta; class Magnoliopsida; order Asterales; family Asteraceae; genus Glebionis; species Glebionis coronaria. Next base: position 637,900,824 of record CM046877.1, read on the forward strand.
ACTTTGAAAAACAACTGTTTAGAGTGTGATAGCATACCATGACAATCACGTGACATGTGGAACAAGCAACCTGTAATCAAGTTCAAATCTATTAGCAAAAATTTACAGACCAAACACTCTACTAACTGGGTATAGATATGACTCGACATATTTACCTTCAAGCTCAACGTCGTTCTGATGGGCTGCTTCTAACATATTCATTCCAACGGGGACCTGGATCAAAGTCTCTTCGCCGTCGTTGTGAACATATGTCACCATAATTCTGCACACTTAAGGGAGGTTTTAACCAGAGGTTTCGTCCAAACGGGTTATGTATCATCTCAAACGGGTCAAACAAGACGAAAGTCCACCTCTTAAATCATTTTACTCAAAATAAATAAACTTTTTACTAGTTTCCAAGTGAAAGAGTTACCTATTTGAACCAAGACCATTAGGACCTATTAAATTAAACATGTCCAATTAGACATCTTTAAAAGACAAAATATTAAGGAATTTTCTACTCATTTTTTATTCTCGTAGTAGAAAACAGCTCACGACCCTAACGAAATGATGCAAGTTAAGAGTAAGTGGAGACTACTCTAGCGATACATCAACTCACTCTCAGACTCGTTCACATTAATATGAAGTAAAATTTAGAAGTGTAGTGAATAAACGACATGATTATATACTGATTCAACATCAATGATATGAGATTGAGAATTGCAAGTTAAGGGCCAGCATAACATGCATGTCAAACCATATTAACATGTATATGTGAGAAGACATATTAACATGTATATGTGAGAAGACATACAATATTTAGAGGGCCTTGGGGGTATGGCTCAGGTCAAAGTGTCAAACTTCTTTCTCCATAATGGTTATTATATTTTGTCATATTCGATAGAGATAGACTTGAAGACTCAGCGGTTTCTTTTTTCCATTTGAACAGCTTAGGAATGACAGTTATTGTTTCAAAGAAAGTGGAGTGATAGCATACTATGATTTGACTACAATGTTCACAAGTAGGCAGTGGTTTGGACTCTATTTGAAAAGGAAATGAACAATATATGGGGACTTTTCTCGAAGAGGTGGCAAACTTGGCGACTTGGGCGGGACACGTGGAATGGGTCATAACGGGCACAGGTCAAAATGGGCTCTGGTCAAAACAGACTTGGGTCAAACGGGCTTTTTTTGCCATCTCAGAAAAAGGTAACCCCTTCTGCAATTGTGTAACAAAGTGTGACTAGGGGCAAAAAAAAGGTCCCAAACAACCCTTAAATTCAACTGTACTAAACACCGTTTAAGCTCAACTCTAAAAATAGTACCAAACACCCCTTTATTTCGAGTTACAAAAATAGTCGCAACACATAAATACCTTTTGATTCCGGTAAAAAACACCCCCTCTATTTAGGTAATAAAACAGTCCTAAACACCCCTTAATGCAGCAGTCCCACACGACCCTTTAATTCAGCACCGAAACTCAGTCAAATATTACTAGACTAATAAACCGGGGACGACATAAATTTATACTTTTGTTTTATTTTTTACAAATAACATCAGAAACTTATAGCCAGTGTACCCACCTATGAGCATTAAGCAAAGCTAGTTCGTTAAGTGACCATCTAAATAGAATAATCTCCCCACTTTATATCAATTGTAATTAACTTTTTGCTGCAATAAGTGCTAAAGAACAATCTGCAATTTTAAACTTTAACATTCTACACTCACATCTTTGCACGAGAAACTGAACTCGTGTGATCATTGATGTCATTGGAGGGTCAAAAGTGATCTTCCTTACCATCAGCACCAGTCCAGCCACCTGCAACAGGTGCAGCAGCCTCACCAGACCATTGGTCACCGATTCCAGCAGCATAATATGTATAATCTGCGATAGCAACTTCCTCTTCTTCTTGTTCCTTTGCCTATTCTGGCACCTGGTAGAAAAAGAGATCAACCTGCAAACACATTTTAAGTTTCTCAAACACAATTCCCATAAACGATTAGCAAAAGAAGTTATACAGGTACTTATGATCCATACGGGGACATCCCACTTGTGTCCTTATGGAATGACACCTCTCATTTGAAGACTATTCTAGCAAGCAGCCTGAACATACATCCAATTTTGTGCTTCCCCTTGTTGTTATCAGGGATACCGATATCAGAGTAGCTCATGGGAGCATCGGTGTCACAGAAAGCAATGGTGGGGATGTTTCCAAGTTCAGCCACCTTAATTGGCTGTATAAATAACGTGGTTTAAGCATTAGGACTGAACAATTACTAGAACAACGTCAAATAAATGCAAACAACATTGTAAATAGACTACAAAGGATAGCAACCTGGTGGTCAGTTTGTGGGTCAGTCAAGATGACGTGACGAGGCTCACTGAAAGAAGTCTGAAGTTGATTGGTGAAGGTACCAGGAGTGACACGACCAGCAATAGCATGAGCAAACTTCAACACAGCTCTCTGTCTATAAGGTCTGGCGGATTAAACAATGGTTGCTCTACGTCCTGACCAATGGTGATTATTTTCAGTTTTAACTTTGAAAAACAACTGTTTAGAGTGTGATAGCATACCATGACAATCACGTGACATGTGGAACAAGCAACCTTTAATCAAGTTCAAATCTATTAGCAAAAATTTACAGACCAAACACTCTACTAATTGGGTATAGATATGACTCGACATATTTACCTTCAAGCTCAACGTAGTTCTGATGGGCTGCTTCTAACATATTCATTCCAACGGGGACCTGGATCAAAATCTCTTCGCCGTCGTTGTGAACAAATGTCACCGTAATTCTGCACACTTAAGGGATTTTAACCAGAGGTTTCGTCCAAACGGGTTATGTATCATCTCAAACGGGTCAAACAGGACGAAAGTCCACCTCTTAAATCATTTTACTCAAAATAAATAAACTTTTTACTAGTTTCCAAGTGAAAGAGTTACCTATTTGAACCGAACCCATTACGACCTATTAAATTAAACATGTCCAATTAGACATCTTTAAAAGACAAAATATTAAGGAATTTTCTACTCATTTTTTATTCTCGTAGTAGAAAACAGCTCACGACCCTAACGAAATGATGCAAGTTAAGAGTAAGTGGAGACTACTCTAGCGATACATCAACTCACTCTCAGACTCGTTCACATTAATATGAAGTAAAATTTAGAAGTGTAGTGAATAAACGACATGATTATATACTGATTCAACATCAATGATATGAGATTGAGAATTGCAAGTTAAGGGCCAGCATAACATGCATGTCAAACCATATTAACATGTATATGTGAGAAGACATACAGCAGCAAAGACAAATGTTTGTTAAACTCGAATCGGCCAAGAATATCAGTTTGGTCACAGGAAACACCCCCTAAATAGAGAAGAATATTTTGACCCAGTTACACAGCAGCTTGATCTAGTCACAGGAAATATTTATCTAATTAGATTAGGTAGGCCAGAATATCTAACTTCATTCGGGTTCTCAATTTGAAGTACACGAATTTAGGAGGCCTTGGTACGGCTCAGGTCAAAGTGCTAAACTTCTTTCAGCGTCAGGGTTATTTTATTTTGTCATATCGATAGAGATAGAGTCGAAGAATCAAGCGGTTTCTTTTTTCATTTGAACTTCTTAGGAATGATAGTTATTGTCACAAAGAAAGTGGAGTGATATTTTATTATAAGGTTCACGAGTAGGCAGTGGTTTGGAGTCTATTTGTAAAGAACAATATATATGGGGAGTTTTCTTAAAGAGGTAGCAAAATGGGCGGGTTGGGCGGGACACATGCAACGGGTCATAACGGGCACGGGTCAAAATCGGCTCAGGTCAAAACAGACTCGGGTCAAACGGGTTTTGTTTTGGCCATCTCAGAAAAAGGTAACCCCTTTCTGCAATTGTTTAACAAAGTGCGGCTACGGGGCAAGTGGACAAAATTTGTTTTCTTCTGCAAGCCTGTTAACGAAGTTCAAAAAATTTGTTTGTTTTCATAACTTCTTTCACCATCTCAACAGAAGAAACTATGCGGGTCAGGTACAGAAAAAGGTGTCAAACACCCCTTAAATTCAACCGTACTGAACATCCTTTAAATTCGACTGTAAAAACAGTACCAAACACCCGTTTAATTCGAGTCACAAAAATAGTCCGACTCACAGATACCCTTTGATTCTGGTACAAAAACACCCCTTACACTCAACTGTAGAAACACCCCCTGTATTTAGGTAATGAAACTGTCCTAAACCCCCCTTAATTCAGCAGTGCCGAGCAAACCCTTTAATTCAGCATCAAAACTCCGTCAAATATTACTAGACTAATAAACCGGAGACGACATAAATTCATACTTTTGTCTTATTTTTTACAAATGACATCAGAAACTTATAGCTTTGCAAGGTACTGATCATATTCATTCACGAAGAGCTATGAGGTTAGAATAAATGAATGGCCAGTGTACCCACCTATGAGCATTAATTAAAGCTACTTGTTAAGTGACCATCTTAATCAATAATCGCCCGACACTTTATGCCAGGCAAAAATTTGTAATTAACATTTTGCTGCAATAACTGCTAAAGCCTCTTTGGTACTAACTGCAAAAATTTGTAATTAACGTTTTGCTGCAATACTGATTAAACATCAAGGTGATTGAGATGTGCAAGTTAAGGTCGGTTTGGTCAAAATGCAACCAAAACCATGGTCAAACTTTATCCAAACTTGGTTTGAAGTATTTTAACAATTGTGCCAATGTTTCTAAACATATATCTAGAGTCCTAGATTGATTACTCGCTAAAAGCTGATACAATGATTCTATTCATCACACTATGTTGCAAATGGTGAGCATTTCACATCAAACACTATTTGAAAACATGTATCGAGCACAAATCATTTAATAACAAAGAGCAATTCACCCACCGTTAAAACAATAAACGAGAGACTGAGTGTTTACTATAACTAACCAGCAAAAGAAGATTCTGAACCACCGGGACATGTGAAAATGTTGTATCCTTGGTGTAGTTGTTGCTTGGGATACTGATTTAGAAAAGCGAGAAAAGGAGACAGTTAAACATGGTTCCAGTATAAGTTCACTTAAAGGATTACACTTGGCTACATAAGAAAACCTTTTGGTTGTAGAGGAGTGTATATGAATCTTTGGGCCTAATAATACGAGAAGATGTGATTTAACTTAATACCTATCGACTTTGTTTTAAATATACAAAGTCCCTCTATGCACAGTGACACAACGTATTATCAACAGAGCTAATCTATATGAACGTTGTGCGTACATGAGAATTAGCACTACTTAAAATCCAATGCAGGAAACTGCCTAACACCCTGCTCCATGGTTTGAATTTACTTATAAAGCAGGTCAAAGTCTCACACATGTGACACGATGCAAACAGTCACAAGAACGAGGTTTTTCATGTACAGGTTACCAGGGGATTGTGAGTCTTTGACTCATAGTATGCCACCTAACCAGGGTAAACCCCATAACCGTTTCCCTGCCCACTCCGAAGATATGAACCTAGTGAGGCTTGAACCTAAGACCTTTTATGAGGACATTGGGATCACTTAACTAGTTTCAGGCTTGAACCTAAGACCTTTTATGATATAAACTTGTATTAGTTATATCAGAAAAGTTCCAAAATAAGGCGCAAAAAGTGAGGTTATGAAACATAAGCCTGAAACCAAATAAGCCATAAGTCCGCTATATAAGCGCGAACATGTAACGAAATAAGAAAACTAAACGAAAAAAAGCAAACCTTTAGATAAGGGTTGAGCTCCAAGCTTGAAAGATTTAGAAACCAACATTCAACCTTAAAAACCAAAACAAACAAAACACCCAGATCAGAAGAAATGATAAGAAAATTAAGTATCTTTGTTACTCATTTCTTAACAGACATTTAATCAAACACTTAGTGGGCATATCAATAATAATAGAAGTACATAACCTCGAATTGAAGAAGGTTTTTCAGAGTATGACGTCAGCACGAACTAGAGTAAATTTAGGAAATAAAAAGGATAACATCAATGAAATGGTAAGTATCGAACCTCGCACCTCTCCAAAGTAAAGATATCATCTTACCAATCTCATTGAGAGAGCCTTAACAAATTTAAGGGTGCGTTTGGTATGCTCTATGGGAATGAGGAAATGATAGTTTGAATGATATCTTGATTTTTAGACTTTTTCATAGGAGGCTATTGTGCTTCCTTTCTAATTTCATTCCCATAGTTATACCATATGATTCCGAAATCCATACCGATTGTGATTCATGAAAGCATACCAAACACACCGTAAGTTACTTTATTTATTTAACCTCATACCTCTTTAAATATAATCATCAAATGGACGTGGGCTAAACGGGCACGGGCGAAATGGACGGACGAAATTGGCGGGTAAACGGGTGCAAGCTAAAATGAGAAAAAAAATATATAAAAACGAATAATTAAAAAATAAAAATATTTGTTTAAAAGCCGGAAATAAAAAATTAAATATAAAATATCAGTCGAATAACCTAATTAGTATTTTACATGTGCGTCCATTAAACTTATAAGTTTCTTACATGTGCCCTCGTTTAAACGATTAATAATAAAGAATACACAAAAAGTGCTGAATCTTTTTTTTAAAAGTATCAAAAATGCTTATAGTTATCAAAATATGCAAGATTTGTGCCACCGCTAGTCACACCACACCTTTTTGTTGTCTATAACACTGAATTCAATATTTATATCCACATTATAAATAGTCATGATCAATTATTGTGTTTTTTAGGATGATTTAAAACGATAAAAAATATAAAAAAGTTACAAATTATTATATTTATATCTTATTTTAAATATATTAAATTTAAAAAAAAAATGTCGTAATCTTATTCATTTATATATATGAAAATTTATTTTATCGAGAGTGAAATAAAAAAGCAGTCACGTATCATGACTTAGCGTGTCTTGTCATATTTTTTCACTTCTCGTCTCACGTCTAATTTTAAAATTACGTTTTGGTTTACTACGTTGTGTGAATGTCAAGTCTTGCGCGTCTTAGCGGCGACATGACATGCCTTTTAGAACATTGATTTATATACATGAATATAATAGCTTTAGGTATCACGGTGAGAAAAAAAACTGCATTTGAGTCTTACAGATTGTTAGGCTGAAGGGAGTGGTAAAAAAAACTCACGAGTGGGTGTGAGTTGGCAAAACCCACGCGTAGGTTGCTATTAATCTCACAGTATCACATCACAAACCCACGCGTGGGTTGGGGATTCTATGCAAAAAAACCCACAAACGGTGAGTATCTCACCCTTTAATACTCCCGAAATTTATTACCCCACCTCTTTTTATTAACCCAAAATTTAATTTATATCCCCATTTTTCTATACTAGACGAGTACCCGCGTATAGCGGCGGAAATTTCTAACGACAAATAATTAATGATATGTCATATTGTGCTAAATTTTTCGTGTAACGTTCACAATGACTTAGGTCATATACCAAGTTTAGAGTATACATCAGTGTATTCACTAAGTTGGATCACTAAATTTCTCACAAAACATAATGTATATGTTTCATATGCTCATATTAAAATTTAAATATAGAGGTAAAAATACAATAAATTAAGCAAAACTTTTTCACTTCCTAGAAAATTTTTCTGTATATATGTTATTCTCTAAATTTTTGGACATCTTTTATTTAATACAACGAAAGCCTGTCGAAGAATCTATTTTGATGTAGATCTATCAATATATTAATTCGTCTTAAAATTATTGTCCGCGAATAAAAGAAACACAAGTTAAAAAAAAACATTTTACTATGAGTCAAAACACTTTTACTTTTGGCAAAATAAACACTTTTTACACTTAACTAATTAGAATAGTGGAGAATAATTTTGAGAAGAAAATATTAAAAAAAATGCTCAAATCAAATTGACAAGCAATTGAAACCAAAAGCAAGCAATCAAAACCAAAAGCAAGACGATATTTCATAAACGTCTTTCCCTTAAACAAATAAACAATTTCATTTCATTTGAGCTGAAAACAAAAGAAATCATAAACTACGAGATATAACAAAGAAAATGGCAATTGCAATGTCAGTTCTGCAAGTAGTGTTTCTCACACTTTTTGGGTTCCAATGGGAGCTCGAGTAGAGGTTTTACATATATTTTAGCGATTTCCTCACACATCAACCCATTTTCTTTCTGAAGCCCTCTCTTCCCTCTCTGCAATAACACAAAACACAATTATGTTTAATCAATTAATCCTTTCGAACAAATACAGGTAATACATAGATCATCTCGGAGTACTGAATACAAAAAATCAAATGAGCTCTAATCGAGTTTAGTTTTACCAGAATCACTAACCCTCCTAGGCCACCTGACATAGAGGTGACATGGGATTGCTTGGTGTCATGTTATTATTCTCTAACGAATCTAATGTGCCATAATAAAACATTCATGTTATTCTCCAACCTCCTGCTTTATGTCAATAACTGGATATACACACCACGAAAATAAAAAAGCGATTATGTATTCTTTCAGTTTTTTAGCAGAATTTATATTATGCTTTCTGTTCCCTGCGTTTATTACCCATGCATGATTAGAGTCAGAAGACGATATGGTACTTGGACATAGACATCTGTTTGATAAACTATATTCACTGTAGGTTCTAAGCTTTGTGGTTCTTTCGTCTGAAATATTCCATCTACACATCAAAACTAATATGATTTGAGTCTACTCGTGGTTTGTAATGAAAAACCAATCTACACATGAGCTGCTATGGTATGTTTCCCAAACAGTGTAGAGTTGACGAGTCAGAGAAAAGGAAGTCTTGGTTTCATGTCCTCTGCAAGTTTGCGTGTAGAACTGCTAGATCCAAGGATGGCGTTTACGTTGTTTCTTTCTTCTAACTTGTTCTTGTTCACCGCTAACATCTTCCATTTTCCTATACTTAAATTTCTCATATATAACTTACATATACCATGGGTCTTGTGCTTCCCAAGTGGGTCTTGTGTACATCTGGTCAAATATATTTGGATGCAGATTCGAATGATGAATCGAGTGCATCCGCCTGTAACCTTCTAAATTTGCATGTTACATGTACGCATTTGCTTTCATGTCTTATGAGTGAATTTCATTTTGTGGGGCTTTCATGTCTTATGAGTGAATTTCATTTTGTCCCACATGGATACAAAGTGAGAGTAGTGAAACCTTCATAACTCAAATTTCAATTGGTGCCCAGGAAATAAATAAAACTGGTAGTAATTTTCTTTTTATTTTAATAGCTTAGATTTCTCAAACATAACACGTTGATCAGCATGTAATCAAACACGTGTCATTTAACTCGCTTATCTAAATTGGTTCACGGGTTACATGTGTTACACGAGTTAAGTAAGTAAGCACGTCGACCAGTTTAACTCGTTTAGTTTGTATAACCACTTTAAACAATGGTTATAATTTACTTTTTATATTAATACGGATTAAATGGTTCGACTTGAACAAAACGCATGATGAATGTACGTTTCAGCCTATATAAAATAACCGAGAATAAACCGACCCAAGATTTATGACTACCTGTGGAACGATTTTCGGCTTACTTTACCTCCCGACTAGATTTCATATATTCTAACTCATTAATGAAAATGTGTCGATAAGATATTAAGATCAAGTGCTATCACAAGTCACTTCACATTTTTCAATGGGAGAATATCGAATCCCTTAGTCACACCTATTCTTTAAACTCATGTCCCGGTTTCGTTTCTCAATCTCCCTTTCGATCCTTTGAATCTCTGATGCAAACCCGTAAAACGCTTCACCAGACCAGTTGTTGTCTTTCGCCAATTTATTCCTCATTGGGTGAATGAGTTGACATATATTTTGTTGACTGTAACATACTTGGTAACACCAAAAGAAAGTAATTTTGCGGGTCTTCTAGGAAGCTCGTTTATTCAGGATCATTTTCGTCAGGAATTAGGCGACACATTCTTCGTGGCTGGTTTAGATTGTAGCCCCCGTATGGGTATTGACCGAAGTTAAGCGCTGCATTGGCAAATGTGGGCCACCAATTCTCGTAGCGCAAATCTGCGTGGCTCACATTGATTACCTCAGCGTACCAGGCTTGAAGCTCTCTGTCATTGCAAACAAGTGCCGGGTCAGGTTAGCATTGGTTTAGGTAAGTTGGACCCAGTTTTGTATTGCTTCTCAGATTAAAAGCCCATCAGATGCATATGTGGAGTCTTCAATCAGAAGCTGTATTCCGTGTCTTTGCCTCGGGTCTGGAACAGCCATACCCCTGTAAACATCATGAGACCAACCACGGTCAGCATTATAGGCAAAATGTGTGGGTTGGATAGCTTAAGGAATGGTTAACTTGCGAAAACCTTTTATCCTATATTTTATTTCACCAGTAATAGATAAAAATATGATTTGTTTTGTACATTCTAACGAGATTAGCAAAGGCCTTTTAAAGGAGCTTATGTTTATCGAGAACATGACATTACACCCACACACATTACCCATATGTATTTTGCAAGTAGACCCTATTAACATATATCTATCGATTCAACTTATCCAAGTTAGTCTGATGCCAGTAAGATGTGCTTTGCTAAGATAGTACAAACAACTATCACCAAGCAAATATCAATTGATGTGACCATTGTCGCCCCCGTAACCAAATTTGCCGAAGTTGGTGTTGACTCGCTTGGCACGGTATAGTAGTAGCATTTTGCTTGTATAAGTAACTTGGACAAAACATAATCTTGGAAGGTACATAATCTTCTTGAACCCATGAGTCCTGCCGGTGGTAGTGGAGTACTGGGTTTCACCTGCTACATCTCAGAAAGTCAATCTAGCAGGGAAATTGAATCTTGCAGGGCTTACTTTCTTTCAACCAACAAGCCAAATCGTTTTATCGCTATCTTAAGCATGCGAATGTTAAAATGTTGAATAGTAGATAAGTTTATATTGTGGCTCTTATAGCCATAAACGCGACAACTGTTCTAGCATAAACAGCCATAACAGGAAACATAAAACACTGTAACCAATTCAAATCATGTACTATGTTACAAGTATAACACAGCTACTGCATATGAACATAAAGTTTAGATTGTATGCACAAAAGAAGTACAAGTAAAACTATATTACGATTTGAGGCAACATTATCTCTTTCATACCAAAACCATCAAAAAAATTGAGTGACAGTATCAAACACTCGTCGTAATAAAATCTACTTCCAGGTGTACTTGAAATTAAACAACACTATAAAGTAAAGATGAAGTTATAGACGTTTTTGGTTCATGAATCCCAGCCAGTTGCAGCAGCAACATCACCAGCTTGTACAGGTGAAACAACAGTTTACAATCCATGAATCCTTCTACGGTGAACAAATACATTATCAAGGGTTAAATTCAGGCGAAACAACGTTTTTGGTTCACGAATCCCATCCACTTACTGAATTTCGAGGTGGTTGTTTTAGACTTGTTTACTTATGAAGGGCTAAATTCAGTTTCGAATGGGTCAAATTGTTAGACAATTGGGCAAAACTTAGCGAAAAGTATATGGGTCAAACGGGTTAAAAGTTGCCGAAAGCATATTTTTAGTGAATGAATCCTTCTACAATGAACAAATACGTTATTTTGATAAGTTCCATTTAATTTTTTAATAATTTGTGACACACAATTTATTTATGTTAAGACATAACAATAGACAAAATGGGATTCCGGTCAGCCCACTGACCTGTACAAAAGCTCACCCTTTTTCGACCCGTTTTGCCACATCTAGTACAAAATGAATGCTATTATAGAATACAGATGTTAATATAAATCTGAAATTCCGTAGATCCGAAATTTGCATTGGTGTGGAAGCTTCTGATTTTGATGCAATATACATGTTGGATATGCATATATAAGAACGTTTGAGGTCCTTTTGCTGACATATGAAGTTCGAGAAGTAAACATGGATCAGTGTCAAACTGAAGAAGGCACTCCAGGGTCCCTCCCATTTAAGAGGAAGCACCTTGAAAGTGAAGCAAGTCAGTGGCACCAGGATAATTCTAGTTCACCAACTGTGATGGCTCGACTGTCTGGTGAGGCAAAAGGCCGCAGAGGCTATCTAACCTTTACTATTCTTCTTCCCTCTTACCTTGTTCTTCCTACCATTTCCTTTCTTGTGACACACCTTCTCAACCGGGATCAAACATGAAATCTCGTTCGGATAATCTCCAAAATCTGACCCAAACATCAGGTTGAATTGCTGTGCAACTGCTTGATCAGTTGGTTGGGGATATTTGTTTGCAGACCCGTGTCAGTCCTCATTGTTTTCAACCCATAAGGACTCAAAACATAAATAGACAGTGATTCTTTTAAGTAACCACTGAATCAAGACGCTTGATATGGACAAAATTGATATAAAATGACTAGCTTCCAAAAAGAACGGAATTCTGTTGGGTAATGGCAGACCTTCCAAAGAGTAAAACGCTGAGTGCGTCATGGCAGACCTTCTCATGTCAGTTAACATGTGGCATCAGCATAACTTGTACTTAACATGTTCATTGAACTTTTAAAATATGTTATACTGTCCGATAAAGAGTCATATCACAAAATTTCAAACCAAAAAAGTGACGTTAGGAAAGAAAACGAAAGATTTGTTTAGTAAGACAAGAAGAGTAATCGTGCTCGCACAAAATGTTAGCGTAGAAACAAATGTAAGAACTTTTTGTCTTGGCTGGAAAGTGAAAACTGAAGGTTTGAAAAATTCTGAAAGATAAAAAAGATTGATAAGGTTGGCATTGGTATCGAACCTCGCACATCTCGAATGCAAGACATGCTCTCTACCAAAGCTTACTCTATAATCTTGATGAAATACTCAAATTATTAAATTTATATACTAGTACACATTGTAAAAAGTCATTATCAATAAATTTCTCCTTGTTTCCACGAGTAATGAAGTCGAGAAAAAAACATCTCACTAATTTTTGAACACGTATCAAGAATTCTAAGAGGGTCGTACCCGTCTAAAAATCATGCAAACTAAAATTGGAAAACTTTTTCTATTGTCTATGAAGTGAAAAAATAACAATCTTTAAAAAAATCTAAAAAATAAAAAGACCATGTACCTTTCGCATGCAAAGATAGCTCCATGCCAACTGCTACACTCACCACAGTCTTAAGATATTTATTAACTTTATACAGAGATCATTGTAAAATATCATACGGCAGAAAACACAGCGCGATAGCAGAGTTTTCCCCTAAAACGCAGGCGACAAGTGCACACTGGGCCTGGCGTTTACCCGTCTTCCTTTGTTGTTGCCAGGCCCACATCGTTCCGTGTTTTCCTCTTTTGATTTTGGAACGTTGAATAACGGTATCAAATTTTTAAATGGTTGTGAATATAGCTGTTGGAAAGAAACGCATACCAAAAGCGAGGTTGGAGGCTTGAGATAAAGGAACTTCAGTTTATCAAAAACTAACAATGACATTTTACCCACGGACTTTTGCCTCTCTATATAAATTAAATCATATTTCCCTCGTATCCTACGGGATATGGTATTCCTCTAAGAAACAAAAGAAAATTCAGTTTATATAAAAAAAATTGTTTTCGGAAAAAACAAAATTGGCTGTACAATAACCACGAGTCGCACAAAAATGTAAACTCAAATCAATTTAGAGGTAGCTTACATAACCCACCTCACTCGTGTTCTTTAATATGTTACAAGTGTCGAGTGATTTATATATCCGTCATCAAAAAGCTATACCAAAAGTCTATGCGTGGATCGTCATTTGGAAGCTTTATAATTTAAGGCGACGAGAACATTAATCCGTGATGATTTATTCATCCGAGGTGTTCATCGATTCACCTTAATTAATAGGTAAAACGTCAATCACTTGAATGGTTGATAGTCCTAGCAAATAAACGTCTTATTACTTCGATGGCTTGTAAAGCATCCCGTCTTATTGAATATGATACAGTTTGCCATGGCCTGCAATATTTAGAGAGACGTGTACTATATTAGAAAACCTTAGTTGCGTCTCTCCCGAAAACGAAAATGCTTTGAATTAGAGAATGATTTGGAAGTGTTTTATGAAATAAAAAAGAAAATTATCCATAAGATGGTAGGAATGGAAACTTGTACCTCTAGGATAGAAAGTTATCATTCTATCACCTTATCAACAAGTTTCTTCAGTTTATTTGTATAAGTTCTATTATTAGGGATAGCAAGTTTTTAAAATAAACTATAAAAAACACTCTAATTTAAAACACTTTCATCAATTTATAAAGTACCCCTTAAACCATAAAAATCGTTTCACAAAACTCTAAAGTATATTGATTCTCACTTGTAGTTTTCCTTGATACTGGCTGAATATGTATGTGGCTTGTGGAGCGTCTTGGCCCGTCTTAATTTTTAACCGGATATGAATTTGGTGCCTGACCTATGTTCACATATCCGTTTATTCGAGTTTGTATCCGCTTTATTGCAATTATAATTAATTAGCTTCTAATAGCAATTGTATCATATTTTTCTTATCTCTATTATCTAACACGTTTCGATTTTTACAATGATTCAAAAAAGTCAATGCCGTTTGATATGATATTCGTTTTCTTTTACTATAATTTTTCTATTGGTCTTTTGCTATATTTCTTTTTGTGTATTTCAGGTTGACTTAAACTATGTATGCGCCATTTTGGCTAACGAATATCCAATTTATGATGATTGACACTCACGCAAAAACTGGGCGATAAATAATATCAACCGGGTATATGAGGATGAATATTATAAACGGATATATGAGGATGAATATTATAATCGGGTATATGAGGATGAATATTATGAACGGATGCAGGTGCACCCAAACCCGATCCGAACCGATAATTTTTCTTTCTTTGAAAAATTCTCAAAAATATAAAAAAATGAAGTATTTTAAGTTGATATCGAATCAGGTTTCTTAGCCAGACCAACTCCAACATTGTAAAAAGTCATCAGGTCTCCATGTAGAGGTTCTGTAGCGGCAATATAAAGTCTCAAAAAACCACTTGCTAGATAGGAAGGAGCTTCTCTTTTATCGAGAATTAACATTTATACCCACACCCTGAGACTTTGAAATCACGTACGTTTCTGTGAGGCCAAAAGCAAGGTCTAGCATGTCATTTTCCTCGTCTGCTGTCTCTTCTAGGTTATTGTTTTTTTTAACAGCAATTGTGGCTACATGGCTTCTAGCTCAGAAGGCATAGCGAGCCACACAATCAGGTTGGGTCCAGCTCAGAAGGCAATGACACCCTTCCCTTTACACACGCAAGAGGAAACCCCTATCGCTCTAGGCAAGACTCGAAGTTGAGACCTTGTCTAGAAGGGAAAACCTCCATACTGTTAGACAAGAAAGTCTTTGGTCTCTTCTAGGTTATTGTATTGTTCTACGTCTTGACCAATGGCAATAATATTTTAGTTAATCTTTTAAGTCGTTATGTCTTTTATGATACAAATTCAAGTCAACTGTTAATTTAATTAGGTTTTTCTATCACTACTTTTTTGCCAATCAAATATATAATTTATTTTTATTTATTTTTTGGTAGAGAATACTACTAAAAGTGAAAAAAAAAGAAAAAAAAATGGGGTGAGAAAGGCTTGAATTCTCGACCTCAAGATAACTCTTATTGCTATGAGTTATCTATTCCCCACATCAAAATCCTAATAAACATCACTTTCTACACATTCCCCAAATCAAAACCCTTAATTTAAGCTATTTTCAAAATGATCTGGAACAAATAAAGCAATCGGTTAGCTATTTATTTCACTCACACAGTTAATTTATTTACTGATTCACTACATTTATTTTCAGGGGCGGACCCAGAACACTAAGGGTCTGTTTGGTTCGATGGAATCCTAAAGATTCTGATTGAATTGAAATCTGATTCCATTCCATAACGTGTTTGGTTGACAGATTGAATGTATTTGGAATCTGAATTCCATTCCTTAATGTGTTTGGTTAACAAGCGGAATGGAATTAAAATCCTACAAAATTTCATATATGTGGAATTGAACATTCTATGGCAAAAGGGGAGGAATGTTAACATTATTATTTTTTTAGTGATATTATTTTTAATAATAATAATAACAATAATAATAAATTTTAATTTTTTTTTTAAAAAATAGTAGTAATAGTAATAATAATAATTAAAAAATATATAATATATTATTATTATTATCACAAAAATAATAGTAAATAATAATAACAAAGATATTAAAAATAAAAGTATAAAAAATAATAAAATATTAAAAATAAAAATAAAAAGATAAAAAACAAAAATAAAAAAATCAAAAATATTAATATTAATTAAATAACTTTTAATAATTATTTTTTAACTTTATTGTTATTATTTATTTTTTAAATTTTTTTGTTAATTTTTTATTTTTTATGTTTATTATTTTTATTATTTTATTTATATTTATATTTATATTTTTTAATATTACTATTATTTATTCTTTTATTTAAAAAAAAAATTTTTTTTTTTTAAATTTTATTATTTTATTATTTTATTTTTATTATTTGTTTTTTTAATAATTATTATTTGTTTAAATTAATTAATTTTAATTCTTATAAATTAATTTTATTTTGTACGTTAATAAAATAATAAAATAATGTTTTATTTTAAAATAGAGTTTTTAAATAAAATAATATAAAATAGCCCATATAAAAAAGCTATATATATATATTAGTTTATATAGTATTATTTAAAAGATATAATTATATTTTTTTAAATATTGTTTATTTAGTACATTAGTTAATATTATATTATTTAAAATTTGATTATAGTAATATATTTAAATATAATGTTTCTCATTTTATTTTCTTTCAACCAAACATGAACTAGTCTTTTCAAATTCCAATTCCATCGGATTCTAAATCATAAGGATTCCATTTTTCAACATTCCAATTCTTCACATTCTAATTCCTGAAATAGATTCCAATTTCATCAAAAACATTCTGCGAACCAAACGGGCCGTAAGTCATCAGGTGCACAAATATATCCTACGTAACACACAAATTTGACATCAGGTTCATTTTAATAAAATTCAAGATTTTTAACGAAAATTTACAATACGTGACAAACTGCCATCGGGTTCCCGTGAACCCGGGAAACACCCTCGGTCCACCCGTGTTTATTTTACAGAGAAGACTGAAGATGCTTCTAAACCAGAATTCATTACGTCCATATCTTTTTTCAAATATGGTTCTTTTGCATTTTGCTTGTATGACTAACTTGACAAAATTTTGAACGGGTTGAGATAATGATGGCTCCAAAGTGGAGATGACAACATCTCCAGAGTTTAAAGATGCATGCATGTCGTTGATCTATTTGACACTGTAAAGACTGCTGATGCCTAGATTAACTTGACAAACAAGTCTCGGGAAGCAATTATCGATCAATAGATGAGACCATTGTCGCCCCTTTAACCAAATTTATCGAGCTTGGTGCATGGTAATTAATTCACTTTATAGTTTTGATGCACACTGAAAATGGGAACTACTAACATTTTACTTGTATAAGTAATTTTGTCAAAATTTGAACAAATAGTTTGGAGGAGCAGTTTTGAGGCGAAAACGGAGCTGATGAGAACAACACCACAGTTCAACATCCAGCTGCTCTATTCGAAAAAGTAAAGACCGTTTAAGTTTAGATTACATGCTCAGATCATGAAATTTGATGTTTACTAGGGAGTAACCAAGATATTCCATACAGTCTAGCTACAACCCGCCTTAAATTCAGATGGTGGAAGGTACGTAATTTTATTGAACCCACGGTTGTAGTGGAGTACTACGTCGCAAAAGATGAATCTTGCAGGGCTTACTTTGTTACAACTAGCGACAAATCATTTTCTCACCATCTTATCCTTAAGCAACTATTGTTGACATACCAACACAGTTGACGGTACATAATCGCCGCATTCAAGTAACAGCAAATGAAAATGAAACATAAACATTGAAAACAATTCAAATCATGCACAATGTTAACAGTAACACAACTACTGCATATGAATCTGAAGTTATGGCAAAGAGCGTTGCTGTGTTAACAGCCTTTTCGAGATTTATATAAAAGAAACGCAAGCAAAACCATTAGGATTTGAAGAAACATTGACTCTTTCATGCTAAAACCATCAAAATTTTGAACAGTCGACAACAGTTAGAAGATAAATAGGCAGCACATACATGATATTAGTGTAGAATAAAGGACCTAATTAAGATAACTAGGCATTCAAAGATAATTTCATAAACTGATCAAGCGAGTTCTTGTTCATCACAGCAGCGGCTTGTTCCACACACACGACAGCAAAACACAACTTCCCGTCTTTTCTAAACGACCAAACTCGAATAGTTTTCGATTCCATCAAAACCGTCATGTTTTCCTCCACAAACTCGGGCCAGTTGGTCTCCAGTACATATGAAAATTCCGATTTGGTTAACCGCATTGGTTTGTTGAACATCTGCAAATTTGGGCCAACCAATGGAACCGAAATCTCACCACCGTTATCAAGATGCCGCATCTCTTCTTCTGTCAAGAAATCATGAGTCTCGACTTTTTCCAACTTCATAAAAAGCCAAATTCTGCAACGCCATAAATCGGACGGTCTTTGAAACACAAACTTCATATCACAGCCGTTGATCTCATGAATAAACTTCTTTAACTCGTCGTTCCGCACAATAACGACTTTCTTCTTCTGCTTCCTAACCTTCTTCTTTTTCTTGCCATCTTCATCCCTGTTCTTCTTCCAAATCTTTCTTTCTTTAACTTGACGTAACACATTAAACTTGTTTTTCTCTTTATTAACTTGTTCACATAACATAGTACTATTCGTTTGATCATGATCAGCAACGTCGTCGGCTACATGAGTATTCGTATTTCCCATGATATCTGGATTACTTTTCGTTTCTTGATCCCTTAAAAAAACCAAAGTGGTCGACTTTGTATGTTTTATTTACTACAGTAGATTTTATTTAATCATATTTGGTTATAGACTTACGATAAGTATTACACCGACTAAGGGTTAATTATTTGTTTCCATTTATTAAAGCAACAGATTTTTACATCCTTTTAACCGTAATGTACTTTTCCTTAATTTTGTATATATTATAACATATTGGAGTTTAGTTAAAGAAAAAAAACATAAAGAAAATACATATGTTGTGTTTACATAAAGAAAACACCAATGTTGTTCATAAAAAAAATAGAATGAATTAAACACCAATGTACGAAATAAAGAAAATAGAAATCACATTCAACTTGTTTTATAAAAAAAATAATAACCAAAAAACAAAAAGCCTTGAATTAAAGAATGAATTAGAAGTGTACTGTTCTTGATATAAAAAAGAAATTCATCCATGAGAACCTTGTATCTATCGAATAGAAACCAATCCCGACCTGTTTGATTTATTTATATAAATTCTTTTATAAGTAATAGCATGTTTTTTATAATAACCTATAAAAAAAAAGTTTATTCCGTAAAATGGAAGACTTTATCGTGTATACCTTAGTTGCAGCTGTCATGTTAGATCTTCCACTCAACGATCCATAAATGTCCACATGATCCTATGATCATCTCTCGATGAACAACAATCAGAAATTAGATAGCAACTAGCTCACTTGTAACATAATGGAAAATTAGTAACTGTAAGAGAACAAACCAATCATAGCTGCCTGCTGTTGGACTTTTAAACTCCTGAATTTGAGCCTCGTCTGCTATAGTTTTCCTTTGTGTGGATTTCTTGACATGGTGACGGGCGAGTTTACTTTACGACATGTTCAAACACACACCCAACTATAAACTTATTGTTTTTTTTTTCTTAAGAAATAAAAAAGGTACCAAATGTCGAGATAGTCAGTTTCGAAACTAGCACCTTTTGAATACAAAGTAACTACTCTACCATCTCAACAATCCATCCCTTCAATAAATTTACATTTTCTTAATATATTTAACTGATATAAGAAGTGTTAAGAGTTAAAATCAAATACCAAAACAAAGTTATCTTTATTTAGTAAGACAAGAAGTACAACTAAATTTAACACACTTCACATCTTCCTCTTATGGGGTGATATACTTGAAATATTAATTTACCTTACAGGCCCGAGACTTTGAAGGTAGTACAAACAAGAAACGATTATCACCAAGCAATTGTCGATAGAGGACTAGAGGAGACCATCGTCGGCCATATATGCAACCAAATTTTTCGAACTTGGTGCGCTGCTGACTCACTTGATACCCGCAAGTTTTCTTTACGGTTATCCATATTGTAAACAAGCATTTTTGTCTATATAAATTACTTGCCTCATTTTTAACAGGTCAAGATAATGACAGCTTCATATACTAAGAACTAGGAACTGCTTACTTTGACTTGAAATAAGAAGACATGATCTTTGTAAAATCAAGTACGCACTTGAAAATATGTAACTACAAGTCTGCAACCACCCAAAGTTTTTGAAAAGAGCGTCTATTTATCGAGAACTAGCATAAGATGTGGCTTGTTACGTCTATTTCTCTAGTTCCTGAAGAATTGGACATAAACATGGTTTTGGTGGACTATTTAGTGCTCTCCTACTCTCTAAGGGTTCTGAGCTTTCCAATTCTTTTATCTGAAATATTCGAATCATAGAAAGTCTCATGTGGCCTGCAAGTTGGCGTGTAGAACTGCTAGATCCACGGGTGACGTTTAGACTCTTTTTTCTTTCGACTTGTTCTTGTTCTTCGCTAACATCTTGAATTTTCATATACTTAACTATCTCATATATAACTTACATATACCATGGGTCTTGTGCTTCCTAAGTGGGCCGTGTACAGCTTTGTTTGTCTATTTAAAGGGTGTTGAATATTTGGATGCAGATTCATGGGTTTCTAACATTCTAAATCTACATGCACGTATTTACTTTCATGTCTTATGACTAAATTCTATTTTGTCCCACATGGATACAACATGAGAGTAGATTAACATTTATAACTCAAATTTCAGTTCAATTGTTAAAACCCTTGATTTAATCTGATATTTAAAGTGTAAGGACTTATTGTGTGCTTTCTTCTTTCTCAGGGACCAAAGATGGACAATGTGTTTGAAGTTGCTATAAGGCTAGCCGTTGGACGCATTTGGGCTTGGGGAAAGAAGGCCCAAGGTTGTTTGGGTTGAACGTTGGAATGTTTAGTTATATACCCTAACTCACATCTTCCTCTTATGGGGTGATATACTTGAAATATTAATTTCATATCGAAAACCTTACAGGCCCGAGACTTTGAAGGTAGTACAAACAAGAAACGATTATCACCAAGCAATTGTCGATAGAGGACTAGAGGAGACCATCGTCGGCCATGCAACCAAATTTTTCGAACTTGGTGCTGACTCACTTGATACCCGCAAGTTTTGTTTACGGTTATCCATATTGAAAACAAGCATTTTTGTCTATATAAATTACTTGCCACATTTTTAACAGGTCAAGATAATGACAGCTTCATATACTAAGAACTACGAACTGCTTACTTTGACTTGAAATAAGAAGACATGATCTTTGTAAAATCAAGTACGCACTTGAAAATATGTAACTACAAGTCTGCAACCACCCAAAGTTTTTGAAAAGAGCGTCTATTTATCGAGAACTAGCATAAGATGTGGCTTGTTACGTCTATTTCTCTAGTTCCTGAAGAATTGGACATAAACATGGTTTTGGTGGACTATTTAGTGCTCTCCTACTCTCTAAGGGTTCTGAGCTTTCCAATTCTTTTATCTGAAATATTCGAATCATAGAAAGTCTCATGTGGCCTGCAAGTTGGCGTGTAGAACTGCTAGATCCACGGGTGACGTTTAGACTCTTTTTTCTTTCGACTTGTTCTTGTTCTTCGCTAACATCTTGAATTTTCATATACTTAACTATCTCATATATAACTTACATATACCATGGGTCTTGTGCTTCCTAAGTGGGCCGTGTACAGCTTTGTTTGTCTATTTAAAGGGTGTTGAATATTTGGATGCAGATTCATGGGTTTCTAACATTCTAAATCTACATGCACGTATTTACTTTCATGTCTTCTGACTAAATTTTATTTTGTCCCACATGGATACAACATGAGAGTAGATTAACATTTATAACTCAAATTTCAGTTCAATAATTCAAATTAAAGTGCCCCGGGACATAACTAAAATTAGTTGGTTTTGTCATTGGGTTCTTTGTTATCCAAGTTGGTCTAATGGTAGTAAGATATGCATTATTAAATCAAATTTTACAGCCTCATCTCGAGACTTTGAAGATAGAACAAACAACTACTATCTCCAAGCAATTGTCCACAAATGAGACGTGTTGCTCGTGCAACCAAATTTTTTGAACTTGGTGCTGAGTAACTTGACACGCGGTTCTCCGACAGTTTTTGCATATTGGAAACAAGCATTTCGCTTATACAAATGACTTGCTTGATCGACTTTTTACAGGTTGAGATAATGATGGCTTTCGCATTTTGCACAGAGGACACCATCTTATTGAATATGTTACCACATGTTTGCTAACATACATTTTGCACAAAGGACACCTTAATTAGTTGCATCTGTCATGTTAGATCTTCCATTCAACAATCCATAGATGTCCACATGATCCTAAGATTGTGTCTCCATGAACAATCGGAGATTAGATAGCAACTCGCTTGTAATACAATGGAAAATTAGTAAGTAGTGTAAGAGAACAAACTAGTCATAGCATGCCAGACTTTTAGACTCCTGGCTTTGAGCATTTGTTTCAATTTCTTCAAATCCTCACGCTGCGAGTTTTGCTAACTTGCAACGTATTCAAACACACACCCAAACTATAATCTTTCGGCGACAAGTGGAGACTTATTTTGGAGACAACTAAAAAAAGCTAAATCACTAGACATGTTATGTTTGTTGCTTGAGGCTGGTTTTTTATGTTGTCCATAAAGTGTTTTGTACAAAATAAAATAAAAACAAGAGAGAATTGCAAAAATGGTCCCTGTGGTCATTCGGGTTTAACAGATATAGTCCTTTTACTTTTTTTTTCTCGGGTTTAGTCCCTATGGTTGTGACTTATAACGGGTTTGGTCCCTTGACCATATTTTGTGTTAGTTTGACCGTTAAGTGTTGGTTTAGAGGGTTGAAATGACATAAATACCTTTTTACAAATAGTCCCTGTGGTTTGTGGGATGTAACAAATTTAGTCCTATTTTTTTTAACTTTTTAATTATTCGAATATTTATAAAAAAATATGAAAAAAATAAAAATTTCTTAAAGTTTCGAATATTCCTTAACTCCAAAAATCTCAAAATTTATTCGAAATTTTTTATATTTTCGAATTTTTTTACAAAAAGGTTTCGAATGTGTTCAAAAAAATTACCAAAAAGTTCTTTTAAAATATAAATTTTGAATGTTTTATTTATTTTTGTAAATTCTCGAATGTCTTTAAAAAGTTTATAATATAAAAAAATTACACGAAACATTTTTTAGAATATATATATTCTTTTCGGATCAAGAACAAAATCTTGGCTAAATTTTAAAGTTTCTTTAAATATTTCAAATATTCTATTAGAAACAATTTCTAATATTTTTTAAATATTTTGAAAAAAAACATTAGAATATTTTTCAAATGTTTTGTAAAAAAATCGAATATTTTTTTATAAAAAAATACCAATTTTTCTAATAGTTTATTAAAAAATTCAAATATTAAAAAAATTCAAATATTTGATTCAAGAGTATAATGTTGTCAAAGAAAATTTAGAATTTTTTTAAAATACTCGATTTTTTAGAAAATTTGATTTTTTTTAAAAATACTCGATTTTTCTTAGGAAATTGTTGAAATTTTTGAAGTTTTTGAAAAAAAAGAATCGAAATTTTTTCTAAAAGAATATTTTAATTTTAAAATTATTTTTTTGAAATATTTAGCCAAGATTTCTTGATCCCAAAAGAATATATGTATATAAAAAATTCGAAAAGTTTTCTTTAAAATATTTTAAAATTTATAAAATAATATTTCTTTTATATAAAAAGGATAGAGATAAAATAATATTTCTTTTATACAAAAATACATTTCTTTAGAATAGTTAAAAAAATTAAAAAAAACCTTTTATAATATAAATTTCGAATGTTTAATATTTGTTTTTGAAAATTCGAATGTTTAAAAAAAATTAACTTTCGATTGATTAAAGAATTTTTAAATTTTTTTCCAATTATTTTAACTAAAAAAATACCAATCTTATTAAAAAGTTAAAAAAAATTTAGGACTAAATTTGTTACAACCCACAAACCACAGGGACTATTTGTAAAAGGGTATTTATGTCATTTCAACCCTCGAAACCAACACTTAACGGTCAAACTAACAGAAAATATGGTCAAAGGACCAAACCCGTTATAAGTCACAACCATAGGGACTAAACCCGAGAAACAAATAAATAAAGGGAATTTATCTGTTAAACCCGGATGATCACATGGACCATTTTTGCAATTCTCTCTAATAGAGTATGACGCTAAAACGATAGACAAAGAAAAAGGATCTGATAGTGTTTTAGGAAATAAAAGAGGAAACATCCATAGGATAGTAGGAATGGAACCTTGTACCTATTGAATACAAAGTTATCACTCTACCAATCCTATGGAAGCTGCTCTGTACTTCATTTATACAAATATTTTTATTAGCAATAGTAAGTTTTCACAAAACCCTCATAAAACCCTCCTCGATCTTATAGATATATTTTTATAATCTTTTTATTAAAAGAGACTCTTAAACTACAAAGTACATGTAATAAGACCCTCTTATCCAAGTTAGTCATATGTTAGCAAGATGTGCTTTGTTACGTCAACTTTTACATGTTCAGTCCGAGAGTTTGAAGATGGTATCGCCAACAAATTATCTACATATGAGACCACTGTCGCCTGTGTGACCAAATGCTTCGGAATTAGTGTTGACTCACTCGACACGGTAAGTTCTCTTTATAGTTCTATGCATAGAATGGAGAACTCGATATGCTTCGGACTTGGTGAATTTGTCGACACCGACGAAGACATCTTCGGCTATCCCCACCAGATAAGCAACCGTACGGTTAGCTAATTCCAATGTCATTCGTGTGGGACTAGCTCGGGTAGAGATAATTGTTTCCAAACACTTAATGGCATTAAGTTTATACTAGCACCTAGATCGGCTAGGGCCATACAATTCTCTACTCCGGGGAAGTTGCAAGGAATGAGAAAACGACCCGGATCACCAAGTTTGGTGGGTAATTTCCTTAAGAGCACTGCAGAGCAATTCTCGTTAACTTGGGTCTTAGCGATATCAAGGAGTTTTTCTTTGTCACTAAGAAGATCTTTAAACATTTTAGCATATTTCGGCATGTGAGCGAGAGCCTCAGCAAAGGAGATGTTGAATATCAGTTGTTTAAACATTTTAAGAAAGTTAGAAACCTGAATATCATCCTTGTTCTTCAACTTCTCTTTCCTCAACCTTGAGGGATAAGGTATATTGGGTTGAGATGAAGGCTTTAGAATGGAATTCTCACTCACATCCTTGGGTGGTGGAAGTAGAAGGTGGAGGAATTGGTGAAATAGAAGGTGGAGGAATTGGAGAAATAGACTCGTTTTCCTTTGTCACAATCACCGGTGTAGGTGTAGGAAGCTCGGGTTCCTTTAAACCTTTTCCACTTCGAATGGTGATTGCTTTCATCTCCCCTCTTGGATTAGCAACGGTGTTACTCGGAAGAGAACCCGAACCAGAGGCTTGATTACTTTGGAAGAAACTAGCCATCATATCCCTTAAGTCATTCGCATGACTGCTCAAAGAGTTTCGCATATCGGCTCGAAGATCATTCCCTTGTTACACCATATCTCCTTTCAAGTTGATGAGTTGTCGCTGAAGATTCTGCACTATCGCATCATTAGTCCTCATATAAGTGTCAACCTCTTGATTAAATGCGGTGGATTGGGTGGGAGGAAGAGCATGGTAGGCAGGTGGTTGATAAGCGGGTTGTTGGTGAACTTGATTGTTTCCTTGAGGTGGATATGGGTTTCTTTGGGTTTGATATTGATTTGGAGCTCGAGGTTGGTTTGATTGTTGCGATTGAGGTTGTTTTGGTTTTGAGCTCAAATCCGGCTTCATTCAAATGGTCTCTGCTCAACCTTTCTTGGGACGTACACTTGATGATCCTCATGACCATATAAAAAGGTTCCTTCAACTCACTAATACGGTTAAGTATAATGGGGTTTCACAAGAGGTGATTCGCATGCAACTTTTTCCTTTATCCTTAGAGGGACAAGCCCAGCATTGGCTTGATAAGGAACCACCACAAAGTATTCTTACGTGGTCGGATTTAGAGACCAAATTCATCAACTACTTTTTCCCACCCTCACGTACTACCGCTTTGATGAATGAAATCATTAACTTTGAACAAAAGTACGATGAGACATTTAGTGAATCTTGGGACCATTTTAAGGAACTTTTAAGAAAGTGTCCACAACATGGTTTCACAAAAGTACATCAAATTAATACTTTTTATAATGGTTTAAGCATGAATGACCAAGATTCACTAAATAGTGCCTCGGGGGGGGGGGGGGGGGGGGGGGGGTAATATTTTGGTTAAGTCTTCTAATGTCGCATGGGACATTACTGAGAATAAGTCTAGAGTGCAAACCAAGAGTGTTCGGACTAATGTGGCTAGTGCTAGTACTAGTGACGCCGACAAGAGAATTGATAAGCTCACTTCGCTTGTTGAAACACTTGCTCTACAAACCGCTAACAATACCAAAAGCATCAATGAATTTCTATCACCTAACCGGCGTAATCATTTTAAATTCTAAAATTGTTAATTCTCAAAAAATTAATTTAGATGTACACGGTTCGATACCAACTCGCTCATTTCTAGATTTAAGGTGCTAACTTACTTTTTTGCTAAACCGACATGGATTTTCTTGTTTCCGTTAAAAAAATTGAACTTTCTTTTTGGTTGTGTTTAGATGTGGTGGTTTTTGAAGTGGTGAGCGGTAGACACCAAGCACTTTGATTTTTTGGTGGCGTTTGGCAAAAGAGGTGTTGGTTTTGTCTATTTTATGGAAAGCCATTTTCCCAATGCTCCTTAACACCTTGTAGCGACTATTCAGATTTGAATTCATATGTATGACATGTTTAAGGTATTTAAGGAAATTGGCATAAGTTTCATAAGACGCATATGATATTTAGAGAAAATTTGGTTTTGGTGGGGAAAAAACAAATTGAATGTCATCTTACGACATTTCAAGAATTTATTTGGAACTTCATGTATAACGTATTCATCACCCCGGCCAAAATCGATAAATTAATCTAGGCATCGGCAGTCTTTATTGTCTCAAATAGACCAGCGGCATGCAAGATGCATCTTCAACCGTCGAGATGTTCTTAGCTCCACTTTCGCTCAACCTGTTCAAATTTTTGTCAAGTTAGTTATACAAGTAAAATGCTAGTTTTGTCAAGTGTTCCAATTTTATTTTATTTTTAAATTGTCAAACAGTCACATTGGGCGAGAAGAGATCAATGTATACCATCTTTCTATAGAATTTTCCTCTTTAGCGTCGTCAAAGTTCTTTTTTTGTATCTTTAAACAAGTAGTTTCTTTTAGCCCCGTCACAAAATCTTTATTTTTTACCTGGAATTTTAGGAGTTTAGATTTTAACTTTTACAATTTACTTATGAAGAAAATATACGTAATGTCCAAGTATGATTGGTTGTTGAGGTTTTGCTTATGAGTTGGATTTTTAAAATTTGGCGATGTATTGATCTAGCTAGTTAACTTGGTAGCTAATTGTGTTAGCGGGATGACTTATGACAGCTGTGGGATTTGAACCCACGCCCTTTCGGACCAGAGCCTAAATCTGGCGCCTTAGACCACTCGGCCAAACTGTCTTATTGTTGTTATGTATAATATACTTAATACTTTAAACACTTAATCAGGTAATACGTATTCACATTGCATGACCTCGAAACTACGAGTCCGTAACAAAGAAGCACCCGTGGCCTAATCAGGCGATTGTGGGTTCGAGTCCCACCGGGTGTGCATTTTATACAGGGTATGTTCTGTTTGACGGATTTAGTTTTTGGAATTGGTGTTTGTTATGTCAAACTCTCTACAGCTTCGTAGATATTTCTCTGAAGCAGACGTGCGATATCTAGCCGTATTATGGAGCACATTGAAATTTTGGCCGGTATCCGCACTACAGGATGTGCCCATCCCCGAGAACAAGAAACACACATTCTACACGTGCTTTCCAGCATTCCATGCGTAGGAACTAAAATTGGGTCACATTCTGCTACACTTCTATTACAAAGGTAATTAAGAGTATATTTAATTTACTGCCAATTAATCACCATATCAGATATTATTATACTTGATTGATTTGGTCGAGATTGTTACCCAATAACGACAACTGTTACTTGACACATTTTGACCTTACTGAGTCTTCTGATGACTGACTAGCCTTCTTCAACTCCATCATTTAACATCCTCAACATTGATCTTCAAAGTATTATTAGGTTAGGAGTATGAGATTGGGGTCCAAGGTGGAGTCTGAGTCAACATCATTCGATCACAAACTATAACGTAGGTATATGTTGTTTGATTGTCTCTGATCGAACCTTTGCGTCCGGAACACCAAACCGAACAAGAAGAGATGAGTTAGTGTGATCTTGTTACGGTTGACCCACAACCCAAGTTCTTTTCATTTTGGTTATGTGACTTGATTAGAGACATATAGTTCGCCTCTCCTCTCGTTGGCAGGCACTCGTACGAATTTCAAACCAAACCATAATAAGAGTATATGTGACTTGATTAGAAACGTTTTTTACCGGCAACTATCACATGTAGGCTTCCAAATCTTTAAAATCATTACGTCACATCCACGACATGTATATGTAGTGATCTAAGAAAAATACATATAAAGGGATTATTCTTAAGATAACAGCAAGAGTTATACTAGTAATTTAGCGAACCTGGAGCACAAAACACAGTGCTATCTCAAAAGTTAAAACCTATGTTCGCTAGCTAATTACATAACATTTCTAATTCTTACTGATTTAAGCTATAGGATTTGTGGAACTATATGGTATGAGGCACGCATGAGCAAATGGGCAAAACGTTGATCCAATCATATATTTTCCACTTAAATTCCCGCCCTTGTCCATCCACATTCGGAAGTCATATATTGTTGTGCACCTTTAGATCCTTGCTTCTGCAATTCTGCAAATTATAAAGTATGCATGAACCGTGGAGCTGGTGCCATTATCACATAATATATAACATTAATTAATCAGCATATATATAACGGTAACACACCTAATGGTCGAGGACTCAAGTAGCACTACTCTTGACCATTAAGCGTATTTTCTTGACAGTTTGGATGTGCGTTGGCCTTAAATGCACACACCTAGGGGAAATTTTGACATTTAAAAGGATAACTTTACCCCGGACGATTTGTTAGAGGTTACGTCACTTAGGATTATCTAAATCGGATGGACCGAATATTATAGGCTCGAACAATGTAGGCACACCAATTATCTACACCTTGCCAATATAGCATCGAACTCTCGCGGGGAAACCCCATGTACTTAGCAGGCACACGCCTTAACCACTCGGCCAAAGTGTCCAATTTGAAAATTTTGATAAAAGAATAGTGGAAACATGTAAACCTTACTTGCAACGAGATATAAACTTATCAAATTTCCCATAATTCTTAGTTCCAATTTTCATTATTACGTATTGAACATATATAAGTCGAATAGTTTTTTATCCGTATCGGTTTTGGTTTTTGAAAGTAATTCCGTATCGGGTCAAACCACAGGGAGATGATCGGTTAAATTTTATTCGGATGAATGAAATCCGTTAAATCCAACAAACCACATCATACAAGTTGGATACCATTTTAGTATATTTGGTAATCCACTACCCGAGTAGTGGTGGAACGACGATTAATAAACGCATTGGGCAAGGGTGTGCCGGTTATGCAACGACATACTCGCAATGAAAATCTACCAACCTAACCCGCCTACTACGACCGTGTTTGTGTTCGTCAAACACATACAGGAAATAACCCCATCATTTTTTAAGATTATGTACATGCATACATAAATGGACTCTAAAAAAACTTTCTATCTTTTTGTTAGTAAAAAAATTATATAAAGTAAAAAAAGATAGGGGCTCGTATAAGCTTTCACACAGCAACCACCATCCGTAATTTTTTGCTACGGGCGACGGAAATGGTGTAAGAGCATAATACTTGCAAAATCATATGTTATGCGTGTAAGTTGCGATATATATGGTAGTTCTATTTTCTTACTTTTTATCTATGTGGGATAATATGTTGAAATGGTTAAAACAATCGACGATTAATATGGTTTTGTGATTCTCGGCTAAAACATACATATTATTTTATCATAACTTTATATTATTACAGGGTTGTTCATTATTGTTATAATCAGTACCACGGTTGTAAAAATCATGAATCGGTAATAAGACACTCGACCCTTGTAGGCTCAACTATTTGTATCCGTCAAATTTAGAAATGAACTCTTTGAGAGATATATAGGTTCGAAGTTCGAACTATATATATACATTGTCATATGGCATCCAATTAGTTATCCTCACCATTATTATTGTTACTTACGTGAAGGAGTGGATTGATGATGTGTTGAATCTTACGTCAGGTAGATTATTATTTTAACGTCAAGTATTTCAAAATGCTGATTCCTATACATAGGTTTATACCGTCTTTAATGTTCGCTACTCATTGGAATTGTTTGATATCTGATTCATTTTGTAACCATCAAACTTAGAGGGCACAGAATCATCACTGCGTGGCTAGGCGTTGCCCGGTGTTGGCCTGCGTGACCACACCGTGATCGACGGCGTGGAATATAAAAACATGAAAATTATAGTCCAAATGTTTACAATTTCTGCTTTTTTATGGACATATTCCGATAGTCTAAACTTATATACTACGAGTACATGATAAGTCAAGCCATGTAACATGATTTGTCTACACTACTAAACTCCCTCGAACACCAACCTTAGATGTGATTTTAACAAGAATCCCGATAGCCACCCGACCATAACTCATCTCGGGCAACCGTCGTGTATCCGGCTGCTCCACTCTCTTCAATCCCTCAAAAATCGAACTCTCCAACTTCACCATCACATTAACAAAACCATGACCCCTAGAACCATCTTTTTTCCTCAACCTATA
The DNA here is from genome assembly GCA_025667525.1 of Glebionis coronaria. NCBI lineage: Eukaryota > Viridiplantae > Streptophyta > Magnoliopsida > Asterales > Asteraceae > Glebionis > Glebionis coronaria. The sequence continues at coordinate 637,932,006 of CM046877.1, forward strand.
ACTCAACTGCCTCGCTGTCCCAACTTGCGAAAACCCATCGACAATATCCCTAGCAGGAATCCCACACCATCCTAAGAACCTAGGACAAATTAATGCCCTATTTGTATACAATTATATGTATATATATGAATCCTTATAGAAGAAACTTTTATCAATAACTTTAGAAAGATCAAACTTATCACCCCATGATGGATTCACTCCTCCTTCACGGTCCACGCGTGTAATGTAAACATAGCTTGGGTCGTGGAAGGAGGAGAGAGGGGTGGTGGTTAATGTGATAAAAGGCCGAAGGTTACTAGAAAAAAGTGAAGCCAAAGTTGAGTTTTTCTTGAGTCCTTGAGCGGATATTATGGTGATTTTCATTAGTTAACACGATTGTCGGCCGGTCAGTGTTACGTTTTGCGAGAATGCGACTTATATATAGGTGTGATGAGGGTGGTTCGAGTGGTGATTCTAGGGAGGTACCTGGAGAGTGAGTGAGCAATTTCCTTTTATGGTTATGAACAACTGGATATCAAGTTTTGGAAAGGTAAAGTGGTAAACACATGCACATATATTTTCCAAAGCCACGTTGGCAAGTTGGAAATTTCTCCTCCATCCATAAAAACAACTTTAGAGTTTGAATTATACAATTAATATCTTGTACAATTAAAGTAAAAGTAAACAAATAAAAGTAAATGTAAAAGTCGAAGAACTAATCTCATATATAAATTAATAAATTATTTTTTTTTGAAAGAATTAAATTAATTTATAATTGAGTCTTATAAACTGCAAACCTGATCGAAACTTAAAGCGTTACAGAGAAACCTGATCAAACTGAAAGAATTAAATAGTGATCCTTTATGAGGGCTATTTCGAGTGATTGGTTATCAGAAACTTAAAGCGTTACAGAGAAACTATCAGCTGGCCTTAAAGAGAACGTATCCTCAGTTATCACTAAACAAGGTTATCAACTTTTATATGAAGCAACTGGGTCATTAGGCCCCGTAAAAAGTTAAATTACGAAGATGAAGAAGAATATTAAGCATTACATGGGTGACTAAGCCAATCTATCCAATTAAAGGATGCTTTCTTGTTCCTACTAGAGATCCATGTAATCCATCATACAAGACATCTATACAATTATTTAAGGCTCTTCTAGCTAGCTCGTGGGCAACTCTATCGCGACGCACAAAAAAAGATTTGAGCGCCCCATTTTTTGTTAGCACTAAATAGTCCACGTGCATACCATTGGAAAGAGAACGAAATTACGAGTCCAAGGGTACTGGCCTCACTCCGTGAACCCGTCCATAACTCAAGATGTTAACCGTTCAGTTTAAATCATATGGAAGGTAAAAAATCTGAAGGAGTAAAAACATGTGTGTATAAATAATTGAGGGGTGCATGTATTAACGAAAAAGACCCAAGGGGCAATATGGTTAATGAGTTGTTCGAATCCTCAAAGGGCTTTTTATTTTTGTAATCGTCTCTTCCTGTTTTTTTTTTTTCTTAATTCTCTTATGATTCATATCCAGTCGTAATATAGGGTTTCAAAGCAGCTAGATTCGCGTTGTCATATACTTCTTGTTAGTTGATCGTTCATCTGTCACTTGGTTAGCTGATAAGTGATGAGTAGTAGTACTAGTATGTGACAATGAGTCGTCGTCGGATAAGCAGTGATTTATTTTAACGAAAACAATGTGATAAGTCGATAATTATACCAAAGATGTAATTTTGTCAACACAGAAAATGTATTTCCTAGTTGTTTATTTACGTGTTTAATGCAATAATCGCCGCGGGTTAGGATGTATATTGTGTAACGGGTGCCTAAATGACGGCCATTATTGGTTGACACGCCCATCAGCTTATAGAAGCTATAATAAGCAATGCAAAACGTTCTGCTTAGCTTTAACTAGTTGGACAGCATAATCCTGAATTCACCCGGCTAGAACTACCTACTCGGTGGCTCTAGGCAACAAACCGCATTACGGCCAGACTGCTCCCTGGATGGCATATGCATATATATATAGCTGATCAGTACATACGGGGAGATTGGATGCAGTTACCTTAGGAAAAACTAAGGCCGACGCTTGGAAACGAGTTGATTAATTCGAGAAAGAGAACATCCTTGAACTCAATAACATAGAGCTGATAGGTTAAAAGTAACACCATACATCATTAGCTAGCTTTGGGAGCAAAATTGAGTAATAACAAAAACAATTACAGTAGTAATTAAATAAAAAAAAGCTTAGCGATGTAAAAGTGATCAAGGTTTGTTCGGAGGTGCGTCCTTGTATAAAGTAAGCATGAGGAGTCCATCATCGTCGTTGAATTGAAGGTCGTACTTGGTCTTGTACAAAACGACATTACCTAAATCAACCCTGCTGTGGATTGACTTGAAAATACGAGGGGAGGGGTATTCAGGGGAGTGCCTAGGTTCGACATGGGCTGTGATGAAGACCACATTGAGTTCCCTATCCCACTCGGCACTAGACCCGGCTGATTTATAATCCTTGGCTTCAAAATCTAGGGTTATTGTTAGAGTTTCATCAGTCTCGATCCTCTTCTCTTTTCCAGGGATACTTAAGGACACGTCTTCTAGTTTTGCACCGTTGGTCAACCTGTATAGCGAATAAGGAAACCTGAATAATAGCACTTGTTCTACTTTCGACACCACGGATCCTGTTAATTTGTTAAATAAGAATAGTTAATATACGATCGATCTTGAATTTGAATGAATGAAACTAACTAACTAACTTACCAAAAAGATCTTTTTTATCTAGTGATTCGAATAGTTCAACTAGTTGATGATTCTCTATACACGAAAGATCATAAACTGGAGCAGGAGGAGAAGATGGTGTCAAGATATCGGAAAGAAACCCGCATATGCGAACAAACAAATTCATCTTCGATCGATCGATCTTGAGTTTATTCAGGATTTCTTCTTCTTAGCTAGGTCGGGGGTTTCAAACTTATTATATACAGCTTCTTGCCTTCCTTTTTCAAAATCCATACGCGTCTAAGTTACATATACCATTTATTTTTAGTCAAGTCAAGTCAAACAACTTTTATACACATTTATTTGCATACAAAATTTGTCAATGACTTCACCCGAAAAGCCGATGGTCGAACTCGTGACTCGACCAGATTGATCCGATGATAGATCATATGATTCGGTGACTCAACCCTGTTTATCCGGCAGTCGATCATGTGACCCAGTAACTCAACCGTGTTTATCCGGTGGTCGATCCCGTGACCCAGTGACTCGACCGGATTTACCCGGTAGTCGATCTTGAAACCTCGTTACTCGACCGAGTAAACCCGAAGGTCGAACCCCAGTGACTCGACAAGTTGACCCGGTGGTCGACCCTGTGACTCGGTCACGACATAAAATTAAATTTATTTAAAAACGTTCCAATTTTTTTTTACTTTTTCATTGAAAAACGTTAAGTTATTTAATTTTAAAAGAATCCAGAAGAAAAACATTTAAATTTTTAACTTGAAAATACTTTTTTTTTTTCTTCAAAAAGAAAGTTATTTTTTTAATTAAAATACTTTTCAAAACATCTAACGTACATAGTTTTGTTTTTACCTTCATTTTGAACGGTTTAATATCTGATTTTGAGAGTGAGATGTGACCATTAAAACATATTTCAAGCCATGTCTTAAAAGCTACCTCTAAAAAAAGCAATGCAATATATCAATAAACAACGATATTTTAAATTTATGACGAGATGTTGACAATTTTTGCTTGTTTATATTTGGACATGATAAGTCAAGCCTAGTAAAACAAACTAGAAATATATGGGAATTGATTTGTCTTGCACAAACCTACACTACTAAACTCCATCGACCAGCAACCTAGGACGACATTTTAACAGGAATCCCAATAGCCACCGCACCATAACTCATCTCCGGCAACCGTCTTATATCCGGCTCCACTCTCTTCAGTCCCTCAAAAATCGAACTCTCCAACTGCACCATCACATTAACAAAACCATGACCCCTAGAACCATCTTTTTTTTGCAACCTATAACTCAACTGCCTCGTAGTCCCAACTTGCGAAAACCCATCGACAATATCTCTAGCAGGAATCCCACACCATCCTAAGAACCTAGGACCCAACAATGTCCTATTTGTATACAATTGTAAGTATATGTATGAATTCTTGTTATAGAAGAATTTTTTATCAATAACTTGGGAAAGAACAAACTTATCACCCCATGAAGGATTCACTCCTCCTTCACGGTCCACGGGTGTAGTGTACTCGTGGCTCGGTTCGTGGAAGGAGGAGGGAGGGCTGGTGGTTAATGTGATAAAAAGTGATGACATAGTTGAGGTTTTCTTGAGCCCTTGAGCGGATATTATGGTGATTTCCATTAGTTAACACGATTGTCGGCCGGTCAGCGTTGTCGATTATTAGTGTTTTGAGAGAATAAGACGTATATATATAGGTGTGATGAGGTTGGTTCGAGTGGTGATTCTAGGGAGGTGCTTGGAGAGTGAATGAGCAATTTCCTCTGGCTATGAAAAGGTAAACACATACAGATATATTTTTCACAGCCACGTTGGCAATTTGGAAATTTCCACTCTATCCATAAAAATAGCTTTCAAGTTTGAATTATACAACAATTAATATCCAGCATTTTCATGGTCATAGGCTTCTATATGTCTTCTTCGCATGTATGCTCAACTTCACCAATTCATTTAAGAAGCTGCTAAGAATCCTTGCTTCAAAAAGCCACAAGAAACTTCAAAACATGAATCAAGCACTCTTGTCCCAACCCATGATGACCAAATTAAAAACCTAACAAGAAGCACTCAACACTTACAAATGGGTATCCAAACAACCCCATTCCGCCCACACGCAATCCACAAACTCTGCATCGTTTCAACATCGCCCTCAACAAGATGCCAACCTCAATCCGGTCGCCAAGATAAAGATATTTTTATCACCATCGTCCGTGGGTAAGGACGTGCACGAAGTTCAAAAAGTTGTTAAAGTTCTAGACTTGTGTGTATTTTTAATATTTCGCCTATGTTCAAAATATATAATGTGATACTTGATGTTCTTGTTTAGGTGTTTGCATAAGAGCATAACACTTATCAGGTCACATGCTATGCGTATAAGCTGTGGAATATAAGGTAGTTCTCTTTTATTTTTCCACCTATGTGCGATTACATGTAGGTTATACCAAAGATCATGCGGCGCCTATATTACTCATGTCTTGTTCATTTTTGCTATAATCAATACCATCTTAAGTATGAATATGTTTTAATTGACGGCTTACTTACGTCATGGCAAAATATATATTTATGATGAATAGCTTCGGTTTAGATTATAACATTTTAACCATTAGAGTTGGATCACTTGGAATTTCAATTTCTATGAAATGAAAACAGCGCGTTGGGATCACTTGGAATTTAATTTCTATGATACATTAGTTTGTGGGTTGTGTTCAGAAGGAGAAGGAAGCTAAAATACTTAATTTATGGTTACAATTTATAATATATCATAATAAAACAATATTAGTTAATGTTTTAAGTTAATTTTGACTTTATTTTAACTAATATTAATTACTATCACTTTAATTTATAATTAAAACTTAAAAATATTTGTGAAAAAAAAAGTTTTTGAAAAATATTTTTTATAAAAATTCGTGACCCGGCCGGATTTATCAAACCGGGTCAACCCGAGTCAAGAAAAACCGGCGGTTCAATCCGGTTCTCAAACAAGTAAAAACCCGGTCACATCCAGACCGGACCTCGAGCCGGTTCACGGTTCAACCGGTTCAACCCGGTTTTTAAAACATTGCTACAACATTAAGTGTGTGCATTTCACAAGGGACATATCATCGGGGATAGTTTTCATGTCGCCAAAGAGTCGTGGTACGAACGTCAGGGGATAAGCTTTGACGATATCAAAAGTTTGATCTAGGTTTTCCCCTACAACACGTCTCGGGGGGATAAGCTTTGACGGGGTTTATTTCATGTATGTGTTTGATGAACACACGGTAACATACACGTTAGGTTGGTAGATCTTCATTGCCAGTATCGCCAAAAGCGTCTAACAATCTCGTACTACACTACTTGGACCACCAATTATGCTAAAATGGCATCCAACTTGTATGATATGCTGTTATAAGGACTTATATGGCCAAATGAACTACTTTTACTCTATTCTATTAGTTATATGATCAAATGAAATATGTCTTCTACCCTGGCATTCTTGTACTATAATGTCATAAATATAAAAACTAAAAACTATAAGTAAAATATACATATTTTTCATCTATTTAGTTGAACGGAAGAAAAGTTATAAGATAATTAAATATTATATATTAAATATAAAAAAATATGCATATATATAGAACCGGGTTGACCCGGCGGTTCAACCGGTTGAACCGGTTGACCCGTAAACCGGTCACTAGACCGGGTCAACTAAAAAACCGGGTTTTAAAACATTGTGTTGTACTGCTTGAATACATAAATGGACTCTTCATTATTGGGAAAAAAAGAAGTTTCTAGTTCTTTGTTATAAAAAATTATATAAACTAAAAAAAGTTTCACACAACAACCATCCTCAGTAAATGTTTCCTACACAAGAGCATAATATTTATCAGATTGCATTCTATAAGTTATGAAATATAAGGTAGTTCTCTTTTCTTTCTTTTCATCTATATGGGATTACATGTTGAAGTGATTATAACAAAAATTATATTACTCGTGACTTGTTTATTTTTGCTATAATCGATTTAATTCATATTAAACAATGATCAATTTTGTTGTTATAATCTATAATTGACCGCAATATAAAAGTGATTGCATGAATAAATCCTAGGGGACCCTAAGCTACAATTCGGTTTTGGGCTTATTTATCATCTAATACTTCTTTATAGTCCGATTAACAAAATCGCAAAAGCTCAAATCGAAACAAAATATTAAACATAATATTGAATTTTTCCCACATTTTGTTGATAAAAGTTTTCTTTCTTAATGTAGTATATGTAAATCGGGTCTTATATTTTGTGGAAAAAGTTAAATTTTGCTACAATTTGATTAAATCATTCATTTACATTTCGTCCATTAAAAAAATATGTACAAAAAATGTGGGCTATACTTATACGTTGCATACCATCCTAGAGAAGTTGAGTTGAAACGAAAAAGTATTACGTAGTATATTATATAAAAGACCTGAAATCAAACGACCCAGTTTAGCATTTCGATATTGGCACAAATGAGCTTAAGCTTGTTTAGTGCTCTTATGAAAGTGTATAGTTTTCTTACGGAGCTATGTGGGAACTCCAACCAATATTTCCGACATTAGTTTTGTTTTGTGTATTCATACGTTTATAAAAGTAAATAAACTTGAAAAAAAGATAGCGACTCATATAAGTTTTCATACAATAACCATAATCTCTAGATTTATTCTAGAGAAAGGGATCTTGCATAAGAACATAATACTTACCCAATCACATGTTATGCGTATAAGATGTGGTATATAAGTTCGTTCTCTTTTTGTTCTTTTCACCTGTGTGGGATTACATGTTTGAATTGTAACTAGCCACGTATCCGCGCAATGCGGCGACGGGTACATGTGACTATATTTTGAGGCAAACGAATGAATTATATGATAAAAAAAATCACAGCACATTTAACAGGCTAAACTATATAAACATGTGTCACACACAATTGCAGCGCAACACCGCCAAAATAACCAACAAAAACAATTTAAACATAACCAGACTACATATGTTGTGACGAAGATGTAGATGTAGTAATTTCAGAATATAGTAATTTCAGAATATAGTGGCAGCAAAGGGTTGAGTTGTATGTTCGAGGGGTTTGAAACCAAAAACAACAGCCAAAACCGTCTTATGCATGCTTTAAAAAGGTTGTGCAATAGGCTTTTATAAGTTTGGTTGATATGGGTTGTTACAATAAGGGAGGAGTTACAACCATGGTTTTAAAGAAATTTAATTTTTAAGGATCGTTAGTGACCCAGCATTAGAAAAAACGTATACATTTACTACATAATAAACACTTTTAAATTATGATATAAGATATTTAATTTTCTTAAATGTGTATGCATAACTCCCATGATTTTGAATGACTATTAAACATTGTATGCATAAACTTCCCAAAAGAAGAAATGTTTTAGTTTTAAAATTTTAAGACTACTAAATTTAGAAAATGGTCTAAATGTTTTATAAGGTATTAAGATAATGAAAATCTATAATACTCCCGACTTGTTTCAGCTTAGCTATAACCTTTTGTGGTTATGACCAAGTGGATATCATGTTTCAAAAAGGTAAACGCTTAATATCTTGAACAAATAAATTAACTATTACATACTGAGTTTAGCATTATGGATCACACATAGGATCACTGTTGCAAAACAAGGTCTACAAGAACGATTAATCACTGATTAGTCACTGCAAGGCCCTCTACCTTGCCGATTAATGAAAAGGCGATTAATAGTGGTCTACTGTGGTCAACGATGGTCAATGGAGGTCAAACTTGCCGAAAACATGCAATTTTTGCCGAATATACCAAAAACCCACTGTAAACTTGTGTTTATCACTTATATTAACTATGTATATGTATGATAAGTTGTATTTTAGGAAGAATATTCCCAAAATAGCTAAAACTCTTTAGAAATACTCAAAACCTGCCGAAAATACCAAAAATTTGCTAAAATTTCCAATCCGATTAATCACCGATTAATCCCGCCTAGAACGATTACAAGCTACAAGGTGGTCGACCGACCGGCTAGCGATTCGCGATTTTTGCAACATTGCATAGGATAGAACGGAACCAAGAAACCACATCTACCGGCCAAGACCAAACATATTTGGTTTTTAAGTTGCCATTTTCCCCATTTCTTGGTCCTCGATCTGGTTCACTTTCAAGCACAACTGGTTATCTTCCTTTATTGAACCGGATCGAATAATATCTGAACCCGGATATTTTAGTTAGCTATTCCATTCGGACTCTTGGACCAAATCAATTCTCAATTCGGTCCGGTGTGGTGTGATGGATCTAACTGATAAACAATCACATAACTTCACATAAATATTTTCTTTCAGCATTTTCATGTAGACATGCTTATTTTTAAATGCTCACGAATAATTTGTTTATTCCAGACATATTCATGCTCAACTTCACGCATTAACTTATGAAGCTACTAATCCTTTTACATAAAAAAAGATGAATACTTTTGTTCCAACCCATTGACGGGTAAAGATGGAATGGGTAACAACGGTATAAACACAAATGCGAAAGTAAACCTTGGTTTGACCACACTTACCTTAGCCTCTGTATGAACTTAGTTATGAGAAAGTAACCAAATAAGGCAACCTTAAAGCAACACTAATCAGCCCCCAATCAATACCAAATCAACCAATAATCAGCAGGTAGTAAAGAAATAAAAAACACACAGCAAGAACACCAAACTTTTAGTGTGGAAAACCCCAAAGTGGATAAAAACCACAGGAAAACTAGTGCTGCTTAAATCCACTGTGAACCAAGAGATACAAGTCTTCTCTAGTTTACATTAGATATCACCAAATAACGTGGAATATGACGCGAGCTGTCGACTTCTAGGCCTCCAAATCAGAAATCCAACGGTCAAGGTCTTCCTGTATATGTAAGAAAGCTACAACCTAAAAATTGTTACTATCCAACGGTGCAACCTCCGGCGATCGACGTGTCACTTTTGCTGCTGCACTTGGTTATAAATCACTCGGGAAAAACATT